>JACSVZ010000012.1:8717726-11117726 GCA_014706295.1 Lycocorax pyrrhopterus obiensis
AAATAGAATGTGATTGTAAAATGTACAGTTTGGTTGTGTTTGAATTATGAAGTTTCTCCAGATATTAATAAATCATGATGTTTTTGGCTGCTCAGCATATAACTGTCTATTTTTTGTGACTTTATTTGTAGGCTGTTTTCTATACGATGAGAATATCGACCGATCCAATAGCTCTGTATTCCCATAGGTTGAGTTTTCTTTTAGCAAACTGATTTTTTTATGAAGAGATCTGCATTTTATTCTAGCAAAAATCTCCCTCAACGTGCCCCCTCTGAGACTATGAGAGTCTAAGTGTAGAACTGCAGCTTGCTTTTCCTTTTCTATCCGAGCACCTTTGGGACCCCGTTGCCCTCGCCCTCCGTACAACACCCCATTTCCAGCCCCCACCATTTGTGCCCAGCTCGATGCTCCAGAGGACACGTGCGAATAAGGAGAGCATTTTGGAAAATAAACTTTAATGCTTACAACATCCTGGTGTTTATACCTCATTGACGTGAATCATGATGAACGACGCAGCAGCGCTTTCGTGTATCTCCCTTCAGCGTGGCTGAGCTCGTCCTGCGGCGGCCGTAGGGCAGAGCCTGTGTGTCCTCCGGAAGCCGCCAGCCTTCTGCCCAGACTGCCCCTGTAATTCATGACCTGGTGGATGCCAGCACTGTGTGTCCTGACTCCTCTCTGTCTCTGCCTGCTCTGGAGTCCGCAGTCCCAGCCAGAGCTTGCGAGGCCCGGACAGGAACCCGTGGGCAGGGGCTCGCCGGGCCTCTGCCCCGCTGGGACTGACATCACTGACATCACACCCGCGTTGATTGTATCGTCCAAGTGTGTGGAATTCCTTCACTGAGCTCGTTACGTGGAAATAAAATGTGGTTGGTTTTAAAGCTGAACCTCGTTGCTGTCTGTTGTCCGTGGCCTCAGGCCGTCCAGCTCCGCTCCAGGGTGCCCAGCTCCAGCCCCTCGCAGAACGACTGTGGCCGACGGGCCTTGTGCTGCAGAGGGTGAATTTAGCTTGTACCCCTCGGGGGGCTGCTGCCCCCAGCCAGGGACGGCTCCCAGCGCTTCCCTGGAGTCACCCTCCCAGGATGGGGTGGGCAGGGTGCAGCCTGGGACACCTGCATGCCCCTGCACACCCACCCTGGCCCCTCCAGCCCTTCCCCGGGCCCCTGGCTCACCGATCGCTGCCTGGAAAGCTGGTGGAGGAGAGGGAAGGGAGCCCACTGGATGGGCTCCATGGGCCAGCTTGACACAGAGATGTCGCTGGCTTTCCCCGAGTCCACCATGGGGTCATTCATGCTGCTGGAACTGGTGTCCCAGTCATAATGGAAGCTGGGAAAAGAATCCATGGGTAATTAAGAGAAGGAGGAGAAGGGGATAAGAGTCAGGCTGGTGCTGGGAATGCAGCTGGAGGGCTGCAGGAGCGGGACCCTGTGCTGTGCTCCAGGAATGATGAAGTCGCTGTTTGGGCAGTGCCAAGCTCAGGCCCTGGAGCTGAGGGAGCACTTGGAGCCGTGGCTGTGCTCCTGATCCCCCCAGGCCCATGGGTGGGGGTATTCCTGCCCATCCTGCCCTTTGCCAATGGAGCTGGAAGCTTCCAGGGCTCTTTTTCCATGGACACCCCTGGAAGCTGATTTGACTTTCCCATGAGCACACAGAGCCACACTTTCCTGCAGCTATGAACTCTGTCCTCTCTTACAGCAGTCCCAGCACACACAGCTCCTCCCGTGGCAGAAAATAAAAGAAACCAGGTACTGCTCTGTGGACTCCAAGGGCTGGGGGTTGTCAGAGCTCCCGGCGCTGTCAGTGGTGGAGCAGCCAGTGGCTGGGCAGGGGCCGCAAACATGGTTCCAAGGCTCCATGTGCCCCAAAGCCCTCCCTGCCCACCGTCACCACAGCCCCACAAGCAAACCCCAGGCCAGGCCCTGCTCCATGGGCTGGGTAAAGAGTCCCTACCTGGGCCGGCACTGCGGGTGGGCACAGGGTGCCAGGCCCCGCTTGGCACTGTCAGTGACAGCCGGGTCCTCCTGGCAGCTGCAGCACCCGTTGTCCAGGATCTGGAGGTGCAGCAGCTCCTCCGAGTTGCTGAAGGCTGGGTTGTCCAGCGAGCTGGCTGAGGGCAGCCCCGAGCGCGACCAGTACTGGGCCGAGACGTCGTCCAGGCGGCAGAAACGCCGGTAGCTGCGGGGCAGGACGGGAACGTGCTCATGTGTGCACACGGACATAGGTACACACACACAGGTGTGCACACACAGGCGTGCACACAGACACAGGTACACACACAGGTGTGCACACACACAGGTACACACAGGTACACGCACAGGTGTGCACACACAGGTGCACACAGACAGGTACACACAGGTACACAGACACAGGTACACACACAGGTACGCACACAGGCGCACACAGAGACACAGGTACACACAGACAGGTACACAGGTACACACAGACAGGTACACACGGGTACACACACAGGTACACAGACACAGGTACACACACAGGTGTGCACACACGTACACACAGGGCAGGCACATGCACATATGTGTACACACGTACACACACCCACAGGTGTGCACATACAGGGCAGGCACGAACATGTCTGTATACACACGCACGTGCACACACACGTGTACACACAGGGCAGGCAGGTGCACATGTGTGTACACACATGTTCACCCACCCAGGCACATGAGCACACAGCCCTAGTGACTGCTTGACAGCACAGATTGCAGAATTCTGCCCAAATTTCCTGGGTCCAGGGAAGGGCCCAGCCTTCAAGGGTGGGGACAGAGCCCGTGACACTGCTCAGCCTCTGGCCGCAGCCCCGCAGTGGCTGCTGCTGTTCCAGTGGTTTCCTCGGGAACAATCCCCACGGCACATTACGAAATGGGCAATGGGGCCAGGACAGCAGAGCCCCGTTCCCTGATGAGCTGCTTTGTCGGGGCTGTGCCAGAGCCTCGCTCCCCCACCGCAGCACGGGCAGGAGCACACGCTGGGGCAAGCGGACCCTGTGCCATGGGCAGCACTGGGGGGTCCCGGGGACCACGCAGTTGGAGCTCATCAGCACATCTCACGCGTCTGTCCATAGCAACACAGCCCATAGCCCTTCAGTGCTGCCGCGGCCCCATACAACCCCCCAGCCCCCTTTCTGGCATGCACCCCACTCCCCGTGGCTGGGAGCATTCGCTGGCACTGCGCACACACCCAGAGCCCCACCCGGCCGGGGGGCACTGCCGTGGCTCCGGGAGCAGCCTCTCCTGGGCCCCACACGAGCTGCCCCACCCCAGCACCTCCCACCGCCGCTATCAGCCATCCAACAGTGTTTTCCTTGGCAGAGCTCAGCCCCAGCCCAGCGACTCCACCATGGCTTTCCCTGCTGTCCCTTGCCCCGGCACCCCAGGAGGGGCAGGAGTCCCCACCCTCCAGGAGCCCACAGACCCCAGTCCAGGCCCCCACGGCCCCATGCTCCTACCTGCTGCGGGTCTGGTCGGCCCTGGCCTCCAGCAGCAGCGCCTTGAACCGGCGGACGGCGATGGCGGCGAGGACGGCGCCCAGGAGGACGATGCTGAGCAGGACCCCGGCCGCCATGCCCAGCAGGCTCTGCTGTGTCACCCGGTAGTCACAGCGCAGCCCCATGAACCAGAAATCGCTGCCCACGGGGCACCTGCACCGAGGAGGTCCATCAGCGCCAGGGGGGTGGCACCTGCCACGCCGGGCTGTCCCCAGGGCACTCACTGGCAGCGGGGCTGCTGGTCCCGGGCGTGGGTGCAGATGCCGTGGTTCTTGCAGTAGTCACGGTGGCAGAGGGAGGTGCAGGTCACGTTCCCGTCCGCCCTGGACACGCAGGCGAAGCCGGACGGGCAGGCGAAGAGCACAGCACAGGGGTCCAGCGGCCGCGCTGCAGGGACAGGGTCCAGCTGTGCCACCCCTCCCTGCCGAGCGTGTGCCCACCCTGCCACCAGCCCCGCGGGAGAGCCGGCGATGGCGCAGCCCCGCACTCACCCAGAGCCGCGTGGCGCAGGACGGGGGCCGTGCCCACCGCCAGCCCCGGCTGGGCACTGGCAGAGCCCAGCGCGGCCTCGAGGAGCCCGTCCAGCCCCGGCACCGGCAGCTGCTCCGCCGCCAACAGCGCGTCGTAGCGCAGCACCACACTGCCCTCCCTGCGGGGACACCCACCGCGAGTCTGCGGGTGCCGGACCCCCGGCCCAGCACTGCACCCCGGCACTGCTGTGGCCCCGCAGCGTGGGACAGTCCCTGTACCCCCGTGCCGGGGAGTGTCACACACTGCGGGACTGGGCCACCACCCACCTGATCCCTGTCACCTCCAGCCGCAGGAACCCAGGCACCGACGCGAAGAGGGGAGTGACCTGCGCAGAGTGGCAGGACCTGAGCACGATGGCCCCCAGCCCGCACCCCTTGGCCCCATCCCGCACTCACCGTCTCGTTGAAGCTGTGCAGCAGCTCCTGGCACTCATGGGACCCGGGGTCCTGCAGGGCCGGGACAAACGCCATGTCCAGCACCAGCTCACAGGGGATGCGCAGGAGGGATGCTGCAGGAGGAGATGGGGACCAGCATGTCAAGACCCCACCCCAGGGGCCACCACCACAACCCCCACCATGCTGGTGGCTTCCAGGGCCTCTCCCCCTCCTGCCGTGCCCCAGCAGAGGATCCCGAAACTCACCTCTCAGGAGTGGAGGCTGATCTTCCACGATGAACACCTGGGGGGCCCTGCCCACCCCGGCCGGTGTCACTTGGGGGGTGTCAGTGTCTGTCCTCCCTCTGGGGCTGCTCGATGGCTGGGCCAGGTCTGTGTCCACAGCAGCTGGGGGGGACCCAGGGCCCCCACCATGGCCCAGGGTCCCATGGAAATCTGTGGGCTGCTGGGGGGGCCCGGGAGTCACAGTGGGCACATGAGATGAGGATTCCCATGTCAGCCCCACCACATCCCTCTGCAGTACAACAGCACCCGGCTCTGGTGTGACCGTCCCCATGTCCCCGAGCCATTCTGGGCTGGCAGCAGTTGTGAGGGTGGCAGTGACACCGGTGGCGGTGATGCCAATAGCAGTGGTCGGTCCCAGAGAAGACGAAGGCTGCGAAGCCTCAGGTTGGGACAAAGCTGGCTGCTGGGGAGGCCCAGGTGCTGAGGGGGGGGCCAGGCTGCCCACCCCCACCTGGGTCCCCCCCAGGCTCTCAGCAGGACCCACCCTTGAGCTGGAATGGGGCAGCCCTGGGGAGGAGTCTCCCAGGGGGGTGCCTGCAGTGGGGCTGAATCCCAGGACCCCCCAGCCAGTCCCTGGGGAAGGCAGTGGGGTCAACAGCAGGGTCACTGCAGAGACGCTGGCTGGGGCAGACTGTGGGGACAGGGGGATGCGGGGGGACCCAGGATTGGCATGTGTCACCCCACCCTGTGCCACAGCGTGCCCAGGGGTCACGGGGATGGGGGGCTGTCCTGGGATGGCTGATGGGCTCAGGGGGATGTGACTGTGCTCAAGGGGACTCCTCTGGTCAGGGGGGCTCAAGACCCCTGTGGTCAGGTCCAGGGTTCCTCCCTGGCTGGGAGATGTCACCCCCAGGGTGCTGGCCATGGTGGTGGGGAGAGGCAGACCTGAGCCTCTGCGTGTGGCAGGCAGCAAGGCTGGGCCTGTCCCCATGGCTGGCCAGGCTGTGCTGGCCAAAGGGTCCCCACCAGGCCCCAGAGACAATGAAGAGGGGCGAGGGGCAGAGCGGGGACCCTCCCGTGGGTGGGAGGCAAAGCCCTGACTTCCTGGCAGCCCCCTGTGTGTCCCCTGCAGTGTCCCTGTGGGGGTCAGCAGCCTCCGCAGTCCTCCAGCAAAGGGTGATGTCCCTGTTGTCCCTGGCGCTGCGCTGTCAGTGGCCAGCATGGTGGTCGGGCGGGTCCCTGGGCTGCTGTCACCCAGCTGGAGAGTGGCACTCTGGCTCTGCACGAGGGCTGTCCCAGTGGCCCTCCATCCCAGCAGGGTGCTGGTGGACCTCCACTGTCCCCTGGCAGAGCCTGGCACTGTCGCAGAGGGTGGTGAATGCGAAAGTGTCCCCTGCGCAGTCGTGGCACCTTCTACTGTCACATGTCCTACAGGGTCAGTGCCCAGGGGGTGCGTGGTTGCAGGATCTGTGTCTGCCTCCACAGGGGCTGGGGCCCCCGCACTGGTCACCCCCAGACTGGCAGGGGATGGCTGCTCCCTGCCTGCAGCTGCCTGTTCAGGGGTGCCTGCAGAGACCAGGGGCCCCAGGGGCTCGGTGGTTGTACCACCCCACACCATGGGCCCTGTCCCCTCCCTGCCCAGCCCTGGGCCTCTGGGGCTCTCCTGGGGGCTGGAGAGCTCGACTGTCCTGGCAGGGGTCCCAGGCAAGGGCGGCAGTTCAGCCTCTGTCCACAGCTGCCCCATGGCCTCTAGTGTTGGCGCCTGCCTTGTGCCAGCTCCTCGCTCCAGGTGATCTGTGGGCAGAGGCAGAGTGGGCGAAAACTGAGCAGGTCCTACCCACGGCCGGGACCCACAGCAGCCACCGCGGGACCCTGGGCCCTAGCGTGCCACAACACACGTGGCTGCCACACGGTGCCACAAAGGGCTGCAAGAGGGACGGTCTCAGCCGCGGCAGTACCTGTCTGGCAGCGCTTCCCTGTCGCGGTGCCCAGGTCGCAGGGGTCAGCAGCGCTCAGAGTGGAGCCCGTCCCGCTGCCCAGAGCGGGGCAAAGCTGCGCACAGCATTCCACGAGCACTGCAAGAGAGGGAAGGGAGCAGCGTGCACCAGTGCTGGGCATCGAGCATCCCGCACCAGCACCAGGCACCGACCCCCGGAGCTACCGCTGAAGGTGGGGGTCTCTTTCCCTTCCGTTAACCCTGGGTGGCTCTGCTGAAGGAGATGCTCCAGAACAACCCAAACGCAGCTGGGAACCACCTGCCCTGGTGGTCCCAACGAGCAGTGCCGAGTCCTGCCCCACCACCTCACTCTGCCTGTGCTGGGGGCCCCCGGTTCTCGCCGAACCCGACCGTCCTCCGGCCCAGCCGCCATGTGCCAACACCGGCACCAGCGGGTCCGCGGGCACGGCACGACGCCAGCGCCCGAGCAGTGCTCCGGGGCCCGTGGCGGCTCCTCTCCGGGGAGAATGGGTGGTTCAGCAGGCGCCACGGCGAGTGGTCACCGCCCGGGTGGGGCCGGGACTGGAACGGGGGTCACCACGAGCCCTACGGGCCCCCCTCTCCACCAGAGGCTCACCGGCGCTCCCGCAGGCGCAGCACCCGCCACCTTCGAGCCCACGGAGTCGCCCGGGCTGGTGGCACAGCACGGCACGGAATGGCCACAGCATGGCACGGAATGGCCACAGCACGGCATGCGGCCGCCGCCGGCGTGCCCGCCCACCCGGCCAGGCCCACCCGGGCAGGTCCCGGTGACACCGAGCAGCAGCCGCCGCCCCCAGCCCCAGCGCCACCGGGGACACGGACCCGTCCGGTGCCGGTACCGGCCCCACCGCCGCCGCAGACCCCCGGGCCGCCGGGATGCACCGGCCCTGCCGCCACCGCCCCCCGAGCGCAGCATCCCCCGGCCAGGGACCAGCGGGGCCGGGAACCCTTCCCGGCTGTGCCCACCTCCCCGCGCCTCGCTCACCTGCGGCGGCCAGGAGCCGGGGCAGCGGCGGCCGGGGCCGCTCCATGGCGCGGCGCGGGCGGCTCTGCCAGGCGGCGGCAGGAAGCCCCCGCCCGCCCCCGCTGCGGCGGGGCGGAGGCGCCGGGAACCGCAGCCCCCGGCCCGGACCCGCCCCACGGCACCGGCCCCGGAGCAGCCTCCCTCCGGGACGGGCGGGCCGGGGCTCGGCAGCGGGACCCACCCCGGGGTGCTCGGCACGGAGCCGGTGCCTGCGGGACTCGGGAGACTCACAGCTCCTGCCTGTCCCCCTCCCACCGGTTCATCCCCGGGACATGTGCTCTGCCGCTGGCTGTCCCCATTCTGTCCCCATCCACCCGAGCCCTGCCAGGGTAAAGGCTCCCTCAGGGCACCACTGTCAGCTCTGGCTGCAGGTCCCCACATCCCTCAGGGTTCACCACACCAAGAGAACCCAGTGACCACTCACCACCCTCAGACTTCTTGTGTCCATGCCATGGGGAAACCACCACGGACACAGTGGCCAAACCCACTGTGTGCCCCCAGTTCTGCTGTGCAGCTGCTCAGAAAACGTCTCAGAGCTCAGCTGAGCTATGGAGCCATGGAGAAGTTTCCAATGGCCCAGTGAGAGCAACACCTGGGCCCTGGAGGCAGAGGGGAACTGGTCTGCCAGGGATCTCACAGCAGTGCAGCACAGAAGTGCAGCTCCTGAAAACACCCTGGGAACACCCCACCACACACAGGCACCATGTGCAGCACCGCAGCCTCTGCTCCATTTTCCATCCTTACCTCCCCCATTGCCAGAGGATCCGTTATCCAGTGACACTTCCTTGGCTGCCGGCCTGGCAGTGCTGCTGTGACATGTCAGTGTTTCTTGGCTCTGAGGAAAAACTGTGCAGCGTTCAGAAATAACCCGTTCCTGCCTCGTGAGGGTTAAAGCGAGGCTCCCATGCCCAGATGAACCGGGTGTACAGGAACAGCGATGTGAATCTGCTGTTCAGCAGCAGGAGAGTCATCCCCCCCCCTTATTTTCCATCAGGAAAGCAGAAGCCTTTCACACAGAACTTGTTTTGACCAGCACCAATGAAATAAACAGTTACAAGCATGCAGGGCAGAGCCAAATCTTGGGGCAGGGTCCCTAGAGTGTCTTTCACACCCCAACACCACCACCAGGATCCACCCACTGTGTGAAACAGAACAGCCACTGACAGAATGGTCTTAACTCTTTATTCCTGTTTTTTTCTTGTTTTTAAAGGACAACACATTCAGACAGCTTTAAATACAACATCCACGTGCAGCTTCCCAATGAAAGTCGCAGTGGGACAGCATGTGCACTCCCATCCATCCCTGCCGGCACCAGCCCAGTCCTGGTGTGGGACAACTCCTGGGAAAACAAAATCCACATGTTTAACATTTCATCAAGCATTCAAAGGCACAGAAGTGGGTCAGGACATGCTGAGCGCTGAACACAGGCACAGAAGGAGCCCCCAGTTCTCTCCAAAGGCCACGACTCCTACCCTGGCCCTGGACAGAGAAGAGGTGCAGCCCCCCTGCCCCAGGGAGCTGGGGGGAGGCCTGGAGCCACACAGGAACAGGCAAGAATGTGAATCAGTGCTGCAGGCTGGCCTGAGGCCACCTCATTTCCCCTGCAGCCCTCTGCTGTTGCTCCTATAACCCTTTCCTGCCCATTTCCTTTCCGGCTGCGGCGGAGGAAACGGCAGCAGCGGTGGGGGCTGCGGTGCCCCCCCATGCCCTGCACAGGGCCGAGGGGCACGGGGAGATGGGCAGCCATGGCCGAGACCAATCTGCCACCCACTACTGCCCTGGGGATGAGCCAAGCGCTGAATGTGCCAGGCAGGACGAGAGGAGAGGCCGAGCCCCACGTCCTCTCTCCAGCTGCAGGTGCCTCAGGAAAACATCCCCACCCTCAGGAAAACACACCCCACTCACCCTCCCCACTGGCACCCACAGCTGCTGCCAGCTCCCTCCCAAGCTGCCGGACTCCTGCCTGTGCCACACGTGTCACACATCACCCTGCCCTGCCCCTACCCCAGTATGTGCCCAGGCACCCTCAGAACACCTCTGAACTCACCTCTGAGGAACTGCTTCACTCATAAATATCCTTCTTATCTGCAATGTAATCTACAATCTCCTGTGGGCACATCAGCTTCTCTGCATCTCCGTCAGGAATTTCAAATCCTGCAAGAAAGGGCACACACTTAGCACAAAACCAAAGGAAATGGGAGCAAGGGCGAAGAAGGGATGGCTGCTGGCTCAGGGGACACGCAGGCAGGGGACACGCAGGCAGGGGTTGCTGTGTCAGCCGGAGCTGACGCTGCATCACTGCAATGCCCAGCGTGATACTGCTTCTGGGCATGGGACATGGTAGGCGCAGCAGGAGCCAGTACCCCCTGTGCCTTGTTAGAGCCACCAATGCCTTCTCAGAGCCCCCCAGCTACCGGTGTGTGGCAGGGGGACATTCTTGGACCTCCAGGCAGCACCTGAAGCCCCTCAGGCTGAGTGTGCTGTCATGGGCTTGCATGGAGTAAAAACACCACGGCAGGGCACAAGGGCTCTTGGTGGTGGAACTGGTCAGAACACCACAGAAGTGTCTGCTTTCTTTTTTGGTGCTCCTGGCCACACTCACAGTTCACTTGGGGATTAGACACACTGCCAGCAAAGGCCCTGGGAGTGAAACATCCACCCTGGGCTTAGAGGGTGACCAAGCCCCAGGGACATCTATGGCCCAAGGTGACATTTAGGCACCTACTCCAGAATTTATGAACTTTAGAGAGAAGCATGAAGAAGTCTAAAAGGAAGTAAAAATAAATTTGGAATATAAACTGATAAGGAGAAAACACTTTTTTTCGCTAGTAGGATTAAGGATGAAAAAAATTCTAGTGAGAAAAGCAGCCTGCACTGCCTGGGATTTTTGATCTGCGAAACCAAGCTCAGCACCCACTGTTCCCCTTCCCCGGGTGGTGCCCATGGCGGGTGGGAGAGAATTCCTGCTTCCAAAGGGCCCGAGCTCCGGAGCAAAGGGACGGGGCGCGTTCCCAGCTCACTGACGGCTCTGTGTGGTTTGCTCTGCTCTCAGTGCTGGCTCTGTGCGTTTTTCCCTGCCCCACATGGCACAGGCCAGCGGTGCCGCTGCTCCCACGGCCCGGCCGCCCCCGGCAGCCCCGGGCGCCGTTACCGAACTCGTCCTCCATGGCCATGATGATCTCCACTTGGTCCAAACTGTCCAGGCCCAGGTCCTTCATGAAGTGGGACTCGGCTGTGAGCTGGGGGAGGAGACGGCGGTCAGCGGGACACGGGCACCCGGCACGGCCCGTTACACCGGAGCCCGTGGCCCCCGGCCCTCCCGCCTCCCCCCCGTCCCGCTCACCTTCTCGGGGTCGATCTTGTCGTAGAGCTTGAGCACGTAGAGCACCCGGTCCTTGATGTCGGCCAAGGTCAGCGGCGGCAGCTCGGAGAAGCCGCGGCAGGGCGGCGCGGCCACGCGCGGCAGCCGGAGCAGCGCGGGGCGGCCCGGCGGGGCGGGCGCGAAGGGCGGCAGGCGGTGGAGGGAGCGGAGCGCGGCGGGGCGGGCGGGCAGCGGCAGCAGGCGGCGGGCGCAGAACGAGAGGACACGGGCCGCCATCGTCGCTGTCCCGGCGGGCGCCGCGCGGGCGGGAGCAGCGGCTGCAGCGCCTCCTACCGGGCGGCGGCCGCGCGGCGCCCCGGGCCGGAATCCCGCGATCCCGGCTGGACCGGGCTGGGAGCGGCGCCCCCGGGCCGGGATCCCGCGGCCCCGGCTGGACCGGGCTGGGAGCGGCGCCCCCGGGCCGGGAGCCCGCGGCCCCGGCTGGACCGGGCTGGGAGCGGCGCCCCCGGGCCGGGAGCCCGCGGCCCCGGCTGGACCGGGCTGGGAGCGGCGCCCCCGGGCCGGGAGCCCGCGGCCCCGGCTGGACCGGGCTGGGAGCGGCGCCCCCGGGCCGGGAGCCCGCGGCCCCGGCTGGACCGGGCTGGGAGCGGCGCCCCCGGGCCGGGAGCCCGCGGCCCCGGCTGGACCGGGCTGGGAGCGGCGCCCCCGGGCCGGGAGCCCGCGGCCCCGGCTGGACCGGGCTGGGAGCGGCGCCCCCGGGCCGGGAGCCCGCGGCCCCGGCTGGACCGGGCTGGGAGCGGCGCCCCCGGGCCGGGAGCCCGCGGCCCCGGCTGGACCGGGCTGGGAGCGGCGCAGGGTCCGGCGGCTCCCGCCCCGCTGCTCCGCGGGATCAGCATACGGCACAGCAGTGCAGCCAGACGGGGCGGGAACGGCTCCACTGCGGGAGACTCCGCACCCTCTCTGGTCTCTGTTCCAGGGCTCGGTCACTGCACAGGAAAGAAATTCTACCTCCTGTCCAGGTGGAACTTCTCATGCAACACTTTCTGCCCGTAGCTTCTTGTCCCATTGCTCAGCACCACCAAGAAGAGCCTAATCCATCTTCTTGGTAGCCCCTTTAGATATTTATACACACTGATAAGGACCCTCTCAGCTGTGTCTCCTCTTGAGGTTGAACAGCCCCAGCTCCCTCAGCCTTTCCTCGTCAGGGAGATAATGAAGTCCCTCCATCATTTCCACAGCCTCTGCTGGACTTACTCCAGGAGCTCCGTGTCCCTCCTGTCCTGAGGAGCCCAGAGCTGGACATAGCACCCCAGATGCCTCACGGGGCTGAGCAGAGGGGAAGGATCCCATCCCTGACCTGCTGGAAATGCTCTTCCTGGTGCATCCTGGGACACCACTGTTCTCCTTGGCCCCCAGGACACACTGCTGGTCAGGGACAGCTTGGTGTCCATGAGGACCCCCAGGTCCCTCTCTGCAGGCCCCCCGGCAGCCCCCCTGTACGGCAGTGGCAACAGACACAGACTCATTCCAAAGGCAACACATTTAATGGCATTGCACACACGTGGCACACACGGCCCTGCCGGTGACGGGGGTCCTCACCCCCACCTCTGTCAGGCGGCTCCCGGCTGGGGTGGCTGGTACCGGTACAGGTGGACGGTCCCGTCACGGCGCCCGGCCAGCAGCCCAGCCCCACCGGCGGCCCAGCGGGCCAGTGCCCAGTGCCCCGCAGGGCCCGGGGGCAGCACCGCCACACACCAGCCCCACAGCAGGTCCCACACGGCCACGGCGCCCGATGTCAGCACGGCGGTTCCCACGGTGTCCCACACGTCACCCTCCAGGTACCTGCGGGGACACGGGGGTCAGCAAATGGCAGGGGATGTGCAAGAACACCATGGCAGCGTTTGTTCATTTAGTTCAGGGTTTAGTTAAAGATTAATAGCAACTGCAGGCAGGCTACAGTCCAGACTGTGCCTCCAGTGCAGCCGGGAAGGGAGGAGGCTAAGAAAATCCTCCTGGAGACTCCGAACATACTTGAAAAAGGTGTACTCTTAAAAAAAATGGTACTCTTAAAAAAAAAACCCTGGAAGCATTCAAGACCAGGCTGGACAGGGCTTGGAACAACCTGGTCTAGCAGAAGATGTCCCTGCCCAGGGCAGGGGGTGGGACTGGATGGTCTTTAGGTCCCTTCCAAACCAAACCATTCTGTGATTCCACGACTGTTCAGTAACCAAGAACTTGGTCCACTGCTACTCCCACACATCATCACACTTCCTGTGTAAGCACACTGCAAGGCTGAGCCTTAAACCCAAGGCTGACCCTTCTGATGCCTCAAAACACAGGACATGGGAAGGAAAAGGCCATGTGCCTGCAGCCAGCTGCTCCACACAAACAAACCTGGCAGCACAGAGCGCCACAGCCGCAGGCAGCACCAGGGGTTCAGCTAAGGAACCCAGGGACACACCCCCCAGTCCCTGGGGGGACAAAGACAGAGGCCCAAGCCCAGCCCCCTGTCTCGGCGGTGACAGGGTGAGGGGTCAGCGCACAGCCCGGTGTGGGAAGTGGGCAGGAAGCAGCCCATGCCCCTGGCCCCCACAGCCCATGCACCGGACACACAGCAGGGCCGGATGCAGCCCCTTATCACCGGGGAGATGGCGACTGGATCCCTGCCAGAGCTACTCTGCTCCTCAGGAGTTCTCCCAAAAGCCCCCGCAGGAGCCAGCCCAGCCCCAGCCCCAGCCCCAGCCCCAGCCCCAGGGACTTGCCTGCCTGCATGGCCGGGGGGGAGGCAGGAGAACATCACCCCCGCGCTCCGGCCCGTGCGGGGGTTGAAGGCCACCACACGGAATGCCGGGCTTCCACAGGACTCACTCTCTTTGGCAAGAGGATGACTTAAAACGACAAACAAAAGGCCCTGGATACAGAGAGGGAAAATACATCACTAAATAATTTTCCAGAAATTAACTGCTACACTCTCTCTAATCACAGCCCCATGAACAGTGATGCATTATTTTTAAAGAAGAAAACAGAAATGGTTTACTTTCCTTATCAAATTGGATAAAAGCCAGAGCAGCTGCTGGCTGATAAGGGCTGATGCAACACAGCAGAGTGACAGCTCAGTGACCCAAGGAATTTATGAATTTATCTTCCTGTTTTAAAAAGCTAAACCTGCCATAGGATGAGGTGACACTTCAAAAAACAAAAGAAGTAAAATTTCTGGGCCACATTTTAATCCCTACAAGCTTAAAATGTAACAAGAATTCCATGGAAAGCAGCACAGCTGAAAACAGTAGCTCCTAGAACAGCCACAAACCAGCATGAAATATCCTGGGATGGATAATCTGAGGAAGACTCCATTATTGGACAAGATATTCTTGTCCCAAAAGGTTACATGCTCACCGAAGACAATCAAATCCTTGATAAACCACAAAAATCCATCGGGAATCACAGCACAGGTAGAAGCAAGCGGGGAAAGATGATTAGTATGAATGTTGGTTTTACACAGTCCATTCCCTTGGGCATGTATGTCCAGAGGAACCACTTCACAGCAGGTTTCTACTGCTGGCAGCACTGCATGTGACATGGAAGAGACTTGCCAAACACCAGGCCTAGGCAACAGCACTTAGGCTTCCCACACACAGGATGCTGCAGCTTCGGAATGCACCAGGATGCATCGCTCTCACTTTTATTAGCACCCTGCAGCAAGCCAGGAATTGAGGCAGCTAGCATGGGCTATTTATTCCTCCTGGTAACCTATTTACCCTTGAATTATTTGCAGTGTATTGAAACAGAGCTGATAATTCAACCCTCTTTAGCAACTTCAATCCTTTATATCCCCAGCCCAGTCAGTGCAACTCAAGCACGAACTGTGAATTTTGTGTACATACAGAGTCGGAATATGCTCGATGGCAGATGGAAGCTGGGTAGGAATAACCAACATGCATCTTCCTCAGGAGCTGACCTGTTTTCAGATTCCTGCAGTTAATGAAAACACAAATTCTGACACATTTCCACCCTCTAATCACAGTTACACCACTATGCAGGATGGACATGGGTTTGGTTCCACATTAAGCAAACTATATCAATAGACAGGAAGGGTGTAATGAGAATGATACAAAAGCAATGGAATTACAGCTGCACAGTTCATTCCCTATCTATCCGACTGTGGTGCCACACTGCAGGCCCTCTGACAATCACCATTTTACAGCAGGTCAGCAGCCAGCCAGCACCCTTGTACAACCCTGCAGTTGCTGCTACTGTCCCCCAACCCCCAAATTGTGTATGGCAGAGGAAAACACTCACCAAACCACAACACTGTTCTCTGCAGTGGTGCCCACCAAGGCCTCTCTCATCCCTTCTACTTCAGCAAAGGCTGTAACAGTTTCTTCAGGGGGCATCAGAGTCTGCCTGTCCTTGCTCCTGAAGGGAGACCAGCACATAGAAAAGCAAGTAAAACAACAAGGGCGTGTTCTGGGAGAGGAACATGACAATGCTCTACATCCGAGGTGTTTCCTCACTTTTATCCCACCCAGCACACGGAGACCACCCCAAAATAGCACTCCCAAACTCACCCCCCTGTCTCTGAGAGCGACACCATCTCCACTTGCTGCTCCTGCATGGTCCTGCTGCTGCTCACCAGCCTCCGGTCCTTTAGCCCAACAACTGCTTTAATATTCCCAGTTTTCACTAGGGAGTGCTTGAATGAGTCAGTCTCAGAAGAATACAGCAAGAGCCTAAATCAAGAGACAAGCACACACCATGACAGGAAGAAGCTCCACTCAAATATGCAGCAGCATACACAGATCAGCCTATGTTCAATCAGTCTGCCAGCTCTGAGGTGAATAAACAGGTCTTTATAGTCGATTTTCAGAAAACCCTTCCACATTTTCCAACTGTTACAGCAACTGAGAAAATGCCACATTAGTAAAAAGATAATTTCAACCACTACTCACAAGGAGTTAAGGTGCAACTACTCAGGGTGTAAAGCACTAGTAAGAAATAAATACAAAACCTTATTTCTCCAATCTCCAGTTCTCCCAGTGCTACACACACGAGGTTACAGGTGTCTGGCAGAGGAATAATCTGGATTACAGGAATCTGGGACAACAGAACAAGAATTCAGTGTCACCCACAGTGTCCCCTTGACTTTACTCTCATTTTCTAGAGTGTTTCAAGTAAAATGATGTGGAGCAGAAGTGGTTTTCAGACCCCTCTCAAGACGCACACTTAAATGAACAGCTGAACTCTCGGCTGACTGGATGCCTAATTAAACAATCCCTGTTGATGCAAGAGACAAAACGTGTCTCCGGGGACTGTAAGGGGAAAAAGCACAAGTGAAGTGCAGCCACCATTCTGTGCATGGAGTATTAAATTCCAGGAGATAACACGCAACCGTATAAACAACAAGATCCTTGTATCTTGGGAACTAACACACGGGGCAAGAAAATTGCCCTTAATTCTAGAAATAAGGACTGTGTTCATACCTCTCTCAGGTGCCAGGTGTAGACCTTTCCCCAGCAGTCAGGTGCCAGGGGTTCCCAGAGGGACACAGCGCTCTCGGAGGCAGTGACCACACGCAGCTCCCTGCAGCCAGCTGCCTCCCACCACACCGTGCTCACATCCACAGCGCACGAACACGAGGAATCCTGCCCAAAACAAACCAGTGCTGGTTTTCCTCTGATAGACAAGATTACCTGTTGTATTTTTATTAAACTTGGTCTTGCAGAGCTGCTGCTGCCACAGTATCAATTCCCTGCTGCTCTCCCACCTTTAGCTCTGATACAAGCTGCAAGCTCTCTTCTCTGGGGCCATCCAGCAGCACTGGAGCGAACTGTTCTGCTACATCTTTTTTCTGCATGAACAAAGTAAAGAATGAGGATAATTCAACTTTGAAATTATACTCAGCACCTGCAAGAATGAGGCAGAAGTGCTGCATGCTCTCTGTCACTCTCATGTAGATACTGCATGCCACTGCTGGAGAGCTATGATCCATGCAGGACTAGCACGCAAACAGAATTTTCCCTTAAGTCAGATGGGACTCTGGAAAAGGGGATTTGCCCACAAAACCACTGGCTTAGTACCCCTCGCAAAGAGCCCAGCTTGTTACCTGTTCAGGTGAAGCTCTGCAGGATTCCTGCTCTTTGTTCTCTGACTGCTCATGCTTCTCCAAGGACACAGTCTCATCAGATATATTCTCAGGACCTCTTTCAGCTGCTAAAGGAAACGTTGTACCTTGCTCCTCCTGGCTTCTGGCAGCCCCTGCAGCACAGCTGTCAGGGTGCAGTGGCACAGCAGGGTCTCTGTGTGCCACATCCCCCAGGACCAGGGCAGCTGCTCCTCTGGGGGAAGGTTGGGTCGCTGGCAAGGCAGGTACAGAAGGTGTATCACGGAAGACCTCACTGCGCACTGAAGGTAAAACATCTGGGGTTGCACCGACAGCAGGGAAAACAGACGAGGAAATCTGAGACTCAGTGGGGGTGGGAGCCTCAGCTAAGACAGTCCCCATGGGAGTAAATAGCAATTCATGGGTGGAAAGCTCCTTCTTGGAAGTTGGGTTTTCCATGCAAGGGAGTTCAGGCAATTCATTTTTGGAAGGTGAAATCAAATTATTTCTGAGACTTTCTTCTTTTGGATTAATTTGTGCATCTGGTGTATCCTCTGGAGCCACACCATCCTCAGACACACAGAGAACAAAATCCTCCAAGTCATTCACAGGGGAAGATTTCAATTTCTCCAGTTTCAGTACTCCAAATTCCTCATTTGGTAAGTGGAAGTCCCTGATGCCCAGCTTAGGGACCAGCCACTGGAGGCTGCGGAAGGAGAAGAGGGAGCCACGAGTGTCAGAGTCCACAGAAGGGAGCCCAAGGGCAGCAGGACCCTGTGAACCCATGGGACAGTTGCGTCCTCTGCTGCTGTCATCTAAACACAAGAATACAAGACAGAACATCACATCATAAAATAACCATTAACTTGCCTTTTCAGAATCTCTCATGAAGGGTGTCATGATTTTTAAAAAAAATCAAAAAGCCATATTCATCTTAACACACGAAAGTGGCACTTTTCTGGAAAGACACTACACTCTGAAGTTACTCTGTATGTCTGTATCAAGCCTTCAGCTCAAAGATCACCACCAAAGCCTGACAGATATGCCCGAGTGCTTGGTCAGTTTGGTTTATTGGTTTTCTCCCAACACTTTCTTTTTCACAATATTCACAGAACCTCAGAAACGAGAAATAATCATTAGCATGCAGACTCAGTTGGAGGAACAGACAGACATCCATTTGCTGGCAAAGCTGCCTTGGTGTTCACAACCTTCACTCCAATAGCAAGGGCAGCTCAGCAGTAAGTTCTCAGCCCTGCTCCTCCTCTGTTCATTCCCTGTAGAAGTTTGTGGAATTGTTCAAGGAACATAGGCACCACAATGATCTATTTAAAAAAAATTAAATCTCATTTAAAAAAATATAATAGTTAACCCCTATCGTATTTTCTTGCATAAACACAGCAGGGGGTGAACAGCAGGGCCTGCAATCGCAGGGACGTTCCCCTGCCTTGGGGAATGCGGCATTTTGGGGAGTTTATATGTGAGGAAGTACCTGTTGAGCCTGTCTGGGCCCTGTGTCTCGCAGAGCAGCGCAGGGAGCGGCGCACAGGGACACTGACCCCGGGGAGCTGCTCAGCCCCACAGGCTCCTCGCTGCCTCTTCACACGCTCCACTGGATGTTTATCTCCCTGACACACAGAAGAGTTGCCTTCCACATCTCCCACATGGCTGGCAAAAGTTTCACTCCCTGGGCTCAGAGAATCACTGCTGTGGAGTGGATTTGGAACCTGCTCTAACAGAGTCTTATGGCATTTGCCTGGCACTTGGCTCCCGCCCAGAGGAGGATCAGGACCCGCTGGCTGTGTAGCTCCAGTCACTCCTGTCCCTACAGACCCCAGTGCTGCAGTACCAGACAATCTCCTCTCATCTGAGGATGACCTTTCAAGGTTAGCATCACAATTCTCCTTTTCACTCTGGTTCTCATTTGACAGCAGGGCACTGCTTTCATTGGCCATTATGGGATCCTGACTCTCTATAAGCTCTTGTGACACTGGATGCATAGGGGCTTTGCAGGCAGACTTTCTTCTTCCCTTCTGTTTCCTCTGGGATTGTCTCTGCTCTTGCCTTGTGCTAGCGATGCTTTTCTGAGAAATGGATCCAAGTGAAGTGCTGCTGCTGCTGCTGGATGCAGGAAGAGATTTCTGAGAACTACTTGAGTTTGCTGGATCGTTTTCTGCCCCAAGAAAAGGGAAGGGCATGACCCCTGGTTCCAAATCACTCTCGGCTCTCTCTTGGGAGGGCTGACTGGGGTTTGCATCTTTCTGCTTGCATTTACTCTGCTGACCTTTCTTTCTCCTGCCCAGCTGGCTGAGGATTACAGCATCCAGGTCCACCTTCCTCTGGCAATTTGACATGCGGCGAGTTGTCCGGACGTAGTACTCGAGGGGAAAGAGCAGCCCTTCAACCACTGTGCAAGAGCTCAGCGTGCCCTCGGGAGCCGTCACCTTGTCAGCAGGAGAAAGTCTTGACTGAATTTCAAGCTGTTGATTCTCCAACAGTTCTTCAGCATTGTCCAGAGCATGATCTGCAGGACAGGGATTTAGGGTATTAGTGTCACTCTGATGTCCTTCATGGTTTTTGCTCTCCTCGGTTATGGTGTTATTTCTGCTGTCAGGCAATATTTCATTTTCTGACATTAAACCCAGGAGCCCACATAATTCTTCCTGATCTTCACACAGACTCTCACCCTCCGGCTGTTTTATTATACTGGGGAATTCTTCTCCTCCGTCACCTCTGGGGTCAAGTAAAACAGAGTCTCCATGCTGTGAACATGGCTCACGTCTACCAAGTGTGGCCACAGCTCTGGAGGACTCGGGCTGCCAGATGTCCCTGCTGTCCCTCAGTGCATGTGGGGACAGCTCAGGCTCTCCTGCAGTGACACTGCCCTCAAACACATCCTGTACAACCCCTGATGCTGCATCAGGAGTAAAACTATTTCTTTCTCCCTGCACAAGCACTGCTCCAGATGCCCTCTGAATGGGTTCCTCAGTGTGCGAGAGGCTGCTGCGCCTGAACACTGGTGACTGAAGCTCCTCTGCACTGGCAATTTGATTTTTCATCATTTCACCAGCACTGATTCGATGCACAGTATGCACTGATTCCCTTTCCTTTGAATCCAGAGCCTTCGTCCGTCTCCGCAGCTTCATCATGCTTCGGGAGGTTTGGGGCGTTTTCTCCTCAGGGACAGGCCTGATGATCCCACAGCACAGGTTTTCCTGGCTGGCCTGAAAGCCTTCTGCCCGGGAGCTGTCCTTCGGGCTAACCTCATCACTGGAGAATTCTGGAACATGCTTAACTTCGACAGATGTTGTCTTCTCTGTGTCAGCATCAGAGCAGGTTTTAGTCTGTAACTGAGAGGGCCCACCTCTGTCAGCACTAGGAGATGCGTTATCTCTAGAACCTGGGGGAAAAAATGTCACACGTGTAATGTACTCCTAAAGTCCTGTCCAAGAAAAACATCATACGGTAAAATTAGGCTTTGTTTGCAGGGAAAGATGGGGATCTTACAGTCAGGATCAGAGCACTGCAGACCTGGTGAGGAGGGAAGCAGAGCAGATGTTACTGCAGACCATGGCTCAGCCCAGGGAAAGGGCCGTGTGGGGGTATGGGGGCAGCAGATGTGACCGCAGTGGCCGAGGGTAGTGCGGGGCCCGGAGTGAGGGTCAGCAGCGTCGGGTCCATCCTCGGCAGGACAGTCCACAGGGGCGCTAAGGGGCAACAGTGGCCGCCGGGTCCCTGGGTGCTCCCACCGCCCTGTCCTGGGGGTCTGCCTGCTGGCTCCTACCTGGGGCATCCCGTTCCCACCATCTCCCACCTGGGGAATCCCGTTCTCCCCGTCTCCCACCTGGGGGGCTCCGCTCCCGCCGGCCGTGGCTCCTGGCTCGCTCGGCTCGCCGCGCCCGCTGCGGACACACAAGACCCCGGCGGGGCTGGGACCGGCCCGGGGTGCCGCGGTGCCCCCTCGGCCCGGCCCGGCCCGGCCCAGCCCAGCCCGGCCCGCTCACCCGCAGTCGGATGACGGTCTCGCTGTACTCCCGCCTCAGCAGCGCCAGCTTCTCCCGCAGCTGCAAGAGACACCCGTCGGGATGGGACCGGGATGGGACCGGCCCCGGCCTCGCTGCCCCGCCCGGCCTCCCCGGCCCCGCACCTTCTCCTTATCGGCGCCGCTCAGGGCCGCCGCTGCCCGCGGGGCCTCCATGGCAACCGGGGCGGTGGGAGCGGGGAGCCCGGGCGGAGGTGACGCAGCGGAAGCCGGGCGGGGCCGGGCGGCAGCGGCCATGGAGCTCAGCGAGATGCTCTACAACAAGTCCGAGTACATCGAGACGGTGCGGGGGCGCGGGGAGCGGGGGTACGGGGGTGGGGGGGCCGCGGGGCCGAGCCGGGCTCGCCGGGGCGTTGCGGCGGCGGCGGGGCCCGGGACACCCGTCGTCACCGCCCGTTCTCCCCGCAGGCCTCCGGCAACAAGGTGAGCCGGCAGTCCGTGCTGTGCGGCAGCCAGAACATCGTCCTCAATGGCAAGGTGAGCGCCGGGCGGCGGCTGCCGTGTCCCCTGCCGGTCCCCCGCGCCCCCGTGCCCTGCCCGCGGTCCTCAGCGCTGCTCTCCCTCAGCATCACTGCCCTTCCCCTGCTGCGAGCAGCCCGTGCTGCTTTTTTCCGCGGAACAACACGGTTCTGTTTTGTGCCTGAGCCTGGCTCTGTAATGCTTACTGGCATGACAGGAGCACAACTGGTTGTTCTAACCTCCTGTACTTTTGCTTTGTTGTCACTTTTTTTTTGACTGAAAGAATCGTCTCTGAAGTAAGGTAATCTTGCTGGAGTGACCAAATCTCGGCATGAGTTTGTGTAATAACTGCTGCCACAGGTAGCAGAGGGAGCTCGTTTAGCTGTCTGTCCTTCTGCAGACAATAGTTATGAACGACTGCATCATCCGCGGTGATCTGGCGAACGTGCGGGTCGGACGGCACTGCGTGGTGAAGAGTCGCAGCGTCATCAGGCCGCCTTTCAAGAAGTTCAGTAAAGGGTAAGAGGCCCCTTCCTTTAGGAAGATACCTGAAAAAATCTGTCAGCTTGACTGAGTCTTGTGTTCAGAGGACCCTGTCCCTTTTGCAGCAATTTGCAGAAATACATCTCTCAAACCTGCCTTTTCCTCAGATGCTGAGCTGTGCCTTGAGGGTTGGTGTTCCCGTCAGACTGTTGGATGGAAAGGCTGGGATAGATTAGAATAGCAAAGCGAAGAGCATGTTTCAGTTTTTGTGTGTTTATTCACGACATCTTCCTTCTCATTTGGGCCATCCTTTAGAGAGGAGAAACCCAACTACTGTCTGTCTCCCTTAGCACTAGATCCACATCTGTTAATCCATCTGGGGACAGAAAACTCCACAGAGTGATTTTGGGTCTAGCAGTGTCAGTTTGATTATTGGACACAAATACCTCTCCTGTTGCAGGGTGGCTTTCTTCCCTCTGCACATTGGTGACCATGTCTTCATAGAAGAGGACTGTGTTGTCAACGCGGCCCAGATCGGCTCCTATGTGCACATAGGCAAGAACTGTGTCATTGTGAGTGCTGTTTCTGTATTTTCTGTAAACTCTTGGGTGCTGCTGAGGCCTTGTGGCAACAACTAAGAGGTGTCTGCACCAGCTGGCTGGGGCAGGCTCACCTTCTCTGCGCTGTTCCTTCCTCCTCCTCTTCCTTCTCTGCAGGAAGCTGGGCTTTCAGGTTTTCTTTTCTGAGGACAGTGGGTTCAGCTGCTGCTGGCTGGAAAATCCATCCCAACGATGTTGTCCCTGTGGCTAATGGGATTGCCTGGGGAAAGCAGCCTGGCCACAGAGTACAAGTGGAATTGTGTTTCTGTGTAAATAAGACTAAATAATCAAGGCTATGGTGGGCTGAGGTAGAGAAGGCCTTACTGGTAGTGCTTGACTCGGGTTTTTGGTGACAATTTGAACATTGACATGTTAATGTGCAGTTGCCTGTACCTGTGCTAGTTGAAAGCAAGCAGACATTCTTTCTCAAAAAGAGAAGTTAATTCTTTTGGGAGGAGCATTCAGTCAGGGTAAAGATTTATTCCTGTGCTCTCTTATACAGAATGTGTTTTGAGCAATTAATCTTTTTGAAATTTAGGTGACATGTCAGTAATAAGAAGATTTCGTGTTTATAGTGTTGTAAATATAAACTTTTCCTGTTCTCTGTTTTAGGGACGTAGATGTGTTTTGAAAGACTGCTGCAAAATCTTAGACAACACAGTACTCCCTCCTGAAACCGTAGTCCCACCTTTCACTGTCTTCTCGGGCTGCCCAGGTATGCTCCCTCTATCTTTCCTTGCGCAGAAGTGCAGATAACATGCATATTCTTATTTTAAATGAGATTGCTGTAACAAAGGTGCCTATTATCATTTAATGCCTAAAAATAAAGGTATCAGGCACTTGCTGCACTGAAAAGTAACAGTTTTAACTTGTGAAACTCCCTGTTTTAGTGCATGGTACATAGGCGGTACACGATGACTGATGGCCATAATGTTGTTCTTCTTCCAGGACTCTTCTCTGGGGAGCTCCCGGAATGCACCCAGGAACTCATGATTGACGTTACCAAGAGCTATTACCAGAAGTTCTTGCCACTCACTCAGGTCTAGTAGCCCATTTCCCGTGTTTCAGGCACACGGGAACATTCTGGGGGTGGAGAGAGGGGTGTTGTCCAGTGAGGCCAGAGCCCTGTGCTCTCCTGAGCACTTTTGTGAGTGTGCCTCAGCACCACTGGTTTGTCCAAGCAGTCCCTCGTGAAAGCTGCTGTGTCCTGTTCAGACTTTGTATGCTCATCCAGTGTACTCCATTCCACGTTGTCTGAATTGTGCCACTGAATGTTCTGGAGCTGGGAAAGCTGAAACACCTGCCTTGGGCAGCAGCTGGGCAACGAGGCAGAGCTGACACGTACTCCTCAGCCTCAGCCTGTCTGCTTAGTTCTTTCCTAGCCCAAAGCTAAGTTTAGGTTTGCTAGGAACAGTCTCCACCCCAGCAGGGCTGTTCTGGGTGTGCTCTGGGCACTTACCAGGGTTCATTAGACTCAGGCCTTTCCTTTGTCACAATACTTGCTGTCCCATGGGCCTGCATGCTCAGATGCATGGCCTCTTCTCCCTGGGATTCTCTCCAGGGATTCATCATCCTGCTGTTGGCTTTAGGAGTTTTGGCTGGCACTGACACCTGTCTTTCTGTGCCTGACAGGATGTTTCTTAGCTTTTAGCTCCTGAAGCAGACTGACGTCAGTCCTGTGCTCTCACCCCTCAGGGCTAGTGTTCTTGGGGTCAGTGCCACTTCCTGAATATCACAGACCTTAGAGAGCCAAAGGCCTTTGAAAAGAGGATTGCCATGTCACTCACAGAATTCAATGCAGCAGAAAGTGGGGAATTAAAAGTGAGAGAATGCTGCAACTGTCCCCATTTATTACCCAGTGTCTATATTTGCAGAAAGCTCTTTGGTGCTTTTCTGCATTATGAAACTTAAGAACGAGACTCAGACTTCTCAGAAAGAGTGAACATTTAATTTTGGACATGTAGTAGAGCAGGAATAGTTCTTGCTGAGAGCAGCTCTGAAAGTTGGAGGCATCTGATGCTTGTGTACCTGACTGAGTACAGACAACTGGCTGCACACGAGTCTGCCTGCTCTGGTTGTGCTCTATTAAAGCTTAGCGTAGTCCTGCTCTAGGTTTTAAACTGGATTTAATCTCTAGGTTTTACAACTGCATGTTGTAGTGTAGCAGCTGGGGCCAGGATGCTTATTAGGTGTGTGGTAGTTGTGTGGCTGTGGATGAGCAGCCCTGGAGCCTCAGCTGATCTGTGTAGCAAGTGCTGAAACGCCTTAATAGCAAATAGCTGTACGAGTACTAACGTGTGTAGTAGCTGCTGTTCATCACATGTAATACCACTGACTGGTTTGTATTTTTACTGTACATAAATTAAAGCCTCTTCAGTTGTTCAAGTGACGCATTGTGAGTCTTCAAATCAAACTTGAGACTAGATTGAGGCTCCTGCTGTGCCTGGGCGTGAACCACAGTCCCTTGTTCTGTGATTGCTACAGGCTACTCTGTGCATTAAAAAAGTGTAGTACAGTAGTACATTAAAAAAGTCTAGTACAGTGTGAAACAGCTGCTTTCTCCCTTTGAGGAGCTGGAGAAGCCTCCTCTGTCACAGATTTGACAGGTTTGGGGCTTCTTGTGAGATTTCCTGCAAGGCAGGTGTTCAGAGCACTGCTTTGCTCTAGGGTGTCTCTGGCAGTGTCTGGCAGGAGTGGGGTGTCTGTGCTGTGTTGCTGTGTTGTCACCTCAAAGTTTCAACACCACATTGTGCGTTTCACTGGGATCGCTTGATCAGCAGCTGCAGCAGCAGGGAGAGGAGTGGGAGAAGGGATATGAGTTTGGGAGTGGGATGGCAGCTGGAAAAGTCTGAGTGATAAATTTCCACAATCACCTGAGAGCAAAGCTGTAGTGCACGAAGGGATATGTCACTGCAGTTACATGTTTCTTGGCCTGCTCGTCCTTCTAGCTGTCTGAGCTGACTCTTCTGCCTTAATTAAAACCTCTTTTGTTGTCTCTGTTAAGGTGGCCTCTGCCAGGGCCTAAAACCAAGCCACCACTGAAGATCCCAAACACCCAGCATTGTTAACATTCCTTACATTGGCCACTTTCTCCTCCTGCCTCTGAAGCGTCCCTCTGGGGCTCACCTCTCCGCCTCTGCCAGTTCTGGGAAGATGGCGTGTCAGTGGGTTGCAGCGTGGGGAGTCCCAGCTCTGCTGGCAGCCTTCCATCCAGCGTGGTGCAGTAAAACGACACAGGAGGCTGTGCCTGTAGCCAGAGGAGCTGCAGGAGTGGGGAGATGTATTTCACAGGGAGGGGAATGCCTTCTTTCAGGAATCTTGTACAAACACTGAGCACTTCTACCCTCAAGTTGCTGTGTTGCTTTATTGATCCCCTGTGTGCTTTGCTCGGCATTGCTCTGACCGGGACAGGCAGAGTGTGCTGCTGGATTTGAGGATGTTCAGAGTCCCTGGGAACACAACCCTCCCTCCCTGTGCCGCTGGGCCAGGCGCTGATGGCTCAGCGTGAGGAGCTGAGGGAGCCTGCGAGGGGCTGTGTGGGAAGGTCTCTCAGTCACCAGGTGAATGGGGGCCATGCCTGCTTTGTGGGGAGCAGAATCTCCCAAGATGATCCAACTCCATGGCCAGAATGACACTTGAACTGTGGCTATGGTGACCTGCAGGGCTCTGTCCGTGCACTGAGCTCTCCATCATACCCTGGCACCGATGACCCGTGCCTGTGGGTGAGGCTCAGCTGGGGGCATTGGCTCAACCCACTGGGCCAGCGTGTGGCAAAAGCGCGGTAAATGCTGGCTAGGAACATCTGTTCTTTGTTAGCCAGGGCTGAAGGAAACAGCTTCTGCTGGTGGGGAAGGGAGGCCAAAAGATGTTAAGTCCTTGCCCTCAGCCCATGAGACTGTGCATGCTAGGAAGCAGAGCAGATGCCTGGGCCAAGGCATTGCTGCTGGTTTTGTTTGGTTTTGGGTTGTTTTTCATTGGTGATGGAGTTAAGGCATGGGAACATCCCGTGGTCACTTCTCTTGGCAAGTGGGGCCCAGGAGCCAGCACTGGGAGTGCTGGAGACCCTGGGGTGGGGGACCCTGGGGCAGCGGGCGTCAGTGGGCAGCGTGTCCGTGTGGTGAGGGGGGAGAGGAGGCAGTGAGGTCAGGGACAGCCCCACAGAACTGCCACACTGTCACCGTGGGGGCCGAGGGGCAGCAGGAGTGGGGGATGTCTGCGGAATAAAAACCAGCCCAAAGACCGGTTCTTGGGCACCCGCGGAAATCCCGCTGGGAACCGGCAGGACATGGAAGTTGCGGGGAGCGGACGGTGCCGCCGCAGTCCCTCTTCCGGGAAAATCCACGCCGGGTGCAAGCCCCAAGGGAATGTCCTTCAGGGAGCGCCTCGTGCCCGCGCTCGGGAGTCCCGCGGGGCCGCGCTTGTCGGGGGCCGGCGGGAGCGCGCGCGGACACTACCAACGGCCGCCGGCGCACACGCGCGCGCTGTGGGGGCGTGTCCGAGCGCGCCCGGCCCCGCCCCCGCCCGCGCGTGTAGCTTCAAGCTCCCATGGTGCCCCGCGCGCCGCGTGGATTTTAAATCCTGCGGCCAATGGGGAGCGGCCGCGCGCGGTAACGGCCCCGGCGCCGCCTTTGAATCGCGGCCGGACGGACCGACCCGAGCACAGCCCGGCCCCGCCGCTGCACCGGCACCCGGCGCCCGCTGCTGCTTCGGTACAGGGACCCGGGACCTGCCGCTCCCCTGGCACCGGCACCCACCGCTGCTTCGGTACGGGGACCCGGGACCTGCCGCTCTCCCGGCACCGGCACCCGCCGCTGCTTCGGTACAGGGACCCGCCGCTCCCCCTGCAGCGGCACCGCACGGCCCCAGCACAGCTCGGCACGGGCACAGCATGAACGCGGCGGGCGGGAAGGCGGCGCGGCCGGCAGCGCGGCCGGCGGCGCTGGCGGAGCAGCCCCGCGCGGAGCCGTCCCGGGCGGCGGCGGCGGCGGCGGGGAAGGAGGTGCCGAAGGTGCTCGTGGACCCCCGCACCCGGCGCAGCTTCGTGCGCGGGCGGTTCCTGGGCAAGGGCGGCTTCGCGCGGTGCTACGAGCTGGCCGAGGCCGAGAGCCGGGAGGTGTTCGCGGGGAAGGTGGTGCCCAAGTCGCTGCTGGCGAAGCCGCACCAGAAGGAGAAGATGTCCATGGAGATCGCCATCCACCGCAGCCTCTCCCACCGTCACATCGTCGGCTTCCAGGGCTTCTTTGAGGACGACGACTTTGTCTACGTCGTGCTGGAGCTCTGCCGCCGCAGGGTGAGGAGCCGGGGGCGGGTGTCCGTGTCCCCCGGGTACTGACTGTCCCCTTCCCCGCGTCCTGCGGTACTGACCTCGTCCCCGTCCCGCACCCCCCGCCCCGGTACTGACCGACCGTTCCCTGCAGTCGCTGCTGGAGCTGCACAAGCGGCGGAAGGCGCTGAGCGAGCCCGAGGCGCGGTACTACCTGCGCCAGACCATCCTGGGCTGCCAGTACCTGCACAGCCACCGCGTCATCCACCGCGACCTCAAGCTGGGCAACCTCTTCCTCAACGACGACATGGAGGTGAAGATCGGTAAGTGGCAGGGACCCCAACCCAGGGACCGGCCAGCCAGGGCATCTTGGTCATATCCTGTCTCCCTGTCCCCCCAGGTGACTTTGGCCTGGCCACCAAGGTAGAGTACGATGGGGAGCGCAAGAAGACCCTGTGTGGGACTCCCAACTACATTGCCCCAGAGGTGCTGGGCAAGAAGGGGCACAGCTTCGAGGTGGACATCTGGTCCATTGGCTGCATCATGTGAGTCAAATTGCCTTTCAGAGGCCATGGGGACAGGCAATCCCTGTGGTTCTGGTCTCCTTGACCCCTCTGAACTTCAGTGTGATCCAAAGCTCCAGGTCACTGTCCCCATAGCTCCTGGCTGAGTCCTGCTGCTAGGCAGCTTCCTGCCTTCCCTAACTGAAACTTTCCCTGCAGGGTGCTAGATCCCAGCTTCCCTTTCCAGGGAACAGAAGCCAGGCACAGTACACATAGCTGTCAGTGTGTCTAATGCCAAGGGTGTTCCCTCTGCCAGGAAAGCCCCTGGGTGTGATTAGAACAGGGTCGCTTCTGCACACAATCTGAGTCTCTTTTGCAAAACTGACACCCTTTTGTCTGGGAATGCCCAGGTACACTCTTCTGGTGGGGAAACCGCCTTTTGAGACTTCTTGTCTAAAGGATACATACATCCGGATCAAGAAGAATGAGTACACCATTCCCAAGGTATGGTGCTTCCCATGGAGGATCTGTTCAGCTCACAGTGGTGCTTGGTCAGCCTCCTCCTGCAGCCCCTGTGCCTGGCACTCCGTGTGCTCTCATCTAACGGGGCAGAGGCTGTCAGTGCTGGGAGGAGCTGGTTTGGGCCAGGGTGGCATGAACCTCGTGGGGAGCCAGCAGCTCCCTGCCCCCCAGTCCAGCAAAAATCCGATCTGGGCTGTTGGCATGTGGGGGTGAATGGACATGGGCAAGTCCATGAGGTGTGGGCCAGGTCCCCAGCTCATCCCATTGCTGATGAGTTGGTCTTGCTCAAGTCAGTTGACCTCAGGCTTTGGGTGCCATTCGGAGCCAGTTCTCTGTGCTGCCCAATTCTGCTTTGCTTGGCTTGTGTCCTGCTTGCCTGATGCACCACTGGAGCTCTGCCGGGTTGTAAATCCCGTTCAATTGTCACTAGTGCACATTGTCCCCTGATCTGTCTCTAAACTCCACCTGTCCCTCAGCACATCAACCCCGTGGCTGCGAACCTCATCCAGAAGATGCTGAGGTCCGACCCTGCCACGCGCCCGACCATCGACGAGCTGCTGAACGACGAGTTCTTCACCTCGGGGTACCTCCCCAGCCGCCTGCCCACCAGCTGCCTCACCATCGCGCCCCGCTTCTCCCTGGCTCCCAGCGGGATGGACCTCGGCGGGCGGAAGCCACTGACCGCGCTCAACAAAGGTAAGTGTGGGTGCCCGGGTGAGGCTGGGCTGCGGTGCTGGAGAGAGCCTGCCTGGCCTCCAGCAGCATCCACAACCTTCAATGTGCCTCCCTCACACTATCTCCTGATTCTTATGGAAACTTGGAGCATTTTGTGGATGAGGGGCCTCTGCCTGGGACCAAAGCAGGGAGGAAGCACTGCATTCACTTCAGCTCTGTAATGGGCTCAAGCTGATGCCCAGGAAGTTCCACCAGAACATGAAGAAGACCTTTCCTGTGCAGTGCCCGAGCATTGAACAGATTGCTTAGAGACCGTGTGTGGAGTCTCCCTTACCGGAGATATTCCAGAGTCCTCTAGACATATCCTGTTCCCTGTGCTCTGGAATTACCCTACTGGAGCAGGGAAGTGGGACCACGTGCCCCCCACCATGGTCTCCTCCAACCTGATCTATTCTGTGTGCAAGGTGTTGCCTATACCTGGGGTAGGGTGTAAGTCTGGTGCCTTTGGAAACCTCTCCCTGGTCACACCTGCACACTTTTCTCTCTCTGTCCCAGGACCAGACAGCCCTGCACAGGAGACCTTGCCGGACAAGGAGGAAGCAGCGGGGCTGCGGGAGCTGGGGGATACTGTCAGTGGCCACTTGGCTGACATGTTGCAGCAGCTGAGTGCAGTCAATGCAGCCAAGCCCTCTGAGAGAGTAGCAGTGAGGCAAGGTGAGCCTGGGGCAGCCCATGGGCCTTGTGGGGTGCACAGGCTGTGGGAAATGTCTCCTGACAAGCTACTTTCTTCCTGCAGAAGAAGCTGAGGACCCAGCCTGCAATCCCATCTTCTGGGTTAGCAAATGGGTGGACTACTCAGATAAATACGGACTCGGTAAATACTATGGGTGGCAATGCCTCAGGATTTCCTGGTGTCTGAAGGGGCTGGGAGAAGCCTGGATTTGGGCATTTTCTAGGTCTGGGTTTTTAATCGCCATATTCCAGTGTGTGTGTCCAAGACCTCTGCCAGGAATCTTACCAAATACCCTGGGAGTCCAGAGCAGTGGTCACTGACCATTGGCCCTGGCCACTTTAAGGTGGACAATGGCTACCTGTGCCTGAGGTGACCAAGCTCTCCCCAGCCTGCACAGGGACCCACGGTGGCAGCAGAGGCTGTTTCTGCAGCAGGTGGTACAATAAGGGAGATGACAAATCCAGAGGTGGAAAAGTGCCACCCAGACCTCCCCAAAGAGGAGCCCTGGCAGGGACTTGGTGGGGTGGCTGTTAGGGAATCCCTGGGTGATAAACCATCTGCCTTGGTACTTCCCACCACTGGTGGTCCCCTGAGATTGGAGGCCTCATGGAGGTCCCTTCTGGGCAGGTTATCAGCTCTGTGACAACAGCGTTGGGGTTCTCTTCAATGACTCCACTCGTCTCATCATGTACAACGATGGGGACAACCTGCAGTACATTGAGCAGAACAGCAACGAGTCCTACTTCACTGTGAGATCCTGCCCCTCTGCCCTCACCAAGAAGGTCAGTCCTGGGGACAGGAGCCCTGGCTGGGGGGTGGTGAGACTCCTGCCAACTTTGGGCTTTGGCGGCAGGGTGGGTTCCAGGGACAAACATTTATAATTGGAGGTCACTGGCACTCTGCAGGCTTCCTTTAGGTGGTGACACATGGTCCCAAGGACAGACACTAGCAGCTCTAACTGCTATCTGAGGCTCATTTATGAGCAGTTTCACAGAAATTTAATTGCTCACATGACTTGCACATACCAAAGTGTTCAGCGAGTCTGACTTGCACAGTCAGAGTTAACTTTGAGGATTTCCACAAGCTTTTGCAGTGACACCTCAAGCTCTGAAAGATGTAAGGAAGCTCTGGGACTGTGATGGCAGTCCCTGTGCTCCCCCCCTGTGCCTGGGGTCACCCTCGGCCCCTCACAGCCTGTCCCATCCACAGATAACACTACTGAAGTACTTCCGGAATTACATGAGTGAGCACTTGCTGAAGGCAGGGGCAAACATCACGCCCCGGGAAGGGGACGAGCTGGCCCGATTGCCCTACCTGTGGAACTGGTTCCGGACCCGCAGTGCCATCATCCTGCACCTCAGCAATGGCACTGTGCAGATCAACTTCTTCCAGGTGAGGGTCTTCCCAGGGCCGTGGCTCTGGCTGCATGTGGTGCTGCTTGGAAGGTGGCAGAAGGGGATGACCTGAGCCAAGGCTTTGCCCAGGGAGCCGAGCACTGGGAGCTGTCTGTGCCAGTACCCGAGGCCCCCAGACACTCCTCGCTCATGAGGGGCCGTGCTCTCAAGCAGCAGGTTGGCTGCTGCAGCCAGGTGCAGCCGTGTCGACCTGGCTGTTGCCCTTTGCTGCACTCGGAAGGAATTCTGCAGAGGGACCTTGTCACCGTGCTCCGGGTGCTGCTGACGTGGCTCATCCAGAGGAGATGCTGCTCCAAGGAGCACCGTGCTCAGTGACTGCGTGTTCTCTCCCCCCAGGACCACACCAAGCTCATCCTGTGCCCTCTCATGGCTGCTGTCACATACATAGATGAGAAACGGGACTTCCGCACGTACAAGCTGAGCCTCATTGAGGAGCACGGCTGCTGCCAGGAGCTGGCCCGCCGGCTCCGCTACGCCCGCATCATGGTGGAGAAGCTCTTCAGCTCCAGGTCTGGCTCACGCCAGACGAAATCTGCTGCTTAGACCTTGTTCTTGCTGGACTCAACATCTGTGCCAAACTGCCCAGCTGTGGAGGGAGAGGTCTGGGAGCTTCCCTCCCATGGCCCAGCTGGGTTCCCACTCCTGGGTATGGGCTCATTGCCACAAGGAAGCCCCTGCTGCTGTGGGAATGGTGATGTTCACTTTGACTGGTGCCCAAAGGTTTCTTGCTTCCTGCTCCTAACAAAGTCTATTTTTTAATTCCCTACCTAGTCTGTTTTTCTAATTCCCAAAGCCAAAAGCCCAGCTCCAAACCAGCCCTTTCATATGAGGTGCCTGGGCCTGCTCTTGAGGGAGCAGAGCATGGGGAGAGCAGAGCTGTCAGGTGAGGTGTCCGTACATGGCTGTGCCCGTGCTCTGGGCTTTGTTTCCTCTTGTAGAAGCTCAGGTAAGGTATTGAACAAGCCCGGGGTGAGAGTGATCAATCGGCCTTTTAATACTGAAACTACATGAAACCTCAACTTTTGTATATTGCATAACTTGAATAAAGATTGTTTGACATGGCATCCAGTCTGTTTCACTTCCCTTTGCCTTGCTGAGGGAGGGAGCATCACCTCTGGCTTCCCCTGTGAATGAGGCATCCTCTTACCCTTACTGATAGCCCTGGGCTGGGTTTGCCTCTTGCTTGGCTCTGTGACTAATTATGGCTAAAGAATCAGCACCAGTCCTCTCATGCAGCAGTCTTGCAGGAGCCCAGTGCCCTGCCTCTGTTATTCTCCCACCACTGCTCCCTGCCAGCAACTATGGAGGCTCTCAGGCCAGTGTGTTTTTAAGCAGGACAAGCTTTTTAGTTTTAATTTTTTAATTTTTATAACATTTTGTATAAATATATTCTGAAAAGAAAGCTAGTACAAACCCTGTTACCTGTGTAACAAAATCCCAGACCCCAGCACACAAAGGAATCAGACTGTACAAAATTATTGCTGTTCCACATCGGAACTTTGCTGTGGGGCTCTCTGTGCCCGTGGGCCCAGCTGGTGATGGAGGCTGGCTCATAGGGAACACATGCCCATGGGGATGCCGTGAACCAGAGCACCCACCAGACACCAGCCCTGGGCAGCAGGAGAGGCTGGGGGAGCTGCAGGCATAGGCCTGTCTTTGAGGGAAGGATCCCAGGGGAAAGGAATTCCCTCCTTTGTGCCCAGAGACAACTGTTCCTGGACTGCTGTGCCACCTGCTCAGGGGCTCAGGCCTGGCAGAGGTACAGACTGCTGGGGACCCTAGGGGGGAAACCCTTGTTCTCAGCCCAGCTGAGATTCACACCTTCATTGTAGGGGCTGGGCCCTCGGGCAGGTCCAGACCCAGGGTGGCTGCTCAGCCTGGCCTGGCTGAGCACAGCCCTAGTTGGGGCTGAGGGGTCAGCTCCAGTGTCAAGACTGGGGGCCTGGTCCTGTCACAGCTCAAGGCCCCTGGGCACAGGAGCGAACACACGGGACAAAGGTTCCTGTCCCTGGTGAATGCCCCCTAGGGACTGATGCCAGCTTGAGGGCAGCGCTGTGCCAAGGCCTCGCTGCGGCCGTCCTTGGGAAAACACAACGTGTTTTCTTCTTTCTTCTCCACGCACTGTGTCCACCCCAGAGATGTCTTTGTTTTCTGACCCAAGTGCCTTCACACCTGAGTCTGACCATGAGTGTTTGGAAAGGTGGGTGCCCAGAGGGTCCCTCAGGAAACCCCGGGTGAGGGCACGGTGCTGCCCTGTGCCCACCTCTGCTGTCCCGTGCTCCTGGTGCCCCCCGCCTGCTGGGCCCCCACCTGGCCCCAGCAGAAGGACACTGAGAACCCCGGGCCTGGGCGAGGAGCAGCCGCAGCAGCCGCGGTGCCCTCCGGCCGTGTCCTGTGCCCGCTCAGGCGCCGTTGCCCCTCAGCCCCTGGCAGTAGTAGGAGTGGAAGATGCGCTCGTGGGCACAGACCCGCATGGCCCTGTGCGTGTGCAGCAGCAGCCGGGGGAAGCGGGAGGTGAAGTACTGCATGAAGCCCTCGGGGACGGAGCCCAGGGCCAGCTGGACATCAGCCGGCAGCTCGTGGTAGTGGTGCTTCTGCAGGACAGAGGGTGAGGTGAGGTGAGAGAGGATGGGGACAGAGGAGGTGGCAGGGCCACAGGGCAGCTGGGTGGCTGTACCTTGTTCCTCATGGCCCGCAGCAGGTCACGCACTGACCCGCCCTTGTAGGTGCGGAACTTCCTGAGGTCTGGGGACAGCAGGAGAGACACCGAGTGAGGTGGGACACAGCTGGGGTGTGGGGCTGCCACAGCCCCTGTAGTGCAAGCCCCAGCTCTGCTGCACTGGCCTCTAGAGGAAGGGCTGCCACCTTTACCTGCCCTGCTTTTCAGCTCCTGGGCATAAGCAGGTGCCTGCTGGCCAGTAAAAGCACCAGCCCTTGGAGCGCCAGTCCCTACCTGCTTCACTGGACCTAACAATGAGCCCAACTCCTCCATGCTCACCCATCTGCAGTGGGAGGGAGATGTGCATCCTCCAGTTGGTCCTCACCACCGCCCGTCCCCCTGATTCCAGGGCTGAGACGATGGGCCCCTCGGCTGGCTCCTTCTCCACACGGTCACTGACATCCTGTGTGACCAAGAGCGGGGACAGGGTGGGTATGGCCCTGCCCTTGCTCTGCACGAGGTGGGACAGAGCCCCAGGGACCCCTCACCCCTCCTAAGAGCAGCTCACAATGAGCATGTTGACCTAAACACAGCAGTTTCCAGCACATTTTTCAGTGCACACCTGCATTCACTGCCGGTGGGACAGCACAGGCTCACCTGGAAGAACTGCAGCTGCTTCTCCTGACTCCAGAAAAAGGGGTGCACAAGAACCACAGCGGCCGAGGGCCGGCGCTGGGGCTCAGGGCTGATCATTGCCACAATCAGCTCCCTTGCAACAAGTTTGTCTGAGGGTGAAACAAAACAGCGGAGAACTCGCCCCTGCACCAGGACTGGGAGCTGCCCCTCAGCCCGGGGCTTCCCCACGGTGTTGTGCCACTGGGGAAAGGTCTCACCATGAGCCTCCTCCTGCAGGCAGCTCAGCTGGTAGGAGCCCGCCAGGATGTTGGCCTGGCGCCGCAGGCTGTCCCCAAAGGGGTGCTGTCCCCCCGACATCACGTAGTAGAAGATGCACCCAGCTGAGAAGATGTCCACGGCACTGGTCTGCAAAACACAGGGGCACATGGGACCCTCAAGCAAAGATTTACCTTCCACTTTTCTATCCTTTTATGTGGACAATTGGTTTTTGGCTGCAGAGCTACTGGAAAATGCATCGCATGGGGCTCCTGCTCTGCTACCTGCAGTCAGGGAGCCCCATCACCCCAGGTTTCCAGAGGCACAGCCAGAATTCAGGACTCCACAGCCCAACGGACCCGCAGGGGCTGCTGGTGTCCCACCAGCAGGCAAATGGACACCAGCATGAGCCCCAGGACACGCCCTGCCAGGGATCAGTACAGCACCTGCTTCCAGTGGGATGAGATTCCCAGTTCTGAAGAGAGAAGCATAACCTTGGCAGCAACCCACAGCCCCTCCAGCCTCTCCACCCCGAATTTCTGAGGACTGGAGCCTGATGAGACACCTGTGCTGAACACAGTTGGGCACTGTCCCCCAAAGGCAGGGACATGGGGGCAGCCCTGGCAAGGAGCACAGTGCCTGTGTCTGGGCTGGCTCGGGCTCATGGAGCTCTCATCTTAATTGTGAACCCAGCAGTGTGACCTGAGGCCACTGCCAGCGTGGGGGACACTGCCACGATGGGTCCAAGGAGCACCCGGGGCGGGGGTGGCTACGGCTCACTGACAGGGTTCTCCTTCGGGGCCTCCTGCAGCACCTCGGGTGCAATCCAGCCCTCAGTGCCAGGGATCCCGGAGCGGAGGCTGAAGCTCTGTCGTCCCCCCTGAAGCTTCTTGCAGAGGCCAAAGTCAGAGATGACGGCGCGGATCTGCCCGTGGCGATTCGGGACAGAGATGAGGATGTTACAGGGCTTCAGGTCACGGTGGACTGGAAGTGAGAGTGTGTGGTGTCCCCTGGTAGGGCTGGAGCAAACAGGGCTCTGCCACAGCCCCATGTGCTGCTGACCCCCACAGCTATTGCCCAAACCCCAGCAGATGCTGCCCAAACCCCGCAGCATCCGCTGAGGAGAGGATGGAGAGGGGATTGCTGGCCCTTACCGATGCTGAGGGAGTGGAGGTGGGCCAGCCCGGACATGGTCTGACGCAGCACGGACACTGGGTCCAGCCCACGGCGGTTGAAGCTGGGGCTCTCCACGTACTGGAACCACACAAAGGAGAGAGAAAGGAACTAAGCCTGATTTACTAGGCAAGGGCAAGCTGGCTGGAGAGACACCCCAGCCGAGGGTGATGGCAGGTGATGGAGAACAGCCTCTACAGAGGCTGTTTGTGCCCGAGGCTTGTGTTTCCCGGGCTCCTGGTCAGCCGCAGCAGCAGCCCTGTGCCCGGGGCTCACCTCCTGCAGTGTGGCGGAGCAGAGCTCGATGGCGATGTAGTGGAACTGCCGGTCCTTCTCAGTGCAGAAGTAGCGGACAACGTGGGGGTGTTCATCTGACTCCCGGAGCAGCTGCACCTCACGGTCAAGCAGGTGGACGCACTCAGGCAGGAGACGCTTCACGGCCACATTCCGGCCCTCGAACTGCCCCCTGTGCAGAGAGTCCCCCGTGTGTCCGTGAGTGGCATGGCCCAGCCACGCTCCGGCCAATGCTGGAGCTCACCCACAGGGTCCTCAGCATGGGTCACTCTGCCGTGGCTCCCAAAGCCTTGTCACATCACTGTCAGGAAGAGATCTTCCCCAGTGTAAGCGGGGAACTGGAGGGTCTCAATTTTGTAGGAAAATGGCATCCCTCACTTTTTACTGTGTTCAGTGCTGGAAAAGGGGCTCAGCCAGAGCCTGGGAACTGTGCGAGGGGCCAGACCAGGTGCAGGCAGGCAGGGAGGGGGTGCAAGGGGGACCTGCCCTGTGTACCCAGTGCCTGGTTAATGAGGGCCACAAGTCCAGGATGGGTGTGATGAGGACCAGAAGAAAGTGAAGGTGGTGAGCTGTTCTCAAAAGTCCCTGAACCAGTGGCCACCACCCTGGGCAAGAGCTGCCTTGTCGCTATCCCTGTGGCTCCCAGGGAGAATAGGAGCAGAGTGGGGGGAGGCACTCGGTGTCACCCACCTGAAGACAAAGGTTCCTCCAGCTCCATGGCCCAGCACATCCTTGGGGTTAAAAGAAACTTTTCCAACTACAACCAGGTCTGGTTCTGCATCTGCAAGGGAGAGAAGACAGCCCTCTTCCAGCCTCCAAGCATTAGTTCTGTATGGAGGACATCTGTTTCTTTATTCATCTGGCCATTTCTTGGGCCCTACTCTTACGTGGCCCATGCTTATCCAGCAGCAGATCTGGCACCTCCTCCCATCCCAGCTGGGCTGCAGCCCTCACAGCCCGCCCATTCCCTCCGCACCCACCTTCAGCAGCCACTGGGACAGCTGGCTCCAGGCTGACCATCCCATTAGCTGGGTCCTTCAGGTGGGCTGAGGGGCTGGAGCTCTGTGAGAGCTCTGATGCACTTCCCTGGCTCAGCTCCAGCTCCCTGGGCTCCTCAGGGATGCGCTTCCTGGAGACTCGGCCTGGGCGCAGCATCTCCTGCTGCTGCTGCAGGAGCTGTATCTGCTCCTGCAGCTGCTGCTGCTGTGCCACATGCTGCCGCTGCAGTTTCTGGAACACAAACCATGGGAATACTCAGCTCCATGCCTGGAGGCACGCTGGGGCATCGGCTCCACTGTCCCTTGCCGTCCAGCACCACCACTCACTGTGAGCAGCAGCACCAGGATTCCCCCGCCCAGCAGAGCTGTGCCGACACCAGCCAGCACCAGGTCCCAGGTGCCGGACTCGGGATACACTTCCACCTGCTCCCCCGGCGTGGGGTCTGGCTGGAGCTGCCCCTCGCTGCGGACAGATGGCTCCTCCGGGCTGCTCGGGGCCAGGAACTGCAACACACACCCAGGGCTGGGTGACACAAGAGGGACAGACTGCAGGGCACTTGGGTTTGGGACTTCCTTCCCATCCTATCCCACACTGGGGATGCATTGCCCACCCCAAGCAGCCCAGACCCTTCAGTGACCCAGCACCCTTCGCCACTCACATCATCGAACACAGTCCTGGTGGGAGGAGCCCTGGGGATGATGGTTTCCGTGGTCTTCCTCAAGTTCTCTGGGAAGGCTCTCAGCATGGTGGTGTGGACCACGGGAGGCAGCTCATGGTGCCCTGTGCCAGGAGGGGAACCAGACACAACCCTTAGTTCACATCTTGGTTTCAGCATCCATCCCTTGCCAGCAGCCCTGGCTCTCCTGGAGAAGGGGGGGGGGTCACTTCTCATGGGACCCCCAGCATGGGTAACCGTGAGCTCTGCTTCAAAGGGTCTCTGCCCACCCCTGCATCTTGTCACTCCTGGGAAGGGGACAAGGATGGGCTGAAACAAGTTCCAAGCCAGAGTCACCATAGCCTGAGGTGACTCACAGCCTTAATCCCATTCATCCCACTGGGCAGAGCAGGTCGGGCTGTGCCCCTAAAGCACAGCAGCAGCTCGGGTTGTTCCCCACTGGGCACCATCCAGAAACCAGGACATGGGGAAGTCTGTGCCTACCACGGGTCCGCACCTATGAGGAGCCACTGGTTGTGAAGTGAGGTGATGCTGCCCTGCGGGTACTTGACATTGGTGCTGGGCATGATCTCACACTCCCCGGACTCCCTCATGGTCACGTCGTCCGTGGTGGGGCCGTCGATCCTGGCCAGCGTGATGCCCTGGGGCTGGGGATGTGGCAGCTCGTGGGGCACCGCGCAGCCGGACGTGCCCGCGGCGGCTCAGCCCCAGCGGGGCAGCGGGGACACTCACCACCAGCGCCACGCTGCCGTGCACCAGGGAGGTCACGGCGTAGAAACTGGTCGCGTGCTTTCCCACATAGAGGGCTGGCCTGCAGGGCAAGGACAAGCATCACCTTCCATCCATCCTGGATTAGGGTGGCCAAGCATGGGGAACACGAATGCCACTGGCTGCCACCGCTCAGGAGCCACATACAGCAGCTGGGTCTTGGTGGCGGCGAAGTCCTTGACAGACTGGTAGCTCCACTTGAGGACATGGATGTCCTGTGACTGGAAGGTCAGATAGCGCAGGGTCTCCATGGCCAGGTTGAGGTGGGGGAGGCGGCGCAGGCTGTCCTGGTGCCACAGGTAGATGCCAACCACAGGTGAGCCGTAGTTCTGTGCCCACAGGACCTCCCCACTCTCCTTGTCCAGGGTCACCACCAGCCCGTCCCCGCTTGAGGCCAAGTGTGCCATTTCTGGAGAGAGCAAGAGGGATGAGGGATGCAGCAGTTGGGCTGTGTCCCCTCAGTTCTGCCACCAGCCATGGGCTGCTGCCTGTTCTCCCCAGAAAGGGGCACAGCTGAGACCTGCTAGCCCTGGCACTGTCACCCCAGGCCCCTGCACAGCCAGAGTCCTGCTGTGAGTGGGCACTGGGGAGCTGGGTGCCACGACTCCCATGGCTCCTGTGGCTGCTGCAGCTCCCACTCACTGTAGTGGTAGGACTCCTCGCAGAGCGGGGCCGAGTACTCAGAGAAGGTGGCGTTCCAGCGCAGCTCCCGCGACTTGGTGTCATACATGGTGATGACATACTCTGGGGACAGGAATAGGGCACCAGGTCACCTCCAGTGCCCCATTCCTGGGACCAGGTGGTCGATGGGGGCACAGGACTGGCTTACGGGTCCGTCCGATGTAGAGCAAGGGGCTAGATGGGCACAGACCATCCCAGGCCTCTGTTGAGAGGGTGGTCTGCTTCTCCCCTGACTTGGGGTCCACAATGAACCAGGTGTCCTGCTTCTTCCCTGAGAAGGAAAGTGACTTCTTTGTAAGTCCCTGCAGCCCTGCCTGTCCCCGGGAGCTCCTGCTGGGCTCCTGCCTGTCACCCTCCATGGCTCCCAGGAGCGCCCGGTCAGCACGGTCCCCCCTGCACACCCCAGCGCCTCCATACCAGTGTAGAGCACTCCATCTGAGCTGCGGCACGGCGAGGACTGCACCAGCTCTGGGATAGTGAATGGCAGCTTCTGCAACACAGGCGGCACAGCAAGTGCAGGGCCAGAGTCACCTCCCCAGCCCAGGGCACCCCAGAGGGTCACAGGATGCCCACAGCCCCACTGACCATTAAGCCTTCTTTGTTCTTTCCTCCCAGGATATACAGGCTGCCATCATTGGGGTCTGGAAGGAATGCTGGCCTGGGAAGGAGGAGAGAAGGATAAAACGTGAGCTACCCCCTGCCCTGGGCACCCCCAAGGATGCAGAGTGGCTACACTGTAGAATCTCCTTTAGCAGTTTGCTCCAGGGTGAGTCACTGCAGGACTTGACCTTTCCTGGCCACCTGCAGCACTGGATTTGGCAGGAGGTAACTCCCACTCTAGTCAGTCCTGGGACTCCCCACAGCCACCCAGCGCACATCTACCAGGCAGGTGGATGCCCTGCCTGTCTCGAGGAGCTCTTGCTGTCCTGCCTGCTCCTGAGCTTTCAGGGAGATTTCCCTCAATTTCTCTCCATGCTGGTGTGTGTAGTTGAGACGAGAGCTCCTCGGCTCTGCAGCCAGGGGCCAGCTCCTCCTCATCACCATGTGCCAAGTGCCAGCACCAGGGTCAGGGTAAGGTGATGCCATGGCATGGGCTGGGCATTTCATTTCTCTGTGGTTCCCCTTTCCTGCTGTTGCTCCATCAGTTATCAGGGAGCCTCCTGCACTGCCCAGCTGCCCGTGGGGATGACACTCACTCTGCCACATACACCGGCACCTGCAGAATGGGATCTGAAAGAGAGCGAGAGGCCACATCAGCAATGCTCCTGTGAGTGGGACAGCACAACACCACTGTTTACCCAGTGTGGCACTGTCACCCAGCCCAGCCACGCAGCCTATTTGCCTTTCAGAGCCAGAAGAGACACCAATGGCAGATGCTCATCTGCGCTCAGCTGTGCCTGGGGCCAGGGCTGGGGCTGAGGCTGCGGCTGGCAGCACACTCCAGGGCTGGAGGCACTGGCAGCCCAGAGCCCATCCAGCAAGAGTCAGGCCAGGGGATCATTCCCAAACCCCAAACATGCTACAGGAGCCAGGCTGTAAGCAAATGCCCCCCAGTCACTACTCACCGTCCTTCAGGGTCCACTTGATGTCCCCTGTGCTCTTGCTGACAGCGTGGAGGTTCCCATCCAGTGTGGAGATGAAGAGCAGTGTTTCTGGGACAGCCACGGCACTGCCTTTGAGGCTCTAGGACAGACACACCATCCTAAAGACCTCAGCCAGACTTGGGAGCAAGCCCCCAGCCCGGGTCCTCTGTGCAGCTCAGCTCCTGGGGCAGCTGAGCCCACAGTGATCAGCACCACCCACACCTATGGTCTCTGGCTCCTGCAGCACTGCTCACATCCCACCAGAGCCATCCCGGGGCTGGAGAAGCCTTCCTTCCCCCTCCTCTCCCTGGAACGAGTTTTCCCACAAGTGGGATGAACTGCAATGTGGCTGTTCCCAGTCACAACCCTGGGTGCCTTTCTAAAGGCGACAAGAGCAGCTCGACCGTCGGCTCCTTCCAGAAACAAACGAGTCGGGTGACTTTTCATGCCAGAGAAGTGATGATTGCTCGCCCAGGCCTTCAGAGCTGCAGGTTTCAGCTACCTGACATTGAGGAAGTAATTGCAAATTCACCTGGGAAGAGGAGCTGCTCCTTCCACGTATGGCGTCTGCATAGCGAGCGCCAGCTCAGCCAGTGCCACACATGCCAGCCTCGCCCTGTCGGCAAACAGGGACGGGCAAACAGCAACGGGACCCACATGGCTCTGGCAGTCCCTGATGCCAGGGATTTGGCAGCAGCGCCTGAGCCCCTGGCTGGCCGCAGATTAGTGTGAGAGCCCAAGGACACCCCTCAAACTCAGCCCCTCAGTAGTCCCCTCACTGATCTGGGAGCCTGAGCTGGCAGAGCCTGTCCCGGGGGCCTGTCCAGGGACCAGCCAGCAGCCTGTGCCCAGCCAGTGCCAACATGCATGTCTGAGACCATTTGCAGAGCACAACCTGACAGTACAAGACCGGCTGTGGCACGGCAGAGCCAGGAGATTCCTTCGGCTGTAACAAAGCACAGGAGCACACAGAACCCCCCTCACAATGCACCTCACACCAACCTCTATGTCTCCAGCCCAGTTTTTATTTGCACTTCTTTTTGCTCAGTTTTCAGGTGAGGTCAGAGTGAGTTTCCCTGCTCTGGCTTTGCCCAGAGGACATGGTGGGGCAGGCAGGGAAGGGGATTGCTCCCCACCATGGCTCCTCCAGTCTCTGTGGCCACGCAGATGGGATTGCTGCTGGCTGGGGACATGCCGGGCTGGCAGACATGGGGCTCTCACAGTGTGGCCACCTGCCCGGGGGAAACTGAGACTGCCGAGCCCCCCCAGCTGTCAGGGCTCTGCACTTCCTTCCCCCCTGATGCTCTGTGTTTTTTTCCATCTATTCTGCAAGTGTTTTGGTGCCAGGGCACTCGGGCAAAGGCCAGGCTGCCCAGCCCGCTCCCAACAAACCACCACGGGCAGAACTGGGAGCACTGGATGCCTGGGAGCTGCCACCCTCCCTCTGCTCTCAGCCCCAGCTGGCCCAGCAGCCGTTCTGGCCAGCCCCAGCCCAGAAGTGTGGCTGTTGCTCCCATGGGATGTTCCCAGGAGCCGTGCTTTCCAGAGGTTCCCACCACAGCACTCTGGATTCTGCAGTGATGCCGCTGGGGCCAGAGCTCAGCCGTGGGCTCGGGGCACACTTGTTCCCCCAAGGATGGATGGAGGGGGACAGCCAAGCACAGACAGAAACTCGGTCCAGCATCTGCTGCTTCCTTCAGTGAAGCAGCTCTGTCAGCGTAATCCAAAGCCACCCAGGCACGCTGCCTTATCCACTTGAACCGCCACCAGCTTCAGGAGCTGTATCCGGCTCCGAAGGCACCACCCTGACAGGCAGCAGCTCCGCGGGCAGGACCAGGCAGGAGGGGGCCGAGGGCACCTAGGGAAGGGGACTCCGCTCCCGGCCACAGCCAGGCCCAGGGGTGAGAATGGAGAACAAACTCTGCTCTGGGTGCCGCAGGGGCTCCTCACACGGGTGACAGCCCGGCGCTGCATCGCACAGCGGCCAACGCCAGCCACGTACGGCCATGGGACCCCCCGGCAGCATCCCGGCCCCGCGGGCACCGCGGCCCCTTCACCCACACCACGTACACCCTTCTGGGTGCCGGTCCCCGCTCAGGCACCCACCCACCCACCCCGGGGCGGCGGCTCCAGCCCCGCGCTCACCGGTGTCACACGCCGGACGCTCCCGCGCACCTGCCCCGAGCCCGAGGTGCCCGTGCCCGCACTGTCACACGCGAGGCACGAAGCCCTCCCGCAGGACGCGCGGGGCACAGCGAGCACAGGCTCACACCGGGAACCACAAGGGCACCGCACTGTCCTCCCCCCCACCCCGATCTTGCCCCCGCGCTGTCCCCTCTCGGGCGCTGTCTCAGCCTCCCGCACCCACCGCTCCCAGCGGCGGCCGTACCTGTGCCGGGGGCGGCGGGAGCAGCAGCAGGAGCAGCGGCAGGAGCAGTGGCAGGAGCCCCCGGGGCGCCCTCCGGAGCCCCCGCGGGCGCGGAGCGGCGGGGCCGCCCATGTCCCGGCCAGGCCAGGCCGGGCCGGGCCGCGCTGTCGCCGTGAGTCAGCGGGGCCGGGGCGGGTCCCGGACGCGGCTTCCGCCCCCCCCGCCGGCCCCGCACACGCACCCGGACACCGCGGGCCCAGCGGCCTCCCCGCCCCGCTTCCCCTCGCGGCTCCCGATCGTTTGGACGCGTTCAGCGTACACGCCCCGCATCCCCCGCCCTGAGCACCGGCCCCATCCCGGCCGCGGGCACCGAGCTGAGAAAATTCCTCTCGCCGGCAACGCGAGTCGAAGCCCTCCTGGTGGCAGCGGCAGAGGACCCGGGCCCTGCCGCCCCCACGCCGTAGCCCGCCCCAGCCCCGTGTGCCGGTAGCGTGGCTGGGCTGGGAGCTCTGCCCGAGGACAACTGGGCTGCGGTGGGACCCCCCGCGTGAACTGAATCCTGGACCCGACAGCCAGGGCACATCTGGACACTAAACCGAACAGGAACCTGCCCGCTGGCACACGCTGGGAGAATGGCAGCGCAAATCTGGGGCTATTGAACTGTTTAAGAGATGGGGTTTTTTTGGGTGGGGGGACAGGAGGTGTCTAAAGGCAGAGGCGAAGCCAAGCAGCACCTGTTCAGCATGACAAACCTGAGGCTGCTGAAAGCCCAGCACTGGGGCTGCTCTCGAGCTTTGAGAGCTGTTAAATGGGAGTGGGACTGTGACACCGCAAGACCAGGCCAATCTCGTGTAAAAGCAAATTAAAGCCCAGCTTCGGGCAGGGAGGTAGAGACCATCCTGTAACTCACAGCCCATGCGCGTGCAGTGGCACAGGGCAGCAGCACCCAAATCCCCACCCTGGGAGATGGGCATCCACAGCTTCGACATGTCACCAGGTGTGGGGTCCCCTGAATTTCTGCCTGTGTCCATCTTCCTGCAAAGAAACTCACTACAAACCCTTTGCTCACAGCTGTTCGTGCAGGAGGAAGCAGCTCAGTACCTACAGAATATGGAAACACTCAAACACAGAAATACTTAATTATCAAACTTTAATTCATAAGACTAATCTTACAGAATAAAACACCAGGATAACCAGTCAAGGTTACACTTAAAAAATCCAGCAGTGCAAATCTAAGACTAAATATTTGTCATCTCCCTCCCCCCAAAATAGGCAATAGATTATTTAAGAATACCATAATACATGGTACTCACATATTCCATTTAAAATAAATCTGCAGTGGACACAAAGATCTAAGGTTTTTTTAATATAAAACCAAAGAATTAATTGCTTTGAGTATGGATAAGACAGAGTGAACTTCCATGAGCTACCAAGGCGAGTCCTTGGCTAGAAGGTAAAATGGCCACGTTTCATACAAGACTTGTTACGGCTCTCCTGGTCCCCTGCTCCCCTCTGGTGACAAGGACATTCACTAACAAAACCAACGGTTGCATCCTAACAGGTGGGGAGAGGCTGGAGGACAGAACTGAGGGTGAAAACAGCTCCACTGGAAAAACCAAGTTACAAAGGAAGAAAAGTAAACAAAGAGAAGTCTGGAAACAAGCCCTGCAAGGATGGGAACACGGAGTGCTGTGCCCAAGACAGCGGCACCGGTGGGGTCAGGACCGTGGCTGTGGGGCAGGGGGTGCAGAGCAGATCCCACCGTGGCACCTGGGCAGCGCAGCAGCAGGGAATTGTTTCTCTTTGGCCCTTAGAGCATGGAGGAGCAGTGGGCACCAGCCAGCAGGTGCAAGCTGGGCAGGGTGTGTGTGGCACCTGCAGAGTGTGGTGGTGGTGGTGACAGTTTCTCATCTCCTTTGAATCCAGATCACTCTCTTCCATCACCAGAACATCCTGACTGTAGTCCACATTCCTCATCAATGTCATTAATGGAAATTAATAATTTACTTTAAACTTGGTATGAAACCACGAGAGTAACACAAGCTCTTATGCAAGACAGCCTCTGTTCAAACCCCAACCAGGCTGAGCAACAACACTTCTGCATTCCCAACGAAGTAGTGATCCTGGGATTGCTTACACTTGGGATGCACAAATGGAGAAGGAAAGAATACTGAACTTGGGACAAGTAGAGGAGGAGAAACCTGCAGTGCTGGGCAGGGATGGAGAGGGGAAAGGATGGCACACAGACGAGCTGTGGTACTCAGTGTCATGGAAAAAGGTGGGGAGCTGGGGGACTGACAGGAGGGATCCCAAGACAGCAGCAAGGAGGGGACACTGCCTGGGCTCTGGGAGCAGCCAACAGCAAACACCAGTTGTGTCCTGCAGGAACCTGCACTTGCCTCACGAATACTTCAATCTGCATCAGCAAACCCAGAAAGCACTCAGTGCAACCTCATAGGGAGTACCACCCCAGGATGCTCCCCGGGAATCACACCTACACACAGCAGGAACCAGTCACCACTGAAAACATCCTGTTAAACTGTAATTTAATAAAATACAGCTGAAATACACTTCTGTGCAGCTGTTACTGTTAACTTCCCACAGAAAATTGTATGTCAGATCTCAGAATCATCTTTACCACCAACTCCAAATGTCGAGTGTTCTTGCACTTTACTCACACACTGTGTCTCACTGGGGACCAACCACCAAACTCCTCCCCAGGACCATTGGTTATGTCGAGTCTGCCTTGGGATGGTCACAGTGACCAGAGAGCAAAATCCAAAGCCAAGAGAGAGGCAGGCAGCAGCTGTGAGGCAACCGTGGTGCTATCCCACTAAAGAGAGGGTGTTTCTTAATGTCAATAACTGCCTTGGAAAAATTGGTGTATGCCAGAACATACAAAACTCCACATCATTCCCAAAAAAAAAAAAGGATCTTAAAAGCAGTGCTGCTAATTTCAGTTAGAATATTCATTTCAAAGAGGTCCCAAGAAGCCTGGGATATTGAGCCAACAAACATCAACTAAAGCATTTATAAGTCACTTTCCTGTATTTTAATTCAAATTTTGCACATAGAACAAAAAAAATGAAACTATTTCATTTTTCCAATCAAAACCAACCTGCAAGGAAGCACCTAAACAGGATCACATTTTCTTAGTGTATTGTACTTCCTTCATGTTTAAAACTGCTTTGTATGTAACCAAGGGGTTTGTGCTCAGTCTCTTTGAGCTGCTGGGCTGTACCTGGCCCAGGACGCAGGGCAGCTGTGCCCCTCTGGCAAGGAGCAGCAGGAGAGTGACACTGCCCTGTGCCCTGGGGGCCTCAGCAGTGGGTCGGTGCCTGTCCCCACTCACCCCAGAGTTACTCACCCGGTCGCTGTGTCCTGCACAGAAGCCAAAGGAGCTGGGGAGGAGCTGGAAGTCAGGCACGTGCCCTCCCCAGGAGCAAGGGGGCGAAGGAACAGGAAGGGAAATGAACATGAACAGATGCACAGACAGGTCTGAGCACGTCAAGGAACGAATGGGAGCTGATCATCGAAGAACCAGCAAGGTGGCAAGTGCCAACATGGCCCCAGGTGACAAAAAGAGCCAGTGTCACCCCTTTGCTTTATCCTGTAGTGCCCATACCTTCCACCAGGCAACGAATTGTTAATTTAAGCCTTAACATCACAACTGGCAACTAGAAAATCACATGTGTGATGGCTGTGTTTCATCCATGACATTGTCACCAGTAAACTCAGGCCAGCTCCCCTCTGCCCCCACTGCTCCAGGGACTGCCAAGGGAGCTGACACGGCTCTTCTGGCCCCAGCCACTCATGTCAGGACACACTGCTGCTGGCTTGTACACAGAAAGGAAATACCTCAAGCTACAAGAGTAACAAGCACATCACTAGTTTCTATGTAGGATACGAAACACCTTTAAAACTCATATTGTGTGGCTGTTCTAACAGAAAATACAAACTAAAAGCTGCTATCTAGAGGCTACAGGGAAATATGTAACCTCAACACCTACCAGAAAGCCAATGTGTTTTCCAGTCTCTCAAGTAAAATAAAAATAAATACTTATTTGGGAATTTGCACCTGCTGAGCTTCAACTGGGCTCTTCCCTCAAGGAGCATATTCAGATTAGCTATTCCTAAAAGGCTGTTTCTGCATGGGTTTGAGCTACTGGCACGGAGCAGCACCGAGCCCCAGCGCTAATGCAGAGCAGGGATGTGTGAGCTGCTCCAGTCTGGTTGCACAATGCCACCTGCTATGGGCTTTGCACCTGTCCAGGGCTGAGGGCTCTGTTCAGAACACCTGAGAGAAATGGCACGTGGATGGCTGGGACGACACACAGAGCATCACAGCCCAAGGCGCAGCATGTTCCTTCTGACAGAATGAGGTGTGAGGGCTTCTTGGGAACTGGAACAGGAGAAAAGCTGGAAGGTGGTTTACATTTCAAAACATCACTTGCTGGATAGTTAATATAAAGTACAATTCACTGAATTCAAGATCACTACAAATTTTCAAATCCAGCTCACAAAAGACTGCTGCTGTTATTAAGAATCCAAAACAGCATCTGAGCTTCTCTCTTCCCTACTGCCCCCACCCCAAACAGGGCAGGAAGGTCTCTGTGGTTCCCTCCCTTTGGGAGATCTGTGTCACCCTGCTCCCGCCAGGCAGCATTACGGTGTTTCCATCCATGTCCATGTCACTGTGTCCCCTTGCTCACACCAGGCAGCACAACGGTGTTTCCAGTCCAACAGCTCAGTGTCAATGCAGCAGCTGCAAAATGATCCTGGACTGCAACATGCATGAGCAAGAAAATGCTCCCAAAATGTAGCAGCCCAGGGCAGGAGGTGAAGCACTGACCTGGCACGAGAAGGAACAGCTGGCAGCACCGGGTCACTTGCCATGGCAAAACATCCCCGCAGAATTCACCTGCTCCACACATGCTACAGAGACCAACCCAGAGCTGCCAGAGCTGGGAAAAGGTGAGGAAAAATCCCAAACAAGCAGGGCATCTTTGGGTTAAAACAAAAAATTAGTTCTGCTACCAAAGAGTGGAAGCTGCCCTGGAGGGCCAGCGGGATATGGCTTCACCAAACAGCGACGCTGCACACTGCTACAGTTTATTCTTAAAAATCTGCTCCTCAAAGTCCCAGTCACAACCAAGTAACTAAATTAAGTCTAATGCTGATAACTGAAAGATTATGAAAATATTTGTTTTTGTTCAAACCATGTAAAAAATCCTCAATAATACATTGTAATATTTTCTTTTTAAAACTAAACTGGAAGATCAACTCTCAGCAGATTTAAGTGTATTACACACAATATTTTGTGAATTAAGATTTATTGATTTCCATTGTATTTGCTTTAAATATGGTTGAAGCTGACTGCAGAAAAGGGATGGTGAAATCTTTAAGTTAAAAGTAAACTAATGGTGAAAGAACATCACCTCTGGCTTCCATCCATGCCTCGTTTAGCATGTTTTAATAATAAGTTCCAGGACTGTCACATCCAGGGATGTTGGAGGCCTCTCCCAGCAGTGTCCTTAGATTTGTGTCATTTTCCTGTGCCAGAGGTGAGCGTGCTTTCAAAAATACTGCCACTTCCCCAGCACCGTGTCTTTGATTGCATCGACATACTGAGTTGGGACCCAATAGACCCAGTAGTAAGATGCTTCTGTTGGGCCCAGCTGAAATGCCTGCAATTAAAAATGACAACATTTACACATGGGAACAAAGAGCTGGTCCCAGTGGACAGGCACAGCTCATCCACTGCCAAACCAGACCAGCCTGTCCCACCTGCTGCTCCCTCCAGCACTCAGGGCATCCTACAGCTCTTTGGTGGGCAATTAAAGGAGCATTCCAGAGAACAAGAGCTGCAGAGCACTGAGAAAACTGTGAGCTCTTTCCTTTTACAACATCACAACAGTAACCAAAACTCCTGGCCAGTTTCAAGAACATGAGGAAATTATTCTAGTAGGCAACCTGAAGCATAACTCAGAGTCTCTAAAGAAATGACAGAGCTGAGAAGCCAAACAGGAACTAAACAAGACAATGACCATGTTTTTATAGTCATAGGATTTTATATTTAGACATAATGTCCTCTTCTCAACTTCTCTCCTATGCCCAGGAGAAGGGCACCACAGCATGTCAGAGCCTCTGTCCTTGCTGTGGGATAAGTTTATTGCAACATGTGCTGAAGAGGACATCTTCTTACATGGGTGATCAAAAATCAAGTATTTGGACAGAGACTAGAGCAGCACCCTCCTGCAGGCCATGATTTTAAGGAAAAACATTTCCCTTTCCTCCCCCTAAAGAAGGAAACAGACTTCTTATAGAAAAGAAACTTACTTCAACATTAAAAAATAGTTACTGTACTTTGAAAAGTAGGATCTTAAAAAAACCCATGGACTAAAATAAATAGCCAAAAATTCAGCACATTAGCACAGTTCTCTTCTGAAATGTAACTTTGCTAGATCCCATGCCAGTTGTTCAGAAAATTACAGGTGTGAAAAGATATTACAGCATCAATTCCTTTTTTCTTAACCTCCATCAAGGTCTGTTTATATAAATACCACAGAAACTAGAAATTAAATCAGGTATCAAAAAATATCACTACCATTATGAAATCATGAGCTATGTTGTGAGTATGTTTACTGGTTCAACACTGTCACAGTCAGAAGATACAAAATAATACTTAAGCACTTCATGTTTGTGTGAAACCAGTCCAGATTTCCACACAGCAGCAGATATTCAATATGGACCCAAAATATTGACAGTGTGAGAGGAGCCCATGTCCCCATCTCCACAAAGCTGGATCCACCATCCACCTCCAGCCTGCTCTGACCTACAGCCTCAGTAGTGTGCACTACGTGAAGGAATTAGATGGTTATGATTAAAGTAGAGCTGTTACTCACCATCATGTGATAATCCTCATGGCCTTCAATAGGTTCACTCACCACATTTTTAATGGACCCCATGGGTAACTTTTCTGTTCTCTCTACATTAAAATTGATCAAAGATTGATCATTATTTCTGACATGCGGGGAAGCAGTATTTCATATTAATTTCATACACCACCTCCATTAATGCCAAAATCTCCTCAGGTCAACAGTCTACTCTCCAGGTGAGTTTTGGATACCTCCTGCCCAGGACGTGGTGGCTGCAGCACCACACACCCCACAGCTGGCACCCCAGTAGTGTGAAGGAATCCAAAAGTGCATCACACAGTTCCCCTGCATCACATGAAGCATTTCAGTGTTCATGATTTGGGCCTAGACTGAGAGACGGGAAATCCCAGGCTTCACCTAATGTTTTTGCATAAGGAACTCCCCTCAGAGCAGCAGGGATGCTCATCCTAGTGGAATCTAGTCCAGGTAGGAGAATATTCAGGACTAACGACCAAGGATTACACTGAATTCTCAACAGCAAGGCTGCAAGCTGGCAAAGGCAGGCTGACCTAACTCTGAAAGCTTAGGCCTGGCTTTACCCTGACGCAGGGTGCAGAGAAGCACAGGGAAGGGAATAAAAAAGAGTAAACAGGGAAAGAAACAAATAAGAGAAACTGAAGCCCCAAAAAGACTACAATTACAAGGCAGAGTAACGGCCAGAGGCAATGACAAAAGCAACAAAGTACATGGTCCAGGGCAGAGTTTTCCTGTCAGCTCTGTTCTCACTCCTTTCTGAACACTTAATTCCAAGATCCTGCCTTTCAGTTCAAGCACTCAGCATCAGCCAAAAGTTACCTTCTTAGATACAAGACAGAGAATACCCAAAACACTTTACAAAAGAGAAACTGAACTCTGAGTTCTTGAGATAGATCTATTTCATTTGTGATCCAAAAACCCTCAAACCTACCTACAGAAGGCACACAGGGAGATAAACTCAGTGATATAAGGAAAAATATTCTCTGCCTCAGCACCATAACTGAGCTCACTCTGAACTACCTGTTCAGACCTGTGACTTCATTCACGAGGGGAAACCCCACTCTGCCCTTGTTTAGCATCCCCCAAATCAATTTCTGCTCTGAGTATCCCAGCAACAGACAAATCCCATTATCAACGCCTCTGTGCAACTGACACAGAGCAACTGGGGAACATCTGCCTGTACCAAACTTCAGACTACAAACACCTGCACAAACCCCCTGTGAGGCCCAGGGAGGCTGCAGGGGTGGGGGGAAGAACCAGCTCCAACTCTCCAGGGCCAGCAAGTGACAAGCTGTGTGAACACCCAGATGTGTTTACCCCAGCCCTTACCTGCTGGCCTCTGCCATGTATTTGAGAAACAGGAGAGAGTAGGAAGGAGTTTTTCCCAACCACAGCCAGCAATGACAACCATTCCCTAGAGGCAGCAAGCTGCTGCTAATTTGGGGAAGTAGGGAAACAGATTACAGGAAACACATGACTACAAGAAGAATCAAATTCACAGCTTAAGGAACACTATGTAGAACACCTCAGAAACACTACACTTGAAACCCATCTGGAAAGTGATGGAAGAGATTAATCACCTAAATACTGTGCATGGATTTAGAACCCGGGATCAGTAACAGAAAAATCTGCCTGCCCAACCTATAGAGGAAAAAACACTGCCCAATGCCTTGCTCCATCACTTCACCCAGGAGAGAAACCACTGCAACTGGCATCAAGAGAGGCATTAAAGCCAGAAAAAAATCTTCACAGTCAAGTCTGTCCTACAAAGAAAGGGTCAAAAACTTTTGACATTTGTGCTTACTTCGGAACTACTGTAGCAGCTGGAGGCAGTATAACCATCCAATTAGGCTACTTTACTGGGACAGTGAGCAAGCACTTTCATCCCTCTTGCTCATCCCTATATACTGCCCATCCCAGTCAAAACTGAAGGAGCACAGCTTCCTTGGCAGGTGAGGGGATCCCAGTGTCCCATTTAGCCCCAGCCAGCAATTAAGCACCACACAGCCACTCATTCCCCCTGCCCCACTGGGATGGGGAGGAGAACTGGGGAAAAAAGTAAAAAACTCATGGGTTGAGGTAAGAACAGTTTAATAATTGAAACAAAGTAAAATATACTACTACTACTAATGGTAATAATAACAGTAATAAAAAAGAAACTCCAGAGAAACCAGTGATACCCAATACAGCTCCTCCCCACCCACTAACCAATGTCCAGCCTGTTCCCCATCAGTGACCAGTCCCTCCCAGCCAACTGCCCCCAGTTTATACTGGACATGACACTCTGTGGTGGGGAATATTCCTTTGGCCAGCTTTAGTCAGCTGTCCTGGCCCTGCTCCCTCCCAGCTCCTTGAATGCCTCCTCACAGGCAGAGTCTGAGACACCAAACAGTCCTTGACTGAGGGAAGCACTGCGCAGCAACAACCAAAACATCCGCTGTTATCAGCATTACTCCCATCCTGAATCCAAAACAGCTACTGGGAAGAAAACTAACTCTATCCCAGCCAAAACCAGGACACAGACATCCTCAGCAAGGCACGTTAACCCCACGTCATTCCCAGCTCCTCCTGGCACCACTCACGACTGCAAACCAACCCCTCTGCACAGCACCACAGTTGCGTGTTACTGACACAAGACACCCACATAATTTTGGCTGGAAGGACAGAGAGTGCCGGAGATGCCAACACTCCTGGTTTCTATCCAAGTTCTGAGTTTTCCTTCCAAGTCTTGGCTAAGCTATTGAGTCCCTGTGTACTGCTGGCATCAAATCCATGCTTATCGAGTGCTTTTGAGATATGCCAGAAACGCCAAATACTATTGTTTACGTTTGGAGCCAGGAACAGCACACTGGGCCATTAGTCTGCTGGCACCACTCAACTCCAGTTTTTCAGGAACTGATGTGGAATATCAAGTACTATTCAATGACCTGGGAGAATGGCATGTGAGAAGAGGAAACAAAGTTTTTTGAGCGCTGCAATACCAACATCATTCCCTAAGCACAATTTAGTCAGAGAAGAAGCTTTTCTAGGTCACACAGTTCAGTCACAGCCTAATCACCAATTGTTCATCCCCGAGGCTGAGAGGTGCTCACCTTTTGTACCAATCCACAGCTGGTCTTGCTCGAGTTTGAAGGTCAATCTGACTTTCCCCCCTGACTTGTTGTACATGCCAGACAGCGGCACCGTCGGCAGCCGCTCCTGCAACGAGACACAATCAGCCACAGGCAGGGGCTGGGACAGAAAAGCTACATTCTCTCAACTTTTTAAGCATAAGGACCATCCATCTTTCCAGCTTTCTGCTAAGACAGCAAAGAATGACTGAACCAGTGGGGAAAGGTCTTAAATCACAAAGAAGTCTCTTTTCTGATTCCAAGTGTCTCAAGACCTTATTCACGCACCTGCACACCTTTGACAGAAGGCATCACATCGTCAGGTTTTCCTTTATCCAATACTTTTCTGTGTTGCTACAATATAAAAACAGAAATTAAATTCACAGAAATATTACAAAGCTTTGCAATGTACTTCCAGCTGCTCTCCCAACTACACCCCAATGGCACTGAGAGACAGATGAGGGCTGTTCACAGGCATCTATCCCATGGGCATCAGTTATTTTCAAACTTAGTTGCGCACTTTCTAACATACTCTCAAGAAATTATCAAAATGAACAGAACTCCAACATAATGCCAAGGGTAACAGCCTTCTCAAATATACACACACATAAATATATGTCTATAAAAACCGAATTGCTACATCCAGTGAACGGCAGAAACCCTCCGTGTCTGGCAGTGCAACCCAGCACCAAACCAGAATGGATTAGAGCAGTGGTAACTTTTAAATTCACACTCACAGCTTGTACCTGGCTGAGCACCTTTAAGAAATGATGGGACTGACACTGAATGTGAAATGCAATAAATCACAGAAAACCAACAGCATGCTTCATAGAGGCACTACTGAATTTTAACCAAATTTATTTTGAGGAAGGCACAGGGCTGGTAATACCTCAAGCTGGCAATCCTTCACCAGCCCCCCGCACTGCAGCACCACCAAACCAGCCTCACTGCACTGTGCTCCAAAATGTGAGAGGAGAATTCAACACCCACATTCCCGTCATGGCTGGGACAGCTGAGGGAACTGCTCTCTTGGTGTTCATTTTAAGCAGTTTTTGGAGATCAAATTCTTTTGTGCCAATAAAAATTAGTTATGTTTTAGACAGAGTTAATCTGGACTGTGTTTGCACTGACATCCATCAAACATTTCCATTTCTTAGCCAAAACGCTTGGCTGTGCCTGGCACCACGAGCACTGTCTTGCAAAGCCCCAGTCCCTGCTAGACTAAACAGTTCTCTGCAGGAGAACCACGTAAATCCTACCACTCCCCCACGCCAGCAATTATTGAGACATTAATAACCTTTTGTCTGCAAAGTGGCTCCTTTTTGTTTTCCTCAGCTTTGACCTCCTGTTGAGCAGCTTCTTTGGGTGTATTTACTGCTAACACATCGTTGATGGTGGAGCCCACAACCATTATTTTCGCTCCATTTGTTACTTTGATTTCCCGCAACGTTTTCTCCTCTGGCAGAAGTCCCTTGAACATAACTTTCTGCATGGCCGGCGGGAGGCCTAGAGACAAGCAGAGCGATTAGGAGCCCGCGGCAGCGGCGAGGGAGGCGAGAGGGAGACGCGGGGGAGGCGGCGGCGGTCCCGACAGACCTGTGAGCGAGTGGATTTTCTGCTTCAGCTCGGCTCCCGTGCTGTCCAGGCAGAACTTCACGTCGTACTTGTTCTTGTTCCAGATCACCTTCAGCTCCACCAGCTCCCTCCCGCTGTCCTCGTCGCCGCCGTTGCTGACAGACGCCTGCGGGGGCTCCCGGCGCTCCTCGCCCTCCGGAGACCTCCCCGCCGCCGGCAAGCCACCCCCTCCGCCGCAGCCCAGCGGCAGTTCCTGCGCCTCCGCCTCCATGCCCGGCTCCTCGGCACCTGCGGGGAGCGGACAGGAAGATCCCAGCCCACGGGACGCTGCCCCGGCCTGGCCTCGCTCCAGCCCCGGAGCGCCGCCCGCAGTGTGTCCGGGGCCGGCTCCCCGCGCCGGCGCATCCCGGCCCGCCCCGCCGCCCCCTTCACCGGCATCGCGGGCTCCGGACATCGCGAGCTCCGGACACCGCGAGCTCCAGACACCGCGGGGTCCGGATACCGCGGGCTCCCGACACCGCGAGCTGCGGACACCGCGAGGTCCCGACGCAGCGAGGTCCCGACACCGCGGGCTCCCGGCCGCGCTCGTACCATCAGCGGCGGCAGCGGCGGCGGCCATGATGATTGTGTACAAATCCGCCGCGGGGCACGCCGGGAAACGCCGCCGCCGCCGCCGCTGCTCCTGGGCCGCGCCGGCTCCCGTAGCCGCCCCCGCCCGCCCCTCAGCGTGGGGGCGGTGCGGGCCCCCAGATCTCGCCCCCGCAGCACCGGCTGCGCCGCGCCGGGAGGCGGGAGGGGCGCCGGACCCTCCGCTCAGCGCCCCGAGCACCAGAACCCCGCCGCGCTGCCGGGCCCGTGGCGGCGGCCGCGGTCCCCTCGCGCGACCGGCGGAAGCGGGTGGAGGCGCCTTTAAGGGACGCCCCGCCCCCGGCAGCGACGCGCGCGAGGATTGGCTGCTGCGGCCGGGCGGAAGCGGCGCCGCGGCCACGTGGGCGCGTGGCGGGATGGCACGAGCTCTGCGCGCGCTGCGCTGCGCGGCGGGATCGGGATCGGGATCGGGATCGGGATCGGGATCGGGATCGGGATCGGGATCGGGATCGGGATCAGGGTCTGGCCCCGGCCCCGAGCGGGGGCCGCGGGTCCGGTTCGGGCCCAGCCCCACAGGTAACCAGCTCCTCGGCAGCCCCGCCCCTGCCCACCCCCCGGGGCTCCGCTGCGGCGGGGGCGGGGCTTTAGGTTGGAGAACATCACTTCGGACTCTCGAGGGGCGGGTGTGGGGAAGATGCGTGTTGGCTTCTCGGAGAGTTGAGGGGTCGATGGTCCTGTCGAAGCTCCCGGGCTCGCCCTGCCAGCGTCTCCCAGTGCCATCCTGGTTGGGCGGGCTCACTCCTGGTGTACCGTGGCAGTGCTGTTCCTGTCATGTGCCAGCTTATAAGGGATTTCCAGGTCACTTCTGGGAATCTGTTCATGGAAGTAGTCATCCATAAGTTATTTTCATAGCCAGTGCCCCTGGAGCTGTGTTCGTGCAGTCAACTCCTTCCTCGGTGACGCTGCCATCACAGGCATCCATCGCCCTTCCAGCTCATATTTAGAACTCTCCCCTGGGTCTTCAATGTGACCGTCTCCTTTGATTTCCCCATGACTACAGGTTTTCTGCATTTGGGTGGCCTTAGGACTGCTTTGTACAATTATATCTTTGCCAAAAAATACCAAGGGACCTTTATTTTAAGAGTGGAGGATACAGATCAGAATCGGGTGGTGCCCGGAGCTGCAGAAGGAATAGAAGATATGTTGGACTGGGCAGGTATTTAAAACATCTTTCATTTTTCACCTGCTGAAACCTTATCTTTCTTTCAGACGTTACCAGTACTCAGCTTGAGGGTGGGTTTGACTCTGCCTTTGTATGGGCTGTTTTGACAGCCCAGCTGTTGAAGTCCTGCTGTGCCGATATTCCAGGTATTCCCCCGGATGAGAGCCCCGGCCGCGGTGGCCCCGCCGGGCCCTACGTGCAGTCGCTGAGGCTGGAGCTGTACCGCCGGGCCAGCGCGGCGCTGCTGGACAGCGGGGCTGCCTATCGCTGCTTCTGCACCCCGCAGCGCCTGGAGCTGCTCCGGAGGGAGGCTCTGCGCAGCCAGCAGACCCCGCGGTACGAGTCCCTGTCCCTGTGCCCCCGCGGGTCCCTCGGGGCCGCGCACTTGCAAAAAGCCACTTAGCAATGGGATTGTGCCTCGCTGCCCGTAGAGAGAGAAGCCGTGTGTCACCCTCCAAAGATGAGGTGTTTGACTGGATGTGTAGTGGGCGGGTTACAGCTAAAATTCAGGCATCTGCTTAGAGTTTTGGGAATGTAAAAATGGCTGATGGCGTTGGCCTGCGTTGAGTGGAAACCTTCGTTCTCATCTCCCAAAGATATGACAACCGATGTCGGCACCTGACACCCACAGAAGTGGCCCAGAAGCTGTCACAGGGCCTTGACTGTGTCATCCGCTTCCGGCTGGAGAAGGGGGTGGAGCCCTTCCAGGACCTGGTCTATGGCTGGAACAAGCATGAGGTGGCTGAGGTGGAAGGTGACCCTGTGATTCTCAAGGGGGACGGCTTCCCCACGTACCACCTGGCAAATGTGGTAGATGACCACTACATGGGCATCACCCATGTCCTGCGTGGGACCGAGTGGCTGGCTTCAACTTCCAAGCACCTGCTTCTCTACAAAGCCTTTGGCTGGGAGCCCCCTCGGTTTGGCCACCTCCCACTGCTGCTGAACAAGGACGGTGGGAAGCTGTCCAAGAGGCAGGGGGACATCTTCCTGGAGCGCTTTGCTCGGGACGGCTTCCTGCCAGAGGCACTGCTGGACATTGTCACCAACTGCGGCTCGGGGTTCACAGGTAACACCACAGGCTCCTGCCTGCCAGGTCACTTCATACTGACTTTGTGGCATGGGCTGGGTTTATTTTAATAGCTGAGAACTTTGTCAGTGTTTGAAGGGGTCAGGAAATGGGTGTCAGGTAACCAGTCAGTCATTCAGGTGCCACCAGGGCTTCTGCAGAGCTCCTGTGAAAGGAGCTGGAATGGTGGAAATCTTTCTGCTGCTGTTCAGCCATTAAAATTGAGTCTGATGCTTAATGGGTTCCCCCTTGGGAAAACCCTCACTTCAAGGTTGAGAAACTGTCTGTGAACTCTTGGGAAAACTGCATTCTGTGGTTAATAATTGCAGTGTTGTCTGACACCTCTGCCGCTTCTCCTTTAACCTGACAGACCATAAGGGGTTGAGTCAATGTCTCCTTTTGTGATTCTTGCTGTGTGGGGATCACAAATTAACTTGTGTTTTGAGAGCTCTGCTTGGGAATGAAATCTTCCTTGGGCAGTGAAGCCTCCTGGCTGAGTGTTACTTCTCTCTGACTGACTGAGGTGGACGTGTTCCGCTGAGGAAGGTGATGAAGCCAAGCAGAATGTCCCAGTTCCCAGTGCCTCACCAGCAGAGCGGGCTCCTGGGGAGAGGGCAGCATCCCGTGTGTGCCTGCTGCCAGTTCCCTCCTGCCTGCCGGGGGATGTCCCTGCTGCTGCTGGCACTGCACAGGTGGCTGTCCTGTGTCACCTTTCCTCAGCGTGCTGCTGGCCTGGCGCCATGCCCGAGGCCTGCAGTGAGGAGAGTGGTGGTTGTTCTGTGTGGGAGCACACACCCCTCTGATTCCGTTTGGGTTGTGTTGCAGAGAAGCAGATGGGGAGAACTTTGGAGGAGCTCATCTCCCAGTTTGAAGTAGGCAGAATTACAACCCATTCTGCTCTTCTGGACTTGGAAGCTCTGCCAGAATTCAACAGGTGAAAAATTAGTGGTAGCTTTAAAATGTAGTAAGCACCATGTCAGTGAGAATTTATTCGTAACGCTTGGCTTTGGCTGGTGGTTTTGTTTGCTGGATCAAGCATGATCCTGGTGCAGCAGCTTTTGGGCTGTGCTAAGAGGAAGCATAAGTTTCTGCTCACACCATTCCTGCCTCCTCTCCCATCCTGTGCACTGGGGTTGGCAACACTGGAAATCTAGGCAGAGGGTGGGTGTAGCTGGGAGGATCTAAAATCTTATGTTTATAACATAAGAAAATAACATCTAAAAAGAGTTAACACTTCTGGAATGTTCTTCTGCAAGTACACTCGTGCTGCTAGAACACTGTGCTGCTTAGAGTGGCCTCATCATCAGTTCACTGTGGGGCACCAGAGCTAAATGCTTCTTTGTAGATTGTCTGACTATGTTTTAGTGTTGCTTTTCTAACACTTCTGAGTTTTAGCTCAGTTGGTCAGAGCATGGTGCTAATAATGCCGAGTGGGTCGTGGGTTCAGTCCCCAGATGGGCTGTGCCCTTAAAAGTTGGACTTGATGATCCTTGTGGGTCTCTTCCAACTCAGAATATTCTGTGATTTCTGTGAAACGTGGTCGGGGTGATAAGATCCGATGTAACCCAAAGCAATCCAAAAGCAGGTCTTTTCTCTGTTACAGGGTTCACCTCACCCGTCACATTGAGAACCAAGGGCTGCGCCAAAGGCTCATTAGGGAGCTGCAGGGGCTGGTGGAGCTCGTCTATGGGGATCAGCAACTGGATCCAGATGTTCTGGAAAATGATTATGTGGAGCGAGTCCTCCTGCTGAGAAAAGTACGAGTAGTGACAGAGCACTGTGCCACCATTCTGGGAGCCGAGGTGTTGTGGAGATTCCTGGATGAAGACTCAGCTGAGCCCTGGGCTGTGATGTGAGCTCTGCCGTGGCACAACCTGCACACAGCTGTCACGGCCAGCTCCGGTGGCTGTGTGCCAGCCAGCTGCCAAAATCCCCTGATACAGGCAGCTGAGCTGTGGGAATGGGCCTGGTGAAGGTCCTGGTGGTCTTTGCAGAGTCTTAAACTCATCCATACTTTGCTGAGCGAGCACGGAGCTCCCTCAGCAGAGGGATGATGTGTCCCTGCCATGGAAGTGATCATGGAATTGCAGGATGTTTTTGAAAGACCCTTCTGCTTCCCACTCAGAGCTGAACGGGGGGTAGTACTGGATAAGATCAGCTGTGGCTTTGTCTAGATGAGCTGACAACCTCCAAAGTGCCCTTCTCCTGTAGCCCAGGGAGTAGCTGGCTTGGGACAGGAAGGTCCAGCCCCCATGTCCCTCATGACAGTGTGCAGGTCCCTCGTGCCAGCAGAGGCCTCTCCTGGCCTCTCCCACTCACCTCTCCCCTTTGCTGACAGGGCAACGTAAGGTGCTTCTGCTTTGCTGCTGCCCTGGGCCTTGGAAGCAAAGTCCAAGCAGCATCTTCCAAAAGGGATGAAGCTCCTGGAGAAACCCGTTGGGAGCCCAGGGCTTGGTGAAGGGGCTGAGTGCTTGCAGGGGGAAGGTGACTCCAGCTGTTCCCAGTCTGCTCCTGGGATGCTGCTGGAGTATCTGGGAGATTCCTTGTGAAGGATAAAGCCCTCTGTACGAGCAGGAAGGGACCCAGCTGTCCCAGCGTGAAGGCTGCACATGGCAACAGGATGGTGACTCGTGTGGCTTCCCACTGCATGCTGAAAGGTGGCCACTTCCCCAGCTAGCTTCGAGTCAGCCATGTGTGGCTCAGCACCTCAGGGACAGCCAACGCTCTCTGAGCTGCCTCTGTGTCCCCACTCACTCTGGGGGGCTCTGGGGGTGGAAAACCCAGCTGCCTTGCTGTCAGTGAGTCACATTCCCTCCAAGCAGCACTAGGTACAGGGCACTGCTGTGAGGGTGTGAACACTGCTGTGAAGCCCAGGCTGGATGGAATCGCTTCCTCCGCAGCACAGCCCTCTGCCCTGCCAGCTTTGCTTTCTTTCCCTAGGGTCACATAAGCCTCCTGAAGAATCTGGTGTCGAGTGATTACTCTTACCTGTGGGTCAGGCCCTCGGTGTCCCGGCAGCAGCTACAAACAATTTCTGCAGAAATAGATGAAATAGGAAAACTAGTCTTAGGGTAAGTGTGTTGTTGTCTGAGCTGAGCAGTGGCAGCAATGGCTTCTCGTCTCTGAAAATTGTATTCTTAAAAAACCAATCAGAATTACTGCTTTTTCTGTTGATTTCCACATCTGTGGCATAATTTTGTGGTTTAAACTTGCTCCTTTGAATGAGCTCTGCTTCTGGTGAGCAGAGGGAGTGCCCTGGGCACAGGGCAGGGGGTAGAGGGTGAGCGGTAGGAATCCTGTGGTTTTCATGTCCCCAGACTGTAAGGACACCTTCTTTCCTAAAGGCTCATGACAAGGCAGGCAGCTGCCTTGACTGTGGAGGAGCTGAACAAAGACCTGAGAAGTCTCCAGAAGCAAACCAGAGAGACCAAGTACAGCAGCATGATGCAGCTCCTCCGCTTGGTGCTCAGCGGGCGGCAGGTAAAAAGAACCATTCTGAGATTATGTGCAATCTGCTTTCACAGAGCTGAGACCCAAGTTTTACAAAAGTTGTCCAAAGCCTAATCCTGGCTCAGCTCTGGTGCTAATCCTTCAGGTTCATCTGACCAGGGCTGGCATTTGCCTTCAGGAGGAGAAACCCCAAGCCTTTGTTTGAGCTGCTAATGACCCCCCCTCAGTCTGGCAGCGATCCGAGAGCGAATCGCTCCGTCGATTCAGTCACCATGATGCACAAACACGTGCCGGGAAGTTTCAGTTCCACGTGTTCAGTGACTCCCTCTGTGTTTGCAGCACGGCCCGAGCGTTGCCGAGATGATGGTGACTTTGGGAGCTGAGGAAGTGTGCGGCCGGATACAGAGAGCACTGTCCAGCTGACATGGGACATTGGCGATGCTGCCAGGCTGCGCACTCAGAGGGTGCGGGCGGCACCTGCGTGATCATCTCTGATCAGATGAGCCGGGCTTTAGGCCAGGCAGGTGTCTGTGCTGTTCCCACGTCTGTATGTCCCTGCACTACACACAAACCACTTCGTCTGGGAGAGGAACCAAATCCAGATTCAACTCCATCCTACTGTTGCCTCGTGCAAGGAGCCTGGTTTGCAGGGTGGGAGAAAAAGACATGTATCAGCATTGAAATTCAGACCATGTGGACAGAAAGTAACTGAACTTCTGATAGCAGCAGATCAGATTCTTTTTGGAGAGGGCCTTGCAGGGTACCTACAGCTACACAACACAGTTCCCCAATAAATACCATGGGTGGGTATATATATATAAAAACAGATATATATTATAGCTGTTGCCCTCTTAGCTGCCCTGGTCTCCTACCAGGCTGAGTGAACTGCTCGGAGAGGGGGACTCCTCCCTGTGTACTGCGTCATGCACGTGGTTCTGCTAAAAATATCACTGATCAGGAGATCGGGATGTTTTTTCCTCTTTTGTCTGATGCCCTTTTAATTATTAAATTAATGTGGTGACTTTGGTTCCGTTCTCACCAACACTGCACGCCGGTGAGGGGAGGAGCTCTGGAGGGGTGTTGGCGGGGTGTTGTGCTGAGCCCACGCCCACAGCGAACACTTCCACGGCACCGAAACTCACGTGGGCTGCCCGCGGGGGCGGGGGCGGGGGCGGCTGGAGCCGCTTCCTGCTGGGGCGGAGCGCACGGGAGCCCATGGCTGGCGCTGGGCAGCTGGAGCGGTGGCTCAGTGAGTGGGGCTGGGCTCTGGGGGTCGGGGCTGGCTTGGCCGCTGGCTCCGGTGCCTGTTCCAGTCTGGGTGGGCACTGGAGCAGCTTCATCTCCGTGGGGAAGGGCCCATCGCCGTCACGGAACCCCTTTAGGGTGGTGCGGGTGCTGTCTCGCTGCATCTGTCCCTTTCCCCATCTGTCCTGTCCATCCTCAGCCCCCAAAGCTGGCTGAGTTACAGACTGGGGAGTGGATAAAGCCAAAAAAGACTTTTTTCCCATAATTTAGCTCTGCCAAAGTGTAAACTGCCTGTGTTCCAGCACAACAAGTTTTGCAGTGTGGTCCGGGGAGAGCTGCCTGTAAATGGTTTTCAAGTTTCTCATGCCAAAAGCAACATCTGCTGTTGCCAGGCTGTGCTTGACTTTAAGTGTGTGCTTGGGACTAAATTTTTAGGCAAATTTTAGTAACAGCTGTTTCCTGCTCATCCTGGATCTCCCCTTTCTGCTGCAAAAAGCCCTGGAGCACCGGCACCAGAGAGGTCTGAGCTGCTTCCTGCCCTGAGTGCTCGCTCGCACTGAGGCCGCGCTTTCCTTCTTCCTCTCTTATTTTTCTCCCTTTGTAAGATGAGGCCACTGACCCGAGTATCTCTGAGGAAAACTGGGAATGCATCCAGCGGTTCTGCGACCAGGTGAACGCTGACGCGGAGGGGTAAGGCAGACACACAGCTCTTTGTGTTCATCCAGGCTGTGTCTGGCTCTGAGCTTCCCTCATGGCTCTGTGGGAATGGGGCCTGGGGCCACGGTGTGGGGAGCTGGAGAGGGAGCTGAGGGGGCTCGCTGGGCTCTGCTGCTCCCGGGAGTGGAAATGAGTGTATGCCAATGTGATGGAGGGTGATATCTGGGAGTGGGCTCTGACATTGATTGCTGGAGCCCACTGGGAAGCAGGTCCTGCTGGCCATGCCCTTAGCAGCCCCTCAGGAGTCTGGCCAAGGATTCCTGCTGTGGGGTTCTGCAGGCAAGCCCCGAGGGAGCTCAGCCTCAGCTTTTCCTTCCAGACTGTGGAGGATCTCTACTGAGACTTCCCCACCTTCCAGCTGACAGTCTGGGCTCTGTGGGAAGTAGCAGGGACTCATTAAGCAAATGACCTGTCAAACCTTAGTGATCATCTCTGTGTTTGGAGCAGACCGAGTTCAGAGCTCGTAGTCTGGCACCCAGCTCGTGCCCAGGAGCTGGCATGGGGTGCCCTGGCTGTCATCGAAGCTCCTGCAGCTGCAGAGAGCCAGCTCTGGTGATGCCTGCCCAGGGACATCCCCCAGCCTGTCCCTGCTGCTCCCTCCCAAAGGACAGCCCCTGGGCATGGCTGAAAGGCAGTGCTGGGATCGCCAAGTCCCCCTTTGTGCGTGTGCACGTGTCCCTGGCCGCTGTCATGCCCGAGGAAGGGTATCTGTCCTGTTGTGAATCCAGAAGTTGCTCTTCTCTGCAGACCAAAGCGAGCAGCATTTATTTTTCCTGGGAACTTGTGCATGGTGTGACTTGCTTTGCTCTTCCCCAGCCCGTTGTTTGCGCTGAGGCTGCTGGCACACAAAATCCAGTCCCCTCAGGAGAGGGAAGCTCTCCATGCTCTCACAGTAAGTACTCCCATGCGCACACAAAGCAGTCACTTGGAAACAGTCTGGCAGGTAGAACAGCAGAGCAGACAGGATAGCTCTCTCTTCCTTTTCTCTTAGATGTCGATGTCTTTCTCTTTCTCTTGGATACCTCTCCCTTTTAACTTTCCCTTGCACAAGGAATACAGAAACCAGAGTACAGTGGAAGGAGTAGCTGCTTCTGTTCCTCCCCACATCGCTCTGCTGAGGTGCTTCGTTGGTCTGCAGCTCTGGCTGTGTGAGCTGTGTCCCACCACAGAGGCAATAGCTCAAAAGTTGTTAGTGATTACTAGAATAGAGCAGGTGGTCTTAATTGTACTGCTTAGGAAGGCTGGATGAAGGAATAAAACATGTTCTTGCTGCATGACTTCCTCAGTATCTTGTATTCATGAATGCAGTGCCAGAAGGTTCTTAGATTTAGTATTATAATGACAAAGTTTTTGAAAGCTCCCCAAGCCTTGTGTGTTCAGTTCCTGTTGGTAACATTTTGTTTTTTGCAGGTGCTGGAGACCTGTGTGAACAACTGTGGTGACAGATTTCACAGTGAAATGGCAAAATTCAGGTTTCTGAATGAGCTGATTAAAGTGCTTTCCCCAAAGGTAGGTGATGGTGGTTACAGGGCATTTCAGGATAAGAAATGCAGCTCTGCTGCCCAGAGGCAGTGGGATCTTCTGGCCATACTCCTCTTCGTTGGGGTAGGCCTGGGCCTGCCTGAAACACCCTGTCGGCATCGCACCCATCAGTTTCCCTTTCTGGTGGATCCTGCACACATTTACCACTGGTACACGTTTCATTTTCCATTGCATCAGCTCAAGGGCAGAGCTGCAAAAAGCTTATTTCAAAGAAATGCTCAATTGAAGAACAAAACTCCTTGTCTCAGTCTCAGGCTTGGGAACAGGATTTCAGTGAAACCACAGAATTTAAAGCATATATCACTGAAGACAATTCTGTTTACTGCTCTGAGAGGACAGGTATCATTTAATGAGTTTGAAATGCCTGGTCTTGGGGAGGTTTGTGTTTTTATAATAAAAGGAGTGCTCATAGGCAATAATGAGAGAAATTGGAGAAGACATCCAGATGCTGATAAGAGACAATAACTTTCGTTTCTGGTTTTGTTCAGTTTTTGTGTGTCTGGGACTGGCTGAGGCCAGTGGTGTGATTGCATTGCAGCAGTTAAGGGGAGTGTTTAAAGTCAAGCACAGAACTGTTTTCACTAAAATAAAACAACCTGCTTTGGATTTTGGATTCAATAACTGATCAGAGAGGTTTGAAGAGGTTTAATTTTGATGTTATAGAACATGTGTGATTGTCATACACTCCATAGCATTCCTTGTGTTTACAGCCACAGCTGTAAACTGTTTCCTTACCCCAAGATACACAGTTGACAGCACTGTGAATAAACTCACAGGAATCCATTTTATCATTGGTGTCTGCACAAAACTCCTTGGGGCTGGATCCCTCTGCCAGATCTGGCACCAATTCTTTGGGTTTAAACTTTTTTGTCTTTCTTTACTGTCTTGTTTTCAGTACTATGGAATTTGGTCTTCAGAAAAAGTCAAGTCGAGGGTCGCAGAAGTGATATTCAGTTGGACAGTCTGGTTTCCTCAGGAAGTCAAAATCCAGGATGCTTATCAGATGCTGAAGAAACAAGGTTCAGTTCTGTTATTTCAGTTTCCTTTTTAGCCTCCCAAGCCTGTGGTTTCCCCCACAGATATCTGCCCCCATCAGCTTGTGACTCAGCTTTTTCATAACATGCCGTCTGTAAGGAAAAGGGACAAAGGCCATGCTTCCCAGCTGGTTGGGTTCTGAAGGATGCATGGAACTGTTTAAAGGGATTTTCCAAAGAACAGCCTTCCTGAACCACAGCTCACACCAGTCTGGAGGCCTCTGTTCACACTGTGTGCAGGGAAAAAGTACAGGACAAACTCAGAAGTGATCTTTGCCCTGGAATACTCTCCCAGGGTTATGAGAGATGAGTTCAGAGGGATCCTGGGATGGATTTTTCATCCATTCCATTATATTTAGTAGTCCTCAGTGGTATTTTAATCCAGAAATCTGTGCAAAACCTCCTGCACTGTTGAGCATCGAGGTTTCAGCAGCTTGGGCATCACTGAACAACTACTGTTACCTGTTCCAGGGATTGTAAAAGAAGATCCCAAACTGCCAGAAGACAAAATTTTACCTCCCCCTTCTCCAAGACCTCAGAATTCTATTTTTGACACAGATGAAGAGAAATCCAAGGTAAACCTTAGAGTCTTCATGCCCTGCCCTGTTTTGTACTGATGAAAAAAGAGGCTCAGTAATATTTTGGGAGCTCCTGCTGTTTCAGACAGACTATTTCAGAATAATGCTGATCCTTCCTGCAGTGCAACAGCTAGAGAACTCTGTGAGGCTTTGTCAGAAATATTTGCTTAGTAAAAAGTGAAACTTTTTTACAGAGAAATACCAGTTTTCGTGAAACCTCCCCAAGGGAGGGCTTCTCCAGGTCTTACAGAAGTTCTGCAGAGCCAGAGTTCCTAATCCTGAACAGCCAGTGTATGCAGGCAGCAGTATAACCTGGATTATATTATGGGACAGGAGCTGACATATTTCCAGGATTATAGGACCGTTCCTGCAGCAGGTGTCTCTCGTGTGTGATGTGTGCCTGCAGCACAGTGCCCAGAGGCTGCTGCTCACTGCTGTCCCATCCCTGCCCTGACAGCTCCTGGCCAGGCTCCTGAAGAGCAGCCACCCTGAGGACCTGCAGGCAGCCAACCGCCTGATCCAGAGCGTGATTAAAGAGGTGGGAACTCCCGGGAGAAGCCTCTTTGCAGCCAAGGAGGGTGGGAGGGAACTTGGCCATTCAGTTTTTGACAGGAGACTCTCTGTACTGTAGCCCCAGAGGAGGGCCCGTGTTCAGTCTTTCCAAATTATTCTGAATTTACAGCATGGGATCATTTTTTTTGTTTCCCTAAAATATGCCATTTCCAGGAAGAGGGAATATATGTGAATGTGCATACAGCAGGACACTTCCATGTCAGTGAGACTTTGGCAGTAGTACCGCAACAGTGGTGGGAAATTTCCAAAAATAAACTCAGTTCCCAGGTGGAAAAAAGTCACTTCTGTACAAAACTGCCTCTTTCCTGCATGCAGTGTGTGTGTGCACATCTGGCCTGTCTGTTTGCATGTTCCATCTAAAGGAGCATCCCACTTCTCTGCTTATGCAGAAGATTTGGTTTAACAAAGCCCTGTGGTCATTTTGAGTGTGTCATTCTCTGTGGCAGAAGCCACCAACTCCCAGCTCAAATTTTGAAGTCACACTCGTGCCTATGGTGAGATGAATTCCATATTCCACAGCACACGGCCAGGGTGCTCTGATGGGGCAGCTGGGGGCACATTCTCACCTGTGCTGCTTTGTGCCTTCTCTACCTGCAATACAATATCAATAGGAAGCAACTCCCCAGGTGTGACCCAGAGAGCTCCAGCCAAACATGTGCACTGGCTGTATCAGCCACGTCATCATCTCCCTTTCTTTCATTTTTCATCACAGGAACAAGAAAAGTCAGCTCAGGTGTCCCGAAGAGTGAACACCATCAGTGAGGTTTCTGAGAATGTCAAACGTATGGATGAGTTACTGGAGAACTACAGGAGACATGAATTATCCCCAGCTGACCAGGAGACCCTACAGGTAAATGCTCTTTTTCCCACATAAATGCTCTTTTCCCTCCCTCTTCTAGAGGGAGCATCACTTGCAGGTGATGGCAGAGACAGAAGTGTGAGTGTGCCTGGGATGTCCTGAGCAATGAAACATTTCCTCCCCAGGCTCTGTTCCAGCGCTGTGAGAAGCTCAGGCCGCTGCTCTTCCGCCTGGCCAGCGAGGCAGTGGCTGACGAGGAAGCTCTAGGTAAGAGCCAACACTCTTCTCGTGGTTCTTTGCAGCTGTGACAGGGCTGTGCCCTTCGCTGGGAGGGGAGTGCTTGGGCACTTGGTACCCTGTGGGCAAAGCTCTCCACTCCCACCATGAAACCATGCCCCGGGGAAGTGGCATTGGGTCTCCTCTTGCTCATCTCTGAGAAAGTTGGTAATTTTCACTTGGAGCCCAAAGTTAAACAGTGAATCCATTTCTTCCAGCTGAGGTGGTTTTCTGAGGTTTTTTGAGTTCTGATGTTCAGGGAACTGAAGGCTTTTGAGGCCTTTTCTCTCCAGAGATTGAACTTTTCCCTCTCTATAAACACAGAAAGAGGAATATATTTTGAATTTTTAAGTGTAATACCAAGGAAGATCTCCTGGTTTCAGCTAGGGTAGAGTTAATTTGATAAGAGCAGAATCTTTGAATTCCACAATTGGCATTTCATTCCTGTCCATATGCCTTGAAAATCTGACTGAAGCAATGGTTGCTGAACAGACATCTTAAACAGCAACCCCGAGAGCTCAACTGCACCTCACACCTTCCTTTCATACCCATGGGTGCCATGGCTCTCCAGCTGGGGAGTGCTGGGTTATAGACTCAAGTGCACTGGGAAAACTTGTGGAGAACAAGAAAGTGCAGAAGAGATGGCAGGAATTAGGAATACTTTAGAGATGAGATAAGATTTCAAAGTGATCTTGATAAATGAGAGAGAGGCCTGAAATAGCAGCTGTGTGTGCAAAATGGAATGAAAGGCGAGTGAAGAGCTGAGGGCAGCCTGCTCCGCTGGCCTCCGCTCCTGAGCTGCACTGTCCCTTCCTCACGAGCAGTTTGGGGAGCGCTGTGGAACTGTCCTGACCTTCCCATTGGAACATGAGTATTTTGTATCTTCTCTGGTTTCCAGCTGAGATCCTGCAGGCCAATGACAAGCTCTCACAGGCACTGGGGCAGTACAGGCAGGTTGTGGCCAGCCAGGAGAACGGGGATGGAGCAGGTTCAGCTGCCAGCTCTGCCCATGCACCAGGTGAGAAGCACCCGCAGCGCCCCATGGCAGCTCTGCCCTGCATGCCAGGTGGGAGCAGGGTTTGGGAGGGAAGTGCTTCTCAGAGAATAAACGTGGAGAAAGTCCTATAACACAGGAAAAATATTATGTAACCATCATTTTCTCTTGCATATAGTTGACAGAAAATATCCCTGGAGTTCTTCACCTTTCAGGCACAGCTGTACTCATGGATGTGCCATTCCTTTCCGGAGGTTCCTCGCTAACTCTGTCTCTGTTCCCAAAGCGTGCCGAGCAGCCCCACGGCGCATGAAGAGCTACACCCTGATCGACTTCTCCGAGCTGGATGCCATGGCCCAGACTCCCCCAGACCCCTTTGCAGACACACCCTCGGCCTCCCGCCACAGCAGCACAACCTCCACCTGCCTGCTTGAGGAGGAGTTACAGTCCTTAGGTCTGTAGGTGCAGTTCAGTGTCACCCTTGTTACTGGGGGGTTTGTGGTGTTTAATAAAGAGAGGAGAACTTTGACTTCAGTGTCAGTCCCAAGAGAAAGTAGAGCCTTCCAGATGTAAGTTTTCAGGGATGCAGCATCTTTAGTGGGGTTAGACCATAGCCAAACTGCTGTTCGACAGCAAAGGAAGAACCTGTGGAAAAGCCCTGTTTTCTGTAAATTACCTGTGGCATTTTGGTATCTTTCTTAGGTCTCAGCAATTCCCCTGTCATACAGAAACCACCACCTGATTTTGGCCTAGTAGAGGTGAGTGATGCTCAGATACTTCGCAGTCCATAAGGTATAAAGACAAAAACGAGAGATGATTCCTGGTCTGGCTTTCCCTGGCAGCCTTTTTGGTGTCCCACTCTGTTCTGAGGGGAAACTGGAATTCTCTTGCTCTCAGTTAATCTCTCAGGTACACTTTGCAACCAAATGACTCTATATGTATTACTACTTTAGGTAGCGGTATTATAAACAAAATTTTTTCCAGCAGAATAGGTTTATTTTTGCTATTATTGTATAACATGAACCTGAAAGGCCTTATTTTCCAGTCTGCTGTACGCAATGGATTTAGGGAAAGTGTAAGTGTTGTTCAAACCCTGGGACCACAGGAGAGCTGGGAAGACAGCTGTGCAGGGAAGAGTGAGTTCCAGAGCCTGGATGAACAGCTCTCTCCATTATCCAAGACCAAGACATTCTCTTTGTAAGTAAACTCTGCATAGTAAGAGTCAGATTTTGGGGCTGAGGAATTCTTTTACAGCAGGGAGGTGTAGGAAAACCTTTCAGCTGCCCCTGGTCAGTGATGGCAAGTGATCCATGCACACATTGGCTCTTTCCTGCAGTTGTGCACCTGTTAATTGCACTTTGTAATTGCATACCAGGACTTTCCAAGGGTCAGAAATTTGGGGAGACAAATCCCATTGGTTGGTAACAAGGTGATGTTGAGCTAAAAGAACAAAAACCTTACAGTCAGGCCTTTTTATAGTAACCTGTCACTCAAAAAGTACTTTCCTCAGCTTTCTCCAGACTGTGACAAAGTAGTTTCTAGGCATTCAGTGGAAGCTTGGAACAGTTCACAAATTAAATTAATCTCCACAGATCTTCAGAGCAGGGGACTACACGATACGCTTATACAGTCTGCCATAATACAGAAAATTTTACTGAAGATTTCCAGCTTCTTGCGATGTCTTTGAGCTGGAATTTACTTTAATCTCCCTGACTAGGGCTCCAGAGAAGCTGTGCACAGGGACAGCAGACTTCCAAAGCCCTAAAACTAAGTTTTACTATAGTAACAGAACCAAAATCTGCCTTAATGAATTTTGAAACAGCAAGATCTTCCATAGATGACAAGAGTTTTTGAATTTCTCAAGAACTCAGAATGTAAGCCTGTAGTTTCTTTATACCTAAAGGGGATGAGGGATTGGGAATACAGCAGAAGACAGTATATTCCCTGAGAATCCCCAGTTAATGCAAGCTTTCTGCATGCTTTTCTTTCCAGGGATTTATCACCAATGAAATTGCCCTTTCCAGATCTTCCAAATAACTCAGTGGCAGATCCTCCATTCCTCAGTCCAGGCTATGAGCTGAAGCCTGCTGCCTCTGTGCATCCATCTTCCTATGATGCTTCTCTAGAAAACCTTTTTGTGCCTTTAATCTCAGTTACACCGAGTAAGTGCAATTCTGTGCCCCAGCTCTGCTTACTAGAGGCTTACTAGAGCTCTTCCATGAGTTTTGCAGGACAGCAAGCCAAAGTAGCTTTGTACTTTGTGGGTCAGCTGGAGACAAGTAATGACTGTTCTGTGAAGGGCTTGATGTACCTGAGAATTTGAGCAGGTGCTAGGGGTCATAGCATGGCAATGTCCTTGTCCTCCCTACTCATTACTCAGGAGTTTCCTGCCCTGGCTAATCTTTGTGATGTGCTTCTAAACTCTGTCCTTCACACCTTCAGTCAAGCTTCAAACAGTTGTTCTACAGGGGCCTAAAAGACACTTGTGAGTGGGAGTTGCCCCACTTCCTAAAGCAGAGCTCTTCATTCCACCTCTGCTTTTCTGTTTCGCACTGTATGGCCCAGCTCCGCAGCCCCTCCCCAGAGCATTTCCTGGGTATGTGTCATCCCGGGGTCTCAGCCCAGGGCCTCAGAGCCTTGGCTCTCACTGCTGCTGGAAGAGGACAGGTGCACAGACATCCTGATCTGCCTTCAGTCTCAAGTGAAGGACTTAGCAGATTTTGGAAGGGCTGGATGGTGATGATTTGGGTGTGAATTTGCCAGGCATGTGTGGTAAGGAGCCAAATCTTGTGTGCGCTAAGAAAGGCACTTTGCTTTTCCCACTATATCTCTGTTGGATCCACACCTGACTTCTCTCGCTGACTGGTGAAACCTGAGCTGCTAAATCCCAAATGTAGACATTCAGATTCCTGTCTCTGCCTTAGAGGCAGGTGTAAATCAGGGGCAGGTGCTGTGTGCCACTTGGTCTGTGAGTTTGCCTAAGGAAGAAAAAGTTTGTCTGCATTTTCCTTTTTGCTATTCCTTATCCCATTTTTTTCCTGTTTGCTCTCAGATGGGAGAGGAATCCAGGCTTTGGTTCTGATTGTTGATTTGTCTCTGGCAGGCACTATCTGTCCACTCACTGTGTATGATAGGAATGGTTTCAAGGCCATGCTCCACTTCTCCAGAGACCCAGCTCCCGGCCGGCCGGACGTGCTGGTGATGGTTCTGTCCATGCTGAGCACCTCAGCTCACCCCATTAAGGACATAGTGTTCCAGGCTGCAGTCCCAAAGGTGAGAAGCCTGTGACAAAGTAGCAGAGATGCTCAGAAATGTCCCGAGGAGAAGGTTCACCATTTCTTACTGAGTATTTGCCTTGCTCATGGGAAATTGTGTGGCTCCCTTTCTCTGCACGGAGAACCTGTTGTACAGTGATGCCTGTGGCATTGATGCCTGTTTCACACTGTGTATCCATGGCCTTGCTACAGCTAGAGAGGGCTCCAGACCTGCTGCTTCAGCCTCCTGGGTAGGGCTCTTGCTGCCTGTGCATGTGCAGCACAGAATTGGCTGTTCAGGAATATCTGCCTTTAGTTGCAGGCTGTGCTTTTCACTGAATGATAGTCTGGCTGATATATCTTTAACCAGCTCCATGGCTCAGTAATGCTCCCAGCCCTTTCCCAGCATGGACTAAAAAGTATTTATTTTGTTTTCTCTTTCAGACCATGCAAATTAAGTTACAACCAGCTTCGGGTTCTGAGCTGCCAGCCTTCAACCCTCTCCTCCCGCCCGCAGTGGTGTCCCAGGTGCTGCTGCTCGCCAACCCACACAAGGTGCTGCTCATGGGCACTGGGAATCCCACTGGGTGTTTGCATGAAAGATGGGGAGAGTCTTAATAATGGGGAGATGCAGAGGAGAGACAGGGCAGTCTGGACTGTGCTGGGAAGGTGTTTTTCTTGCTCGAAGAGCTTTCCAGAGCTACAGTCTGAAGGACTGTGTGGGCAGTTGCTGCAGGGGCCTGCACAGTTCTGGACCATCTGCCCACAGAGACAGCTCCAGGCACTCACTGTGCAGGTGTTGGCAGCTGATGGAACACAAGGGCCCCCAAGGCACAAGTGATGGGTGGCAGATCTGTTGCATTGGTGGATAATTACGAGACCCAAGAATGTGTAAGGAATCCTCTGTCTCTGAGAAGGTTGGCCAGGCCTGGATTGCCATGGGTGGCTTGCACAGGTCTCCCAGTTGCTCTTGTCTATCTTAGGAAGATCCAGGGTTTCCTTCTGTGCAGAGCTTCTGCAAGGCTGGTGTTTCTCCTCTCAGAGGTGACTCACTGCAGCAAGGCTGTGAGGAATGAAGGAGTCCAGGAGTTTATAATCATGGTGTGTCCCTCTCTCTTCCTTTCTCTCCCAGGATCCTATCCGACTGAGGTACAAACTGGTGTTCACGCAGGGCGTGCAGCCCTTCAGTGAGGTGGGAGAGGTGACTGGCTTTCCAGAAGCAGAGCTCTGGGGGAGGAGCTGAAGTCCAGCTGGCTCGGACACTGCCATGTTGCCTTAGCCATGGATGGGGAGGGACTGGGGGCCGGCAGTGCTGGCCATCACTCCATAAGGGCACCTTTTCTCGGGATCTGCCACCTCCTTCTTCCTTTTTGTGCCTGGCAGGAGGAGTGTGAACTGGCTGCTTCTGCCACAGCCTTTCCCTGTAGCTGAGCCTGCTTTACAGGAGCCTGCTGGAGAGCACCGCAGCCTCGGTGCTTCTGCCATGCACGCCTTTCCTGCTGCTTTCTGGGCCATTTCCCCTTTACTTTTTGAATTAAAAAAAAAAAAAAAAGAATCTACACCAGCATTCAGCGCCCGTGCCAGCCTGTCTGGAGCCACGGCAGGGCCTGTTCCAGGGACACCGGGATACCTCCGGCTCCGTTTTCCCGGGGTCTGTGCCGAGGTGCAGCGGGCGCTGAGGGGCGGTGGGCGCCGGCAGCGGTGGGAGGCAGCAGTGCCGCGCTGGGGCCGGGTGGGGCGGGCACACGGCCGGGGACACCGCCGAGGTGTGCGAGTCCCAACCGGCCTGGGCACAGACCCTGCGGGACACGGCTCCCAGCCGGGCACCGCCCCGGCACCGCCCCGAGACCGCCCCGGCACCGCCCCGGCACCGCCGAGCGTTTCCGGGTGCGCGGCGGGGCCGGGCCGCCCTGCTCAGGCTGTGCCCTCGCTGTCCTCCCGCGGCCCGGCCGTGGCGATGGATTTCTCCCGGTTCCTGTCGGACGAGTTCGAGGTGAAGGGCTGGGTGAACGCGGCGTTCCGCGCCGTGCAGCAGGAGGCCCCGGGCAAGGTGGACGCCCACGCCGCCACGCTGGTGATGAAGCTGCAGCTCTTCATCCAGGAGGTCAACAACGCCGTGGAAGGTGCGGGCCGGGCGGGGGCTCTGCCCCGCGGGGATGTGTCGGGCCGATCGGGGCGGGGTTTGCGGCTCGGTTCAGTTCTGCCGTGTGCTCCTGGCATCCGTGTGTCATCTGTGGCATACCTGGATCTTCCTCAGGCGCCACAGGCAGACCTGTGCAGGCCACCCGAGGGCGCCTGGCCATCCCGGCCTGGCCAGCCTTGCCAGAGACGGAGGGATCCTCACACCGATCTCGGGTCTTGTAGTTATTCACCAACACATCTGCGTTAAACGCTGAGAAACAGCAGTTCCTGCCAGCGCTGGGTTAGATGGGATAACAGGGAAAATTTCTTCTCCAAAAGGGTTGCCCAGCCCTGGCACAGGCTGCCCAGGGCAGTGTTTTGGAGTCCCTGGAAGGATTAAAAAGCCGTATGGATGCAGCACTTGGGGACATAAGTTAGTGGTGGCCTTGGCAGTACTGGGGGAACAGGACTGGACTGTTGGGAACAGTTGGACTTGATGGTCTTAGAGGGCTTTTCTAAACCTAAGTGATTTCATGATAAAGTACATACTTAAAGTTTAAAGATACAGCTGAAGATTTGTTGTTTGATGTTTTGCTTTGTTGTCTAGTGTTGGGTTTTTTCAAGTACTAAAGATTAGATAAGATTATTGAAAGACCACCTGTTCCTGCAAGGGCTCTCACCCCTCCTTACTGCTCTGTGTTTCTGCAGAAACAAGCCATCAGGCTCTCCAGAACATGCCCAGAGTCCTCCGGGAAGTGGAAGTCTTGAAACAGGAAGCAGCATTCCTGAAGGAGCAGATGATCCTAGTTAAAGAAGATATAAAGAAGTTTGAAGAAGACACAGCTCAGTCCATGCAGGTCAGTTCTTGTCTTAGTGTTGATCTGCAGCTTGTGAAATTCTAAATGTTCCAGAGTTGTTCGTATGAAATAATCTTGCGAACTTAAGATAGACAAAAACACTTCTTTTAACATTATAGTGGAGAAGTGAGTGTGATATAGACCTGTGCAATCTGCATGTCCTGAGGAACAGCTGCTCAGGTGTTGGTTCAGAGCTGCTGGTATCTGACTGGGGACGCTGGTTTCTGCCTGGGGTGCTGAGCATTTTCAGGAAAGGTGGATACTAAAAGTACAAGACCAGAATTCAAACTAACCTAATCTAACCTTCTGTTGTTTGCCTTTGAAAGATGGTTTTACCTCTCTAGCTCATTCAAACTATTCTGTCTTCTTGTAATGACATAATCTTTTCACACCTTTTTGTTTTTAAAATTCAAGCAGAAAATAACTCCCAAGTATCTGTGACAGTCATTTTTTGTGTCAGTGGGGAACGTAATGTTGTGTTTTCTTCAGGTCCTGGTAGAGATTGACCGAGTGAAGTCCAGGATGCAGTTGGCTGCCGAGTCACTTCAGGAAGCAGACAAATGGAGCACACTAAGCGCAGATATTGAAGAGACTCTTAAAACACAGGTAAATACTGAATCTGTGTCTGAATACTGAGTACTGAGGTCTGTGTGCCTCCAGCTTTTCAGGAAACTGTGTTTAAAAATCGGATTTTAAAGTGACTGTGAAACGCGTCCCTGGTGCTGATGCTGTCCGAGGTCACCCTTGGTAACAGGCTGACTTTCTCTTCTGGCAGGACGTGTCCCTGATTTCAGCCAAGCTGACGAGCATGCAGAGCAGCCTGGCTATGCTGGTGGACACGCCGGATTACTCGGAGAAGTGTGTGCACCTGGAGGCACTGAAGAACCGGCTGGAGGCCATGGCCAGCCCTCAGATCGTTTCTGCTTTTAACTCCCAATCTGTAGGTCAGTAGCTCTTGGTGTCATTTACTATCAGCACAGAGTTTATTGTCTTTAAAACAGTGTTTGGGTGGAGAGTTGGTGTCCTGAAGGCTTCTGGCCCTGCGTCGTGAGCTTCTCCTGGTGGAGCAGATGCCCTGGAATGTTTTGGGCTCTGCAGCTGCCTGCAGACCAGTGCTGCTTTGATTTTCGTGCAGTTTGGGGTACCTGTGGCCACTGCAGGAAACAAGAAGATTACAGGCTGGTTTTATGGGCCATGTGGATGTGTGAGATGGAAGTGCTGCTCAAATAAGCAGAAGAGCCCTGGTTTTTGTTATCATGGTGTTGTTGATGTAATCAGGAAAGAAATTTGTTTGGAAGTGTTCTGACTTCCTACTACTTTGTAAAAGCAACTTTATAAATTCTCCTTAGAAAATTTGTCTTTTTGGACAGTTCTTTGTGCTCTTCCTTCCCTGTGTTGCTGTCAGCGCTTCTGAAAAGTAGTTATTCTGGTTGTTGACACTCATCTTTGTGCACCTCGAGGTCCTGGAGGGATCTGGGGCTATGGACTACAAACCAGACTTTTGAGAGACCTGTGTTTCAAAGCTCAGTGCAGGAGCAGCTGTGCCATGAGTCAGTCTGAGGCAAAGGGATCGTTTTGAGGACAGGTGAAAGCAAAGCTGAGGCCTTTGTCATGTACGCTTTAGGTTTGTAAGTGCTGGCTTGTTTCTAGAAACTAATTGTTTCCTTCTAGTAAGTGCTCTGGCTTTATCTGGCTTTAATACTAGGTGTGTTAATACTATGTGCTGGTTAAGAAGTTAAATTCATTCCTTATGTCTGCTGCCTGGTCTTGTTTGAGAATGGGTTTTAGGCAGTTCTGCTCCTGTTTCAGAAGATAAGCAAACAATAGATGAAGTTGTCTCTTTCTGTGTAGACCGTTGTGCCTGCTCCCTTAGAAGAGGATTTCTTGCTCAGACTGATGTCTCACCCTCAGCTTTGAGGCTGATCCTGATGCCTGTTATTTTGTTTTGTTTAGATCAGGCAAAAATGTTTGTTAAAGTCTTCACCGAAATTGATCGGATGCCCCAGCTTCTTGCTTATTATTATAAGTGTCACAAGGTAAGTGTTTTGGTAACTTTTTAACATTGAGGAATAAAAATCTGAATTCTTGCTGGACTCTGACTGCAGAGGGAGCTGCTGCCCCATGTATCTCAGCTGTGCTGTGGTGGGGGATGGCACCTGTTACTCTCTGTATTTCTTTCTTCGACTTCTCTTGCTGGCTCTGACCAGCTTTGGTTACTCCCCTTGTTGCAGGAGTAATTCTCCATGCGGGTCCTTGTGTCCCTTCCTGCAGCAGACACAGGATATGTGTGTTCTGCTTGATTTCTCTGTGCCTCATGGTTTTGCTTTGCTTTCTGTGGATGTACCTATGTCAGCAGTAACTTTATTACTGCAGCTTGCTAGCTGCTGACTTCTGTAAACTCTTTTCAGGTAAGATTAAAAGTTGGAATTCCAGACAGTTCTGTAGCCATAACCTGAGCTTCAAATTTCTCACATGACTGTGACTTTTGAGGATTAAGTTCAAGGCTGGGGCTTGCCAAGTATTTCAACTATTATGTGGGGGTATCAGTTGCAATCTCATTTTATGAGTAAAATACCAATGTTAATTAAATCTTTGAATCACTAAGAAGCCTCAAGCTTCATGCTGAAAATCTTTTCCTTCTGTGGTGCTGAATTATAAGTTACGCTGAAATGCGGAAGAGGAGCAAGGGTGAGCCTCATGTTTTGGCAGAAGTGGGGAGTGCTGGGTTTGGAATAACAAAATCAAGACCCGTGGCCTGTCTGTTTTCCTCTCAGATGGTTCTGTTCCCCATCAGGTGCAGCTGGTGGCCGTGTGGCAGGAGCTTTGCCAGAGTGACTTGAGCTTGGATCGCCAGCTGACCGAGCTGTACGACACCCTCCTGGGGACCTGGCATGCCCAGCTCCAGTGGGCAGCACAGGTGCAGTGACAGGTTCATGCTGCTGCAGGGGCGGGAGAGGGCAGGGTTGGGCATCCTCCAAATTCTCACGGAGCTCTGAAGAGCTCATGGCTGCTCGCCCTGAGTTACGCTCTGTGCCTGATTGGCGCAGGATGGGACTCGCAACCCAGTTACTGTTCCTTGTCCAGCCTTTGCAGACAGGATTTCAGCTCTCATGTTCCACCAGCAGCAAGGTTGCTGTGTTATTGACATTAAAGCTGCTCTATCACTTTCATCTGTATCTTAAGTTAAAACTAATTTGTTGGTGTTGTAAATGTGTTCTGTTGCAAGACATTTGAAATGCCTGAATTGCTTTATCACTTGGCCTGGAGGAAGCCCTCAGGGTCACACTGGACTGATGTGTGTTGCTCTGTGTAAGATATCTGAGGGCTTCTGCTGTCACCCCTTGGAGTCTGTGTGCTTGTTTTTCCTGCCAAGAATAACATAGGATCAAAAAAAGTTTTTGTCCTTTGGTGAAATGAAGAAATAAGTTCATATTGTTGAGCCTGTAGGAGTTTTTCATCCATGAAGGGTAGGAGATTCTTATCTTCATGTCACAAAGCCGGTGTCAGTGCAAGGCCTGTGCTGCAGAGGAGCTCAGTGTTTCCTTGAAATGTATTTTTTCTGCCTAATGGTTCGATGTGACTTTCAGGTCAGATGTCAGGTTACATTTTAGCAGATATTATTTGAACTGGGGATTGTAAGAAATGGCACGTGTGGCACAGCTCGTATCGCTCAATCTCCTGTGTTGCTTCTGCGTTCTGAAAAACTCTTGGACCTTTTTGATGGTAAACCCAAGTTTCAAAGCAAATGAGCAGAGTAGCTGATGAAAAGTCACAATAAAGGCTGTAACAAGTTTTATGCTAGTGGAGGGGCTGATTCTCAGCTGATTACAGGCTTTCTAGCCTTTCCACCACTGACTTCTGCCTAACTGACCAGTAATTTGGCTTGTGATATAGTCGTATTTCTTAATATTTTACTGATTGATGTTGTTTCCCAACACACCTGTGTAAACTGAGTGCTCTGTTTCAAATGCCCTCTTCTGCCATGTGTGTTTTGAATCACTGTAGTGCCTGTGTTCTTCTGAATTCGGTTTTTGGCCTGTGCCTATCTTCTAGTTTCTTGGTGGCTGTACTCAAAGCACAACGGTAAATATGTACTGCCCTAAACTTGCAATCAGGCTGTCCTGTGTGCTAGGTCAGCGTGGCTCTAGCAGCCTTAGCAGACCGCTCCTGGGTTTTTTACCCCTGGTGAGATGGTTCAGATTTGGAAGCTGCCTGCTGCTCTCTGTTGCTGCGTGTTCCTCTCAGGTAATGTGCTTTTGCCAGTAGCTGTTCTGCTGCCGCAGGTTTTCAAGAACCCCCACGAAATCGTGACTGTGCTGTTGATTCAAACTCTGGGAGCCCTGGTACCTTCCATCCCTGTGTGTCTCAGCACTGCCATGGAGAGGACAGGCCAGGACACCAAGCTGAACCAGCTGCTGGAGCTCCACGATGCCACTGTCCACTTTGCCAAGGGGCTGGAGGTAGCCATGCTGCCAAACCTGAGTAAGGCTCTGGCACTGAATTCTGTCATTCTATGCTGTCCCCTTTGTAAAGTCCCATTGTGGGATTTTGTTTAGTTTTAGGTGGAGGGAGAGATTATCTGTTCTAAGTAATGTGCAGTTATGTGGCACTTGCACCTTTGTGTTTGTGTGTGTGTCTCACACTGGAGCTATTGACACAACACAGAGTTTCCTGAAGCAGCCCTGTCCTGAGCACACTGGCTCTGCAGGGTAAATAACATTTAGCACTTCTCCTTTTATGAGCTATACTGTTTCTTCTGCCTCCCAGATGAGGAAATGTCTCCAGAGAGGCAGCGAGACCCATTGTCAGAGATCACAAAGCAGAAAAGTTGAGGAGTTTCCTGGAATTGTCACACCTCACTAAATGAGAGAAAACCTGCTTGAAGGCTGCATGCATTGGATGCTTGTATTTGATTTTGTAATTTTTCTGTTGCTGCTGGCTTAGGGTTTAATCAAGTGACAATGCAGGGCCCAGTGGTTTTTTCTGAACTGTTGGTAGTTTATTCCCAGCAGCATCCTCAGTGTTTGATTGCAAATCTGCCCTGTGCTTTCCCCTCCCTGGGACGTTTGTCATTTTGGTCATGACTTGCTGAGTAATTCCCGCAAACCACACAGCAGTGAGGTGCTGTGTTTGCACAGGTTTACACCTGACTTAAGCTCTTGGCTATTTATAGACCCTTATGAATTTGGTGGGGCCGCTTCAAAGGTTGGCTGTGGGAAAATCCAAAATTAAAGCTAGGGGAGCATTCCTGATGCTGTGCTTCCTGTGTTTGGTTCCTCATAACATTGTCTTGAGCTGTTTAAACCCAGATTCTTACTTGATCCTGTAAATTATGATTGCTGGGCAATGTCAGGGAGTGTGACTGTGTGTGTTGTCTGTCTAGTTGCATATGCATCAGTCATCATCTAGCTTAATTTGTGGTTCATTACAGAAATTATTAAAAAGGACTTGGAAAAATAATGCCATATTCTAGAAGATGATGGAATAGGAAGACCGCTGTTGAACTGTTATCTGAGTGTGTTTAAAAAAAACCCAAAAGCCTTTATTTCCATCTCTTTTACTGTGGGGTAAGATGTTTGAGAAAAGAAGTATCTCAAGACTGGAAAAGCCAGGTGACTCAGCTGAGGAGAGTCAAACCAGTTCCTGCGTGTGTATGTGAGGGGAGGGCTCAGCTGTGATTCATAGGATAATTCAGTTTGGAAGAGACCTTAGAAAATGATCTTGTCCAGTTGCCTGCTCCAAGCAGGATCTGCTGTGAGGTCAGACCATGGTACTTGGGATACTGTTCAGTCTGGTCTCAAAAATGTCAAAGCACAGAGACAGTGCTGGCTTTGGACAGGCTGCTCCATTGCTTTCCTGTCCTCAGGGTGTAAAAGTCTTTCCTGATATCCAGGATTCAAAGTAATTTTGGTTTGCTGCACGTTTGAGTTTGGCAAAGCTTTGTGAGAACAGCTGGTGTCCAGTTCTGATTTGAGCAATAATCATTCAGCCCTGGTTTGTGTTTGGGTTGGCAGCTCCCTGCTCAGGCATGGCACTGAGAGGCTGAGTTTGTGCTTCGCGTTCAGCTCTGGTTGATGAACACTGGCACAGTAGTGCTGAGTGAATTGAATTAGTGTCAATTATTTTAAGTGTGAACCAGGCTTTGTGATAAATGAGGAATTGCCCCTGTTTGACGCCGTGGGAGTAATGTGTTTCGCTTCTCAGATGGTTTCAATTCTTCTGCTGTAGGTTGGAATGTTTGATAGATTTTTGTCACCCAGGCTGTTTTGGATCAGTGAGTGATAATTTTCTTGAGGCATTTGTTGAGGTAAAACATCTTGGTTTTAGGAAGCAGGTAGAGATAATAATCTTGTTTCTAAAAAAATAAAAAACCCAATCTGTGTAGTTGAGATTGAAGCTGTTGGGCAGCATTCCAAGCCTGTGCAGGCAGCATGCTCTAGCGGAAGAACTACTGCATGTAGCTTGAAATTAGGCTTTCAGTAGCATATTCATGTCTTTGTAGCCTAAACATCTGATTCTTTGTAGAGGAGCAGAATCTGGTGAAAGTGATGGAGCTGGTGGAAGCGGTGTATGGTCCATACAAGCCCTATCAACTCCAGTATGGAGACCTGGAAGAAGAGAATCTCCTCATCCAGATCAGTGCAGTGCCCTTGGTAATGTACCAGTCTTTGCTCAGCTGTACAGGGAGAGGCTGAAGCTTCCACTAAATACAGGGCTCTTTGTCATAGTTACTGCTCTCTTTCCTCCTCTCCTGTTTGGTTATACTTCCTTTTTTTTTGTAGAAGACTGCTGTTGGCAGAACTGTTTTTCCTTGAAGACCCGGTGAACACAGGGTTTGGCAGCCTGGCTGTTGGTACAGTCCATGGGCAGGAGGGTGGAAGCACCAGCGTGGTTCTGCCTTAGGAGTTTCACAAGAGTGGAGAATACCAGAGAACACTGTGTTACACACAAGGTGTGTTTTCTCTGATGCCTGGAAGAAGAGTCAGGCTCAGCTTTCTTGTTACTGTTGTTATTTAGGAGCATTGGGAAGTGATTGATTGTGTCCAGGAACTGAACCACTCAGTCAACAAACTCTTCATTCTGGCGGCTGGAGCCATCGACAACTGCGTCAAGCTCACGGATGGCCTGGGAGTGTGTGGGCTGCTGAAGGCTCTGAAGGCCCTGTTCTCAAAGTAAGGTGCCTTTAGGTACTGTTGCATTTATACCAAGCGAGTAGTGAGTGTGCAGTTTGTGGCCAAGGACTTTGTAGTTTATGAAAAATGGCTGAGAGCAGAAAGTGCCTCTGACTGTACCATGAATCATCAGTATCCCTCTTGCTGCTTCATTCGAGCACCGGCTGTTTTCTAGAGGAAAAATGGAAGATTTTATGGCTAAATCAAAGACTTACCAGCTGTTTTAGATTCTGGTTGGGCTGAGTTTTCATTTTTAATAAATACTTTTGAAGGAGAAAATGTTTCCCAAAACAAAGTAAGGCAAATTAGGCTGATGAAAGTAGATCTCAGCAGGGAAATAAGTCTGGAAGTTGAACTTGATGATCTTGGATGTCTTTTCCAACCTTACTGATTCTATGAATACACAGTCACTGGGACAAGTGACCTCACATTCAGGATCTGCCTGTAAGTGTGAGATACCCCACGGAGTGAGGTTCTCTTAAAGTATCACTTTCCTATTCCTATACTGATTAATTCCTTATTCCTTCATGATACTGAAGGAGCTGCTCACAAAGTATGAATCAAGTATTGCTGCCCTGTGGGAAGGAGGAAGAGGAAAGCACCAGTGTCTGATCTCACCTTCTTTATAGGCAATTACAGAGCAATGTACATGCCTCCAGCTTATGGGCATTATTAAAAAGAAAATGGGGGTGTGTAGAAAACAGAATGTTCTTCTTTTTATCCATGTTCTCATCTGGGGAGTAGCTGAGAAAACAAATTCATGAGATTGTTGTCACCGTGTTCCTGGAGTAAGGGCCAAGTGATGTTGGAGTAGCAGGAGCCTTATAAACTTTTCCTGGTCTTTCCTAGGAGATGGTCAATGTAGTGGTAACTAAAATGTCTTTCTCCTTCGTCCTCACGGGCAGGGAGAGCTCCTGGTAATCCACATGCAGGAAACTGAGGCAGCCACAGCATCTTTTATGCTCCTTGTCTTCTGGTCTAGGCTTGAATGGTCTATGGCTGATCAGTTCTTCACATCCATCTGTTTAGAGTGGAACCAGAGTGTCTCTTCTGTACTCCTTTTAGTATTTCTGGTTCTTGTTTGGCCCTTGCAGAGGACAGACTGAGCAAATCATAGGACATGTCTTTTTGCTGCTCTCCAACCTGTTCTCTTACGCTGGTGCTTCTCTCTGCTTCATTTCTCACTACAGGTACACGTCTGACTTCACAAACACACTGCAGTCCATACGAAAGAAATGTAAACTGGATGATGTCCTGGCAGATTCCTTGTTCCAGGAGGACTGGACTGCGTTCCAAAACTCTGTCCGGTAAAGGGTTTGTTTTGGGGTTTTTTTTTTCTGTCTGGCTCAGAGCTGATTTTTGTATCAAAGCTGAAAGGGAACTACTTGGGGTCAGTTTACACAAGTTCTCAGTGCAGAACACAGGGCTGAGCTCACTGTGCTGCAGTGCTGCTGGGAGCACCAGTGTCAGTGATGGGTTTCAGGTTGCTCCTGGCACAGGGAGGGCTATGGGGCTCCCCACCCTGCCTGGAGCAAGGCTGCATCCCATATCACTTGTAATATTAGCAGCTCTTAGAATTTTCCCAGTGACACTGAGCTGGCCTTCCCCATGATGACAAGAAGTAGCATGTGGATGAGGCCATTGGGCAAAAAAAATTGAGTGTGTTATCAAATGGATGCAGAGTTAATCACCAAACTGACTCTTGACAGATGTGTGGGCTGTAGTTTGGTTATGGCATTTCTTAATTACTTGATGTGGGTCTAAGATGGGTTCTCCGATAGGCGTCTGGCACTATCTGCCTCAAATCTCACAGTTTGTTTTTGTCTTGTTCTTTCTCAGGATAATTTCCATTTGTGGTGAACTCCTTCATCAGTTTGGAGACTTTGAGCAGCAGCTGGCCAACAGGTGAGCACTGCTGACCTTAATTCATGAGCTGTCAACATAGGAACCAAGTTGAAAGAAAACAAACCCTAAAGTGCTTTAGTTGCATAGACCATGGAGGGAAAGCGACCACTGATTCCCCCTCGCCATCCTTTGACAAATCAGAGATGGGGCATAGACTGTTCTGCTCAGTCATGTTCCCTGAGACAGTCCCAAGAATCCTTTTCCTTGGATACCTGGCTGGCCACCAATGGGCTGCCAGATGGGGGTCAGGAAGGAATTTTCCATCAGATCAAATTGGCAAGATCCTCACCCTTGTGACATGGGGCATGAATCACGTGCTGAAATGAGTTTAGGAGTGCCTTAGCTGATGGATTCCCTGTAACCTGAGGAGTGTAGGCACAGGCAGCACATAGATCTCGTTACTGCTTGCTGTAAGCACTGCACTGCTCAGCCTGTGATTCCTTGAAATGCTCGGTGTGACTCGAGTAGAGCACAGCCCGCAGTGCTCGGCAGGCTGGGTGGGGTCCCACTGCCCTCATCTCCCAGAGCACAAACCCCTCCGTCCCCTCAGCACTTCTGCAGCTGGTGAGTTGCACAGTAGATGTGAGGATTGGCTGCAATTGGAGTCTCTATCAGTGAATGCTCTCCCTTGAAGTCACTCAAGGGCAGTGCTGGTCCTTGGGTCAGCATGGGGACAGGACTGCCGAGTACAGAGGATTCTGCTGGTGACTTTTGTGTACTTTTTTCTAGGATTTTGTCGACTGCTGGGAAGTATCTCTCGGACTCCTACAGCCCTTGTAGTTTTTCTGGCTTTCAGGACACCAGCTCTGCAGAAAAGAAGAGCTCCATAAAAAATCCCTGGCAGGAATACAATTACCTCTTGAAGGAGAATCCATCCGAGTATGCCAGCCTTATGGAAACACTTTACACTCTAAAGGTAGCCCTGGTGCCTGGGGAGCCTGCCTCTATCACAGTATGCTCTTGGGCCCATATTTGGTAGATGAGACCTGGATTCCCCTGCCAGTCTGATGACTTTTCATGCTGGGCTGCAGCCTTTCCATGGGCTGTGTTCAACAGAGACACTGATGGAGGGATGAAATGTCCAAACCCAGGATGTCTGGACTCATTCCATCTCTCCCCAGATCCTGGCTCCGTTTTGTGAACATGCCCTTACCAGCTCAGATGAGGGAGATTTTATTGCAGCGAGCATTGGGAAGCTTGTTTTGGAGCCATCTCAAATTCTGGAGCCCGTACACCACCTTCTGAGACTTTCTCTGCCACTTAGGGTCTGCTGCCACATCCAGTCTGAAACAGAATTCTGCAGGATCATTCATGCATGGATATGTAAACAGGGTAGAATGACTTAGTTATCTTCTTGTGGATCTAAGTTATGTTTGCCATTGTTGGTCACATGGAGTAGTGAATTCAAGGTTATGAGTTTTATTTCCTCAAAATGTTTTGATTTCTTTTGCACTTGGTTTACCCGCAACTTTTGCGGTTCTGCCTTCAGTGTCATATTTGACTTTAAACCTTGACTAAACTAAGAGTCCAGTTCCACAGGTACTCTTCAGGTAGAACTCACTTAATTCCATGCAGGGCATCAGCTGAGCCCTTTGAGTAAAAGGCAGTGTTGCCATGTTCTCTGCAAGTTTCTCAGCATCCAGCATGTGCCAGAGCCTGTGGTGGCTGGATTGTGATGCTGATTCCTTGTCCTGCAGTTCAGGGAGCAGTGGCAGTTTCTGTCTTGAATAACTGCTTGGAATAGGTCATTCTAAAGGGAACAGGCTGTGCCATCACAGATGAAAGCTCTACTGTGCAAGGATGGCCTCATAAAACCTCTGCAAGCATGTTAACACAGCCCCTCCGTGGCCACTTTAATGACTTGCATATGTAAATGTTTTTCTGTCTCTGTGTGTCAGGAGAAAGGCACCAGTAACCACAACCTGCTGTCGTCGTCGCGAGCGGCCCTGAGCCGCCTGAACCAGCTGTCCCATCACCTGGCCTTCGACTCGGTGTTCCTGCGCATCAAACAGCAGCTGCTGCTGGTTCCCAGGATGGAGGTGGGCAGTGGGGGCCTCGGGCTGAGCCAAACAGGCAGGGTTTACCTGAGGGATCCCTTGCGTCTGTGCTGCTTACCTTTCTCCTGCTCAGAATGGTTCTCTCTGGTGCCACATTTCTCCCATGAGCTGCAGGCAGTGGAACAGTTTCCCTTCCCTCACCCACAGCCTTTGAAGCACACAGGTGTTTGAAGGCTCTGGTGTTTGTTTGAGGTGTTGCTTTTCTAACCCGTGTGAGCATGTTTCCCACAGGGAGCTGGGTGGAAAGACGGTGGGTGTTTTGGGCCTGAGGGACAACATGGGAAACAGTTTTCTCACCATCTGTATTCTGCTTTCTAGAATCCCTTGGGCAGTCACAGTTCTTGTTGTTGGGTCATCCCTTTCTAAAATACTGACAGACTTCATGCTCTGGGAAGTCATCGATTCATCCTGCACTTTGTGCCTTACAGGGCTGGAGTTCTGGTGGCATTGGTGAGACCCTGACAGATGACCTGCCAAACTTCAGCCTGACCCCTCTGGAATATATCAGCAATGTAAGAAAACTGAACTGTCTTTCTGCTCTAGAAAACAAATTGCTGGGAACACTCCAGAAAGCAAAGATTTGCTTGGAGTAGCAGTTCTCTGTACAGGTCTTTCTTACCACGAGTGTTTCAGTGACTGCTTCTCTGACCTTGTGAAAAACTGTTTCTTGTACCAAGTGTAATGATGCACAAGAGCCGATTTGTACGTGAGTGAGTGGCTGTCAGGCTCAGCTCTCTGCTTTCAGGTGTATTTACTGCAGGTGACTTTTTTCTCTAGTAAAGGACTTGCCTCACATTTGTTCAGTGACTCAGCTTTTGGTGCTTTTATTCTAGATTGGGCAATACATTATGTCGCTTCCTCTGCACCTTGAGCCATTTGTCACTCAAGAGGATTCTGCTTTGGAACTGGCATTACATGCTGGAAAACTGCCATACCCCCCAGAGCAAGGTAGGGTGAGACCAAAGGCTTACATTGTCTGGGGAAAGCTTTCTCATCCTGCATTACCCAGGTGGGGTGTGTTACAGTGACAAAACTATTGGAGATCCCTTTCCTATCACCCTTTTTTTCCCCAAGAATCCTTTGGTAAAACCTAGGAGGAGCCTCTAAGTAATGAGTAATACTTTTTTTGGTTTCATTCAAACTAGAAGCTTTGGCTTGATCTGTGTGAGTTTGGCATTCATTAAAATGGTGGTTTGGGCTCTGAAGAGTTCTGTTGGGTTTTGGCTCCTGTTCATGCTCCAAGGGGCTGGTTTTACCTGCTGTGTCACTAATCCTGCTGCAGCTAACAGCAGTAGCCACCTAATGCCTTTCCCTGCAGGTTGGTAGTGTACCTGATGTGCTGGGCTTGGTCTCTTCATGGTGTTATTATTTCCACAGACAGTGAAGAAAGCATAGAGCTTGGTATTTACAGACTTCCTGGAACCTTTCAAAAATATGCTCTTCAGTTCAGCTTTTGCATTACTATTATGACCCTTAAAACATTTACATGTTTTAATGGCTCGTTAATTTTCAAAACACTGATGAACAGAAAATGCCTTTAGGGCTGGAAAAATACTCCTGTGAATCCTTGTCACTGTCATGGTTTGCAAACTGCTCCTGGAACAGGATCCTGTAGGAGGTGCCAGGCAGTGCCCCATCCCAGCTGATCGCCCATCAGCCCTCTGGAAGTGACTTACCTGGAGAGTAATCCAGGGGAGTGTTTTGGGTCTGGAGCTCACGTCAGTGCTGTACGGTACAGGGAGAGAACATGACTGCTTTGATTACTCCAAAACCAGCTGATAAGACTCTGACTGCCTCGATGTCCTGTGGAAGCAACAGTTCAGACATTATTAACCTGTCAGGATTATGCATGGTACAAACCCAGCAAAGGTGGGGTCAGCGTGCTGGCAGCTAACGGGGATTGTCTGTGCAGGAGATGAGCTGCCCGAGCTGGACAACGTGGCTGATTACTGGCTGGGCTCCATCGCCAGAGCCACGATGCAGACGTACTGCGAGGTCATCCTGCAGATCCCACAGCTCACACCACACTCCACCAAGCAGCTGGCCACGGACATCGGTGAGCATGGGCACAGAGTCCTGGGCGCGGCTCACGTCACACATGGGCTGCTCTGTCACCACGTGGGGTTCCTACCTGTGGGGTAGATTCCAGCCACACTGCTGGTGCCTGTGGGTGGGAGCTCTTGGTGACAGAATTCCCTCTGTCATCAAGAACAAGGTTATCTTTCAGTTCACAGTGTCTATTGCCAGTTAAATACAAATTTTTCCTTAATTTTGCAGACTACCTCATAAACGTGATGGATGCCCTGGGCCTCCAGCCCTCACGGACGCTGCAGAACATTGTAACTCTGCTGAAGGCCAAGCCAGAGGAGTTTCGCCAGGCTGCCAAGAGCCTGCCCCGCCGGATGGCTGCTGGCATCGCGGCCATGAGAGGCCTGGAGGGTTAGCTGTGCCCTCTCTGCCTCGGGCATCACTGCCAGGAGGGGCTTGGAGTGCCAGCTGTGCCCTCCCTGCCTCTGGCATCGTGGCCATGAGGGGTCTGGAGTCTCAGCTGTGCCCTCCCTGCCTCTGGCATCGTGGCCATGAGGGGCCTGGAGTGCCAGCTGTGCCCTCCCTGCAGCTGGCATTGTGGGAATGAGGGGCCTGAAGGGTCAGCTGAGCCCTCCCTGCCACTGGCCCCTGCTAAAGGACTCACCTCCTCAGATTGGTTTTCATTTCTGCAAAGACAGTGAAAAGATCTCTGGGGACTAGGGGAATTTATTTCAGACTAACTTTTAATAAAATCTTTGTCTAGGAAAAGCTTGTTCCATTTTTCCATCTTTAGAAATAAGGAAAGATGTCTGACAGCCAAATTTACCAAAAACTCTCTGGATGACCCTGAGGAGTGCTGGAAATGTTCTGCCAGGTGCTGTAGAGTTCATGCTTTGTGGCAGCTTTTTCAGAAAATTTAATCTACTGTATCCAAGACAATGGGGTAGCCCCCACAGTGGGGGCTGCTTGTAGGCAATGGCCACTGCTCAGGGCTATTGTAAATATGGAGTCAGGAAGGGTCTCTTTAGTTGGCAGTTGAGGCTTGATCAAGCTCAACCCTGAGAATAAAACCAGCTTTGTAGGTTGTTCCTGGTGCAATTTCACTATTTTGCTGAAAGCCATGAAGTTTGTGAGGCATTTAAGGAAAGTGGTGCTTTCTTGTACAATTTATTACCATTTGTTATATAGATTTTTGTGAAACAGCTGGTCTAGCCTTAGTGTGCTCTCCTGAGAGACAATGGGGTGGAATACAGGGAGGTCCCAAAATTGGAATGCCAGCTGAGTCTCCAGCACCTGCACTGCTGCTGCAGCAGGAAACCTCTTTGCTCAGCTGGGCTTGGGTCTGCTGTGGGTCTGGCTGGAGAGAGCCCGGCTGGGACAGAGCTGGAGCCAAGCACCTGAGGCACTTCCCACTTTTATGAGTTCCATAAGCCAGCTGTGACTGGAATGGTGAGCTGTCCCTGTCCTGCAGAGAACACTGTGTTCCCTTCACTCTTGGTGTAAAGAAGGTGGATCTCAGCAGCCGTGCCTCTCCCACCCTTCCTCTGCCCTGACACTGCTGGGGAGGGTTCTGGGGCTGTTCCTTGTTTGCTGCTGTTGGCCTGGGCAGGCACCCAGCTGGGGCTGAAGGCATGAGGACAGGGGGAGCAGCCTGGCACCTGCTGCCTGTCCCAGGGAGCTGTTGTCTGTTGGTGAGAATGTGAGGGGAGACGCCCAGGTTCTTGCTCTCAGCATTCCTCATAATTTAAGCAATGTGCCGGTTTTGCACTGTTGAATCCTTTGGAGGCTTTTGCCAAGGATGACACTGCATACACTGAGCATTGATTCAGGAGGGGAGGGTGTCAGATCCTTGTTTCCCACTCAGCTGTAACATGGGATCAAGTGCCATCACTTCAGAAGAGCTCTCCTGTGGGAAAGGAGGCTGTGCTTGTGGGTTTGTGGTGCTCAGAGAGGGAAACGTTCCTTTAGGGAGACAGCAAGTGAGGAGACAGGAAAAGTCTAGGACAGCTTGTAAGAGCTGGTTTCCTCTGTCTCTACAAGTGTCTTTGCTGCCTGTCATGTGCCTTGTTGCCACTCAAGTGGGTTTAGGTGCTCACTGAGCTCAGGCTGTACCTGGGTGAGGTGGTTCTGTACAGGACAGTGTGTTTGGGGGCTGTTGGTCCTTCTCCCTTCAAACGAGAACCAGCTGAGGGAGAAAGGGCTGGGGCAGAGCGTGAACGTATTAAGGAGATGCTCCCTGAATCTTGATTCAGTGAATTTTGAACACAGAATTCCCTTGTGTGGGGCAGAATCAGCCATGCTGGTGGCACCTTGGCTGTCACATCATCCCCCAGTTGTTCTGTCCTGCTGCTGGTGGTCATCAGCAACTGGATCCACATTTTCCACCACTGCTGAGGGGCTGGAGGGACCCTGGGTACGCTCTGCCCAACAGTTCTGCACCAGAGCACCCTGTGCTTGGGCAGCTTCCCATGCAGAAGAATCCTGGACCCCGCTCTCCGCGGCCATCCCGCACTGGGCGCTGTGCCCAGAACATCGTGTTCCTGGGTATGTGATTTAACCACACGATTGTGCTTCCTCTTGAACTTTTGCAAAAGTACTTCACTAAGGCCCGTTCTGGTGGGTTGTGATGGGCTCCTGGGAAAGCTCCTGGGAGCCAGAGCTGGCTGAGGCCAGGTGAATGCACTGCCCCACTCAGCTCAGCCCCACAGGGACCCACCCCCAAAGGCCCCGGCTGCCCTCACGTCAGAGTGAGCACAGTACATTCTCCTCCTTGCAAGCCACTGCCATCAACCTCTTGCCAGCACTGGACTGCCCCCGCTGCCAGCAGGGAAGATAAAGGCAACTTTTAAATCAATTTTTTTATTATTGCAAGAATGATAGTGAAACAGGCTGGTGCTTCCTCCCACCCCCGAGTCTCTGTGGAGTCTTATCCTTGGCACACACCAACAGCTGTGCCCACCGGCACCATGAGTGGTACAAACCCTGGGCAGCAACTCAACAGGGCACCCAGGGGCTCCAGCAGTGAAGGGAGAGTTCAGTTTTTGCGGTTTCCATTGTAGTTTGGGAATGGAAATTCTGCAGCCTCAGAGGTCAGAAGTAGCTTTGGTCCCATCCCAAGGCTCTGATCCATGGTACGGCACTGCTGCAGCACACGCTGTGCCCGCTCTCTGCAGCCAAGAGTGCTGGAGAAGGGGATAGAATGAGAGAGTCTTTAAGGTCCCTTCCAACACAAACTCTTCTAGGGTTCCGTGATCTACCAGGCCATGACCTTGCATCCACTGTCAGGACATCCTGGCCTCTCCCTGCCACCACCTTGCTCTGCTCACTGGGAATTGCTTCCCACCCACCTGGTAACGAGAAATGGTGACATGATTTTACAGCAATACTGATATACACAAGCTCTACACACTAAAACCAAAGCCTGACTCTGAGAGGTTTATTGCAGGGTTTATTAGGCAGAGCTTCCTCCCAGCAATCAGTCATAGGAGAGGACAGCTTGGGCTTTTAATTCCCTCCTAATTTTGACAGATAGTTGCCCAGCAAGTGCCACACAGCACAGCGGTGGCCGGCGGGAGCTGACAGGGCACTCTGCTCACTCGGTCTCCGCGTCGCTGTCGGGACTGAGGACGTCGAGGGGCTGCACACGCAGAGAGTCATAGTTGGGCGGGGGGGTGCCGGGCTCGGGGGGCAGTGCCTCGTCCCTGGGCAGAGCCCCCGTGGCCTCGTGCTGGAAGCCCAGGTTGGTGTGAGCCTCCACCAGCTCTGACACCGTCGGGGGCGCATCCGGGTACCGCGCCCGCGCCCGCCTCTGCTTCAGGCCTTTGCACCAGCTGATCACGTTGATGATGGTGATCCACAGCGAGTCGATGATGATCTCCCCAAACTCAATGAGGCACAGCACCGAGCCCCCCATCCAGAACCCAAACTGGCCTCCCAGGTTCGACAGCAGCCAAACGATCTGCGGGAGGAGAGCGGAGTGAGCTGAGGAAGTGGAGCCCCTCAGATGTGCCCCACCCCGATCCATCATCCCCTGTGCCAGTGCTGACATGGGTGATGCCCCTGCACCTGGGACCTGCCTGCTGGGTCCCCTCCTGTGCCGGTGCTGCCCTGCAGGGCTGGGACAGATATGGGACATGGAGTGGGGGAAAGAACTGAGGGCTGTGAGCCAGTAGGCAGAGGTGGCTTCATCCACTTCATTACAGCAGACGTGCAAAACAGCAGCCTCGAGAGATGTGACAGACTGTCCCTCAGGGCATTGAGCCCTGCCTGACTGGCTCCTGTGCGTGCCCTGCCAGAAGGGTTGGGATGGGCACTCACCGTAGTGGCAGCTGACTCTGAGATGGTGCGGTAGTTGTACTCCTGGAAGTAAATGTTCAGCTTGATGACCCCATTCCTGGAAAGAACAAAACCCACCTCAGTGAGGAGCTGGGCTGTCGATGTCCTGCACCCTTGCTCCAGCCTGACCGTGGGACGGAGAGACACCAAGACGTGAGTATGAAGTGGAAAAACATAATGACGTGGGAAAATCCTTAACACTGATTTTACTTAACTGCATGTTTGAGTTTGCCTGACCCAGTTTGCAGCTCTGGAGAGCAGAGGACATGCATGAAGTGCCTGTTGGATCTGCTTTCTGTATGTCCCAGGCGAACCCACTGCAAACCTCGTCTTCCCTGCACATTCGCGCATGTGTGCACTGGCCCGGCGCCAAGGCTCGTGTCAGGCTGATGTTAACAGGCTCAGCAGAGAAGATAAAGTGGTTGTTCCTTTCACTCACCTGTCCAGAGTCACATTTGTTGACATATCCCTTTCATAAGACAGAATATGGAAAATCCAGTCCTAGGAAAACAAAGTCTGTTCAGAAAGAGTAGAGGCATCCTGTGCTCCCAAAGAGCACGAGCGCCAAGGGTGCCATGTCCCATCCCAGGCAGCCCTGGCCCCGTGTGCAGGTGAGGGGGATGCTGTGGACCTGAGCAGGGCAACTCTGCCTCAGCAGGGCCAGTGGGTGCTCCTTCCCTGTCCTGTGGGAAGCCCCCCTGCCCTTTTGGGGTGTGGAAGGTGGACTCAGCCTTGGGCTGACAGTGACACTCAGACAGAAACCCAGGAGGGAGGAGCCACTGTGGGGGGGTCTCTCCTCCTGCCTCATGCCCTGGTGCTGCTGTTGGTTTGCATGTGGAAAACAGGGACTTTAGCAGAGGTGCTTTGACCTGGACAGCAGCTCTGACAACAGGGAGTGTCCGTGTACCTGGGAACAGGGAACCATCAATGTCTGTTACACACCAAGGAATCAGGGTTACCTCAGAGGCTTCTGATGGCCAGTCTGCCATGGAGATGGTCATTTTGTACTGCGTGTCACTGGAGGGAAGAGGGAGAGCATTAGTATGGAGATTTCCCCTCCTCTGGAGTCTCTGGAACTTCAGTTCTCACACAGCAAACCAGCCCTGCAGGGTTTGCTGCCCTTTTAGGAAAGTCAGGACTGATGGGAGCCAAAATGCAGGATCCCTCTACCTCCAAAGCAACCAGATCAGGCTCAGGTACTCACTTGCATGTTTCTTTACAGGAGTCAATGCAGATCTGTCTCTGTTTTATGCTGGATCTCAGTAAGGAATAGCAATATGCTGTTTGGTGAAAACAAAATTAAAATATCTGTTTAGATAAGGACCTACTTACTGGGTTATATCAGTTTCATTTATCAAAATAAATATTAGGTATGACCCTGCTGCACAGATCTGCTGTCTCCCCTTTCAACTTCCTCTTCCTTGAGAAACTTGGGCAAAACACTCAGACAATTTAATAATAGATTGAAAATAAACTGCAACTTTCTGAAGACAGTTTTCATAGAGCCAGCTTGCCCAGGGCGGTATTTTTGGCACAGCCCTGGCCTCTGCCAGCACAGAGCTGTGCCACCCCGGGGGAGCACTGGACCCTCCATTGCCCCTGCCAGGGGACCCAAAATTTTAGGTGCAGAGGCCTGGCGTGATACCCTGTGTTCTCTCTCTTTGGTGCCCAAGGGTTCCCCCAGCCCACAGCCAAGACCAAGGCCTGGCCCCTTCTCCCCAGCACTGGCCCAGGGGGCCACGTCCTGCAGGGACAGGGCAGATCCCGCCCCGCCCTGGCCCCAGAGGCCGCCGTGAGCTCTTACCCCAGCCTGGGTTATCCTCGTTATTGCAGTAATTCACCCCTTCAGGTAAAGGGAACATATAGTGCCCACATCCACAGATCTCGACCATGTGGTTTTGGAAACAGGAGCGCAGGCAGGCCTGGAGAGGGAAGAGGGACGCTTAGACTTGGGCTGAGCCCTCGGGCAGCTCCGCACTGCTGGCATGGCACTGGCTCCCAGGAATTCCCTCCCTTTTGCACTGAACAGAAGATTTTGGGGCTGCAGACGGAGAGGGATGGAGGTGCAGGGGAAGTGGGGGCTGCCAGAGCCTGTCCCTGCCCAGAACCTCTTCCAGCCTTGCTGGGCATTGGAGTTTTTAAGGCCACTCACAGGAGCTGCCTGTGGGTGAGACTTCATGGGAAATGGAGGGAGCTGAGCGCCCACTGCCACTCCCACAAGAAACTGCTCATTTCTCAATTATTTTAGGCTTCATAGAAGTAATACCAAGCTTCCAAAAGGGAATACAAATGTTCTGTTCCACCACAGACATGGCTGTGCTCTCCGGGCTGTACACAACACTGACAAAGGGCTGGTTTTACACTTTAAGGCCAGCAATTTCCAAATCCTTCAACAGAAAGAGCAGACATATGAATGATCTTCTCTATGCAGCTGCTGCTCTTCCTGGGAGGATCGTGGCTGCAGCCCCAGCTGCAGCACTGCCAGTAGCTTGGTGAGGCGTGAAGTTCATCATCTGAGATTGGAGTGGGATTCTGCATGAGGCAGCACAAAGCAATAGCAAAGTCTATGAGAAGATAATTAAATTTAACAGTTGTGAGTAGAATAAGCAGAGAATTTCTGTGCGATAGGAAAGGTCCACAGAGTACAGAGCAGTCAGAGAGTGATGGAAGAGCCTGGTTTTGCTGAGAGGGCTCTGAAGTTACGTGGACACAGAACTCCGTCAGCGTTTGCACTTCTAGGGAATAATGCAATCCTCCCGAGTGTTTGCTTAAACCTAATACAAACATCTTTAAAAGTTGGGTAAAGTGGTCCAGTTGTTATTATATTCTATAAAGGTAGAAATATAAAACCGCTGCCAGGCCAAAGCCCTCCCGATCTCTGGGTGCATCTGTGAATCACCCCAAATGGTTTGGGTGTTTCCCTTATTATCGGATCGCACCCTCAAGAGCTGCTTCTCTCTCTAGCACAGCCTGTTACAAATTAACTTGTGCTTAGTGTTTGCACTCTAATTTTCTACAGATTCAAGGTTTACAAAAGCTCAACTTTCTCATCCCATTTTCAGACTGCTGAAGAAGCAAAGGACTGTTTTGCTTCCTGTACAAACCAGCTGCATTTTCAGGGTGAAAAATTACTTAATCCCAGCAAAGAGAAAAAAGGTAAAGATCGTAGGAGTGTTCAGAGGGAAAATCTCTCCTTTGTATTCCTCTCCTGTCATGGGTAAATATCATTTGTGTACACAAAACACAAGTTCCTGAGAAGTGTCACTTTGACACTGTCTCAGCAGAAGTTTCCCAGCACCTCAGTGACCGATCCTACAGAACCATGTGGGGCTTAGATCAGATATTAGGAAAAATTTGGCATGGAAAGGGTTGTAAAGCATTTGAACAGGGCAGTGGTGGAGTCACCAGCCCTGGAAGTGTTCAAAAACCATGTGGATGTGGCACTTGAGGACATGGTTTATCAGTGAGCACGGTAGTGGTGCTGTGTTGATACTTGGATTTGATGATCTTGAAGGTCTTTTCCAACAATAAAGATTTTATGATTTTATGATTCCCTAGTACCCTGCATGACGGCCAAAGATTTAACTGCTTTGATGATTTTTCCTGAAGAGTTTTGTTTGATTTAAAAGGGTGTTTTACCTGTATGGAGTAGGAGGTGTTATATTGGCTGTAGAGGTTTTTGACAGGGACATCGGAGCCATTTATGGTGCAGTCGCTGTAGGGATAACCCATTCGCTCCAGCTCATCCTAGAAAGAAACCCAAACACCAAACTGTGGTTACCACTTCTCCACAGGTCCCTGGGCCAGTTTTCCAGAGGCTCTGTAATTCCTGTGCTCCCCACTAGCTTTGCTAAAAAAGAAAGTCAGCAGTGGCAGAGCTGAAGAGGCTGCAGCCCCTTCCCTGGGTGGATCCATGCAGGTGAGGTGCTCAGGGGTTGGTAAAGCAGCTTCTGACATGCTGGAGAAAGAGGCAACCATGGCCTGAGCTAAATATTCTGGCCTCAATAAAGCACTTTGCCAGGACAGTTACATAAAATCCTCCATAAACTGCTCCAGCCCCTGGCAGGTGTGTACCTTGTCTCCTTTGGTTTGAGCCAGTTCAGCCAAGACTTAAAGCAAACTTGGTTTTGGTCCCATCAGATAACATTATTCTCAGAGAATCTGCTCCCGAGGAATGCCACACATACCACCAGCACTCCAATGGAGGTTTCTGTCCCAGCCATGGCGTAGATGCCCTGATCCTTGAGGAAGGGGAAGCTCTTCTGTTGATGCAGCATGAGCCTGGCCCCAGCGGCAGAGGACAGGTAGGGAATGTAGTCCTGCTGGCTGATGTCCAGAATCAGCTTCAGCCCTGGGACACCAGACAAAACACTCAAACAGGAGCAGTATTGGAAGGCGACGCTTTGGGAAAAAAGGGAGTCTATTTTCTTCTCCCTGTTCCTTGGGAAGACCCAGGGTCTGGCTGCCATGGCAGCCTGACCTGTGCAGGAACACTTTTGGTGGTGAATGCCCAGAATGGCAATATCTGGGAATAGTCAGGTGCTGCCTCAGATATTTCAAATAGCCAGAGGACGCCCTTCTGCTACGTGTAACACCTGTAGTCACTTTTTTTTCTGTGTGGCACATTTTCCTTTTGGGGGTCACCCCTTCTGCAAAGCCTCTGTTCCATGTTGCAGTGCTCCAGTGACAGAAGAATCATAAATCTGTCCCGAGTGACAGAAATGGGCACCACGAGACAGACCCCTCACGTCTGCCCCTCCAGCCCCCTCCTCCACCGTGGAGCACTCCCTTACCAAACTCGGCCCCGGGGTTGGAAGAATTCAGAGCCTCTTCATCCATGCCCCAGTTAAAGATGTAGCAGTTACCATGGTCTGGGTGGTAGATGTGGGTGAAATTCCTGGAAGAATCGCACACATAAAACTGTGACTCTCAGGAGGACTAAAGGGGTGTGACATAAAGCAGATGGTGGGCCCAGCTCAGCAGCTGTGCTGGGGCTCACCTCTCATTGCCTCATTTGCTGAACACCTGTACAGGGACTACAGCTGATACCACTTCCATCCATCTGTTTTTGAAAAAAAAGGCAAGGCAAGGTACAGGTGTCTGCTGGGACACGGCCCTGGGGACAGCGCTCAGTCGGGATGGAGAAGAACATTTGTCACACAGGTGAGAGGAACAATTGCTCAGTCTGAGCTGTGCTTACAGGTTTGGGCTGGCATTATAGCTCGTGCTTCGACAGCAGTTCTCTGTCGCCCTTGTTGCAGAAGGGACATTGCAGAAGGGACAGGGCTCCCCACACCCTGGCGTGCTGCTGTGTGCTCCCCTTTCTCAACACTGGAGATAGGAACTTGGGATTCATAGGAAACAAAGTTGGCTAAAATGCATTTCTCAGAGCCTTGTGCAAAAAGGGAGGGGGGCTGTAACTGGGGGTCTTGCTGCTGACTCAGCACGTGGTTATCACCAGATACCCTGGGTGCTGCTAGTCTTGATTTGTCATGAGCAAAACAGCCCATCCAAAACGCTAACTCAGCCAGCACTGTTCCAAAAGAATGCATTTCAGTCAGGATTACATCCAGAAAACCTCTGGGAAGTGTTGTTAGAGCTGAGAATCAGCAGCAATCTCATTATTAGCTGATACATACCTTAAAAAGAGAAAAGAACCTGCCCTACCATGCCATTAGCATGCTGTTCATTCCTGCTGGGATGGAAAGGAGCGGGGAGCTCATGTGCACCTACTTGTAGTTGCAGGGTTCAGCCCCGTAGAGACACGCCAGGATCATGTCCTCTGCCTGGTAGCCCATCCTGATCCTCTCCTGCAGCGGGACCTTGGAGAGGATGGAGGTGGACTGCAGGATGTACCACTCAGTCACCGCCTGCGCCGCGCTGGTGAAGTTCCTGTACGTGCAGTTGTCAGAGCCCTGATGGCTGCACTGGGGACACAGAGCAGGCAGGTCTGAGCCCCCAGAGGGATGGCAGGGGCCGTGGCGTGACCCTTCTCCCCACGTGCTCGTCTGGATGCCAGCCCTGCCTGCAGCTCCCAGGAACGGAGCCACGAGCTGGCTGTCACATTGAGCTGCCTGTCACACTGCATTACAGGGTCCTTCCCCAGGGACATTTCCCAGCTGGGCAGGTTATACATCAGCCCCAGGGTGACCTCCACAAGCTAACAGAAAATGTCACTTTTGGGCCAATTCTTTAAGGCTGGAGCTGCCCCAGCTTCCGAGGTCTGTTCAGGCAGGGTCCTTGGAGCCTCCATGGGAGCAGGGGTGAGGGGCTGCAAGACCACCATGTGCCTCTGCACTGTGGACCGCAGCAGGAAAGGGATGGGGGCAGCAGCCACAGCCCCTCCCTGGCGTTTTGGGGGCCTGACCCAAGGAAGGGGTGAAGGTGTCTGGAAGCCTGCATGGAACACCCGTGCCCCGGCTCTGCCCTGGGCTCAGCCTGCAGCAGGGGCTGGGTCTGGGCCCAGCCAGACCAGAGCCCCAAGGCAGAGCGGCCATGGGCAGCTGGTGGGGAAGAGTCACGGATCTCCCCGCTGCATCCTTGCCGAGGCACCCATCCCTCATCCCTGCCCGCTGCCACTGTGGGACCCCTCTCACCAGCTTCACTGCCAGCTTGTACTTCTTCTCTTCCGACGTCGTGTTGGCTGGGGCAGGTGGAGTAGTGGTTTCGTTGCCTGTGGTTGTGTTGGCTAGGGCAGGTGGAGCAGTGGTTTTGTTGCCTGTGGTTGTGTTGCTCTGGTAGTCCCCAGCAGTGTCATTGCTCACACTGGTTTCGTTGCCCGTGGCAGTTTCGTTGCCCCCAGCAGCCTGGTTGGTCTCAAAGATGTCCAGGATGATGGGATTGTCTTTGTCATGCTCGTCGATGAGGACCAGGGGGATCTGGTTCCAGAGCTCCAAGTCGAGTGGCGGGGACACGTTCTCGCTGCCGTTCCCTGGCGTGGGCTGCAGGATCCTCTCCAGCGCCGCCTCAATGAGCCTGTCCAGCTCTTTCAGCAAGTGCTTCACCTCTGAGTACCTGCAGGACAGGGAGCTGTGACCAGGCAGTGTCATGGTGCTGGGGACACCTGGAAGCTCACCTGCCACTGGCTTGGACCTTCCTGGGGACCTCAGACTGCTGCGTAGGATTTACTGGAGGACAACAGGAGTTTCCATGCAGAGCACGGCCAGCTCGGACACTGGCGTCCCAGCAGGCTGCAGCTGGGCAGAAGGGAGGATAAACAGCGAGTGCTGCAGGGGTGAACCTGCCAGCATGGGGCTGCATTGGTTCTAGTTCAGTAATTCACTACAGTTTACACAAAACACCTCTAGCAAGTGGAGGAAAAACTACCCCTAAGCAATTGTGTTGGCTGACAGCGTCTTGCCTTGGGCTACACTATTGCACAGATATGAATTTGAAGCAACTATAAACTTAAAGCAACTCTAATGAAAATCAGTGACTCCTTTGAAATCACATTTCAGTTCTATCTCAGTGGTTCCTGGCAGACAGGACTGTGGAACCAGCTCTTAGTGACTGGAGTGTGAGCAATGAGAAGAATGTTCACAGTGAGGAAGGGTAAGGAAAAGAATTGTGGGGAAAGATGGAAAGACTGATTCTGGCTGGGAAGGTGAGCTGAATTTGGTTTTTTTATGAGCTGAGGAAAGTTTGCAGGGAGGCAAAAACCTTCATTAGATTGACTGATATGTGCAGAAACTGTGTTAGGAAGAAATTCTTCCCTGTGAGGGTGGGGACGCCCTGGCACAGGTTGCCCAGCAAAGCTGTGGCTGCCACATCCCTGGAAGTGTCCAAGGCCAGGTTGGACGGGGCTTGGAGCAACCTGGGATAGTGAAAGGTGTCCCTGACCGTGGCAGGGGGTGAAATGAGATGAACTGGAAGGTCCCTTCCCAACCCAAACTGTTTTGGGATTCCACGAAGCCCAGGAGAACTTGCAGGCAAATAAACTCTCCTCTGGCCCTGAGCCATTCATCTTCATATTGTTCTTTATTTGGTTTTTAGTGCCACTTGGTGAGTCCACTTATGCTCCTAATGTGATGTCTGAGACAGGAACGGGCCCTCAGTACCTCACTCTGGCAATGTTTCTGAGGGGTTAGAGCACACATGGGGAAATTGGGAGAAGAAGAACTTACTTGAAAGGGTTGGCGTTGCAGACGGTGACTGCGGGGAACTTCATGGTCTTAAAGCCAATGGAGAGAGATGAGGTGACATTGTAGGAGAGGTAGGTGTTGATGAGGATCCCCCACTGCCAGAACACCAGGGATGCAAAGAGCAACGTTAGGAAGAACCACATTAATTTCTTCTTTGGCCCCTCCTTGATGATGCGCTTCGGGCCGTGGGTGTTGGTGTTGTCGCAGTACCAGACCAGCAGCTCCTTGTAGGTGTAACCAGGGCCCTTCTGCAGGCGATGCAGTGCCCGGACCAGGTACTTCTTCAGGTTCATGCTGCTGCCTGTGAGCAGGAGAAAAGACATCAAACCAGCTCTGAGGAGGAGCAGGGGCTGTGCCACACCAGGGGCACCTGTACTGTCAGCACAGCAGGAGTGGGACAGTCACTGCGATGGCACGGCCGTGGTTTATAACCCAGGAAAAACTCAGCACAGACATTCTGCAGGGTCATGCCACGGCAGCAATATGTCACCCAGCCTCCGGGAAGGACACAGGAGAGGTCTGGGATTGGCAGTTCCAAAGGCGGTGAGTGCTTTTGTCACATTTTGGGGTTTTTTCTGGACCCACCAGAGCTCAGTGACCGGGACCTGTGGGACGTGGCCGTGCCTGGTGACTCCTGAGCACGGCCAAGGGCCCGGCAGTGTGGCAATGCCTGAGCAGGTGCTGCTCAGGGAGTGGGAATGCTGTGTGAACACTGACACAGCTGGAATGCCGTCCCAGCCTCAGCCAACACTAGATGGACCAAGCAGTACACGCAGGAGCTGGCTTGCGTAGTGCTCAGGCTCACAGCGTTCAGGGTTCAACCTCATGTGGAGCCTAAGACTTTTCTTAAAAGTAAGAAGTATTAGAGCACATCCAGCTTTCAGAGGGACAGGAGAAGGGGAGCTGGAAGCAGCAGCACCTTTCCCAGGACCAGGAATGCTGTCCAGGGATTTGCTGCCCGCCGGAGGAAGGACAACAGATTGGTTTTTTCCACCAAATTCCTTTGTCTGTCAGATATTATCAGCACGGCCCCCCCACTCCCCTGCTCTGCTGAGGGATGCTGCATACTTGGCATTCATTTTGTGAGTAAACAGAACATTTTGTGCTGCTATTTTAAGGTTAGAATATGTGTTACTAAATCTTAACATCCCGAGGCAGGATTTCAAAAAGGACCTGAGGCAGCGACTCAGAACATTTTTCAGATTTAAGCTGCAGGAGAGCAGAGTTAAAGATTAATGCTGGGAATAGGCCCCATCCTGGGAAGAAGAGTGCTGAAATAATGTAGCAATAACTCACTAAGGAGCAGCACTCGGCAGGGCAGGAATGAGAGTGACACAGCATTACTTGGAGGTGAGCAAGAAGGCAGTAAAGGTGTGCACGGCTCTGGGGAGTGCAAGCAGGTGGGTTCTTCATACTTTTCTGATACAAAAATAAAAAGGTGATACTGATTCCTTGATCTGCTGGCCAGATCTGCAAGTTCTCCTGAGCAGCACACAGAGAGTTTGATAACAGTGTAAACTCAACAGATTTTGAAGTCTCACTCCGCGACGCAAAGAGAGATGATGGTTTTCACTGCATGACTATTACCTGTGATGTTGGATGTAGGTGATTCTCTGGGAGAGGACTTTGGGAAGAACAAACCCCAGCTGCTTCCTGTAAGATCCAAGGGCAGGCTCTACTTCTATAGAAAAAGATTTTGTTCTCCCAGGAACTCGTGTCCTGGGACCTGGACCCCCTGCACTCCCAATATCATCATCTCATCTTTCACGACCTCGTGCCACAGAGGTTCCTCCTGCCATTGCCTGGGGATGGTTCACTCATGGAAGGAGCTGACATTGCACCAGACCCTGGCTGGGTTTTGGGCAGAGATATAAGGAGAACGGGAGCAATGACCTCGGCCTCTGCTGAACTGCCCACGGCTGTGGGTGGACACAAGGGCCGTCCTGCCCCAGCCCCACGGTGGGAGCTCAGCCCCTTCCCGAGGGCTCGGCCTTGGCTTTTCAGAACCGAATCCTCAGAGCTCATTTAAATCTGGGGAGCCCAGTGAGGCAGATGAGGAAGTATTTTCTGCCTTTTAAGAAATCCAATAAAAGATTTACATTAGATTGAAATTTCAACCCCCTGCCCAGAGCGGGGCAGGATCCTGCCTGGCTGGTGCTGGCTGGCTGTGTACCCTCGCCTGTCCCTGCTGTCACCAACCGCTGGCTCCTGCCACAGGGAGACCCCACTTGTGTGCAGGTCTCTGTGGGTCACTCATCAACCTGCCAGTGCTGGGAGAAATTACTTCTTTTCATATGGGATAAAAGAAATGGCATGAGGCAAAAGCTGCATTTGACTATACCTGGATGATTTTTTGCAATGTATATTCTCATTTTAACAGTTTTCTTCTTACCTTTATTTCCAGAATCTTTCCAAACAGGCTTCTTCCTTGCTGGCAGCTGGAAGCTGCCCTGGGTGAGCTGCCCAGGCCTCTGTTGTGGGGGCTCTTCCCTGGCACAGCACTCAGTGCTTGGGGGCCGGAGCTGCTCGGGGCAGGGTTGGTGCCAGGTTTGGTGCCAGCCTGAAGTGGGTCCTGCTCTGCTCCATCAGCAGGCTGCACCTGAGCAGAGAAGTGACAAGTGAGGGATGTAAAGACCCATTCTCCATCGGTGCACAGACAAATGTGCCCCCTTCCCAAAGCCCCTCCAGAGTGAGGAAGCGGAGCAGCGATGGAGCAGGAGCCGAGCAGGGCTGGGGGCACAGGAGGTGCCACCCCCTTGATAGACACACAGCCCTGAATCCTTTGTAGGTGGCTCTGGGGAGCCAGCACTGCTTTACATCCATGCCCTGCTCTGGGCTGCTCTGGTCACAGCAGGATCATCTGAACTGACTGTGTGGAGCTGACCCCAGGGACACGAGACCCTGTGGTGCACAGGGTGCCATGGCCCCTCTCCTGGCAGCACGTACATCCCTGTGATGACCAAAGCCATCCTAAGAGAAACCTGCTCCTGATTCCAGTGAGATTTCTCTGTGCTGTGGACATGTCCTCCCTGTCCCCAGCAGCTAAGTCAAGCCCTGCCTCATTCCAGCATCACCCCGGGTGAAACTCCTCCACCTCACAGTGACATCAGACTCCCACGTTATGAAATGACTGTGTTGACTCTGTTGAATCTCCTCTGCGATTTTCCTAAGGCAATTGCCACTTGAAGGAAATAAAGTCATGAGCAAAACTTGGCCCACTCTTGGAAGCTCCAGGGTGGGACATGGGCTGCAAAACCACCCTGACACTACCGGCCCGGTGACACTGGGATTGCTCAGCACTTTCTCTACTGGGACACATCAGTCACTCCTCTTTGATGACCAGCTGCTCATCTGCCATCTCCCCAGAACCCTGAGGGATAGGTCTAGTTTTCCTAGATGAGATATCTGCACTCTCTAGTGGTATTTTTGCAAATTAGAGGAATTTCTTTTATTACCTCACAAGTTTACAGGTTGGCAGTTTGAAAAGTGGAGCAGCAACATGTCAGTGAGCAATGAAAGCCTGTCTCAAGGTGGGGTCAGAGCTCCCAGGAGATGCTCTGCTTTGCTGGTGGTGCGCAGGGAGAGTGGCCAGGGCACACAGTGCCAACTCCAACATCCACGGCTCCAATCCACGCAGGCGCCTCCAGGTCTCCAACCCCAGCAGGCAGGCGTACAGCACTCCAGGAGTATTTACAGTCTGGGAGCTTAGATAGCGCTTGCTCGACTCTGTGTCATGTGTCAGGCACTCTGTCCCGACTTCCCTGCCTAACCCTGAGTTCCCCTCTGCTCTGGAGCCAGGCTGGGAGAGCTGGCTCAGCCTGGAGAAGAGAAGGCTCCAGGGAGACCTTAGAGCCCCTTCCAGTGCGTAACGGGGCTCCAGGAGAGCTGGAGAGGGACTGGGGACAAGGGATGCAGGGACAGGACACAGGGAATGGCTTCCCACTGCCAGAGGGCAGGGATAGATGGGATTTTGGGAAGGAATTCCTCCCCAGGAGGGTGGGGAGGCCCTGGCACAGGGTGCCAGAGAAGCTGTGGCTGCTCCTGGATCCCTGGCAATGTCCAAAGCCAGGTTGGATGTGGCTTGGAGCAGCCTGGAATAGTGGAAGGTGTCCACTATCCCAGGGGATAGTGGACTAGGGCAGGGGGTGAAATGAGATGAACTTGAAGGTCCCTTCCAACTCAAGCCAATCCATGATTCCATGGTTCCCGTGATGTCCCTCTCTTGTAGGACAATCACAAGCCGTGCTCCTCACGTGCCAGTAAGGTCACATTGCTGAGAGTTAACTGCTACTTGGGCAAGGAATGACGGGAATCCTGGATAGTAAGAGGAGCAAACCCCCAACACCAGCAATTCCATCCCCCTGGGATGCTGCGAGCATACTCTGCCTCACTGTGAGGCACCATCCTGGGGGAGATGGCACATTTCCAATACCAAACCAAACACTGAACTATTCCATAAAGATGCGGTTTGCTCCCATTCTCTTTTATCAGTGAAATTAAAGGAAGCCCCCGTGAAAATACAGGTTAAATCCGAATGACTACCCCTGGCTGCACGCCGGGTACATCCCAAATACCTGCCCAGCACGAAAACCTGCCCCGCTGCTGCAAAACCAGGCAGAGATCGGGTGACTTCAGGTCTGTATCAGTGTAAAAGACACTATGACCAGCCCCGTCGAGCCGGTCCCTTCGGCCCCGAGACGCCGCCGAGGGATGCCCGAGGGCGCTGAGAGATGCCCGCGGGCATCCCTCGGCAGCGTCTCGGGGCGGAAGGGACCGGCCAGCACCGACCCCGCACACTCTCTCCCGATCCCCCCCGCCCCCCCCGGTCCCCCCGTACCTGCCACCCGTGCGGCTCCGGCAGCGCTCCCCGCTGAGACCGGCACCGGCCCCGACACCTCCCCTGTCCCGCCCCGTCCCGCCCCGACGGGACGGCCAAACCCGCCCTCCTGTTGGCTGGAGTCGCTCCCAGGTTGGTCCTGGTTCCTTGAAATATTACTTTGATTTTCTCCTAACACATCCCACGGAATGGCACCTGATTCTGCTGCTCCTACTCCCGTCACGTCAAGAGCACCTGACACAGCATGGGATCAGTGGCACACACCTCACAGGATCACAGACTCACAGAATTATTTGGTTAGGAAGGGACTTTAGGAACATAGAATCTTGGCATGGCTTGGGTTGGAAAGGACCTTAAAGCTCACCTAGTTCCAACCCCCTGCCCAGAGCAGGAACACCTTCCACTATCCCAGGGTGCTCCAAGCCCCATCCAGCCTGGCCTGGGACACTTCAGGGATGGGGCAGCCACAGCTTCTCTGGGCAACCTGTGCCAGGGCCTCACCACCCTCACGGGGAAGTGACCCCATCTGACCCTGCCCTCTGGCAGTGGGAAGCCATTCCCCCTTGCCCTGTCACCCCAGGCTGTTGTCCAATTCCTTCTCCAGCTCTTCTGGAGCCCCATTAGGCACTGGAAGGGGCTCTCAGGTCTGGTGGCCGTTGCCCTGCAGCAGGTCACAGTGTGTTTCTTAGCCTGGTTTGAGATGCCACAGGTGCCGGGACAGCATCTTGCTGCTTTACCTTCCCTGGTGCCAGCTGTACCTGGTGTCAGGCTTTTGATATGGGTGAAATAAATGCAGGTGAGGTCCATTAGTATTCTGAAACACTTTTATCAGCTGTTTTAGAAAGATCCTATAATATTTTTTCTATTTTAAAAGAAGTGTAAGATCTTATAACCTTGGCAAAGGCTGCCTAGGACAGTAGTGGAATCACCATCCCTGGAGGGATTCAAAAGCCATGTGGATGTGGCACCTGGGGACATGGGTTAGTGGTGGCCTTGGCAGTGCTGGGGAAATGGTTGGACTCGATGATCTTGGAGGGCTTTTCCGACCTGAATGATTCTTTGATTCTATGTTAATTGGGTTTTTTCCTATAAAAAGCCTCCCTTCACAGCTGTTTGCTCCCCTGCCTGCTGCTGGGCGCACTCCTAGCAGGAGTTTGAACACCCCGCACCTGTCAAGTGTGGACTAGACAAGATGCTGATGTTCAAATAGAAGGGGCAGAGCTCTGCCTCAGTGGCACTAGTGGACTGATCTGGAACTTGACGATCTCCTTCCAGGAGAAATGAGCACTGTTTCCATAAAATGACAGTGGAACTAAATGAGAAAGCAGCTTTTCTGTTTGCTTCGGGGCTGGGAGGCAGCAGCTCAGACGGGCTGGGGCCCTCCCAGCCCAGCTGTCGGTGATTTTCACTGTGATTAGCATGTGCTTTGGGATTTCATGACTTAATCTCAATATTAAGTGTCTTGCACGATGACTCCTGTTGATCCCATAATTAATCCCTCAGGGGGGCTGGAGAGACATGCTGTCCCATTTTCTGTATTCTCCTAGCCCACGGTCAGCCCAATGTGTGCCATGGGCTGGGATCCCTCAGCCCAGCACCCAGCACTGCTGAACAAACACATTTGGAGGTAAAATCTTGAGCATCTCGAGTGATGTGGGAGACGTCAACTCCTCACAACAGAACAGTGAACTTGTACAACCCTCCTTGGAACCATAAATCACTGCTGAGAGCAGAGCATTGTACATGGGAGTGATTGCCTCTTACTAGGAGAGGTAATGGCAGATTCTTGTTCAATCAGGACTTGGTCAGACTTTCCCAAATGTCCCTGTGTTCTGTCATTTGGGAACAAAAAGGATTTTTATTTTTAACTGGCACAAGTGTACCTCATGTCATTATGTCAGGAGTGGAATGCGGGATTGTGTTTGAGAAGTATCTCCAAGGGAAGCTGGAATAAACAGGTTTGATGGACCAGGACCTACCGGGTTCCTCTGTCCTGTCACAGTAATTGCCCTCCTATCGCCACTGCTTTCCCAGAGAACAATGTCTGTTACCAGCTCTGGCAGCTCTAGCACTGGAAATAGAGTGGGTGGCGTTTGTTCCAGGGTTCAGAACATCAGCTGCACAGCCAGCAAAGCCAAATGACCTTGAGTTGGCTTGACTTTCCATCATCTCTCACTTGTTTATGAGAAAGTTTATTCCATAAGCAAAAACCTGCTGCTGAAAATACAGCTGAAATGCCACAGGAAGCTCCCCTGCGTCCCAGGCATTGTGTTCCCAGAGGTGTGTTGTGCTGGCATGATGCACTGCTGACAGAAGCTAAATACAGCTGGGACACCAGATCCATGGGGAAAATCAGCCCTGAAAGTGACTCCATCTTCCTGATCCACCATATTTCAAAAATATCTACTGCTCCTAAATTTGTCTGATGGAAGGAAAATGTTTTGATGGAGGCTGTGGCTGCAATGGGTACAAAGGCAACAGGAATTTTGCTGGATGCTGTTAGGTCTGGATGTACAGATGAAGAAGAGCAGAGGTGCTTGTTCCTGTCAGTTCCCACCAGTCCCCATCAGTCCCTGTTACTGTTGATGCCTTAGGTTTTAACTTTCATATTTTTCAAATCCTGTACTGCCTAGTGTGTAATTCTAAAGTTTCTTGTAGACTGTTCACTTCTGCTCTCTCATACTAGGTAGACATAACAAAGCCTCTCCAGGCCTGCTCTCCAAGAACACTCAGACCGTCCTAAGTCCAAAAAGTATAAACCAAAAGCCTCTAAAGAGAAGGGCAAGCTTGAAGAAATGACATCACTAACTGAAGCTTTAATTAGAGAATTAACCCTGATATGCAAATGAACCAAACTTATAAAAGTGTGAAGAACTCGTGACCTGTAGTCCATCTTGGGGTCCATCTTGGCAGTAGCCTCTAGCTCCCCAAGGTGTACCTTTAAAGGCTTTCAAATAAATACCTACCTTTATTCCCCTACTCCTTTCTAGTCTCTGTTTCTAAGAGGCCTCTTAAGGCATCACTGTCACCCACCCAACGCTGGTGCAGTCGGCACAGGCTTACTCAGCACGGTAATTGCCAGGTTTGTCGTGCGTACTTCCAGAGACACGCTGTCACTAAATGAAATTGAGTCATTTAGTTGTGACCAGTAAAATCCCAGGGAAGAGACAGTGAGCATCCCAACCACCCTGTGCCGGGAGCCGCTGTGTACAACCTGTTAACTGGCCTGTGTTTGCGTTACAAAGATCAGGCAGTAAAACCCAGACTGGTTTTGTTTTACAAGCCGAAGAAGAGGGGAGGGAAGGGGCCCCGCTGCCGGCTCCTGCTTGCCTGGCACAGCCGGTGGCCACGGTGAGGGGTCGCTCCGTGCCAGAGCCGGGCGCTGGGCTGTGGCACCACCGCGTGTGTGGCTCTGCCAGCCTAGCTGTGGCTACAGGGAGGGAGGGATGGGGCAAACTCCGCTGGGGTCCGTTCCTCAGCCTCCTTTGAGTTCCTCAGACTCAGTTGGGCACTGAGTCCCGGTTCACCTGCGGATGACACTGGGCAGGTTCTCACTGCAGCACGGTGATGGTTTGTCACTGGTGGGGTTTCCCCTGACCAGCTCTGTAATTAATTGTGACAGAGAGTTAGTTGCACTCATCTGCCTTTTCCACTGTAGAAGTTTACCGGAAAAAACATCCCGCCTGCTGTGACTCCAGCATCCTGGGATGTGGCAGCTCAGGTGGGGTCCAGTCCCCTGGATGCCTCCCGGATGCCCTGGTGCAGGCCAGAGAGTGCCAACGTAGCTCCCGCATGATGCAGCAATGTAAAGGTGCCCTGGGCTGGTGTTTTATGGTCCTCTCCCATGTTCTGGGGCAAATGTGAACTATTTTGAGACTGATGACATTTTATAACAAGACCAGAGCTGATTTAAAACAAGACCAGGAGTGATTACCCATGTGTACTCAGGGGAACAGCGTGTACCGTTCAGGATTCGTTATGTAAACTTGGGTGAGAAGGTCTTAAAACCCAGAAGGAAGGTACCGGAGTGCGAGGCGTTGTGACAACAGGGTGATTCACCCTGGCTCCAGCCGGCTCCCATCTCCACTGTGTTCTGGGTGATCACATCCTGCCAGGACAGCAGTATGCTCTGTTGCAGGTGAATAAATAGAGGGAACACATGTTTTTAATCCATAGAAACACATTCGGACAAAGCACATGAGTGGAAGAGAGATGTGACCCCATATCCCACACCCCATACCTGGTGCTGGATGGGGCTGGGCTGCCCGGGGCTTTGCAGGTTGGGGTTGGGTTTTTCTCACTCGGCCCCACAGAATGTCCCCTCCTGTACTTCATATCTCACTGCTTTGGGAACACTGCCAATGGCGAGGCTGCCAGGGTCTCAGTGCCACCACGGTCCTGGGAGGATCGCATGGGGAGCTATGCAGAGCTGGCAGCCCACCTGCGTGCCCAGCAATGAGAGGGGCTCAGGTCCTGACAGGGTACAGCTCCCACCCAGCTCCTTCTGGAAGGGAAACTGAGGTAGAAGCGTAAGACTGGGAGGGACAAGGCAGTGCAGGAGTGTTACAGGAAAGTGCCAAGGCTTGGGTGAAGATTCCAGAGGACAGAGAGGCAGGAACACTCTGTCCACAGCCCTGGGGCCAGGTGTGTTTCTCTGTTGACACCTCAGGCTGTGTTACAACCAGGCCAGGGAGCAGGTATGGCTGCAGGTCAGCATCCCAATGCCATAGCTGCCTGCGCCGGGGCCGAAGGGGAGAGCCCTGGTGCAGTGTGGCCTCAGGGACAAGGACAGGAAGAGCCCCTGCCCTTCACCACCACTGCCCCCAGTGCCTCCACCGCCAGCCCCAGTTCCCCAGGGCCAGGTCATCCTGAGTCCACACTGCTCTGGAGAGGGAAGAACAGCTAAGTGGGATGAGTGAAAGCTGGGCCCAGTGCTGCCCATGGCTGGAGTGGCACAGCAGGTTTCAGTCCAGTGTCTTGGATGGGAATGCCCGGGCTGGCCTGGGGTTTCTGTTCCCCCTCCTCGCCTTGGGCACCGGCCTCACTCAGTCTCGTTCCAGTGTGTGCCGTGCCCAGCGCTGCTGCAGCGTGTGCCAGCGGGGGTGTGGGCAGCTGGCGAGGGCTCCGCACGTCCCGGCCCGGCCTGTTCGCAGGGAGATGCCGGCACGGGGATTAGTGCTGGGGCCATGTCTCGGCACGTAACTGTGCGGGGAACTGTGGGTCAAACTGTGACTCACACTGCCTGGAATGGCTTCGGTGCTGCCACGGCTCCCCTGCCACAGCTTGGCCTTGGCTGGGGGTGCTCCAGCTGCTGGAAAATGCTTCCAAAGTGCTGAGAGCAGGCCAGGCTGGTGGGGGTGGCTCAGACCAGCTGTCCGGTGTGACGAACTGCTCCGGGACTGCCCAGTTCCGGTGCTGGTTCACCCTGCCCTGAAGGTGAAGGGGTAAAACTGAACCATCCACACTGTCCAGTCGTGTTTGGCCTCCCCAGAGCTGGGCTTGAGCACAAGAGGCTCAGAGCCTGGACGGATTTTCCATAGGCATGTGCTGGAGATGCCTTTCCCCAGCCCAGCCCCATTTACATTAATGAGGCATTTAACTCCCAGACCTGTTTGTGGACCACTGGATGTCACCCAGATGTCACCTCTCTGGAAGGGGCCTGGGCAGTTTCTAACCCTGTCGGTGCTGCCTGGCTGCATCTACTGGGAGCAGCTTTGGGCAGCTGCCCTTCCTTCCACTCTGAGGGAGGCTGGGGTCACCCCTCCAAGCTGACACGCTCACACTGGCAGATTTCTGCCATCCAGAAAATCTCTGTGCAGCTGGATTTTCCTCCTCTTCAGCCACTTTCCCCCCACAGCTCCTCCGTCACCTCTGGCTTTCTCCCCTCTGGCAGTGGCTGCTGCGGGAGCTGTGGAAGAGCAGAGCGAGGTTCTCCTACTGTGCCTCCTCTCCTCGAAGGGCCGGTCCCGGTGTGCCGGCAGCCTTTCCCCTGAGTCACCAGCACCTGCTGCCGCAGGTTTGTTTCGACACCTCTCCCCAGCCTGTCCCTTGCCAAGGCAGTGCCATGCCTGCGGTGCTGCCTGCACCTTCACTGTGTTTTCGGGTACTGCAGCTGCTCCCCACAGCCGCGAGGTGCCATGAAGCTGAAGCTGTGGGTCTGCGGGTCTGGGGTCATTGTCATCCCTGCCAAGAGCTGGGCACTGTGGCTGCAGCTGCATCCCGGGGCTGGGAGGCAAGCGAGGACTGCTGTGAGTGGGAGGCTGCTGGCAAGTGAGGGGCTGACTGCTCTCGAGCCCTGACCGGGCTGGCTGGGCTCCCACCACTTGCCACGAGTCTCCTGGGAACACTGTCTCTTGACAGGAGACTGGGCTTCCCACCTGACCCTGGAGCCACAGCAGTGGAAGAGGGGATGTTGCTGAACCATGGGTTTTACAGCCTGTTGTTCCCATAAACTCCGAGCTGAGTTTCTCAGATACTTCGGGTTTATGATGTTTGGCACGTGCCAGTCCTGATTCTCAGACTGTCTCCAGTGGTTTTCAGTGTTTGAGGTGACTCAGGAGTTCAGCCCAGTTCAGTGTTTAACCCACAATGAAATAAGCCATTTCTGTAGCTCCATGGCTCTCTGCCTTCTGAGGATTATTCATACACGGAGAAAAGGTGCTGCACCTGCCCCAAGAGTAACTGCAAACAGCACCTGCGGAGCACCTGTGCTTTTCCAAACAATTTAAAGCAAGTGTTCTATTGAAAAAGCACCTGTCAGGACACATATCCTGGGTTTTCAGTGAGAGAGCTATGACATTCCTGCTGCTGGACCACTCCAGGTCAGCAGCCTTGCTCTCCATCAAGGGATATTCCCCTTATTGGAGCTGCAGTTCTTGGTATAAAGTCTGCTTTTGTGCAGGGTTGGCACCACTCTGTTTATTTTCCAAGGTTTTGTTTTGCTCTGGAGAGGCTTTAGAAACATAAACCCCTCACCCATCCCAATCTGTGCCAGCTGCCAGTGCCTTCCCCTGCCATGGAGCCAGGTGTGGGGGGGTCCCTCCTGTCAGGGGGCTGATGGCATGATTAGCACTCGTTGATTTAACCCAGCTCTGAGGGCTGCAGTGGGTGGGCAGAGGTGCTTGAGCAGTTTGAGGGGAAGAAGTAACCCAGTGAGTAGTTCAGCAGTGGGGAAGGAGCTGTACCAGCATCAAACTGAGCTTTGGCAGCCTCTCCTTAGCACTGCCTGCAGCAGCTGTGAGCAAACCCTGTGGAGAGCTGTGGTCTCCTAGGTGCTGCTGCACACACGGGTACAGACACAGAATGGAAGAACTGTGGCATGACCACTTTGTGATGTTTGCTTGCTTTCCTAGGGAGCTGAGCCCCCCAGTGTGTTCCCTGTAGGCTGTGCTCTGTGGGAGCTGGAATCTGCTGACCTCTCTGTGTTGGAAGGCAGGTCTTCAGTCAGGTGTAACGGAGCCAAACCAGCTCCTGTGCCAGCACCACCAAGCTGGCAAGGAAGGTGTTTGTGGTGAGGTGTTCCTTAGCTCTGGGCTTTGCGGTTACCCCTGCCCCTGCTGTAGTGGGGACAGCTCATGCCTGTAAGACCAAGGGGAGGTGGGGCTCCCTGGGCTGCTCTGTTCTGCTCTAGGTCTGTTCTGCCACTGCTATCCATGGGGCAGGATTGTCATGATGAGTGTTGGTATTTGATGCTGTTAGAGGTGATGGGGATGAGCCCTGGCTGGTCCAGAGCACCTCCCTCACTGCTGGAGCAGGGACTGATGCAGATCTGGTTCTCACTTTTCCAAGGGACCACTCAGGTGTGGAGCTGTCTGGGGACACCTGAAGTTCCAGTGGTTTTGGTCCCTTGCTGGTTAACATTGCTTTCTGAAAGGCCTTTTCACTATGTTTCTGCTTGCACCTCATGTTCCTCCTGCCTGCTCCTGAGCTGGGTCCCACAGCACACCCCCCCTGCTCCATTTCTGCTGAGGAGGGGCTTGGGGCACCTGGCTGGGGGGCTTGGCCCTGCTGAGAACCCACAGCCCCTGGGCAGGCAGAGACAAGTCCCCTCAGCTCTCAGGATGCCTGCAGGGAACTAACTCATATAGTGGTGATTTAAAAACAAGAAAGGGCAAAACAGTTATTCAAAAATATATCTTTATTTTTTCAGTTTATCATCTATTTAAATAATTCAGTTAAAATAGGTTTTATTGCACATTAAAGAACCTTCCTGGATTCTTGCTGTCCTATATACAATAAGCTCATAGAGAAAGGAAAGGAGACTCTTCCACTCAGACACCCGTCACATGCTCTGAATCGTTCTGGCTCTATAAACCACAACAGCCGGTGTGGAGTGGGCTCTGCTCATCATCTACACCGGGTGTTGAAGGCAGCAGAGAACGGGCTGTGGCAGGAGGGAGTGGGGTGCGGAATGGGGAGCCCAGGGAAGGGCACGGCTGGGTGCCCCCGGGAGCACTCGTGGCTCTGTGGGCACAGGCAGCAGCCCCTGGCCGGCAGGGGGGGGTCAGGGCAGTGGGAGCACACAGGAGGTAAAACATGGATGCTGACACTGCTCTGTGGATTGGAGAGGTTGGGGGCAAGCTGGATGAGGTACAGGTGGGGTGAGACATCCTCCAGGCATTGCCAGCTCCAGGGCAGGCAGGTGGGGAACTGGGATGGCTACAGGAGGAAGTCCTTGCCTGGGGTTGAGCAGGAAAAGGGCAGTCACCCAGCTCTCTGTGAGGCTTCTGGGAAGTCATTTAACGAGCTCCTTGGAAGTTATGTTTAAGGGCTGCCTGAGTGATGTGGAATGGAACAAGCTTGCAGAGGATGCACTTCATTACTGTGCTCCAAATTGGATTTCATGCCCTTTCAGATGATTCTTTGGGGATGACTCGGGCTTTCCTACCCCAGCTGTGTAGTAACTTGCTCTAGAAGCACATTTCTGGTTGCCCTGGTTTTTCATCTCACAAGAAAGTTCCTCAGGCCACCATTGGAATCAGGTTTCTAATGAAAATTCAAGTGAGAGCTTTCATTTTATGCTCTTTTGTGCTTTACCCAAGCCCCTGTCATGCCCTTCCTACAAATGCCCTGCTAGATTCCTGACAGCCTGGGTTTTTTCCCCGCAAGTCCAGCCACACAGTAGAGAGCAATTAGTGTTAATGCTCAATGTGGCATCAATCTGCTGCTGTGGAGCAATTCCTGCCCACATGCAATAGGGTGTGTGCAGCTGGTGGCTAATGCGTGCCTTTGCCTGGTGAGACATACCAGCTTAGTACCACATCCTGCTCCAGCCATCTCCTGCCATCATTAACTTGAGAATTGATGGTGCTTGAAGCTCGTAATGTCTCTGAGCCCTTGGTTTTTGTGTCTGAGCTTTGCTCAGGGCAGCTTTGACTGCCAGTTCAATCCCTGAGTAAGGGTCTGACCTGACAGCCCTTCAGTGCTCGTCTGGATCTGTGGCTTTCACCCCTGGACATCTGGGTCCAGCACCCACCTCTTTGGGCACCTGGGTGGGTGGGGGACAAGTGTCAGTGCTGGCCAAGCTCCAGTGTGTCAGGCAGCTGCTCTGTGAAGGCAGTCTCAAGGCGCAAAGTGCTGTAATTGGGGGGGGGAGTCCTGGGCAGGGGACTGCCCTGGGGCAGTGGCAGGCGCAGGGCGGTGGTGAAGGTGGGCAGGTCCTCGTCGATGCAGACGGGGTTGTCGTGGCCCTGCCTCTCCACGTCGCTGGCCTGCGGAGCCTTCCCCGAGCTGCCCTGCTTGCGGTTGTTCCACCACTTCTTTGCCTTTTGCCACTGGCGCCGCATGACGATGGAGAGCGAGTCGATGAAGAAGACCTCGACGATCTCAATGACGCAGACGACTGAGCAGCTCATCCAGAGGCCCAGCTGGCCCCCAAAGTTGGACAGAAGAATGACGAGCTGGAAGAGCAGAGAGCACAAGGTTATGGTCTGTAATGGGCACGTGTCCATGGTGCTGTTACAGCAGGTAGGGAGACTGAGCCAGGGCACACAGAGTTTACTGAGCACTCCCACATGCAGCGGGCCTATCTCTGCTGTTGTTCTCTCTGGCTCTGCTTCAGGAGGAGCTTGGAGCTGAGCTTGCTGTGGGCAACCTGCAGGCTACCCCTGCACAGAGCTTGGGGCTGGACAGGCAGAGACGTGGCCCCAGATAAGGGCTGGAAAGGGCAGGACCAGCCCAGAGGTGCATATCTGAGATCAGCTTCCTGCCCATGTGGGATTGCTCCCCTGGGCAGGTGAAAGCTTCCAGCCTGCGTGGGAGGAAGCGCTGCATCTCCCGGGGTTGAGCAGGGACCAGCATGCTCACTCACCGTGTTAGCAGGATTCTCCGAAATGAATCTCTCGTTCAGGTCCTTGTAAAATACCATGAGGTTGGCGAGGTCTGTCCTGGGGGAGCAGGAGGCATGCAGAGGGTTTAGTAAAACAATAACATGAAACAGACTGAAAAACTATGCAAATAACCAGTTGGACCAGTAGGGCTGGGCTGCTCCAAGGGAGCTTTTTCCCCAATTGCCATCATTAGGCCTGCCGAGATCATATCAGAGCTGGAGGTGCAAGGCAGGAACACACAGGGGGACTTACTTGTTCAGCTTCTTGTTGAGTTTTTGCCCTTTGTCCCAAGAGAGAACTCGGAGCATCCAGTCCTGGAGAACAGACAGAAAATGCACTCTAGCTGCAGAAGCTTGTGCAAAGATCCTTAGGAAGGGACTCATGCCCTACACTTCCTTGGGCTAGTATGGGTACCAGAACTGAGTGTGTGACAGGCCAGCTGATCCTAAGGGGATCTCCCAAAAAAAATTTCAGTTTAATGATGAACTCCTGGAGGGGAAGCCCTGAGCTGGAAACTACAGACTGATCTCTGAGAGCAGCATCACTGAATGCTACTGACTACCCCAGGGCCTCCTGCTTTTGTGCTGAACCTCTGGGGTTACTCAGTACCTTGTGCTAGGCTGCTGTTCTGGTGGAGTGCAATTGGGGACTGACCTCTGACACGATGGATGGCCACTGGGCAATGCTGGTGGTGAGCGCCCACTCCTTGAAGCTGCAGAGAGAGGCAGGATGTCACTTGTGAGCCCCGACTCCCACGCACAGTTTACCTCTGGCTGTGGCAAGGACTCACCTGCAGGCATCTTTGCAGATCTGCTGGCAGCCCAGCTGCTCCTTCACGAACTTTTCGTGCAGCCTGTAGTAGCAGTACACTGCAGGGGAGGAGCAGGATGTGTGTGACAAGCCAGAAAGAAAACATGCTACCTGGGCTGGAGTGGGGCATCTGGGGTGTAGGTGGCCTTTGTGGCCATCGCCTACATGGTGGGGATAAAAAGATTTACCCTATAAATATTGCAAAAGACTCCTGAGAAGTGGCTGTCACTTGATATAGGCGTGAAAACTGCCACACCTGGTCAAGCCCTCCACCCGACTGCTCTGTGGTGGGCACAGGTGACAAGCCATCAGGGCAAGTTTCACAAACCAGTCAGTGTGAGTGAGGGAAGCGCTTTTGGCTCTGGGTGTGGGGGCTTAAGTGGGTTAGGGCGGATTTGCCTCATCCCAGTGTGCTGGGGGTGCAGCAGCTGTGACAGGGACACTGGGGGTGCTGGGTACAGGGGCCTGTGTGACAGGCACACTGGGGGTGCCGGGTACAGGGGGCTGTGTGATGGGTTGGTGCTGCAGGGGACAGGGCTGGCAGCTGAGGTGTATGCAGTGCCAGAGGTGTTTCAATACTCACTCCAGTTTGGGTTCTTCTTGTAGTTGCAGTACTCGGCCCCAGCGGGTAAGGGCTGCGCGTACTGGGCACAGCCGCACGACTGCACCATGGCCTTCTGGAAGCAGGAGTGCAGGCAGATCTGGGGAGAAAAAACACAGCTGGGGGCTAAGAGGCAGCACCAAGGCCCAGGCTCCTGTGCACCTAAAAACATCCTGCTTATGGCAACAGCAGTGGGATGGGAACCCTGTTTCCCTGGGCCTTCAGGCTCTGCTGTGAGTGAATACAAGCACTCACAAAAGTGTCAGAAAGTGCCATGGAGGGTTGAGGCTCTAGCGCAAGAAATAAGAATATAATAATCTCTGAGGATTACATATATGGGGGTTCTATGAATGCCCCCACTTCCCCTACAGCCACCAAAAGCTTCAGTGTTGCAGTTGCTCTTTACAGAGTCAAGGAGAGTTTTAGGCCTGCCATGGCACGTGGCCCATGAATCACTAGCTAGGTGTGGGAAGTGACTCACAGCAGCAAACCTTCACAGCTTCCACCAAACCTTGCTGGTGCCTACTGGGAGAGGTGAAGCTGTGAGGATTAACAAGGCAGCAGAGCTGTGGTTTGTGCTAAAACACTGGGACATGCAGGAACTGAACTTCTCTTTGAAATCCCAGTCAAGCCTCTTGGTCCCAGTCCCAGCCCTTCTGAGCACTGAGTTTCGGTGAAGTACTGTTATTAAAAACCTGAGATAATGTCTGGGTGATCCTACCTGGCACTACATCACAGCAGATTTCATATTCCCCATAAAATACAAATTGGGCTTTGCAGCAGGCAGCAGCTAATGTAAGTACAACTCTTCAAGTGGGGAGTGCCAGAACAACTGACACTCTCCAAGAGGACCCAATTACAGAAACCATGCAAAATTAGTGGAAACTTACTCTGTAAACAAACATCCTGCTATCTGGATACTGATTAGATGGTTTCTGTTATTCTTGGAGTCCTAAAGGTCACAATTTCTGGCTTCAAGGGTTACTAAGCTGCAACCTTTACTTGGCCAATATTTTCCAGTCTCCCATTGCTTGAAAATTGCCTAATGAGCTCATGTTCTTTCTTTATCTAACAGGGTGCCTGAGGGAACTTCAAACAGCAACCACTTAGGAATAAAAGTTGGATTTTAAGAAGTGCCGTGGCATTTTACATCAGTGGTTAAAGCAACAACCTCGTGCTCAGACTGTTCCCAGTCTTGGGTCCTGAACCACAGACTGTTATAAAGCTTTTTATACAGGTAGTTTTCAAGCAACTGATAAACCCAAGTGTAATGGCTTTACCTGGAGTGAGTAGCTCTTGTTATAGAGATTTTCCACGGGTATGTCATCTCCTGTCTCTGTGCAGTCACTGTAGGGTTTGCTCAGCTTGCGAGACTGAGTCTGAGAACCAGAAAAGAACAAAACTTGGTTTTTTGGAGTTCACAGAGAAACCAAAGGATTCAGTGACACTTTATCTCAACTCTGAAACTGTAAGTGATAAGGCAGCTTTGAATAGAATGTTTACCTTTTGCTATCTAAAATGATTTGTCAATCCCTTGTCAAAACAAGGGGTTTTTTATGTCTAATATCCGTTTCCCAAAAAACTGCTCTGGTGGCATTCTCTGCTGTCTTCCTTGGAACCTTCTGCCGGACTGCAAGGTGGTATAATCATAGCAGTGAGGATTTTTCAAAGCAGAGTGATCCATATGCATGTTCTCTCCTAGTCTTAGAGGCTGTGCATTGTTTACCCTGGATGTTTGTGTTCTGAGGTACGGTGGTTGTTGGATGGGGGTTTTGGGTTATTTTCTGTGAGGATCCCCACCTGCCTGAGCTGTTGTTGCACTGGCTGCTCCTGTGCCATGGGTAAACAGCACTTGAGGCTCCACTAGTGCTCAACAGCACCTCTCTGAATCCACTCTAAATCAAATGTTTGTGTCTCCCTCAAACCTTTTTCCAGGTGCTGCTTTGACCCTTCCTCTCAAATGCTAATGACTTTTCCTGTTCTGCAATCTCTGCCCAGAGCAAAGAGCTCTGACATGCCAAGTCTGTGCCTGCAAGCTCTGTGAAACCAGGGCTGGGAGTCCTCAAATTCCTGAGATTTGATTCCAGCTCCATTGCACACTTCCTGCAGACTGCCTTACCTCCCTCAGCCCTTGCTATCTTTCTGCAGTAATTATCCGCATTACAATAGAGTGGCCTGAAACCACAAGAAACATCCATTTAAGAATCCATTCATCTGTCTTTCTCTACAGAGTTTAAAATTAGAATTAAAAATTCTATACAAAGGATCAATTTAGCAGGAACCCGAGAAGTAACCTCTAAGGCACTGAATGCAGCTCCTGAGGCCACACCTGGCAGGAGCGTACCTCACCACTTTGTCTGCAGCAAGAGAGGGCTCTGGGCCAGTATGGTGCAAGTCAGCACTTTTAGAGATGCTCAAATCTCTCTTTGGAGGGAAAGATGGGATTTCAGTATTAGAGATGCATTACTTCTGAAAACTGACTGAAACCAGCTTTTAAACTCCATATACAATGTAGTGCCAAAACACTGCCTCAGTCTGCTCCTGGGGCTCCAACAGATGATCAAACCTTTGTATAGAATTATTTTGTTGTGGCTTATGCTCCTACAAAAGCTTACTTGTTCCTTCAGGTACTGAAATGATTTCCAAACTAAATATTTAACTAAAGCACTGTAACTCTGACCAAGCAATGCCTTGTTTGCATTCCAAACATCTTGGAATATTTTTGGAGGTGGGGGGCAGTCCTTGTACCTCGCAGAAAGCCATGAGCAATAATCAGACACTGATGCCGCGTTCAGAGCCCAGCGAGCAGCACCGTGTGGGACACACCTGCCGTGTCCTCCTCTGTGACCTTGAATGTGGGACAAGGTCTGGCACCTCGGTGCTGCAGCCCTGTCCTGACAATCCTGACCCCCACCACTCAGCAGGCTCTCTGGAGTTGTGCTTTCTCAGCAGGACAGTGACCCCCAGCTTTTGTTCTGAGACCAGAAATTGCGTCCAGCTTCTACTTTGGCTGCCTCATTAGGATGCAATCGGATCCCTTCCTCATGACAAATCTTTTAAATACAGACACTAAGATGTGCCCAATCTTGTTTTTTATACATAGCAACAGTCCAAACCTATTGTGCTAGGAACATATTACATTAAATAGTGAGACTGCCTTCAGTGACTGTCTCTGTACGGTGTGATGGTGACAAAGAAAACAGTCTTGTGAGACTTTTAGTACTCACACCATCCTGGTTCCCAAACCTCTCAGTCATGTTTGACCAAGGAGTTGCTGCCACAGTTTTCCAGACAGCTGGAAGACAGTTAACTATTTGCATTTTGTAAAGCATCAGCCCTCTTTTAATGTCTTTTCTAATGCAGGGCCTATCATGATGCCGGCACACCCAGATAAGCAGGATGGCCGATGCTCTGACCAGACCACCAGGAAGAAAGGCAGAGCTGAAGTGCTCACTTAACAGCCCATCTAGATGAAAGGGGACCTGGCACCGCTTTCGCTGCTATGCTGAACCCCCTTGGGCCAAATGCCTCCTCTGAACTACACCAAATGGAGAAATCGGGAGCTGCAGCTCTCCTTGCCCTTGCTCACAGCTGGCAAAAGCAAATCCGTTGCCCACAAGGGTGTTTTTACTGCTGGGATAGAAAGAACACCAGCAAAATGAGGCTTACATTCACACAACAGTTCAAAGGGTTGTGCTGCTGCCATGCCTAAGGACCCGACCCCAAACACGGAGACCCACAGCTCCAGCTCTGGCTCCTCTGCCCCAGAGACCCTCGTGGGATGAAACTCACTGCTCATTGCTAAAGCCAAACGAGGCACTTGACAATGCATTTCTGTGGCTGTGGATTTTGCTGTGAAAACAAAGCCAAAAATCCCCTGGAAAGCCAAGGGGTGGAAGAAAAGAGAGAACAAACAAGATCCCAGGCTGGTTGGGTTTATAAAGACCTGATTTTCCCATGGCCTCTTTTGTTCAGAAAAGTGCTATCACAGGATTTCCCTCGAGGCACTTCAGCTGCTGAGTGGGAGGTATTTAAAGGCCTTCCAGCTGCTGGCTCTCTGAAATCACCCCATCAGTTCCTATTTACAGCTGTACCAAGGCAAAGGTGGACCTGAAAAGCATATTACTGCCACTCACAAAGTGCATCCCTATGGAGGTGGCCGCCGCAGTCTCAATTTCCGTGCCAATGTCTTCAATGAAGGGATATTCGTTTTGGTCGTGGACCATGATCTTGGCTCCTGAGGACGTCACCAGGAAGGGGTTGTAGTCTGCTTCGTCGATGTACAGAACCACCTGCAATCCTGAACGACAGAGACAAGGCAGGAAGTTACACCAGGAGCCAGAACCACATTTTCTGGTCAGGGAGGGCAGCACAGTTTATTTAATGTTATCTGGCCTTAAGCAGAACTGTAACAGCCAAGCACAGCCTCTGCGCAGCCAGACCAAGACACCTGCAGCCAGGAACATCCCTTGGTGGTACCGAGTACAGCAAACAAATAACATCTGCTGAGAACATGGCTGGAACTCACTTTAAAAAGTTATATAACTGGGCAGCAGTAATTTCAGCTGGAAAACATTAGTGATGCAATGATATTATCTGTATTCTCAGGCAACAGTTTGCACTAGTTCAAACAGGCATTTCCCCAATCAGCCTGTACATCTACAGCCAACACATCGCTCACGCTCCAGCAGGATCCAGTTTGCTGAACCACTTGTTATCAAACAGTTCCTCTGCAAATCGCCCTGGAACACCACACGTGTGCAAACCAGCCCCACTCACCGTACTCGCTGCCGCCTGTGGACGTGCTCAGGATGGTCCCGTTCTCACCGCTGTTGAAGGTGTAGCAGTTGCCATGGAGGGGATGATGGAAACGAGTGAAGTGCCTGGAAGAAATTGAATATTGTGACATTGTTCCCTGTAGTTCTGTCTGTGGGAGAAAGGCAGCACATTTGGGCTTTGGTTTTGACAGAGACAGACCAGGACTGCATGGGGGTTTATTACTTCTTTTCAAGAAGTTTATTTTGCTGAAAGGTGTGGGTCTCTTTCTGAGTAACTTCAAACTACATGGCAGTATGATCTAGTTTAATATATCAGGAGATGGAAACTTGAGGAAGTTTTAATGTGGGAATGGGAGCCGACAGCCTGCGGGAGGCAGATTCACAAAACTAGCAGTGGCTCCTGCTGGAATTCAGCAAATACCAAATATTCCATTCCTACATATTATGGACTTGGAAATAAGCTGTTAAGACGGCAGGAATTTTCTGTGCACTGACCTTTTGTCACAAGATAGGCCATCAAAGAAACATGTCAGTAGAAGGTCATCAGCAGAATAACTCAATTTTTCCTTAGTCTCCAGGGGAATTTGTGCCATGATGTTCATGTAATGCAGCTTGTACCACTCCTGGATAGCATTAACACCCGAACTGAATGTGTACAGGGCACAGTCACTGCTGTTGTTCGCATCACACTGACAAGCACAAAGGGGAAAAAGCATTTCAGATGGACTGATATCATGAATTCTACAAGGTACATCTGACAGTGTTTCTCTTCCACAGAAATAACCATGTATGAAGTTACAGTGGGCATCAAAGACCTTTTATTCAGGGCTAAGGGATATGACCAAATATTTCATGACCAAAAATAAGGTAATGGATGACACCGACTCTATTTGGGAAGACTTCAGGAAGGTGCTTCTCTTCCTGAGAGCTGGAGATGAATCTGCAGTAGCCACGGAGGCTTGGGCAGAAGAGCAAACAGGGTGCTCTTCCCCACTGTGCACCGCAAAGCCACCTGAGCTGGCAATAAAACCTGCTGGAGGGACACTGACCCCAAACAGCCCTTTGCTGCCCCACAGGGAACTTGCTGGCCAGGGCACAGTGACACTCACCAGCTGAAAGCCAATGATGTCATTGGAATCGCCTGAGTTCACGATGGATGAGTCCTTGTGAAAGACACGTCCCTGTATTTTCCTCTTCTGCCCACTGTACAGATCAGTCGCCATCCTGGAGAAGTCCTCAACCTTCAGCAGAGGGATCTGCTGGAAAAACTCACTCCCTGTGCTGTTCCACTCGTCCACTGATCGGCGCACCTTGGACTTGCCCTCAGAAAATCCATAGAAAGTTTCCAAAGCTTTTTTTGTCTCTTTGTCCAATTCAGATAAATATTCTTTCATGGCACTGTACCTGCATGGGAGACAACGTGACAGTGACATCCCATCCCACCTCACTGCCCAGCTGCCTGCTGCACTGTGGATCCCATGGCTTGGGACAGAACTCCCAGTGGAGGTCTCACACCAATTTCTCACATCGGTGAGGGCAGACACAGCTATATCCGTGGAGAGATCTTGGAGCAAGGACCACAGGAAGCAGAGTAGACTGAACTACAGAGGAAGTTCTCCCAAGACTCTCAAGCTCCTCATGTTAGGCAGTCTGAACAGGCAGAATATGTGGAACTAAGACTTCTGTATCTGTGAAGAGGCATCAAAGAGCTGAATCCCTGTGGGGACTGGGGTGGGAATAGGGCAGCAGAACAGAGAGCAGCGTAAAGCATGAGTTGACAGGAGAAAAAGTATTGTTGATAGATCATGTCAAAATCTCCCATATGGAAAGAAAGAAGCAAGAGAGGAGTGACAGATGTCCCCTTTCCATTCTTCAGGAGATGACGCTGTTTGTAATCCTGGAACTTTGGTCCTGGGAAGAAGGGAATTCGAAGAGAGCCAAAGAGCTGACAGGGACTGTCTGGAGCAGAAAGCAGCATGAACCGAGCCGAAGTCAGCAGGCAGCAGTGACGGGTGAGAGTGTAACCCACACGGCATACGGGGATGTGGCACACCAGGTGCCGCAGAGGGAAAACACACGTTTGGGAAAATACTGACAAGCAGCACCGGGACGAGCTCGGGAAGGAGTCTGAAGCTGTGCTGACCTCCCATCCTCCCACCAGATCCCCGGGTCTTACTTGTAGGGGTTGATGTTGCAGATGGTGACGGCGGGGAATGGCAGCTTCTGGAACTGGACGGTGACGGAGACCGAGGCGCTGTAGTAGTTCATGAGGAGCTCTGCGCACTGCCAGAGGATGAGCCCCACGGCGCTGAGGGTCAGCAGGATCCAGAGCAGGCGGCGCAGGCGGCCGCGGGACACCACGATGCGGCGGCAGCCGTGCGTGTTGGTGTTGAGGCAGTACCAGCGCATCAGCTCGCTCAGCGTCGGCGCCTGCGGGCCCCGCACCGGCAGCGTCCGCTTCAGCCGCGCCGTGATCTTCTTACCGGGAGCCGTGGCGGCCGCTACGGGCGAACCGGGCACTGAGGGGGCGGCTGGGGGACCGGCGTCCGCCCACCGCCCTGTACCCCGCCACACCGCGACCGCAGGGTCCTGTCCCGCCCGGCCCCGTGGAGCCGGCACCCGGCATCCCACCCCTTTCCCGGTGTTTGATCCCCGGAACGGCCGTCCTGGGGGGGGTCGCGCTTGCCGCGCCTCACCTCGGCCGCCCTCCGGGCCCGGCGGCGCCATGCTGCGCTCCTAGCCCCAGCGCCACTGCCGATGGGGCGGCGGGCGGCCGCCCCGGTACCTACCCCCGCCACGGCCCCGCCCCGCCCCGGACCGCCCCGCCCCGCCCCGCCCCGCTCCACGGCCGCGCAGCGCCGCCCCACGGCAGCCGCCGGGGCTGCGCGGGGCTGGCCGGAGTAACGGGCCCGAGCGGGGCGGGCACGGCCGGGCGGGTCCCTCGGGAAGCGGTGGCGGCGCCCCCGGTGCCTCGCGCCGGCCCGGGAGGGCGGGGCCTGGGGCGGAGCCTCGGGGCGGGGTCCGGCCCCGCCCTGCCGTGCCCGCCCCGCGCCGCGCCAGCACCAAAGATGGCGGCGCTGCGGCAGCGCCCGCCTGTCGCTAAGGTGGCGGCGCGGTCACGTGGCGGCGCGCCCCGCCCCGGCCGCTGCATGGCGGCGCCGTGAGCCGGCGGAGCCGCGGCCCGACCCGGCCCGGCGGGATGCGGCGGCCGCCGGGCTGAGCTCCGGGCCGAGCGCCGGGCGGGCTGAGCGGGCCGAGCGCCGGGCGGGGATGCGCGCTGCGCCGCGCCGCCATGTCGCGGGTGAGCGGCCCCGGGCCGGCCGGCAGCGCCAAGGAGAAGCGCTCCTTCAGCAAGCGGCTTTTCCGCGGGCGGGCGGCGGGCGGCGGCGCGGGCTCGGCCCCGACCGCCACCCCGGCCCCAGCGCCGTCCGGGCGGTCGCTCGGCGGGTTCATGAGCCGCGTGCTGAAGACCCTCTCCACGCTCTCGCACTACAGCAGCGAGCCCGAGCCCCGCGGCGCGCTCGCCCCGCGCCTGCCCCCGCCCCAGGCGACGGGCGGCCTGGGCAGCTGCTTCCCGCCGGGCCCGCCGCGCAGCCCCGAGCCCCCGCCGCGCCCCGCCGGCGGCTCCGAGGCCGTGCCCGGCGTGGCGGGGCTGCGCAACCACGGCAACACCTGCTTCATGAACGCCATCCTGCAGTGCCTCAGCAACACCGAGCTCTTCGCCGAGTTCCTGGCGCTGGAGCAGTTCCGCGGCGGGCCGCCCCCCGCCGACGGGCCGCCGCCCGCGCCCGGCGAGGTCACGGAGCAGCTGGCGCAGCTGGTGCGGGCGCTCTGGACGCTCGAGTACACCCCGCAGCACAGCCGCGACTTCAAGGTGAGCGGGGGCCTCGTCCCGTCGAGGCGGGAGGAGCGAGCGCAAGGCTGCCGGGAGCAGCCTTGGAGGGCCGGTGCCTGTGGCGCGGGGGTGGCGGGGCTCGGGGCCGGGCTCAGCTGGTGGTGCCGTGGCTCACAGCAGGTCCAAATGTGACACAACGTGTCCCCATCACACGGGCACCGCAGGTTGCCCCGGTCAGCAGCTATGGTGCGTGCCTTGCTGCTGGTCCGAGCACCCACGCGGTGGGAAGAACCATCTGGCTTTGCCAGCTGCGTGCCAGTAGCTGTGGAGTGCTGTTCCTGCTCCCAGCATCCTCCTAGAGCAGCAGACCCTGGTCAGGTGGCAGCGCTGGGCACCCACGGCAGTGCCCTGGGGATGGGACACGTGCTGCCACTGTGCTCTTTGCTCACGGTGTTTGACGCTGGCTGATGGCTCTGGATGGTTTTTATGGGTGAAAATATCCATTTTACTGTTTCATTCCTCTATCGTGCTACCATTACGGAAGTTGCAACTAATTGTTGTTTGGGAGTTGTGAGCGTACATTGAAGAAGGCTGTTGAGAGCTGTGCCTCGTAGTCTAACCAGGAACTTGTGAGTCTGGGCTGATTTGGGGAGTGTGTTTCAGGAGTACCTGCTTGTACTCTCTTGCTTGGACTCGCTCGTGTTTAGCACCGCGATGTTCTCCCGCCGCAGCCCTTGGGCTGCGGTTCTGTCCGACGGCGCCGTGCCCTGCCTGGGCCTCGTGCCTGCCCCAGGAGCTCTTGTAGCAGAGGGCTTGGTCCTTGCGCTTTGGCTTAAAAACACCCTGCCATGGCTTTGGATGAAATCGGACACAACTGTTTCAAAAGTGGTCTAGGCCAACCTGGCCTCTTGGAATAGGGAGAAGTATTATTCCTGGCACGTAAGACTCTCTGGCTGCGCAAGAGAATGAGAGGGTGGGTGGTAGCTTCCACACCATCAACTTAGAGGCACTTTGGGGAAATTTTAGGGGAATTTTTCTTGCAGAGTGAGTTGTAGAGAAGATGTTTAAATGCATGAAAACACAGCAAGAACATCATTGACGCAGTCTTGGGCTCTCTGCCTGCAGGTCAGCTGGGATGCACAGCAGGTAGAGACTGGGTCCCAGAGTCGGCTCTCCCTTGGCGCCTGCTGGATGGTGGGGTGTCCTAGAGGGTCCTCTGAGGTGGCAGTGGCCTTTGGCACTCTCAGTCATTTGGATGGATGCATGGCCAGCACCTCTTCCCTTTGCCTCTCCTGTGCCTTTGAGGCAGCTGCACCCACCTGTCCCGCAGCCATGCTGGGGTATTCCCTGCAGACCCTGGCTGTTTGCCTTTGAGTGAAGGCACCTGCCTTCTCTCAGGATGCCTGCCACAAGGACTGTGTGTGGCTCTGGTGTTTTTGAGAGAGGTTTTTATTGGGGAGTGCTTGGAAAGCTGATCTCTTGGTGAGTCTGGTCTTGGCAGCACCATGGGGCACTCACCTGGATCTGTCACTGCTCCTGAGGTGGTGTGGCAGGAGAAGAAACTGTGGATTTCTCCTGAGTAATAGCAGGAAAAAAGGTTGTGAAAGCAGAATTGTCTTCTGCCAGTGGAACTGATAGAAGGGAGAGCAGCCCTCTTTCTAGGCCAGGCTCGGCTGTTCACACAGGCTGTGGGAGCAGGGCTGGGATACGAGTGACAGCAGGAGGAAGAGCATCAGGGCCAGGGATTGAATTAAGGCCATGTTCCACGGGTGTTGATAGTAGAACTTTGCTGTTTGCAGGCATCGCTGATGGTAAGTGAGTGCTGTTCTGCTTGTGGATGGAGCTGGAGCCCATCCATCTCCTACCTGCCAGGTCCCTGGGGGTTTTAAAAACCCTCCTGCTGGAGGGAATCTGGTCCCAGTTGATCCAGTTTAGCGCTGCACGGTGCCAGCAGCCTGGGTCCTGCTGCAGGACTGTGTCATTATGTCAAGTGTTGTTCCCTTATAGGGGTCAATTACTTCTAATACGAAATTAATGTTTCTAAAGACAGTTAAGTCACCTGAACCGGCTATTAAATTCAGTTCTTAATTAAACTTTTTCTCAGTGGCAGATTTGCATAGTTCATTTACAAACGTAAACAATGGGCTTAGATTGGAGAAAGGCAAAGATTGGCATTTTCATTCTGGAAACCGCTGCTTCTCCCCAAAACAAGGAAAACATCCCCCCAGCTTGTTCTGCTTAGAGGGTGGAACATTCCCGTTCTGCCTTGATGTAATTGTTTTTAAGGGTGTAAAGTGTTTTCACAGAGTAATTTTGGGCTTTCCCTCCGACAGTAATAGCCACTGACAGTAATATTTATTTGATAGGCAAATGGCTCTTTATCCAGCATGCTCTGAAATCCATGTGTTGGGTTTTTTTGCTATTTTTCCTCTTTTGGCACCAAATACAACTGGGCAAAGGCACTTCCTAATTCCTAAATACTTCTCTATAGCTGCTATAGATGTATTTTAGGATAAAGGATAATACTTATTTTCTTGCTCGTTCTTATATCTGTAGGTTTCTCTCTTGGAAGAGAAGAAATTATTTTCAAGCAAGTGTGTCTTGGAGTCCTTGTGGACAGGGGCCTTTGAAGGGATGATTTTTGGAATGCTCTTTACCCTCAGCTGGTTTTCCTTGGTAGTGTTTTCTCACTTTTTAAGTTTGTCTTCAGGAAATAACCCATCTCATGGGTCTCTGAATCATGCAGATGCTGAAACCAAGGAAAACGCATTTAAAACGACTGGTTTGTGTTAAATGGTTCATTTTGTAGTTGCAGGATGAGGGGAGAGCCTCGCAGCAAGCTTGTGCACAGAGAGGGGAGGTTGGGAGTGCTGGCAGAGCAGGGGAAAGCAGGGGGTGTAGAAGGCTGAGGTAGTAGGAAAAGGTCCATAAGGACTGGACTGAGAGGTGGAAGCAGAAGGGTTTGGTTTCTGGATTGGGAGCCTGGGCAGCCCTTCCTGGGGAATAGAACGGGAGCACCATGGCAGAGCTGGTAGTTCCTGGATTTCTCTGCTGTGGATGACTTTCCCATTGGTCCTGTGCTCCTTTGCTGTTTGCTTTAACAATCCTTCTCTTCCGATTGCTCAGTGGGTTTTGTTTTCCTGCCCAAACAAAGCTGCTGCTTTCATAACAGGGGGCCAATATTTCAGCTTGTGCTTCCTCTTTCCCCTTTGTGATGGTGTGACAATGGTGACAAACATCTATTGTATAAGCAGGGCTTTGGGCTTGTTTTTTTCCAGGGAGCTGTCCCGTGCTGCCTGCAAAGTTCCTGGGAGTGTCAGACAGGGAGGACAGAGTGCCCTTTGTATTGGGAATCGGTCTGCAACACTCCGAGGTGATGGTGGGGGTCGTCAGCGAGAAGGATTTTGATTTAAACTAATTTGGCTTGAAAAATTATGTTCTTATGCAAATCCTCTGCCTTTGCCTTCTGTGGAGTTCAGGTCTTCCGTGAATGATGAGGCTCTTTCTGTTTTGAAACTTTCTTTGGGGCTCTAAAGCAGTTGTACACTGAAGCATGTCAATGTTTAACAAGACCCTTTGCATGCCAGAGCTGGGATTGCGTTTTTTGTCCTACGAGAAGATGGCCTTGGCTGTGACCTGCAGCATGTTCAGCAAATACAGCACAATCACCGTAACTCAGTTGGGTTGGATTGTCAGAATTGGATCTGAACCCAGAATGAATCCTTGTTGGCAGAGCAGAGATTATTGTGCCAGGTTAAAAGTGCTGCTTCCTTCCTTATTTATTTTTAAACTTACATTTGGTGTGAGATTTCCAAGTAGCTGTTTGAAACTTGTGTCAAGGTGTTTTGGGAATGCATTTGGTGCAAATACCTCACTTTGGGACAAGCAATCTGCCGGGTGTGCTGGGCACTTCTTTGGGAGTTAATCACTAACTCCTGAGTTATGGAGGAACTTCTGGGAAGTGTTGGCATGCTCAGATCTTTGCCTCCTGTTGAAGCTGCAGTGAGAGCAGTTCTCAGTGGGGGCTGCTGGGGCAGCGTGGGTGTCAGGAGCCTTTGGTCCCGCTCAAGGAGCTCTCAGCCCCGGGACCTTCTGCCCACCAGAGCCTTTGTGCATTGCTAATGGGGCCAGTGATGTGTGAAATGTGATCTTCTGGATTGTATTTAATTATCTTGCTCTCTGCCTAGCACAGGATCAGTTATTTTATTCTGGATATGGTCAACTGCTTATTCCTAAAATATTTCCACAGAGAGCAAACCGTCCTCCCTCTGCACAGAGGGATGGAAGAAAGGGACGTGAAAGAAGAAATGTGGGACTCTTCACCCTTCCCTCCTGGTCCCTTGGCTTTTGGTTCCTGGTGCTTCAGTGTCTGTGTTGGTCTAAAGAGGCTTCGAGTGGGTTAGGTAATAGAGGATCTTGAAGTGCTTGTTGCAGTTCAGTCCAGGTGTTTCCAGTGGTGGCATCATATGAGGAGGCTTGTCCTAGGGCTGCTCTGGGAATTGGAGTTGACACACTTTCCTTGAAACAAAAAGCAAGTTACAAATTTTCTGCGTAATTTTGGTGATGGTTCTCAACATCACGGAAATGGAGTTCACTGGGATCACAAAGGTCTGGCAGTCTTGCCATGTTACACCCTTTTTTTAAAATGTTAATTATCAATAAGATGTAAGTCCGTTACTGCATGTGTGGTTTGTTTTGTTTTGCTTATTTTCTGCATATTTTTCCTTACAATTGCTTTACTCGCTTTCTACACGCACCCTAAACCCCCTGGGAAGGGTTTCCTGCAGCAGATCTGGTTGCCTTAAGGCAGCAGTCTGACTTACCTGTGAAATCCAAATGCTTTTCTGGGGATTTCTGTGTTATGCTTCAAACTTTGATCTGAGCAAGTGCAGCACAAGGCTGGGGAGCCAAGGCTGAGAGGCAGAGTCCAGAGGTCGGATGTAGTTTGCTGAGGGGATTCTGCTGGAGGGGGCAGCAGAAGTGTGGTGTGGGTGCTCCCCTCCAGAGCAGAGGGTCGGGTGAGGCAGGAGAAGAGACTCCAGTGTGGAACAGCTCTGCTGCCCCACTGCCAGGTGGCCCTGGGGGTTGGCAGGACCCTCTGTGAGGCTGGAAGGGCATTGTATATCATTGTCAAAACGTGCTTTCTGTCTTCTGAGCTTCCAGGTTCTTATTTCCATGCTGCCTGTGCAAAATGACACATGGTGAAAGTATGAGAACTGTGTCGTGCCTGGCAGCCCGTGAAAGCAGTGAGGGGGATGTGTGTTCCCAGGCAGCTTAATTGGATCTGTGTTGCTCTGTGCTTTGTACATGGCCACACTTGATTGGAGTGAACCCCTTCTTGCTGCCATTTGAGCAAAGCACTGCTTAATGAACTTGTTTGCATATGATTGTGTCAGTGAAGTGAATGTTTGTTATAAAGTGCAAGGGGAGGCTTCTCAGAGTGGTAATGATGGGATCCTCTCATCTCAGTTTCTGTGTCCAACTTGGGACCTGAAGCAAAGCCTAGAGAGAGCAGGAGAGGCACAGGTGTGCAGCTGGAGCACGCGCTCCTTGGGCTGCCGAGCCCAGCCTTCACATCCATCCTCTGTGCCAGCATTTACTGATAGTTCTTTACTGAACTGCTTCACATTCATGGCGTTCTCCTGCTCCTCAATCCCTTATTCCTTTGAATCCCACCAGTTGCTCTACTAGTGTAGCAGGAAGACAAGTTCCTGCTGAACAGTACGGGATTTCTGCCCTTTATAAGGGTGAATTCTCCCAGCAGCCAGCACCGACTCCTGGCAGTGCCTTCTGGCAGGCAAGACCTGCACCCCTGGGAAGGTCCTGGAAAGGAGTGTGCCAGTTGGGGAATGCAGCACCCACAGCCCACCTCCGTGTCCGTGCGCACACACGGCAGCCCTGGATAGCATCATCTGGACAAACTTCACTCTCTCCTTATGCATTGAAGGAAGGTGGTTAATGAGGATTAACAGGCTTCAGCCTGGAAGTGTGAGAGTAGCTGCTGGCATGAGACAGATGTTAGGCAGGGGCTGGTGGGGGTGATGCTTCTTATTTAGGCTTGTTAAACGTGGTGGAGAATCCCTCTGGTGCTGGTGTGCTGCTCCCTGTAGTGCTCCTCTTGGCTTTGCTTCCTGAAGTATTCTCATAAGTGGCTGTGCTTATTCCCCTCTGCATTGCACGGGGCAGGACTGTGTAGGGACACGGGCTGCCCACAGAGCTGTCATGTCTCATGGGATGCTGCCTCCAGAGCCCTGGTGCCTCTGGTAGCCCACAGGGCAAGGGAGGAGTGTTTTGTCCTGCCCTGGCTGCTGTGATAGACCTCCTGTCATCGAAACTCGCTTTTCCCTGTTTGGTGCCTGTGGTAGGGCTGAGTCCACAGCGATCTCTTCTGCCCCTGGACTGGAGGAGTTCCCTTCCTGAGCCCCAGGGCCTGAACCACGCTGCTGGCTGGGTACTGGTCTCCCCAGAAAAGAACATCTCCAGAGAGGGGAAAGTGCTGTCTGTGTGTGAGCAGAGAGAGTGATTCAGGTAAGCGGTTGTCTGCTGTAGAACTTACCCAAATGCAAACCTGTGGTTGCGGGCTTAAAAAAGAGAAATAGTGTGGTTGAGCATAACTCACTGTTCAACAGAAGATAAAGAATAGTCTTTCTCTCCTGTGCACGTGTGTCATTGGGTCAGGTCTCTAATGAGCTGACTTTGTCTGTTCGTGTGCAAAATCCTTCCACAGCTGCTTCCTACCAGGGCCACACTGGAAAATAGCAGACTGGCATTTTTCCTCTAGTTGTCTTTGTGATCTGGAACAATAACAGCAGCAAAGAAGAGGCCAGTAGTTCAGCCCTGTTTCGATCTATTTACTGCATCTCTTTAGAGCAGTAGATGAATTATTATTAAACTTTCAGTGGCCTGATAAAAGTGATAATGTATCTTTGCTGTAAACCTGCTTTATGGACAGGCAGGGACTGGTATGGTTGCAGGGTGCTTGCATTAGGGGTACGTGAGTGGGATTGATAGGAAATTTTTATTTTCTCCCTTACCTCTTTGGATGGAGCCACTTCATTCAGGGTGTCTGTGTACCAGCGCATGCACATCTGGTGGAATGGAGGATCCATCCACCTCATGCCAAGCTTGTAAGGGCTGAGCTGAGGAAAGGGCTGGAGGTGCTGTGCATTGTGGAAGGTGCTGGGAGGCAGTGTCAGAGTCCATGCCCACTCCTGGTGCCTCACAGCTGAAACAGCTGCACTGGAATCGTTCTGGAGTCATTCTTAATACCCTGCGGTGCTGGGTATTAGCTGGTCAAATGTGCCAACTATACTTACAGGAGAACCAGATTAGGGGCAGAGGATTAACAGCTCTTGGGGGTTGGTAAATGTGGTGTTTTTCATGTGTTTTTAAAGCATTTGCTTCCTAACTCTGTATCTGCATCCAGTTACAGTTGCTGTTGCATTACTGCAGGACCAGCAAAATGAGGTGTTGTCTTCTCTTAAGTGATGAACAAAAGAGGAGCGAAAGTTTAGGGTTATGGCAAGGGCAAGAAACCCTCTGCTGGGCTGGAAGGGCAGACTTGGAAAGTAAATGTGGAGAGGTGCTGTGTGGCCAGTGCTCAGTGATGAGGTTCTTGCTCATTTGTCTACTTTGCCTGTCAAATGTTCCTGGAGCTGTTCAGGAATGGCCAGTCTGGCTCCTGAGAGGCTGCAGTCCCCCATCCACAGCACAGGGTTGTGGGGACCCCCAGCTGCTCTGCAGCCCTGTCTATTGCTGAGGGCTGTGGGGCCCCCCCCATGCTGTTCTGCCCACTGCCCTCAGCCCAGCAGGGAGTTGGCCAGGGGATAGGGAGGTGTGTGGGGCTGTGTTTGGTGCTGACCCATCAGGCTGGGGGGACTGCACTTGAGGAGTTCCTGGTACTTGTCTCAATTGTTAAATTGTTTATTTGAGTCGGCACCTCTATCTCTTTCAGATTTAATCATGTCCCTCAGCACTGTTCTGACTGTGTGTCCATTGTTCCCCTCCACACCCCGCATGTCTGGGGTTGCTGCCACAGCCCCCTGGAGCGGGTTGGGAGGAGGGCACACAGCATTCCCTGGAGCAGCAGCCACAGAGGTTTAAGCAGTAATGGACCCTCTTGTAGCAGCGCTGGCAGGAAGCAGGAGTGACGCCGGGAACACGCTGCTGTTGCTGGAGTGTTTGTTTAGCGGAGCCTCTTGTGAGGAAGTTGCATCTGATATTTTGTAGTGCTTCCTGAATCACTTCCAACATCTTGTGATGTGTCTCCACAGGCAGCTCTTTATCCTTAGTCCACTCAGGCTGCAAGAGTGTTGAGAAAACCAGAGCAATTATCATGGAGATGCTTCTGAGACGAGCAGTGACACAGATACAGAGCAAGGCACATGACTGCTGTGCATCCGTGGGTTCGCTGTGCTTGGGATTGGTACAGACTGGCTGCTGTCTGTGGGACACTGCATCACCAGGGACACACATCAGTAAAAGCCAGGGAGGGTCTGGACTGGAGTGATGTGCTGTGCCTCTGGGGAAGAGACAATAAGAAATACTAGCCTGGATTCCCAAAGTCCTTATGTTTCTGTCCCCTTTTCACTTGAAATACTGGATTTGCTTCCCCCCAGCAATGCCAAGAGCCTTTTATCTTCAGCTCTGTCTAGACGGGCCCTTGAAGTGCAGTGGCAGTGCCTATTGGCTGGGCTCACTGGGACAAAGGACACCAGATAAGGCTGCTGGCTCTGGCTGATGGGAGAGAGGGCCTGCTCCCATCACACCTGTTGGTATCTTGATGCAGAGGGACCACACACTGCTGGGGACATGGCGGGTGTTTCAGCACTTCCTTCCCTTGGCTCTCTGTGGTCAACTCACTGAGAAAAATGAGCTTGGCTTTGTTGTCACCTGCAGTGCTGTTGGAGCCCTCCTCCCTCAGTGAGAGTAAGGGACATCATCGCCTTGGTGCTGAGCTGGGCACACTGGGTTGGGAAGGATGGGTACGGCTGTTAAAACTCAAGTGTGTTACTGTAGGAGCATGGGTAACAGTTCTGGAGAGATGTAGTGAGGTAGCCACTTAAGACTGGACTACAATCTCTGCTTCATGTGTTAGTGATTGATTTTCAGTTTGAAACTTGGCACAGTAATTTAAGGGCTAAATTTAATTTTCAGTGTAGGTTTTTTTGAACAAAGTTAATGTTTGCAAAGCAAGTCTCCACATGTATGCCTTACATTCTTCCCTGCATCATTGTCTGGGTGCATTCAGCGCAGCTTTCTTCTGAAGAAGGGCAAGAGGTATCAGGCTGGTACCTGAAGACACTTTTTTGGATTCATTTTTTTGATTATGTTTTATCATTTTACTTCTGCCAGTGGATCTGGCTTTGCTTAATGGGAGCTAGGAGCAGAGAAGGCTGTTTGGTCTCCATTAATCTTCAACTGCTTCAGATTTCTCTCCCCCATGAAAAGGTTTGCAGCAGCAGCATCCCAAGCTGAGGTTACATTGGGCACCAAGCAGAGGTGCTGGGGTCACACCAGCGTGGCACAGAGAGTGTTGGCTGGGGGCCACTCCCATGGTTCAGGCTGTGTGCACATATTTTATGTGGGAGGCTGCTGGTGCCTGCACAGCAAGGGCAGTAAATCTGCTGTCAGAAGGACTGCACGTATGTAATGAGAGCAGATTATTTCTGTTTTCCATTATTTTGCTGCCTTGAGACAGGTGGACAGATTATAGAGCATAGAGAGTATATGTTTATCAGTCCTTTCCTGCCTCTTTCATCACCACCCCCCTCCCCGGTGACCCCATTTTCAGAGGGATAAAGCGAGCAACCCAACCTCATTTCTCAAATCTGTTGCAAAGTCTGATTAGGGGAGTGGAGGAGCTCTGGCATGAGGCGCATGTGCAGCCTGCTGGGCCCGGGCTCCGCAGCCTTCCCAGTCATTCCTGCCCTGCAGGGACTGTCTGGCCTCTGCTCGTGCCACTGTCCCTCTTGGGGATCCCGCTCAGTAAGTCTGAGTCCTGCGTGAACAGTTTTTCTCTCCGCAGGTGTGCCAAGGGATGTATGTGCCGCACTCTAATGGGGCACATGCCAGGCAGGATTCCCTTCCCGGGAGCCTGCAGCACAGGAAAGCTGGGGAGATGCCGAGTGATTGATGTGAGCTTTGCTGTGAGCCTGGTTCTTAGAGAGAAGCCTGGTATTGACTTTGGGGACAGAATTGCTGGAGTGGCTGTCCCATGACCAAGTGTTTTGGTAGGAGCAGGCTGGCTCTCCTGGCTGCAGCTGGTGCCTCCTTGGAGCAGCAGAATGTGCTGGCTTTTCCATAGCAGTGGTGTCTGCTCTCAGGAAGGAGCCCTGGCTCAGCTGCTGAGGTCATCCCACCCTGGCATGTTACTCCAGAGGCAATTCCAGCCAAATGCAGGTGCTGGTGCCTGGCTACCATTCTTCAGAACCTGTGCTGTGTTGCCCAACGAGCAGTAAAGAGAACTGGCTGGCCATTTGGGGCGGGTTTTGGAGGTAAAAGTGGAATCAGAGTGCTGGAGCAGAGAAAGCGTTTTCTGATGTTGGTGGGTAATGGCATTCCTTACTAAATCCTGTGTGGGCTTGTGGCGGCTTTTCAAGGAGGAGGAGATGTCCTGAGGAAGGGGTGCATGTGGCCTGATTGGAGGGGTCAGAGCAAACTTCTGCATTATAAAAGGTGTCTCCAAAGCTGCAGGGCAAGGCTAAATCTGCAAAGACCAGATTTTGGCTGCTGATGAGCTTCAAGCCCTTCCCGTTCGTGTCCAAAAGAAAAACAGGTCTGAACGAATCCCTTGGTTGTGCTGGTGTCCTTCTGAGACGGTGTTTCCAGAAATTCAAGAGTAAATTACGTGGTTCCCCAGGCTCTCAGTTTGTATCCACAGCAGTGCCAGCTGTCCCTGTTGCAGCTGTGGCCGAGTCCCCCTGGTTTGGAATCCACCAGTCCAGCAGCACCCATCCTATAGTGTGCTGCTCCAGCACTGGTTGCTCTGGGACACTGTGGTTCCTTGTGTGCAGGGAAAGCTGCACCTCCCTGGCTGGTGATAGAAGGTAGTGTTTGGGATGAGCAAGTTCTGCGTAGTGGATTCTTGATACCCAGTGGAAAAAAATTCCATGGTGGCCTGTACTTGAGAGGGTGCTGATGGGAAGTAATTTTGCTCTACCTGCATGATGTGATCAGACTCTAGAAGCATCTGTGATTTAGGTGTCCTGATCCTGGCTGAGTCCTGGAATTGTAGACCTAGATTAGCATTGAGCACCTGCATCAACATTTTGAGAAATGTGTGACCTCACCAAAGCTGCAATGAGCAAGACAGAGTGCGTGGGCATTAGGAGACAAAATTCTTGTTTTGCTTCAGCTTGAACAAACAGAAGATTTCATGAGGGCAGCAGTGTCAGCTGCTGTGGGGCAGGGGTAGGTGTGATGGCACGGCTTCGGATCTGCATTAGCTATTGCTGCACTGCCTCTCCTCTCCTCTCTGCAGAACATCGTGTCCAAGAACGCGATGCAGTACCGCGGGAATGCCCAGCACGATGCCCAGGAGTTCCTGCTTTGGCTGCTCGACAGAGTCCACGAGGATCTGAACAACGTGGTGAATTCCAGCGGCGTGCCTCCACTCAAGGTAAGGGATTCTGCTAGGAGACAATGTGGGAGTCTAAGTTTGCACACAGGCTTTCCTTTTAAAGTAGTTCTCCCCATTGGCTTCTCAACTTCAATAGTTCAGATGGAACAAAAACTTGCGTTAAAATACTGTTTGTTTCTGCCCTGGGAATGTAACCAGCTATTCCACTAACCCCTGGCAAATGCTCCCTGACGCAGTTGTGTTTGAGTGGCTCTGCAGTAACCAGGAGGTGTTACCAGGGGGCTGCTGGCCCTTGTCAGGTGTGAGCCCCATGCCCTTCCCTGGGCTGCCATGCCCACCTTGCCTTCCTGCATGCCCACCCCTTGGAGCAGAGTGTGCTTGGTAGTTAAAAATGCTTGTGGCATTTTTCCAGTGGTTTTGGCTAAGGAAGGTGTAAATTTGACTGGTGTTCTGGAGCCACCTGCTTGGTGCATCCCCCCCATGCCTGGGTGTGCCTCAAGGGTTTGTTCCTCTCTTTCAGCCGCCGCTGGAGGATGATGTGCTGCTTGAGGGCCCAGCCTTTCCCATCAGTAGCACTTTCGTGCAGGAACTCTTTCAAGCCCAGTACAGGTATGGTATTTTGTAAATTTGTTGAATGTATGGGGGACCCCTGTATAACTCTAAACTGACACTAGCTCCCAGTACAGTTGGGACTGGTGTCCCTGTGTTAACAGCTGTTTCTGAATTCCTGCTGAAGGGAATCTGAACTAAGACCTTGCTCTAGAGGAAAGAGAGAATTTCACTGCTTCAAATTTGGTACATTCTGTGTAAATCTGCAGTATGTACCACTACACGTGTTCCTGTGCATCCTGAAAGTGAGTCAGTGCTTCATGAGCAAAGGTTCAAGAAAGCCCAGTGCTATGGGGCTCACCCTGACTGTCAGAGGGAAGAGCCCATGGCAGGATCTGGAGGTGCCTGGGAGTTAGGGATCCCCAGTGTGTGCAGAGTGCTTGTCATCTGGCACTTGGGAATTCTGAGCTGAAGTTAATCGCTGTCCCTTCAGGGCTTTCCCTTGTGTTTCTCTGCATTCTCAGAAGAGAGCTTTCTAATTTCAGAGCTATTGGAGGAGAACAGCTGAATCACCAGTGTTCCTTGATGGCTTGTGCCTGTACTGCTGTAAGAACTATAATTGCTGGGCTTTCTTCCTGGTATTTGCCAACTTTTCCTTTGCAAAGGAGAAACCTTAAGCCTGGTCTAAGACACAAAGCCATTGTAAGGTACAGGTTGATTCTGAATGAGAGAGAATTCTTGTGTGGAGTTTATCCTGAGTAAGAGCTGTGTGCACCCCGGTGCTGACTGTCTCTGTCCCTGTCCTGTCACTTCACTTCTCTCCAAAGACAAAACCCTTCCAGGGTTTCCTGTTGGATCTGCTGTTGGTGAATGTGGGATGTGATGGTTTGTACATTCCCGATGAAGTGGGGTGTAACTCTGCCCTGTTATCCACTTTTGTCCCAGGTCCTCCCTGACGTGCCCTCATTGCCAGAAGCAGAGCAACACCTTCGACCCTTTCCTCTGCATCTCGCTGCCGATCCCTCTGCCGCACACTCGGTATGGAACTGTCCTGAACGTAATGTTGGCTCTTTCCCATGCATGTGGTGTTGTTTAATTTACTACATCAGGAAGACAGATATCAGGAAAATTTCTGATAAGTCTTTTAAAAAGATAGATAGGACCATGTGGGGATTTTACGTTTTGCTTTGCAGGTAAAATGGAAAATCGAGCCTTTTACTTTTTTCAGAAAGGCCTATCCTTCCTATAGAATTAATTTTGGGGGAAAAAGTCTTTGATTTACATAACCAAAATATTTTGCTTTTCACTTAATTTATAGTATTTTAAAATTAAAAAAGGGAAAAGGATGAAATGCACTTTTATTTTAGAACAGCCTCACTGATCACTCTAATTTCAAAAAGTGAAGTTAAAATCTTTCCTGCAAAATGTTTTGATTTTTTGAAAGACAGCTGATGCAAATAAAGCAAAATGCTTCAGGGGAGGAAACAAATCCAGATAAAAGTGAAGATAGAGATGCACAGCAGAACTACTTGTGGTATAAACAAACTCCTTCACCTGGTGTTTGGATCCAGAAAACTTGTGTAGGTTCCAGAAGCAATGGAACAGAGTGATGATAGGGCAGATTAAACTTTGCTCTGTCACACTTGCTCTGGAAATCCCTGCTTCACTACCGGGTGGAGGCTGAGCGGGCTCTTCAGGGAAGGTGTCCCTGCCTTCTCCTCTCCCCAGGTAGTGCTGCTGGCTGCTGTTGGAGGCAGGATTGAGGGCTGAGAGGCAGCCTGTTCCCAGTAGCAGCTCTCCAAGTACTTCAAGGTGCTCTCTTATACTGTCCCAAGCTTTCTTACAGGATCCTTATTGGAAAACTGATTGCCTTTGCATACACCGTTTTGGTTTTAACTTTGTGGGCCTTTTCTGAGATGTTTTACTTGTGGGAGCAAGTAACACCAGGCCATGTAGTAAGAAAGGAATCTGTAAATCAAACACGCTTGTCTGGCTGCAGCTGAGCACAACTCCAGTGTGAGGTGGATCCGGACAGTCAGGAGGGCCCTGTACCTGGTGGGCAGCCTGGATGTGCCCAGGTTGGGCTGAAGCTGCTCCAGGCAGGGCCCAGAGGTGCTCAGCCCAGCCTAGCAGTGCTCCCATGCTCTCCACAGGCCGCTCTACATCACCGTGGTGTACCAGGGCAAATGCTCACACTGCATGCGCATCGGGGTGGCCGTGCCCATCTCTGGAACAGTGGCCAGGCTGCGGGAGGCTGTCTCCTCGGAAACCAAGATACCCACGGAGCAGGTAATGGGCTGGGCTGCTCACCTGTGTGCCCTCCCTGCAGCGGGAGGGAGAGAGGAGGCTTTTGTCCCTTGTTGGATACATAGGAATCGAAAATCACTACCCATGGTTGAACAGGGAAGCGAGGCAGTGGTGGAAATCTGGATCATGCTTTTCCCTGTGCATTGGCTGTTTGAATCCTCGTGATGTTGGAATAGCCCTCAGTGGAGTGTGCAGACCTGCCTGACGCCATGGTTACCTGCGCATGCTGGCAGTGAGGGGACCACTGGGCAAGTTCCTCTGTAGGAAGAGCTTCTGGAAAGCTGTTGAAAACCTCTCCATATGTTGCTTTTACCCCAGCTTCTCATTCATGGCTGTCTTTTTCCCTGTTCCTTGCTCCTGGCTGATGCTAGGATGCTTTGAGGAGTGCCATCCCTTAGCAGGAAAATCCCGGCTGAGAGACGGGGCACTGAGCCGAACCAGGCGCGGGTGGTTTGATGGGTTCTGGTTTGCTTCTGCTGCCTGCAGATTGTGCTGACAGAGATGTACTACGATGGGTTCCATCGCTCCTTCTGCGACACCGATGACTTGGACACCATCCACGAGAGTGATTGCATTTTTGCCTTTGAGACCCCAGAGATCTTCAGGCCCGAGGGCATCCTCAGTCAGAGAGGTGAGTCAATAACTCCGCTTAATGCCCACCTCAGGTGACTAGTGAGGGAGGTTTGCGTGGGAAAAGAATGAGTCCCACAAGCTGTTGATGTTCTGGTGTATTGATTTCAGCTCTGACTTTGTCCAGGCTCATTCCAGAAGATTTAATAGTGTTGTCAGCTGAGAGGTTATCAAGCAGTGTTGTACACTCCTTTCTGCCTCTTCTCGGGGCTGATGCTGCAGGCCAGGCTGGCTTAATGTGAAATCTCTTGTCAGGCTTAATTTAAAGACCTGCTAGGGACCAGATGAAGCCACTGAAATTGTGTTATTTAAAATCAGATTGCTAGTGATGAATAAACAGTCTCAGGAATGAACAAACACTTTCTCCTTCCAAGCTCAAACCCCTCAGCCTCTGCGTGTCCCCTCAGTGAAAGGGAGTTGTGGTGTCCTGGGCAGATGAAGTGTTATCAAAGGCAAATTTTATTATTGAAAGTAACAAGTTGGGTTCCTGGCACTTTAGTTTTTCTTGCGGGCAGTAAAAGCTGAGAGTGCTTGTACAACCTGCTGTGAAAATTTGGAGGAGGAGCACTTGCATATTATGTCCTTCTCTAAAGAAACAGTCACTGTGAAAGGTAATTGCTCTTTGAAGCCTCTGTACAAGTGATGGAAATGCTCCTGATTCCATACTGACCCGCTCCTCTGCAGCCCAAGGAGGGTTTCTTGAGGGGGCATCAGGGCACTAAAGGCAAATGACATAATAAAATCTTTCCTTTCTCCTAATTTTTCAGGAATACATGTGAACAATAACCTGAATAACTTGAAATGTGGCACTGAGCACTCCCGAACAATAGCATACTCTCAAGGAACGGTGAAGTCTGGAAAACTGGAACAGTCCTGTCCTAAACTAGCAGCAAATGACAAGATTGTCTTGCTGGTGTGTAACAGAGCATGCACTGGACAGCAGAGCAAAAGGTGACTGGCAGCAGTATGGTTGGAGTTACTCTTCTGGCTGCTTCCTAAACTGACCTGGATTTTACTCTTCTGTAGTACAGGCTCCAGGTGTAGGAACAGCAGCTTGCATCCCTAGCTCACATCAGGTGCTAAAGAACATGTTGATCAAAAAGCATTAATGGGTGCAGCAAAATATTTCTAATTTTGGTGGACTTCAAGTATTGCATTACTGTAAAGGAGCTAATGCAGCCAGGTTGGGAGGATACACCACCTCTGTAGAACTGTCTGGTTTGAGAGCAGCACATTTGACCAGATCCTGTTATGGGTGGGAATTTTAAATTAGAGTGAAGATGGGAAGAGGGGGAGAAGCGAGAAACAACCGTGGCAAAAGCATTTGTATCAACTGGAGCCTGAGAACTGCCTCAGCCTCTGAAGCTTCACAAAACTTCACGTGAAGTTCTCCCAGATAGTTTGGGGTTCCAGTTGCTGAACAGGATAATCTTTTAATTGTTCCCTCAAATGCTTCTCCTTCCCATAGGTTTGGCTTGCCTTTTGTGTTGCACTTGGAAAAAACAATTGCTTGGGATATTCTGCAGAAGGAAATTCTGGAGAAGATGCAGTATTTCCTGCGGCCTGCAGCCTGCTTGCAGGTGAGACAAATGTCCTCTCTGGTCACCACAGAGGAGCTGTTGGATGCACAGGCTCCGTTGCTGTGCCTCAGCCCTCTGTCAGCTCATCGGTGCAGGCATATTTGAGACCTTGTACATTTGCTTTCTCATGTCAAACGGTTCTAGGGTAAAGTCTTTGTCAGCCAGTGCTGAGAACAATTTGCACGTGGGCAGGTTGGGTTGGAGCCTCTGAGGTGGTCTCTGCTCTCCCTATTGCAGGTTTGCCCGTTCAGCTTGCGAGTGGTCAGTGTTGTGGGCATAACATACTTGCTACCTCAGGAGGAGCGACCCCTCTGCCACCCAACAGTGGAAAGGTGAGCTGGCCCTTGGGTGCTGGGACCTTCCCAGGGGTGGAGAGAGGTGTGTTAGCTGGGAACTCTGTGTTAACCATGCAGAAATGAACAGTCCTGGTGTGGATGTGTGGAATGGACTGCAGAGGCCTGAGGAGCAGGGAAATGATGGAGCATCCTCAGGAAGCTGTGTGAGAACACCTCAGTTGTGTGTCGTGCCATCTGGAGTCTGTCCTCCCTGGAAATGGAGAACAGAATGAAAATATTACTCCCACTATTTTTAATTTTTTTCTTGTGCCTGTTATTCTTCAGAAATGTTGGTAGATGCCTGTTCCGTAACAGGTGTATGTTGCCTTACAGAACTTGCGTACTTGGGTGAAGGCATTTGCCAGCTTTGCCAAGTTTTTTGCTGTGTGAATTCCTTTTATTCCATTGCAAACTTGAGCTGTGGGAGTGGAGGAAGGATGAAGGGCTTGTGGAGAGAAATTACGTGCATGTAGAAGAGAATGTAGACTTTGGATCGAAAGATGATCTGACTTCTCTCTGCTCCTCTCTGCAGGGCATTGAAGTCATGCGGACAGGGGGGAACCGCTCATGTGAAATTAGTGGTAGAATGGGACAAAGAAACTAAAGATTAGTAAGTATGAAGTAAAAAACCTCAAAGCGTGTTCACCTCACAATTGCTGCTTGCTTGTGTGAACTGTGCATCCTTCAGCAAACGTGAGACAACTCAAACTCCACCTGTGCCCAGCCCCTGTCTGCAGGGAGAGCCTGGGGAGCAAGGGGATGTGCTGGTAAATGTGGTGTCTCCCTGATGCAGCTTGTTTGTGAATACAGAAGAGGAATATATTCCAGACTCTGAAAGTGTCCGCCAGCAGAGAGAGCTTCATCATCAACCTCAGATCTGCACTTTATCTCAGTGTTTCCAACTGTACACCAAAGAGGAACAGGTAGATACAGACTGCGTACTCTGGCTTGTTCACATGCCACAGGAGCTCCCTCACTCCAGAGCAGCTCTTTTCTGCAGACATTGATTCCTTGTGACAGGAGAATAGATTTGTAACACAAGACTAGTTATCTGTGCTGCTAATGGAGCTTCTCTGCAGTGAGAAGCTTGTGGGAGGTCCTGCTGCTGGGTTCTTTGCTGCCCAGATGTTGATACAAGAACTTAGTCCTCTCTTTGGCAATTTTCTCCCTGTGAAATAATATAAATATTGTAAAGGGTTAGAACAATGTGGCTTCATGGGAATGTCCTGGAGCAATTGTGTGTTCCCAAGCTTGAGTAGGGCTGGGGTGGGCTCAGGCAGCCCCCACTGAGTGGGACCCCCCCCAAACAGCAGCACAGTGACCACTGAGCTCAGTTCTGCAGGAACATGGCTGCTCCCCTGCTCTGGCTCTGCTTATGGTGTATGAGGCTGAAGAGGCAGGAGTGATGGTGTGCCACAGGCAGGCTAGAGAGGGCTCTGACCTGGCCCTTGCCTGGCACATGGAAGCCATCTGAATTCCTTTGGCAGTCTCTAATCTGCTGTACAAAGGGCTGGTCTGGAGGTAGTCTTTGTACCCAGGACTGAGCTGTAATAATTTTGGAGCCTCTCTTGTTGCTTCTTTCAGAGGTCAATGAAGAATTGTTTGACACCTTAAATCTCTGTGGCTGCTGAGTTCTCTGAGCACTGGGCTGTGGAGGGAGGCTTGGGGGACACGGAGAGTCTTCAGTATGTAACTCTGTGCTGTTGGGACTACAGAGGAAGAGGGTTCCCAGAGGGCAGTGAGGTGTCAGAGGTGACATCCAAAGTACACCTTCTTTCTGTTCTGATGTTTTTCTGCTTTTTTTTCTGCTATTTTTTTCTGCTGCTGGTTTTCTTGTGAGAATACTTTTCAGGCTGCCAAGCCTGCCTGCTTTTTGCCTTGGTTTTTCCTCCTTCTCCCCTTCCAAGGCATTGGCATTTATAAGGTGCAAAAAAGTCCTCTGCACAGCAGCACTGGCTGGATTCTGCCTTGCAGCAGGAAGTGCTGCCTGAATGAGGCACCCATGTCTCTGCTTGTCACTTTGAAAAGCATAATTGGGAATGCTGCATTTCCAGTGAGCTTGATAAATGCTGGAGGGAGATGAGGCAGAGGAATCAGTGTCTGCACTGGGCTTGGGGCAGCAGAGGAACAGTGGTGTGGTGCAAGCTGCCTTGGAATTTGAAAACCAATACCCACTCCTGCCCATTCCTTGTAGCTTGCCCCAGATGATGCATGGCGATGCCCACACTGTAAGCAGCTGCAGCAGGGTAGCATCACACTGAGCCTCTGGACCTTACCCGATGTTCTCATCATACATCTCAAAAGGTTTAGACAGGTAAGGATGCCTGTAGTGTTGCTGGAGGACTGCTGAGTGATGTGAGTAGACCCCCCTCATTAGAAGCAGCCATTCTGCCCTATGTGTTCCTCACCTGGGGTTTTCCAGGCATGGTGGCCTTGGGCCTCTGCAGCTCTTCTGTGCTCTTCTCTGTACACAGGAAGGAGACCGAAGGATGAAACTTCAGAACATGGTTAAATTTCCCTTGAGTGGCTTGGACATGACTCCTCACGTTGTGAAACGCAGCCAGAGCAGCTGGAGCCTGCCATCGCACTGGTCACCTTGGAGGAAACCTTATGGCCTCGGCAGAGATCCTGAGGACTATATCTATGACCTGTATGCTGTCTGCAACCACCATGGCACCATGCAAGGGGGACACTACACAGGCAAGTGTCCTGCTGTGTTATCTGTGGTGGAGCCTTTCACAGAGAAACTGGTTATATTTCTGTATGGAGTCAGAGTGATGGAAGCAGAGTGCCGTAAGTTACAGAAGGTGAAGTGAATGGAGCCACCCCAAATGATGTTTTGTTCTGAGCAGTAATGCTGGACAAAGAAAAGTCCTGAAATGTAAGCTGTTTATTATGTTCTGGCAGCCTCAGGCTTCCATCTTGCCAGTCAGACTGGAAGATGATACAAGAATAAATCTGTTCCTCGTATTCTGCTCCGAGTCCATCATAGCAGATAAGGTTATGTTAAATATCATACAGCAAACCTGAGAGTAGTAGGAGTGAGGGAGTCTTACAGTAATGTATTATTTCTTAGCATATTGCAAGAATTCTGTTGATGGCCAGTGGTACTGCTTCGATGACAGTGAAGTTCAGCAACTTTCTGAAAGTGAAGTCTGCAAGCAGACAGCTTACATCTTGTTCTACCAGCGACGCACAGCGATCCCCTCGTGGTCTGCCAACAGCTCGGTGGCAGGTAAGCCCTGCTGGCACTGTCCAGAGGTGGCTGTAAATTGTCTTTCATGGATAGTTTGTCCTTCTGAAGAATTTTCTACCCAGCTCTGCTTAAGCCCCCGCTCTGTGTCCCAAACTCGGCAAGGCTTGTCTGAGTCTGTGGCTGTGCATCAGGGGCCGTGGGAACCTTCCACCTCTTCTGCTAAGGCAATTTTGGCAGGGAGGCTGTGGAGATGGGGGTAGCCCCTATGCCCCCATAGGTGACTGCTCAGATCTGCCCTTGTCAAAACCAGGACATCAAATCGTGACTCGCTCCTTCCCTGTGGCAGCACTCTGAGTCCCAAGGAGGCACTGGTAGTGCACGTGTTGGTGGAATCCAGGATGAGCTGTGGGCAGGTGCAGGCTTGGTGACCTGCCTTCGGAAAAAAAGGGATTTTTGTGGCATTGGGGTGGCAGCTGAAACGCCGCCACTGCCTGCATTGCTGGTATTCACAGCACACTGGGACAAGTGCAGTTCTGTCTTCCTATTCTGACCATAACTGCTCTGTAAGAGGAAAGCCCCATTCCCTTGGCAGTGTCTGGATGCTGGGGCCATGAGGGCCAGCTCCAGGTGTCTGCCAAAGCTAGAGCAGTGCAGTGTGTGCCCCATGTACCCGACTCCCTGGCCTGCCAGGGTTCCGCGTGTGTGCAGCCGCGCGCTGCTGACCTGTCCCGTGCCCGGTCCTTGCAGGCTCCACGAGCTCGTCGCTGTGCGAGCACTGGGTCAGCCGGCTCCCGGGCAGCAAGCAGCCCAGCATCGCCTCCGCCGCCTCCTCGCGCCGCACCTCCCTCGCCTCGCTCTCCGAGTCGGTGGAGCTGACTGGGGAACGGAGTGAAGATGATGGTGTGTATCATTGTTGGGGGGGAAAACTGGGCCACTTGTCTTTCTGTTGCAAGATCCTTGCTAAAATAGCTGCAAAATCTGTGGTTGCACGGGACAGTTATTCCAGCAGCTGAGACAGGCAGGCGCTGGCTCGGTAGGAGCACAGGTGGGCTTCTGTCTCACATGAAAGGTTGGAGGAGAACAGGGCAGGAACCTTAAGGAGCCTTTCAAAGAAAGCAAGTGCCATCAACAAAACCTCTCAGTCAGGAACTTCCTGTGCATGTGTTCTCTCTGGGTCTCACTGCATCACCTTTGCAGGGTGGCTGACACAGTGCTGACAGATTTAGCATAGGCACTAATTGCCTGTTGCTGTGCTGCTGGATGGTCCCAGGGAGCGGGGGGAGATACAAATTCACTCATGTACACTCATGTGTGGTTCCTCCACACATTGCCTTGTAACTTCTGACAATGTGGAGCTTCATGGGTCAGTCAGAGCATTTGGAAGCTGGTGTGGAGATGTCCCTGCAGTAGTGCTGTGACAGCTGTCAGGTCTGGCCATGGAAGTCACACTTCTAAAATACTTATATTTTTTGTTTCTGAATACAATTATATCACTTGATCTAGAGGTAGGAATCCTACTTTGCCTTTCACAAAATGTTGTGGGAAACATTCTTTAATACAGAATCATAATCCTAGCTGGTGATCTCCTTGCCAGTTTCAAGGACTTTCGAGGTGCAAACTCTGTGTTTGATCTCCTGCTGCTCAGGGATGAGAGAAGAATCTGGGTTACCAGTTAGAGGCTTCAGAAAGTTACTCTTGGGTGACCCCTAGCAAATAACAGTTGTTGGATTCCTCATTCAGCTTTTGTGCAAGAAACTGTGCTTGCAGCCTGCATGGAGAGACACATAGTGTGGTGTGGGAGAGCTGCTTGGCCCTTGTGGGGAAATGTGGATGGGTGGGGTAAACCAGCTGCAGCCTTGGCTTTCCCACTGAGACTGTCACTTGCTTTCTCTGCAGGAGGATTTTCAACTCGACCATTTGTAAGGAGTGTCCAACGTCAGAGTTTGTCATCCAGATCCTCTGTCACCAGCCCACTGGCAGTGAGTGAAAATGGTGTCAGGCCGTCGTGGTCACTCTCTGCAAAACTGCAGTTCCGCTCCAACTCCCCGTCACGCTTCTCTGGAGATTCCCCAGTACATACCTCTGCTTCCACCCTGGAGAAGATCGGGGAAGCTGCTGATGATAAAGTCTCCACCTCATGCTTTGGCAGCCTGAGGAATCTGTCTAGCAGCTACTTGGAGCCCTGTGACAGCAGTCGGCGAGAGCACAGGACGGCTCGCAGAGCCCCTTTGGCTGTCATGGAAGGGGCATTCCGGGAAGAGTCCGTTGTAAGGACATCTAGCTCAGACCTTTCAGATGGGTATGGTAAAAGCTCTGTGCAGCCGGACAGGAATCACCCTGCTCTGGACCCTTTTGATAACAACAATCAAATCGCCTTTGTTGACCAGAGTGATTCTGTGGACAGCTCCCCAGTGAAGGAGGTGAAAGCCCCAGGTGGGACGGGGCTGGCTGCAGACAAGGCACATGACACCCCTAAGAAGGGTCACAGCTCCAAAGGAGCTTCTGAGCCAGACAAAAGTTTGAGGAAGGGAAGGACAGTCTTAGCTACCCAAGAGACCAAAGTCTCTCACTCTTCTCCTCCACTGAAGAGTTCTCAGAAAGCTTCCCGGTCTAGAAGTAAGACAGACTCTTCTAGGGTCAGCGGGCGACACGGGTCTCCTGCTCCCACTCAGGCTAGGAAGGACCACAGTACGAAGCCCTTGGAGGCATCTGTCCCATCAGCTCAACAGAAGCAGAAGTCAGGTTCTTCTCCATCCTCCACAGCTGCCAAGAAAACCCCATCAGGCTCATTGACCAAGGGCTCTTCGTCTGGGAAGAGCCGGACTTCGGACCGCAGCCTCAGCAGGGAGGGCTCCAAGATCAGTCTGGGGTCGGATAAAACAAGCGTTACCAGCAGCTCAAGAACGAGCTCCCCGCGGATCAGCCACTCCAGGAGCGACAGCAGGGCCGTGGACAGCAAGCACGTGCGCAGCTCCTCCATGGCCAACCTGCGGTCTCCAAACGTTGGAGCGCGTTCTGGGTTGAAGAGGGACAGCAAGTCGGAAGAGAAGGGTTTGTCTTTCTTTAAATCAGCCTTAAGGCAGAAGGAGACACGGAGGTCAGCAGACCTGGGGAAGACAACAATGCTTTCAAAAAAGACAGGGAGTGTCAGTTCCAAGTCAGGCAGTAAAAATATGCTGGAGGACAAACCAGAGAAAGGTGGTGTTCCACCAGCCTCTCAAACCAATGCCAACATTACTACTAAAGAAAAACTTGTCTCAAAAGATGCCACATCTAACAAACATTCTCTGCTATCCAGTCGCAAGTCCAAGTCTTCCCAGCTAGATCCCGGAGTCCAGTCTCCTCCTTCCAGTGGCAAGCAGTCTGCTGACAAGCCGCTGAAAAAGTTACCTTCCAGCATGCAGGTGTCTGTACGGCCTTCTCTGGAACCTCAGTGAAATGCTGCAATCCAGGTGTCTTTTCTTCTGCTGAGAAGCTAATTTATTCTGAGCTCTTGTTTTTTGTTCATGTGCCTAATGTATGTTTTGAGGAGAAGTTAACTGCAAGTTGTTAAAGCGCCTTTGATTCTGCCATCAAACCAAATAGCCACAGGCAGCCAGCACTGGTGCAAGTAGCCTAGCTGGAGTCGTTGTTGAACATGAATGCAGCTGTCCCATAGCACTTGTACAGGAGTCTCTGTTGAAAGTGCAACAACTTTCTCCAGATTGGAGGGTTGAAATCTGACCCCCAGTTGTACTGACACTGGTGTGCTTTGTAGAGCTGTGAACTGATGTTCCTTTGCTCTTGTTCCGAGTGGGCTGTGTCCACACTGGTGTATGGCCTTGAGCTGTGGAGGATGCGAAGGAAACTGGAGAGACTGTCGCTTCTTTCTGCTCTCAACTCTCTCTCCCTGCTCCCCTCCATTTTCAAGCTTTCTAAAGGGCAATATTTCAACACTAATGTTGTTTCTCAGGTATATACTCAGCCAGTATAGGAGGGACTAGCATTAGTGACGGACAGAAAGTGTGTCTCTGTGCGTGTCTGTGTAATAGATTTAATTTTTGCATTCCAACAGCAGGAAGTTTGAAATGTAACCTGCAGTTTTGTTGCTATGTTTATGAAGAGTTTTGCTTTGTCCATACCTAAGGCAACCTCTACCCTGTCCTGTTTAACCACTTTCTTCTGAAATGCTCTGCTAAACAACAGAAGAAATCCCTGGGCAGCAGCTGGTGGCCAGCTCGTCCTGTGGGAGCAGAGCCATAGGAGAGTTGTGTCCACATACCTGGATGGCCACGATGCTATCAGGATGCCTGTTCAAACTCCTGGGAAGCATTTCCTAATGTGCTCAGACCCTTATCATAGTGGTATAATTAAGCCTCCATTGTCTCTAGGGATGATGTTTAGATCAAGTGTCATCCTGCCCTCTCTGAGCATGCTTTGGCAGGCCCCTTTGTGTGGGTTGGCAGGGCTGTACACAAACCCCCAGAGCAGTTTTCCTGTTCTCCAGAGTGCTGTACGTTCTTCCCTCTGGCATGCTCGTCCCCTCCCCATGGGTCTGGCTGCCACGTGTCCCTCAGTGGAAGGTTCCCCTTCTTGTTTGGATGACAGCCTCCATCAGGGTCAAAACACTACATCTACTGATGTCTTTGTTTACATACCCTTCTTACAGGGGAGATTCCTCAAGTTCTGTAAGGTTCCTCTTAAGGTGGATTTCTTAAGTCCTTTTACCTATATGTGGTGTAATTTTTTTTTAATGACATGAGTTTTTATTGCTGTGCTGCATATCCTTTATGTCCACAGCCTGTTGTGTAGGTTGTGACAAGCTGGGCAATGTGCCGGGCACGCTCTCTGCTGAGCGAGGTCTGTGCCTGTCCAGTCCAGTGGCAGAGCTTCTTTGGGCATAGCTTGGGGCTAGACACATGTGTGCTCTGTCCCATCAGCATAACAAACTGGCCTGTGCCACCTCCCTTGCTGAGGTGCTGCTCGCAGTGCCGGCAGTCTTGCCCCCAGGTCTGCTGGGCACCTTGCTGCTCTGTGATCACTTTTCTGCTCACCACACACCTGCAGCAAGCTTGGGAGGGAAGGGCTGTGGGTAGCTGGCTCCTTGGAGTGTGTGTGGGGCTGAGCTGGGAGTGCCATCAAGCTGGGATCAGTGTGTGAGGATGAGCCCATCTGCAATGTAACCCTTGCAGTGTCCTGGTGATGTCCTGCTGCATCCCCTTCACATGCCCCAGCAGTGCCCACAGCCTTCACATGTAATGCCCTGACTGTTCCAACCCGAACATGACCATCCCCTCAGTGCAGTCCTTCACCCAGGCATTGTTTCAGTCTCATTTATTGCAGCAACAAGAAGCAAAGATTGCATTGCTTGCTTCTGAAATGTATGACTTGGATTATTCTTGGATTATTTTCTGTTACATCCAGCAGAGCAGATAAGACTTGCTTGACATTGCAGTACTTAAATTACTCCCTGAAATGTTGATGTTGAAGTATTTGTTTAAGGTTTTATCTGTATTAAGGTCTTACACTGTCTTGGCTCTTCTCTTGTAACAACTCTTCTAGCAAGAATGTAATTCTGGTGGCTCATGCTGGCTTGGTTTGGGATCTTTTAATAGACAGAACTACTCTCTGTGCATTTTACCATGGACATTTGTGAAAGGTTATTTTTATCAAATGACATTTTCTTTTCATGCCATCACTCACTGAAGGAGTTTAAACTGGAAGCTGGTGTGTGGGTTTTGAGGTGGTTTTGCTCCTGTGCTGCATGCCTGAACGGAATTTGAAGCCATGTTCAAATCTATGTTTTAGCTGAACACCAGTTCAATGTTTTTATCTGGAGCAAGTGAATGGTCCTTGAAGTTCCCATTTGGGCAGAAGGGAGATGGAGGTCCTGGTATTCCAGCAGCTGATAAAAGTAGCTGAACCTCTGCAATCCCATGAGATGCAATCTCGCTCTCTTTCTGCACATTCTCCATAATTCCTGCTAATTGCTGCCAGCTCCAGCACTATCTGCTCTCTTTATGCTGCCAGACTGGATTTCTCTGTCCTTCTGGAACAGCAGCTCTGGTGCACAGGCCCCTTGCTCTGCAGGGGAGTGTGGTAGGCAGGAGGGTCTGCACTGTCAGTACCCTCATCTCTGAGCAGGTAGGATGCTGCTCCTCTCTGGTGGGTTTTCTGCTCAGGAGGGCTTTGCTTGGGATGTCCTCAGGCAAAATGGTTTGACTTACAAGGGTGCACCAGAGTTCATGTGGAACATAAGATACACACCAGGCAAAATGTCAAAGTGTGTGCGTGCAGTCTCTGGGAAGCGCGGTCCCTGCTCCGTGTCTGTGTCCACTCTGTGTCAGGGCACTTGGGAACACAGCCACTCATGTCACTCCGCACCTCTGCTTGTTGGTGTCACACATCTTCCGTAGTAAATGAGCTTCCTTGCACAGGAGAGGGTTGGAGGGTGTGGGTCCAGGAAACACTGTTCACTGGGAGTGTTAATCAAAGCCTTGTTGCTGTTACAGTCATGACTCCATCAGTGAAGCAGGAGAAATGTTTCTGAAACTGAATGTAGTTTATTACAAGCCCTACTTAAAGGGATTTGGGGAAAAATCATCAGTCTTCTCTCCTTGCTTTAAAGCAGACTTCTCTCTTGTCCCTTTCATGTGTAGGAACTCCTGTCCATGGTATTGTATTGTCCAGCTGCCAGGATGTGGCATGGTACCAGGCAACACTCGAGAGAGGGATCTGCCAAGTCCTAGATGCCAACACCACCATGGCTTTGCATATGGATCCTTCAAGCAGCAAGGGCTTGAGACTATTCTGGAGCAGCTGCATGTACATGATCATCTCTTAAAGTCCTGTTGGCCATCAGAAGCACTCATGGCTGTGGGGGAGGTGGGCTCTGCCATCTCCCAGAGGCTGCTGCTGCCCAGGGACCTCCACCTCCCCAGGGTGGCGGCGTGTGAGGCCTGTAGGTCTCACGGGCATCTGAGTGGGATGGGAGCAGCTGCTGCCAGGTCTGCCCTGCCAGTCCTGCCCAGCCTGTCTGGGGATGGCGGGGTCTGGGATCCTCCTGCCAAGGACTTGGAAGCAAAGGTGTATGGGGTGGCCTCACGGTGATGGGAAATGCCTGGAAAGGGGGAGGCCCAGCAGTGTCCCTGTTCCCAAACAGGTGAGCTCCAAGGCAAAGCAGGCTTTCAGGCAGTGTGCTTCCAATCGGCTTTGGGTTGGAGTCACCTGTGCCAGTGTGTGACTTGCGTTTCACCCCACGTCTGTAGTCTGCCACTTGCTCCTGCTCCTGGAATTGCCCCTCTGGGTGCAGGAGAGCAGCACCTTCATTCCAGTGCTCGATTCCTACAGGAGTCACCTAGAGACTTTTTTTTACCCTTTTTGGGCTGTGTCTTTTGGATGGTGTTTAGTAGTATTCAAGTTATAAGCACATTTTCAATGACGTGTATTGAAGAGGCACCTTTTATTTGTATTAATCACATTTGATAGACAATTTGGTGCCTGCAGTTCTCTGTAACTTGTGTCTCACTTTGCGTGTGTAAATTGTTAACCCTTTCAGACTTATCAAACATGGATTAATAAAAACAAGATGCTTAGGATAGAAAGCTAGCAGCTTAATTGCACTTCTCCCACTGCAAGTGCCCTCATCCGCCGTCGCTGCAGGGGTTTTGCTTTCTGAAGCTGAAACTTGAGCATGATCAACCATTTTTCTCGGTGCGAGGCAGCTTGCATGGCCGTGCTGTCCCCGATGCATGTCCCTACTAACTATGCAAGCCTCTAGCCCAGCCGTGGCTCCGGAGCACTGCTTGGAGTCTGTGCTGCTGCCTCGTGGTGCAGCTGCTGCTGGCACACAGGAGCATGTCCCTGGGTTCCTGCTTCCTTTGCACATCTTTGACTCTTTCCTTTGCAGGATTCTGCGTTACTGACAAGGCTGGAGCGTAACGTAAGGTTAGAGGGATCGGAGCAGGGAAATGAGAACAAACTGATTTCTATTTTGTGTTGTTTTTCCTTTTGTTAGCAGGGCGACCTGCTCAGGGTTCTGTGTGTAGCCTGCCATTCTGTGTCGTGTAAGGGCACGCCTGTGCTGTGAGGAGGGGCAGGCAGGGCCCGGTGCCGTGCGGGCACTCCGAGCTGCTGTGAGTGTCCGTGTGAGGGGAGCGGTTCCCAGTTGTCCTTGTGCTGCCCATGCTGGTCTTGGTCCTTTGCCTGCCTTTCTGGGGTAGCCCCGGCTGCCCGTGGGGGTAGCTGGGCTGCCTGTCCGTGCTCCAGAACCCTGTGGTGTTGGGGTTTGAGCCGTGTCCTGCTGGACAGCAGGTCCCCTGGGACAGCCGTGTGTGCCACGTGGCCAGGGCAGCTGGTGAGGGCTGGCCTGGGCTTCGTGCAGGTCCCAAGACTCCTCCTGGTTCTTGGCCCTGCAGCTTCGGTGCCCTCCCCTTGGTCAGCCAGCATGGAGAGCGTTTGGAAACAACATTCCAAATAATTTTACTGTTGGGTGTTGTTTTTTTTAGTTTGGTTTGGTTTGGGTTTTTTTTTAGTCTTTGTCATTTGCCTACTAATCCAAAAGAATTTGGCAGTATCTAATGATACCTGTGGAGGGAACTGAAATTTAGTTTTAATCTGTGGTGAGATGAAAGTTCTACATGGTTTTCTCAACAAAAGCACCATAAAGCAGTTACTATTAAGAGCTTTATTTTGTAAAAGAAAAGCACCTGAAGACTTGTACAATGTCTGTGTGTTAGGTCTAAAGGCTTAGGGACTCTTCTTTTTTTTTAAAGGTGATAGCACTCAATTTATCTGCAAATAGTGTTTTTTAAAAGACACAGATTAAAACTAAGTGTAACCACCAGTCCCGGCTCACTCAGCCCTGCAGCGCACACGCGCCGGCCTCAGGCTCATGTGGCATTTGTGAGTGCAATAAACCCCTTTGGAGGTGCTACATTGCCTTGGGTAGGGTAACACAAGGGAATCCAGGCCACGAGTGGCTCCATTATTGTCCTGTGGCCTTCCAAGTATGAATTTGTACAGATTTGCTCACCACCTGTGCCTCACCATTGGTTAAAATTGAATTTTAAGTCCTGTTGCAAATGCAGTTTCTCTTCTGGACACAATGTCAGATTTTACACTGGAATATCTACAGTTCTCAAACTGCATGTCACATCACTGTACCTGGTACAGGGACGTGGGGCTTTCCCACACCTTTGATATTCTCCTCTGTATTTTAATGTTTTTGACCTGTACAGTAATTGGAAAGCAGGCTGTCTTTACTTGGGGTTGAACATTGTACCATAAATTTTAAATTATTTGAGGACAACTGCATGAGACTGTGTCAATGCCTTTTATTATTTATTTGTATGTTTTATTATTCGAGGTGTATGCACTTTTAATATGCAGAATTTATATTTTTATGTTACAAATCATTTTCTTTCAGAAAGAAGAGTTTGAATATGAGGAATTGGAATTAAGTGCAAAAAGGGGAATATGTAATAAAATACAATAAATTTATTACTAGGCATCCTGCCTGAGTGAGCGTTTTTCCAGGCCGCAGGCTTCAGCCTTGCCACGTTCCTGCCCTGCCTGCTCCGGGCCCAGGATGAGGGCACGGGCTTGGGAACTTCCCCGTGTGCCCCAGGGCTCCTTTGGGGAAACCAAACCCAGAGGCCTGGTTTTGGGCACAGACCTGTGTGCTGGGGAGGGAAGACACAGGCTCCTGCTTCCCCTGTGTTGTTCCTGATGCTTCTCTCTCCACAGACCATCAGTCCAGGTCCTGCGGTGCTTGGCCACAGTCCCGAGAGTGGGTGTGGGACCTGCACCAGAGTGCTTGTGCTGGTGAGTCTGGTCTGTGAGCCCCAGGGCAGGGGGATGTGATCTGGTTCCTCTTTGGAGTTTGAGGGCTCAGTACCTGCTCAGTCTTCCCTGTCCACCCATCCATGCCTCGTGTCGGGGCTCAGCCCCCCACGTGAAGGGGCTTGTGGGCTTCTCAGCACCAGAGCAGTCCCCTGCCACCCCCAGCCCCATCTATGCCCTCTGCCACCCACAGGAGTGAGACCAAACTCCGGACAGGAGGGGCACATGGACCCAGGTCCTATGGCATTTGGGGCCAGGAGACCCCCAGCCAGATCCCTGCACCTCCAGGAGACCCTCAGGCCACCCCTGCCTACAACATGGCCAAAGGTATTGAGGGCAGGGGTGGCCTGAGGGGCTTCTGCCTGTTCCTTTCCTGCCATCACCAGAAGCTGGAGGCTTGAAGCTCCTCCAGCTCCGTCCTAATTAAAGACTATTTTTCCTTTAGCAGGGTGTGCAACGGTGACTCCCGACACGGAGGAGAGTGTGGCTGCCGGATGGGAATGTGGATGGGCTGCTCCTGCTGCCACCTGCCTCAGCCCAGCGAGGATGAGGATGGAGCAAGGCAGAAGGAGGACAGGCTGCTGCTCCTGGGTGCTGAACAGAAAACCTCTGTCCTTGGTGGATTTTTTCCAAGTGACCCAGCCCCTGGGCTGGGAGAGCTGCTCCAGCTGCCATGGCACCAGCCCCTGCTGGGCTGCCCAGTCTCAGGGCAAACACTCACAAAAGGCTTTAGCGATCCCCTGTGTCCTCTGGGTGGAAGAATGGAAGATGACGTGCCCTCCCCATGCCTGAGGCCTTTCCACTGCGGACTCTGGTCCTCCTGCTCCAGTGAGCCCTCGGATCAGTGCATCAGGGGCTGGGTTGGGCTTCACAAACTCACCTTTCAACACAATTTTTGATTCTCAAGGGTTCTTTTTCTCTCTCCTCCTCCGGGCATATTTCTGCAGGAGGGGACTCTTGCAACAGGTGAGCAGCATTGTCAGTGTGTGCCCCATGCCCCTTCAGTGCTCACCAAAGTGGAAGTCATCAGTGAATCCCTCATGTTGCCCAAATCTCCAGATCGGTTGTCCTGATCTCCCCTTGCCTGGTGGTGGTTACAGAAATGGTGACGTTGGTGTGTTTATCAACAGCTGTGCTGCATCACCCCTTGCCTGCATGGGTCCCTGGGCACTGGGGGACACATGGCCCCTGCCAGGCCCTGCCATGCAGGCTTGGTCTGTGTTTCCATCCATCCTGTTAGGAATGGTGAGCTGGAGCTGAGCCCCTGGGCGCTGGGCCAAGGAGCTGGTTGCTGCCCTGGCCAGTCACGCACACGAGTCCCACCCCTACCGTGTACCAGAGCACTGCTTCACATCTTGTGTAGAAATGGGGATGGCAGATGTCGTATTAAATCATGGGGTCATCATTTATTTATAGGTGATTACATTAAAGAGAGATTAATATAGCCAAAGGCTTTGCAGAATTAGAGTTAATGTACTTGTGTTTATTGTATTTGCCAACATTTTTCCATTCCAGCTGGGTTTTTCTGGCCACAGGATTTAACAGAGAGCCCACTGCCATCCTCCAGCCTACCTGGGAGAGGGGTGAGACGTCCATGGAAAACACTTGAGGACTTTGATCTTCGGGTGATCAATTCTATTGCCTCCCACTTTCTGAGGGTCCGTGGCAGGCACTTGGTGCACGGGCAGGGCAGGGCAGGGCAGGACTTGGCAATGCTTAGAGTGGGGTCAGGAGGGGAGCCCAGGGTTGGGGCTCCCAGATCTCTCTCCTAGGCTGGGATTATGCTATGTTTAACTGGGATTAGATTACTGCAGAGCTGGGCACAGGTTTCTGACACCCTGGGGAGGTGGGTGTGTCCCTGAGGAGTGCCAGTGGGGGGGGGGTGCCAGGTATTCCCTTGGTCCCTGTGGCCCCAGAACCAGGTCTGGGGCTGGCAGTCACCTGTCCCATGGGCTGTAGGTTGCCTGCTGCCAGCTCAGGGGGCACCAGTGGAGCTCCCCTGCTGATGGATGAACCAGAGGAGCCAAACCAGACTGGAGGGGCCAAACCACATGGAAATGGTTACTGTTTGTGCCAGTCAGGAGTGAGGGTGCGTAGGGTGGATGTGCGAATCCCTGCTGCTGCCTAGCGGGGACACCTGCCTGCTTCTGAGAGCCAGAACAAAACCCAAGCTTTGGGAGGCCGTCAATAAATTGTAACACATTAGGCACTGGCACCCCTACCCCTGGACTCTTAAATTTTGCTCTAATTGGAGTATTGCTTTTCCTTCCTCAGCACTTTTTCCCCTCGGCCAGGTATCGATCCTGGCTCTGTGGGGATCTGGCTAACAGTTGGCAATTTATGGGAACATAAAACTAGTCCATCGTCGAGCAAAAACCCAGCTTTTAATAAGAAATGGTGACATCAGCCTCTGGCTGATTCCAAGACGGATTTACCATTTTACAGTGGCTTCCCAGGTCGGGGGCACAGGGGCTGTTGGGGAAAAGGGACCATTAGAAGCCTCTTAGGCTGGACCACCTTGTGGACAGGGGGGTGGCCTGAGGGGCTTTTGAAGATGTGGGGATCTCTTCTGGTCTCCTGTGCCCCTTCCCATGGTGGTTGAGGGTCTGGCTGGGGTTCCCTGACCCCACAGGACCTGGGTCCATAACATGTCCCCTCCTGCCTGGAGCTTGGTCTCACTGCTGTGGGTGACAGGAGCTGGTGGGCAGCAGGCTGGGCTGGGGCAGGGGGTGGCAGGAGACTGCTGGCAGTGGAGGGGTCTGGTGCTGGGCAACCTCCCCAACTCTTTCACGTGTCCTCGCTCCAGCTCCCCCAGCCCCTTTGCTGCTCTCCTCTGGTGACGGATGCTGGTGGCTTTGCGGATTGAGGCTGGTTGTGGATTCCTGGGCCTGTGGGTCCTTATCCCGCTGGTGTGTTCCTGCAGGTTTGGGGGAGTGGGGTCTCTGGGGAGCAGGTCTCTGGGATTACGAGTCACCTGGCACTCTCAGCCCAGCTCCAGCCCCAGGAGGAGCTCCTGAGCATCCCATTACTCCCAGCCCAGCCACCCCTCTCTTGCAGCCTGCAGACGGACGCACTGTCTGTGTCACGCAGCGCCAGGGCGTGTTGTGTTGGGTGTCCCGGTGCTGTAACAGCTGTTCTCCCCGCCATTTGCTGCCGTCTAATTGTGGTTTTATTGAAATGAGTCTAAATTGTCTGGGAATACATTAGCTCGCTGTCTCCCTGTGGCTCACGCTCTATGGATGTGAGTGCTCTGCAGTCGGGAGCGCTCGCACTCCTGTTTTTAATCTTGCGGAACCGGCTCCCTGGAGAACGGGTGCATTTCCTAACAGCCTTAACGAGTTTCCAGAGCTGGGGTCAGATTGTCCTGGCCGTGGTGATGGGGGCCGGGGGGGCTCGCCCAGCGCCGCTCCACAGCTCTGTGCTCCAGACTGTAAATAAAGCTGTGTCCGCTGGTGCTACCGTGAATCCCTTTGCTCCTTTAACAGGCAGAGTGTGCGCATTGCAAAGCAGTTCCTGGAGTCCCTATGACAGTCTTTAAGCATTTTAATATTTTGCGAATGATTTATTGAGGGTAACGAGCAGATGATAGACTGCATTTCAAGGTGTGGATTATCTATTAGAGCTCATGTTGAAGGCGTCTGCGCTGACAGGCTGCTGCCGAGCAAGGCAAATACAACCGATCTGCTGTGTTACAGGAGGGGTCAGCACCTCCTGCCACAGCTTGCAGATAACCCAGTGCCCCGCTCGCTGCTCTGGTGACATCGGTAAATACCTGCCCCTGGCCGGGTGGCGCCGATCCTGCCCATGGAATCAGAGCTCCTGTCATGCCTGGTTAGGAGGAACTTGGTGGCGGATCCCCCCAGTGCTGGATGGGTTCATGGGCGGTGCCATCACCACTGCAGAGCCCCTGGTCTCAGGGAGGGAGATGGGCAGGTGCTTCACTGATTTATGAAGTGATTTGTATTGTGGGGCCAGTTGTGCCACCAGGTGCTTCCCCACCCCGTGCATCCCCGTGGGCTCCACAGTCCCAAGGAAGGTGTTGGCTGTGGGACATGAAGCTCTTTGCACTCGACGGTGCTGGCTTTGATCCTCTTTCACACGTTTTGCAGTTGGTGCTGCCCGTCCCAGTGTGGCACAGCCAAGCTTGGGCCAAGAGGCGGCCCTGTGGGCTCAGGGTGATGGTGACTGGGACATTGTTCCCTGGGTACCCCTTGCTCTGCTGGGGGGGCTGCCGCCACTGCAGGGAGGGCAGGAGCTGCCCTACTGCTGTGCTGGCTTCATTACAGTGAGATTAATGCTGGTTATTGGGAGTTTTTATCACCTCAATGTTTCCTCTCAGCTCCTGAAACTAGCTTCAGCCTGGATTTATTACCTGGCAAATAAATACAGGTGCAGGTTTATTTTGCCTCCTTGTTCATCAGAAAGGAATGAAAATGTAAGCAAAATATTAAAAATAAAATAGACTCAGTTTTTCTTTAATTGACCTTTGATTTTTAACGTAATACCTTCCCCATGTTGCTGCTTCAGCCTTTAATTTCTCTCGGTGAAGTGGCTGTGTTCAATGATTCATTCTGTCCTGAGGCAAAGCACACACTGTAATTGGTTTTTAACTTCCTGGAATGTCAAAGCTAGGATTGAAATTTTACGTATCACACCACCAATTCAATACTGGGTTTAATAATAATGTTGCAGAAAGGAAAGCAGATTTACAGCTGTAGAAAAATGTAATCAAATTTTGAGCCTGAATGCAGTAAGTCCAAATGCTAGTTTTCATTTGGAAACTTGTTAGATAAATGTGACATCACCTGAGTGGTTCCCAGCTCATTTTTGCTTCTCCGTGCCACAGCCGGGGGAGCTTGGAGGGCTGGGAAAACGGGGGGAGCTGCGGGTCCTCTGCTGCTGGCGCTGCCCCGGGGAGGGGCTGCTGGCTGCACCGGGGTACGGGAGCCCCTCGTCAGTCCCCGGGACAGGCTGGGGGGAAGCCCGCGGCCGGAGCCCCTCGCGATGGCATCGGCCCGAGGTCCGGCCGAGGGAGCCGCGCTGCCGCCGGGGTGCTGCTGGGGGAAACACCCCCACAGCGCTGCAGACACCAAACACGCAATCGATTTTGGCCAATTAATGTCTGATAAAAACTAATAGCCCTCCTCTCCCTTTCTTATTACCGAATGACCTCCAGCGATCCATTAGTTTAACAAATGATATGCGAACGTTCAGCATGGCTAATGACTCTGGATTAAACCCACTGACACCTAATTCATCAGCGTGCCCGCACCACCGTGCCTGTTGTGCCGCACTCTCCATCACCGCCGCGTTCCCACAGCACCCGTCAGCGTGTCCCTGGCACCCCGCATGGAGCTGGGCACTGTGGCCCCGTGTCTCCTCCGTGCTGTGTCCGGAGCCACCGGTGCTGGGCTGGACCCGCAGCCCCGTGGTGCCCGGTGCCGGCGCCGCGTGCCCGTGGGCCGCAGGCTCTGTGCGTCGCCCCGCTCCAGCGCCCGCCCGGCTGCCCGCAGCGCTGCGCTCCCTGCTCTCTGCTAGGATGCCCTAAAAAGCCAACTAAGCTGAAATTATTTTCTTTCCTTTGGAAAAGCCTTTAAATAATGTATTGCCCTCACTTGCTGTTACTGAGTGTTTTAAAAATCCAGGGAACTTTTCCTTCTCACTTGTGTGTTGCATCTATTTGTTGTAGGGTGTGAATCACCCTTGGGAGGATCATTGGAAATTCTATCTCAAGGCCAGTGCCCTGGCCAAGGGTGTGGCTGTACCTGTGCCCCCAGGTGCATCCCCTGTGGGGAGGAGGAGCCCAGGCTGAAATCCAGCCCAGGACACTTCAGAGGAGCTGTTTCCCACCCACCCGGGTGCCCGTGGTCCTGGCCGGCCCCACAGTTCCCATCCTGCTTTTGGATGGCAGCAAATTGCAATGAAATTAGAACCAGTGCAAACAGGCCATGAAAACACCCAGAGCAGTGAGGGAAGCATTTCCATTCCTGCACCAGTTTTGGATGGATCATGATGTACTCTGTGAGATTTGCAATATTATAACCAAAATATGCCCTGTGTTTCCCAGTCTATCAGGGCTCCAGCGCTCATGTCTTGTTACACGGTGCTCCCTCAGGCCTGGGACCTGGTCGGTGCTCCTGGTCCAATGGATGGAGCTCATGGATTTGAGCCACTTTCCCTGTCTGGCTGAGCAGCCAAACTCATTTGCAACCTGAATTTCACAAGAAAGTAAGCTCTCTCCAAAGGGTTGAGGAAGGTGTGGAACTGGGTAAATGCTGGACCTGTTAGAAACTCTTCCATAAAGTTCTTCCCAGACTTCCTCTTTTCCCTGAAGTGACAGTATTTTTGAATCGTGTTTCCATGTGTCCATCCCAGCAGCACCACTCCCCTGGCCCACCCAGTGCAGAGTGACAGCTTTGGGAGGCCCCAGCAAGGTGATGGCACTTTCTGGGGGCTTGTGGTCCCCCAAACTGGAGGGCAGGAGTGTCTTGCTGCTTGCAGGGCTAGGGCTGGCTGGGTATGTGCTGTCTCCAGCCTGCCACTGCTGCCACTGCTGTTCACCCCGTGTGTGGGAATACAACGGGGAGAGCGTAACCCATCCCAGGCTGCTTTGTGTGGTTGGCCTCTGTTAAGCTGCTGCTGTGCACATGCTGGCACAGCCCCAGGGTCTGTGTGCTCCCCGGAGCAGGAGTCTCCATGCTGGCTGCTCCGGAGCGTGTCTCTCCTTGGAGCTGCTTGCATGATCATCCTCTCGTACCTCCTCCCCAGTGCATTCCTACTTTGAGAATTCAGCCTCAAGCCTCTCACTTAAAGGGACTGTTTAATTTTTAAACCCTTGTTACCAGAGCTGGTAGGTGGCAGGGTCTGAGTGGGATTTGGGGAGCCATAGGAAAGAGATGGAAGGTGAGAGAAGGGGGGAGCTGCTCACTGGTGGCCTCTGTCCCCTGACACAGCGGGTTCTGTTCTCACTGACTTAGGACAAGGCAGCAAAGGAGCCTACTTTGCAGAAATTGAGGAAAACCCGGCTTGCAACATTCTGTCTTGATTGGATGCATTTCACCCAACTCAGCCCAAGATCAAGCCACTGAAAATAAACCTAATGTCTTTGGAAGGAGATGGAAAACAGCAGGGATGTGACAGAGCTCCCACCCTTAGGCCAGAGCTGGCAGGGCACTGGTGACACCCTGATGGGGTCACCCTCTGCCATGCTGCTGCCAGGTCCTGCTGCCACAGCCCCGTGGCCCCCGAGCTCCCAACCTGGCTCCTGGAGCAGAGAGCTTGGGAGTGGCCTCCAGGGGCTGAGGGGAAAAGCTCCCAGCCCTGTTTGCAGTGAAAAAATCGGAACAGCCCCAGAGACAGTGGGGAGAAGGATGAGAAGGGCCCCGCAGTCTTGCTCCCATCTGACGGTGCTCCATCACCCTGGCATGTGCCTGGCGGCTCTGGCTGGCTGCTGGGAAGACTTCCCTGGGCTCGTGGATTGTTCCTCCCAACCAGCTGCCAGTGCTGGCAGCAGGATGGCACCAACTCTGGCTTCAGCCCAGCTCCTCCCTGCAGAGCTCGAGCAGGAGCCCCGGCCTCAGTGTTGCTCTCGGCAGTGCCGGCTGAGCCGGGTGCTGCAGCACCGGGGCCAGTCCCTATTGATTTCGATGGTTGCTAATGGTCTTTTTCATACAATAAGAGGCTTTTGTGGGAAGAACTTAATCCACTCCTATCACTGGGTGAAATTGTACTGCTCACTGCTCAGATTTCCAGGACGTGAGCTACTTTTAATAGCAGAGGGAGTTTTAGCTAATACATTTAATGCTCCAATATTTTTATGGCATGACAGGTACTAATTGCACTGCTGCAGTGCCAGGAGTGTGAGAGACCATGGGTCTGCTGGGTGTGAGGGAGCTGTTCTGGCACATGGTGGCTTGTGGGCACCTTGGCAGTGTGACTGTCACTGTCACCAGTTGCTGTGCTGAGCCCCAGTGTAGCCACCAACACAGGTTATTGAGGTGATGATGAGGCTGGTGCTGGAGATGAAGGAAATGCAGGGAACAGGAACTTGGTCCTGTGCGCTTCAGGATGTGCTCTCCTGCAGGGCAGGCAGGGCATGCTCAGGGCAGGCAGGGCGTGCTGACAGGGCGATGCAGATGTGCCTGTGTTGCAGGACATGGTCACCTTGCCACGCATGTTGGCGTGTGCCAGCCCAGACCTCTGCCAGCTGCGCTCGAAGCAGCTGGGCCCAGCTCTTTCCTCGTGGCCGGGAGCAGAGCTCTAGGTTGGCTTGTGCAGGGGTGGAGATGTGTTCTGCCTTTGAACTAAGTGTGCAGAGATGTCTAATGGACTGTGATGGCCAGGATCAAAGGTTAGGAAATTTCTCTGTGTAACTCATGTAAATGAGGACTAATGAGGTTTTCATGATTACCTTTAATTAGCTTTTCCACAAGTAGCAGTGGTTTATACGGCGTGAGCCGGGACGGGTGGCACACACAGGTACATGCACAGCCAAGCACCTTTGTTAAAAACAATTTTAAAAAATGAATCTGAAAGATGCAAATTATCTATTAAATGCTCAAGAAGAAGGTTTCAAGTGGGAAAAAAGGCACAAGGAAAGCAGCAGCTCTGCAAGCCCTCCAGGACTGTGGTGCGCAGAGCAGCAGGGTGGGCTGTGCCACATGTGCCAGTTATGCCACAGGAGACATGTCTGTCCTCAAGGCTGTGGGGGACACGGCTGTCCCCATGGCTGTCCCACACAGGTGAGTCTGGGGTGGCCCCAAGTAGGCAGCCATGTTCAGTGTCTGGTGAGAACATCCCTGCAGCTGGGATCCTGTGGTCACAGGGATTTTCAGAGAATGCTCCATCACTGTGGCCGCAGGTACTTGGTGCCCCCTCTTTCCCTGCCCCATCTAACCCTGGCAGCGTCGCCTTCTGCTCTGCTCGTGCTGTGCAGAGCATGGTGAGGATGAAGGGAAATGTGCCAGGTCTGAGCTGTGCCAGGCTGAAGGGGTGAGCTGTGGGGGGTGCTGGGTATGTGGCAAGCGCAGTGCTGGTGCTGAGTGCTGCTGCAGGGTCCTGGGCAGCCTGGCCCTAAGAGAAGGGTTGAAACCAGAGTCAGAAGTGGCTCCCCTTGGAGCTTCCCTCTTGATCCTGAAGAGCTGGAGCATGGTGTCGGGTGGGAGGAGAACATATACGAAGAGACAGCGGAGTGAGTGAGTGAGATGGCTTGGACAACTGCATCCAATTAGCCTGACATTAATCCTGGGCAAACATGTGGAAAAATCACCGCAAAATTCAATTAATGGGAGATTTAGAGCCTGGCAATATAAATTCATGCCTGTCAGCGTGGTTGAGCAGAAGTAGGTCTTGTCAAACCGACCTGATTTCATTCTTTGATGAGGTTCTGGGTTTGGTGGTGGCACAGAACTGGCCTGCGTTTCCCTCAGTGCCACAATGCCCTGGGGAAAAAGTGATGAAAAGGGATTAGAATGCAGGACTGAGGAACTGGAAGGGAAAGTCTTGTTCTGCAGCTGGGTGGTGATGGCAGTGTCTCCCTGGGGAGCTGTGTCCTGGTCCAGGTGTGAGACCAGTGGTGCCGTGGGGCAGGAACACTCGGTGCTTGGGAAGTGTGAGTGGAGGAGAGACATGAGCTCTGCTCCTCCTGGCTCCATGCCTGCCGTTCAGGGAATCACCTGGCTGGCATGGGAGCAAGCACTCCCCTCCCCACAGCACTGGCTCTCTGGGGAAAATGTACTTGAGCAGAAAACGTCAAGTTTACTTTATTTATCCAAACTATTATGTCAAAATGATTCTGAGTGTCATGAAAGCAGCAGAAACTGTGCCCGAATCTCTGGTGCCCTGGCAGGAGCTCCCATGGTGCAGGTGGGATGTCATGGCCAGAGCACTCGCCGCCCCATGCCTGGGCACCCACTGGTGCTGCCTGGATGGAGGATGCTGCCTGTCCCATGCTGCCTGGGAAGATGACGGGCAGCCGGGCTGCAGGGACCGCTTGGCTCCAGCACCGCCACTAACTTTTCCAATTTCCCTCTGGAAATTGTTTCTGTCAATATTTTAATTTCATTTGGGCTGAGCAGGTGGAGCGAAGGCAACGCATCCTGAGCAGATCATTTGTCTCCGGCTCTGGATCTCAGCGGGGACCCATCACATGACACGATGCCAGCAGCTCCTCATGGATGGAACCAGGGAACCAGCTGCGAGGATGGCCAGAGCAGGAGGGGACCAAGCCCTGCTGCCCCCTGCCCCCAGTGCCCTGCTGCAGGGCTGGGCTCTAGGGCAGACACACAGGCAGGGACCCACTGGTCCTTCCTATGGGGCCACCACACTTCCCCCAGTGTCACCATGGGAGCACCACCAAGGCTGGAGCCTGGCTCAGCAAAGCCCCACACGGCAGAAAGTGCCAGTGGTGGCAGTGCTGAGGGTGCTGGAGCACCGAGGCCACGGAGAGCAGGAAGCCCCTCGTGTCTCCTCTGCGCTCCCAGGTGCCTCCAGGTGCTATCCCTGCAGTGAGGTGTGTTTGTCTGGGGAGAGGAACAAGGTCTAACCAGATGGTGGGGCTAATAAGTTGCCCAGGAAAAGCAAACTAGTACATGCAGCTCGCGTTTCCTCCGTGTCTCCATTGCAAAGTGCCAAAAGAAATCTGTCTCAGGAATTATTTCAGAGAGGGTAATTTCTGTTTCCCAGTTGCTGTCATACATTAGAAATATCTGAAATGCCTCCGGTTGGTTTCCAGTGGTGAGGAGCAGCCAGGGGCTGCCATGGATGAGAAGCACTAAAAGAAAATAAATTAGCCTCTTGCACTCAGCCCTTCTCACCACCGAACCACGAGTGACGAGCAGCTGCTGCTTAAGTAACGACCAGAATAATGAGCAGAATAAGATCCACAAGGGAATATCAACTCTGAGAAATTACATTTTCTCCCCCTTTGAAGTTTGCCCTGGCAGCCCTTGTCCTGGCGTGGAGGTGAGCCATGGCCTGTTGGAGCTGGCAGGGAGGGGTGTGGTGCATCCTCTGCTCACACCACCTGTGCCAGTACTCTTCCTTTCCCCTCATCAGTCCCATGCCAGTCTGTCTCTTCCTGGCCTAGCCAGGTGTGAACCCCCTGTGCTTCCCATAACCACCCCTGCAGCCAGGGGAACCAGCAGCACTGACACTGGTCACTGCACTGCAACATGGTCACTCCCACACACTCACCCCAGCTCCCGCCAGGGAAGAGCCTGAGCAGATGGGGCAAGGCCACACTGGACTCTGAGCTAAGCTGTGTGTTTGCAGCCAGGCTGGCCCAAGTTAATTTAAACAGGTAGCTGGAGCAGCCAGAGCTTGTTAGTGGCCATGAGTGAGTCCCTGCGGCCCAGCAGAGGAGTGAGGGGAGCCCCTGGCACCAAGATCCCCCATGGCAGCTCCATGGGCACCATGAGCCCACCTGTACCCTGGGCTTGTCCTGCTGCTGTTCTGTATTTCCCAAAGCCAAGTGGGTGTGTTTGTCTAGCTTGTAACAGGAACGACCCAGTTCTGAGCCCTGCTGTGTTGGAATGAGTGTTTTGAGGAAGCTCATCCCTCTGAAGATGTAAACCAGCAGCACTCCTGAATTTCAATTCCTTTATCTCCTCTGGTTGGCTGAGCCATCGAGGGATCATTCCCCTGACGTATGGCTTCATGTGTATACAATCACCATTATACAGGGCTGCAGTTTGGAGACAGTGCCTCGTTTCCCAGTGGTGATTAATGACGATAATCTTCCCTCCCACTGAGCCTCTCAGGTACCTGTTGCAGAGTCACCATCCCCAGAGGCTGTGTGTGCACTTAATGTGCCACCGACAGGAAAACTACACATCCTTCTGCTGAAAAAAGACATAGAACAAACCTAAATGGGGCTGTAAGTCTTCTTTGTCTTGTTTCCCTGCAACACCCATTTCCACCTGTCCCACACAGGTGAGCAACAGGCAAGCAGCCGTTTCGATGTGCTCTCCCCAAGGGGAATACTGGTCTGTCTTCACCTTAAACTTTCCTGTGGGTGTGATGAATCCACAGAGCGGGTGGTGCTGATGGGGCTGTGCTCCGACCCGTGCAGTCCTGGCAGCGCTGTGGGCAGGGTGGCAGCCACTGCCTCAACTGGCAGGTGCAGAGCATCCTGCCCTGGATGGTGACAATCACTGCAGGGGCCTTGGGGACAGGTGCCACAGTGCTTAGCTGGTCCGAGGGAAAGAACCACCCCAGCAGCTCTGCTGGCACCATGTGCCACCAGCTGCTCCTGCAAGGCTGCGAGGCTGCAGGTGGGACAATCCCTTGGCTAATCCCGTGGAGCTGCGAGGCTGCAGGTGGGACGATCCCTTGGCCAATCCCATGGAGCTGTGAGGCTGCAGGTGGGACGATCCCTTGGCTAATCCCGTGGAGCTGCGAGGCTGCAGGTGGGACGATCCCTTGGCTAATCCCATGGAGCTGTGAGGCTGCGGGTGGGACGATCCCTCAGCTGCTCCCCCGGACAAGATGCCATTAGCAGTGGGGTGGCTATTGCACTAATAATTTGGACTTTCACTTTAGCCAGGGCTGCTGGTCCCAGGGAGGCAGCCCTTTGGTAGGGGCGGCCCTTGGCAGAGTCTCTGCCTTGACAAGCTGCAAGCGCAGGAGCGAGGGCATTAAAATGCTTGTGTTGATCTGGCAGGGACAGCGCTGGGACAATGACAGGCAATGATTTGCTGGGAAAAAGGGAAATGACAATATTCTCCATCAACATTATTACAGGGCTGTGCCTCAGGGTGGACAACCCAGAAGCTGCAAGGAAAACTTTCATTTGCTTTTTCTCCTCAAGGAGAGCTAATGGCATTTAGTGCAGCTCTGGCCACCAGCCACCCAGGCACCGAGCCACCAGGGCACCAAGCACCCTGTGTGCCACACCAAGCACATGGCAGTGCTGAGGTGATTGTCCCCGGCTGGGACCGGGGCTGGCGGCGGGTGAGGTGCCCCCCTGCTCCACTCAGTTCTGCAGAGACACAGCACATCTGAATGAGCTTGTCAAATGAAATTTTCTGTCTGGTTAGAAATGGATTTTCAAGCTCCTTGCTCACATGTAAACATTTTTAGTGGTCCCCAGCCAAATCAGAGCCAGCAAGAGCAAACATCATCCTGAGCAGACCCAGTCCCTGCAGGGAAATCACCGGCCGCAGAAGGAAACCAAATGCATGATGGCTTCGAAAGGCATCCATTAAAGTTGTGTTGAAGTGATTCATGGTGCTGGTAGTTAGACTTTAATTAGATCTTAATCACGTAATTTTATCTTTGTTTTAGAGATTAGAGCTTAATGACTGGATTGGTCTCATAACAGTGCTGTGACTAAACACAGCACTGTCACACGGCAGCTCTGTGGCAGGCAGAGATGGGGCTGAAAGCATTAGCCTCTTTGGGTGTTCTAAATAAAATGAGTGTATTTTAAATAAATAAAGAAATTTATTTAAAACACACTAATCTATTAGGACCTGCGAACATTCAGGGAAGGTGGAAAGGAAAGGAGCAAAGAGGAGGGACCACAGAGCCTGGTGTGAGCCCGGGCATTGGCTGCCCGGCTGCCACCATTGCCATGCCTGGCCAGGGGTCCATGGTGTGTGACAAGGAGAGATGAATTGTTTCAGCTGTCAGGTTGGATCCTACACAGGATTAGCAGCAGAGTAACTCATTTCAGTCCCTCCTGGGCACTTTCCCTCCTGTGTTGCTGTTTTGGGCATCCACACACTTGTGGCACGGAGCTGCTGTGCCCTTGCAGGGTATGGGGATGGACATGGGGACAAACATGGCCTGAATGGTGATGGCAGTGGGGACCATCCTTCTGCTAACATGCATAAACCCTGGACAGGTGACCCAGGAGGGGATTTTCCTCCCTTGCAGCCGTGGGATCTGTCAATATCTGTCAATATCTGTCAATATCTGTCCATATCTGCCCTGCCTTGCATCCTGCTCTTCAGTTACTTTATTTTAGTTGAGTCACACAAAATTGGTGCAGGTTTGCAGAATTAGCCCCTATGGGTGGCAGGGCTGGGACAATGCTGCCAAGCCACAGTGCAGCTCTGTGAGGCACAGAGCCCACCACGAGGGCTGCCCCTGGAGCTGGGATTCACCCATGCCTGGCACAGGGGCCATGTCCTGCAGCACATCCCTGGCAGTCACACCTGGCTGGGGATGCAGCAGTTCCAATCCAGTCTCAGCTTTTGCCTCTCTGAGCTCTGCCTGGACCTGAGCTCTGCCCAGGAATTGCCCCTGAGCTGCTGCAGGGAGGCGAAGTGGCAGCTCTGTGTCCCATGGCCATGGTGCCACAGTGTCAGCTGCCCAAAGCCGAGCCAGCTCCATTGTCCTTGAGCCCTGCCCTGCCCTTGCTGCAATGGCAGCAGCCCCTTCCCACCTTCCCTTTCCTGCTTGATATGCCACAGGAGCCACTTGAACTCATTACTGTGGGAGATTATAGGTCCCCAGGTAATAACGAGTCTTCAGATAATTACTAACAGATTCTCTAATAGGAATGAACTCAGTTGAATCCATTCAGTCACTGGGTAAATATTTATCCCTAAGCTGTCCTTATCTCCAGCCACTGGAGCGTGCCGGAGACGGTTTGCTGTGCTCACACCGTGCTCGCTGCAGGAGCCAGCTGCGGGGAGCAGGGATGTCGTGAATGAGCGTATTAAAGTCACTTCAAGTCTTAAAACACTTATTCACAACAGGGGACCTGCGCTGACCTGGTCTCATGCCGCAGCTCAGGGCTGGCCGGGACTCAGCATCACATAGTGTGAGCCCCACCAGCTCCCCTTTCCCTCTGGGAATGGGCAGCAGGGATCCCATGGCCATCCCTCAGTACCACTGTGGGGTCAGTGTTCCCACAGCGCTGTGGGGAGCCCCAGTCAAGGCTGAAGTGCCTTTGACAGGCACTGTTGCAGCATCCTGGGGTGCGATACCCACCACCATCTGTTGGCAGAAGGTCACTTGCCAGCTGACACCCCACGAGCTGCCGGCACAGCCACTGTCAAGGGCCAGTTCCCACGGCCACCGGCAAGATTCAGCCCCCTCAGCCACCCGCCTGCCGTGAGTGCCAGTCCCCTGCTGCCCGCACCCACAGCCCTGGCTGTACAGGAGTCACTAATTGGACCAGCCGGCTAATTAGCTGTCAGGTAATGAATTATGCAGCGATGCAGTATTGATGCCATCAGGTCCTCTCGCTGCTACGCGCACCTGCTCGTGGAACACTGGGCAGGGCTTGGAGAGGAACTTGGAAAACTTTCAAAGCAAATGAAATGAGTCAATCCATTGTGAGCAGAGGCACATCACCGGGGAGCGGGCGCGGGGCTGGGCTGGCAGCCGCAGGCACAGCCAGCTCCTCCTCCGCACAGCTCGTGTTCCCCTGGGGACTTGTGCCCGCGGGCAGCTCCTGTGCGCTCTGAGTGCCGAGGGGCAGGACAGCGGGGCTGGCGGGAAGGGAAGCACATTGGGGGCCAGAGGCTGATGGTATCTGGGAGTACCGTGGAGATGACTTTTCCGGGAGAGGTTGGAGGGTTCCTGTGGAGAAGGGGAGGGCTGGCAGTGGGGCGCAGCCCCCAGAGCCTGTTGGTGAGCTGTGTCGTGGAGGGGAGCCTGCAGTGCCGGGGTCACCACGGGCGCAGAGCTGGTACCAGGGGCAGCCCCTCTGTGTCTCTGTGCTGCCCAGGCAGGTGGGTCCTGGCATCACTGGGTGACATCCAGCCGTACCCATCCAGCCGTACCCATCCAGCCGTACCCATCCAGCTGTACAGGGCAGCAGTGACAAAGCCCTGAGTCCAACCAGCCCCGTGTTCCTGTTCCTTGCTGCAGCCTGATGAAATAACAGGAGGAAACTTGACCTACTTGAACGTATCCGAATCCCAGCTGCCCCTGAGCATCCATCATCTCCGAGGGGTTGGAGGTTTCTGTTAATGATCGAATTTATTTGCTGCCCGCTCTGTGTGCGTGGAAGGAGATGTGTTAGGAGCACACTGCTGAGCATCGCAGTGGGAGGACACGACTGGGAGTACCCCACAGTCACTCCCAGGGCTCTGCCTGCTGCCAGTAAATATGGAGCCAGCAATGAAATTGAATCATATTAACTTAATAAGAAGTTAATCAAATTTTCTTGGTGCTCACAGCGCTGTGATCCTGCCTTGGTCAGAGGGATAAACAATACTCCTTGTGCACCTGGAAATACCAGGACTGCATTTTATGTGCTGGTCCAGCAACGCAGCTTGGTATCACCCATGGGGAGGCACCGGAGTCATGGTGCTCCCAGGGCAGCTCCCACCTGGATCAGGGTCTCCTCATCAGGAGATGGGCAGGGTGAATAAATAATGGAGACACTACATCAAAGATAAGGTCCTTGACTGGGAGGTCCTGGGGTGGTCCCAGTGGGGAGGGGGCCATTTTGGGAGGAGAGGCTGCTGCTAAGCAGGAGTGGTGCTGTGACTCCCGTGGATGTTCCAGTGGCTCTGCTCTTCCTGGGCAGGGCACTTGCCAGTGATGTGAATGGGCCAGTGAAGGATTCCCTTGGCCCCGCTCATCTCAAGAGCTCTTCAGCGCGAGTAGGATCAGGGACCACTTAAATCACATTCATTATGTTTAACTATTTATGAGCTGATTAATATTAAACAGCTGCTCTCTGGGGTTCAGGCCTGAGTGAACCCATCAAAACACGGTGCACACAACGGCAGTGGCCGTGCTGTGGGGGCAGCCAGGGCCGCGGGACGCGCTGCACCAGGGACGGCTGGGAACAGTGGCGTGACAGCCCTGAGAGCACAGCCTCTGTTCCCTGTCCCCTGGGTGGGGAGAACCCAGGCTGGGCGAGCAGGGGGCTCCCTCTGGCAGCCCCTCTACTCGGCACCAGGTCACCAAACCAGCAGCACTCCATGTCCTCACCAAACCCTTCCATCCTCATCAAACCCCTGCCCTGCCTCCTCGGCATGCAGATTGCCTGCTTGGGGCTTTTTAAGCCATTTTTAAAGAGCTCCTAATGTGCTCTGCATTTTCAGTGCAACCGTTCCTGAGCCCTCATTTGCTCACCCTTTGGAAAGCTAATACTTGATTTAAGCACATTTCTGCTCCCTCCATTTGTAAGGACAAATGTAAAGTAATTGTTTGATATCGCAGCAGTTTCCTCAGGCTCCAGCTCTAATTTCCCACTAATACAGTATTGTCAGGAGGATCAATCTAACCTGGCACCTTCTGCCTCCTTGGAGTGGATTGGAAATGGCTTTTCTACTGCGAGGCTGGGATTTGTGAGTCTCGCTGTGAATGTTTTTCTCCTTTAAAGGAAAAATCATACAAGCAAATATCCCATTTTCCTGTCAACGGCCGTTAATTCCCGTCTCTCCCTCTACCTACCCGTAGCTGCCTTTGGGTCCCCGCACTGCTGTGTCTTCACCTGTGGCTGGCAGCAGCAGAGGTGCAGATGTGGCTCTCATAGGTGTCCACTAATTAACTACAATTTTTTCCTATTAGAGCTCAGTGGTTACTAATCATGCACAGTAAGGCCTTGCAAACTGGTCCATGGTGTGTGGCATCCCCACACGGCCACTGTGCATCATTCTGAGACATCCCCAGCCCTGTGCCGGAGGATGAGCCTGGGGAGCCCCAGGCAGGGCTGTGCTGCACGTCCCCTTGGTCGTGTCAGGCTGACCCCCTGTCCTGCCCAAGCCCCTGCCCACTCCCTCGCCTGCCCACAGGTGTGGGGGCTCCCCACGGCCCCCCAGCTCTGCCTGGGGCTGCCAAGCCCTGTCCTAAGAACAGCCCATGCATACGGACTGGTGGAAGCCACTTTATTTACACAAAGGGATCACATGCTGAACAAGGAAACTAGTGCCACTAAAGTACCCGTAACAGCAGGATTCTGTGCTTTATTCACAGGACAAAATATCAGTACAACATTTTCCATAGACTTCTTTGTCAAGCAGATACATCTCACTTTCCTCATGGGTACACATGGTGCGCAAGTGACAAAGGCAAAGTGGAGTGGCTGGAGCTCTGCCTGCCCAGGACATGGCTTGGTGGGGACAGTCCCACTGCCACTGTCCAGGAGCACCCATCTGCTTTTGGACACAGAGGGACGTGCTTCAGAGCAGCCTGAACACAGGCTGCAGGATGGGGCCATCGCCGTGGCCCTGGGGACCATGTGGTGCTAAAAGCAAACAGGACCCCACGGAGGAAGCCACGTAGCTGCTGACCAGCTGGGACACGCAGTGCTGCTGGGCACTCATCCCTTAGCTTGGTGGCTGCAGCAGGACTCTGAGTCTTCCTTATCTTGGTTCACTCCGGAGCACTGCAGACTCCTAAGGGACAGGGAAACTCCTTGCCTGCCTCTGCTTGCAATTCTGGACAGAGGATGGGCTGAGGGGGGTCCTGGCTCCAGCCCCTTGGGCCCCTCCTCACAGAAGACTGCAGCTTCATGTCACTGCAGCTCTGCTCCTGGACACTTATTCCCATCTGAAGTCCTGCCCGACTGTTTCATAGAATTTGATATTATAAGGTCTATAAAAGTCCCGAAGCTGCTCGATCACCTCGGGGTCTATCTGCACATGAGTCCTGCCCTTGGACTTGCCAAGGCAGCGAGGCAAGCCGCTGCTCTCCGACTTCTTCAGGCATGGAAAGCCTTTCGTCTTGTTGAAGTAGAAGTGCTTGTCTGTGATAACCCGTTTGATGCCCAGGAAGTCCTGGACTTTGCCCATCTCCCCTGCTGGGTCCGTGATCAGCTTCTCGCCACTGACAAAGTGAATCTGCGAGAGAGGGAAGTACTGGAGCCAGCTCTCCAGGTGCACGGCGTACATCCCGATGCGGATGGCGTTCCAGGAGGTGTCCACCAGCCCCAGGCTGCGGTTGCGAAAGGTCAGCCCCTCAAAGGTGGGGATGTCCGGCTTCTTGGAGAGCGTCTGTGTGTAGTCCGAGATGGCGCGGGTGACCGGGTTCCGCACCACCACGATCAGCTTCGTGTCCCGGGACATGTTGAAGATCCGCCGCGGGGCCTCCTTGGTGACGAAGTAGCTGGGGGTCTTCTCCACTGTGATCTGGCTGTCAAGTGTTCGTGGCATCAGGCTCCTGCAAGCGAAGCAGAAGGTGATGGTGAGGAAGGAGCCGGGACAGGCACCAGGAGGTGGTGACTGCACCATGGGGCTGGTGACATGTCCCCTCCCCGTGGAACAAAGCAGGCACAGACCCCTCAGCAGCACTGTGGAGGACCCTGGCCACGGATGACTTCCAGGTCCATCCCAGTGCCAGGGGACAGCCTGGGCAGAGGACGGGGGCACCAGCAGCCCCACACACAGAATAGCAAGTGTGTGTCCAGTGCCAGGATGCAGAAATGTGAATGCTGTGCCACACCACCATCACAAGGAGGCATGGGGAGCAATGAACAGGCCCCAGGGTGCTGTGCCACTCTGCCAGTGGGAGCTGGGGCAAGGGGCTGCCCAGGGATGTCGTGCTCATGCCCACCAGGGTATCACCCACCCCACCAGGGCTTGACCAGGTCCAAGAGCTCCAAATAGGCTCCTGGGTACACCCATCTGTTTCTGGCACTGGGAGCTGGGCTGCAGGCCAGACAAGGAGCACCAGGGTGGGGGAAATGTAGCATCCCTGCAGCCCAGCTTAGCACTAATTAAATCATTTGCTTTGACATCTGAACATCCAAATCAAATAAAAACTAATGGGATGGAAAGATTTATAAATTGGTCTTGTATTACTAGAGTAAACTATCAAATCCACTGCAGTCAGATTCACGGCACCGTAGGTCCCCTGGCTGGAGCACGCAGGGAGCAGGTGGGGAGCAGGCAGGGAGCAGGTAGAGAATGCCTGGCTGGAGCAGGCAGGGAGTGCTGGCAGCCAGGATGAGGCCAGCACGTTTCTGCTGCATCCACACCTCAGCAGCACCCTGTGGCACCAGCACCTGTGGCACCAGCATCTGCTGTGGTGTGAGCAGGCACAGCCCAAATTCAGCTTGTGGAGCTCCCTGTGAGCCCCCCACAATGCACATCTCCAGGCACTGTCTGCCTGGTGGGGCCCCGCAGTGGGTGCTCGCCCTTGCACAGGGGCCTGGCGCTGGTACCACAGTCCCTTCACCAGCCTTGGAGCCCTGGGTACCCCAGCGACGTTCAGGCCAGCAGCAGCCAGGGGAAGCAAACACACCATCCCTCTCTGCAGCCATTTCTGACGGCATCCCTGTTATCCATGCGATAAACCCGGCACAGCCGCCATGGCCGTGCCGGCGCCACAACACGGGGGCTTCCGAGGCTGCGTCGGCGCAGTGACCGAGACCTGGCACCTCCAGCATCCCTAAAACATGGCCCATGGCCAGCAGCTTTGGGCTGACGAAAGACCTAGCTGGGAGGAGATCCAACAGCAGCCCACAACACCCTGTGTGACAAGAGGACAGAGACTGAAGAGCCAGGACACGGCAGGGAGTGGCAGCACATACCGAGGGCACCAGCTCACGCACCCTCACGCGCTCTTGACCAGCTCCCTAATTTGAGAGAAAACAAACTAATTAGTCAGCATAAATTAGCAGGGCTGGTTCACTGAGGTACCTGAGCATGGATGGCGCTTAATTGGCCTTTCCCACTGCTCTGCTTCAAACCCCATAAATTCCGATTACAATTCCCATTGTTTAATGACTGTCAGGAAGCGCTAATTCAGTGCAGGCACATGGCTCTATCTCCACATCACAAACAAGTTTCATCATAAATCAGCACAGGACAGCTCTGTAAGTGATTCACTATTACAATATATTGTGGAGAATCATAAAACTGCTGTTTCATTAATGGCTCATCCTCAAGCCTGTTAGACTTTCATTACGTGAGTTATTAGGTCCATGCATTCAAAATACAAAATTACAGGTTCTAATCCATTATGAAAAACACAAAACCTCTGCATAGTAAATTACTGAAATGAGACAAGAGTTGTTTTTTTTAAATGGACTCCCAGTGTTTGCTGCTTCTGAGCAACAGAGACTGCTGAGACAACAAAACACAGCACGAGCCGATAAATAAATCACCAGTGAAGCCATGCAAGGGGGAGAGATGTCATCCAGGCATTCATTTTCCCGCTAACAGCAGGATCCCCAGGGCTGCAGGAGCAGGGAAATGCATGGCAAACTTAATTACACCCGACTTTAAAATAATATTTTTGGACTTCTGCATTCACAGGGTTATTTGCATACAAATAGTATGTCACACAGCTTTAAGGCCCAGGCTCGCATGTGTAGGTGTAAAGGCTCTTGGTGCTGGCCCACAGTGCCACGCAGCTGCGTGGCCAGGGCTCAACGAGGAGCCGCTCCCGCTGCTCCATGGACATGTCCTGTGGCTCTGCTGATGTCCCCAGCTGGCCTTGGCACTGGCTCCTGGCGTGCGCTGAGCCAGCTGCTGCCAGCGTGGGGACAGTGATGTACGAGCGACAGTGGTGGGGGGAGGACGGCTGGGGCACTCGCTCACCACATTGCTCTGGCTGCAGGGACAGCATTAATTCCTTCTGAATTCGAGATTACTTGCACTAGAATTGCCCAATTCTTAAAGCCCTTTTGTGCCATTTGATATGGGCGTTAACAGTCCCTTCAGCCCACATTTAGAGGTTGCGTTTGCCCATGTCAGTGACATGGGGACACGTGCGGGTACAGCCCAGGGGAGTCGCTGTGCCCTGATGTGGCCCAGCTGTGCCCTGCGGTCCCTGGGAGCCAGCACAGCCCCCACAACCCCACCACCCCAGAGGTGCTGGGCGACAGCAACGCAGAGCCTGACCTGGCTGTGGCAGCATGAAGGCAGCGACTCGCCCTGAAGGAGTTAACTCCTCACCAGCACCTTTCCGAGCCCTGAATTATTAATTTTGTTATAATCTGCCTTTGGGCACCCTGCGGCCCCTACAACACTCCCACATTAAAGAAACATGCGCTCCCTCACTGGTTGTGGTGCTTTGATGTTGAACATGCGTGAAACACTCTCCCAGGGAGGAATTTGTACAAAATCTCATCAAACAATTGAGATATTGCAGATAAGAGTGGGGAGAGCAGCGCCCACTGATAATCCCATCACAGCCCCGGCCCCTCGGAGCAACTCTGGGTCAGTCCCTGCCTGCTGCAGCCTGTTGTGCGCAGGGGCTGGCGTGTGCCATCCTGGGCTCCATCTGCTCAGCGGCATAAAAACAAACTGTTTAATTTGGCAAAAAATCCCAAGTGCCAGATCCTGTGGTGAGGGCTCTGCGCTTCCCCTCTCCCAGCTGATGTCACCAGCAGGGAAGGGTGGGCTGTGAGCGTGTCTCCAGCTGCAGCTTGACGTGTTGGGAGACGAGCACAGGAAGCACAGGAGTCAGCTCTGGCCTCAGCTCCCAGCAGGACTGTGCCATGCCGTGCCATGCTAAGCTGTGCCACGGGTGCACACACAGCTGACAGCACCATCAGCTCTTGCCTGGCACCCTCTGCTCAGCAGGGCAGCGGGTGGCAGTGGTGGATGAAAGCTCCAGCAAAGCTGCTTCTGGCAGCTTCGGGAAGTTTAAGCAAAACTGGGTTAAACATGTGAGAAACCGAGGTGTGACAAAGACAAAAAGCTCTGGCTGAGAGGTATCACAGGGGTCATCGAGGACACAGCGATGCCCTGGCTGAGGGCTGCACCACCCTGCCAAGGACTGCAAGGGGCTGAGGGGAGGGAGGGGATTCCCCAGCATTGCTCTGCAGCCCCTCGCTGTCAGCACTGCGGGCTGAGTGGGGCACTGCCATGCCGAGCAGGACAGACCGGCTGCATCCCCCAGCCTGCAGGGACAGCACCATGCCCACAGCTACAAGCACACCCAAGGGTCCAAGGCCCTGGCAGCAGCTGGCTGAGCCCCTTGGCCCCGCTGCCACCAGCCCGCACTACAGCAGCCAGGATTTAATGATGGAGCAGCTCCCTTTAATAAATGTTTATGTTCAAAGAATTTACACCAGTGCTTGCAGACGGCTAATGAGGGACATTTCCATGCATAAAAGCAGAGCGAACACAGTAATTAACTTTGTTGCTGATTCATTTTTAATCATTTAAATGCTCCAGAGATTTGCAGTGTCCTTTAAGTCAAGAGATTCTTTTTCAAAGAGCACACTGCCATTGCCCTTCACAGACACACACCTATGTGTGACTCTCACCTTCCTTAATAACCGCTCAGCACTGATGGAGGGTCTGGCAAAGGCCAAGGTCAGCTCTGAGGGCACTGGAGCTGGGAAGAAGCAGGAGATGAGGGCTTCCTGCACAGCTTGCACAGAGCCCAGCTCTCAGCCCTGCTGGGTACTGCTCTCTGCTCATGGAGATAGGCTGGGATCTCCCCCTTTCCCATTTCCAAGGCAACTCCTTCCAAAGATGAAACTTCAAAACAGAATACTTGTTTTTAAAACCACCACGTGCCCCAGCTGCTGCAGCAATTCCCAAGTTAACGGCCTGTGTCCGAGTCGCGGCGGCCACCTGGTGACCTCCCTGTGCCAGGTGACTGCAAATGGCCAGTGCAACCAAGCACAAACCCCACCAACACGGTAATAGGTCCTGGGGACTCAGAGGCCGTGTCACCCAGAGGCCGTGCGAGCCAGCTCTGGCCCTTGCTCCCGGCCCCGGCCATCTCCGGGCACACACTGCAGGCAGGGCCTGGCCCCACCATGGACATCCACTGTCACCAGAGCCTGGTGTCCTTTTCTTGCCAGCCTCACAGGGCAGCCAAGCCCATGGTGTGCCAGGTCACCAGCTGGATTTGGTGCTCCCAAAGCAAAGGTGAGAACAAACTGCAGCATCTACAAACAAGGTGAAGGAGCAGAGCTAGAATACACATCTTTAATGCCAAAGGCTAGGTGCCCCACATGAGCCTATCTCCAGCGTCTCTCCCAGCTCCTCAGAGAGGGAAGCTCTCCCGGCCTGAGTGAGGGTCTTGGCAGCACCTGGTGCACCCCGGGGACAGGACAGGCAGGACTGCTGTCCACAGGCAGCGCGGGCATGGCAGTGCCCAGGGAACGCTGCCCGGGCAGCGCCTCGTGCAACAGTCTCTGCCACGGGTTCCGTGCCCATTCCCCAGCGCCAGGGCACTCCCTGAAGTCAAGGAAATTTCAAAGCATTCTTGAAGCTGCTGCCTTCCTCTCTTCTCGCTAATTAACTTTACCCAAATGCACTGTCAGTAAAGCCCACAAACATGTCGCCGGGCAAAGCCTAATGGGCTCCCATTTGTGTGTGCGCCAGCCCGGCCATTAGCCGGGAGCAATTAGCCGGGGGCGGGAGCGGCTCTGCCGCCTCCTTTCTTGCCCTCCCACAGGCCCAGGAACGCGGGGACACAGCGATGCTCCCGCCGGCAGGGCTGCTCCCCAGGGCAGCGCGGTGCCCACCGCTCCGAGGCCAGCGGCCGTTCTTGTGCTGCTGCAGTGCCTGGAGCACCCCAAAGCCAGCCCCCAAACCAGAGGCAAGGCAGGGATGAGGGGCAGGGGGCAGAACTCCAGCAGTGCCGGTGCTCCAGAGACCTGTCGCAGCAGTGTGGGGAAGCCAAGCTTGGCCCAAGTGCCACCCCTGGGATCAGGGGATTCAGACAGGTGGGGCCGTGCAGAACCAGACGGGCTCTGCCCTGTGCCAACGCCGCCGCTGGGCTCAGCTATGGCAGCTAGCAGGATGGGTGGGAGCCAGGCTCAGCCTGCTGCTGCAGCCACAAGGAAAAGCCCCTCTCTGTGAAAATAACACTGGAGCATCTGACAGGATCACTCAGGAATCCTAAGGAGGAAAACTGCACCCCGAGATGCTGCAATTAGAGTCACTACTCAAAGTTAACAGCAATTTAAATGACACCATCTTCCCTGTGTTCTGGAAAATATTGAAGGTTATTGGCCCACACTACTTGCAGCAGGAAAAAGCTCAATATTGAACATTTAGTGCAGGATTGGTAATGAATCAATATTTCCCAGTAGCTGCTGTTTGGTTTCAGTTGTCTTAAAACAGACCTTGCTAAAAATATCTTTCCTGTAGTGTATCTGTAGCCAATGAGGTGGATTAGAGACTGATGGGAACTGGAAACAGCCCTGGGGGCTCTGGGTCTGGAGCCAGCAAGTGGGCAGCTCCCGGGTAGTGGTCCCACACGGAGGGAGCCCAGGGGTCTGGCTCTGCCCAGCGTGCCATCCCCCCACACAGGGGGCAGCTGGGGCTGCCCCAGGCCATGGCAGGAGCTGAGGTAGCAGGCACCATGAGAGCAGCTGTGAGCAAGCATGACATTTGGAGAGGCAAGGACAGGCAGATCAGGAGGTGTCCCCTCCCGCTAGGTCTGCCACCTCTGTGTCAGACAAATGCCAAGGCACAGGAAAACACAAGAAAACGGTAACCAATGTTTCTGGAGCATCACAGGGGCTCAGTTCTCACACTACTTGCAACTGCACCAAAGACCAACTTGGTCTCTCCACTTGGCTCCCCACTGGGGCACAAGGGAAGGACAGAGCTGACTTGGCACTCAGCAGCCAGGGGCTCCTGCAGGCAAAGTCTCTACTCACATCAGGGAATGCCTTTACCTTTGCCTTTCCAAGGGGTCTGTGCTCCAGGCTGCCTGCAGACACCACCCTCCACCACAGCACTCCGCAAGCACGGCAGCACCTGCTCTCCCCAGCTAGCAGCTGGAAGACAGCCTCAGCCAGGCCAGGAGCAGCCCCCCACTCTGGGGTCCTGGCAGGCCCCTTGCAATTCCTCACAGCCCCCACATCTGCTGCTCCCAGCCTCAGCTCTGTCCTTCCTGGGCTGTGGCCACTGGCAGGACCCTGCTCTCCTGCTCCCCAGGCTCTTGGCAGGGCGACAGGAGCTTATCGTGCTGTGGGTTAGACCTGCTCCACATTTAATTGCTCCACTTGCAAGGAAGAAAATCAATTCCACGTTTTATACTTTAGCAGCCTCTGTGCTTAAGTTTTGGCACATTTGTCAGGCTAAAAAAAAAAGGTAATAAAACCAAGGAAGTGTCATTTAATTGTTTTAGCTGAACTAATTTGGAGGCTCCGCTGCTCCGGCGTGATCTCTCTATCGATCCAGACACAGAGCCGGGCCCTGGGGCAGCGCGCTGCTCACCTGGCCATGCTCCCAATGCCGCTCCCACCTTGCTCCACAGCTCTCTCCACCGCCACAGCCTGCATCCCTCCTGGTCACGGCCGAGTCCCTTCACATGGAGAATCCCAGGCTGAACTTACGGCTCAGGATGGGAGCTTGTCTGCTTGGCTGTCACTGCTGCAGCCCCTCAGTGCGAGGGGAGGGGACACAGCTCCTGCCTCCTGGACCAGCACCGCTCCTGGTGTCCACAGGTGCCTTTACATGCCCCAGGTGCGGTCTGTCCCTTCATTCAGGGCAGGCTCTGTGTCCCAAACCTTGTTTGGGAGTAGTGTCACAGGTTTGGTCCTGCACTGCCCACGAGGCTCCCGGCCCTGCATTTCCCACGCTGACAGCACGCAGGGGAAGCAAACAGCACAGATCAGTCGCAGACACAAGGATGCAGAGAAGTATCCCAGCTCAGGATTTGGGGGGGTTGCTTCCCAGCTAGGTGTTGAGCCCATGCAGCTCCCCTCTGAGCGAGGGGCTCAGCCAGGACCCATATTCTGCTCCATCACCCATCCTGCCACTCTGGGTGTCCTTCAGAGAAAGCACTGTCCTCACATGCTTGTGCTGCAGGGCTGCTCACAGCTGCTGGCTTTTAGGGATGCAGGATGGGTGACAGTGCCTGATATTGGGAGGAGGGGGCGGGAATGACACAGACCTGCCAAGAGGCAAGAGCAGGCAAAGGATATTGCTGTAGCTACTCTCTGAAGAGCAGGAGGAACGGGACATGCTGCAGGACAGCCTCAGGAGAAGGAAATGGCTTCAGTGAGCTTCACCTGTGCCTGTTTTGGCTCTTCTGTCACCTGTCACCAGTACTGGCACAAAAGGATCTGAACATTCTTGGCTGCAGGGTCCACTGTGACCCCAGTGCTGCAGTTCTCTCCATGCAGTGCCTGAGCTGCCTCCCAAGGCACGAGCCCCAGCTACCAGGACCCAAACAGAGCTGAGAGTGAGCACTATGTCACGCTGACTCCCCACCTGCTTGCCACTGAGCACTGACCTGCTTTGGAACTGGGGACATCTCTGCTAGGAAGCCGCTGTCAAGATGGAGGGCGAGGGAGCTCGGTGCGGCCCCACAGGCTGCCCCCACCACCCGCCATGATGCTCCGACGCACTGGCAGCGACAGAGTCCTTTCCCCTGCCATAAGCTACAGGCACCCGGGGCCAGGCCAAGCCCTCCTCTGCTTCCCGACGCTGATGCCCCGCAGAAGCCCCACGGCCTTGCCCGAACGCACCCAGCACTCTACAACAGCACAGCAAACACGCGTGGGTACATTGGGTGGGAACCGCAGGGAGTAGGGGGTGAACCGCTGGCAGCACCACTGAGCCCATGGGCACTGTCACCTGCTTAACAGCAGCACTTGCTGCCTCTCTCAGAGCACCTCACAAAAGCCCTTACGGAAATTAAAATCCCACCATCTCCTGCTGGAGACACACTCGCTGACCTCTGCAAATTATTAGCGATTCCATATAGATCCACAGTTACTGGAGTTCAGAGAGATGGGATGGCAGAGGACAGGGACTGTTCCTCTCACGGAGCCAGCGATCAAGCCCGGTAGCAGGATCGTGCCGGGGTGCACCGAGCAGGGGTGCGGGAGGACAGCCGTCCATCCCGTGCACGGGCACTCATGCGTTTTGGAGAACCCTTCACCCAGGCAAATGTTTCCTCAGACGGGATGGAAAACCTGGCATCGTCCCGGCTCCTGGGTGCCGACCGGCAGGGCTGGGGCTCGGGGGGATGCGGCCGCGGGCTCCTGTAAACGGGAAGGACCGAGCCGCGACCCGCTCAACACTACAGCAAGAGGAGATTAAGGAAAACTCCCTGAGTGCTGCCGGGCGACAGCCTCCGCCGCCCGCCCGCCCGCCGTACCGCTCCGGCCGCTCCCGCCCCGCCGGCTCCATGGATTGACCGAGGAACGCGGACCCGAGTCCGCACCGAGAGCGAGAGCGCCGGGAGAGGAGAGGGGACAGAGGCGGGCAGCGGGTGCCCGCGGTGTGTAGGGACGGGGATGTTCCGGGACGGGGGGTGGCCGGCGGCCGGGGACAAGGGGCGCCCGGGGCGGGCGGGGGCCGGTTCCGCAGCCCCCCGCCCTCACCTGTACCACTCCAGCCCGCGGTGGTAGTTCCTGTCGAAGAAGTGGGGCTCGGTGCCCAGCGCGCGCACCTCGGGGTGCACCCGGATGAACTCCAGCACGGCGCGGGTGCCGCCCTTCTTGACGCCCACCACGATGGCCCGCGGCAGGCGCTTGGTTCCCGGGCGGGCCGGCCCCGGGGCGCTGCCGGCCGGCGGGGCGGGGGGCGGCCGCCCGCACGGCCGCGACTGCTGCAGAAGTTTCTTGGCGGCGGCGGCGCGGGCGGGCGGGCAACGGGCGCGGGGCGCGGCGGGGCTGCCGCAGCAGCACAGGAGGCTGTAGCAGAGGTACGAGCAGGACAGCGACAGCGTGAAGAGGACGAGGACCCTCCCTGCCAGCCGCCGGGACGGAGCCGGAGCCACGGCCGGGGCCCACCCGCTCGGCGCCCTACGCGCCATGGCTCCATGGGGCCGCGCCGCCGGGCACGGCGGGCCCCGGCCCGGCGCCCCGGCCCCGGCGCGGCCGCTCCGGCATCTCCCGCGGCTACGCGGCGGCGCGGCCGGGCCGCCCGAGGGGGCTGCGCCCGCCCCGGCCCCCCTGCGCCCGCCGCCCCGCCGCGGCCATCCCCGCGATCGGGCGGCGGCGGCTCCGCGCTGCCTCCGCGGGAAGTGCCGGGGCAGCGGCGGCTGCGTCGCTATTTAAGGGGCCGCCTGACGTCAGCGCCTCCCGGAGCCCCCGCGGCCGCTCGGCGGCCGGTGCCTCCCCCGGGCCGGGCCGGGGGTACCGCCGCGCAGAGCCCTTCCTCCCGGGACCGGGCTGCCACGGGGCTGGGGCGGTCCCGCTGCCCGCCGAGTCCTGCCCTGCCCGGCCCCGGTGCCGGTGCGATCGTCCCGTCCCCGGTCCCGCCGTCCTGCCTGGCCCTGCCCCGCTCTGCCCTGCAGCTAGCCCTGAAACGCTCGAAGCAGCGGTGTGGAGCCGGGGGCACCTCTCTGGTTCGGGAGCGGCGCCTCCCGCAGCCGCGCAACCTCCGCCCGGGAGCGGGGACCAGCACCAGAATGGTGTGAGCAGCCCTCGCCCGGGAGCGGCAGCCGGGGCTCGGGGCTGCGAGGGTCACGGCCGGTCCCCGGGATGCTCCAGCCCGGTGCCAGAACCGCGCTGCCCGAACCATCAGCCCACGGGGGGAGCGCGGCGGGGCCGCCCCACGGTAGCAGTCGCTTCTGTCCTCGGCAAGGGCAGGAGGAGCAGCCATCGGCCGCCGCGGTGCCGCCGGTAAGTAGGAGGGAAAAGCTTTAAAGTGACGCATGAATTAAATTTCACTGCCGGGCTGGGGCTGCTCAGCCCCGCCTGTCCCGGGTGTGATGCCCCACATGCAGTCTGAGCCGGGAAGCCCACCGGCTGTGGCAGAGTATGAGTGCGGACTGCTCCTTCCCCATTCCCGGCTCCCCTTTTCTTTTCTCTTGCACCCCGACATCCCAGGCTTCCGCTTGGCTGCTCCTGCTGAGCCGAAGGGCTGCGTGCGGCACCGCTTAGACATTAGCAGCCATCGCTCCTGCTTTCTCAGCACTAGAAGCTCGATCGGCTGCAGAAAACTACTTGTCTTGTTCCTTGGGAAGAAGGATGATGATAGGGAGAGACAGGCAAGAAGTGCCAGCCCGACACAAATGAGGATGCCGCAGGCTCCCGGCAGCCAGTCCAGGGCGGGGACCAGGTTCCCTCCTGTGCAACACCCAGAACTCGGTGCAGACATAAGAAACAATGGAGAAAAAATGAAAACCAGTGCTGCCTGCAGCCTCTCACCTGGGTTGGTGTGGGAGCAGGAATGGAGTTTCCAGGAAGAAGTATCCTGCTGCCTCAGGAGAGCTCTGGATCTAGAGGATGGGCTGAGTCCTTATGGAGACAAACCTCACCATCCTGAGTGATCCATGAGTTTTTCCTTTTGGGACATTGGGTACTGCGTCCACTGCTCTGTGTGGCACCAGGTTCTGCGAGGCAGGGCTGAGCCCCGGCCCCTCTGTGTGGGTCAAAGCAGGGGGATGGAGCCACGTGCACAGCACCAGCCCAGAGGAGCTGGACAGCACTGGGCAATCCCTGAGTGGTGTGAACGCACCCAGGGATGGTTCTCCCACCACTCGAATGTGCTGCACCAGAGCCAGTGCAGTGCTGGGCAGGGCCCTGGCACTGACAGAGCCCATAGGGCTCCAGCCTCCCGTCCGAGGGCCACTGCCCTGCCTGGGCAACAACAGCAAGGGTGGAGGTACCTGAGGGGCCACGCATTGGCAGGTTCCCATTTCTGTGGTGGAAAGTATCCATCACTTAGTTCCTCTCCATGACAAACTGCCAAATTTGTGGAAAAGTTGCTTTTTCCATTTTAGATCACCACCTCCATGTGGTGATCCAGCCTCGGCAGCAGACACATTGCCTAAGCATGAACATTAGAGGCGTCTGGATAAATAAAGCTGCTGCGGATGCCTCAACACCTCCAGGTTTCTCTACTTGCAAGGGAGGAATGTTTTGTAAAGCCAACAATTTTGCTTCCAGTCTTTGTATCCGTGCAGGGCATGTCTTTCCCATGACATGTTTGCTGTTTACACCCCACTCCACATAAACAACAGCTTTCTGGTGCCATCAGCATGCTCCTGGCCCTGCCGCCTGTGCTAACAGAGCCCCGGGAGCCAGCCCCCAGTGGGATCCCTGGAGCGGGAAGCCAGGCACTGGCATTGCAGGAGGAAAGAGCCCACTGGATCACCACAGAAGATTCCCTCTCAGCCAGTGCCTTGCAGCATGGGGGCTGGAGGAAGAACTGCGAGCTCTGGAAAACATCCTGCCTCCTTCTGCCCCCCTCACCCATTCCTTTGTGGAGCTGGTGCTGCATCCTGCTCCCAGCCTTACACCATCCTCTCCTTCATCTTCTCTTCCCCACATCCCTTAGCCACTTTTCAGGGTCCCACCAGTGCTCCCTCTCCTCCTCATCTCTCTTGGGTCCCTGGCTCTGTTCCCAAGTAGATCTTTCCCATCTTACCTCCTTCATCAATCCCAAGCTCTCCAATATCCTGTACTGGGATTTACCAAAGCAGCTAGATGCCACTGCCTTGTCTGACATTAACCCTGAAGGACCCCCAGCATCCTGTCCCTCCCAGGCCACTTGCAGCTCCTCGATGCTGGTTTGCCCAGGGTAGTTTCTGCAGTATGGCCCCAGCAGCCTCTCCTGCTCCTCCCTGCTCAGAGCAGCACTTGGCTCGTGGGACCGTGGGGCTGTGGCCGAACAGCGCTCATGCCACAAACACCATGGAAGGGATTTGGAGCCTGTCTTCAGGCCTCAGGCCAGCCCTTTTGCCTTGTTTCCCCTCCAAGAGACTGATCTCACCATTCCATGAACTGACAGCAGCAGGAACCACTGCTGGGAGCTCCCAGCTCTATGTGTTTTCCAGGGGGACCTGGCCCAGGGCTCATCCCAAGCACAGACAGCTGCCAGGCAGGCAGAGAGAAAAGCTGCCCAAGTGTCGGGATCAGGAGATTATTACAGAAATACACAAAGTTTGTGCCAAGAGAACGAAACCTAAAAGAACAGGGAAGCAATAAAGTGCACACTAGAAATAGCAAATAAGATTAGAAGTGGTGTCCTGCCCATTATGTCTCCATGTTGAAGGCAGAAGAGAACAAGTTTCGAATTTATTTCCAGAGCCAAAGAAAGCGCTCAGGGCCAAAGCGTCACGGTTAGTCCAGTTTTCTGTGTCTAATATTTATGTCATTAACAACCTTTTGTTTCTGGGCTGACAAACTGCCACCTCCCCTTGTGTCGGGAATCAGAGGCTGAGCAGTATGTGTACATGGATGGGGATCCTCAGTGCTGCAGGGCAGCCAGGGCTGAATTGCTCCAGCCTCACGGCCCCAGTGAGGTCCTGAAACAGACACCAGGCCTGTTGCTCAAGTGCCTCCCTGTTCTCATTGTCCTGGTAGGAAACCTGGAGCTGGTAAAAGGACATTTTGGCATTTTGGAGTTGGGCAATGGAGGAGAGGGATGTAGTTGAGCCAGATCCATGGGCAGCAGTGAGGGGCGAGGAGGGTGCAAGGATGGGGATCAGAGCTGATGGTGCTCAGAGACCTGCTGCAGGTCCTCAGGATACTGTGAACACTGGGGCGGAACAGGCCAGCAGGACTCAGCTGTTCCCAAGCACTGCAAGTATGCTGGGACTGCATCCTCACTCCCAAAGTCTCCAGGAGCACTGCGGCAGCAGTCAGCATTCAGGTGGTTCCCTCCCCTTTGGTGCAGCCCTCGCACCACCCTGGCCCGGTGATAGCCACAGGCTCAGTGCTGCAGAGGATGGAGGTGGTGCTCAGTCCCATCAACGGATGGCACTTCAGCTGCCCTGGCCCCAGAGCTGCTTCTGAGGGCTGATCCTGGCTCGCACAGCCCCTCGACTCGTTCACACCCAACCCAACACCGGCTGGCAGATCTCCCAGCTCCGCACTTTGGGGTCTCCTAAGGGCAGGGGAGTCTCAAAGTGCCTGTCAGACAACAGGATGGAAGTGCAGCCTTTGGAGCTGCCTTGAATTGGGTCTGAACTCCTGTTAAGCCTCATTAATCAGTTGTAAATGCACTGTATTCCCAATAAGGTCAGAAACAATAAATTTAATTTTGACTCTGACTCAAGCTACTTTGGTCCTAATTCTGAGCCTCCTGCCCAGCCAGAGCAGCTAGCCCTGGCTGTGCTGCACAAACTCATTTGATTCTGAAATGCATTTTTAAGCAGGATGGAGTGGTGCTTAAAAGCTAAATGGCTTCCCCCGGCTGTAATCACTGCTCAAGAGTCCTGGAATGAAAGGGATAAAGTCTGGGGGCGGGGGGAGGTTTTAATCTCACTGAGTAGATTACAGAGATTACTGCAATTTAATCCTTACGTATCTGTCACTGATGCTGCAAAGACCATAACCGAGGTGGGCAGGGGTGCCCCGGCCCCCTCTGAGCTCCTGCCCCTCGTAGCGGGGCCGTGTTACAGCTCTGCTGCCCACCATGCCGGAGGCCACTGCTGCTCCTGCTGCAATGAGGTCCAGCAGGCACTGACCTCGGTGCTGCCTTCTGACAATGAGGATGCCAGGTCAGGCAGACCCTCTGTCCCAACCATGACCACCCGGGCAGGGGAGGCAGCTGCTGTGGCACTGTGGGCTGAATCTTGTCCATGGGACTGGGCACCTGCTGGCTGGGCTGGGCTGGGCTGGAAATGCACCAGAACCTGAAGAAAAGAAGGGAAGGGCCCTGGGAAGAGGCAATGCAGGCAGGGCAAGGGTGACCCACAGGTTCCCTGTGTCCTCGTTCCCCAGGGTGGCTGCATCCTCCCTCTCCCCCACAAGCAGCCTTCCTGCCCTGAAAGGAGCCAGAGCCACCTCCCCGGTGTTGGAGGGCTCCAGGCAGCTGTTCTGGGTCTATCAGCATCAGGCACGGTGTGAACAGCACAGAAAATGATGCAGTTGCAGGGTTCATCTGTGTGCTGCAGCAGGCGGGGACCCTGAACCATCTCTGCTCTCATCATACACCATCACCGCACAGAGCTCTCCCAGGCTCTCCGCAGCGCCTGCTTAGGGTAAATCTCATTATCATTCCTCGGGGATCACAGGGCCAGGAGCTAGTTCTCCAATAACTCGAAATATCTCTCTGGCTCACAGACCTTCACAATTATATTTAACTGCAAATGAGGAATCTGTACTCAAACACAAGCTGGTAATTTTTTTTTGAAGCTTGTTTTCAGTGTCACCTCATGTTCAGCCCAGCTCTTCCACAGCTCTGTAACCCCGTCCTTGCCTTACGTAAACTTGAAGGCAGAAAATCAGAAGCAAGCTGCCCCGTTCCCACTGAAGGGACAGGACTGGGTAACTCACTCTTGTTCCCAACACTGCTGCCTCCTCTGGCACCATCGCTGGGTGGAGGAAGGCCTGCCCTCTTCTTCCCCACTTCACTGAGGGTCCCCCTCCACGTGCCAGGAGGTGTCACTGCCCACGTTGAAAGCCATGGGCTGGCTAAAATGCCACAAAAGACCGGGAGAGCGGGAAGTGCTGGCAGAGGTCTTGGGCTGCAGGAAAGCTGTGGAGGGTAGCAGCGCCTCACTCAGGAGAGGTCCCTGCAGTCGCTCCAAAACCAACACCGACCTACCTGCACCGTCTTCGGGGACTGCTGCGCATCTGGGTGTGGTTCCCTCCTCTTGTCCCCTCTGGGTGAGCAGCCACATGGCTCTGGCGCAGGGGGGAACTGGGCACAGCACAGGGGACCCACTTGAGCCCCACAGAGCCAGCACATGCAGAAAGTCCAGCCAACGCCAACCCCTGTACCGATAGTTCTGCACGCTGGAGGCTTTTAAAGCCTCCCCGACAGCCAACTGAAGTGTCCTGAGTGACCTCACCTGGGGCTGGGGGGCCCAGAGGAGACCTGGGTTCGCCGTGGGGATGCTGGGTAGGGGCATGACTGCAGGCTCATGGGGCAGCCCAGGGAGGGAGAGGTACAAGGCTGTACCAGACACAAGAGGTTGTGACAGGCAGAACAGCAGAAGCTTTGGTGGCAGCTTTGCACTAAAATTAACTCATTTGACAGCAGTTTCTGGTGCATTTCCATGGGCTCCCGAGCTGTGAGTAAGTGAAGGGCACAGGTGGGAGTGAAGAAGTGACGTGCTCCCAGTCTCGGTGACCTGCAGTGAGGGCCGTGTGGTGCGTGCAGGCAGCTGCCGGGCAGGGATGATGCGAGCACAGAGCCGCGGGTCGCTGCCAGCCCAGGCGGGCAGAGGGGCTGCCGGCTGGGCCCATCCTGACCGCTGTGACGGTCTCCCAGCAGCTTGCCCTGCGCTTGCCCTCTGCTCCCTGCAGCCTGCCGGCATTGACACCGCTCTGCACCTGTTGGAAACAGCCTAGAACAGCCACTTTTGGCAGTGCAGCAACCTCTGTCTTTGCCGAAGGTGGCAGATACGGCAGCCAGCAGAGGGGCGGCGGAAGAGAGCCCCTGCTGTGAGAGGGCTCCCAGCTTGACCTGCTCACCGTTGTCCCATTCCCAGTGCCCTCCTGCAGCTCTGTGGCACTGTGGGCAGCAGCTCCTCCAGCCACCCTCCCCTGTTCACAGTTTATGGGGCTCTGTGGATACAGTGAGGCTCTGGTTGTGCCCGTATCGGTTGATTATGCAACCCCCACGGAGGGTCCTGGGGACACAGGCTGCCCTGCACCTCCCCGTGTCAGGTGCCTGTATTGGCCAGAATGGGCACTGACTGCCCCGGCGGGGCTGGTGGTGCCCCAGCTGCTAAGGGATTCTCATCCAGCAGCACAGCGGTGAGGCTGCCCCGGCCGGCCCGGCCCGGCTCGGCTCGGCTGGGCTCGGCTCGGCTCGGCTCGGCCCGGCTCGGCTCGGCTGGGCTCGGCTCGGCGCAGCGATGCCGCTCATGCTGGCGCGGGCGGAGCCGCGGGGCCACGGGCGGATGCTCTCTCTGCCGAAGGCACGTTCCCCATGAGCTCGCATCCTTCAGATCAGAAGCTCTCTCCAGCAGGAGCACTTTGAACACCCCGCCTGCTATTTTTAATGGGATTGAAAAGAGAACAAAACCATTTAAGAACTTGAGGAATCAAAGCAAGTGTCCCCACGTCACGCCCAGCGCTTGCAGCTGTATCCTGATTAATGACAAGAAAGAGTGGGGAAACAATATTTAATCACACCCTGTTTATACTAGAGCCAAAAATCAAAGAGCTGCATTCCTCTTTCATGAGAAAAACGAGGTGGGCATTTCCCCTCTGGTGATTAAGTTTCCCACTACAAGCACATCAATTTCCTTGATTTGGCATGGGGTCCTCGATCACGCCACAAATGAGGGCTTCCTTAGCAGCAAAATATTGCAAACCCCCAGCCAGATCCATACACAAGACACCAATGTCCATCTATCATTTTGCCTGGATTATCTCAATACACATCTCCTCGGGGAGATGGAGATGAGGCACTTCCAGCCAAACCACTGCTAACGATTGGCACAGCTGCAACGGCCCTCAGCCGAGGGCACCACGGGGCTCTGGCCACTGGCCCTGTGTCCTCTGGGCACGCAGCCCTGCCTGCATGGGCACTGCTGCTCGTGTGAGCATGGTGAGGATGGGTGGAGCAAGGCACAAAGACTCTGGTGGGCTGAACCCAGCAGGCTGGACGCAGGACCCTGCAGGACCAGATCCTTGCAGTGCCGGTGGCAATGCTGCGGTTCTGTCACTGGCTAGACCGCAGAAGGACCCAAGTCCTGTGTCATTGTGGCCACACCGATTCCCATGCTGAGTAGGGAGCAGAGCAGGGTCCAGCTCTGGCAGGGGGCAGGGGGTGACACAGACAGAGATGCTGCTGGGGCTGCTGTGGGGACTCCAACTCTGCTCCCAGCCCAGAAAAGTGGGTCAGGGAGCACATCACCTCTGCAACACCCACTCCCTCCGTCCCCTGATTCACCCCTGCCTATATCAATTTGCTTGGAATTCCTTGATTAATTAATGTCAGAGAAATGCAAGGTCTGTTAATTACCTCTGATTAATTAGGGTGAACTTTTAATTGTATCCTTAAGCTGAGATATGCTGTTCAATAGGCTCCATAATTAGTGACCCAGCAATCTCTGTTAAACCAATTAGCCCAGTGTAACAAGTGTAAGGAGCTGGGGGCTGCCCAGCAGGCAGGGGTGCTCCAGCAGCCTTGCACAGGGCCCTGCCAGTCAGGGCCATCTGTGCAGAGTTGCCCACATACTTCACGTCCCACATCCACGGGACATGACTGTTGGTCATGGTGGGCTGGCCCTCAGCTACAGTGATGCCAGGGGCTGAAGTGACCTGCACTGACTGAGACTGCTCCATGCTCTCCCCAGGGACCTCAAGGGGTTCCAGATCCCTGGGAAGCTCCTCTGTAGGCTGTGAGGTACTGGTTAAAAACAATCCAGTCTCCATGCATAGGTCAGCGCGTTACCTGGCTCACTCTTCTCCATGATGTCCTTCTGTCCTTCCATCCTTCTGGCCTTCCTTCCTTCTATCCTTCCATCCCTCTGCCTGGCCCTTGCTCACTTGAGCAAAAGGCTCTGGTAGGCAGAAGAAAACTTTCTTCCCATTAACGTATTTCATCATCTACAGCAGTTTAATATCCAGGTCAGGAAGCAGATGGCGACTAGCCCGGCTGTCCTGGCAAGCGGGGACAGGAGCGGCTGTTTCCCAGCGTTTGTTTCCCCGCCCCATTAACTGTGGTGCCAGCAGCACCAGCAACTCACCCACTCCTACCCCTGCTCCCCTCTCCAGCAGCACCCAGCAGGGTGGGCCACAAGGCTACGCCAACAAATGGACACTGACAGCACAGACATGCTGGGTCACATGCTGCCCCAGGAGCAAAATCGCCCAGGGAAATTGGTGCAGTGCCCACTCATCCCAGGGCTGGAGTGTCCAGCCATGGCGAGCTCCCTGACTCGAACTCCTTCTGGGCTGGGGGCCATATCTCAATATGGATGTGGAAACACTCCAGCCTGTGCTAAGCAGGAGCTGGAGTAGGGGGCCTGCACTGTTCCCCAACCCCAGCTCTTGCAGCAGCACGGCCGTGTGGCACACAGCCCCCGGTGGGAACCAGGTTGTGGCCTCTGGTTCCGCACACTTGTCCCACTGCCTGCTGGTGAACGGTCCCCCTGCGCCTGCCTGGCGCCACCGGCACTGCTGCTGCTGCTGCCTGGAGGCTCCTGTCAGAACCACCCAGGCCCCGGGAAGTCATTAGTAATTAATTTGGTTTCTAATCTTCTAATCCAGCTGCTCCTTGATTTGATAAGCGAAAAATCTGCTCTGGCCACATGGTCGCTGTTCCATGTGCTGTGTCCCCACAGAGACACCGGCAAGGACAGTGCCACCCTGAGCCCGAGGGCCAGACCCTGCACTGCCCTTTCCTGTGGCAGAGGATTCTGGGTCCTGCCCAGCTGTGCCACGCCATGCTGTGCTGTGCAGTGCCACTCTGTGCCATGCCATGCCATGCCATGCCATGCCATGCCATGCCATGCCATGCCATGCCATGCCATGCCATGCCCAGTTGTTGGAGCAGATGCAGGGGACTGCATTGGTCTCATCCTGATGGGTACAGGCACAGGACTAATGGGATCAGACACTGGTCCCAGCCCTGAATGAAGGGGCTGAGGGTTCACATGCCCCACCTTGTTGTTTCTGGACCTGGAGCTGAGACAGGACAATTTCCACTTCTGTTTCAGCCTGGGAGCCATCACACACCTCAGGGTGCCAGGAGAGGAGCCTTCCCTGTCCTCGGTCCTGCTGTCCATGGTCTCACTGTCCCACTGGGTGGGCAGGGTCACTGACTGCCCATGCTTCAGTGGCAGTGGCTGTGAACCACCCCTGCCCAACGGGCTGTGGGCTCTGTCCTGCAGTGTGCTCAGTGTCCTGGTCCCTGGCTCTCCACTGAAGCATCACAGTGACACAGGGCACGTGTGCCTGGTTGGGAACCCCCGGCCCCACCGGTGCTGTGGGCACAAGGCCACATGCTGCCCACGGGGTCACCAGCTATAAGCCATGTGGCAAAGCAGTCAGCAGTGGGTCTGTGGCACACGACAGGATGAAGGAACATCACAGATGAGAGCCCAAATCCTTCATTAAATCCCACATTAATCTCTAAGAACAGCGATGTCAAAAATCTTAGCAGCAAAATTAAATTGTGTAGCTATATTTCAGCTGCACAAAATCAATATTAATTATGGTGGGACAGACATTGCTGAGAGGGGGTCTGACCCAGTATTTACCACTGCAGTCCAACTCCAGCTTGGCAACTTGTTTATATAAAACAACAGCACATGTTTTTGTGGCAAACAGCCTCAATCCAGCGGGTGTTGGGGCTGAATACAGATGTGCTGGGACAACGACCCCCCCCGCAGAGAGGACACAGGAGGGAGACACGGGGAAGGCTGTGTACAGCTGAACACAGAGGGGGGAAGGTGGCCATGGTCCCTGAAAAGGGGTCTGCAGGTGGGCTCTGGCCTGGAAGCACCATGTCCTGCTGGCATTGCCACCCCTGGTTCCCCCCAGCTCCCCCCAGCTTCTGCACCGGGGCTGCGTGACCTCTGCCCTGGGCTGTGGTTCCTGAGGATTTACTCTCAGCTAGAATGAAGCTCATGTCAGAGGGTTAAATCCCATGTTTAAACATATTTTTCTCTTAGTTACATTAAAACTGAGTCTGAGCAGGCCAAGAGAACCCATGTGGGACCTGTCGAGTTTGTCAGCCCTGGGAGGACTATTGCCTTCCTTCAGAAAGCGTGTTTTACCCTGTTTTACTCACCCTGCTTCGGTGAGCTCTAACTGGAGACAAGCTGGAGTGTGGTCTGCAGTTGAGCCTGCCTGCCCACCCTGTTTGCCCTGCCTGCAGGGAGCTGGGATGGTTTTAAGGGAAGAGATTTGGTTGGAATGGCTCCTATCCAGTGTGGGATTTGGGGACAGAGGGAAATTGTTGCAACTCAGTCATAGAAATGTGACTTCTTGGTGCAGGGGAAGCTGTGCAGGAATACACCTGGTCAGGCCATCGCAAAGTGATGCCCCCCAAAAATCCAGACCTTGGGCTCACAAGGACCAGGCTGTGGGCTGAGTGTCCCCATGGGCACAGCTGGACAACAGTCAGGGGCAGAGTGGGACACTGCCTTTTGCTGTAGCAGGGGCCCATCTGGTTGGGCTGGGCCACAGCTGGGCAGGGCAGAGACCCTGCTGACTGGATGGCAGGCAGCCTGTGTGGGAACAGGGGTGTCGGGGTGTCCCCGCATGCCCCGAGCCTGTGGTGCTAGGCTGGGCTGCTGTGCACTGTGCTCGATGGCACCAGAGCTGGCCGGCTGGGCGTGGGGCATCCCTGCTGCCTGTCTCAGGCAGTTAGTGTCACATTATGAGATGAGCCAGAACAGGGAGTTTGGGGCAAAGGAATTAAAATGGGAGGGAGAGTTTTAATTAGAGAAAGAAGTCAGAGTCCGTAATCAGCTGGGTGAGTGACTGCCTGCTGTGGGGAATTCTCCATATGTCAAATGGCATCAATCAAAATGCCACTTCTTATACAAGGGCCTCTGTGCAGGAGGAGGGGCTGCTGTGCCCCGTGCTCAGGGCAGTGCTGTGCCTTGGGCAGAGCATTCCCCCATGGCAGTCCCTGGGTTCCTGAGCACCCCACGGCACAGGGGAGCAGGGCCAGGACCAGCGTGTCCCATGCCCCAGACTCCTGCACTGGGTTTGGTGGCGGTATCATGGGGGGTCTGTCTGTGCCCTTCCCCAGCCCCCAGGCCTACTCCAGGCACGAGGAACAGAATGGCTTCTTGGGGGCCATAACCAGCCCCTGTGCCTCTCTCCAACCTCATCACAGGTAACATGGCTTGCTGCAATCCTTTGTAATGGTCAGCAGTACAAGGAGAGCGTGTGTCCTGGTGTGCTGAGGCAGGAGAGGGTGTCCAGTCAGCAGGACGCTGGTATGCGGGTCCCTTTGGTCCTGTGTCCACCCACAGCTTCAGAGACCCCTGGTGATGCCTGTCAGCAGCGGGGCCCAGCTGAGCCCAGTCTGATGGTGGCAGTGCCGAGGCACAGGAGAAGATTCCTGACACCAGCAGGGCCCAAGGGCTGGCCTTGTCCTTGTCCTTCTTGCAATGGCCTTCCAGCCATACCTCGCACTCCTGGCAGGCTCAGTGACTCCCCCATGGGAATGTGGGCTGTGTCCAGCGAACATCTGTGGTTGTTCCTTTAGAAATGTGTTTCATGCACCAATAGTTTAACAGTGCAGAGGTGAAAAGGTTCCTGATCCACATTTCTCCAGGAGGAGAGTGGCTTTCCTGGAGATGGAGCAGTTGGAGTGGGAAGAGGAGCACTGCCGTGCTAGGACTGAGCTGTGCAGGATGTGCAGCGGGAGTGACATGAGGCCAGGGCAGCCCCATGGGGAAGTGTCCCCCTGTGGCACAGGACGCTTTGGCCACTGAGGTGCCACATCTCCCAGGGTCTCCCCTCCATGCTGCCTGAGGATGTGCTCCCAATATGTCATGAGGGGCTGCCCCCCAGGGCTCCCTGTCCTCTGCCCCCGCTCAGGGTGTCTCACTGTGCCAGCAGCTGAGCTCAACACTTTTGACTCTATTTATTACTAAAAAATTATGCAACTGGGTCGCATTCCTGCTATTTTTTATGCATGAGCCAAGCAGCAAATTCCATTATTTAAAAAAAACTGTTTTAGCTAGTGATGCACTAGACCACGCAAGTAAATGCCCAAAATAATTCCAGCTGACACCTTTATGAAGGCAGAGTGAAGTTTTAAGTCTACACAAGCCTTTCATTTGCAATCTCCCATCCCTCCTAACCGGCACCTGGGAACTGTGCTGCCATCTGGCTCATGGATCTCCTTTTCTGGCTGTGCTTGTGCCCATGGAGGGTACAGCCCCCTGATCTTGGTGCTTGCCACACACTCAGGGCAGGCCTTCAGCCTGGAGACTCTGCTGTGACAGCAAACAACATCTGCAAACATCTGCAAACAGGGTGCAGGACAAGGGACAGAACAGGAAGATCTTTAAGGGCAAAAATCATGCAAAGAGGTGAGCAGAGGCTGAGCTCCTCAGGCAGGGGGATTCTGGAGGAAGCTCCTGGGGTTTCCCTGCAGCACCCTGGGTGCCCTCTCACCCCTGCAGGGCACACAGGGGACCCTGGGACCCACCTCAGGCAGGAGAAGCACCCAGTGAGGGACAGAGCCGGGGCAGAAAACGCAGGCACTCCCTCTCCTTGCTGTACTTCGCCTCCTTTGCCTATTGATGGGTGGTTTTTGGAGTTGCCTCTGCCTACGGTTGGTGGCTGATGCTTTGTCCCCTGAAGGCTGGCTGTGCCAGAGGCTCACTCTGAGTGGCAGTGAGGTTGGAGTTAATCACACCAACCTGATTATTTCCAGCTCAATTCCACCCTTCGGCCTGACCTTGCTACTTTAATGAACAGGACGCTGAGGTTTTCCTTACCATGAAAAATTTTGGTTGACCCCAAAAGTAAAAGACAACAAACAAACTTTGATATAAATAACCTGGCCTCTGGGGAAAGCAGCAAAGGTAACTTACCAATTAGCCCTTCTCTCACCGATAAATCATCACACTGTGGCACCTGACCCTGGCATGGCCGACATTTCTATAACCCATTTGCCACTGTTCATATATCAAATGGCTTCCAGTCACTCTAAATTTGGAGATTCTAATCTCCTATATTAAGTCAGTGGTTCTTAGTAATTCTTAGTGATTTTATTTTTATTGGCTTTGTAAATCAGAGTTATCCATGTCAGTGCCCATGGTCAGGGAGAGAGGCGTTTGTCTGTGAAATTGGGTTGACACAGCCCATTGAGTGTGATGATAAGAGGTGATTTGCAGGGCTGGCTGGACAAGCCATTTACACCCAGCAGATTATCATATCACAATACAGAAGTTTTGTTACTGAAAGAACAGTGGAGGCTGCAGAACATGTGGAGTTTGGAAGGGGCACCCCTGCTTCTCCACACTGGTGCTGAGCCCCTGGGATGGGGACAGGACTCATCAGAGACACAGCATAGGAAAGGAGGAATAACACCTCTGACATCAGTCTGCCAGGACACCAGGCTGTGCTAATGCCCAGAGATATGACTGTGTACAGATCCTGCTAATGACCGGCCTGTGACCTCCAGCCACTGGGAACACCTTCACCTGGAAGAAGAGGGACTCCCAGACACTGATCACACAGCATTTTTAAGAGCTATTGTGATATTTAATTGGCTTCAGGCTAAACACTGATTCCTGCAGAGAACTCAGCATCCCTGGGGAAACAACCCACAATTAAAATGATCACCAGCCCGAGCTGGTGCTGCCATCGAAAGGCTCCAGCCTCAGCACCAGCTGATGATGCCTGTGAGCCCAGCGCATGGGCACGGCCGTGTGTCAGCCTCTGCCTAGCGAGGAGCTCCTGAGCTGCACCAGGCTCCCCGCAAGGGCAGGGCTGAGACATGCCTGTCCCCACAGCACACCTGTGACCCCATCCCAACAGAGGGGATGGAGGGTGTGGGGCACCCCAGATCAGTGTGCGCTGTGAGTGCAAGCCTGGGGCATGGAGTGGCACTGAGGCACAATTCCAGTGCCACCGTGCTTCCCAGCGGCACTGTGCTTCCTGCTGGTAGGGCCCGTAAATCTGTGGCTGAGTGGTAGCTGGAGAGGTGGTAGAGAGCAGTGATTAACAGAGCGTATGAAGGGATGTCAGGAGCCTCGGCCAGCTCTGCTGGGAGCCGTCAGCGAGGGCTGTTGAGGCTGAGATTTACACATGGGGCTGGTGATAACTGCCTCATCTCCTCACACTTTTGGGATGTGTTCCAGAGGGTGCTTTGGGATATGCTCCAGAGGGTGCTCCATGGACCAGGAGGCATAGGACCAGGAGATGGGAGCAACTCAGCTTGGGTTGGGAGGAGCAGCACTGGGATGAGTCTGACTGGCCTAGGGGAATCCCAGCTGGGCTGGGCTGTGCAGAGCTGAGGTCCCAAACCATTCAGTGCCAGGGAATTGAGCCACTGAGCCCCACAGGTAGCTGCAGCCAGGGACCAGGCAGGGGGACAGTTACTGGCTCTGTGCAATGTATGTAATGTATATAATATATATATGATGTACGACACATCTGCCTGTGATGGGAAGCACAGAGACAGTTGGTTACATAACAGCCTTTCCCAAGAAGTGTAAGGAGGGTGGCGAGGGTGACTGTGCCACCTCATCCTGCAGACTCAGGTAACAAGCCTTGTCTGGAGCCATTACTCATCCCAGTGGAGGTGCGGAGGATGCCCGGTGCAGCTGGAGGGATGCTGCAGGACTCTCACAGCTGCTGGTGAAGTACATTGGCAGGTGTTTGGGAGCAGCAATTCCCTGGCAGAGCTGAATAATGTCATCAGCTGTTGAACACGTGTCAGATGACCTTTCCCTGCACTCTTCACAAAATCCCATTAATCAAAAGAGCAGAGCAGAGCTAAGAACCCTTTAACAAAATTATTGTAATCTCTGGGTTTCTCATTCATCATGCAGCAGCTCAGCAGCCTCCACGCTCCCTGGAGGGGTCAGAGGATCCCCCCATCTCTGCTGTACAACACCTTCTCCTCCTACTCTGTCCTTCAGCTCTGCAGGCTCAGGGCTTCTTTCCTACCAGAGCTTTGTAGATTACTGCTTTTCGGGCTCACTCACTTCTCTTCCTGGGGAAAGATCTTCCTTGACTGTTGGTCATCACAAACCAGGACAAAGTCAAATTCTCATATATCTTGTGGATGGGGCAGTTGAGGAGAAAGTAAGTTCAGAGGCTGAGGAATGAATGTTTCTATGATAATGTGAATGTGATCTTGTCTCATTGAAGAGAAAATGCTAAAGGGAAGCTGTAACAAAACAGCCAGGAGAGCTGTAATGAAAGTTGGCATTTATACCTCAAATCATTGCCAGTATTTTCCACTGGAAGTTTCATCAGTGCTGACACTTTCCCTCAGAACATCTCAGCATCAGCATGGGTGGCAGGAGTTGTTTGGCCAAGAGGGTCTCACCAATCTCCAGGGCAGCTGCACTCCAAGGAGAGGGGGTTGCCTCCTGTCCCTGGTTTTGGGGATCTGAGCCCCCTGAGCGGGGCTTCAGGGATGGGACTATGCTTTGTCTGCCGAGCTCCAGTCTTGTGTATTGGTTATCATGGGCACTGACACCCATGATGGAGACCTGACCATAGTGTCCTCAGCGTCTCCAGCATACCTGCTGCCCTCTGGCCAGGACAGAGCTCCTTTCCAGGCAGGTCTCCACCCTGGAGTAGCTGCTCCATTAGCTGGGACTGCCTGATCCCAGAGCTGCTAATTACCAGCTCCAGCCTGGCTCTGCCTTTTAATCCACACAACATCTCAAAGAATTAATTTTCAGCTGTAGAGCAGCATTCAGAAATATCCCCCTGGCATCTCCCTGTTCAGGAAGTCCCCACATGCAAGGTCTGTGCTTAATTAGTCAGTTAAACACTCCCCAGTTCAGCCCGGCTCTTGTAACTCAAACCCTCTTGTGCTGTGGGTCCCCATGGGCACTCTAGGCAAGGGGATGTGCTGTGCTTGCTGCAGGCTTGAGCCAAAGGCTCGGGCAGCTGATGGGATGGATGCACCTCGCCCAGACCCCCCACTGCAGGGTGGCCCCTGACACCAGCTCTGCAGCACGGGGAGACCTTTTGAACACTGAATTTTGGACACAGGGAACAGGAGCAGGGAGCAGCTTTTCTAGCGGGAATTTCTCTCCCCCTCAGAGAGAGGCAAAGATGGACTGAGTGGTCTCACTTGCCCCTTCCCACCCCTTACCTGTCTGGTCCCAGAGCAGGAGGAGCAGGCACCAGTGGCACTGGAGTGCTCGGTGATGCCAGGGTCCAGTTCAAGAAAGCAGTTGCAGTGACAGAGGCCATTGCTTCAGCATCAAACCAAGTCCCTGCAAGGTGCCACAGTCACTGTGGAAGGCTGCAGCCTGAGGCTGGGCTCCATCCCCATGCTGACTCACGCCAGCCCACACTGACCCGCACTGACTCACCCAACAGAGCTACTCAGCCCTTGGTTCCCTTGGTGACAGTGTGAGAACCAGGGCCCCACGGGCAGAAAGGGGTGACTGGAGGCCAGATGGGGACTTTCCTGGGACACAACTTTGCTCTAAGGGAAGGGGAAGATGAAGGCAGCAGCAGTGGTGTGGCTCTGCCCACTGGATTTGCCAAGCCAAGGCGGTGGAAAAGTGGGAAGCAAAGGACAGGTAACCCACAGGACTCATTGGAATGAAACACTGACAACTCAAATCCAGCAATTTCAAAAGGCATCCATCATGGCAGAGCAGTCTGACCTCTGGCCCCAGCCAAGGCCACTTATTCATGAGCCATCACCAGGTATAAGCACAGCCCGTTAATAACGCACCTATCGATTGGCTCCTGTGCTGCTCCGGCTGGGCTCAGATCGATGGTCCTGCCTAAGTACACGCACCACAAAACTTCCAAGAAATACCACCCCGACACTTTAACACAGCACTGGGCTGTCACTTCCTCAATTTATTAACTGACAAGACTCCCATCACACCCACCTCTAGCCTGGCTCTTCCCTCTCCAGCAGAGACCCCCTGTCTCCTGTGTGAGCAGGATGCTGCCCCCAAGCCCAGCCTTGTCCTAACTCAGGGGACAGGAGCCCACTGACCACTGACACTGAGCCTGGGGTCGTGGAGTGGAGCAGGACTGGGGAGCAGGGATGCATCAGTGGGCGCAGCGCACGTGACCCCCTCAAAAATGCATGCACCCGGCTGTGGCGCTGGGTGTGGATGACATTAGCTCTATGGGCCACATCGCTCAACAGTTTATTTCAGGGCTGTTAAACACTGTTTTGCATATTTATTAAATTGAAGACAGTTTATGCCTGCAATTACTCCGCCTGACAAGCAGCCGCCAGCAGCTGGAAGCAGCGTCTGACTCACAGCACTTGGGTATTACCCTGAGATGATGCTGCTCCGGCCGCTCTGCAGCAGCCAGGAGTACTCAGCCCTTCAGTACGATGGCTGAAGGGAAGATTTAGGAGAAAACCATCATGATGCTCCCGGCCCCAGGGCTCTGCATTCCACATACCCAACATGGCACCTCTGATGGATGAGTCCCGCACTTCACTCCAATCTGCTCGGAGTTAGGCAGTGGCAATCATTTTTTTCAAGCCCTGTCATATATAAAAGCAATTGAGTCAGCAGGCACCAGTTGTCTGGCACAAGGAGAGATTATATTTTTACAAGGTTTTGCAGAAGGTCTATAAAAGTTTGTTCTTTCTTTAAAAAATAAATACATATTTGACAACGCCTCTCTGGAAAAAAATGGAAAAAATTAAACTTGCAAATTGAAACATTATGTCTACAAGAGATGTGCTTAAAGACCCTCTTTATGGCTGATAGGAAATGACAAAGATTTTGTGTACAAACTGTGTTTCAGACCAATGCCTTTAGAAAACCGGGAATTTTTCTGACAGTTCTGGCCCCAGACAGTGGAAATGCTGCAGTTGCTGTGAACTTCCTCCCACCGAGAAGAGCAGCCATGCCCTGCCCCTATCCTGGGGGCCAGGGCTCTGTTGGGGTCACCCCCTAGCAACAGGACTAGTGATGCTTACTCCAGCAGGGCTGGAGAGGCTGCAAAACTACTGGTGTCCCCTGCATCATGTCAATGCCAGCACTGTGGGGACAGCCAGCCAGAGGCAAAGCTGGCACTGGCACCACAGTGGGTCCTGCAGTGCCCTGGATCCATAAGGAATCCCCTCAGCCCCTCACAAGTGATCAGCTGGGATTCTCACCAGGGATGGAAGTGAGAGCCAAGACAGAGAGCTGCTGCTTGGCTTGCACAGCAACCAGCAGCACCCTGCAGCACCCTGAAGCACCCCACACCACCTCACTCCTGCCCAAGGAGGCCTGGGGGAGATTCTGCTGTGCTGGTCCTGCCAGGGCCAACAGCTGCCAGTGTCGGCTCATTCCCGCTGGTCGCTTTGCGGTTGTTGGAGCTGTAGGAAACGCTGACATGAATCTGCAGCTATGGATTTTTTTTGACAGAAGCCGAGCCCTTGGGATTGCTGCTCATTCTGTGCTTGAGAAGGAGCTACTTAGTTATAACCAATCTTTTTATAATGATTTTTCATTGTAGAGATAGAGTATTAATTATTAGAGGGTATTAAAAAAAGCATTAGCCCTCTGACCTCTGGAGATGCTCTGCGCTTGTTGAGTGTCTCTCGCAGATCTATCGGGGCCAGGGGCTGTTCATCAGGGCAGGGGTGATGCCTTAAGTCATCAGGGGCAGGTGCTGGGCAGTGGGAACCTCTGGCAGCAGGCACTGGCACCACTTGCTTGCTGACCCTCTGTGCTGAGGGCCATCCCTGCTGGCAGGCCCTTGCCCTCTGAGGAGCAGCAGGACACCCTGATGCTGGCAGCCCCTTGGAGCAGGCTGTGCTCAGCACCCTTTGCTGTCACCCCATTCCCCTGCCCCACCACATGCAAAATCTACTTGGGGCAGAGACCCTCTCAGCCCATCTGCCCCAGGGAGGAGGTGAATGGCACTGTGGGGCTGCTCTGGCCCTGGGCACACCTCGCTCCCACTGCCTGTAGCACATGGCTGGGTGCTGCTGGAGCACTGCTGGCACCCAATCACCATTGGCAGCCCCGCACACCTCCCACGTGGACACACTCATCCTGTGCATAAAATGCATGTTAAAGATTTGTCTTCACCTTCATTAATACCAGAATTTATTGCAGAAGAGAGGTTTTCTTTATTTTACAAAACCTATAGATGGAACACAAGCAAATTGCTGGCTTTTACTAGCATATAAACTGGGAAAAACCTCTGAGATATGTCGACATTACACTAAACTGCATCCATAATTCATACCTAAAGGAGAAATTTTTAGCTCCCTCGGAGGTTTGTGAATCTATTATTGATGGGACTGTGTTAGGCAACAATAGGCTCCCTCATATTCACACGCCATTTACTGGCTGAGTAAGGCTGCGGCTCCTCCACCCAGAAGCGCCAGCTCTCCGTTAGATTTTTGCAAGGATTTGGAAGGGATTTAGTTAAGAAGCTGAAGTGATGTAGACTGAGTGAGTTGGGAGAGTGTTTCTAGATAGATTCCCACTCCCGGGTTAATCAATAGATCAGGAATGTGGAAGATACTCGGAACAATCTCTTCCTATTCAGATCTCAGAGAGCAGCATTTGCTCAGCAAAACACTGCGGATACACATCTTCTGAACTGGGAATGTCAGATGCATTACTGGTGGTGACTGGAGCGCAGGGGAGTGGGCAGAACAACCAAGCCTTTCACTGCACATAATACAGTGGGCCTGGCAAGGGGACACCACCGGATCACACCGCATGCAGGCCTTTTGATCTTCTTCTTTAAACATTTTTGAGATTTTCTTTTAAGCCAATCAAAGCTAAACCCCCAACAGATATTGAACTGAGCCCCACTGTAAGGGGCAGCGCAGGTCCCTGTGAACCATGGCAGAAGGGTGGGGGGACAGTGCCCCGTGCAGTTCCATGGCCAGGGCTGAGCCATGCTTGGGGACACTGACATCCCTGCTCCAGAGGCCGGATGGAAGGGAATTTTGGGAGAGAGCAGAGGAAGTGATAGCAGTTCACAGCATCATTATAAATTAAGGAAATGTGCCTGGCACATGCAGGTATTTAGAGAGCACGTAGAAGTTAGCTTAAATCTAAACTAAAGGCTGCTGTTAACAGAAGAATCCCATCCTTCCCAACCCATCAATACAGAGCTGAATTAGATCCAGGAACCACAATGCAAATCTCAGTGCTACAAATCTCGCTGACAATATGTTTTGTTCCACAAATAGATGCAAAGCCAAGTGAAAACACACGCAACAATCCCTATCTGACATATTTGCCTTTGATTAGCTTTTAATTGCTCATTAAGATTTGGGTGGTTTGTGACTTTTCTGCATGGCAGAGGAGCAGCATCCCTGCAGGGCCGCAACAATGGTCAGCCAAAGCCCTACTTCAGTGAACCCCGTTCCTCCTAGGACCAGCACTACTGCTGCTGGCAGTGCCTGCCCACTGACCCTGCCTCGGGTGCTGCCCTCCCATCTGGGTGCTGCTCCCTGGTTCTGGTTCTCTGTACTTCCCCCTCCTCGCTGTATTTAGGGTTGGTTCGGGATAGTCAGTGAGGATGGAAACAAATTATTGCTGTAGGAGCTGCACAACAAAATCTTTCTGGAAGAAAAAACATCAGTCGTGGCTCAGAGCCAAGGTGGTTATTGCAGAATTTCCCTGGCATTACCCAGATCCAAGGGATTACGATTTGCCTCTGTTTGCTGGCTCAGGTGGAGCAGGATGCCCAGCGCGGGGAGCTGGCATCGCTCTGTGCCCGGCAGGGCTCTCTGGCTGTGCTCTCACACCCGCCCTGTCTGGGTGAGCTGGGCTCTCTGGGCCCTGTGCCATGGGTGCTGTGTTGCGGGTGCTGGCTGAGGCGGGCAGGATGTGGACACTGGCCATGCAGCACTGGGTATGCAGCCACGGGCCCCTCGGTGCCACTGCTGCCAGCAGTGCCCACCCTCGTGGCTGCATGGAGGTGGGTGCTTGGTTTCTCCTTGCTCCTGGAACAAGCACCTGGATTAGCAGAGACTGAGCATGTCAGGGACCTCGTGGTTTTTTGTGAGAGGTTTGTGTGAAATTTTAGGATTTACAAAGTAGTCATATCATTTAATCCTCTTTAATGAGGTTTGGGGATTTACGAGCAAGATATTTTCATTTGCAGCTCGCACAATTAACCTCGGTTAACCTATAAAGGAAACTTCAGGATAAGTTTGACTTCTTCAGTTATTAAAGCTGGGTTTGCAGAGTGGCAGCAGGCACAGTGCCCTGCTCACTCTGCACAGAGGAGCCAGCAGCATCCTGCACATTCAAAGCAGCCCCAGTGTGTACGTGCTTGTGTACACTCCTTCTCTTACAGTTTATTTAGGGATTAAGCCTTTGCACTCCTGCCAAGCCCCTTGCTGCTCCCCATAGGGCCCCAGCTCCATGGCTCCCCATGACCCTGCAGCTCCCTGTGCCCCCCACAACCCTCCTGCAATCATGGGGCTGCTGCCCCCATTGGGGCCAGGAAGGGAGCTGGCTGGAAGTAAATCCATCTGGGAGCCCCAGCAGACATCGCTGCTGTGGCTGGAAGTGCTTCATGGAGGAAGCAGCAGCGTGGGAAGGCAGTGAGGCATCCTCTCCTGGAGAACACGAGCAACGCAGAGCACAGACAGATGAGGAACATCAAGGACATAAGGCTCAGCTAAGGAATGTCAAAGATACAGGGTGTGGACAGCTGAAGAGCATCAAGGACACAGGGCACAGTGAGGAAGATGCCCAGGGTGATAGAAGAAAAGCTTTGTTCTGGCCTCCAGCTTTGCTGTGACACTGGTGGCCCTGGGCATCACCCAAAGCTCCTGAGTGCCCAGGAGTCCCTGTGCCCCAGCCATGGAGTACCAGTTCCTCCACCTCCAGCCCCAGCAACGCCCACACTGGCAGCAGCGGTTTGGGCATCACAGATGATCTCTCGGCTGGCACACAATGCCGTGGGAGGGCAAAGTGATCCCACAGCACAGCAGAGGAGGGGAGACTCCCCGGCATGAGAAGGAACACCCGCGCAGTGTCCCCAGCCGGCGGTGACATCGGGGCAGTGCTGCCAGCCTTTTAAAGTTCCCATAATTCCACAATAAATCAGTATGATAATTTCTCTCTGCAATAAAGCCCCTATTCCCGTCGTGAACTCTCATAACCGGCACCTCGATCTTTCTGTGCTCCTTGCTCTTTATTACCTTCCAATGACTTAAGCCCCTGAACTGAATAACTTCATCAAGGTGTCAACCTAAACAGATTTTTCCCTATAATGGCCCAACTCTCACAGGTTCTTAATGAAAAATATTGATTCCAAAGGATTAGTTGCAGATTTATGTGGTGGATGCTGATCCCTCTGTCACCTGATACCTTATCAGTGGATGAAAGAACTGATCCTCCCCACATGGTTTTAAAAAAGCAATCACAGACTGTGTCAAGCAGAGCTTATTCACAGAGAAATGCATATAATGCTGTGTCTGGATCAGATACGATGCTTAACAGAGAGCTAATAGTGGGCGACGAGGCACGGCCAGTGTGGCCAGGCCAGTGTGCAGCTCCCTGCTGGCTGTAGCTGGGCAGAGCCAGTGCTGGTTCTGGGGGCTTATGGCTGTGCCTTGGCCACAGGGAGGCCAGGGTCCCACAGCGGCTGCCCCTGCCAGCCCTCTGCCGGGTGGATCACTGGCTATAAAGACCATCACGAATGTCGATCTATGAGCTGGCAGGTTGTATGATACACCAGAGATAAGCGCTAAGGAGTGGAATCTCTGGCACAAACCTACGCTGTTCTGTGCTGTGCTGATGCCCTGCTGGGTCCTGCCTGCTCCTTCGGGGGTCCCAGCACAGGAGCACCCACCACTGGAGCAGCGCCTGGCAACAGCCGGGGCCAAGCGGGGCATCCCAGCTGGCAGCAGTTTGCCCTGGACCCTCCCAGCACCCATGGGACTCACTGTGGCCACCCCAATGGCAGATGCCAGGGCAGGGACTGGCCCCAGCTTCCCTGGGAGCCGCAGTCAGGTCTGCAGGGTTTGGGGGATGTACGGTGGAGGAGACACCGGCAGTCACGGATTTTAGTGGCAGCCACACATCCGATTATTCATCTTTTTTTCCCCTCCCTCCAGAAACTTGCAGCTGAAATTAATTCATAAATTACAACCCAGAGTGAAGCATTATAAATAACAGCAGAAGGGCTTTGATTATTTACATTTTTATGGAATCTGAACTGATCAAATACACAGAAGACACCAGGCACATGGGAGAATTATAATGTGTTCAGACATGATTTAAGGCTGTGCAGGAGGGACCCTTCCAGAAGAAGTGATCAGGCAGGGCCGGTCACTCTGCATCATATGAGTGATGTACAGACACCACTAAATAAACCTCAGCCCTTTGGAACTTCATGGAGAGAAGAGAAGAGAAAGCCAGCACTGCCTATGGCACCAGCCCTACAGACACCCCTGTGTCTCCCGGTCTCCCGCTGTCTGCTGGGTGTAATAATGAATGTTTTGGCAACAGCCTTGCTCAAAATCTAATAAAATTATTCAGGATTCTGTGAGAAGCCTTGGAAATGGAGGCTGTCCTACAGCAGCCCCGCGTGGCTCTGGCAGCAGAGCTCTGCGTTTGGGCTTGATTTAAAACCTCATTCGTTTTTCATTAGCTCAGAATTGCTGCAGACGAAGGTTCATTTTTACTACGTGCGTGGAACACGAACGAAAATTGGGATTTTGTTTCTTCCATTTACCTCGTGTATGAAGTCATCCGGTTTTAGGATGAAAGGAGTTATTTACTTCCAATTACCTAAACATGACTGAGAGCAGGAATATCCCCTCCTTGCTATCAAATGACTTCCATATTACTCATCCCAGCAGGCTGTTCTCCCCTGCTGCAGCCGGAGCTCACCCCTGTCAGTCCTCTGCCTGCACCCTGGCTCTGGGCACAGACACTCCCAGCCCCTGCTTCCCCGCTCCCAGCTGGGACCCTGTGGGAAAGCTCAGCACTGCCCGGGAAAGGCAGGGGTTCTAACCCAGAGGGATGTGATCCACCTGCTTCAGAGGGATGCAATCTACCTGTCCCAGAAGGGATGAGATCTGCCTGCCCAGGGGGCATGCGATCCATCTGTCCTGGGGAAATGTGATCCACCATTGTCCAGCCAGTGTCCACCCAGGGCACCCACGTGGCAGCCCAGGGATAACTGGGGCCTGCAGAGCATCGTGCTCATTGCACAGGTCCTGCAGTGAGGAATGGGTGCAGTGTCCTGCAGCCCTGACAGCACCCACCACCCATGGGAGAGGTGCACATGCCACCAAGCCTCCAAGGACAGCAGCAGGCAGAGCTGCCCATGCCATGTGGCAGAGCTGGCAGACCTCCTCGAAAAGGAGGTGGGGGCCCAATGCCCACCTGTCACCCCAGCAACTGGACAGCACCAGTGCACTGTCCCCATTGCACCCCCAGCCTCATCCTCTCTCCCACACCCCCTTCCCTCCCTAGAGCCCAGAGCATCTTAGGTCTGGGCTGCTCCTCTCCCCACTTTGTAATTTACACCATAAGCAAACTCTGTTCTCATTTCCAATTACTTCACCATTCAGGGTATAAAAAACTATTCCACTGATTAAAACTGCAATAATTAAAATTGAGGCTTTGTGTTGCTTCTGCCTTTTAAACACTTTACAAGCTCTCCCTAAACTCCCGATTTCAAAGCTCCCATCACGTTCCAATTTCATGGCTAATTTGTAGAGCCACAGTGAGTGCTGGGTGGGCAGGGGCTGGCAGCCCCTTGGCCAGGCATTCCCACTCCTTACCTCCACCCGGTATATATTTATTTCTTCACTTTTACATTATTATTCTGCAAGCTCTGAGTGTTTGTCTACATGATTATGTGGGAAGGGAGGGTTAAGAGCCCTGCTCTCCCTCAATCCACTTGCTCTCAGATAGCCAAGCCTCCTGTTCCTCCTGCCCCATGGTCACAGCCCTGCCTGTCCCCTGCCAGGTATCCCGCATGGTCTTCTTTTCCTCCCCTCACCTCTGGCTGAGCCCATCCCTGCCTGGCAGGCACCTGGAGCTGCTCTTAATTCCTGATCTATTGCAAATTGGTTGAGTTGTGACCACAGAAAGCTCTTTTCCAGCTCTCTCCCTAAGGCTGTAAGGCAGCTTTATTCTGATTTTCCTTCCCAGTCTGGCATTGCTCACTTATTTCTCCCCAGAAAGCTGGGTGCACCCTGGGCCTGGACATGCTGTTGGCTTCTCATGGGAAGAGAGGAGTAGAAAGGCAGTATGTATTTTGTATGCAAGAATAAATGAGAATGGATTTTTATTCCTTCTAATTGAGTCTCCAGAACTCAGACAACTTCCCAATTAACACCAATTAACATAGTATACTTGGCATCCCATAACATCCCATTAAATCTCCTAAAAGAAGATGTGTAAAGCTTCTCTTTTCACAGAGATAATCCCATCAAATGCTGCACCTCAACAGTATTTAAATAAACCCTTGCACCAGCTGCAGTGTCAAAGCCCTCTGTGGGGAGATGCACCTGCCCAGCAGAGGTATCTGCAGGTGCCACTGGTACCAAACTGGGCCAGTGGCTCAGCACATGGTCAAGGTTGCCAGCTGATCCCAGGCATGATGTGAGCTCCCTGTGTGGGAGCCCAGGCCGTGATACATATGTCCTCCAGCTACTCATTTATTCTATGACATGGCTTGAAGACTTTGTCCTCATGCCATGAGCTGATTATGCAAGACCAACAAACAAGACACAGCTTTGGAAGTAAACATCTGGTTGGGAGTCAGCTGAATAACTCCTAAAAATTGGTATTTTTCTGCTTGTTGCCATCACGGATCACAGCCCTTATAATTTGCTACCCACAGCTCTCTGCTGGATGTGCATTTCTTGTCCCTAACCTGCATCTAAGACAGAATCCAGCTGTGCAAAATCATATTTCACTTTATTTAGTGTCATGGAAACCTTTGCCTAGACAACAGAGGCACAATGCCAGCTGGCGCAAGGAACTCAGCTCCAGAGCGGACTTGAGCTGGGGAAAGGGTGAGGTGAGTCACTGCCCGTGGCCCCCGCATTGCCCTCAGCGCCCTGCTAAGCCCCTGGCCACAGCACAATCCCCACTCAGCCCCTGGCCACACCATGAGCCCACTACCCAGGGGCTGTGCTTGTGGGGCTACTGGCTGAGACCAGGGTGCCTCCAGCTGCAGGCATGCATCCCCCTGGGCACTAAGTTGTCACCTGCGGATTCCTAAAGTGCTGCATCACCCTTGCTCCCAGGTCTTCCCCCACATTCCCCACCCTGCATCTTCCTCTGGGTCTCCCCTCTCCTCCTCGCCTCAGCATCTGTTTGGGAGGTTTGTGGGGTCCCAGCCCCCTGAGGTGGGTTCCATCAGCAAGCCTGCCAAAGCCCAGGGTATAAGGGGAGGGAAAGACAAGCCTATAAATAATAGGTAAGGGAAGCAGCCAAGAGTTCTGGGAAAGGCCTGGTGACGCATCCACAACAAATCATAAAAACCTGATGAACTAATACACAGCCTCCTTCCCACTGCTGACCTCCAGCTCTCAACTGCAGCAAAGTGCCAGGAGACCAAAATAGCAAAAAACACCAATTAAATATTAAAACTCACAAATGTAACACAGAGCAGGAGAGGGGAGGGGGCCTGTGTCAGCCCCAAAGGCCCTGTGAGATCAGGTTCCCATCTTCTGCAAACAAAAAGGACAATTTGTATTGGAGACTAGACTTTCCAAGCTAATTTCTACAGAAAACATTCAATGCTGATGACACCGTTAGGAGTGTGATGGAAGCCCGTCCACTCCTGGGACTTCTGCCACACTTATCCCTGACATGTGGCTGAATTTGCTCCTCGCTGGGTTCTGCCTGCCTGGCACTGCTCTGGAGCCCCGGCAGAAGCATTCCTGGGGGTCTCGGTCTGGAACTGTGACTGTGGCTAGGGCCCATCACCTCCTGTCCAGCCCCCACAGTGGCCAGGGATATCAGGAAGGCCAGACAGGGCAAAGAGAGGTTCTCCACGCTAAAAGATGGGCAAGTGCAATGCAAACCACAGGCAGATCAGTTTTGCGCAGCCTTTAAAGTGTTATCACACCTCAGGAATAGGCATAAAGGTCAAAATCATTAGTGTTTGAGTTCTGAATTAAATCCCCTGCAATTAGCCCTGAGAAGCCAACTGGAGATGCTGTTGAGATAACAGAGCAGGTATCTCTGTAATTGATAATTACGAGGTGTAAAGACGTGAGCTTGCTTTGAAAAGCATAATTGTTTCTCATCTGAAAAGATTACTTTATTGTAATGGTCTGCAATTATTTTTATTTTAGACAGACTGGTGCCAACATCTGTAGCCTCAAAACAGCTCGTTTCACAGAAAATTGCTGCAATTTGCCAGTTTTCCCCCATACAAGAGGATGTTTGTTGTTGTTCAAAGGGACGGAACTGGGGCTGTTCTCTAAAGCTCAAAAGGAATTCTATGATTCTGTGAAATCACACACCTCAAGCACCTCTCGGGGCATTTTTATCTTGCTCCAGTTCCGCATAAGCTCCAGGCATGCCCAAGGTATTTGTTGCTCCTGCATTTGCTGACGCCAGTGGAGAACCAGGAGGGCATGAGGGAGCAGGGCTGGTGCCTGGGGAGGGGGAGAGGCAGTGCCAGGTCCTGCCCTGTGTGTGGACAGCGCTGGGCACAGCTGCCCCTTGAGCCTCCCTTGGGAGGCAGGCCCTGGGGATGCCGGCTGCGCAAAGTCATCCCAAAGGTCTGCACTAGAGCCTGAGCCGCCTCGTGTATCTGAGGGTGGGAGACAAACTGAGATGTCAAAGCAGAGAATCCCCATGTACTTCAAAGCAGAAGATGTTCCTTTTGAAGTGATCTCCCAAATGACTCCTGCTCCTCTGCACACCCCTGGCCAGGAGGGAGCGTGGCCCCACCCACCCAGAAGCTATGGGGTGCAGCACCACATGGCAAAGCCCAAATGGTCCCTTCATCAGTGCTGAACAGGTGACTTCTGTTATCTGCTTCACACTGCGGCTGCCAGACTGCCCCTTTGCCAATAGTGTCCTGATATGATGGCCTTGAGCAGTCAGTGCATATGGACCAGGTCATTAGAGAACAGCCTGATCAGGGAGCAGGCTGCACCTGCCACACCCCTGCATTTCCCATAGCCAAGAGATTCCCCCCTCCATGAGGGCTGAGCACAGGCAATGAACACTGTCTTCGCATCGGGGTCTGTAGACCTGCCCTGCAAGCCCCGGCAGGAAAAGAAGCAGGAGCAGGGAGGGTTTAGATCAGCCTCTGGCTTGTGCCCTTTATGCCAAGTCCCATGGGGCAGGAGCTCCAGCTGGCAGCGGTGGGGGGACAGCCCCGCATGGGCCCCTGGGCAGCTCCCTGGAGAGCAGCTGAAATCCTGTTAAATGGGAAAATGGCAATTTGCCCAAAGTGGACACGCTTCATCAGTGGTAAGAGGAGCCAAGTATAATTTCATAACGTTTCACGCTGCCTGATGACAGCACATACATCTGTGTTCATTACTGCAGGAACACCAGGTATGCGTGCCTGGTGTGCTGCCCTCAGAGAGCAGGGCAAAATGGGGCAAAGGGGCTCAAACTGGTGGCCAGTCCCTGCTGACCCCCTGAGCACCAGTGGTTGCTGGACTGTGCTGCCAGCTGTGGGAGGGTGATCACAGGGTGGAGGCTGCCTCAACCCCCAGCCAAGGTCCAGGCCGGGCAGAGGGACTCCCCTCCAGCCAGGTGCCACCCACGTGCCTGAACCAGGCCCCTTGACAGCAGGGCACAGGAGGGCAGCTGCGGGGGCAGGCTCACGTGCTGTGCACACCACAGCAGCTTGAGAGGCTCCCAGAAATGCCAGTGCACAGACAGGCTTTGCCAGAGGTGCCATCGTGTGCAGAGCTGCCCTCTCTGTTTGCAATGCACAGCAGTCAGGTTTGATTTAAATATTTGCTCTGCTTATGCCAAATAGTTGTTCAAAATCTTCAGGGACATTAATATTTATGCATGAGTTTTGAATAAATCTGTTATGATCAAAAGGTCTTGCATAATTGTGGCTCATTGCTGCTGCCCAGGACCCTTCAGAGCCCACACAAAGTGGCAGGATGAAGCAGAGCCACCACCAGCCCAAGTGCTGACCTTTATGACAGTATGTGAGGGCTGTCCTCATGTCCTGCTCTCTGTCCTGCTGTTCTCCTATCCTCATGCATCTTTGAAAGCTCTGTCACTGCACCGGTGTTGTCGGGTTCTCCTTGCCAGTGCCCTGCACGCAGCCCTGCTGGTCTATTCCACGCTGTCCCTGCCTTGTGGGGTGACATACCACTCATGAGCAGCAGCTCTCAGACTGGCCAGGCCCAGCATTTGACGGTCTCTGCTCTACACCCTTCACACGGCAGATGGGAGCCCATCACCCATCCCTTGGCCAGCAGCGGGTCCCATGTGCCAGGCACTGCCAGAGCAGCCTGCACACCTGACCCTGCCACCCTGTCCCACCATCCTCTCCTCCATGTGGGAACACTATGGTGCAGGGGCTCTGATATCTTGGCCGGGGTGATGCTTGGGGGCTGCCAAGGGACCATGGCAGGATGCAGGTGTCCCTCCAACTCACTGCTGCAGCACCAAAATCACTCAGGCTCCTCGCCTGGCAAAACCTTGGCTCTGCACTCTTCAGCCCAGGGAGGCTGTGATTAAAGAGTGATTCATGTCCGGCATAGAGGGTCCTTCCAGCAATCCATCACCCAGACAAGTTCCTCTGAGCAGAGGCAGGTAAATCAGAGCAGCTGGCAGTGGGCCCGGCCGGACAGTGTCACCTGGGGGCTGCCCTGCCATGATGGAGGGCTGTGATTGCCACTGCAGGGGGCTGCTGCCACTGCCAGGGATTTATCACTCCCGTGCTGCCAACACAAACTCAGTGTGGGGAAGCAGTGCCACTGTAATTATTCTGCAAATATAATTAGGTACAAATGTAGTGAATAAGTAATACTAAAATATATTTATTTCCCACTATTCTCCCAACTCTTGCAGCCCATTAAAATGTGTTATTATGATAATTTGTCATGAAAATGACAATATTTATTAATGCATTAAACTAAATTCCTAGTAAATTAGTAATTGGATAAACAATGCCACTGAGATCATTGCGCTGGGGCCTTTAGCAAAAGAGAGAAAAGCAGGAGGAAAACCATTTGTTTTTGTAGTGTCTCCCACTCTCCTCAGTGGCACCTTGGAGTTAACCAGTGGGAGAGCATGGCCAGTGAGGCCAGGGCCACCTGGCCCTGCAGGGAGGCAAGCCTGCTGCCGGGCACCTGCCAGGGCTCGGGGTCGGTGCCTTGGAAAGATGGGAGCCCCAGCACGCAGGACAGGGGTGAGGTGGGAGCTCTCTACAGCTCTCTGACAGGAGGCTGTAACAACCTCTACGGGGTCAGGCTCTGCTCGCAGGCAACCTGTGACAGGATGAGTGGAAATGGCCTCAAACTATGCCAGGGGAAGCTCTGGTTGGACATCAGGAAGAACTTCTTCACGGAAAGGGTGGTCAGGCACTGGAAGGGGCTGCCCAGGGAGGGGGTGGAGTTCCCATCCCTGGAGGTGTCCAAGAAATGGCCAGATGTAGAACTCAGTACTCTAGTCTGGTTGACAAAGTGACGATCCGTCAAAGGTTGGACTCAATAGTCTTGAAGGTCTTTTCCAAACTAAATTATTCTGGGATTCTGGGACTCAGATCACACTGGGGCATCTGTGTCTAAACCTTCAGGGACGTGTTTTAAAGCTCCCTCTGAGTGTGTAGCAGCTCTGGGGAAGCTGAAGCCAGAGTCAGTTGCAGTCTGGCATCAGCTGCCATTGCTCCTTGGGATCAGTTGTTGTTGGGGATGTGTCCGACCATCCTGCTTCTCCACTAAACACCATGGACAAGCCCATCCAGCTCCTCCAACCTCAACTCTCCCTCTTGTTTATTACACAGAAAATAACAGAGCGATGTATGAATCATCTTGGAGTTTGAAGCACCTCCACGCCTCCAGAAGCCTTTTGCCCGTCCCCCTCCTTCCCACCCCGTCCCACGCCCTCAGGCCGCCATTTTGTCTGCCGGGGGAGGCAGCGCTGCCCGGCGCCTCACGGCTCTGCGGGCCGACAGCGAACTCTGGCGGGCGCGGAGCGCCAAGGCGGCGGGGAACGAGGATAACGCGGCTAGCAACGCGGACAACAAGGGAGACAACGGGGATAACCGGGATAACAACGGGATAGCAACGGGGATGGCTGCGGGGATAGCAACGGGGATGGCAACGGGGATAGCAACGGGGATAGCAACGGGGATAGCAACGGGGATGGCAACGGGGATGGCAACGGGGATGGCAACGGGGATGGCTGCGGGGCGGGCTGGGGGCTGTGGTCGTCACGGGTCAGAGGTCCTCGCCCGTTGCGTTCCCGCGGTGCCTCAGCAGAGGGCGCCGTCTCCCCGGGTTAAGCTGCTCCTGCCTCAGGCGGGAACGCCCCTGACCACCCTCGGGAGGAATTTCCTCAAATAGCCCATCTAACCCGCCCCCCTCCCCGGCGCAAGTTCAGGCTGTTTCTTTTTGTCCTATTGCTTGTTACGCGTCAGAAGAGACTGACGCCCCTGAGCGTGCGAACGCGTGCTGCGACCAGCTGAGGCCGGGTGTGAACAGGTGCTGCCTCGTGCCCCCCGATGTCACCCAGTGCCACATCTGCCGCACGGAGCAGAGGTCACCACTCGTCCAGCCTGCTTCAGCGCCAGCTCTGCAAACTTCTGAGCCATTCTGGGCCTAAGGGGGCCCCAGAGACCCCAGAGGTGCTGCCCATTGTTGTGGCTCTGCACCCTGTGGTCCTGTGCTGGCCCCTGTGCTGTCCTGCCAAATAGCCTTCGGCTATTTGGTGGGATGGGGGAGCCTGGTCCAGCCGCGGCAGTGTCACAGCCTCTCCCCAGCACCCAGGAGCTGCCTGTCCCTGAGGAAAGCGACATGCTGCATAGTCCCCTGTGACCAGAAACTACCTTGACACGCTTGCTGGGTGGAAGCTGGACCCATTCCCTCGGCTGGCTGTGCGCTGCTGGTGTGATTGAGCACGGTGCAGTCCAACTGCCTGTCACGCTGCCTGGTATATGGGCACAACATGCTTGTGTGAAGCAAGGCTGGATTGCAACGACTTCTCCTTTTACCTCTTCTGCCCGAAGGAACACAAAGAAAGGCAACTCTCTATTCTGGGCTCTTTAATTTTGTGTGGCACTTTACTGCCAAGGGGAAGGCAGTAAAGCCCCAGGCAGTAAAGCTCCTGCTCTAAAAGCCCCAGGCAGGGTGGCAGCAATGGCAAACAATAGGAGGGAGCTGCTGTGCAGCTGAGCACCCTGGCCCAGCTGATATTCCGGTTCCCACCATGGCTGTTCTGAGCAGCAGCAGGAGCACTGCAGCTGGATCTGCTTGCTCAGGAGAGGCTTTGCCTGGGCAATGCTTCTGTCCAAGGGCCTGCCTACCTCCAGGGCTGACTGAGCTTTCTGTCTGCTGGGGCCGTGGGAGGCTCCTGCCCTGTCTGGTGCCCAAGGGGGAGAAACAAAGGCTGGTCCTGGGCCAGAGGCAGCTCCCCCTCTCCTGGATGCTCCAGTTGGCTCCTAGGGAGCAGCTGCCTGTGTTTAGGATCAGCTGCTTGCCTGCTTGATTCCCGAGCAGCAGGCAACACTGCACCTGCTGTGAGAGTTCAAGCAAGTTGTATTTGTTTTTGCATTTCTTCCAGCTGAGAAATTCACTCTGTGAACTTTTTATCCTGTTTTCTTGGGGCAGGAGAGGCCACTGCGGGTGAGGTGGCTGGTGGTGAGCAGCTGTGTTTGCTGCCTGCTCATGAAGAGCTTTCCCAGCTGAATTAACCTGCAAACTCCTGTAGTGTGCAGGCAGCCCACATCTGTCACACACAGGTGTGCAGTGCAGTGATTTTGGGGATCCACTCTGCTCTTAATGGTGCTGGAGGCTCCTCAGACTTGTATCAGACTGCACAGTCACCCTGGGAATGGCAGTGGAGGGAACCTGGGGGGCTTGAAAGAGGAGGATTTGCTGCATTCCCTGTGGGGTAGCCAGGCTGCCTCTGTGTGGAAGACCCTCGTGTGGGCACAAACAAGACCAGACCAGGATCAGGAGATGTGTCCAGCCAGCCTTCCCCGGTGCCTGGTTTTGTTCAGGTGGCTGGAGAAGTTGAAAACAGGAGGGGAGTGGGTGCCGTGGGGCCTGCTCAGCAGGTCAGAGCCCCTGCACGAGCCCCTGGGGAGCCAGGCCTGGGCACTGACCCGGAGAGCTGCAGCCCACAGCACAGTGGGGAGCAGGGCAGGAGGATCAGCATTCACCTGCCCTCCTTGTTATAGATGGGATTCTGAAAGCAGTGCCTGCCACTTCATTCCACTCTGTTAAGCATCTGTAACTGTGACCGACAGCATGGCCTCAGGCAGCTGCCGCTCTCTGCAGTTCCACTGTATTTTTGCTGTGCTGGCAGCACAGAGCCAAGCAGAGGACGAGTGTAGCTGTGTAGAGACACTCACTCAGGTTCCTGAGGTGATGTTGAGGGAACTGCAGCTAGGAAAACAACAGCTTTGTAGGGAAATCCAGAGGCGGGGAAAACAGCTGTGACAAAGCCATTGTGGCACAGCTTTTTGAGCACCTAATGAAAGCTGGAACTAGGCTTGGGCACCTGGCCCTGCTGATGGGCTCTTGCCCACTTCATGCCCTACCTGCCACGCTGACCTTCTGGCCTGGTGCCTTCCCTACACCAGTCACCAGATGCATCTCCATGGATGCACTGCTCCTCCCTGTAACAGCCAGGACCATGCCTTGCCCCAGGTATGCTGTGAAGACAGCTCCTTCTACCACAGTGCATCCATGCTGTCCCCTGCCTCGGGAACAAGGACCTTGGAAACATTCCCATCCATCCCCAAAGTGCCAGAGCAAGTCCTGGTGCCATCAGCTGGCACAGAGGGGAGCCACTGGAATGGCAATGGATCCCTGGGGTAGAGAGCTGCACTTGTGCATTTAAACATGCTGAATGTGGGTAGAACTACCACTGACACCTGATTAAATGGGGATGGATGTCTGGTGTCTTGTGGACAGTCATTAAATGGACAGACTGTAAAGGATGTATTGCCCTGATTGTCTTGGGGACTTTTCTGTCTCAGTGAAGACAGACAGAGCAGCACCTGGTAACTCTTTGCATGCCAAGACTTGTGGGACAAGAGGAAACAGATGGTGCTTTGTATTCACACAAGATGAGAGCAAAGAAGTCTGTTCTGGCACTTCAAGTGTGAGCTAGGCAAGGAGCAGCATTCTCTATCTTCAGATAAAATCTTTTCCTGAATATGCTCATGTTCTGGCAAAAAAATTTTAAAAATCAAACCTTGGCTGTCCTTACTGCTGCATCAGCCATTGCCCCCATGGAACAGAGTTGCAACTGGGAAGAAAGAGCGTTTGATGTCATGGAGTAGTTAAATGTTTTGCAGCCCCCTCCAGGCACTCCCATGGGTATGGCCTCCCCAAGGGTATCCCCACCCCAGCAGAGCCCCCAGGGTAAGACTGTGCGAATGCTCACTCAGTCCCTGCTTCCCCTGAGCTTGAACGGGCTGGGTGTGCAGCCCAAAGGGCTGTTTCCCAGGAGCATTGGGGATGGATGTGACCAGGCCAGTGGCTGTGTGCCAATGGTTGCCAGCAGGTGCCAGGGCAGAAGTGACTCCCTGGCCATGCAGGTCTCAGTGGCTTCTGCAGTGTCAAAGGGAACTTTGGAGCACATGGCTGTTTTATTCGCTCAGGAGCAACCTGGAGCCCCAGGATGAGATCAGGAACCTGTGAGAATTTTCAAGCCCTCCCTTTGCAATAAATCAACATCTCATTGTATGTGTTACTTATCAGCTTAATGCAATCCTTATCCAAAAAGCACTAATCCAATTCCTCTAGAGAGATGTGTCTGATTAGATTAATTAATCTGTTTGCACGGGAGATTTCCCTAATGCTTGAACATCCTTGGGGCAAATTCCTTTCTGAACCCTGAGTGTATTGTCTGAGTCGGGGAAGAAAGGGGAGAAGGGCAAAGGCATTGTGGAAGTGGAAAAAAGGCGCAGATGCTGTGGCTGCTTCAGTCAGATCAGAATGGGAAAGGGGCTTTGGAAAGCAGGGTGCTTCCCAGGGATGCTGTAAGCCCCGCAGCTGGGTGCCAGCTCTGTGCCCCACATTCCCAAACCCCATGCTGGACACCAGCAGCACCAGCCTCCTTCCACTGTGGCACATCTGACCAGGTAGCTCTGCAGGGGTTGTTTCTGGCATTTTTCTGAGTTTCCTCACTTTTTATACATACTTTGAGTAAGTTTGGCATATCAAGCTAATCTAATTCCCAGTAGAGCTCTCTGTGGACAAAACCAGGATGGAATCAGAATTATGATTTTCTAATTGCCATTTGGTGCGGGCACACATATTTGTAGCCATTATCTTCATAGCTGCCAAGATAAAAGCTTTGGAAAATTAGTCGGTTTTGCTCAGGAATTTGCTTAATTGCACCAAGATTATTGTGTTGGTCAGCAGTGTGTAGGTGAAGAGCTTGGGGGTGGGAAGGGCAGCAGGGGCCTCTCCTAGGCAGAGCTGGGCAGAGTTGGCAGACTTGGGGCTGGCAGCTGTGCTCTGGAGCCCTGCTGTGGCAGGAGGGTCCAGAGCTGGGGACACAGCGCTGAACACCATCCCCACCACTATTCCCACTCTCTGGCAAGGTCTAAAAAATATCATTAACATTTGTATTCAGATGTGCTCTCCCTGCACCTTCTCGCATACAGCAAAAGAGGTGATTTAAAATTTATCAGCAAGTGTCAAGATAACCTGTGCAATTCAGCATCAAAGTGCAAAGACCAGTGCGAGATGACAGCTGCAGCATCCATGGAGTCACATGTTTTATCCCAGTAAGTACATGAAAATTGCAATGTGCTTTTCTGCTATTCAGGCTGAAGGGCTCCTTTAGCACCGACCAGCTCCTGATATCAAAGTGAATGATTTCTTTCATTATTCCTGGTTATGAAGCCTATTTTCTTGTTATTTGTCATTTGTGAAGCAATTTGGTTTAAAGATGGCTCGAAGCTTTTGTATTGAGCAATCAGGAAGAAAGTAGGGAAGGAATAACTAAGGGGAAGATTGGGATTCTTCGTCTCATCCTGCATAACGAAATGCAGGAGCTGTCACATGTGGGGCAAGACCCATTCCTAGTAGCCAGATTGCATGAGCTCTGTGAGGGTCAGGCGATTTCCAGGCTGGTGGGGCTGCAGGAGAGGGGTTCAGCTCAATGATTTCAGCTACTTGAGAACTACAGCCCCTCTGGGACATGCCGGGAATTTAAGTGACTTTGGAGCCAGCAACTTTCTGCAACTCACAAATTTGGGCTTAAGAGCCAATCAATTGTGCAGTTGTTTTTGCACCACCAGAAATGGAGTATGGATCTGCTGGAGGAATTTTAGAGGGGCTTTTTATCCTCCCATCTGCAGCTGGGCTGCTATTCCTCATGCTGAAAAGCCAGCCATAAGAGTGTCCTGAAAACCAGCCCTGTGCTGCTGCAGGGCTTATATATCGCTCGCCGAGGAGCAATACTGTGGCAGCAGCTAGGAGGGAAACAAGAGGCAGAATCAATTCTCCAGCAAGTGTTGTTTGATTTTGTCATAAACCCCTAATATTCCATATTTAAAAATGTAGCTACTCACCCTGGAGATGAAAAGCTGTGTCATTCAAATGCCACGGAGGGCAGCTGCAGGTGGTGAGTGCCTGCTGATTCCCACCCCAGGAGATGTGGCTCACAGCCTGTGGCTGTCTGGTGCTGCTGGGCTGACCCAGCCCCAGCCCCAGCCCCAGCCCCAGCCCCCTCACACCCTGACCCACATCCCGTCTGCAACTGCTTCTCTTCCGATCCATGCGGAACCGTGTCCCTCAGTGCTCCCGCAGCCGGAGCTAGCAGGACTCACTGTCCCAGTGCTGCAGCATGAGAAAAAGCTGCCTCTCCCCGCAGGACTCATGTCCCTCCCCGCCGGGGCTTTGGGGCTGCCGGGCCTCTCTCCCGGTCAGTGCACTTGGCTAGAGCCCTGCGCCGCAGGGTTGAGGGGTGTCCCCATGGGGGCTGGGGGGAGCGCAGCCACAGGGGAGCAGGGACAGCACACAGTGAGGCTGGGCAGCTTCTGTGGGAGTGCCACGAGTGTCCTCAATACCAGGGGCTTGTCCTGTGGCTGTAGGGGATGCTGCTTGCCACGAAGAGCTGCTGGCGCTTTGCACTCCAGATGAGCAGCTTTGCTCCAAGCACAGAGGAATACCAGTGCTTTCTACAGGATATTTTTATTGGCTGCTTGTGGAGAAGTGGCACTGCAAGTCTAAAATAGCTAGTGATGTAAAAGCAAATATAGGGAATGTGCCTGCAGAGGCCCCTCCTGGAGGAGACAGATTCCATCTGCTCTGATACCAAGCACATTTCAAAAGAGTTTTAGTCCAGTTTTGGGAATTTGGTTCTCTCTCTGCACTCTGTATTTTAAGACTGAAGTGAAGCAGGGTGATGTGAGTAGGTTTTAGCATGCACATGGCATCCCCCCTCTCTCGGAGCCTGTCACAGGGCAGCCTGGAGCAGCCCCAGCTGTGTCTGCAGGGGGTCTCTCTGGGTGGTCAGGGATGTTCTTGGGGCTTCCTGCCTTTGGGACTCTTAAGCAAGACCTACATGTTCCTAATTTGATTAAGATTTATGTTTTTCAAGGATTTTTTAAAAATAAAATACTTCTTTTCACCACTGAACACCTGCCCCTGGAATGCTGTTTCCAGCCAGAACAGCTCCATGGTTTCCCTCGTGGTGGAGTCAGGTTCCTGAGACTGTGCCCAGGCTGTCACCCCTTGGTGCTGGCTCTGCGCAGACGGGAACGTGGAGGAGCTGGGAGGGCCCAGAGCAGCTGGGGTAGGGGCTGGGGCCAGCCTCCACCTCTCCCCTCCTTGCCTACACCCAAGGCACAGCTCGAAGGGTCTTTCTGCTCCCTGTCCTTTGTCTCCCCATGCTGCCATCCCACCTCCCTGCCCTGTCATATCTCTCCTGGTCCCTACATGAAACGTCTGCTGAGAGGAACAAATACAATGATCTCTTAGAAATGTGCTTTATCAAGCTTGCCTTTCTCCCAGGAAACCTGCAATTAGCTCTGTGCTGATTAGAAGTCCTTGCTAATGAAGGGAGCTGGTGAAGGTGGGCTAGGGTGCAGCAGGTAATAGTCATGCTGGAGCACTGAAAATTAATTGTAAAGGTGGCAAAAATGTAAAAAAATCCGTGGTAAGTGTAACGCATTATCAAAGCAAAGTGCCAGCTCCTGTGTTGCCCTCCAGCCTTGTTGTGCATTCCAGCCCCCTCAGTTCGTCAGGGCTCACTACTGAGCATTGAGCACCCCAGACAAGGGAGGATGTTACACCCAGCTCAGCAAAGGGCTCTGCTTCCTGGCAGCTCTGGGCATGGCAGCCCGGTTTCAGCCCAGTGTCCCCACCCATGGGGACACGCTGCTCCATCGCTGGCCATTGGATGGGGTCACCTCACAGAGTGGGCAGAGCAGCCTCTGCCTGCCCAGGACTGCAGCCGGCCTGGCAGGCAGCGGCAGTCAGCACACTGGGGACCCCAGGAGCCCTCCCCTGCCTGGGACTGACAGAGGGACACCCAGGCTGTAGAGCTTCTCCTGCAAGACACACACATGTAGTGGTTCTGTTCAAGTCTGCATTCTTAAAATTACAACAGTCTGGAGGCAGAAAGAAAGCCTCTTCTATGACTGAAAATTAAAGATACTGCTTCCTGATCATTGTAAAATTGACTTCTAAAATAAGATACTTAATTAAATGTATCCATTCTTCTGATACTACTCAAAAGAGTTAAGTCCAGAAATGATGCAGAGATGCTGCGGGATAATGTATTCATGGGGATGGTTATCTGCCTCATAAAGGCATTATGAAAGTAGCAAAAGTAATTGCATTATATTTATGTCGATTCTCTTAGTTAACTTGGCTGCAAATGAAGTATTCTGTATTGAACTGCAACCCATTTTAATTTACAAAACCAGCCCTGCTTTGCTCAGTAGTATTGCAACTAATGAAAAATGACTCAAAGGAGTAGATCTTTTCCATATGAATGCTCGTATAGACCTCAAGCAGGCACTCGATGGATGGAGCAGCTGCTGGGGCTGAAGAGCTGTGGGCTGAGGGTGAGAATGAGCTCTAGCTTGCTCTGAAACTTGCAGGAGTGGAGGGCTTATCTCTGCAGGCCCCTCTCCTGGGAGATGCAACTGGAGGAGCTCCTTATCTCCCCTGGGGCCTTTTGGGAGCACTGCCTTCAGCCTTGTCCCTGCGAGCTGGTCTTGCTGCAGCCGTCTCTGCTCCTCAAGGCCCAGCTCTGCTCCCTTGAGCTGGGACGTTCCTGACCCGAGCTGGTGTCTGTCTTGGACACATTAGGGAGGAGCAGAGCTGTGTGGTGCTGTCCATCAGGTGACAGTGACACCTCAGCCGCAGCAGAGCTGCCGGAGTGGCGGGATGTGCCCTTCGCCATGGGCAGAGAGGCAGCGGTGGCAGCACCCTCCTGTCCCCATGTCACTGCTGTGCGCTAATCCAGCCTGATGTTTCTGCACGCAGAGGCATTCCTGAGTGTGCTCAAACATGGTAATTTATTATTATTTATTTACAAGTGACAGAATATCTTCTGACCTTTCTGTCCTGCTGGGCTGACTCTAAAGCTCCGGCTCTAATAGTGTCTTGTACATCTAAAGAATGCCAAAAGCAATGCTGTCCTGGCCTGAATCCTGGCAGCATGAAGCTGGTGTGGCCACGGAAGGCCGTGTTAGCTCCGGCTGAGAGGAGCAGTCGGAGGCATTAGTGCTGGCACTGTGGGCTGGGGCAGCTGGCTCTCTGTACCTGTGGGCAGGGAGGGCTCCAGGCCAGGCAGCCTCCTTGATGGTCAGCTCCTCCTCTCTGCCATGCTCTGAAGTGCTTTATCTCCCTCTGCATCCTCCAAGCCCAGGCTCAGCCACCTCCATCAGCAGGTCCCTGCATGTCCCATCAATCTCACAGCTCGACACTTTGCATAATATCTGAGGGAAAGCAGAGGCCCTGCTGCTCTGGGGCCTCTCCTGCACTCTCTGCTCCAACTCCAGCTGGTGATGCCTCAGCACTGTGGCCTTCAGCCCAGTTCTTCTCACTGGAGCCAGGAGACTCATGTGCAAGTCCCTGTCAGTTCTGTGCAGCTCTTGTGCCCTCTCCTTCTCCTCCTGCCTCTGCTGCTCTGCAGATTCTGGACATCATGAGGATGCACAGCCCTGGTTTGAATTTTGGCTGAGCAAAACCCTCCCTGTGTTGTAGGCAGGGCTAGGAGCCCAGACCAGAGCTGAGGCTGGAGGATGTGTCGTGGGCATAAAGGCTTCTGCCCTTCCAGATTTGTCAGAGAAGGTTTTGTTTGCATAACGCTCATCCTCCAAGTCTCCGATAGTGCAGGGTGGGCACTGCTGGGTGAGCTCTCTAAACCCTGCTCAGCTCCAAGGCCAGGACTGGCCCTGGCGCAGCCTGCGTGCACCATGCACAGCCCTGACATGCTGCCCGGATTCGGCTGCCTGGCAAAGGCACTGTGGTCCCAGGCTGCTCCGTGTCCCTCACGCACCCTCCGTTGTGGATGCAGGAGCGTGGGTGCTTATGAAGCACATCTGAAGGCCACCGCTGGCGGGCAGACGTGGCAATACAGAGATTTTCATTGTCAGTGACAATATTAATGTTGCGTGATTTACAGTCTCTGGCGCGCTTGCTCTGCTGGCAGCACAGCAGATGCTTCAGGCCTATTTGGGTGGTTTAGATCTGTCCTTGAGGGTGTAATAGAGTTATTGAGAGGGCGCAAACATTGATTGATTTGTATTGACTTGCTTGGCAGACAGCCTTGTGTGGTTGTGTGGGAGCAAAGGTTTGGGACAGTGGACCATCAGATAAGGGACAGGGACTCACTGAGTACTTACTGGGCACCCCAGAGCCAACCCCACTGACCTGTCCTGGAACTGCAGCTGCAATGTGCTGAGCCACATCCCTGCCACTGGCATTTGGTTCCTGGCTCTGAGCAGCAGCAGAGCCCAGTCTGGTCCTGTCCTGGTGGCACTAGCAGCTACTCATTGCTGGGTCCCTGTGTGGGCCCTGCCTGGTACCATTGGTGCTCACTGATCCCCAAGGCAGATGTGTGTGCCTGCTGCAACTAACCCATACCTGATGGTGGCCTGCTCTCCTCATTCCAGCCATCCAAGACAATTACAGAGCTGCTGCCAGTGTGTGGGCTAAAGGGGCAGTGCTGGAGAGAAAGTTGTGAACATATTTCTTGCCAGCCTGACTGATGGCAGGACTGATGCCCTGCACATCCCTGCTCCTACCACAGAGCAATGAGATGGATGCAGAACTGGGGTCACTGTCAGCAGGGCCAGAGGGCAGGAGCTGTGGGAGCAGCCAGCCCAGCTGCTGCAGCAGTGAGGGAAATGCCTCCTCAACTGGCATCCATGGGCACAAGGTACCGGTACAGGCTGGGCTCCAGCAGCCCATTGGCACGTCCTCCCCCAGCAAGGGCCAGTCAAGAGCCCGTGAGAGAGGGTGAGGGGCTGGATGGGTTCAGGGGACCCTGCCCACCACACCTGGCTGCACAGGGCCATGCGGAGCTGCAGCTCTGCCTTGCCCTGTCCTCAGCATGAAGGGACCAGCCTCATGCCAGCCCCTGCAGTACTAGCCTGCTCGGGTGGGGACAGCCCCCCGAGGGCAGCCGGAACCTCCTGGGCTGGCAGGTCGGCTGCCCCTGCTCCTCTGGTGCTCCAGGCATGTGCTGTGGCAGCTCTGGCTGAGTGTCGCCCCAAGACATAATTGAATTCACACTTGGGTTTAACTCATTATCCTGTCAAGATTTTGGCATTTCAAATGATTCACAGTTGCTTCAGATACAGGAATTGGGGTGTTTAGACAATTCTACTCACCCTGCTTTCCACGCTTCCCGTGCCTGGTGTTCCTGGCTGCCAGGTGTGTAACCCATCCCTGCTCCAGCCCCCCAGTGGGAGGAGGGTCTCCCCTGGGACTCAGCTCTCTCTCTTGTCCCCCTTGCCTGCCTGGGCAGACTGTGTGTGACCCCTCATGGGTGTGGTGTAGGTTGGTGTTGGGGACCTGACTGGTGCGAGCACACCCCTTCCATCCAGAAATGAGCAGCATTCACTAAAGGTGGCGTCCGTCCTGGAAGTGCCCTGCAGACTTGCAAGGAAATTAATAGCTCTGTTTCCTCCTTCTGTGGTGCAGAATTGTAATTCTTCTGGCACAGTGAAGAGCTCTGCCCAGTGGTGCAGGAGGGATGGATGGAAGCAGGCTCTGCAAAAGGACATTTAGAACTGATCTCTGGAAAACATTTATCACAGCGGGACCAGCTGGAATAATGAATAGCTCCCTGTGCACAGATGGGACAGGCAGAAGATGAAACCTGTGGACAGTCCCTGCACAGTACTGGGAGGTGCTGCTGGAGCCCACGGGCAGCTTTTGTGCAGCTCTTGCGACCCTCTGGGATGGAGGGCAGTGCAGGGTGCTGGGAGAGAGGGAGGACAGTGCCATGCGGGAGTTCACCCCATTCTCCTTTAGCCACCTCCCATCAACCTCTCAAATCCTCCCCAGAGATCCCACGCCTCTGGGGCCTTCTGAGGGCAGAAGATCTGTCTTTGGTCTGTGATTATTTTATCCAAATCACTAGGTTGATACTGAAGCAGCTTATAAGTACCCAGGACAAACCTTGGAGTGTTTAAATGAAGAAATTAAAAAAAAAAAAAAAAAAGGCAAGTAAAGAAACAGTTACAGCGTTTGCTGCTTCCTTGATATTTTAATTCAATTCCTTGAAAAGAGCCTAAATGTTTCCTGCTTGAACATCTCACCTTGTGGCCTGGGCACTCATTGGTCCCTGCTCCATAGCCTCTCCCTTTCTGTAGGAGCCCAGCTTTGGGTTTGATCAGCGCCAAGCTAGGAATCTCTCTCCAGTCCCCCTGAAATCACTGCAGTGGGGTCCAACCAGCCCCAGCAGCTTCCATGCCCTGGACCAGGGGCTTTGCTGAGCTGCCAACCCACACACAGGGACATGCCCCAGACAGGCAGGAATTCAGGCTCTGAGGCAGTTTAATGCCAAGCTCATTTGTGGGTTTTATTCCTTCTTGCCCATGTTGCCCCTCCCTTTCTGTGCTCTGAAAATATAAACCAGCAACACAACGTTGCACTGGCCTCTGAAACTCATCAGTCAAAGGCGTGTAAAATATGTATTTGTAACAGGAACACAAATTCATCATCTTTGTACAAGTAAATACTTCCTATTTTGAGTTCCATGACAAAGTGTGTATCAAGACATATTATGTAAAATGGACAAGTTAAATTCAATTGGGCCTGAGTTAACATCAGCATTAGAAACTTGACTTCTGCTTTTCCAAGCTTTTTGAAATTTCCAATCCATAATTTCGCTGGTGGGGTCAGGTTGAAGAGATTGCTTTTGATACGTGGAGTCCCCATGCTTCACGCAGGACATTTTCTAAAGTGTGTGGTGCAAATGCTTGACACTCCCGAACAGCGGCATCATCAGTGTTCAGCACAGAACGTGCTCACTAGGTATCCACAAAAGGCAACTGTGTCTCATTTGTGCAGGTCACCCCCTGACCTTCCCAGGTGTTTCAGTGCTCAGCACAAGCATTTGGATGTCAGCAGCCCAGCTCATGCCACTGAAGGAGGGGACATGTAGATGGCAATGATCTGCAGTTCCCATGGGAAAGCAGCGACTGGCTTCCCTGACCAGGGAGCTGGGAAGCCCAGCACTCCCAGACCTACTTACCCCAGGGGTGTGGGTTCGGGCTCCCTTGTTTCTCCTGTGGTTGTTTCCGACCCTCTTCGTGCTGGTGGGGGGTTGCTGTCTCACTTCTGGCAAGTTGAGGAGCAGAGGTTTATGCAGCATGTCCTGCTTCTCTGGGAATAACAGAAACAGCTTTCTGTAATCATAAAGAAATGCATTCACCTGGAGATTGTTAGCTCAGACCCCTTGGTGAAAGTGTGCTTGTTGAAATACATCTCAGCTCTTTAATAGAAAAGGAAGAAATTCCTCTGCCATTCATCTCCAATGTTTATATAACAAACTGCTGAGCTCCAAGCACTGATCTCAAACAAATACTTATTCAAGACTCGAGATTTAACCACTACTTTTGAAAGCATAGTTGTTATTTTCCTTGGGGTTTTTTTAGAGGGGCAGAGAGAAGTGGGGTGGCTTTTCCAGGCCATACTTGTCTTCACTGTGGGTTGTGCTCCAACAGGGCTCATCATGTGCCCAGCCGGGACCAGGGCTGTGTTGATGTAGCCCTCCTCAGTCCCCGCGGCCCCCCGATCCACCCCAGCATGCGGGGTCGCTTCACATCGGGCAGGCCAGCCCTTGCACAAAGCCGAGACAGGGTCCCGAGGAGTCTGCCCCTGATGGGAAGTTTTGCTCCTGATGCTGATTTCGGAGCAGAGGTGGGGATGAGGTAGGGACTGGGACCTGCTCAGAAGTGAAGAGGCTTCAGCATGGTGGATGCTCCAACTCATAGTGGGGATTTTGGAAGCATCTTGTGACCTGCAGTTGGTCTCAGCTCTTCCAGCTGGCAGACACTGAGTGGCACCTGAGGATAGTCCCATAAATGTCCAGGGTTTCTGTGTTGGTTCCTGAGCCATCCACAGAAGAACCATGTGAAGTTTGGCCTCTGGAGCTCAGTGTGGAGCACTCGCAGCCCTGTGATGCTGGCAGTGAGGCGATGGCTGGTTCCCTATGAACGTATTCCCCTGCAGAGCCTGGAGTGCTGTCCCCACTGTGCAGCCAAGCCCCAGCTCCATCACTGCCGGCTGTGGGGCCTGGGGGCTGCCACTGGCACCCTTCCTCCAAGCACCCTCTCAAAGCACAGGGCAGCAGAGCAGCTGAGATTCATTAGGCCTTAAATTGTACTGGAGCGCAGACAGGAGCACGGTGTGTTTGTTTTTGAACAGGGCACATGTCACAGTAAATGCCAGTGGCCCTAGTGCTCGGAATAATAAATGTGCAAACAGCAATTAACAGTTGCGTCTTCTGCGCACATGCAAAGGACATAATTAGCCAGTTCCATCTGTTAATTATACCTGCCATGGCTCAGATATTCATATCCCAGCCAGAACTCAGAGGAGGAAGGTGAGCTTGTGCAAGCAAAGCTCCTCTCATCCAAACATTAGATCCCATGAGCCTTATCTCCCCTCTCTTGGGAGCTGCTCAAAGCAGGAGGGCAGCAGCTCCCATCTCCTGCTCCAGCCTCTCACTGGGGCTCTCCCTAGTGGCATTTCTCCACTTTGGGAGGCCCCAGCAACAGCTTCTCACTGGAAATACCTGCAGAGCCCTTTGCAAGCATTTTCCAGAGACAACTTCCCTCAAAGCCCATCCAGGGTGGCTTTGAACAGAGCTGTCCTGCAGCAGGGGGTGTGGGTCACACCTTGGGCTGGTAGTGGGGACTGATGAGGCTGAGCCCAGATCAGATGGAGCAGGGGCATTACACAGTGCTCTGGCAGTGCCCGGAGCTGGCACTCCCACATGTGAGTTTTTAGCTCCAAGGAGGTGGAGGATGGATGTGGCCGTCTTGCCACACACCAGCTGTAGGTGAGGGTGGAGGCAGCGCTGGGGGAAGGGGCTGGAGACAGTGCCAAGGAGCCAAGCATGAGGGATGCTGCTTGGGGGCCATCGGTCCAGCTCCCACCCCTGCCAGCTCTACCATTAAGAGTAACTCCACATTCCAATGGGGAGGGCAAAGACCGAGCCCTGGCTCACAGCCCCATTCTTGTGTGCTAATTTCAAACAGACTTGCAGGATGTGCTCTCATGGATCTAAGCAAGCAGCAGAATCTTAACTATCAGAGCTCCTCGCTGGCTGATAAAATATGGATAAAGGAGCCATCACTTCAGAGCAGCAGGAAGAAAAATAATTGCCAAGGTTGGCTCTCATTTGAATATTGTTAAAACCCTTGTAGCGTGGCGATGGCTGCTGCAGGTTCATTCTGCTTCTGGGAATAATTTTGCCAGACAAGATTTCACTCGGCACAGAGCAGTGGTAACAAAGGGTGCCTGCTAATTGCCCCGGCAGCCCCAAGTGGTCTGCCTTCTCAAGCCAGGTCCCCTCCACCCTGGTGCAGGGGAACCTCGGGTGTCACAGCCCCATGCACCAGCTGGGATGAAGCCCCAGCATGGGGCAGCAGCAGGAAATAGTGTGAGCCATGGAGGAATGAGCCACAGCAAGAGGAGCCAAGTTTTGGTATGATTTGGTTTGGTTTGAACAGGCTTTTTTGGGTGGGTTTTTTTTTTGTTGTTGTTTTTTTTCCCCCTGAGCTGGTGCAGAGGCTGACAAGGACAGTAAAGTGACACTGACTAATTGAATTCTGAACTAGCAGGAGCAATGCAAATATCTGACAAATTGATTTAATTGCGTTCACGTACAATAAAGCTGAGATCTAAAAGGTCAGCTAGAAAATGGAAAGGGTCCCTGGAGTGCTAACAGGAGGAAGCTGACTTTAATACACATTCATCACATTTTATCATCTAATTAGTTCACACAATGCCAGACTGATAGACAGAGGCCTAAACAAAAGTATCGATTGATTATTAGCCACATATCTATCATATTGCTTGGAGCTGGCTGTCAGCACGGGCTGGCAACTCCTTCCCAGTGTATCAGCAGAGGGGGGCACTTGATAAATAGTTTTTCTATAGCAGAATTTAGACTCTGGAAAGTGTTTTACACAGACACTGAATGATAAAGATCCCTGCAAAAGCTCTCTAGCAAAACCACCATCAAAACCCAGCCAGTCTTGCCTGCATCGAGAATATTTATGAGTGTGTGGGCAGCCAGCCCTGCTCGGTGAGGAGTGTCCAGCCCCAGCATTGCTCAGCGCCTACTCTGTGGTGCTGGTACGCTGCTCCTGCCCCCTCTAATTGCCCACGGTGCCAATAAACCCCCGGGACACTCGAGCTCCTTTCACATTCTGGTCCAGAGACAGTGCTTCACCTTTCCTGGCTGGGAGCCTCCCTGCAGAGCCCCACAGGGGAGAGGGCAGGTCCGGGGGCAGCTTGGCATCCCCAGGTGCTGCGGGGCTGAGCCCAACGTGCGTTTGCTGTGCTGGTGGCAGAGTCCCAGCTCTGCTCTCCCGGCCCCTCAGCCGCACTCCTTGGGACTGTATTTACTACCGATTTGGAAGACGGCAAACTTGTAATGTAATTCCATCAGGAGCGGGCGTGGCTCCAGGGTGGCCGGGACCGGTCCCTGTCAGCCGGGCGGGGGCTCTGGCAGCGCCGGCAGCCACCGGCCAGTTAATAACCTGCACTGGGGCTCAAAGCAAGGCGAGAGGATAACTACCGACAGCGGCTCCACACTGCTCACTCCATCCGCCACTCACAGCTGGTACTGGAGCCAGCCTGAAGCAAGTCCCACAGCCCGGAAAGCCCCTTTGGAGGAGTCAGGGGACCCTTCGAAAAAATCGCACAGAGCACAGGCAAACCAAAGATGTGAACCGAGTCTGCAGAGTCACGCTCCAGTCCTGCCACACACCTACACCTGCCTTTATTTGCATTATTTTTGTCAGAACATATGGGATGTGTCCTCACTAAAGTGGCTTGTTTTCCCTTTTCCTTTTCCTCGGGCTTTATTAATTTGTATTCGGGATTATCTAATTATTTGGGCTTTAAATATCTACAGTTAGAAAAAAGAGATTTGACTATGGCCTGATTCAGAAGAATTAGCTTCTACAAAGACTGACACGTTCAACAGCTGCCAAAATAACATCAGACTTGCAAAGAAAATGTTTTCACTTTTTATTGTTAAAAAGTGAGTGGAGTTAATAATGGAGATGGGGCATTGAATCTGCGCACAGACTGTGCTGGATCCAGTTGTTAATTAGACTGAGATCAGACCCCAGAAGCAGCAGTTCTCGGTCTGAAAGTTCAGCCGGAGTGGGGTGCACGTCGGAGCCCTTCGGGGAGCCCTGGCCAGACCTGGCTCACCTGCGGGGCAGCCCTGCAGCACAGCGCCCACGTCTCGCTCCCGAGCCAGCCCCAATGCTGGGAAAACCTTCCCTCGGAGACCTCCTCTGCAGCAACGCAAGGCTGGCCACGGAGCATCCCACAAAGGCTTTGGCTCTGCGCAGTGCCCTGCCCGCACCCTGCCCGCAGGCAGGACTCCCGCTTCCAGCGGTGGAAGGAGCCCATTCCTGGCAGCCCTCCAGCAGTGCTGGAGCAGCAGCATGCACCAGCCTGCACCAGCTTCATCTCCACCAGCATTTCATCATCATTCTCAGTGGCTCTAGGAAGGCAGCAGAAGGTCCTGGGCACAGTGTGATGAGCAGGCTCGTGCACAAGGCTGGCTCTGCAGCCTGGTGTGGCTCTGACCTGGAGAATGCTTCCTATGTTCCGGTGTTTAGCCTGACCTTCATTATCTCTCTGAACAGACTACCACAGCTAATTTATTTTGAACTAAGCTAGAAATAAAAGGATAATCAGGTTATCCCAAATGACAGTTGCAACATCTGTATTTTCTGGTACACTGGCACATTTGTTTTACAGAATATTGTAATGAGGCTGAAAAACTTGTCAATGATATTTCTTTTGTCCCTTCCTCAAAGGACCAATAGTTGGCTCTCCAAAAGAATATAAATTGGTGCCAAATGTGGGAAACAGAGTTTTTTGGCAATGTCTGTCATTTGTTCCTGACTTTGTGCAGCAGCGAGCACACGTGGCCCCAGCCCTTCCCTGGCTGGTGGGCAGCATCTGGAGCTGCCTTCTGGAATCTTCACATACCCAACAAGTTGAGTTTCCAGCCAGAGCCCCTCACTGAGCTGCCCCCAGGCCCAGAGCTCAGCACTCGCTGGCCCGGTCACTTGGGGGTCTCATGCCCAGGTCCCCCCGGTGGAGCAGTGGATGTCACAGTGCCACAGCACCCACAGCCACATTGCTGCCTCCAGCACCAGGCACACATTACACCGTCAAGCCTGTTTGTTTAACTGCAGGAAAACTGATAGGTCTGTGCAATTGGGGTAAGAGCCACTCCGCCGCCCACACGCTGTCCCCTGCTCAGCCCTGCCTCCACCCATGTGGGTGCATGAGTGCCCCCTGGCTCTCTTGGAGGCCTCTGCGGGACCCCCTTCTGTCAGCCTGGCCACAAGGATCATTTCTCTGCACACACAACTCCCCTGTGGCATCTTCTGAGGCCGCCCAGGGCACCCCCATCACCCTGACAGGCATGGGCAGGGCCCCTGGCCCCTGTGCTGGTCCCTGTGCCCAGGGTTCTGGGTGCAGGATCTGGCCCCCAGCCAGGGTCTCTGTGCAGGTGCTGGAGCAGCTCCCAGCAAGCAAAGCTGCACAACAATTGCAGATTTTCTATTTACGCTCTTTTTTGCTTTCAGCTCTTTAGCTCTGCTTATTCTGCAGGGATTATGTGCTACTCACTGCTGGACTATTGCTTCAGTATTTTAATTCCTTTTTTAGCTATAAACCCATTTTCCACACTCTTTCAAGGAAAGCAGCAGCCACCACCAATTGCTGCTACTGGATTGAGGCCAAAGGCAGGGCAGCATCTTTACAGCTCCAGGGCAGGAGCTGTGCAGGGGCCCTGGCACCAGGAGGTGCTGGCTTTGCCGACTGTGACAGCGGAGACTCTTCCTGAAGCCTTGATGAAACTTGGGGCAGCTCTTGTTACAGATTTTACTTTCCCAGGCATGTTACTTTTACCCCAATCAGTGGCTGTGGCTCCCAGTGTGCCTGGCTGTGGTTGTGCCAAAGGGGACGCTGCCAGTACCGCAGGACCAAATGGGGTTCTGGCTTGGGTGACAATCCATAATTCCCTAATTTTCATTTAAATCGAGCTTTGTGCTGCCTTGATGAGGGAATGTATTAAAGCCAGAATGGCTGATGGTTTTTAAATAAATTCCAAGATGAATTCTGCACATATCCTTCATTAATGTGGAAGGTAGAGATAGAGGCTGGGGTGAGCTGAAGCAGAAAGTATACTGTAAATTGAGGCTTGGCACCGAATATAAATGGCAAAGGTTGCTGACTGCCAATAACAGTAAATCAGGCCTGAGCAGCACAGCGATAAGCAGCGAGATGGATTGCCTTCTGCCCCGGGCGGGAGCGCGGCTGGGCGCTGGGCAGGCCAAAGGGACAGTCCTGGCCGTGTCGGCAGCGCTGTGGGCACACGGTCAGTGCTGGCCCTAGGGGACACACAGTGCCGCACACTGGCTCCACAGCTGGCCACGGTGTCAAGGTGGGGGTGCCCAGCCACAGCCTCCCCTCGAGCTCAGCTACAGCCTCGGGAGAGGCTGAGGCCCTGCAGGTGCCTGTCTGGGGCAGAAACCAGGCAGTGAGCACAGTCAGACAGTGAGCTCCGAGCCTGCTGGCACGGGAGGGCAGACCCAAAGGGTCTGTGGGCACCAGGGCGTGAGCCCAGCCCAGGGCACTGCCAGCTGCTGCCAGCTGTGGTCCCACACAGGGCTCTCTGTGCCAGGGAGATGCTGCTTTGCAACAAACATGACCTTGGTGCCTTGGCAGGAATTTTAAGAGTCTCTCCTGAGGACACACCGTGTGCCATGTGCCCAGGGAGGAGTTCCCTGTGCCTCTCCCATGGAAAGGTGCAGGGGTTAAGGGGTTTCTGAGGCTTTTGCTCTCCCAGACAGCCCAGGTAAGGAAGGGTGACTGTATTTGACAGCAGGAGAGGAGAGGGGAAAGGGGACAGAAGGAAAATGACCACAGAAAGACAACTTTGAGAATTGAAAAGACAGATCAGAATGTTTTTATAATGAAAAAGGAACCTGTGCAAAATTGTTTTTGATTAATTTGCAGTTAACCAAATTTAGTAAATTGAAATTATTTTTCAGAGGGCCACATGAGAGCTCAGCTAGAGAGCAGGGAGGTGTCAAACCTGCATTGCTGGCAAAGTTGGGTGCCAGGTCCACCCAAGCAGGGAAAGCAAGAGGGAAGCTGTCTGCCTAGCCCTTGGCTCAGCCACTCTCCTGGGGGCTGTTGGGGGATAACAGTAGTGTCAGAGTGGGGTACTCCAGTAGAACCTTGTGGTAAGTTACCTGCGGGGCACCTCCTCCCCATCCCTTCATACAGGAATGCTGTGCCACTGGACCCTGTCTTCTCAGACCCTGTGCTGCTGTGCTCAGCCTGGCGCCAGGCTCCCCCCTGTTCCAGTGGCAGAGTGAGCTGTCTAAGCACAGTGAGGATGCCTGAGGTAATCACTTGCTCAGGATCATCCAGTGCAGTTCTGCGGCCCCAGGAAAGGCCTGGATCGATGGCAGCTAGGTGGGACAGCAGCTCTCAACAGCCAGGACTGAGGATCTGAACTGGCTCCAAGTTCCTCCTGGAAACCCAGCTGGAGTGGGGTGCTGCCAGCGATGCTGGGCTGCAGCATTTGTTCCTCAAAGGCAGAGCAGCTCCAAGGTCACACACACAGAATCTTCAGGACTTAGCGCCGGCACTAATCCCAGGTCTGAGAGTCAGGAACAAGTCCTGGTTTTGTAAAAGCATTCCCCAAATCATCCTGTCAGTGCACTCTTCCCAGGCTGGGTTTTGCCGTGACAGCAGCCTGATTCCTCTGACCTGGAGGATTATTTCAGATTTATGCTGGGATGTGAGAAAACCAAGGACTGATCAGGCCTGATGGGAACAACAGAAGGCAAATCCCAGCTGTCTTCCTAACATGTCCCTAATAATTAAAACCTTTTAACATAATAATTTTGCAAACAGATTTATCACAAATGGGTCTGACAGCCAGTCTGCTCCTGCAAATCAATCCTCCCATCCCCAGCTGGGAGGAATCCACAATACAAGGCTTTCGTGATGGCCACTCCCAGTCCCCTTGGCTTGCTGGTACCTCTCCCAAAGAAGGTGAAGTCAAACAGTCTCAGGCACTTTGGATCCTTGGGGCAGGAATGGCCCCAGTCTCCCCAGGATTTAGGTGGGCAACTTTCAACCTGCAGAAGGTGTTTTCCAGGAAACAATGAGCACTCACTGAAACTCCATGGCCGTGCCATTGCCTCAGGTCCTTGAGGATCAATTTCCACGTGGATCACTCCAGCTGTGCTCTTGGCAAGGTGATGTGATTCTCTTCTGTGTAAACAGCCATAACTTCAGAATTACTCAGGAAAGACAAGAGACCTCAAGAGACATGTAAATGACCAACTGTCTCATTAATCAGACACAAATGCAAGCCCAGCAAAGGCTCTGGTTGCTGAGCTGGAAAATGCTTAAATTCATTTATTGAGACAGCAGGAATAGTGGATCCCTGCGCAGGACTAGGAGGTCCAAGAGCTGTGATGTGGCCATGCTGGCAAGTGGGTCTGGAGTGATGCTGGCCTGGGCACCCATGTCCTGCACTTGAGTTTGCTCCTGCCTCACCCTGAGCCAAGCTCAGCCCTTCCACCAGTGGGAATCAGAGCCCAGCAGCACCCTGGGAGCTGGGCCCCGCGTTTGCCACAGAGCTGCTCTGTTTGGGATTGTGGCACTGTCTGCCTTGATCAGCGGGAGCACAGGCACGGAGGAGCTGGGATGTGTCTGCATCACTGAGAGCTACAGCAAGGCTGTGCCATCCATCCTCCCAGGTTGCCATGCCAACGAAGAGGAGACAAGAACCGATGTAATTTGCAGAATCACCCTCTTGACACAAAATCCAAGCAGCTTGTGAGAAGTAGGGTGAAAGATGTCAAGGGATCAGGGAGAGACTCTCGGTGCCTCTCTGCATCCAGTGCATGGCTGCGTTCCATTTCCCAGAAAGGATTCTGACACCTCTACTGCAGAGCTGGAAGTACAGGACCCAGACACCAGCCCATGGGAAAGTCACCTGGCAGTGGGAAAGCAGCTGGGAGCCCATGGGAAATCTCAGCACAATGTACCTCAGCATGTGGTGCTGTGATGACCTGGCTGGGTCACTGACCCAATGCTTGGAACTGCCTCAGGAGCTTCAGTCTCCTTCCCCATTGCAAGGAGAGAGGGGAGAGAAATGGTGGAAATTGCAAAGCCCTTTCTGCTCTTCATCCTTTTACTGTCCTCTTGAAGCCAGCTGGGACTATGGATGATAAAGACTCAGCATCGTTCCTCTCTGACCAGCTTCTGCCTGAACTTGCAGCCCAAGGAGGTTCTTTCCCTGAAGAGATATCCAAAGAGCTGGAAGTGACTGCCTGTGCTGAAGGTCTTGCTCAATAGCTGATCACATCCATGAAGCACAATCCATCATGTCCAGTCATCCCTGGAGCCCTCCAGGTTTGTCTTTCTGAGTGCATATCCTATTTGTATCCTACAGAATGACACTGGAAACCCTGGAGCTCCATGTGTGCTGCCAGGAGTGGGGCTTGCCCAGTGTTGTTCCACAGGCCAAACAGCCTGTGCAGTGGGGAACAGGGCACGGGGTTACCTGTGCTATTTCCTTGTGCCCAGCTGTGGGTGTCCCCCAACCAGGGAGGTCACAGAGGTAAAAAAGAAAAAATTTTATTTCTTCAAACATCCTGTGGTGATGCTCCATCTTCCTGTGCAGCGGCCTCAGCTCCTCGCTTTCTTTCCACCTCTGTGCAGTTGGCACCCTCTGCACCGTGCTCCAGCCTGGGTCACACTCACTGCAGAGACCCTGTCACCCGCCATGTGTGCTGTGTGCCTGGCTGGGCTCTGCTCCTGCCTGGGGTCCTTCCTTGCCGGTGTGATGGATGTGGCAAACAAGTCATGGGGCCTCAGTGTCCTGAGCAGCTGCACAACATTTAATTCCATGTTCCTGCTTCAGCCTCTGATCTGAAATCTGAAGATTGCTTTTGGAAGGTGTTTTGGGGTTTTCATGGCTGTCTGGAGCACCTGGGTTTACAGGATCAGGTCAGAGCATCTCAGCACTGGGCTGCCATCATCACCAATCAATATCCAAAATTACCTCTTCACACCAAAGGTGCTGTGCTAATTTTCATGGATCCCCTGTATTTCATGCCCTTGGTGTCCTGTCATGCACTGGTAGTTTTAGCCCACAAGCTGGAGTGCAATATGCTTATGAGTAATAGCATCTTATTGGAGTGTAAAGATGTTCCTATTTCGCTGATTTATCCTGCACTTAAACTAATTCAGAATTCACTTACTTCAGAAGTACTGGAAGCAAAATGCTCTCTGTAAATAGCCTCGCTTTTCTAAACTGATATCACTGAATGGGAAGATGGAATAACTCGCACTATCTATTTTCCCTCAGAGGGAGCATCTCTGTATTATTTTGACTGTTTTCCATAACAAGAGCTGTAGTTGATTCTTCTCTAAGACAACCTCATGGTCTGGGAAGGACTACTTGACCTTTATGGTGGAGTCTTTAGAAACTCTACTCAGGTGAAGCTGAAGATTGTTTCAGCAGCATCAAGCATCCACTCTGCTTCCAGCCCCCTGCACGGTGGGTTCTGAGTCTCACGGTGCCCAACCGCAAGCCCCAACCCCCTTCCTTCGACATCATGAGGGCTTTTAGCTTCTCCTTTCCTTAAACATCCCCAAGACTCTCTCAAGTTCATGGGTTATCACTTCTCACATCATGGAAGAAAGCCTGCAGCTGGCCAGGAGCGGTTGCATTGCTCAGCTGCGACAGGAAGTGGCACAGCTGGAAAGGGGCAAACAAGGAAGGGGCAGGGGATGTGTCCAGCACAGTGCTGGCCATTCATGGGACAAGGACAAGGAGAGCAGGTGGGAAAGGGCCAAATGATCCCTGCACAGGTATTTCCACCTCCATCACAGCGTCCTTTCCCTGCCATGTCCTGAACTCTGGGCAGGATGCCGCTGCCTTTCCTTCTGGGTCACTGCTCCAGTTTGAAGCTAGTCCAGGAGCTCCCCAAAATCCATGCCGAGGGTTGGAGAGGTCCTGGGAGCTGAGTGGCACAGCAAGGACAAACCTGGCCCATGCTAGCCAACCTGCTAGACTTGTTGGAAGAGGGACCAGAGGCATGGAGGGGTGACAAGGGCTGGGGGGGCTGCTACCTGGTCCTGCTGCCACAGCCCTGGGGGTGGCCAGCTGCCAGCGAGGCCAAGCCCTGGTGTTCCCAGCCAGTGGATACCAAGGAAGAGGAAGGTACAGAGAAGTGCAGCAGGGCAGGAGGGGCAAGTGCAGCCTGGCTGTGGCTCTGACAGCCCTGAGAGGAGGTGGTGTGAGGACATGGGGGCTGTTCCCTGGGATCTGTGGGCTGGAACTGCAAGTAACACCCTGGCCTGACATGCACTGACACCAGCTTGCCCAGTCAGTCCCTTGGCACACAGCAAGGGTTTTCTGCTCCCAGATGAAGCCAAATGTTTTTTACATGAGTCAGTTCTACCTGGAACTCACTCCTGCAGCTGGACTGCATCACAAACTGAATACATTTGCTGTGTTCTCACAGCAGGGGATAAGATCAGGTTGCAGGATTCATCAGAGAGGACTACATGTGGCAAACACCCATTTTGTTTCCTGGTCCTTCTCATCATTCCTCAATGTTCTGTCCTCCAGAGCAGGACTGCTCCATCTCTGGCAGCTATGGGATGGGAAATATCATCTCCAGGGAATGCTTCCAGACTCAATCCCAAGTGAAAGAATTCAAAATCCTGAAAGAAAGAGTCCCTCGGGAGCCAAGAGAGCAGAGCCCTGCCAAGGAGGTGGCATGAGTGTTCCTGAAGAATAAATCTTAGTGGTAGCACACTGGGTACCTTGTTACCAGGCAGAGTGATAAATTAGGCAGCTCACGGAAGAGCTACAGAAATTATGAGGTAGGTGGAGGATCTATCTAATAAGCAGGGATTACATTACTGAAATCGGCAGGGCTTGGCTGAGTGGCAGGTGAGGAGGGAGGAGGAACCATACAGAGAAGGGGAGGGATGAGAGAGAACAGATGATTTACAGGGCCTCACACTGGGCGTTGCTGCTTCCAGCAAAGGGCAGTAGTGACTGTCTTGGCTCCATGGCCCAAGAAGGCCATGTGAGGGAGAAGGAAAGGGAGAAGAAAAGCACCTTGGCTGGTGCTCAGGGGGAGCTGAATCCTCTTCAACACATGGCTGCAGAGACTGGACTGGCCGTTCCCGCTCTAAAAGCTACAACAGTGCATGACAAGCACCTCAGAGCATGGTGTGAGCCAGCTGCCCGAGGTGGAGCTGGGAGGCTGCACGCCTGCAATGGCAACCAGCCATAGACAGTCATTGCTGGCCTGTGAGGGAGCACAGGGGGTGTCCTGCATCAGGGGATGGGCTGTGCAGCGTTGCAGCATGTGCCCCAGCTCCTTGGGCAGCCACGCCGCCCCGCCGGGGAGTTCTCCATGGGGTGAAGTTCTCCTGGCGTGGCCCATGCAGCTGGTGAAGGGCATTTTAGAAAGCAGAGAATATGTTGGTGAAATATTTCTAATCCAGCCTCCTGATACAAATGTGGCAGCAGGCCAGGCAGCAGATGAGCTGTGTGCAAGGCCCTGGGCTCTGCACTGTTTGGTAAGTATGTCCCACTTTTTCCCATTTCAGGATTTCCCGCAGCGCTGTAGGGACTCTTCCTGCACCGAGTGAGCAGGGCACTAACAGTGGGAGTCACAGGGATCAGGTGGCACAGTAGGGAGGCCAGGTGGTCTCCTGGCTGTCCTGTTACACATTTGTCCTTGGCTGACTGGCTACATGGTGTCCTGATGGCTCAGAGTGAGCTCCCTGCAGCCAGCACTGTGCAGTCCATGGCACCAGCAGGACATGCCCCTGCTCAAGTCAGAGCTGCCCTGGAGGCAGCCCTGGCTGTGAAGCTGAAGCCACACAGCTGGGGCTGGTCTCTGCAGCCTCTGCCAGCCTCTGCCAGCCTCTGCCAGCCTTTGCCAGTCTCTGCCAGCCTTTGCCAGTCTCTGCCAGCCTCTACTCCCCTCGGCCAGTCTTTGTCAGCCTCTGCTACCTCTGCCAGCTTCCATCAGCCTCTGCCAGCCTCCACCAGCCTGCAGCCCTGGGTGTCGTGCCCTCATCGGGGCTGGGATCAGACAATGCGACTTCTGAAACCGGGATCAAAGTCACTCTGTGACCGTAGGTGACCTCTGCCTCCCTCCCTGCCTCAGTTTCCCGCTCTGCAGCCAAGTGATGATATACTCAGATAGTTGCAGATCTGAGACAGCTTCTCTGTGGCTGCTGTCTTCCCCCTTCTGACCATCATCACTGTTTAGCCCAGGATGGAGACAGCCAGCTAACACTGTGTTCAGCACGCCTTTGTCATGTCATCCTGTCGTGCAATCAGTGAAGGGCTGCCTATGCAAGCCCTGGTCCTCATTCTGTAAGAACCGAGATTAGAGTGGGAGATTATCTCCTGATCCTGTGCAGATAGAGCCACTCACCCATTTACACCGATGAGTACACGACAGATGGGGCGGGCCCTGCAATGCCCTTCCTACGGGGAGAGCAGCCAGTCCCACGCTTACTGAGATCGAGGGCATCTGGGAGGGAACTGGAGGCTTGGACCTGAGCTTGCAGACAGAGAGCAGGCTGCTCAGGAGGTCTGACCTTGAGCTGCAGCCCCCCTGAGCGGGACACTGGTCGGGCTGAGCCCTGTGCAACCCTGCTGCCAGGCCCGTGTCCCCGGGGGTGCTGGCTGCCCCAGGCTGGGCTCAGTGTGAGCAGGGTGCCACAGCCCGTGCCTTTCTCCATCTGCATCTCCGCAAGGAGAGACAAGGCTGGCTCTCTGCAGCACCACAGGGATCTGGGCGGGCAGTGGGTTGATTGTAGGAAAAGTCAGGGGGAGGAGGGAGAGCCCCAGAACTGCAAGGGGAGGTTTAGAGGGAACAGATGTGTAATTCAGGTGTTCAACAATGGAAGGAAAATTCCTGGTTTCAATCTTTTCTTTGCTAAGTGACAGTGACAGCAGAAACTAAAGATCCTGAAGCTCCTGCATCCCCCCTGTTTGCCATAGCTACTCTGATTGCTGGTAATGGGAGCCAGGGGCCTTTAGCACCTTTGAGTGTGCTAAGGCAGACTTCAGGAGCTGGTGGGACCTTGAGAGACCATCTGTGTCACCTGTGAGTGCCCCTTTTCTCCTCTCTTGCCTCTGCTAGCACACACCTCTCAGGCTGACTGGCTTTCCCTCTGGCTCCACTTTCAGGACTCTACACTGCATAAACCATGTTCCACAGCATATTTGTGGCACATGCATTTTTCTAAGTCCAAGAGCTGTTCTTTTTTTTATAGCAGCTGTGAACAGCGTATCAGTGAAACAGTGGGTTTGGTGCCTGAGCAGCTTCCCCACTGATGTCTTCTTCCACCTTTGGTAATTGTAGGTCAAGGAAATAAATGTAGGTTCCCAGACTGTGCAGTTTAGATCACGGGAGCTACTACTAACAACCATCAGAATTACCAATGACTCTAAACCTGAAGCTGTTTCCATGAATAGGAAAATGCTTTGACAGAGTGGAATGCCACTGCAAAACATTTTGAGTGTCTTCTTTGACTGGAGTTTAAATGTCATTGCAGTTTTACTGTTGTTTTTTTGCTGTTCAGTATATATTTACAAACTTTATTCATTCCCTGAAGGAAGTAGAGCACTGTGTGCATTAATCCACTTCTTTTCAAGGTGTTTCATTGCTTCTGTTGACAAGTAAATAATGAGGAGGAATTATGGGAGGTTAACCTCTGAAGTTTCCTGAAAAATATATTCCTAGTGTTTGTAAAAGTCAGGAAATTGAGGTGATAATCTCTGGAAATTAGTCCTTAGCAGAAGCAATAATTGGGATATTGGCATGTAGAGATTCTTAGGCCAGAGAGTCTCCTGCAGGGACCACATCCTGCCTCACAGCTGGGCCCAGCAGGACCAGTTCTTTACAAAGAATTCCAGTTGCAGTGTAAAGCCTTCCAAGAGAAGTGTCCTGCAATATTCCTTCACAAATTATTACAAAAGGAAATTACTGTCCTTGTTAAAATACACCCATTTCATTGCACTCAAATGAGTCTAATTCCAGCTTCTCTTCAACAGATCTTGTTAAGCCTTTGATAGATTAGAGAGCTCTTTCCTGTTAAAGGGCTCCTGCTCTGTTCAGTGCTTGTGAATGACAACAGGAGCATGGAACTAGAAGGGACAGCTTGGGCCATCAAATCCCATTTCCCTGCAATTGCTGGCAATGATGTTATAAAGTCCATTTCAAACTCAATCTTAAAACTAATTGCATGCCTTGCCCCCAACGCTCCTCTCAGGAATCTGTTCCAGAACAACATTTCTCCCACTGTTAGAAACCATCTGATTTCCAGCCAAAAGTTATTTGTGCCAACTCATACCTCTTTGTTTTTGTGCCAGCACAGACTATTATCTGAGGCCATTTTCCTCCTTTCTTGGTGCTCATCTGCTCGTGTGTTTAGAGAGCAGGGACATGCTCTCCAGCTCCCCTCTCACTTGGCCAAATATGCCCAGGTCCCCTCAGACGGGCTCTGCAGTCCTCGGAGTCTGGTTCTGTCCCTGCTCCTCTCCCAGTTTCTGTTCCTGGAGCAAAGGTGTGAGAATACTGGAGTAGACGATCCCATGTCTAAGCAGCAAATGCGCTGGCACTCAGTCATCTCTGCCTTGGAGTGGAGTTCTGTTTCCCCTCATGAGCCAGGCCACTAGCCTTTGCACAGCACCAGCTGGGGCAGCAACACCTCTGAAGGGGCTTCCCAGTCCATTATGTGTGAAACATGGCTCTAACTGGAGCCTGGTCATGAGCCTGTGCAGTCAGACCCTGGCAGCTGGTGCAGGGAAGGGCTCTCAGCTGCCTACCATGACTTATTGTCACATGTCCCCATAACCAAGATTCTGGGACAAATCTCAGCACTGCTGTCCCTGTGGAGATGAGAGCATCACAGGCATATCACCCAGGTGGGGCAGCTACAAGTCACTCCAAGTGATGGGAACTTAGAAAAAACTGCATGCAAGGGGTGGCTGCTCCATGTTGCCCACAACAGAGTTCCTTCCCCTTTGTCAAAATCAACCGATCTTGATCCCTGCCAAAATGTAGGGCATGAACTAGGTGATGCACCCGACCAACCTACCCGGGCAATTCCCAGTTGGCCTTGCTAGACTGGCCACTGCTGCCTGCCTTGGAAGTGCTCCCATTGCTGATTGATGTGCCTTGGAGGGGCAGGTATGCAGGGTAAATACAGAAGCCTTTAAGAGCAGAACTGTCAAATAAAGTGTTACACTCCATCAGCTCCTATTGCATCCATGGCTGAACAGCACTAGCCAGCATTGGATAACACTCAGATCTGCTCATGGATGTGTTTGACATCCGTGCAGGAGAAATACACACTCTGTGATGAATCAGGAGCCGGAGCCCAGCAGCAGGCATTTAAGGCTGAACCATTTGTTTTAGAGGGCTTTACATTCCGGTTATAAAATTATGTCTGGGCTGGAAGCTGGTGCCCAAGAAGAAATTGTCTCTCTGTTCTGTGTGGCTTGCTGTAAATCCTGTTAGTCTCCTGTGCAGCACGTCATGGGAGCCGGAGCCACAGGGATGTCAAGCTGGGGCATTCTGCTAAGCACTGCAGTTTGGGTGTGTGCTCAGTGTCAGAAAGACCAAAGCACTGTGACTTCATTAAATAGAGTCTAGTTTGAGGTTTATCTTATATTTTTGGAACTGAAAACTGTTTGGGTTTTGGCTTGGGTTGGCTTGGGGTTTTTTGAGATTGGGAAACTTGAGAACAGGCTTGTGGCTGCCAAGAGGCTCTCAGTGGGTTCTCCAGTTTGGAATAAATGTATCTCCATGTATGAGAAGGATTCACCTCTCTCAAGGTAAATCCATACGTACCAGAACAATTATATGAGAGGCTATGTTTATGTGCTAAGCAGAGCAGCCAAGCGAACCTGCTCTGCACAGGGCTTCCTGAGAGTGTCTGTCTGTCCCCAGTCCTGCAGTGTGATCCACAGTGCACCTACTGGGATTCTCATTTAAGGTTCAAGACTGATTTTCAAATTTGCAGCAGCCTTCCTGTGGGCTCAGGCTGTCCAGGACAGGAACCATGCTCCTCCTGGTGGGCTCTTCCGAGCCTGAGGGGAGGCCCGAGGCCAAAGGCTGCTGCCCGGGGGCGCAGCTGTGCTGCTCCTGCAGCGCTGGGGTGGGACACTGCGAGAGGCAGCGCTGTGAGCAGGGAGGGACGTGAGGCTTCACTTCTGTCAGCTCGAGTTAGTCCCCAAACATTCACATTACTGTAATGCAGTTGAAAAGGAATCCACAAGTTACAGGAAATGATTTACAGGACACAAGACACTGCATTTCAGAGGTCTCATGTGTGCCATAAAAAATATATTATGAAGGAATAATCTCCATTGGAACTGGAGCTGCACAGGGAGAACACATGTCCAGCTGAGAGCAGCATTGAGCTTTTGTTCATTATGGAAAACGTTGGTGCTTTTCCTCTTTTTATGAATACATTTCTCAGCTCTGGGTAGCTACCTAATATTGGCACTTAGTTTTTGTTTCCAAATGTTGCTTTTGCAATGAGACCAAGCGTAGCTGGGACTCCAAAGGCACGTTGCTCTGGTGGAGCTGGCACTCCTGAGGGATTTAGGTCAGGTGAAGAGTAAAGTCAGGGCTCTGAATTTCAGGAAAGCAAACTGCCAGCTCTTCAAGGAGTTAGTCAGTGTGACCCTTGGGAAACTGCCCTCAGGGAGAAGGAGCAGAGCAGAGCTGGCAGGTCTTTAAGGACACTTCCCATAGAGCACAAGAGCTCATAATCCCCAGGCACAAGAAATCCGGCAAGGAAGGCAGAAGTCTGACATGGCTGAGGTGGGACCTGCTGGTCAAAATCAAGGGGAGGAAGGAAATGCACAGGCAGTGGAAACAGGCAGGGAGAGGTATAATGGGAAAAGTATATGGAAACTGCCCGGTTGTGTAGGGGTGGAAGCAGGAAGGCCAAGGCTGGAGCTGAGCTTGGCAAGGAACGTACAGAATAACAAGAAAGGCTTCTACAGGTATGTCAGCTGAAAAGGGAGGTCAAAGAAAGCAGTGACAGGACAAGGGGGAATGGCTTTGCACTTACAGAGGACAAGGTTAGATTGGATATTGGGAAGAAATTCTTCCCTGTGAGGGTGGTGAGGCCCTGGTACAGGTTGCCCAGAGAAGCTGTGGCTGCCCCATCCCTGAAGTGTCCAAGGTCAGGCTGGACGGGGCTTGGAGCAACGTGGGATGGTGGAAGGTGTCCCTGCCCATGGCAAGGGTTGGACTCTGTGACCTCGAAGAATCTCTTACAATTCAAAACATTCCATGATTCTATGTTCCCTATGCAACGGCAAGGTTTGGAGATGGGCTTCCCCTGTAAAACCTGGGCAATCCCTGGGCTTCCCCTGTAAAACCTCGGCCATGGCTCATCAGCTGGGGGAGCACGAGGAAGCTCCACCAGCTCTCTCCCATCCAGCCTCAGCCAGAGCACCTCTGTGTGATGGGATGCACAATCCAGCAGTTCCCCAGAGTGGTGAGTGGAGAAGTGTCACTGCCTCCAAATACTTGTCCTGCTCACAAGCAGGATGAGGTACACAGCATTCACAGACGCACAAGGCTGGAGACAGTCTGCATTTTCCCAGTGCTGGCTCAGAAGTGCAGCTGTGGCCCTTGTATGTGTGAACATGTAGCTGCTCTGCAGCTTTTGCCACTGGGGTCAGGTGCTGGGTCTTTCTGTGGTCTGCAGCCCTCAGGTAGTTCTGGTAGTGCAGGTGCACAAGGTTAGATTGCTGCTCGTTCACCTGTGAGGGTTTTAGCAAATAGCCGTGTTCCTCCATTCATCACTGTACATGGCACTGCCAGCGCTGTTCTGCTGTGCAGCAGGATGCCAAGGGCTGTAACATGCCCCAATATCCTAGGGCAAAATTCATGATGGAGAGACTCCTGGAGACCCCAGACGAGGTATAGGAGAAAGCTGAGAGACAATAACGCATTTCTTCCCCTCACAAAATCCATCCTAAAGCCAAAGCTGAGAACTGGAGGTGGGAAGTGACAAAACGTGGAGCTGGAAAGAGGTGATGGCTGCTCCAGAAAACTGTGAGGAGGGAGGCTGTCAGCCCCAGCCTGCTCCACCAAGGCTAGGGACAGAGTTCCTGGAAGAGCATCGTGCGAGGGTGTAATTGGCCTCATCTACTAGTGCAGCTCCTGGCACCTAAACCATGAACCCTCCATGCTCCAAATTAAGTTCCTGCCTGCCCCTGCCCACGGTCTGCCACCTCTCCTCAGGATCCCAGGAGAAAGCAGGCTGCCCTAAGAAACTGTCCTCTCTGTCCCAGATCCCCAAAGGGCCAGAACCAAGGGACCTGGGCCCTGCTGCATGGGGCTGTCCCAGAGGACGTCTCTTAGCAGGTGGAGGCTCTGGACAGGTGCCATGGGCTGGGGACAGAATAGACTTTGGGCGAGGTGGAGGGGAGCAGGCCAGAACAAGGGGCCAAGGAGCCGTGGCGCAGTGATTTTTGCAGGGGGAAAGGAGGAGGATTTGTAGGGTACAGCTGACACTGCCCCTGTTTCTGAGGCCCTGCGCCCTCCCTGTGCCGTGGGTGCTGACACGGGTGGATGTGGCACGGAGGGTGGGTCGGGGCAGCAGGTGGGGCAGGCGGGGCGTGGGGCAGCTGAGGGCTGTCCCCAGCGAGCCGGGTGGGCCAGCGGCACTGCGGCAGCTGGGCCTGCCCGGGCCGGGGGTCTCCGGGCTCCCGCGCCGCCTCCCGCCGCTGTCCGCGGTGCTGCCCGGCCGCTGCCCCGCGGTGCCGCCGCCGCCGCCCGGCCCGGCGCGCTCCCCGCGCTCTCGGCGGCGGCGGCGGCGGCGGCGGGGGCGGGCCGGGCCCTCCCCGCGCCGGGAACGCGCTCCCGCCTCCCACCCGGCACAAAGTTTCGCGGCAGGAACTCGGGCGGCAACAGTGCGGAGCCGGCGGCACGGGAGCGCGGCCGCGCGGAGCCCAAGCGCCCCGGTACCCGGCGGGGGCCGGCGGCGACCGTGCCATGCGGGCCCCCCCCCCACCGGCGGCGGCGGGGCGGGCGGGCAGCGGCGCCCCATGCGGCTGGGGCGGCCGGGCGGCGACTGACACCATGTGCGCCCGGTGCCCGGGGCGAGGAGCGGGGAGCAGCCATGTCCCCCCCCGCCCAGCCGGGGGTGCCGGGCGGGCGCGGCTCTAAGGGGCCCCCGGCGCGGAAGCTCCTCTGCATGTGCAGCCTCTCCCTGTGCCTCACCTACCTGTGCTACAGCCTGATGGGGGGCACCGGTCCGGCAGCACTGCGCTCCCCCGCCGCGCTCCCTGGCTCGGCGGCTCCCGGGGCCCCGCGTTCCCCCACCGCCTTCCCCGTCACGGTGGCCCCGCGCTCCCCCGCCAGCCCCCCGGGCAGCTCCGGCACCCCGGCCCCCACAGCCGCTCCGCCGCGGGCCTCCAACGGCAGCCAGGAAGGGGCGGCGGGCACCTGGCTGCGGACGCAGCTGGCCCCCGGGGAGGTGATCACGGCGCAGAGCGGAGCCTTCGAGAGGGACCCGCAGGAGTCGAGCACCACGGACGAGGAGCTGAGCCGGGCCGGCAGCCCGGGCAGCCGCGGCGGCAGCGGCAGCACCACGCCGGACTACGGGGAGAAGCGGCTGCCGCAAGCCCTCATCATCGGGGTAAAGAAGGGGGGAACGCGGGCGCTGCTGGAGGCCATCCGGGCGCACCCCGACGTGCGGGCCGTGGGCACCGAGCCCCACTTCTTCGACAGGAACTACGAGAAGGGGCTGGAGTGGTACAGGTGAGGGCGGGGGACTGCGGGCGCGATCCGCGGCGGGGAGGAGGAGGGATGCGCTTCCGTGCGGGGCGGGGGAAGCTCCTGTGTGGTCCCGGGGGTCCTGTGTTCCCCCCGGCGGGACCCGGGGCGAAGGCTCGGGCTCCGGGATCCCCGCGTGCGTCCGCGGGGACGCGGCGGGTGCGGAGCCGGAGAGCCGAGCCGCGGTGCCGGGGCAGGCGGGAGGTCGCCGGGGGCCGCGCCTGGCAGCGGTGGCGACTGAAAACGCGGTGTTCTGGTGGGAAAGCAGGAAATCTGTAATAACATCCCTCTCGGTTGGTCAGTGTGTGAGCAGATCGTAGCGGTTCAGCTGTACTTGGTGTAAAATACGCCTAAATAGGTCGGTAATTAATAATTACTGAAATAAACAAGATCGCAAGTTATTCCAGGTGCTGCTAGGGCTGAAGGATGCTGCCTTCATGCGAGCACAGGCTTTGCTTCACAAATAAGGTTTGCTCTTTATTCAACAAGTTCCACGTCAGGAAGTTTTTTCCATTGACAAGATGTAATTCTGTTCATGAAGAAGTCTCTAAATACTGTTGTCTGATGTTGGGTAACATTTTAAAGGAATTTTATGTTAAAAGTCCTGGTTATTAGAAAACACTGGACTGCAGTAAGGAAGTGTTAAGTGTCTTGGCAGGTTTAGCAAATCAATGGATTGTGGTGGCTCAGTGTTTCTGTCTCTCTTTAAAAATTTCTGAGCAGAATGCAGCACATCAGTAGAACTTTAAAATTCTCAGTAGCTCCGTAGTTCACTGTTCAAAGCAAACCATATTGGTTCTTGATAAGAAGTGGTCTGTGGCTGAGCTGGTGAAGTTCTTGTGGTTAGTATGGCAGCTGCTTAGTTGCTCTGAAAATGAAGCTAAAAATGAGAGGCAGCAGGTTAGTTACTGCCTGGATTATCTGGTCACTCTTTATTAAAATAAAGTACATGGCCTTCATGTCAGGGGTATTTAAATGTGAGAAACTCCAGGCAGTCTTCTGTGGGGATTGTGGAAGCAAAGTCTTCATAACACTTGGTGTGGCATCCGCTTGGCTCTGGTGAAATGCTGAGGGATTTCAAGAAAGTGGACATCAGCACTGAGAAAGTGAGGTTGTCCCTGAGAGTGTTTTCAGTGTGCTGCTGTGATGGGGGGAAGAAATAAAGGACTGGCTATGGCTATTGTGTTTATAGATATAATTTCAGACACAGTATTTTATTGTACTGAATTTTCCTGGAGGAAAGACTTACCTTGAAAAATAAGTTTAGAAAACTTGCTAGAAGAGGAGAGAAGGTGGCGTATAAAAAAAGTTTGGTTTTATTCAAAACAGGCAGAAGAAGATCAAGCACTGAATATGATGAGCAGCTGCTTTTTCATCTTTAAAGTCATGCTACTAGAAAAGGGCTAGTGAGTGGGTGTAACTCCTCTCGTGGAGTAAGAGGCACACACAGGTTTTCATTTGCAGAATGCAGTTTGATATTTTCAATCCCTGCAGCAGCTCTCTGGTGTGTGCAGCTCATTTCAAGCCCTGGAGCTCTGCTGCTTGGGGGGGAGAGGTGGGAGAAGAACAGGTTGGGGCACTCTTGGTGTGTGAGGGTCTGGGCAGAGCAGGCTGTGGGATGGATGCTCTGGGCACAGGATAAAGAAATGACTCTGCTGCTCTGTTGCCATTGCAGTCCTGGCTGCCTGACCTCCAGTTATCTTCACACCTGCCCAACCCAAACATGTGCTTCTCCCCCCTCCTTCCAAGAGCGTTCAGCCTTGCAGGGGCAGGATGCTGCTGGTGGTCTGTGCCTCAGCAGCAGCCACAACTTCCCTGGTGCTGTACTGGTGCCAGGCTGTCGTCGTGGACCGGCTTTTAGCGTCGTACAAACACAAACTAAAAGCAGAATGGGGAAAGATCACTGTCCATCCCAGCAGCTGTTTCTTCCTGACCTTCTCCGAGATTACCTGATTGAGTGCACCAGGGAGGCTGACAGCTCACAGCTGTGTCCCAGGTAGAGTAATTGGAGATTTTTCCTATCCACAGAAATGTCAATGTTCTTTAAGCAAAGAAGCAACTATTGAAGTTTTTACCAGCATCTCCTTATGGTGACTTCTGCATTACACAGTGAGCTTTTAACACTGTCAAGTTTTTTCTTACATAGTGAAATAAGGGAATGGCAGACCTTCAGGGTTCCTTGCTTTGTTGTTCAGTTCCAAGGTTATCTCCTAGCCTCGAAGAGCTGGAGGGAAAGGAAATGCCTTCTCCATCTGTGAAATGGAGACGGCACCAGGGTATTGCCATGTCTTTGTGTGTACCCCATGCCGCATTACCTGTGTCTGTGCTGCCTTGAGATTGAAAAGCCCTAAATGCTCTGGGTCTCTGGTCCAGGATCTCTCTCAGCAGCTGGAGTTGCTGCAAACACTGGGCCAGGGGACGACAGCTTTGTGCTGCTGGGGGCAGGGTGGCATGTAGGGATGGCAGTTCCACACTGCCCGCTCTGTTTTTTCCTGGTAACCTGTAGGGAAAGCCGAAGGTTTATATGCTGGCTCTGATGTCTTTAGCTCAGTTCATGTGGCAATTACAAGCAGAGATCTTCCCATACATGTACTGGTGCAAACTGGGCCAAGATTAGTTTTGGTTAGTTTCTGTTACGCTGCCAGAATTGTGTGGTTGCAGTTTATGATTCCGTCAATCCTAATGCTGAGCTGTCTGAAGGACAAGTTCCATGGTACAGCTTTCCTTAAACACCATCCAATCTCCCTCTGCCGTTCCTTTCTAAGTCGTTGTCTTTGACTTGCTCCTTCCTTCCCCAGGATATGGCATCTTTCCTGCAGGAGCTGCTGCTGATTTTTATCCAGTGTCCAAGTGTCCCCCTGCTCTCTGTTGTGCCCAGGCACAGAGTGATCTCTGCATGTCCCCCGTGGCCAGGTGGGACTGCAGGCATTTGCTCTCTCCAGTGTGATGCTCATGCCTCAGTGGGCATGTCCCATGCGGTGAGCTCTGCCCTGAGCTATCCTGCATTTGGAAAAGCACTGAGAGCCTTTCTGAGAGCACAAAAAGGATGGCAGAATGACAGAGAGGCCTCTGAGGCCAGGGAATGGAGATTACATTCACAAATGCTCATTATAAGCACAGACAGGCGCATCATTTGGGTCATGCCTGAGTTTCCTGCCTGGGTGTGGATCAAGGGCACACAAGTGTGTAGGGATGTCGTGGATAATGGGAACTGCAGACTGCACACAGTGTCCAACACCTGGACAGGTTTCTCCCCTTGTGATGCTGGGGGCCATGGTTTGGCCTCAGAGAGCAGAGAACCCAGGGAGCTGGGCAGGGGTCTGCAGGGGAGCCCTGGAGTCGATGTGGTCCCAGTGGCTTTGTGTGACTGGAGAAGGAGTGGGGGGTGATCCTGTCTGGTACTGCGCAGTGGCCACGCTGCCCTGCACCAGCACTGGGGGTGGCGAACCAGGTTCACCTGTGCAGATGCCAATACCTCGGGATGCTCAGATGCTGCTGGTGACTGGTCTGGGGACAGGTGGCTGTGTGAAGGGAGTGGGAGCTCTGAGCACCAGCATGGGGGGGCTTTACTTGTGTCTTTCTGCTGGTGCAAATGACCAGCACAGGAGACCTCATCACTTGGGCATCCTTGAGGTTCTCTGAGCTGAGTGGAACAGCCCAGTGCTCCCAGCCACCATCCCCAGCTGCCTGCAGGCTCAGCACGGTGAGGGGGTTCAGTTCTGTCACATTATGCTTTCAAGGCTATCTTGACATCCTGCCTTTAGCAGAAAATCTGGGGATTTGTAACAGTATTTTGAAAACAAACTTGCAGTTTTAACACGAATATGATTTCCATAACACAAAGAGAACACCTGATAGTGGCGAGCTGAAATTGAGTTTTAAGGTTCGCTGACTGGAAGAGTTAAATTCTGTGTGTACATGCACATTGCTTTACTCCTTGCTTCCTCCTCAGTGGAACCCTCATGGAGAGGCTGCAGCTGTATCTGTGATTAGATCACATTCCCCTCTCTGCCCTGGGCCTCCAGTGCTGAGCACTTGGACAGGGTGTAGCTGTGTGCGTGGAGTGGCCCCGCTGCAGGAGCAGTCACCATGACAGGCAGTGGAATGGCTTGCATGTCTAATGCTATTTGCACTGCCTGTCTGGGTTTTTTGGAGTGCTCTCCCAAGCAGTCAGGCCTGTGTGTTATTTGGTGAGCTGCTGCCCTCATACAAATAATGAATAATGCCATGACAGGGAGCTCTTCTCTCAGTAATAGACACGTGCTCACTAGTCAGCGGTTCCGTGGGGCCGCTGGCTGTGGCTCCGGAGCTGGCACTCCTGGTCGCATCCCTGTGGACACTCAATTCATCTGTGTGGGGGAGGCAGCTGTTGTGTGTTGTTATTGCTGCCATGGGCTCTGCTCCTCATGAGGCCATCTCACCTTCCTTCCTGTGCTGACCTGGAGCCTGGGGCAGTGGGACCATCTCTGTATGCCCAAGGATGATCCAACCTTGGAGTACCCGGCTTTTGCTGCCATGGCTGCCTGGCAGGAATTGTGTCCAGGGATGTGGGGGGGACCCTGCTTCGATATCCCCTAACAGCTGTTGGGCAGCAATAGCTTGGGGCCATTTCAGCCTCATCCCACACAGTGTCACCTCGCTGTGAGCTGTACCTTGCTGTGAGCTGTAATTGTGTTGTTGGGTAATGCCTGTGCTGTTCTGATCGGCTCAGGGCATTCAGGAAATCAAACCCTTTCCATCAGCACTGAGAGCCCCGTGCTGACAGCACTGTGGGAACACCTACAATGGGCAGATGGATTGGGGTCTGCTGCTGCCCACAGGCGCTGCTGCAGAGCCTGGGAACTGCTGTGTTTCTCTGCAAAAGGCCTTCCCAGAGTGTTGTACCCACTGCACTTTTGGTAACTTAGAGGAAGTGTATTGATTTTGTTTCTGGGCACTGCTGTGAGTTGGCTTTTGCTGAAATGTAGTGACTCAGCTGCCTCTCTCCTCTGTGGATCCAGTGTATTGGACTTTGCTGACACCTGGGTCGGCTCTGGGCTGGGGACTGCGAGCAGGGATCAGGCTCTGTGCTGGTTGGCCCCCATGTTTCACCCATCTGGGGACTGATGAGAGGCCACTCCAGCAGCAGGCATGGATTTTCTTCTGCACCCAGAGCTACTGCAGTGAATCTGCTGTGTGCCAGGGCTGGGGGTCTCCTGGCTCTGCCCCTGCCTTGTGTGCTGGCCCAGGGGAACCCTACCCTGCACCCTTCCTGGGCAGCAGTTGTCTCCATCCTTTCTGCTCTGTTTTAGCTCAAGGAATGGGATGAAGGAATGAATTGTGTCTATTTGCAGTGTTTTATCACCTGATGATGGTTATCCACAGGCTGCTCAGTTGTAGCCATGGGAATGGCAGCTGCTCACAGCACCTGCAGCCCCTGTGTGCTGCGCTGGCTCTTCCTGCAAAGAGAGTGAGAGAAGTGCCAGGGCCAACACACTGGCAGGAGGGATCTGGTGCACCCGCTCCCGCAGGGCTTGTCACTGCTTCTGCCTCCACGTGAAATGTATTTGTAGTTGACTGTGGGCACAAAGTGCTGAGAGAAGGGTGGGAGCAGGAGGGGGAGGCAGAAGCGTGCTCTCTGTGCCCCTTGGCAGCCCCCAGGCACCAGCCCCACTCTGACTTGGCAGGGAGGTGTCTGACCCCATTCCCTCAGAAGGGTGGCGGGGAGTGACCAGGGCCACGTCCCACCACCATGCCCGGCTGGGGTTCTGCCCTGCTCCCACTCTGATCCCGGTGTGTGTGGGGAGCCTGTGAACAGGAGCAGCGACACAGCTCCCTTGGGAGGGTTACGGACACAGGGCTCAGCACAACCAGTCACACATGCTGGGGACGCCTCTTCCAGTGACTGTTGGAAAATCCCTTGGAGCATGTAGGAAACTGGCACGTCACCAGCTCTGAAATTATTGAACTGTTGCACTGTAGTCTCAAGAACATCCTTTCTCTAGGATTTTGCTCAATAACCCACTTTGAAAACACTCTGGTGCTTTGCTGCTAACGGTTTAAGTGTTATCTGTGATGTCAAAGATTGTGAGCTTCGCTCTCTTTGTGAGTGCAGTACTGCTCGTGCATGCAGAGTTACAGAAAACTCGAAAACAGGCCTGGGGAAAAATAGCCCCTTGGAGAAGCAAAAGGGGAAGTGTTGGGTGGTCGCGTTCTCTGGTTTAAATGATGCACCTGGCCCGTGCTTGCTCCCTGGCGCAGCAAGGCTCACTCTGCTCTGCGCAGAGCCCAGACTGGCAGAGAAGGAACAACAGCTTCTCAAAGAAAGTTATGGGCAAAAGCTTTAGATTTTCAAAGTCAAAATTCCAACACGAATTTGTGACACCTAGTATCGACAAAGGTCAGAGTCTTTTTCTTTTCATGGGTTTCTTTTACCTCTTCTTGTCGTGGGGACTCCTTTTCTCTGAGTCATTATTTCATGCACTTCAGCAGAAATTTTATTGCTTTGGGGGCTGGCCTGGTTCACGTGGGACATTTCTCACTGCTTGGAGTGTGATACACAGAGGTAATTTCTTTCAAATTATTTTTGCTTGAAGTGGTTTCAATGAATTGCAAAGGGTATGAGGGTATGAGCATGAATGAATGGCTGAAACATTTGTGTGGAGTCCAGGTGAGGAACCTGCACGATCAAACTTTCTAGAGCATCCAGTGTGGATATTGTAATTTCACTGTCGTGAGCATGTGAGCAGCAGTTCATTTTAGCCTTTTTATCCACTTACTAAAAAGTATTATTTAGGGTTGTAAAAGGTTTAAATTGGTTTCCCCTATATTTGAAAAAGTTTAAAGGAAGCTCCAGACTTTAAGAGGCTTTTCAGTCACAGTGAGAAATTCCTGTTTAGATCAAAGGTGCCTGTCAGGGGCATGGGGGAAGTGGCTGAGCAGGATTGGGCCCTGACCCTGCCAAGAGCAGCTTCTCTCCCTGGGCATGGCCACCAGACCCTGCTCCACACATGGCATGTGGGCACTGCTCCCCCCGTTTGTTATTTAGGTAGCTGCAGTTTCCAAGCTGAAGGAGAGTGTTGAAAGCTGACTGTAGAAGGCTGCGGAACAGATTCATACTTACGAAAAGGAAGAAGAAAAAAGCCAAAAAACACCCCTCAAAAAAACCCTCCAAGCTTTTTTTACAAAGTCTTCCATTTCCCTCCCCAGTGTCAACACACCAATTTAGTAAATGTTGCAAGGCACAGTATTTCCCCCCTTGTCATATTATACATCCAGGCATCAAGGATGGATCATAAACTTGCTCTTTATGGCTTTAACATTTCAATTGCTAGTCACATTTTATGTAAATGAAGGTATTTACCTTGACAAGCTCTCCTGTGAAGTACAGTACTTCTTTACAGAATATATTTGGCAATATAAACAGGCCAAATGCTGGGGGTGGATGCAAAATTCACAATTGATTTTTACAGCTAAGTAGGATCCTCCCAAAATATACTGGAGTTGTCTGCTCCAATCTTGTCAGTGCCTGGAGAAACTGAGGCAGGGGGACCTGCGGGAAGAGGAAATAGCAAAGGGACATCAGTTATAGCCACCGACCTACTAAACAGAACTAGCTTTGGATAAAAATAACTCCATCTGCCAGACTTTATTTTGTATTACAGAGATTGCTGTAACACATTTCAAGCCAAAATCTGATTTCCATTCCCTTCAGAGCCAGGCTGGACTGGACTTGGCCCCCTCCTTTATTAGCAGTAATGATTTTGGATCCGAGCAGAGCAGCACTGCTGTGGTTGCCCAGATCCACAGTTCTCCTTTGTTTTAGTGTATTTCTTTTCATTTTGCATTGAGATGGGTACAGTGATATATTTAGTATTAATGTTCATCTGCATCTGCAAATAACTTTATTTCAGCCTCAGCTCTGCCCTTTCTGTATTTGTTCTTGATGGGCACTCATATAATTAAGCTGAGCCGTGAGCACGCCTGTGGGAAGCCAACGTTAGCATCAGGAATGGGTGTTGAACCATGGCTGGATTCCGCAGCTGACATCAGGAGCTGCCACCACCCAGCCAAGGGGGAGACAAACCCACCCAAACTGTGTGATGCCAACATGGGGGGTGCACCAGCCCCAGAAGTGTCGAGGCTCCTCCAGGTGCTTCTGTGCCCCAGGAGGCTCAGCTGCTGCCCCCTTCCCACCCCCATTCAGGGCCCACCCCTGAGCCCCAGACATGTGGGAAGGGGTCACCCCCCAACTCAGTCCTGGGTGGGAGGTGCTGTGTTACCTGTGCAGGTGAAGAACTGTCAATTATTTGGCTCTGGTCCTGCTTGTTCAACAGCAAACTGACCATTTTCCGTCCGGAGTGCTGACTCAAGAAATGCTGGTGGCAGAGCATGGATCCTGAAGTCATTGCTGCTGGAGGTCTTTAACTGGCTATTGGTTCGTCCCTCCTCGGTGTGTTCCCTGGAGAGTGCCAGAATCGATCCCACAGTGCTGCTCCCCTGTACTGTCAGCGCTTGCACCTTCAAGCTCATTTTGGGGCTCTTTATTTGTACCCTTTTAATTCCCAAATTACCAATCGCCACCTCTGCTTCATGCTCTGTGGCACTGGGGCCTGCAGAGCAGGAGGGTGCACTGAGGGACACTGGTACCTCAGGAAAGGGCTCTGCCTTCTCTACATGAGCTGTTCACCTTGCACAGAAAGGCAAACCCAGGGTCAGGCATGAACTAGAAGAGCTCCGGGGTGCTGGGCCGTGTGTTGGGGATGGTGATTTTGCAGCGTGAGGGAGGGTGTTGGGGCCATGGGTGGTGCTGGTGCTGAGCTGCGCCACAGAAAAGAGGGTGTTACATGTGCCTGGGGCCCGGCAGTGAAGGGAGGGCACTCAGCAGTGTTCCTGCTCTTGGTCTTCGTTAATGGCTCCCCCAGAGAAATGGGTATCTGGCCAAATGAGCACAATCCAGGGCACCCGGGCACCTGCTGCGATTGCTGTCGTCACTGTGTGCATGACCGCCCCCCAGGAGCTGGGTCTGGCAGGGCAAACCCCAAAGGGGCTGGTGCACTGTGGAAGGGCAGAGACTCGAGGGCTGCGCAGCCCCTGAGATGGGACAGCTGTTGTTTGGGCTGCTCATCCTCCACTGCCAGCGTGGGGAACACAGGGTACAGGAGCTCTGTTGCTGGGTCTGCTGCACACGCTGGGATGATAACGGCTCCTTACTCAGCTCAAAATCATCTAGAACCCCCCCTAAAAAATCAAAGCACTGTGAAAAAATGCCTGAGGCTACAATTTCATTGGTAAACTAAAGCATCTTGCTGAGAACTTCATAGACCCAGCAAATCATAATGCAATTTCCTATGCAAAAAGGGTTTATCTCTAACTAAATATTATTCTGCATCGTTACTCATTGTAGGGAAGTTATTGCTCTCCTAGGTTAACTGATTGAACTTTGGAAATAGAGCTGCAAGCTTATTGTACAGACGGGAGCTTGACTTTTATTGCTCCTAAATTGTAGTGATACTGTTAGATGTGAGTAAAATACACACTCCATTAGAAAATATTAAAGTTTGGTACCACTTTAAAATTAAAAAAGATTAAAAGAAGCATTTCTGCAGTCTAGCCCACCATGAAATTGGAGTCTATTTGGTATGTGAAATGTGTAATACAAATAGGCTAACAATTAATGACAAAGGAAGAGCTGGGATGGATTTATGGCTCAAACTACCCTGGATTTCACAAGGCTGGAGTGGCAGCAAGGGAAATGTGTTATTAGATCATTACAGGCTTTTCTGCTAGAGCCACTGCTGCTAAAGTTACAGCAAGGTGTTTTATTATTGCTCTGTTCCCACATAATACTCTGAAGCACTCTTGTCTTGGGATACGGTCGTCTCAGTGGGAGGTGATCCACGTCTCTGCTGCAGATGGGTTCCTTTGGAAAACCTGATCAGGAACTCCTCAGCCATTTTTTTGCAGTAGGCAGTGGTGAAGAAGTGCTTTCCCACGGCCAGGCTGTGTAAGGAGCTTGTTTATTAGTGTGTAAGTTCAGAGCCGCTGGCTGTCAGCGGGGTGATGGATGCGGGAGCGGCGGAGGGCTCCGTGGCACCGCGGCGGGTCCGTCTCCTGCTGCCCGGTTCAGGGTCCTTCCCCGGGGTGCTCTGGCACGATGTTGCCCAGTGCGGCTCCCCCCCTGACCTCTATTAACTTTTTCTAATGCTTGGAGTATGTTGCAAGCAGAGGTGAGCCCGAAGCTCTTTGCTGTGCCCAGAGGGTAAGGATTTGGGATGCTGGTGTAGGGAGGAAGGGGGGGGGGGGCTCTGCAGAGAGGTGGATTTCACCCGTGCCTCTGTCTTCCAGTGAGCCTGGGGAGAGCTGAGCCCCCAGTTACCCCAAGGCTGGGGAGACACCATCATCCTGCAGTGCTGCTGCTGTTGGGGAGGCTCTCAGCTGCAGCCCTTCCCCTCCCACGTGTGGCTGTCAGCATCCAGGAGGGACCCCGGCACTGCATGCCTCCACCGGCACACCCAGGCAGCCGCCTTGTGCCTTGGGCTCTCTCTCGGGGTGGGGAAAGTAGATTGAGGTAGGACTGGTGTTTTGGGTGCCTTTGGGGTGCAGATTCAGGACCTGTGGTGCCACATGAACACTGTATGGCCCTTGGGAGTATAAACTGCATTTCTAATCCAGCTTTCTCACCTTGCACTTCTTGTGAGAGTCATCTTGTACTGGTGCCTCTATGCTGGAGCATAGAGTGCAGGATACATATCTCCTTCTTCATTAACTGGATTTATATCCTTGGTGTTCCTTGCTGGATGACTTAGTATTGTAATGAAGAACATGAGCGCTGCCTTAATTAAAATGTGACCCCCCCACATTAATATATATGTTGCCACTGAAAATTAAAAGTCACTGAAAACTGAGTTTAAAAGCTTGTGGCAAGTGTAGCTGGTGGCATGTGAAAGGGGAGGTGATTTGGGGTGAAGTGCCCCAGCTCGGCTGCCCAGCCACGCAGGACCACGCTCAGCCCATGGCAGGGACTGAGGTCAGAGCTGCCTTTGTAGCCCCCCCAGCTGCCTGCCCAGCTGCCTGGTGCTGGGGGCACCAGAACTATCCCAGGGCTGTGCGCTGCCACCTGCCCTGCGCTCAGCACCCGTGGGAACCTGTGCCAGTCTTGGTGCTCACTCCCAGGATGTTCTGTTTTACCAGGGAGGTGCAAAGCAACTTAATGAACCAGAGAATTTGTTCCATAATATTACTTAAAAAAAAAAAAAAAAGTCTTGTAAATGCAAACATTCCAAGCCTGTCTCCGAGCTGTGCGTGCATTGCCATTGGCAGTATGATCAGTTATGAAGATATTTTGCATTCAAGGATTTGCAGTTTCTAGGTCCATGAATATTCAGGCTCCAGCTCGCCCTTTTTGTCTGTGCTCCACACCTACCCTTTCCATTCCTTTGCTCTTTTTTTTTTTCCAGTGGATTCAATTAGTTCTATTTGCTGCTTTAGCAATAAAACAATTCCCTCTGTGGCATTAAAATGAGTTTCTTTCGTTATTTCATTTGGCTTCTTGTTATATGTGGAAGGAAGGTAGGGAGCTGTGCTCTGTGCCCCAGCTCACAGGGGCTGCTAAGCCCTGGAGGACACGAGATGTACTTGGGGCAGCATTAGGAATTAATGAAGGGCATTGCTGGCGCAGAGCCGCAGGAGCTGCACTGACAGAGCCACGTTCAGAGCTACCAGGAAAATCTGACCGGTCCCAGAGACTTTCAGTAGGACTTTGACACCTGAGTCACCCCAGCTTTCGATGTGCTGTGCTCCTGACCATGCTTGCCTTGTTGGGTCTGGTCAGTTTCACACGGCCTTTGCATTACCTGTTGATAATGAAATGCAGGGACTGCTCCCCTATTTGGCTTAGACGAGGCACAAGTCAATCTGAGCTGAAACATCAAGTAAACCAGCAGGTCGGTTAGTGGAAGCAGCGTGGCTGGTGCGCGGCAGCAGGGGCTGAAGCTGGTCAAGGGTTGGTCCCATTTCCTCCCGAAGCAGAGCCAAGTGCAGTGTGAGGAAAGCACAGAGGCACTGTGAGAGCCAGGATAGCAGTGATTGTGTGGGCAGGGTGTACAAAGAATTGTACATAGTGCCAGAACACTCTTGTCTGGCTACTCTTGGAGTGCCCTTTCAGGGGGCTGCAATGGCATTGGGAGTGTGTAGTGCCGACAGACCCATAAATCATTCGTTTCGCACAGTGCTAAACGCAAATCCTATTAGTGCACTGAGGAGCATCTAAGTAGAGAAAAGAAAAAGGCAAGATAGAAAGAGGAAACGAGATTTAAATCTAATTGCTTTTCTGCCTGTGTTTCACTGCTGTTTAGCTGGGACACGATGAAATGCAGTGGAGGAGAGCTGACACAGGTGGGAGTGGGAGCCACTGGTGTTCCTGCTCCGCTGCCCCGGACAGCTGACGCTGGTATTGAAGGTCAGTGAGAGGAGATGAGGCTTTGTGTATTCAAAATTATTTTTTTAATTACTTTTCCTCCTCTTTCTGTGACTGGGGAAGGTTAAACCAGTTGTGCTGATTCCAGTTCCTTTTTCATTCTGAAGTTAATTCTAAAACCAAATGAGAATTTCCAGGCTGGTGGAGGGGCTGCAGACCCTAGGGTCTGACAAGCACCCAGATTTTTGGAAAAAGAGGTTTGTGCCTTTCCTCTCCCCACAGAAAGGCCTAAGCCCCTCTGCAGCGGAAAGCGAGCGACCACTGGTGCTGGCTGCCTCCAGATGGAACTGTGGAATCTGGCAGGATGGGTGGTTGCCAGTACGATGGGTTAGCGACAGCAGGTTTCAGAGGGACAAAGTAAAGGAGCTGAAAAAGGAAAGGTGTCTATTAGAGATGGAAAACCATTTTAAAAGGAAGCAAAATTAGAGTGTGCAGTAGGGTAAGTAGGACTGCAAAGTTCCGTAATTAATCACACTGTTGGAACTTGGAAAGGAAATAAATGTGATAAAAGGATTTGTCCGAATAGATTACAGGCAAATTGGGAAAAAAAAAAAAGGTGTGGTCATCACAGCCTTGGAAATTGTGCTCTTCAAAAATCTTCAATCATCCTCACAATCAATTCTGCATTTCTTTAATAGCACTGTCTTGGATTAACCGCTACCTGCATCCAGACATTAAATGAAGTATCGAGTATTTGTCTCTCAACAATACACTTGGAAATTGTTTATTTCCCTACTTGTCTTTTGCGATGTATTTCAGTGCTGTAACCCAAGCTGAAATCCAACCTGCCTGAGGTGCCCAGCACTTGGTCCTGCAGGCTCCTGCCCCAAGGATCTGCAGCACCCGAAGGTTTTCTCATAAACCACTTGTTTGTTTGTGCAGACAATTACACTGGCTTTGCTATACAACAGTGTGTTTCTCTGTAGCAAACAATCTGCTTTATGGGTTTTCCTAGGAAAATATCAGCTAGCTATGCTCACTAATATGATTCAATTGTGTTGTGTTATCTGACCTTTAAGGAACTTGCAATCTATAATGACATGGTTCTACAGCGGAGCCACTAGTAAAAGCCCTGGCTCCTGGGGAATTCCGGCTGCAAATAAGTGAAGCCCGGCTACAGAAGCAATAACAAGGCACTTTAACCCCTTGACTGCTGGCCTGCGGGGGTGGTTCACCATCCCCCTGGCGAGGTGCTGTAGGGATGTGTGTGTGGGCAGCTGGAGGTGGGAGCGCAGCTCTGTGTGTCCCATCCAGGGGCCCCTAGAGCTGGCGCCTCTTGCCCCTCTCCCCAGCGGCCTGGTGGGACACAGGGGACAGGGAGGGGACGCGCTCTCGGCCAGCAGAGCCGTTGGTGTTGGCTATGCTGAGCAGGCAGGAGTGGGTCACCCGTGCCCTCGTTCCCGTGTGCAGCGCTTGGCAGCGGGGCGGCACAGGCTGTGCGCTGCCGCCTTCGCGCGCGGTGCCACGGAAATGATTAACGCTGCTATCATTGCCACCCACCCACCACTCCCGTCTGCCCACTGCGCTCCAGGCACCCCGCCACGTGTGGAGGCACCAGCAAGCTCCGCTGCAGATGGGGGACCCCACGTGTATCCCCTTGCCCTCCTGGTGGTGCAGGGGTCATGTCACTGCCAGTGCTGGCTCTGGGCTGCCCCTGGAGAGCATGGGACTGTCTTGATCTGGCATAACATAGCCTCTGGCCCCCCCATCTCCCTTCTGGTCTGCCAAGATCCCAGAGGGATGCAGTCCTGCAACCCATTGACCCCATGGCACAGTGGAAGCTCAGTAGCCAAACTGCTATGTGCCCACATCATCCCTTAGCTCTGGCTGCTCTTCTCGCACTTCGAATTTGTCTGCAAGGTGCTTAGGGGAGATCTGCAGGTCTTGGTCTCAACCTAGACTCGAGTGACCCCTGGCTCATAGATCAAATAGCCCTGTTTTCTCAGGAAGGGACATGCCACGCACCAGCTCATGCTGCTGGTCCCTCCCTGCATCTCTCGCAGCATGGTTGGGAAGACCTCAGGCTGGAGCAGGGCACGGTGCTGTTGAGGAGGCCTTGGGAAGCCTCGGGGTGTCTGTCCACAGTGCTCTGTTTGGCTGTATTTTCAGCCCACTAATCACTGTCTGATCCCTCTGATTGCTTCTTTCTGACCTCCCTCTACGGCTGGAATGCTTTACCTAAGAGGCATTTCAGGGATTTTATTCAGCTGAGTGAAAGATGGGGGATAGGCAGGAATCTGTTAGACCCAGGAAGCTGGCAAGAGATGGGGAACTTTGAGCAGAGAAACAAACACTCCAGATATTCACAGAATGATTTGGGTTGAAAAGAACATTAAAGATCGTTCAGTTCCAACCCTCCTTCCACCCAGGTGCAGGGTGGTGTGGCTGGAGCACTTGCTGGCAAAGACTGAGGCAAAAAAAATTTAAAGGATTGGTTCATCAGAAGCTAAGGACAGCTTGTGCCAAGTTCTAGGTGTCGGGTTTTAAGAAAGTTTCCTCAGTCTGCTGTATCGGCTTTTGGCAGAAATCTTTGCGAAACGACTTTTCCACTGAGGAACAGGAGATCAGAGAACTGTTCCCTTTAACACTTGAGTGTGCATGAACTTGCAGGGATATCGTTTGAAGCTCTGCTACCCTTGTTAAAGGTCACTTTTTGATCCCATCAAATACCCTCTTTACCTGGAGATAAGATTTAAAAATGAAAGACGAAAGAGAAAGGGCTTAAGGAAGAAGGAGAAGCGGGAAGCTGGCTGAGCAGCCTGCGCCTGGCTGGCAGCAGGGGGGAGATGAAAGCGGGCGCTGGCACAGCTGGGAAAATGGCTCTGCACGGCGGGGACGGAGTAGAAACAGAGGGGCCGGGGCATCTCCAGGGCTGTGGGGCAGCCCCTCGGCACGCCTGGCGCCAGGAGCGCTGACCACCCTGTGCTGCTGCTGCTCCCTTGCCCTGCCAGAGCCTGCTGCCGCCATCGCCACAGCGCAGAGGAAGGAAACCGCGCTGGGCCAAGGTCGTGGCTGAGGTCAATAAATTATACATGACAATTAATCTTAGAAACCTGTGATTCGGGGGAGAAAGGCGAGGACACTGCGGATCCTGAGCTGGGCTGGCAGGCGGGTGCCTTGGCTCCATGTCAGCCCGGGGAAGTCAGTGAAAAACAAGTCTGTGCTGGGATGCTGTGAGTCGGTGTGAGTCACTCAGCACGGCTGGCACACTCTCGGTGCCCTTCCCAGCAGGCAGGGGGCTGGTGGCTGACACTGCCCGGGTCGGGGGCTTGTTCCTACTGCCCTTTGGAGGGGCTGAGTTGTGGTCCCAGGGTGCCCACCCGTGGGAGCTGCTCAGCCTTCACGCATGCCATGAGCCCTCCATGCCGGGGGTTCAGCAATTGTTTGCCTGTTACAATCAATTCCCATTTGAGATGTTTTAAATGTATAACTGTCTCCTTGAGACTACAGCATTCAGCAGGTGGTAACACTCAAAGCTTTTTTTTTTAATCTGTATTAAGGATTTACAAAGGAAACCTTGACTTTTAGATTGATTTTTAAATAAGCATATATTTAGCTGTTAGTGCTTGAAGTACATATTGGATTATATTCTTCTGCAAACAGAATATTCTAATTGATCTTGCTAATAAATAATGAAAGCCAGCCCTGCTACATATAATTCAAGGTTACACTGCATTTGTATCAGCAGCACTGGGGAGTTTTTTAATGCTTAAAAGATTATTTCTTTTGAATAAGGAAAAAAATGGGGGTGGGAGTAAGACTGAATGCTGAGCTTTTCTCTAGAATTTCCTTTTGTTGTTTTCTAAACTGTAGTTAGCAAGTGTCACTGTTTGAGACTCTCCTATACATATGAAGCTATACCTAAAAGTCTTTCCCTCTCCCCAGTGGCTGCCCCTCAGGAGTGGCAGCAGCCAAGGATGTGCAGCACAGCCCTGGCTGCCTGCGGCTGGCCCTGTGGCTGCCTGGTGAGTGGGGTGGGGCTAGGAACCCCTGGGAGGAGGGCAATGCTGCCACTGGGACCTGAGAACAGCTGGAGGATCGATGTTGCTGTTCAGCCTGGCACTGATCAGCACTGTGATGGGTCACTTGGCTGGGGCAAGAGCGGCTTCAAGGAGCCTCTGGGACAGGACAGGTCCGGGCCCTGCACTCCCTAGGGACACAGAGCTGCCTCTGGGGCTGGGCAGTGAGCTGGGCATAGCCACGGCTCCTGGCAAGGGTGCAGAGTAGCTCTGTCGGCCAGTGCCCTCTGCAGCCGTGCTCTGGCCCAGCGTGAGCCAGGGACAGAATGGCTGCCTGGAGCTGGGGCACTCAGGGTGCAGGTTATTGTGGTTTGCAGATGTGGTGCAGGTTCTTGGAGTGCAGAGAGCAGGCATTAATCACCCAGTGACATTGCAATTACCATAGCAGACAGGGCATTTATTTGGCATTTAAGCTGTAATTAGGGGAAATAACTATTTCTTCCCCGTTCACAGAAGTTGCAAGTTGCAGCTGGCCAGCTTTGACCTAGTGAGTTTGTGCAGCTCAGCTGCATTGGCTTTGCCACAGGGCACAGAGCTCTTGTGTCCCGTGGAGGTGATGCCTGCTGTTGCAGGGACATTCACAGCAGCTGTCCCCACTCCATACCACAGCCTCTGCCTCTGGGGTGGTGGCAGTCACTGGAGCAGTGGGGAGGACAGGGCACCTAGCCCAGGGTCACGCCATCCCACAGGGACCATGGATCAGGGACACAGGACAGTATTGCTCCTAGTTCCTACAGTATCAAATCTCAAATGCTCTAAGCCTGAGGACCAGGACAGAGGCCAGTCAGGCACCCAGTGGGGACTGGCAAAGTATAAAGCTGTGTGGCTTTGCATCCCGCTGGCTGCAGGAGGGAGAGTGAGATCTCCAGGGCTAGGTCAGGGCTGAGTGGATGCAAAAGGCTCCATTCTGTTCCACACCCGTGAGACCGGCAAAGCTCCTCATTCCTGAGCAAAACCCTGCGTACCTCGTGGCTGGGACGTGCCACTCCATTCCCTGTTGGGGATAGGGCAGGGATCCATGGCAGCACACGTGTCTGCTGACCCTCTTGCTGCCTTCCTGCTTGTGCTGCAAGAAGCCATTTGTTTGTGGAGTCAAGAGTGGTGCAGGAGGATGAGCCAGTGCAGGTCTCCCAGGCAAGGGGAGACAATCCTGTCTTCCTTTTCCCATAGGCAGCTGGCAACCACTCTCCCACCAGCTGGAGTGACAACATGATTGGCCAGGAAAGGCAGCACAATATTAAAGAGCTGCTGACACCTCATGGGAAATTCACTTTAAAATACTTTATTTAGGTATGTATCTGTGGATTTTTCTGCTTCTCTTCCCCTTGCTCCACACCACAGGGAGCACGCTCTGGAGTGCAAGCACTGTGCTGAATAGGGTCTCGTAAATCTCAGAGGGGAGAGGATAGGGACACAGAGCCAAGCCCATAGAGTGTCCAGAACCCACATGCCATGTCCCATGCCTCCAGGGCTGCCTCATACCCAGCACACCCAGGTGTGGGAGGAGACTGACATGGAGCCACAGAACCCCATGGGCTGCGTGGGGTGGGTGTCCTGGGTGGGAGCAGAGAAATGGAGGGTCATGGGATGAGGACAGATGGACTTTTCTGGGCCTGGCCAGGATGAAGGGCTGCTGTTGATGACTGTTTATTAGCAAAACTTCTCATGGTTTTGCCTTTTGTCTGTTCCAGGAAGTCATGATAAATAGGGATGTGAGTGCACAGGGAGATGGGATGGTTAATTAGAGTGGAGTCCTGGGAGTGGGATCTCCTGGGCTGTAATCGCACCCTGGGGAGGGAGCCGGTCCTGCGAGGACCCCCCGCACACTGCTAGGCTGTGGGACCTGGGGCTATGGACTTCCCTCTCCCTGGATCTAATTGTACCTGCCTCCCAGGCTTGTTGTGTGAGTTGGAGTTAATTAATGCTCAAAAAGCCACTCAGCATCTCTGGAGAAGAGCAAAGGTATTGTAGCTGCTGTTATAATTTACTAGGCAATGCAATTAGTTTAATTTCAGAGAGTTATCAGTCAGCCAGCCCTTTCCACAGTCACTGTGCTGTCCCTGTTTGCCCACTGCCACAGACAGGTTCACAGAGAGCCAGCTTGTGTTGTCTGCTAGGGAGGAGACAGCAGCACTCTGTGTCTGCTCCTCCGGAGCACCTCTTCCCCCCTGCCCCATCCCTGCTTCTTGAATCATCCCAGTTGTCACCCTTTGTCCTATTAATGGCCTGATGTCATTGTGACCTGTGGCTCTGGTCACAGCAGCCACCAGTGCTGTCATGAACAGATGAAGAATAAAAGTAATCCCATTTATCTTCAGCTGTTTACCTCAACATGAGCTCTGGTGATGCCAGTCCCTCTCCTTCAGCTATGAAGGTCTCTGATGACACCCCCACACTACAGCCCAAACTACTGGGAGCCCAGATGAAGGATGTGAATCCAAACTAGCCTTTGCTCTGGTGACAGTCTCCTTTTTTCGTGCTGCTTCTGGCCAGCAGATCTGTGGGACAAGCTCTCTCTCAGACTAGGTCCAAGCCCTTTTAGTGTTGGAATGTTCCTGTGTCCCAGAGACTTGGAAAAGTGGAGCATTAAATCCGTCTGTCACGGGAGGAGAACAGGGTGAGCATGGCTGAGGAACGCGTGGCTCAGCCCAGCCTTGCATGTCTGCAGGGTGGGGGGGGTAGAGGGTGTCAAACCAGCGGGTGTATTTATATATATCTCTATATGTATGTACATGTGTCTCTGTGTGTCTGTATACATTTATTGGGTTAAGAACTTGAGGACCATCTGTTCCAGCTTTTGGGGGAAGCTAAAGCCATTTCTGGCATATGCTGAGGCTGTAGGTGATTAATCACCGAGGGCTCAGTGGTTCGCTGCCAGAGTGGGGTTTGCTCTGCAAACCCCAGAGGCTGGTTCCACCATCCCATGATCTGAAGCCAGGGTGACCTCGGGCCCCATCACCCTCCCAGGCATGGGCAGTAAGGCCTGTGGTGGGTGGTAGGTACTGTCCCCTCCATGTGTTGCATCACAGGGCCACACAGTCCTCAGCCCTTGGGGAGAGCAGAGCTGCAGCCCCTCAAATTCAGCCTGAAGCAGTTAGACTGGTCACTTCTTTCCAGGCTGCCCCAAGGAGAACGTCTGGCCTCTGCTTTTGTGCCCCATCTCTGCACAAACCATTCTTTGTCACCAGCTCTTTTTTCCTCCTGAGACATGAAAACTGGGACCTGTCGCCTTTCTCTTTGCCTTTGCAGCAGATGAAGATGTCAGGAGCCTGACTGGCTGTTGAAGAGATCTGCCATTACCTTTTTCCTCCTCCAATTTTTGAAATCATTTCATAGGAATCCAATTTTCTCTTTCATATTCACTTCTGCAAACAGATTTGAAAAACTCTTTGTTAGTCAGAATCATCTCTGAAATGTACTGCTGTATTTCTTTTTGCTATTCTAATTAGCCTTTTAACTCAGCACTGCTTGTATTTATAGCTAGCTAATCCTCCCTCTCCAGGCCCCATCCTCCTCCATAGCGGAACATTTCCACTGTTTAGAAGCCATTTGCTCTTTCCTGTTTTCTGTTTCCCAGTTCCTTTGCTGTCGCTGTTTCAATGTTCCAGCTCTTGACTGAGCTCCTTGATCAGACGCAGGGTCCCCTTTGCTGCAGCACCTTTCCTGGAGCGAGATTCAGCTCCAGGCTGGCACAAGCCTTTGAGCAGCTGCCTTGATTCTCTCCTTCAAGATTATTTCAAGACCATCTATTTTAGCTCCTCAGCTCCCACCATCCACTCCTGCAAAATGGGCAGCCCAGGGTGGGCACGGATGTAGATATGATTGCCTTGCCCGTGCCAATGTGGGCAAAGAGCCTCTGGCACGTTTTTTGGTGGCCACGGTCGTGTCCTGCCATTCTTCACAGTGCACAAGTGTGACCCCCGTGTTCTGACCTCCTCGGGTTCCTCCACTCAGAACAGTTCCTGCATCTGTGCAAAGAAAGCAATGGAACCAGATTTTTGTCCTCATCCATCATCCTAATTAATCACCATAGTTTAGAATACATTTTTACTTTTTGATGCTTTTATGTACTTAGGAGCCAGGAGGAATTGGTTTGCTGGAGTGTTTTAGTAAAGCCCTTCAGCTTAGCATTGGTAAGTGTCAGAGTGTGCCCGGGGCGGGGGGAAGGGGAGGGTGGTAAATACAGACTTATCCCCCAAAGCCAGTGGGAGAGCACCCCCTAAGAACCCTTACTGCTGTGCGCCTCTAACCCTTGACTTAGGAGCAATTCCCTTGCTAATGCTTTAGCTCTGCATTTCTGAAGCTTAAGATAACTCAGAGCTCTTCTGGAGCAATGCCAAATGCTGGCATAAAATATCAAAATGTCTTGTATGGTGCAGAGCTTTATCTGTGGGCTGGAGCTGTGGGGCTTTCCCTTTATGTGGCCCTCCTGCCAGAGCTCCTCAGAGCAGGCTTTCAAAGAGCAAATACGCAGGAGATCTGCTGGCTTAGCACAATTCCTAAATGCAGATAAGGCTTAGAGCCTCACACCAGGTAGGAAGATTCCAGCGCCAGTTAAATGGACTCGATTGTGCAAATCTCTGGCTGTGGCAGGGAGAGATGAGGAGCACTGACAGATGGTCTGGCATAGGCAGCACGGGGAGCTGCAAAGGCACCCTGGGTAAAAGACTTCCTGGTGGCGTTGTGGCAGTCTGGGATGACCTGGAGGTCCCAACTCCCCATCCCTCTGTGGCTAGTCCCACCATCGTGGCCACTGTTTTCACACTCCCTCAGCATGTCATCTTCCCCTGGAGTGGTCTCGAACTGTGTCTGTGAACAGGAACCAAAGAAGTGTAAATCACTAAGGCTGCGGAGCTGAAGAGCCTCCTGTGCCGAGAGAACAGCCCCTGGCACAGGGAGTGGGGCTTGGGGCAGGCCCTGGTGCGACGTGGGGATTGGGCCCAGTGGGATGGGCTCTTCTGCATCCAAAGTCCACGCACGGCGTTGGCCGTCAGACTTTGGGAGGAGGTGCTCCCTCTCCACGCTGGGAGAGCTGGAGCCCCAGGCCCATTCCAGCTTGGCAGCTCCCGTGGGGAGGAAGGAGAAGGTCAGGGAAGAGGAGGGTGTTGGAATACAAGGCGGCACTGAGGGCAGGGTGAGGAGATTGTGTATGTCAGGGACTCAGATGAGAAGTAGGGGAAATCAGGACTTTCTTCCTAATGCCACATTTTTAAATGTGCAAATCTGTTACTACTGAGTTATTTGCTCCACATAAAATATTAGTTCTTGTCAAGATATATATCTTTCCTGTGCATAAACTGCATAGTTTGATGCCTTGTTTTTTTTATTCAGTCTCTCTGCTCCTGAAAATTCATCTCCATTTTATCATTTGCTCAATTTTCACGTTCGTGTGGTATTTCTGAGATAGTCATGGCATCAATCCTCTGCTTCGGGAATCTCAAAGTCCTGGCAGGGAAGAGTGGCTCGGAGTGCCCCCAGTCACAGATCTGCCCCTGGCATCAGGATCTACATAGCAGGGTTTGGTACTGGTGGATGGAGCATGGAGAACAGATGTGGGTGGGTGACAGCTTCCCAGGGACCCGAGGATTTGTTCCATGAGTGGTGCTGAGAGGCTCAAACATGGACTGTGGCCAGAGGCACAGAGCCCAGCTCACTCCAGCTCACTGGGCACCAGCGCACAGTGACCTGCCATTTGCTCCTCAGCAGCCTCAGGCTGAAGGACAAAGCACCATTTTCAGGAAGAAAAATTGTTTTGTTGCATGTAGCACTGGGTCACAGCATAGGAAAAATATTAAAAGAGGTAAAGCAAGAAATCCCCTTAGGAGCATATTTAGCCACCAGGATTGGACATGGCTGCCTCAGTATTTCAGCTGTCACAGGCATCTTAATTCCACCTTCTCAGTGTGGATGTGATGCCCCAGTCTCCCTTATCCAGCCTCCATCAGATCTGGAATGTCAGTGCCCTGCATCTGTCTTTGGGATATCACATGGACCTGGAAGAGATGGCTCAGGCTCAGGCTGCTCCTAACCCTTCCCCAGCCTCCCCAGATTTGCTTCTCAATCCTTCCCCCAAGCTGGCATTCCCTCAGCTGGTGTTCCAGGCTCACAGCCTCCTTAAGACCTTGCAGTAAAACTTTACACATCATTTATCACGAGATGTATTAATGGTACAAACAATCTCTTAGCTTCCTTTTATCTCAGCAGGCCCACTGTGTGCTCTGCCCGTGACTATTAGCAGCACAGATGACAGTTTAGGCAGTGAATTGATGTTTTCTGGTTTCTTTTCCTTACCCCACTGTATTAGTGAGGATTCTACCCCCAGCCTAATGTGAGAGTAACCAGGAAGTTTACAGCATGCAGGGGGTTAAAGTCCTCTGTGTCATTGGGGTTAAAGTCCTGTGTGTCATTATGCACAGACCAAGATTTCTGTCTCCCAGTCCAGTTGGTGCTTTTTAAGCATCATAAATCTGTCTTCTTGCTGCTGGAGCCAGCAAGAAATCACGCCTCACTGTGTCAGTCTCCAGTTGCTCTCTTGTCCTGATTTAAGCAAAACCATGCAACTGGTGTTACTGTATGGGAATGCAAACGTTAACGCCTCATCTGCGATGCTGCTGGTGGTTCCGCAATCATTAATCTAATGAAACTGGTAATAACTCTTGGGGATGTGGTTCTGGGTGAAAACTCTACCAGAGACATGCTGTGCAGCCTGTCGATTCAGGCAGTGATTTGTCATCTGCAGGATGCAGGCACCTGGAATGAGATGACTCCTGGAAAAACTGGATGCTGCTTCTTGGTGGGGAGCAGACTGGGAAAGGTTTGCTGAAGGAGCTGCACACGCAGCACGGCACCAGCAGCCCCAGGGCAGGGGTGGGCAGGGGTGGCCTTAGCAAGAGAACCTACAAAGCCTGAAGTCTCCTTGTCAAACCTGACCGGGCACCTTGGAGCCAGGTGTGTCAGCACCTTTCCAGCAGTGTGAGATGTTCTTCCAGGTGGTTTCACAGTCAGAGGCCAAGGGAAAATGCAAGTGCTTGTTCTCATTCTCACTCTCGGCGAGGAGCTGAGAAAGAGCAGCCAGCGGAGAGGCAGGAGGTTGCTGCTGCCAGGAAAGGGGCCTTCAGTGATTTGCCCCATTGGAAAGGTTTAGTCCTGTCTGGGGATGATGCACCCTGATGTCCATGGTGGCACCTTCCCACTGCTCAGTCAGGGACGTACCCCACACTAGGGGTATCTGCATGCAGTGGGGGCCAGCAAGGGCCCAAGCTGCTGATGCAAAACCCCAGGGACACAGAGTCACAGCCGTGCTCTGTTAAACAACACACCATTTTGTTGTCTTTATGGCTGGAGGCTTTCATGAGAACATGCAGTTTTTGTCTGCACTCCAGCAAGAGGAAGAAGGATGCTTATAATCCGGTGCTGGAGAAATTGGCTGAGAATCAGAGCTCTGTGCCAGCCCCCTTTGCTCTCCCAGAATCTGCAGCAGAGATGCCTAGGAGCGTTTCTTAACCGTTCTTTCTGCCACAAAAAAAGCTGCTAAGTCAAAACCTAAACAGTTTGCAAACTAAAGTTGATTTTGATGAACCTTCAGTTTTTACAGTGTTTGGGGGAGAAGTTCCATTGTTGACAGAACACCTTCTCTCAGCTGCGCTGGTGAACAGGCTGGAAAATGAGTCAGAATGTGAAGGCTTAATTACTTCTGGCCTAGCATGTAAAAAACCCCAAAACTAATAGGGCTGAAATCTGGGACGGCTGCATTTCCATAGACGCCAAATAATTTACTAAGAGATCATAAGATGTTGGTCTTCCATCCAGACAGGAAGAGCATTTTATATTTTAAAATCTCTTCAGGGTAAGAGAACCATTCCTGGCTTGTCTGTAAGCAGGAATTCTTCCAGCCAGGCCCCAAGAGGTGTTCGTGTGAGCCGGGCAGGCTCTGAGAGGGACCAGGAGCTGATTTCAGGTTGGCAGCCCTTCATGCCCAGAGGTCCCGCTCCCCAGCACACCCTGGCCAGGAGCCTTGCCCAGGGACACCTTCCCAGGCAGCCACTGTGGATGTGGAGAGACTCTTAATGTGCAGAGATCCAGCTCCCTTGCTCTGTGCTTGTCCTTTCCTCTCTGCCCAGGCTGGCACGGGGTGAGTGATGGTGGCCGCTCTGGGAGCTCCCCATGAGATCTGCCCAGCTACTGAGCCCTGTTTCAGCTGTTGCCTCCTCAGAGGCCTCCCAGGATGATGCTGGTTATCCCGCTGGTTTTATGCACTTCCGAGGGGGCAGAGGGAGGAAAGTTTATGGCTGCATTTATGAGGAGCTTGAGATTATCTGCATACGCTAGAAAAATCACAGAGGCTATATAAAAAAGGGAAAGTGCCATCCCTCGGCAAGCGGAGTGAATTGGTATTAGCCTGCAGTCAAAGAGGATCTTAAATTATTGTTGTCTTTTTGTATTGCTGTACAGTAGTTTAAAGATAAAAGCCATCTGGGAAGAGTTGAGATAAGTTGTGGGGGGAGCCAGCCGAGCTCAGAGCTCAGACACTGACTGCAGCGTGCTGGAACGAACCCACTGCCTACAAGGGTTTGTGCTTCACCTCCCTGGGCTCAGGACGATAAAGCTGAAACACCCAGGGGAGCAGGGTAAATCCTACCTGGGCGCTTCAGCCTCTTCCCCACAGCTGCCTCTGCAGATCCTGCTGGCTGCACCTGCCTGTTGCAGACACCTGCTCATGAAGCAGCACTGGCTGTAAATTCACTTGCTGTCTTTGGTGCATATTATCACTGCTCTTTCCCCAAAACAGAAGCTGCAAGCCCTGAGCTGGGGCTGCTGGCTTGTCCCCATGTCCCTTTTGCCTGTGACATCTTCTCCATCATTGGCACAGACCAGACGAGGTGTTTGTTCCTTCTCTCCCAGCACTGAGGTGTGTGGCTGAGCATGTGGTGAGTCTCTTTGGCTGTCCTTGGGCCCAGGGGACACAGCTGACGTCTCACCCAGCAGAGGAAGGGGGGGTGCAGGGCCCCATCCCAGCTGATTGTGGGGGTGCAGGTGAGGGCTTTGCGTGGCCCAGTGCTGACTGCAGTAAGGCTAACTGAGTGAGAAGCCCCCAAATCAGCTGGCCCCTGCCTGGGTTGGTAATTTAAACATGGGTTTATTAGAAATAATTAATTTAGCCTGCAGCAGAACAGCGCCGGGAGAGCAGCAGGAGCTGGCATGTGGTGGGAAGGGGAGATGGTGGCAGCTGTGCTGAGGAGCCAGGAGTGCCAGTCTCATTGGCAGCCCCGTGCCCCTGCTCCCCTCTCCCCTGCTGCTGCCACCCATGGCTCAGTCCCACAGGATGGTCTGGGAGCATTGCTCCAGGCTGTGGTCACTGCCTGAACATACAAGTGGCATTTTGGACCTTTCCTGGGAGGAGGAGGTTTCTGGCAGCTTTACTCCATGCAGGGAGCGTGTTGGGCCCCACGAATGCCAAAACGGTTCCACACAGCCAGGTGTGATGGCAGCCTGCAGAGAGTGGCAAGCAGGGACAGGAGACTATTGGAGAAGTGGTCCTGCTGGAGCTGTTGGGAAGGCAGCAATGGCACACCCGGGGCTCCTCTGCCAGGGGCAAAGCCCGGGTGAGAGCGGTGCTGGCTGCTGAGCCCCTTGCAGCTGGGGCAGTGGGGGCACGAGGAGCACAGGCTGGGCTGAGCACTCAGTCATGCTGGCAACGTGGAGCACTCTGCTTTCCAGACCTGTCCAGGAGGGAGACCCACCAGGAGCAGCCCCAGGCAAGGTGCTGGGTTGATGGTGGGCACAGTGGGCACAATCTGTGCTGCCTATGGGGCTGAGGGCTGGTAATCAGCCCTCCTGGCAAGCAGGGAGGCATTACTGTAATCTAGTCTGCAGGAGATAAAAGCTCAATGAGCTTTGTGGAGTCAGACAAGGATAAGCACTGAGAAAGTCTGGAATGTTTTTTCAAATGATAATGGCTCTCCTTAATAAAATGCCAAACACAACACTGGGCAGGGCTGAGAGCAGCAGCAGCAGAGGCTTCATGGCCATCCTGAGCATGGCCACCCCAGTCCAGGAGCCAGCCACAGGCTGGCTGGTGGTAGGGGCTTGTAGCTGGCCATAACATTGATCTGACAGCCCAGCTGCACCTCAGCCAGCAGCACCCACTGACTCCAATACCTCACCAGAGCCCATTCCCACCCTCCAGCAGCTGGAAGCAGCACCCCACTCCATGGGCAGTGCCAGGACTGACCCTGCTGCTGCCATGTGATGGACAGTGCTGGGAGGCACTTCTGACCTGTGGTGGCCTTGCTGGGACTGAGTCACTGCCTGGGCACCAGCGGTGCTCAAACACAGCTCAAATCCGACAGGACAGGCGCAGAGCAAGGGAGTCTGAGAAACTGTTCCTGATTCCCCAACGGCCTCAAAATCTGTCTTTGTCTGGTGCTGCTTTTTGAATTGCTGCGTTCACACAGCAGCTTGAGGGGAGTGATAAGGCTCATGAATATGGAAATTTTTCTCAGATGGGGGAGGGGGGTTTGCTGGGACTTGGGGTGCTTTCCTGAAGTGCTCCTATGCTGCCTTTCTTGGAGCACCATGTGCTCCAAGAAGTGATGTCTGAAGCAGCCCCAGGTGCTCACACCCACCCTGGCTCTGGGAGCCAGCACAGCGCTGGGACCAGGGGCCCAGGGAACGGCGTGGGGGAGCTCTATGAGGGTAACAAGACATTACCTGTGCCTGTGTACAGACACCTAGTTTTCCAGCAGCCACTGTGGGACTGGGATGCACGCCGTGCTCTGCAGAAACAGGCTCATTCCATTCAGCACGCACTGTCCCCACCGGCAGCACAGCCTAGCATCATGCTGTTTGCCCAGTGCAAATGGTTTTCCAGTTTCTTGGCTTTGAGCACTCCTCTCCCTGCTAATCTGCCTGCCAGTTTGAAGCTAAACTTCCCCTTGCTCCTCGCAGCCATCCGCAGGCAGCCAGAGCCTATAGCTCAGAATAGACATGCAGGAGAGCCCTGTTGCTGGTGGGGCTCCATGTGCCCCCAGCCACAGTCTGTGGCAGCATGACTTGCTGTCCCCTGGGAACCGCCACCGATGCTGGCCTGGTTTGGTTCTGCCCAGGTTCTCTGATGGCTCCAGGGCTCAGTGCCATGGGGCTCAGCGTCCCCATCCCCGGAGCCCTCGAGCGCCGTGGTGCTCCCCAGTCCCGAGCTGTGGGGGACAGTCACCACCATTGGGCATGGGGCTCAGCAGAGGTGCTTGTTCCACTGGTGCTGTCCCCGGCTGCTGTTCCAGCCTGCTCTGCACACATCCACTGGTTATTGATCGCTCTAAAAATCTTTAAAGATTAACTTCTGGGAACAAATATGACATCTTTATGGAGAGCCAGAACAAGCTGCTTTAGCATTCGGGTGGCTGCTTTGCTGCACGGAGACATCTGTTTGCACCAGGACGCGCAGAGCAAATGATCTGTCAGCATTCAAGGGGCGCGTCCTACGAGCGGCTGCTCCCCTTATGGCAGGTACAGGTAACCTTGCCATCCGTGCAGCTGCACAAGTTGCGCTCATGACGCTTGTTACTACACCAAGTTCCTGGTGTGTGCTGTGAAACCAGCCAGTGTTTTTGCTGTGTTCAACCTCCAGCATAAAGCCAGGTAGGGCATGGCCTTCCAGAAGCTTGGAGGCAGCAGCTGGCAGCCGCTGAATATGTCCCAATCCTTTGGATTACTTTCTTTACCACAGCTAGAGAGAGCTTTTCTTGTGGCCACAATTGCAGAGCACACCTTGGAGTAGGGGACTCTGGGCTCCCCAGTGTACAGGCAACACAGCGCAGGACAGCAGAGCCTCCACGGTTATTCTGCTGCAAGAGGATAACCTGCTGCAAAGAAATAACTCCCCTGGTGCAAAGCCCAGCCTATGGCAGGGCAGCAGACTGTGTGAGTGAAGGCACCTTTACCCAGAGCAGTGAATCATCATTAGAAATCACTCAATGATTTGTGTCAAGCAGAGCAAGTCACATATTGGGTCATCCTGCCCATCTCACTAGCCAGCATTTGTACATTCCCTCTGGGATATTTGCCAGGGATCTCTGATCCATCTCATGCCGTGGAGTTTTCCCCCTTTCCCTAGGATGGCAATTCCCTGATTAACATGGTTTACTTCCGGAAAACTTTCTCCAGTATTCACTCTGTGTTTTCCATATGTTAATTTCTTGCCATTACAGCACCTGATTAATTACTCTCTTTATGTCACTGGAATATTTGCAGGCCATTGCCATTGATGCGGGGACACTTAATAGAAATGTCTGTAGATCTAATTGCTAATGAAGGGCTGAAGAACGTTCTCTGCTCCCCTGGGTTCTGTAGGACCAGCAAATGTTTCTGTGGTCTGACTGTGTCCCAGGTGATGATCCCCTGGGCTGGCTCCAGCTTTCTGCTCACCCTTGTGTTTCCTTCTGCAGACTCCTTGTCCCAGGGAATGCTGCTTCCACAATGCAATCCAAAAATGGGACAGGGTTTCTGTATGGCTTTTTACTGATTTGTAAATTAGGGTAAGAACCCACAGGGAAGATGCCCAACAGTGAGTGCCTGGGGGGTCCAGGTTCCTTGGCCCCACTGCCCAGGTGTGTGTGCATTTGGCTCTCCCTACCTGTTGCTGAATCCGTCAGTTCTCTCTCTGTTTCCCCAGCTCTGGCTGTTGTTTTTGCTCCCTGGCACGTGGCAGTTCCTCCTCCGCAGACATGTAACGCTGCGCATCCCCAAGCAGGAGCTGAAACCCAGCCCGATGTGCATTTCCCAGTTATCCCAGTTTTCCTGTGGCACTGCTGAAGCCAAACTCCCTGTGCAGCCCAGGGTGCCAGCTAGGCGATGCTGGCACCTGAGCCTGGAGATCAGTGTGGCTCCATGCTGCTGCCCAGGCACCTCCTCCATGGAGCAGCTTGCAGGAGCTCAGTTCCCTTCGGCTGAGATTTCGGCAGTCTCAAAGTAAAAAGAGGCTCCAAAAGGTCTTCTGACCCCCCTGCAAGGCTCCCCAGCCTTCTTGAGTGGAAGGAGAGGATCCATTAATGTTTGGCTTCATTTCTGTTTATCAAAGAGAAAAAAGCTTTTGTCAAGCATCAAAGTGGGGATTCAGGACTCAAAGCAACTGCTTTGCTGTGGTCTCTTGAGGAACCTGAGGAAGGAAAACACTTGTTTGAAATTCCCCATGAAACTGGTGAATCTGAAAACCCCAGTTTGTGAAAAGAAGAGGATCAAGAAATTCCCTGTCTGCTGTAAGGCTCTCTGGAGCTCCATCCAGGTCTGAAATCCTGGGCAACAAGGATGCCGGCACTGCACCCTGTGGGGATTTGGGGCTCCAGGCTGGGCTGAGGCTGGAGCTGGAGACAGAGCCAGCTGTGCGCAGAGCCCTCAGACAGACCAGAAACCCCAGACAGGCTGAAGCAGCTGCAAGGGAAATTTAAAATAAACATGTGGCCTGAAGTCCGGATGTGCAGTTTATTTTAAAACCTAATAACTCCAGATAATTGATAGTGGAGTGCAGTATTTTCCATGCGTTGGATTACGAGCGTCTGTCGCTCACCAGAAGCTGTAACCTTGAGCTATGAGACATTATTGGCAGTATTTAACACAAATCTGTTTTCCATCATTGTCAAATCCCACTTCAATATGCACCACAGGAAGAAAGCCGAATACTAAATTGATTTCTTTAATGGGAAGTGTTCTTCAGGAGATACTGACCTGTGTGGAGATGCATTAATAGGATTACAATGGAACCTTTTTATTTTGCTTTATTTTTTATGGAGCTTTCCTATCCTGACACACCTGCGAGATGCTGCTTGGCCACGGTCATGGCGAGTCAAAGGCAAGGCAAGGCAGCGTACCATGAGGAGAGCATCTGTCTCTGGAGATGTAGCTCCTGAACTTGGGACTGTTACTGCGGTGGCTCTGCCAAGCCGTGGCTGCAGGGAACAGCCTGGAAACAGCAGCATTTGCCAAACACCAAAGGAGATCTCACCAGGTACTGCTGACTGGGATAAGGTGCTGCATCCTGCTGGCACCTGAGAGCACCCAGGACATCCCTCCTTCTCCTGACCCAGCAGCCCTTGGGAGAGCCTGGAGAAGCATCTGGAGAGAAGCAGGAGAGAATGGAGCACAGACTCAGTGTGGAGCTGGGTGTGGAAGCCAGGGGCTCAGCACAGGCTGTGCTCAGCCTGTCCCAGTGCTGGTGCTGTGCCCGGGCAGCCAGTGGCCAGAGCAGCGGAATCGGCAGCACTGGCCACTATCCCCACAGGCACTCGGTGATCAGTGTGGGGATCGCTGGTGCCAGGCAGGGAGGAGGAAGGTTTGCCTTCTCCAGGAGAGTGGGAGTTCCTTGAGCAATAAGGTAATCACCTTACTTTAGCATAAGCTGATTGACAGGGAGCTAATTGACTCTGTAAAAGTTACTGTTTGTTCTGCCCGGGCTGGGCAAGAGCCCCGTGAATTTCTCTCACTTGCTCCTGCTGACATTGCCTGAGCTGGGGCTTGGCCGGGAGTCCCAAGCCCACGCGGTTGAAACCTCCCAGTTCTTCGGGGGTCTGGCCAGCAGGATGAGGAGTTGTGAGCTACACTGCCCCGCCCCGCAGGGCTGGTGGTCTTGCCACAACCCTCGAACAGCAGGTTCACCTGGCAGCTGCTGACTCAGACATAGCTGGGTGCATGACAGTGCCACATTAAAATGTCTGTGTCAGAGTTGTGGGCTACTGCGAGGTTGTTTGCAAGTCTGACTGGCAAAGCTGAACCTTTCCTTGTGATATGCTGAGGATTTTGTCTGTAAATATTGAGGGGATGCGTAGGAGGTGTGACGAGTTACAGGGCCATGCAGGGCAGACCCTCCGCAGGCACAAGGTTCGCTCCTCGCAGCAGCTGCGCTTCCACTGTAGAGATGGATGCTGCTGCCCAGCTGAGGGTCTCGGTGTGGAGCAGGGTCTGTGGCACACAGGGGCTGGCATGCAGGGGCTGCACTGAAGGATGCTGTTCAGGCAGGGAAGAGCCACCAACCATTTGACAAACAAGGCTTTCTAGATTTACAGGCTTTATAGATTTACAGGAACATATTACATGTTTCCAAAGGCAGTATGCTATGCTCTGGAGCTAATTTAAAGGAAGGGTTTGGATTCAGAGACAATGCTGCTCTGGCATACTCTGACAGTAAGTGATGCTGTTGCCGTGACAACTCCCCAAATCTTCTCTTTCACTCTCAGAACCCACCTGGGTCTCCAGCTGCCCTGGGAGTGCACAGGGCTAGTGCTGCACACCCTCTCCCTGGGCACCTGCCTTTGGCTTTGGTCAGCAAGACTCATCCCGCTGGTCCTGTGGCTCCAGCCCATGACGCACTCACGCTGCTTTACTGCAGCTGCCCCACTTCTCCTCTGCTGCCTGTGCAGCACTGGGCCCTGGGTGGGTATAAACAAGCTGCCAGTGTGATGGATAAGAAAATCACAGTGTCAGTTAGAGCGGATTATAGCTTTTTTCTCCTCTGACAGGAAGGAGATGTCTCCATACAAGCCTGAGGTTGCTCAGGGCAGCTACCACCTTCATCCGTCACTGCTGGTCCCCGAGCACTCCTCAGCCAGAGATGCATTTGGTCTGAAAAGCATCCACGTGGGCTGAGGCTTTTAAGGCGATCAGAGCTGATGGAGACCATGCTGCCTGGAGCTCTGTCTCAGGCAGCAAAGTTGTCCTGCTGCCTCCAAAGAAGCATGGCCTGTCCCTTCAAGCTGCAAAAGGCACAGCAAATACGTAGAGTCTGGAAAAGCCCCAGGGGACAGTGGGAAAAGTGACTTGGCTCCAGCCAGCATGTGTGCCCAGACTTGCTGCAGCTCTTGGCCCTCTCCCTGCTCTCGAGCCCATGCAGCTGGGATGCAGTGTGGGCATCTGCATGTGGACAGTGGTGATAGATTCAGACTGAGCATCACCAGCTGGAGCCAGAGGAGCTGGGTCTGCCTTAAAGAGAGGTGTTTGTGACCGGGCAGATAACACAGAGACATCTAATGGGATTACTTGTGATGCCGAGCGTGTTGGGTGTGCTTCAGCTTTGTCCTGTGCTCAGCACAACCGTGAAAGGCAGAGCTGCCAAGTGTCCCGTGTGCCAGAGCCCCTCGAGGGCAGGGGTCACACAGGAGCAGCAGCTGGGACTAGGCTGGGGTTATAGTTGTTGGCAGAGTGAACAGGTTTCCCTGGGAGGCTGGTGCCCTGCTGGCAGAAGCTGCGCAGGGAGAGCGGTGCAGTTAGGCAGCGTCGGCGCGGCAGCACTCACCCATGCCAGAGACATCCCTCCTCGCAGTGCACTGGGGACATTGGGGCCGCTGGGCTCCGGGAAGATGCCCTCCTCGTTGGGTAGGAGCACTCTGAGGGGCACAGGCCGTGCAGCATTTGCTGCTGCGAGCCCGAGGACGGGCGGGCTGGGAGTGCACCGGAGTGCATCGCCTGTCAAGCAGCATTGATCCAGGTCTGTCTTATCTGAACGAGCCGTGGCCCCGAGCAAGTGCCAGGAAGACATTCCACTTAACAAGCGCAATTAGGGCTGTGACAATGGCAGGCAGAGAGCTCAGCAACGGTGATTAATGTCCTCACACCTCTGCGTGCTGCAGTGGGGCTGCACGGCTGCCTCTGGTGCAGGATGGGCTGACCCCGGCTCTGCTTACCTGCAACACCTGTCTGCTGGGAACTTTCAGGAAACTTTCAAGTACAGAGGAGAAACATTTCCTCTAGGAAAATCTGTGGAAATGCAGTACTTGCTATTGGAACCAGACCTGCCGGTGTTTTCCCTGGCAGCCGGGAACCAGGGCAGGCAGGAGCTCGGGCCGGGGCAGGCGTGATGCTGCCCTGCAGTGGCAGTGTGAGAGTGGCGGTGGGATGCAGCGTGCCGCAGCAGCTGCCAGGGACAGGACAGGGCACAGGCCGCCAGGCTGGTTGCTCATCGTGCCACTGTCAGCCGGAACGGAGTCGCGGTACAGAACCCTTTACTGCGGAGGCTGTGCCCCTTTTCCTTCCATGTAACCTGGGGCTTCTTCAGCTGCTTCCCAGCCATGCTCTCCCAGTGCCGCTGGCCCAGTCTCTCCTTAGGTTGTGCTCGCTGTCCAGGTGTCAGGGCTCCACTGCTGGTGAGTGCCAGAGATTTCATTGTCTGTTTGCTAACGGAGTTGGGGATTAACATGATTATCTTGCGTAGGAATTGGTGGCATGTGTAGCGAGGAGATCACCATGTGAGGAATGAGAAGTGAAGAGGTTTAGGGAAGTGGGATACTTGGGGGCTGAGGCAGGGTGTTTGAGTGCCATGAGTCAGTGCTCTGTGGCCAGGGACCCACACGGTGTGGGGAACCTGCTTCCAGTGCTGCCCTGGTTGGGGGTTGTGGCTGCCCTGAGCAGTGCAGTTCGGGGGTGCCAGCCCGCGTGGTGGCAGGTGCCCAGCGCGCCGGTTGGCATCCGCCACAGGCAGTGGCGGGCGGAAGCTTTCCCTCCCACGATACCATACGGGAAGGCTTCTGTCACTGTGCCACTGCAGAGAGAGGAATTTGAAAGTGTGACAAGGCAGGTTCCTCTGAACTGCCTCCAAATACCCGCCTAAGAATAGTTTCTCCCTCCAGAAGGGTGGCTGGCTCCAGGCTCTCATCTCCCCGCGCTCCCAGCACTCCATCCCTCCTCCTGTCAACCTGCGGGCTGTGACCAGCTGCCGGGATCGATGTGTGAGGGGCGGGGTGGGATTTAGGAGTCACACAGACAGCACAGATCTTCTTCTGCAACCTAAATCTGCACTCCACCTGCACAAAAGCAGAAGTCCTGGATTTATTCCCCAGCTCCTTCCCCTGTTAATAGCAGGCCCTCTGCTCTGCCTGTGATGTCTGGGCACAGCAGCTTTACCAGGTGATAAACCTGGCTCAGTGAAGCCAGACTTTGTGTCAAACACGGTAATATTCCCCAAGCACAGCCCCAGCAGTGCGCAGCCTAATGCCAGCCATGCAGCTCACGGGGTTAGGCGGCAGAGCCCCCGTGTCCTGTCAGTTGAGATATAGCAAATCTGGTGTATGCAGCACGGGAGAGGGGGAGAGAAGCTGGCAGGGGCTTCCTCCGTGTTTGCCTTCCACTGCAGACATTTACCTTTGAAGCAGTGTGCTGAAAGGTTTCCTTCCTGATTAAAGCCCAGCATTAGTATGCAGATGAAAACATGAATTGGCTTAGATGAGGCTTCCTGGGCAGTAGTTGAAGTCGAGGATTTAATCTAGCCTGATCTTGGACATGGTTTAAACTCCTCAAAACAAGAGCACATAACCTGCTGCAAAGGTTTCATTTCGACAAACCTCCCTGTCAACAAGCTCCAGCAGCCTCTGCTTGCCTTTGCAGTGATGCTCGGCAGAGGTGAGGTGCCTGGCGCTGGTCCCTGCACCCTGTGCTGCTGCAGCAGCCCCCAGCCACTGCCAGGACAGATCCTGGCATCCCTTCATGCCCCATGGCTGTGCTGCTTCACTCCAGCACCTGGCCGAATCTGTTCCTCTGAAACGCAGTGGTCTGAGCCTTCAGCCAACTCCAACCGAGCCACTGGTGGTGGCTGGACCCTCTCCCAGGACTGTGGTGATGAGCAAGTGTGGTTGCTGCTGCTGTTCAGGGACCTTGAGACCTCTCTTCTGCCAGCCTTGTGTTGCTTGTGGGAAAGCCCTGCTTCATGCTCTCCCTGTACCTTTGCAGGACCCCCACAGCTGTCCATGGGACCAGGACAGCTCCAGCCATGCTGGAGTTCTGAAACTCATCCCTTCAAGTTCTAGTATTTATTTATAAGAAACTAATTGTCATCTCTGTGCCAGGTTCTGGAATTTCTTCTGCCAAATCCTGCATGCATCCCTTTGATACAGAGGCCAAAGCTATGGAAGTGCCAGCTAAGCCCCAAGTTTTGGTCAGAATTTGCAGAAGCTCAGATTGCCTTGTCAGTCTCCAAATCCAAAGGGAATTCACCGACTGCAAAGTCAGTGAACTGCCCAGCTTGAGGGTACTTGGGGCAGAGAAGCAGCGATGATGTGTTTGGCGGCCACAGTTCACGTGAGCGGCTCACAGCCATGGTGGGGCAGAGAGTGGGGCCCCTCCTCACTGCCCATGGCTCAGAAGGTTCCTTGGCCAGGCTTCAGTGTGGCAGTGGTCCTGCCTTGTTTCCAAGGGAGCCATGGGGAAGCACAGGGGGATGCCCTCGCCAGCTCTCAGGGATGGCATTTCGATGCAGCAGACCCCAGGCCCCAGTGCAGTCAGGCTGTTCTGGGCAGCAGGAGAAGGGTGGACAGAGAGGGAATGTCTCTGGACAGAAGACCAGCTGACTTGATCAGTGAGCACTTAATTAGGCTCTGTATTAAAGCCTCCATCCGTAGCAGCTGTACACAGGAGCTGTGGGGACAGGAAAAATTCTTCAGCAAGAACAAGCAGCGAGACTGTGAGTTCCCAGACCTTCTCTCCAGAGCTGGAAAGTCTTCATACCAGGAGCACCAGCCAAGAACTGCTGGCAACGCCAGGCAGGCGAGCACAGCCCTCGCTGCTCCATCCTTGTGCATAAATTACCTCCAGGCTCTGAGCTAAACAAAGGGCCCTGAAATAATTCTGCATTTTAATAAAGTCAGCGTTCGTGCCACTGTTGTCCTTACAGAAAGAGAATTTGCATTTCCTTCTGCCAGCTTGCCCCACACAGCCCGCTGGCACTGAGGCCTGTGCACTCGCCTGTATTCCCACCAAGGACAACATTAGATTTTGTTTCTTAATCACTGTGACACCAGAAACACAGGGTAGAGCTGCCCAAAGCCCCAGACTAGAGAGCACACCAATATCTCCAAAGCCCTCCGATATGCAAGGGTATCTGAAAAGCAGCGCTCTCCAAAACACTTGTGTGGGTGGCTGTGCATCTCCTTGTGTCCCCCTGGATCCCTCTGGCAGCAGCCTGTGGGCAGGCTCATACCCCACGGATCTGAGAGCTGGGGAGGAAGAGCTGGTGCTTGCACTGCTGGTCTGTATTCCTGTAAAATCTGGAAAGAAACAAACTGCAGTTTCTGCCTCCCAAAGGGAAAGCATCCCCTGGGCTTAGAGTCTGCCACCAGCTGTGCCTCCAGCAGGCAGCATGCAATGAGCAGATGAACAGCATCAGAATTCTGTGCGGGTGCTGATGGGTGCTGGACAGGTGCTTCCCCGGGCAGGCAGAGCAGAGCCACGTCTTCCTTCCCTTTGATGGGCCTGTCACCCCTCTCATTTCCCTTCTCAGCCCCCTGTGCTGGACACACAGGCCAGGGGGCTTTGTCTGGCCTGGAGCACACTGCCTTTCTGCCTGGAGCTGAGACTGGGGCCAGAGCACCAGTGTGTGTCCTGCTGAGGGCTGCGGGGCGGCTGCAGGGAGAGAGGCTCTTGCCCGCTCCGGGGTTCACGCCTCGTTCTGTGAGGGTCCCCAGCCCACAGAGCTCCGTCCCACCAGTGCTGGGTTGTGGTGGGCTGAGCAAACCTCTGGCTGCAGCAGTCCCTGTGCATCCCTGCACGGCCCACTGTGGGTCCCTCTCCCACTTCTCACCTCCATCCCACTCCCCTCTGCTGGCACCTGCGCCAGGGCCCTGCTGTGGGGGATAGCTGCAATCACAGCTTTCAGCATGTTCAATTACTGCCAGTTAATGATGATTAATTTACAATTAAGGGCCTCTAAAGGGTAGTGTGTCTGTTAAATAAATATTGATCTTTCATTTGTGGCCACAGATATATTGCCCCAGTTATGGGAAGTGCGGCAGTAGCAAAGCCGGGCTCTCCCAGAGAGAGATGCCATGCAGAACCAGAGCTCACAGGACTGTTGGGAGACTGGGGGCTGCCCAGTGCAGGGGACTGGGCTTGCCTCATCCCAGGAACCTGGGCTCTCAGGGCTGGACAAGGATCATGAAGTGTGGGGTGTTTCAGTGCCGACTGGAAGTGCTCAGTCCTGTTGGTCCTGTTCCCATTTGCAGAAGAAGTGTAGGAATCGGGATGCTGGAGCTGGTGCTTCTCTCTTGCATGACCCTTAATTGGCCTTGTAAAGTAAACAAATTGTCCAGAGGCTCCACTAGCAAACAACAAACTACAACAAACTCCTCACTGAATATATAGCGTATTTTCCAACCCCATTTCAGCCATGCTCTGGACTCTCTCTCTGGCCAGCGTGGTGATGGCACTGCCCACATATGCGTGCCACACTTTGGGCTACCTGACTCTGTCTGAGCCCACGCTCCAAGAGGTATTTTTCTAAAAATGTCTTATCAATCACTCGTTAGCCATACAGCTCTGTCCCAGGCAGTCCCTGAGTGAGCCCTGCTCCTTCTCCCTAGCACATTCCCAATCACTGTCCCCTTGTCTCCCTTCCCCTCTGCCGTGCATTCCTTGGAAGCAGGCTCACCAGGAGAACACTCTCTGGCTTCCTATTTTATTTGAGGCATGTATTTGGAACAGTGCTTTTGTTCCAAATGAACACGATTCATTCAGAAGTGCAGTTTCTGTTTTTGAATCAGCAGAGCTGTTTATGCTCATAGTGTCCATAAAACTGTTATTTTAGTCCTGACACTGATGCTTATGAATAAAATTTAGATCTCATTCAGAAGAACATTAACTGTAGCTGTTTGGCTTCTTGTTAAAGCATTAATTTTTATTGAGACCACATTGCCAAGCAGCTCCTTCTGCATCTTGCAGCAACCAAGTACCTCGAAGTGGAGAGTTGGGTAGGACCAGATTGCAGCACATGTCCCCCAGACCATCGGCCCCAACCACTCCATCTGCAGTTGCTTGATGATGGTGGGAACCTCCCAGTTCCCCCAGGTGTGCAGGGCACGTGGGAGCAGGGGCACCATAGTCAAGGGAGGTGCTGGGGTCTGCCGGAGGTGTCAGGAACTGACACAGCAGTGCTTGCTCGTGCTGGGTGGATGTTGGGTGTTCTGGTGCCAATTAGCTCTCCTATGTATTTATTGCACCTTTTTGCTCGAAGCAAGCTGTTAAATGTCAGAAATACTTTAGCATTTTAACAGAAAGATAATTTTTAATAGATTCCACCTACAAAAAGGAGCTGACTGGCAGAATATTAAACTCAGGGAGATTTATTTTTACTCTATGCCTCCAAACAGCTTGAGATAACCATTTTTGCATGGCTCCTTGCTGATTAATGCTGCTGTCTCTTGCCTGTCCTCCTCGCTTGGTGCTGTGGCAGCTGTGGCCTCTCACATCCCATTAACCTTGTCTGCAGAAGGGATACCTGGCCAAAGCAAAGAATTAGCCCTTGTAATTAGGAATGTAAACATTTCACATTGCCTCCTAACATCCACACATCCTTCCCTGTGTGGTCCCGGTGCTTGTTAGGGCAGGATACCCCCAGACAGGCTATTCCTATCATCAGCTTCCCACACACCAGCTTTCAATAATTTCTAGTAGAAGAGGCATAAAGCCCAAATCAAACCCCAAGTAACTTTGGTTCTTCAGGGACTAAGGTGGATATTCTGTCAGTGCTGGTTGTGCTCTCGAAAAGTGCACTGGTAGCTGCTGGGGTTTGCTGGGAATGTGGTGAGCCTTTCCTCTTCCTCAGCAGAGCTGATGGATGCCTGGGACTTGTGCCTGGCACCAGCCAAGCAATTGTTCTCTTAGTGATGGTGACGTTTGTACCCAGGCACTGTAAGCTGGTGGCACAGCACCAGGCCAGCCCCAAGTGCTTCCACAGCAGCACTGCCGGAGGTGTTGGCAGGGATGTCACCTGTCACCTCTGCCTGTGGCCCAGGTTTGATTTTTGGGTGAAGCTGTATCAGTCTGTTCTCAGTATGAGCAGTGACACCCTAGTGCTGGATGGAGCAATTAAGTCATTGCTCATTATACAGCAGCTTCTGAAAATTCAGGTGACTTTATTTGTTTCTTGGTGATATAATGAACTGTTTTGAGTGATGTTAGATTTAATGGCTAAATCAATGTGTGTATTTAGTGTTAGCCTTTATTTTAGCACTAAGTGACATGAGATAAGCAGACTTTGAGAGTGTTAATTGGTTTGTGTTTAGCATTTACACTAATCAGACTGTGCAGTGCTGCCCAGAGCTCTTCAGCACTAGTAATTCTGTTTATCCAAACCAGGAATTGTTTACTCTATTGACTGGAGTGGCATCGGTCTGTTTTTTCACTCCCTTGGATGTTACGCTACATGTGTGAATTAACAGAGAGCCCTGGCTAACCCTGCGTGGTGCCGCACACAGTGTGTGGGGAAAGGCGGCTCGGCAAACCCTGATGAAACAGAACATGACAGGGCCCCTGTACAGGCAGCATCGCTTCAGCACTGCGAGTGCCAGCGACGCAGCCCTGCGTGGCTGCGGTGCGCCTGCCTTCATTGCGAGCAGCGCAGGAGGCAAGAAGAGCCTACACTCCTCGTCCCAGCCCTCTATCGATGGAGCTCCCATCACCCCATTCCTGGATGGATCCACTGCTGAGCTCTCGGCACCAGGATCACAGCACTCTCTTTCCATGAACCACACACGTGATACGGGGTTTATGGGCTGAGATGCTGGGATTGTGCTGCCCAGAGAGGGGAACTCCCAGGTTTGCTGGGCAGTGTGGATGTAGCATGTGGATGTGCCAGGACCCTCCTCCGCAGTTGTGGCTGGACTGCCTGGCCTGGGCTCACATCCATCTTGTACTGATGGGAGCAGATGTCTGGGCAGGAGCCCACCAGAGCATCCCAGGAGCCAGCGACAGCACATCCTGGCCAGCCAGCAACACACAGCATGGCTGCCTTCAAAATGGCTTGAAAATAGCCTCACCATTGCTCTGTTCCCATCACCTGGCTGGTTTTATTAGAGTTGGTTTTGGATCATTTAATTTTTATCTAAACATTCACTTCCCAGCTGAGCTCTTGCAGAGCTCTGGCTCCCTGGGCTGGTAGTGAGCCCCTGGAAATGGAGCTGCCTGCAGGATGTGCTGACGGCCCTTGCTGCTGCTGGGAGCTGCCTCCTGAGCCATCCCTGGCCCTTCCCTGTGCAGTCCCAGTGCTCACTTTCCTCCTGGGCCCCAGACTCTTGCAGGGGTAGGTGTGATTCACCTGTGAGAACCCACGGTGTGCTTCCCCAGCAGGGATGCTCTGGGTAAGAGAGGTCACACATGCCACAGGCTGCTCCTGCTCCGGGCTGCTCTAGGCTGTGCTGGGAGGCACAGGAAGATGAATTCCCTTTCATTTTGCAAAGTGCTGTTTTACTGATCTCTGCCAACCAGCCCCAAGCTGGGTTGCAGTGCCCCTCCAGTGCCACCCCTGGGGATGGTGGAGGGGACCCGGAGTCACCATTATCTGGGGCTGCAGCAGCATCGTGACAGTCCCTGGGATGGACATTAAATCACTGTGTGAGGGCAAGTAGAGGGATGTCACTGGGGCTCAGGGAGGAAGCTCTGCTGTACCGTTTGCACTGACTGTGTGCTCCGAGTCAGAATGAGAATCATAAATCTTGATTATTCTCTGTCTCAGCTGATTTGAACCAAATGCCTTGGACAGGGATATAGTTCACATCTCGCTGAAAACTGCAAAAAAACTGATTAAATGTACAAACTGATATCAATAGCATTCTATCTCTGTTAATGCCCAAACTGTCAAGAGTTTGGGGAGAGGATCCTGTGTGGGCGGGCTCTGTCCCAGCCCAGAGCAGCTTCCTAGGGGTTTTCAGACCAAGCTTTCTCCCCACTGTTACTTATTTTGGTACTTCGTTCCTGCAGTTCTGCTGTTATTATGATGCTGTCAATTACAGATGGCATCTCTGATTCTGATTGCACTTTGCTTACAATTAAGCATCCTATAGAAAAATGGAAATGCTGGGTCATTAACATAGTGTAATAATAAGGTAAACCATTCAATTATGGAGGGAAAACCACTTTGAATAATAAGGATATTGTATGCCTAAAAGACATTCACATGCCAGTGTATTACCATTCTCGCATACATAATAAATGAACTTAAACCCCAAAATAATCAACAGAAGCAAATAATAAATAGCTGTGCCCTCAGCAGCAGCCTGGCTGGCATCACTCCCTCCAGGGGCAGAGGAGCAGCTCTGGGGTGGGAATGGAGGAGTTTTGGATCTATGTAGTCCTTGACATTTGCTTTGGGAGATGTTTTGGCCACTGCAGGACTTGTCTGATGCTGGGACTGAGGTGGTTCCCCCTTGCATGGGGAGGAGGCAGAGAAGGGGCTGGGGCAGTGGTGTGCATGGCTGCCTGCAATAGCGAGGGGAGCACTGGGGCTCTGCCCGGGGCGTCTGCTGGGCTCCAGAGGCTCGATGCAAACACTGGTCCACTGTAGATTAAACAGTGGGATATTGTGCTTTGGACAGCTGCGAGGCTAGTGCAGTTGGGAAGATCTTGCCACTCAGTGTCTCTGTGGGGGGATTTGGAACTGGCTTTGCTACCTCCAGCAACTGCTGAGAGCCCATCACCTCCCCACTTGCCCCTTCAGCTGCTCTGCCCGCAGCACTGGTGGCTTGCGTGGATCTATCTCATTGACAACTAGAAAAGGAACAGGTAACTGCAGGTGTGAAGGCACAGAGGGTCATGCTCCTGGCCACCGCCTCCAACCAGCCTGGGGCTCCTGTGGCAGCCCTGATGGTGGTTTTGTGTCCAGCCTTTTTATGCTGGTCCCTCTGTCAGGAGGGCAGGAGTCCCTCTCCCATCCCCAGCTGCCAGCGGTGCTGGAGCTGAGCGCAGGATGTGAACGATTACTGCTGTTTTCAGCCTATTTGGCAGTATCGCTCCTCCATAACAATTCCCAGCCTTTTAGCTGTTGATGGCTTACCTATTACTCTGGCACTGTGTTAGGATAACATCCAGATACATCTGAAGAATGGAATTTATTTACTCTTTTCCCTGAAAAGCTTTTAGTATGATACAGCCGTGGTGCTTTCACTTAGGCAGCCATTATTGCAAGGGTGTTTTTCCTGGTAGAATTAAATTTTCCAGGAGATGAAAAAGGACTCCTCAGGATATGCAGCTCCAAACCACTATATTTGCATATTTTATTTTCCTGGCCTTCTTTGGGAAGGGCCCCTCCCATCTTTGGGGAACTGGAGTGGTTTGAACCACCCATTTGGGTCTGATCAGTGTTAGGTGTCAGCTGCATGGTATGCGCAGAGCTCTCCCCAGCAGCTGTAGCTTTCCCACATCCAACTGGCTGTTCCAGGAACCACAGCCTGTAATACCAGCAGCATCTATTATTGACAGTCCTGAAGCTTCCACAGGCATCACTTAGCAACCGTCAAGGCTGAGCTGGGTGGGAGCACTCCTGGGTGGGAGCACTCCTGCACGGGTGTCCGTGTGGGCTCCTGTTGCTCTGCTTGGAGCAGGAGGAACACGGCCGCTGCTGGGGGCTCGTCCTGCTGCGTGTTGGTATTGAGCTCTCAGATCAGGAATCCCGAGGGGGTGGGAAGGGAAGGTGTGTGATGGCTGCTGCCAACAAGGGGCACTGGGTTGCATGCTTCAGAGAGGGTTTCTGTCCTGCAAGCAGAGGTTGCATATGCGTCAGCATTTCATGCAGCTCTGCCCTGTAGCTGAGGCCTGGCATGGGGTAGGCAAAAAGCAGTGGAAAGTGAGTGAACTGGCACCAATGGGACTTTAACTCCTGTGTTGAAAGGAAATCTGGACTGGGAGCAGACTACCTTGACTTGAATATCCTCAGTAGGAGGAGGCAGGACTCAGCCCTGCCTGCCCTGAGTCCTCGTTCCAGTGCTGTGCGAGAGGCTCAGACTAGGGCTGCTTTGCTATAACTGTGACTAATATAGTAATTAAATCTGGTAGACGACACTAAGAGATTCCCAGTGAATAGGATCATGGTGCTTCTGTAGAGAATGGTAGTGAGACTTAGTCAAAATAATTTTGACAGCAGAGGGGTTAGAAATATGCATTTCCAGCCTTTTTCACAACCTGTCTCATGGCTGACTGCTGACCAACAATAAATCTTGCACTAAAATTGGAGAGATTGGGCCAAATTTATCCCTGGTCAAACAATGTCACACTGAATACACATATCCATCCACAGAGCTGAGGTTCCTTTGCACAGCCAAAGCCAAATGGTGCTGAGGGCTGTTTGTGACACCTGAGGTGCTGTGTGCTGACATACACAGATGTGCTGAGTGCTCCCAGCCTTGCCAGGAGCTCCTCAAGTGCAGGAGCCAGCATACCCCTGTACATCCTGCAGCTGCTGGCGAGGAGGGTGGTGGGGAAGGGCAGTCCCCATCAGGAAGCACATCATGCACTTCCCCATCAGGATCCCCACAGCACTAACATGAGCCTATCCAATTTGTGTGAGAGCTGTGCACTCAGACAGGCAAGGGATTTTGGCACAAGGCAGCAGCCATGTCCCAGAGGAGATCCACTTGAGGAAAGAACAGAAGAAAGCAAGATTTAGCATTAGGATCGTAATTTCAGATTACATTGTGCAAGTATCAACAGTCTATACTCATGAGAGCCTTGGGGAGCACAATGCTGCAGCAGCTCTCCCAGCTAGCCTGATCAGTGAGGGTTGGTTTTAATTGCAGCTGAATGGATCTAACCTTGTGATGTCTGTTCACAAAGCATTGCTGAATTAATACAGGTTCCATGGTTGCTTCTGCTAAAAGACTTTAATGGATCAGCTTAGTACTCTGCTCCATGATTATAGCATTCCTACCCACCTATCATGCCTGAGCCAGATGGTCCCAGTGAAATCAGAGCATATTTGTATTTTTGTCTGCTACTCAGCCACCTGCCCACTGATTTTGTTGCATAGTGGTAGGAGGAGAGGAGACTTCCTGGGTGCAGTTCCCCCCCTTTCCCTAGCCCCGGTATCTGTCCCACCTCCTAAAAGACACCGCAGGAGCCACGGAAGGGCTGTCCCCTCAGGGTGCCCAGGAGGCTTGCCCGGCCATCTGGAAGGCAGCCACACTCGTGGACAGCAGCGTGGCTCTGACTCCTGGCACAGAGACAGCTGCTTCCCAGGGTGCTGGGGGATGTTTCCAGTTCTATCGGTGATGAGAGCCATTAAGAAGGTACAAGTACTAAAGAGATCTTGAGCGATGCCTATAAAACCTTTGAATCCTTGACAGAATCAATAGCAGGTTCTCAGGAGTAACTTCTTATCCAGGCCAACTTAAGCACATGCCAATGAGCCGTTAAAGATTTTGCATTTTGTGGAGGCACAGAAGCCCTTTCATTGTGATTGTTGGACTCTAGACTAGGCGATATTATGAAAAATCACATTAGAAATAGATTGTGCTCCAAAGGCATTTTCCTCATTGTCTGGGAGTGTGGCTCGAACAGTGCTCCTGAGTGGCATCCTCCCTCCAGGCATGTGCCCTGAGCTCCTGGGCTGCAGAGCCAAGCCCTTTGAGGACTGCCACAATGAGCAGCACCGACCCCTCGACACGGCTGCCAGGACAGCAGATGAGGACAGGGAGGGAGGGAGCAGGGGAGCTGTGCCCCGTGCAATGGAGGTCCTGGGGGTGGCACCCGAGATGCAGCTGAGTGCCGTGGGGTGCCCTGAGCCGTCCCACCAGCCCAGGAGCAGGAGCCACGGGCAGCCTGTGTAGGTAGGTACCCACTGGCTGCCCGCAGCCCCCACCAGGCACTGCCCCCTGCACGCACTTGCTGCCTCCCGGATACCTTTGCTATTGACACCATTTCCAATTTGGCATCTCGGTTGCCATGGCAACGCCAAGCTGCCATTCTTTGATCAGATCAGCTCTCAGTTAGTCAACACGCGTTAGCACCTGCGTTGGTATGGCAACCCGGGACCGCGCTCCATCCGGCCGATGTTGCGGACAGATGGATGGACGGCTCCAGGCAGCCCTGGCAGCACTGGGAGAATGGCTGGCCCTGCTGAGGGGCACTGAGACACTCCCAAGCCCCAGCTGCTTCTTATTCCCTGGCTGCACTGGGATCCGGGGCTGCCTCCACTCCAGCTACAGCATCCTGGGCTCCCACATCCTGCACGGCCTGAGGGACACTGGGGAGGAACTCAGCAGGGACATGGCTGGCCCAGAGCAAGGAGGTGTCCTTGCAATCCCAGACTGCCCCTCATGAGAGTGTTCTGCATGGACAGTGAATAGCTTTGGAAACCCTGGGAAGAGGGAAAGCTCCTTGTCTTGGAGAGGGAAACCAACGGTACAGCCAGCCACTAATTTGGAGTTAAAAGCCCTGCAAAAGCAGAACACAAGTCACAGAGAGGGGTGGTTCACGCCCTTCTCCCAGCCACCAGATTCCTAACCATTAAAGTCTTCCAGTGAGTCTCCCGGGGATGGTTTTTGTTGCTTTGGCCACCAGTCTGAACTGGCACCCGCTTTTCTGAAAGGGCTTTATAATTTGCGTTTAGTGTTTTTTAACAGACATATGTGAGCTGTTTGAATTAGAGCAATGTGAATCTATTAGGCAGCGACAGATGCAAGTTTTGTGTCTCTTATTAGAAGGGATTGGCTTCTGAGGTTTAGTGATGTGCAAAGGATTGGACTTTGGAGAGATTAAAATTATTTTCAGCGTTAAGCACAATATTTCTGAGCTAATGCACTCACTCTTGAATATAGATTCACAGACTGAAAAGATTATAAAACATTAAACCTATGTAAATTCAGCTGTAAATTTATGTTTGAACAAATTCAACAAGAGATTTGACTCGGGGGCTTATAGCAAATGGGTTCTGCTTTTAATGCGTACTGCGGGCTCAGTTGCAATGCCGCTCTCCCCTTGAAAGTCCCACGCCTGCTGAATTACTGGCAGGTCACAGCTGACAGCTCAAGCAATTATACTGGAATGTGTTAATAATAAAAAGAAAAAGGATTCATGTTTGTCTTTTCAGAAGACAAAAGCAGCTGTTTGCTCCACCCCGAGGAGCAGGAGAGAGGAGCTCTGTGGGCAGGTGACACTTGCAGCACCTGGCCATTTCCTCTTTCCGTGGCAGCCGTGCAAATCCGTGTCCTCCTCTGCGATTCCCCAAGCCCTGGGAGTTGCTGTGAACTTTTTTCTCTTGTTGAGAACATGAAAATGCAGTTAACAAAGACTCCTTTTGAGTGGGATTGCAGGAAACCTGCAACATCGTGAAAAAGCTGCCTACACAGAGATAAATGACAGCTGTGACTGAAGGAATAAACAAGATAATCTGGATTTAAATAAACCACAAGGGGATTTTGGCAACATGCAAATTCGCAAATTTATAAAATGTATCCTTTGAAAATAAAGAGCTTGTTTGAAGCCAGCAGTTAAGAACAATTACTACAGCACATTTTCCCAATGAGGGCTTAGAGCTGGCCTCTGCTCCAAGCCAGGGCACGCGGGAGCCAGCTGTCCTGCCTGCCGCCCACAGTGGCTGGGGGCCTTCCATGCACAGAGCAGAAACCTGAAGGAGTGACAGCAGCAAGCCCCTGTGCAGCTCAGGGGTGCACAGAGCAGTCTGGCCCTCCTCAGCCTTTGGGCACAGCACTGGGGAATGAACAGGAAAGGAGAGAAGTATCAAAAGCCCAAGCAAATACTCAGTAATATATGTTGGATCATCTGCTTGGAGGACGAGGTAATTCCCAGGTCCAAGCCCAGCATGACAGTTTAGTTTCGGCATTGCACAGTGTAGTGGTGCTGCACCCACAAGCACAAGCGGATGATGCCCGTCCCGTAAGGGAGCAGAGGGTTTGTTCATGCCTGTGTCAGTGGAGCTCCTGCCAGTGGCTTGTTGTCATTGCTCCCCTTTTTCAGGTGAGCAGTGATGGAGAGAGAAGAGGTGCAGGTGGCAGAGCCAGGAGTAGACGTGTCTCATTCCACCACTTCACCTCCTGCACTGCCCTGTGGAGGCACATCAGGTGCAGTCACTGTGTGGCCGTGCCTCTTCAGCAACCAGCCTGGCCTCAAAAGGGACACAAACACTGCAGGGAAAGCCAAAATGTGTTCCAAAGCCTACGTGCTCCCTCCAGGAGCAAAGCCCCACACTGCAAACTGCTCTGCATCAGCCACTGCAGGAGAGCGATGCGGAGCGTCGCTCTGCCTGCACACACAGAGCTGGTTAGAATTCCGTCGGCACACACGCAATTAGGGCAGAGCACATGGCAGCAGCTCTGTGAAGGTTAACTGCTCTGAGGAGCATTCCTGCCGTGCCAGAGGCTCGGTTGCTCCAGCTTTAACACCCTTGTTATTCCCAGCAGCAGGAGCCAGCAGTGCCGTGTGCCACTCTCTGTTTGGCAGCAGTTATCGCGTGCCACCGGCTGCACGCAGGGCACCTGACCCTAGGGCTGCAGGCTCAAGCCTCCTTCACCTGCACAATGTAGATCAGCACCTGCCCTGGTAGGGCAGCACATGGGGAGGGACTCTGAAACACAGCAGTTTGGGGTAAAGCCTTTCTGTATGTACGTCCCAGAGCCACAGTCGTTCCGGGCTCTGCAGGGCCAGGGTGTCTTGAGGATACACTGTGGCTTCCAGCTTTATCCTTAAAACTGTACAGCAAAAGCTGAATCTGCTTCTCCTCCTCTTTTCCTTGATCACTGCTTCCCCATTTTCTCTCCTCAGGGTCAGCCCATCCATCCATTTGTCTTTAATGTGCATGGAGTTAAACACAGTCCTTAAATGTGGCAACACTTCCAGATTATTAGCTCTGCAATTTCTTGGCTCCTGTTTATTGTGGTAGCATCATCTGAAGGGGCAGTTGTAATTAACATGTTTGTTCATGCTTCTTTTACAAACCCCCAGTGTGTTTGTTTTATACAAACCAAACCGAATGCCCTGGGGCATCTGGTGCTGCTATGGGGACCGGACACCATCATGGCTCTTGTCCTTGCTGCAGGTGGGTTGCTCCCCATCCTGCACTACCCGCTGATAGCCATGGGCTGTGAGAGTGGGCACGGAGCAGCGCTGCTGGTGGCAGCCCACCCCCCCTGTAGTACAGCAGTGGGCACCCAGGGCTTCATCTCTGATCATACCATGGGGCTTGCTGTGATGTGCATAGCCATAAAAGCTGCTTCCTTCCCACAGGGCTGTTAAATCTGGGTGCTGGATTCCCCAGGGAAGCTGGTCTGTAATTCTGCAGCATCTGTAGCCCCCAAGTGCTCCTATCCCTCTTAATTTGTTCAGGGTTTTCTTAAAGGAAAAAATAGCTCAAGATGCATCGTTCTGACTAATCCTTGCTCCCTTCATGTCACTGCTACTCAAGTGGCTGATGCAGGGCATGGATGAAGCACCAGAGTGCTCTGGGCAGAAGACAGGATTGCAGGTGCCTTGCCTTCGGGAAGGCAGCTCCAGCGGGACCTGATGCCAGAGGGGTGGGCTTCCCTATAGAGCCTGGCCACCAGCATGCTGGCCCTTGGACAGGGAGCTGGAGTCCTGCAGCCCTGCAGGCTGCGTTGCTGGCACTCAGACAGACTGTTCAACAGGAAAGGTTCTGCAGCAGGAGAGGGGCAGCCACAGGAACCACCAGCCTCTTCACCCAAAATGCTGAGGACACAGGCAGCCCTGTGGCAGCACCAACCCACCCTCACTCTTGCCTTGGCAGGAGGACCCTCACCACCCCAAAAAGCACCTCAGCAGAACAAGCCCGGTGGACTGGATGGCACCAGCAGTGATACACAAATTATAGGGGCCTTAAAGGCTGTTGATGCCTTTAGCAGTCACAAATAGGAGGTGACACTGACAGGCGTATCTAGCGGGCTGTGCCTATCTGCTGCTTCTGCTCCAGGCTTCAGCTGTGTGATTCCTGAAATGGGCCTTCCTGGGGCCCAGCAGTTTGACGTCAGCATTACTGTGGCTGTCGCTGCCCAAGGTGCTTTCACAGAGCCATTTCCAGCCTATTCACGTTATTTCCTCACCATATGTTTGTACTAAAAATAGTTGCAATACAAAGGGATAATCCTGCAAGACCATGGGCATCGCCATGCTCCATGTCTGACACAGGAGACCTGCCCAGTGCCGTGAGTGCTTCCCCGGAGCAGCGACCCTGTTTCCTCCTGCTTGGCACTGTGGCAGGGCTGGGGCTGCCCGCAGGCAGGGCTGTGGTGCCGGTGGGCGCGGGCAGCAGGCAGGTCCCTGGCTGTGGCACAGCCTCCAGCCCCAGTGCCACCTGGAAGCACAGCAGGTGTGAGCGAGGCTGTGACGCTCTTGCAGGGGACATCTTGTGGGTCCCTTCCAACTCAGCTTATTCTGTGATTCTGTGGTCACTTAAAACCCTCTGGCTGGCTGTGATAATCCTTAACTGGTGGCACTGGGACAAGAATTTACCTCTTCATTTTCTTAGACATAACTGCTATCTCACTGCAGTTTCATTTTACAATATGGTAATATGCTATCCAGGAAAATCTTGCTACATGCTAATTTATCCAGTAGGCAAATTCCTTTTGGCTAATAAAAGTGCTTGCACAGGAAGCTCAAAACCCAGCAGCAGTTAATTATTGACAGAGCATGTGAATTAGAGATAAAAGAAAAGTCATTCTTTCTCACACACAAGATAGTAAATAAATTTAATTCTTGTACTAGAAGCAAGGGATCTTATTCTGTATTAAGTTTTATTAGCTGAGACATTTAAAAGCATGTCATCATAACAAAAAGGTCCTGTGTAATCCGAACTGCGCTGCTCCGTACATGGCTCTGGAGTGAATAGGCTTAATTGAGCTAATGGGAGCAGATGGCTTCTGAACAGGCAGGTATTGTGCAGGTTTAGTGTCAATTAGCTTTGGTCTACATACGCCTATGGCAAACTGTCTGCATAATGTGTCACCAAGGCTGACTTTACATTTTAGGTGCCCACCGTGGCCAGGGGCTGAGAAGAAACAAAGCCAGAAAGACTTGGGTCCGGGGGGTCACACAGGAGTGACAGCGTCCCTCCTCCTGCCTGTCCCACCAACACCTGCACGAGGTGCCCACCCCTGCCTGGCCCCTCGCTAACCACCTCCTCTGCTTCTGCGCAGGAACGTGATGCCCAAGACACTGGATGGCCAGATCACCATGGAGAAGACCCCCAGCTACTTTGTGACCAATGAGGCCCCCAGGCGCATTCACTCCATGGCCAAGGACACGAAGCTGATCGTGGTGGTGCGGAACCCGGTCACCCGCGCCATCTCGGACTACACACAGACCCTCTCCAAGAAGCCAGAGATCCCCACCTTTGAGGTGCTGGCCTTCAAGAACCGGACTCTGGGGCTGATTGATGCCTCCTGGAGTGCAATCCGCATTGGGATTTATGCCCTGCACTTGGAAAACTGGCTCCAGTACTTCCCCCTCTCCCAGATCCTGTTTGTCAGTGGTGAGAGGCTCATCACTGACCCAGCTGGGGAAATGGCCAAGGTCCAGGACTTTTTAGGTCTCAAGAGGATTGTGACAGAGAAGCATTTTTATTTTAATAAAACGAAGGGGTTTCCCTGTCTAAAGAAGCCAGAGGACAGCAGTGCTCCCCGGTGTTTGGGCAAGTCCAAAGGTCGAACTCACCCCAAAATAGACCCAGACGTCATCCACAGACTGCGGAAGTTTTACAAACCCTTCAATGTCATGTTTTACCAAATGACAGGCCAAGATTTCCAGTGGGAGCAGGAAGAAAGTGATAAGTAGAACCACAAAATCAGGAAAAAATCTTTTTTGTTTTTGGGATGTGAATCATCATTTGAGACCCAAAACTCTCCTGGGGCCAGGGGCTCAGCCCTGTGTGTAACAGGCTCTTGTGTTGTCAGGGCTGCAGCAGAAGTCGCCCCACATGTCCAGTTCTGGAACTGTAGTGGCCTGTCAGCTCGGGCTGCACGTGGTTCTCCCCGCCAAGACGCTGGGGGTCAGGGGCAGGTGGGAGGAGGAGGAGGCAGAGGGAGCAGGGCTCCTCAGGGTGATGGGGCGCTTTGTGTCGACGTTTCGCTGCTGGTGTCCCCCTTGCAGCCAGGCAGGCAGGACCAGACCTCCTGCCATGGCAAGCTGGGCAAGAGGGTGGCTCCCAAAACCCAGCACTGGGACAAACCCATAGATTTGATTTCTCCTGCCCTGCACTTTAGTTTTGCCCAAACAGCAGCGTCAGGTCTGGTAAATTCAGGCCATGTGCAGTCACATGCACACTGGTCTTTGTGTGTGGAAGGAATAAAGCCAGTTATGCTGCAAAGGAACTATGTACAGGAACTTCATTTGCACCAGACGTTTCAATTACTTGTTGCACTAAAACTAGAATTTACCAAGTGCCACAGACACCTGGCCTGAATTCTCCTCCGACTGATGGGTGCACCTCACCTGTTGGAAGAGAGTTGTTCCTTCTTTGCTGAGATGCTCAGTGAGATCAGAACTGGGTCCCCAGGTCCCCACCCTCCTGGAAGCTGAAAGAACATTCCCAGGCTCCCCAGGAGAGAGCCAGGCTCCCGCTGTCCAGTGAGGCTGCCAAGGCACAGTCTGGTGCCACACATGTCCACAGAGCACCTCCTGGCCAGGCTGTGCCATGTCCTGCTCCATGGTTTGGAGCCAGGTGTTGCCAGTGGGGACCGAAGGGGTGGCTGCAGGGTGGAGGCCTGCGGGCAGCCCCGGCACAGGGTCTGACAGTCAGGACCCCTGGCACTGCCATTCATTTGCACCTTGAAAATGCAATCCCTGCTGCTTGCTGTGGACAGCTGGGGTCGCAGAACAGGGAAGCCCCTTCATCTTACTTTGGAATTACAAAAAAGCAATTAATTCCCAGAGCGAGCACTGCTCAGCACACAAAACCTGTGCTTTCTAGTGGAAATGGCCAAGTCACCCAAATTTGCAAATCCTGGTAGAACCTGTAGAATAAACCTGTATCCCCACTCAATCCCCCAGTGACATGAGAGCCGTTTGCTGGGCCCAGCAGACAACAGGAGCAGCGCTTTCACACAACTGCACAGTTACACCGCCACTGCTGCAGAAAGCCAGGCAGAGAGGGAGCAAAGGTGAAATGCAGAGCTGCTGAAATGGCCCCTTGCATGGTGATTTCTGAGGGCACTCGGATACTGCTGGCAGCTCTCTTTGCTCTGATGAGGGCTAAGACTACCTCCAGCTTGGGGTGTAGCCACATGAGAGCCCCCTCCCATTGGGCAGGTCCCCAGCAGAGGTGCAGAATGGGATTGCTGCGGAAGGACCAGGACTTGGTTCTGATTAAGGTGAAAGAACTGCCTGCAGCTCCAGCTAACCAGATGAAATCACCGTTGCATTCGCTGGGTGACAAGCTGACCCTGCTCGGGGCTCCAGGGCCTGTCGTGGGGCTCATTATGCCATGAAATGGTGCCGGTGCCTTGGATCGGATGAGAAGAGCTGAAGCCATTTGGACAATTTACTGCGTGGCCCATGCTGGAGGGGCACTGCAAGGTCCCTGCTGATGTCACGTCAGTTCCCATCAGCCTTCAGATTTAAAAACATCTCCTGGCATTTCACAGTTTTCACAAACCCACAAAGTCCCAAATTACTACAGGAAAATCGGAAGTATATAATAAGAATAATCTTACAGTGTTTCACACGTTATTAAAATATCAGAACAGGTCCTAAATGAAACCTGTTGTTGCATAATTTGGATTTGGTGCAAGGTACTCAATGGAGGACAAGGGGCTCCAGGCCCAGTGTCCCCCTCCCCAGAGGGATATCTAGGAATCTCTGCCTGTCTCCAGAGTGGTGCACACCCAGTGTGGTGTCGGGCTGGCCCCGCTGGTGCTGAGCAGAGGTGCTGGGACTGGTGGCTCTGGGAGGGGCTCAGCTCCGGGGGATGATGGTTCCTGGCTGCGCCTGCTGTGCCCCTCCCGCCTGACCCCCACACTCACTTCCATTACTTCTGCCATATATTCAGAGGTTTATTTTTTATACCAGATGTGATCTCCAGCTCGGCAGGAGCTGATGGGTGCCCACTGGGAAGGAGACCCTGCTCCTCTGCCCTGAGTGCCTGCTCTGTGGACACCAACCACTTCAGCATGGTGGTACAGGACCCTCCAGCCCCCCAACCCTCTCCCCAGGTGCAGCTGTGGTGCTACCAGCACTGCAGTGCTGGAAGGGAGCAGGGACATGCCAGTCACCCTGGGGTGGGCTGGGGGCATGGGTGGTGTTATTTTGTTTTGTTCTTTGGAAATGCGCCCCGTGGATGCCCCACTGCAGCTGGGGCTGGACTGGGGTATTATTTTCTATCTGGCCAGAAAGTGGCCTGCCAAATGAGAGCCAGGTTAATAACACTTTTTTAAAAAAAACTATTCAAATGTCAGCATTAGAATACACAGGAAATTGAATTTTGTATTTGGTTTCAATTAGCAAAGCATAAATTATATTTAATTTTTTACACAGACTGAGTGATTCATTATTCTGGAAAAGCTGGTACTTTCTGGTTCAGAGACTGGTAATGGAGAGTTGGTCTGTTCTGAACCTTATTTGCTGTGCTGTCACTGCCTCCCAAATGCGTCTCTGTCCGTCAGTGTCTCTGTACCTGAACGATGTGACTGTCCTGAGCTGAACCCTGGAACCCACAGCACTAAACAATAAATCATTGTAGCAGCTGCACTTCTTGGCTCCATTTCTCTTGGCCCCCCCAGCAGCACCAACACCCCATGAGCGGGAGCCACAACAAGACAACGCTGGCCATGCCCTCCCACCTGCCAGCCCAGCTGGCTGCTGTGACTTGCCCCACAGGCCATGGCCCCCACAGCCAGAAGGGCTGGGGAAGGCACATGCTGCAGCCAGGACCAGAACCAGGACCAGGACCAGGATCACCTGGGCCAGCCTGCAGGTCCTGGTGTGGGGGAGAGCTTTCCCCACTGACCTCTCAGTTTGGGGTGCACCTCCCAAGGTCACAAATAACAAATCCCCGAGCAATGCCTGGGAGATTTCACTTGCTGCTGATTAAGGATAAATCAGTGGCTAATAAAAAGAGAGGGCTGAGAGAGGGCTGGCTGCCAGGCAAAGAAATGAGGAGGAAAATTCTTTTATCTTATTTTGTGTGCACAATTTCCTGCTTGTTTGAAAAAAGGTTATTTCACAGCATGGTCCTATTGTGTCATCTGATAAAAACCACAGAAAAACTTTTATCGGCAAAATTAGGAAGTAGTGAACTATAAAATTGCTAATTATTTTCTAGTAAATTTACTTTTAAATAACTTTAGACACCAATTACAGGCACCATTAAGCACCATTAACACTGGGTGTATTTACCAAACAAGGACGGAATACTTATTCAAATCAAGATCATTTTGGTGTAGATTCTGCTGTTTGGAAAGCAGCCCCCTCTCACCAGATATTCAAAAAGCCATCAGAAGATCAATTACACCTCAGGTTCCTAATCTTTGAGTTGTGGTGTGATGTAATTCAACCCTTGAAGGAGACACCTGTGAACAGGAGCTGATGTCCTGAGGAGCTGCCCCGGCAGCACCCGTGCCTCGGTACAGCACCGGGGCCGGTGTGCTCCTGCCCCGCAAACCCCGGGGAAGCAACTCTCACATTCAGCTGATCCAGCTGCCTCTTTCACCGCGTCCATCGCTGCTCCGAGCAGGGTTAGCCCCCTTGGCACACCCCGTCACAGCCCAGCGAGCGCGGCTCCTGCGGCAGCTGCTGCCCTGTGTCTCTCCGCTGCTGCAGCCGGGTGCCTCCCGCTGCGTTACGGGATTTGCTCCCGCACTCACACATTGCTCTTCAAAATGCCTGTGCCCGTGCCCTCGGGGCTGCCCGGCCAGTGCGGTGCCGCACCGCGACTCCCCGGTGCCGGACTCCGCGCCGGGATGGACGCCGGCACACGCCTCGTAATTGGAGGTTGCCAAGCGGCTGTCAGAGAGCTGGCTGCAAAGCTGCTACCTGCTCCCGCTTTCCTGCTGTCATCTTTGACATCCTCATTATTTATTAACTGCCTGGTACCCAACAGGCTGCCACTGGTGCAGACATGCTCAGATTATGCAGGTTCGATATGCTGCCTGCCTCCAAGGTCACGTCCTCCAGGATGTCTTGCAAACCAGATTGAAGAGGTACCAGCAAAGATGCAACATGTTCTGTATTGCTGATGCCAGATTTCAAACAGAGCCCTTTGAATAAGGATGACTTACTACATAGCATCGTAGAATCATGGAATTGTTTAGGTTGGAAAAGGTTTCCAAGACCATTAAGTTCAACCATTCCCCCAGCACTGCCAAGGCCACCACTAAGCAATGTCCCCAGATGGTGATATCAGGCCCTGCTGCTCGCTGCTGTTCCCATTCCTGCGTGCAGCTCGGAGCATTCTGCACCAGCGTCAGCAAACACAGGGCCCAGGATGTCAGCTGAGAGCTCCACCACCAGCTCTCATACTGTGGGACCAGGGGTTTGTCTTTACACCCGAGCCCAGGAGGATGGCAGTGTGGGGATTATTTAGCTGGGCAGGTTGCGACCCTGCAGTGCCCGTTTACAGCTTGGTCAGCAGGAATAACCCTGACCTCGGCCACTGCCTCCCTGGCACGGTGCCAGTGCCCATGATCTTGCACCCTGCAGTGCCGAGGCATTGGCACCCTGTGCCAACAGCCTGGGACATGCTAGGCAGAAACAGATAAACAATCTTTCACATCCCAGATTTCCCGAGGCCCTGCGCTTGGAGTTTTTTGGTTTTGCTAACCTCAGAAACTCTCCCTCTATCCCTCAGTCACTTGCTGGGAAAAAGATATGATTAGAAAATTTTTGGTGCCTTTTAGGATGCTCTTCTAACTTCCGGTACAGGAAAAAATATTTGAGGGTCACATCACTATTACTTTATGCCACCAACAGGGATATTTTGAAATTTTTAGTTGCAATATAAGGACTAATACCAGATATCAGCACTTGCCCGTATGTACCCCATGCAAGGACAGAGGCTGACAGATGTACCTACAGATTAACAGATTTCTGCTCTCACCTCTGCTGTCCCACTGCCCCCACAGGGCCCAGAGGGAGGGTCACTGTGTGCACAGTCTCCAAGGAAATGGGAATGGAGGGAACTGGGTTTTACAGCACCTCATTTGTGACTGAAGTCATTGTGTGCAGAGAGACGTATGGGTAGCTGAAAGACAGAATTAATATAGTAAGTAATCCTCTCCTTTTAGCATATCTTTCTGCATGAAATAATGGTTTAATGTCTAACTTTTCTAGGCACATGCTTTTCCTCATAACAAACACTTACAGGAGATGCAGCTATTTATGTTTCAAGGCAAAAAGTGTGGAGTGTAATGGACTCTACTCTGACTATCTGCCCATGAAGAAATTTCACTGTATCATGGGAAATGAGGAAAAACATTTTATTTGGAGGCAGTTTCTTTCTTTTTAAGCCATTCTTATCTTTCTGCCTTGTTCTCTGTTGGAAAGGATATTTGCTGGCTCTGAGCTGCCTCTCCCCAGCATGGATGCCCTCGCTGCTCTTGAGCACCCCTCACAGCAGGCAAGCGGCCGTCTGGGGGTTTTCCTGATGCCTCCAAAGCAGCGGGGGTGGCATGTGGTGCCAGCTCCAGGAGTGAGAGCCGTCCGAGGGGCAGGGCACTGCTCTCCACCACTGCAGTGCCTGGCCGTGGCAGCCCTGGCTGCTCGGACCTCAGTGAGGAGCTCCCAGCTCCGCTGCTCCTTTTACCTCCCACAAGGCTAAATCCAGAGCAGCGTGGGACAGAGATCTGTCTCGTACAGAGATCTGCCTCCAGGGTGTTGCTCTCTGTAGTCGCCAAGGCAGATCCCACAAACACCCACACCACGAAGGAGCAACGAGGTTTTCCCAGGCAGTGACACCGCTTAGCGCACTCATCCAGATGATGCAGGAGATGTCTGTGTAAGGAAGGCAAACGGTGCATCTGGCAATTTTCCACCCAACTGACAGAGATAAACAGTTACAAATATATCCCATTAATAGTGTAAGCATCCTTCAAAGCTTTTGTGGAGAGGCTGTGGGGCCGGCGTGTGGCAAGGGCTGGTGCTGCAGCTAGGGACCTGAGCAGCAGGTACGGCAGAGCCATCAGGCTTGAAGCCCCTCACTAGCAGAGACAAAACAAAGGCTGGCAGTGGCAAAGGGAGACACTTCCCAGGAACTGAAGAAGCTGGGAAGCCCTAAGGGCACCTGGCAGCACTGCCAGGGCAGCAGCATCATCCTGCCGGATGCCAGCTGAGCCGTGCTCTCCCAGCCACTGTCGTCACTGCCAGCTCAGCCCTGGTGGGTCAGCAGGTGCTCAAGTGTCACACCCCAGGGACTGACACCCATCCCTCTCCCAGGAGACCCTCTGCAGCACCAAGCAGTGATGAGCAGGTAGACCTGGCTGAGTTTCAGCCCTAGTTCAACAAGGGAAAGCTAATGGCAGGGTTCTGCCTTCATCTAAGAAAGCTACTGCAGGATAAATTGCAGTTAATGAAAAGAGTGAGGAATAGGCAGGTCATGGGGGTTACCTCACTCACCTCTTGAAGGATTTTTTTCTGAGCAGAATAAGCAGCTGAGAGCAAGTCCTTTGACAAATTCAGCTTTTTCCAGCAAATCTTTATATTCACATGATATGTGCAGCTGGAGGACTGGATGCTGTGCATGCATCAGAAACCTCTCCCTGTCCAGTGCTGTGGTAGAGGATGGAGAAGTGCTTCATTTCCTCAGTGTTCCAAATTTACCTATGAAGAAGTGTCTCATCACGGTTAATTCATGCTAATTTAATCTAATTTCTCAAAACTATGACTTTCTGCTCCCCCCTGTCCCATGGTTTTGGAGGCACGATGGGTGCTGCTGGAGCAACAAGACTCCGGGCCTGGCCAGTGACACGAGCCGCTCACAGCAGATCTCCTTGGAGCAGTGATTTACAGTGCTTTGCCCAAGCACTGATGGTTTTGACTGCCCTGTGGGCTGACCTGTTTGTCCAGCAGATATTTACTGCCTAGCAAAGGTTTACTGCTCAGAAGTTTGCTTTGTCTTAAAAGACCCTGAACCAGTTGTGCCATTTCTTAGTCCTAAGCACTGGCACCAGCATGGCACCAGCATGGCCCCGCCTGACATGAGACCAGGCTGCCCAGACACTTCATTAGTGACTGTGCAAAGAGGCTGCAATTGGACCATTTTCCAGTTCACACAATCTGCCAGAGTTCACAGCAGAGGAGAGTCCTGCCGAGAGGGGCTTCACAGCTCCCAGAGAGCTGCAGCTCCCAAGCTGGAGAGCAGGCACAGCAGCAAGCACTCAGCTCACCCATTTGGTCCAGGGCCATCCCTGCATCTCTGTAATACAGGAAAACAGTTTAACTAACATTTTCTTCCAGCAAGATTTAATAATAAAATCATAAGTCTGGTGTTTTCCTTCCAGATATGACAACTTATGTGGAAAAGTTGATTTGTAAGATTTACTGTTTAAGAATTACTCTCAGAAAGGAAAAAAACCAAACCAACCAAAGGCAGTGGTCCCAGAGACGTATGTTAGAAATCTTGTAACGCCCTGAGAACTGTGAGTTTTAACCCCATTCTAATATGGAAAATGTCTTTCCATGTAACTCAGAGGGAATGGCATGTGCCACTGGCTTGTCCATCTGTTTTGCTCTCTTTGCAGCAGCAGAGCTCTCAGACCAGCCAGGCAGCTCTTGGTCCTGTCAAAACTGCAGCATCCACTTATTATTTTAAACACAGAAAACAAGAGCTCACAGCAACGTGAGATGCAGCCCTGACCATGCACGCCCCAGGCAGGCATTCCTGAGAGATGCACGCACCAGCGCTCTGCAACAGACAGGCGACCATGGTGCCCCAAACCCTGCTCCGGAGGAGACCCTTCCTCCCGCAGCATGGAGCGAACAAGCTGACCTGCACCTTCTTGTGGGAGGTCACCTGTGGAGACAGATCATTGATGGCACCGGCCATGTGCCTGCTGGTCCAGTGCAGTACAGCCTGATTGGAGACGGTGCTCATGGCCTGGTAGCCTGGTTAGGCCAGGCTTGGGGCCATTGACACCATGGGCTACCAACAAAATGCTGTTGCCCATTTCACCATCACCAGGTGCACACCTGCTGCTGGAGCCTTCCCGATGCCACCAAGGAATCTGGTTCTCTCCGTGGGCACAGCTGCTGGGACTCAGTCCACACAGCACCTACAGTTTCTCTGCTATTCACCATCTTGTTTTATGTTTAATGAGTTCATGTAACTTTTTGTTAAGCAGCGAGGAAATGTTTTCCAGGGAAGCCACTTCCAGCACATCCTCTGTGTGTAGGTTGGATGTTATGGAACAGTGGCTCTGCTGAATGCATTAGCATACAGCACTTCACTTACTCACCTAATCTGCATATTTTTCTCCGAGGATGAGGAAAACCTCCAGGTGCTGGTAAGAAGCTCTGGTGCCTGTGGCTCCGGCCCTGAGGCAGGTGGGCATGGGCAGGTGTGGGGCAGAGTGCTGTGGCTGTGCCATGCCGTGGGTCTGACAGTGGCCACAGGGTGCCTGACTGACCATGTTCTCCAGCCAAACCACAGTAAATGGGACCTGCATGAGACAGTGCTATCTCCTGCCAAAACTCTTGCCTTCACCTCCTGTCCTCTGCCCAGGGCACATGCTGCCCCAGCAAGGGGACTATGCCAGCCCATGTCCCACCGCCCTGGCCCCTGTGAGGAGGATGAGCAGAGCTGCCCCACAGCTCCCTCCTGGGCTGTGCTCACACAAAGACACACACGTGCTTCTGGGACCCAGGCACTTTTTCGTCTTGGCACAGAATTCTTCCAGAGATGATTATTTGAAAGATGAGTCACCAAATACAATAGCAAAGACACATCCTTGACTTACTGGCAGAGAAAGGATGTGACCAGCATTAAGTCTCCATGCAATGTCTCCATCACACAGTGTCTGGCGTTTATTCTAAACAGCTTTCAGTCTTGAGCAGAATTGTTTTTTCACATCAGAAATCCAGCTACTTTTTCATAAGAAATGTTCCTTAATGAAAGGAAAAACAGACAGTGTTCACGGATGTAAAAATCATTATAGCACAGCTATGTGCTCTCTGCAGCTGCTGCCTGTTCCAGCCTCTTTGTAGGACACAGGCGTACACGGAGATGCACATCAGTATCCCTGCACTGGGGGTAGCAAGGCTGTGCCCCTCAAGTGGGGCACAACCAAAAGGACACCTTTGTACAAGGAGTCACACGGAAAACCGAGGGGAAATAGGCACCAGTTTCTCCCGGGGCGGGTCCGTCTGGACACAAGAGGAAAAATTTTCACAGTGAGGACACAGACACGGAATAATCTCCCCAGGGAGCAGCCCCTGCTCGGCCCCTCCCGTGCGGGACCGCCGGGCAGAGCCCGCAGCAGAAGCCCCTTCTCTTGGCCGGGAGGGAGCTGGGAGGAGCACGGGCGCTGCCCGGAGCAGGGGCTGGGCTCCGCGCTGCCCCTCTGCTGAGCAGGGGCTGCTGTCTTGTAGCCTACTCCAGCTCAGCAGAGTGTCCTGACCTTGATGATGTTGGTTTAACTAGGATATGAAATGCAAATACAGCCTAAGCTCAGTAATTCTGGCACCCAGCAGAGAGCCTGAAGGGTGGAACGCTTCCCAGAAGGGTCAGCAAGAGCAGAAAAAATTATATAGAGCAAATAAACAGAATAAAAGGCTTCTCACTTATCCTGGTGCAGAGGGTTGCAGCTCCAGGGGACTGCAGGAGATTGTGCTGCTCTGAGGCTTATCCTCAGGGACAAGCTGCTGATGGGGAGACAGAGGAAAGGCGAAGGGCAAGGAGTCAATTTGTTTTAAATAACTGCAAGCCAGGAGGAAGTCACCCCTGTTCTGCTTCTTGGCTGATTCTCTGACACCCGTCACCCCGCCCCACAGCCAAGGCAGTCCCCCAGGGATTTCCCAGGGCCTGGGGCCAGACCTTCGCATAGGGTTTAATGTGTGATCAGCGTGGGGAAGGGAGACACCCTGGGGGGCAGGACAGCTCCTACCTAACCTACCTCCCCCTGCTTAGAGGAGCTGCTATCAGCAGCCTTGTGGGGAGCTGAATATACCCCAAGCTACTGCTGCCAGACACAAAAGATCTTTAATTGAACAGATTAAAATACCTATTTTCAAATCAAGGTGGGGCTTGCACGTTGTCAGTAATCTTCAGCAAAACCCTCCAGAATGCTGATCCTGGCTCTGCATCTCCCAAGAAGAGCAGCGCACGCACTGGTGTAAGGGTCACAGCCCGGTGAGTTTTGGCCACACGGGGATGGAAGGACACTGTGCTGGCAGCTCCGAGACGGAGCAGAGACAGAGCAGACCCCAGCCCTTCCAGCCGGCTTTGCCCGGGGCCCCCACGGCCTCAGCACCCTCCGCGTCCCAGCGGTGTGCGCTCGGAGCAGCCCCGGGCAGCCGCCCCAGGGACGCACAGCCGCGGCATCCCCGCGCCCCGCCGGCCCCTTGCACCGATGCTGGCGCTCCCGGGGAAGCACAGAGGGGCACGTTCGGATTCGGACACGGCTGAGCTGCTATGAAGGCTGTGCCAGGGGCGTCGGGGGCAGAGCCAGAGGCAGGGAGGGAACTGGCAAAGGCGAAGCCGCGGGCTGGTGCCCCGGGATGCTGTGGGGCAGTCCCACAAGGCACCAGGCAGGGGGAGCCCAGCGGGGCTGACCCTCAAGCCGAGAGGAGCACCCTCATTTAGGCATCATGACTTTATTAAACATTTAAAACACAAAGTACAACATTTATTGGGAAGAATCGCTTTCCTACCAATTACAGTTAATAGGGTAAAATTAATGTACCAATTAATATGGCTGCTTCTAAACTTCGTTAATATGTTAAATACTGTTCCTATCTCTGCAAATGCAGCAAAATAAAGTGATGATCAGGATAGGAGCTAATAAAGTTTTGCTTCTCTGTACTTAAACTATTTGGCATCACTGAGTTAAGGCACAGGAAAAAGGAGATTATTTAACATTTTAAGGTTTGTAAAACCCATAAATCATTTCATACATGCCATATTTGTTGAAAAGGATAGAATACATTCAATTTTACAGTATATTAAACTTCATCTAATTTGAACGTAAGAACAGACCAGCAAAATAAATGACCAATTTCTGAAGCAGAAATTACCATTTGGCTGCTGCCATTATGAAGCTGCTGGTATTTTATCATGTTCTTAACATAATATTGCTTGTCTATTGATGCATAGTTATAGTGCTAGTCCAAATTGGAAGGCGGTGAAAGAGGACAGTGCAGAGGGTTTTTTTAATAGGCGTCATTTGTCAGATGTTATTTCAGAGGTCTTTGCGCTGATGATAATATGCAGATTAAACCAGAAGTAAATAGGGAAAAAAAAGAGAGAGAGAGAGAAAGGAAGGCAGAAAGGGAATGAGAATTCCAGCCCATTTTGGCTGCAGCAGGTGGACGAGCCCCGGTGGGGCCAGATAGCAGTAATTAATCTGGGTTTAAGGGTTTCTTCTGAAACCTCACAGTACTTGACAGAAGGAGATTTCCTCCCTTGCATCCCAATGCTGCGGGGGCCACAGGGATCCTGGGAGCACTGAGCGCCAGGGCAGAACCGGGAACAGAGTTCTTCCTGCCCAGCACTGTCTCCCCATCCTCGCTCTCCCTGCACCATCTAGAAACCTGAGCACAAATAAAAATTATGTTTAGTTTGCAAAACAGGAGGAAGGTATCTCCATCCTCTAGAGTTCATTGTTCTGCTAGACTTGGTATTATAGTGGCAATATATTACAGAGAAGAAAAATCAGCTGGCTGCTGCCTCCAGAATGACAATGGAAACCACAAACACGCTGGAGCTGCAGCTGCCCAGAGGGGATCTGCCAAGGCTCTGCGGGCACTGGGGCACCAGGAAGGGTGCTTATGGGGAAGAAATCCCACCCAGTCCCATGGGCACAGCGTCCCATGGGACAAACGGACCCCTCTTGTGCAGCAGGGACAGCCACACTCCGGGACGGGGCAGGCAGGGACCCAGCACCCTTAGTCACTCCTGCTGCTTCTCAGCCATCTCAGGCTCTTCAGGCAACAGCTCCTCTGCCAGGGCAGAGCACCATCCCAGGGCAGGGCATGACCCCCAGGACAGGGCACTACCCCAAGCATGGCACTCCACTGGCACCTGGAGCAGCCATGCCCGCAAGCAGAGGCAGTCACTGACCACTGACCACTGACCACTGGCCACTGAGCACAGTGCTGCCTATGGGCACAGCTACAGAGTTGAAAACAGCTTCCTACCAAACCCACCTAACCAAAAATGAACAAGGCGGTTCATTTCTATTAAGGACAAGCATCCTGACCCCTAATCCTCCCATTCCCTCAGTGAAGGGCTTCTGCTGCCTGCAGGCTGCCTGGAGAGGGGGCACAGCAGGGGCAGCAGCAGGGATGCCGTGGGCAGAGTGCTCTGCACTGGCACCTCTTGAGAACCCCCCCTGCCTGGGTCTGCTTAAACCAAATGAATTGCTCGGATATTAGAACTGGAATTGGGTTCTGTGCCTGCTAATCTGCACAGGGATATATTGTGCTTTTACATAGATTTCAATTACTTCCCAACCTTCAGTGTGATGATGCGACATTATGCTCTACTGTCAGGGTTTGCCAGCATGCTCCTACTTTTATTTCTCCTGTTAAATATGGTCTTTGTTGCGCTTCATTGATCTCTGAGCATATTCTGCTGTTTACAACTTTGATAATCTTTGTGTAATCTTCAGGGGTAATTGAATTCTGACAAACATAGCTGAATTTTAAACACCACACAGATTTCAGTGCATTGAAGAGCCATGATATGAAAGTCAAAACTGGAAATGGGGAGCAGCATTTGCTTTCAGCTTCTGTCCTGAACAGCAGGAGCTGAGCCAGGCTCAGAGCCTGGGGACATCAAGAGCAAGTTAGGAGACATGACTGGGGATGGGACCAGACCTAGCCCAGAGCTTAATCCCAAGTAGACAATATAATGTCATTTAATGATTTTTTAATATACACCCCCAAGACACTTCTGCACTTGCACAAAATCCCAGGAATCCCACTGGGTCTACTCTGCTAGGATAGGATACAGTCAGCAGCTACCAATCTTCGTTAAATACCTCGGGAATTGCCCTTGTACAAATAAATTATTGTTTTTATGGGCATATATTGTGAATTAGACAAGGGGGAAAACGTTGCAGTTGGATTTTGATGCAGAAGGTTTTTTTGCGGAGCCCATGGGGCACATGCATAGCGCTTCCATAATCATTATTGTTATTTATTATTTGCCAGCACCAGCAACGTGCCCAGCCCAGCACAGGCCAGATGGAACACGGCTGCTGGGCAGCACTGTGCTCCCAGTGCCCGCACACCCCGGGCACCCACCCAGCCTCCTGCTCCTCGCCAGGACACCAGCGCCTGCCCCAGCCTGTCCTCCTCTCCCCCCACTGCCCCCCAGCTGCTGCAGTAAGGCACAGCCTCTTTTCTGGTGGCTGGAAAAACAGCTGTCTTGCTTGAGGACATCAGATTTTTGATGCATTTTCTACAAACTTTAATTTCCCAAACCCTCCTCGCTCAGGATGCAGGGGGACTGCTCAAGCACTCTATAAATTAGTATGCCAGCAGAGCTGCTCCTGGAAGGAGGATAAGCTCAGCCAGACAAGAAGGAGCCTCCAGAAATCTCCGTGCTGGAAGGGAAAACTTGCTGCTCTCCTGCTGTTCGTGCTGGAGCTCCGTGTCTCCAGTTTATTGCAACAGCACACGACAGCCTCGGTGCAGCAAAGATTTTCTGCCGAAGGGTCTGAGCTGCACAGAGGGTCCCCACGCAATCGAAAGAAAAGGAATTAAGGGTTTGTCTGGCCTGAGAAAAGGGATATTGAATCTAATCTGAGACGGTGTAATTTGGAAATCCAATTGCAGTTGTCCATCAGCAAAGGCAGCCACTGGTGAAGGGAGCCAGGAGGCTGTGGAGGACCAGAGCGGGGAGGGCTTAGCCCCACAGGACCGCCAGGAGCCCCTGGGGAGCCCCGGCACAGTGCAAAGCCTCCGCCACCTGCCACAGCCCACGACCCTTTCCAGGGGCTTTTCCACAGCCTGGCAGTGCCACGGGAGCCAGGACACACGGCTGTGAGTCGGAAAGGAGAAGCAGGGGGGAAGCAGCTCCACACGAGCCCTCCCCACCTTCACTCTCTGCCGCGGGAGACGGAGGAAGGGGAACACTGGCTGCCCCCACACCCAGCACGGCTCATCCCATACCGCACCGACATCTCATCCCCCACGAACAGCACGGCTTCCCCTGCACCTCCCTCCCCTGGAGGTGTTTCAGGAGAGACCAGGCACCGATTACAATTGACTTAACACCTTCTGCTAGAGTTTAACTTGGGCTCGGATACCTCCTCATACTTCACATGCCCTGGGTGGTCATTACACTGATATTTTACCAGAAGCCAGACAGTTTTTTAAGCTCCTGGATGGACCCAGTGACCCAAATGAGGTCAGAGTCCTCTGCCATATGGCCCTTGGCTGAAGGCTCCTGCAAACCACCTGCAGCTCCCAGCTTCCCATCCTGCTTCCCCCCCAGACAGGAGGCTCAGAGGGCTTGTCAGCATTTCAGATGCCAAATGTCCATTACTTTGCACGCAGGGCTTGGCAGTAAGGACAGAGTCCAAGCCTGATTGCAAAGCCCAGCAAGCAGCTGCTCCGTGTGCTGGGGTGCTGCCCATAGCGGGCAGTGGGCCATGAGGCCCCTCATCAAGGACAGTGTTAGCTCAGCAGCCCACCAGCCGGCCGGGAATCGCAAGGGGAGCGAGTGGAAAGGAGACACGTGAAGATGCATCAGGGCCACCTGTCCCCAGCCCACCAGCTAGCCCCTGGAACTTCCATGGGTGAGGAAAGGAGGGCAGAGAAACAGATTCGGGCTCAGTTGTATCTCCTGAGGGACTTGGGGGCCCTGATGGAACCTCAGGGCTGGCCCTGCCCTGATGGAGAGGTGGGGAGCAGATGAAACCTCCCTGCAGCACAGCACTGAGCATCCCCCCAGCAGGAGAGCTGGAACAGAGCTACTCTAAGCTATTAGCTCCCCACATGTGCTTTATTTCCTGAATTAAAGAGCAGAATTATAATGAGACTTGACGTTAAATTCCATAAAAAGTCAAGCTAATCAGTGACCAAACCTGTAATTGATTCTTTTGCTAGTTCAATACTTAATGCTACATGTTAAGCAATAGGATTTTACAATTTGCTAGCACTTCACTTACAGAGAATTAAGCAATAAAAATCCATTCAGAGTACAAGCAGCAGGAAGGGAGCCACAGCTGCTAATACGTGAACAAGCCAATAAAGTGGCGCAACACTTGCATCAGTATCTTGTTTTTCAGAGTATCTACCCCTGTTTGATAGTGAAACCTCTTTAACACACGCAAGGGAGGTGTGAAACCCCTAGGGAGGTAAAGCCGAGGCAGGGAACGCCAAGGATGAGGTGCAGGTGGCAGCAGATCACTGCCAGGCCTGGGGGCTGCTCACACCGAGGGGAGCACCCACTCCCCAGCCACAGGGCACTCGGGGGCTCAGCCCAGGGGAGCAGCCACCCCACCGAGACACGGCTGTGCCCCTGGTGCGGGTGTGCTGGAGCAGAGACTGGGACCTGAATGCAGCCACCCTCTCCCTGCACAGGGAGCAGAGCTCCTGCCAGTCAAGGGCCATGGCCACCCTGCACAGGAGGCGGCACGGGAGGGGACAGCGTGGTTGAAAAACGCTGCTTTTTAGAAGATGTTTTTTCAAACTTTTTGCACTATTTGTTTGATATTATTCAAGGCAAAATTCAGACCAAGAAAACAGCTCCCACAGCCATTTCCACAGACAGGTACCAGAATTCAGTTTCAAACAGTTTGTGTTTTAAAATGCAAAATCACCCACTTCCCTCTTTGCCCAGTTTTCCCACCAAGCTTTCCTCCTTTGGGCTTTCCTTGTGTTTCAGCACAAGTCAAATCCTTGTTGGGGAGCCACATGGTGCTTCTGCTGAGCAGTGACAGCAGAGCCAGCGACAGCATATCCCCGGGAAGGGAACACTATCCCATGCTGACCCCCAGCAAAAACCCTGGACTCTTCCTGCCATGCCATGCTGGGCTCGGCAGTGCTGGGGGCATGGTGGGAGTGCAGGATGCTCCCCAACACTTTTACCTTCACCACCACCTCGGCCAGGCCCCGTGCAGTGCGGCAGGAGAGATGCTCTGGAAACACAATTATTATTGTGAGGGGAAGGGCTGTGCTCCTGGTCTCCAAGGGGGTTCAGCTGCCTGCTATGATGATTCAGGGAATCTGCTGAGGCAGATTTTATGAATTCCACTGAAGCTGTGGAACTGCTGCATTAGGCAAACACCTTGATGATTGTCAAGTCAGCCCCTTGCTGTCAGAGCTGCTCTACATTGCCCAGGCCAGGGACAGCAGGTGCTCATCAGTAGACTGCACATCCTCCGCAGCTTTTAGTACTAGCCCTGCACATCTGCCCCAGAGCCCACAGCAGCACGTCCTGCAAGCCCAGAGCCCCTTTCCTGGACTCTCTTCCAGGGCACCTTTCGAACATGTGCAGAGATGCTGCAAGGGAACCTCCTAATCTGAACGCCCAGTGCCCAGCCACCAGCCCCTGACTGCACCACCTGAGCCAGCACGAGCTGCTCTTCAGGGAAGCAAGAGCCGAGCAAGGAGAGTTGGATTAGAACCAAATCTGCCTCAGATGTGAGTGCATGGCCCTGCAGAGTCTCCTGCCAGCAGACCTGAGCCAGGCACACCATGCTGTAGAGCTGAAATGCTGAAACACGGCAAGGAAACAGATCTACAGCCTGAGAAAAAGCATCTGAATGAAAACTTTGAGTAGTAGTAAATCTTATTTTTAATAATGCAGATTAACACTGCCAAGATATGTGGCTAAGAAAATAAAATTTCACTGGGCTGGAGGAGAACATAGAGAAATCAAACCCCACCACTAGGCACAGCACCCGGCTGTGGCTGCAGGGAGCCCCGAGGAGGGGGAGCAGGTACAGGGTGATGGCACAACAGAGTCCCAAGGAGCTGCTGTCACCACTGTCAGACTGCAGGCAGCACCGCTGGGTTGTGGAGATTATATCTTCAAAATATACCTGGCTAAAGGATTCATGTCTGACAGCTTCAAGTGTTAGACAATTTGTACAGCACGAGAATGTGTCTGAACACTTGTCACTGCAGACTTGTACCGGGAGCTGTGGCCACACACTGGGCATGCCCTGCATCTGTTACAGGTGCATCCATCACCTTGCACAGGCGCCGTATGGAATTCACTGAGTACCCAAGCGACGCGCTGCTGCCACCTCCGCAGCGAGGACACCTGGTCTCAGCGCCCTGTGTGCAGCCCTGCACCTCCACAGCCCTGCTCCAGCTGTGCTCTGACTGCTGGCAAGGCAGAAAACCACAGCTTTGGATGCAAGGTTTCTGCTGTCTCCAGGCGAAGCAGAGGAAGCAACTGGAAATGCAGGTGCCTGTGCAGATGGGAGGAAAGCAATAGCTGTCTGTGCTGAGCCAGGAGCTCTCAGACAAAATCATGATCTTGGGTCAGTTCTGGTGGGCATTTGGAGACTCAGTGCTGCTTCAGGTCTGTTCTTTTGTGCCCAGGCTGGGAGCAAGAGCAGAACCCGTGGGTGTCAGTGTCAGGAGAGGCGGGCACCCCACATGCGCCAGCCAGGACCCAGAGAGCTGCAAGCCACCTGAGCATTTCTCCACATGGGATGCCTGGAGAAGCAGCAGGTCCAGCTCCACCATTACCAGGGTTCAGGACACACGCTTGGTGTTTGGGGCTGAGCCTCTGCTCAACTGCATTCTGCACTCCTGTGTCATTTCCCCTACAACACTGAACACCTCATCACCAGGTGTCTGCCAGAGCCTTCAACCGTGAAATTGTATGGCTCTACCTTGACCTTCGATTTTCCACAGTGACCATCTCCTGCAGAATACACACCTCAGCTTGGGGGCATTTCTCTGAGTCAGCCAACAAAAAATACAGGCTCAAAATGTGGATCTCTGCTAATTTGCTAGGATTCCTCCCCCCTTTCCAGAGCAGCCTCAGCACAAGGCAAGGAGCTGGTTTGCTGCAGCAAGGGCTCCAGCAAGGGCTCTGTCCTGCCCTCAGCACTTCAGGCCACAGGGGATGCTGCAGACATCATGCTGACCACGCACTTGGCCCCAGATGGCTCCAGTAAAGGCTGATTCCAAAGCTCCACTGCACTTGCTCCCAGTTCATACCAGTATCTCTCCAGCTACATATGTGTCTCTTCCTCTCATTGAGCCTGCAGAAACAGGCACCACCTACAAGGATCCAAACACTTTTATTTCCCCACCTTCTTCCAGAGGATTTAAGAGAGATTCATCTCAAAACTAAAAAAAGTCCCTGACTCGGTGTGCTGCAGAGCAGGAGGCAGAGAGGACCCACAGTCCTGTGCAGGGACTGGGCTCAGGAGGGCTGGCACTAAGCTCCCAGGGCACATTCGGCTGGGAAGCAAACTGCATCCCACCGGGATGCTCCTCTGTGCCAGCAAACCGGCGCCCTTCCACCACCCAGGGGAGAGAAGAGCCAAGACAGGCCCCTGAGTGCCCCACCCAGGTAGGGGAGCCTTACAAGCAACGCCCTGGTTCCCTGAGGAGGAGAGAAGCCCCTTGCTTTTCCCACCACTCTCAGGTTGCTCCAGCAATCGAGAGGCGTCTGATCTTCCAGGAGTGAGTGAGTGAGAATGCCAGTGTCATTACCAAGTTAATTAGAAAAACTCAAATGGAGCTTTAAACATTTTTATAATACATTTGGGCCCTTTTGGCAGGATTATTGCAATCTTTTGGGTTTCCATTTCCCATTAAAGCACTCTCAGTTGTACACATATAAAAGCCATGTGATCTTGGCTCCTTGCTGCTTTTTTTCCTTCCCCCCCCCCCTTTTTTTTTGGGTAAGATTTATTAAATATTTTAATCAGTTAAATTCTGGCAGCTTAAACATTTTCTTTAATAGCCTTGTTAAATGTGGATTAGATTTAAAATCCCTGCCTCTGAACTCTGAAGCAGCAGTATTTATATGCAACGTTAAAAAAATTAAAAGCTTTACAAAGCGGTAATTACTCCTCTGCTGCAGGAGGAGGAGAGATTGACTTTCTAAGTTATTTTTAGGCAAGTTTTCCAGCCTCACGATTCCCAGACAATACTACACAAGCATCATTTATTCTTCCTGAAGGATCCCCTGTCAAGGTGTGGCATGCCTTAGCTGCAAAGCCCACACCACCAGCTTTGGCTTTGTTTTGTGGCACCAGAAGCAGCCAGCAGCCCTTGCAGGACGCTGCTCCCCCTGAGCACCCCCACACACAGCAGCACTCTCCCTGGTGAGTGGGTGCCCAGCACTGGCCAGGAGCAGCCCAGGAGCACATGGACAGGGGCAGGGGCTCCCCCTTTACCTCCCCCTTCATCAGCTGAGCCCAGCAGCCCCTCACAGCCCCGAGCTGCTCCCATCAGATGTGATGGGCCAAAGCTGCAGCCCCCGGCTGGGGCAGCCCCTGCTCCTTTGTCATCCCGTTCATGACAGTTCTAAGACTTTTGCTGTGTCTAAGTGATGCGTGCCCTGACTGTCACCACAACTCCGTGCTGTGCTTGCAGAGGACACAGAGACCTGGTTTGGTATTACTCGAAGTCCAGGAAAACCTTCATGTGCCATTAAGAAAAGTTAAAGCAGAAGGGAAGTTCTTTGTCCCGCCATAGCAGCAACAAATTTCCCCCGGGCTGGGACAGACCCTGTGCATGCAGGAGCTCCCAGGGAAGGCAACAGACCAGGCTGTGGCAGGGGCAGCATCCATGTCTCTCTCACAAACACACGATGGGCTGGGAAGGGCAGGGAGGGTAAGCAGTGATTTACAAAACATGCCACTGACACCAGTTTAGGCATGCAGGAGCAGAGCAGCACCTCAGGAAGTGCCACGGGGCAGCAGCCACTGAGCAGGACACACATGGGCACCACAAATGCAAAGCCACAAAGAGGGGAGGGTGGCCTGACCACCCCTCAGATCCTCTGGAGAAGCTGCCCTGGCTCCTGGGGGTGGGTTGGTTCAGGGCTGTGTGTCCCCCTGGGACAGGAGCAGGTGACAGGACAGGGCAGGGTGAGCCCCACGTGCAGGACTGCAAGGTGTGCCTCAGCAGGTGTGCCCAGGTCAGCAAAGCTTTCCTGGGAGAAGGTGGGACTGCTACATGCCCCTCTGGATGGTCTGGGAGGCAGCTGGAGGGTCCCAAGGGATCCCAGAGGGTGCCCAGAGGAAAGGTGCCAGGCTTGTAGGCAGCACCCTGAACTCTGGGGAAGCAAAACCCGTGTGAGGGAGGGAGAGCTCCCCGAGCAGCGCTGGACCGCTGAGCTCCCCCTCGCCCGTGTGCTGTGCGAGAGCACAGAGGAGCCCGCATACAGCCCTGCCTGGGCGGCACTGAAGCTCCTCAGCACGTGTGGCTGGAAGGACGAGCTTTGCTGAATATTTCTGAGTAACAGAAGGTACCTTTGGGAGCCTTACCTGGGTTTTAATGAAGCTTTTTGCCATTGAATGTAAGTCAATTTTCTTGGAGTGATTACCCTGTCTCTGGAGGGTATTGTAGGAATAGGTAAGAACTAGAGAGGGCCAGGAATAATATCAAGGACTAAAACAATTCTCAAATAAGGAGAGACAGAAAAACAAGGTAGAAACAGAATGAATAAATAATAAATGGTCTTCAAGAGACAGTCTGGGAACTCCTCTTATCCCACTCTCATAAAACAGAGGAAATATAATGTTGAATTAAAAGGTGGAATAAAAGGTAAACACTTTCCTCATGTGAGCTGTAACAAGTGCATGGGGCTCAGCATGGCATGAGCACAGACACTCCCCAGGGAGCTCAGCTCTGCCTCACAAACTTTGGCCCTGGGCTGCAGAGCAAGAGCCTGGGATCTGCTGGTGGCTTTGGTCTAGGTGGCAAACTGGCTCCCTCCTGCAGCAGAAGCATCTCCCTGAGCTGATGAGAAACTCAGAGTTGGGGTTTCGGGGCTGAGATGGATGTGTGGGAAGGATGCTCTGCCAGTGTTGTTACATGCTGATGCTGCGTTCCCACCCTGGGGTGCCAGCTTCCATCCTCTGGATCTGCAGCTGGTCCTGCAGGGACTGTCATAAAGCCACAGGTAAAACATAGGAACAAACAGATTTAAGAAGTGCAAATGCAGGAAGAGGCCACGAGCAGACTGTTCCTGCCTCAGCTAGCCCTGTGAAGCTGGCTCCTGGGGATGGGACTTCAGGAAACAGGAACTCCACTCAGTTCTGCACCAGAGAATGAAGACGTTCTCCTTTTAAAATTCATAAAACAGCCCAGACTGTAAGTTACAAACTGCGGAGCTCCTATTTACATATATCACTGCAACAGCCACAGTGCTCGTTATGAATTATTTAGCATGATGCACTCTCACACCAGCCCTGCTTGCTCTGTGGCCTCCTCTCAATTAGGCCTTTGTGGCAGAGGGGTCAGTAATAACAGGTCACTTAACTGTGAATAAAAGTGACACAGGGAGATATGCTGGAGTATTTATTTGTACTGTTGTATTACTGTAAAACTGTGTTTATGGAGAGCAGCTCCTCACATGTTTACCTGTCATGTAAAAAATGTGTTTGGCGCAGTGCACGTGACACACGGTTTCTGCCCAGCACATGTGGCTGCTCCGTGCCTGCTGGTGCCGAGCCCCGCTGCCGGCTGCCCTCGCTGCGGGCACTGAGCTCTGCCAGCCCGGGGCTGCTGTGCCCCCGGGAGCTGGGGCAGCTCCGAGGCTGCTGGGCAGCACCCGGGGGTGCTCACCCTGCCCAGGCGAGCACGGCTTTGCATCCAGGCTCAGGACAGCGCAGTCCCGGCGAGCGCTCAGGGCAGGCACCATGCAGGCATGGGAGAGCTGCCAGGAGCAGTCACTAAAATGAAACATTTTGTGGCAAAGAAGCAGATTTGCTGACAGTGAGTTTGGTTTGTCAATTTATTTGGCTTTCAAAAGGACAGTGTTTTAAGGAGAAGTTTTGGTGCTTTTCCACCTGATGCCTTTAATGTTCCTAAAAAGAAAAAATTCAGTAAGGATGTGAAGTTCTTCATTTTGGACCAAATTAAGCACTTCTCCACACAGAAAGGCTGCCCTTTGTTCTGTGTTTTATGGTACTCTCTGCTTTGTAGAAGTTTTTGAAAAGTCATTTAATGTCAAGCCAATGTTTCTGGGCTTTTTGAGCTGCAAGCAAATAGAAAAATCAGGTTTTTACCCCACTCCCCAGGCAGTTCTCTCCCAGCTGGCAGCTACTTCTCCCGTCTCTGCCTGGCACCCTCCATCCCTCCCATGTATCAACCTCCACCAGCACAGCTGCACTGCAGCTCGCCCCTGCTACCTGACCCAGGGCCATGGCCCCGGGGGATAGTGGGGACCCCACAGCCTTCAGCCAGGCAAGGATCCCACTGGCCTTGGTCTGCAACAGTCCACAAATTCATTTGTCATTAGCAGGATCAACCTGCATCAAAAATTGAACTGTGCCTAGCGGAGCTCCACTGTCAGCAGGAGATGCTCGTGGGACCATCCTCCGTGCAAGGGGATGGAGAGGAGCATGGGATGAGGGCCCAGCACGTCTCTGTAGAGATGAACCCCAGTCCCTTGTCTCCAGAGGATGCAGCCAGCCCAGCCTTGCTTTATGCCTTTGCAAAAGGCTCTGAATCCCAAATCCCATGGGGAGGGACAGTAGCAGCCTCTCCCTCCAGAATGCCAAGGTTGGCTGCTGCCTCCTTTCTTGGCCTGGCAGGATAGGGCAGCAGGACTGGGGCTGCCCTACCACTGTGGGACAGGGCTGGGATCCCTCACATCCAGCAGCAGCACCTTGCCAGTGCTCAGTACGGCTTTTCCCAGGAACTGTTATTAGCTCAGTATGGGAGGTGATAATAACAAGCCATTAATGGGAATCTGTTTGAGTGCCACTGTGTGGCAAGATCGTAAATTAATGGTCGTTTCATTTATTGTCATTTTATCCATAACAAGATGCTGATTTTCCTCCTGGGATAATGAAATTGATCTGTAAGAACCATAAATCCTCCCCCGTGGTGTGGCTGGAGCAAGGTGCTGGATTAACAGGCTAATGGCAGAGATGTGAAAGCTCATGAATCACGTGGCGGCGGGAGGAGAGGGCAGCTGTGCTGGGGGGAGCCACGCTGGCATCACGCTGCCTCCTGTGCTGGAGTGCTCTGTGGGCTGACAGCGAGGTATTTCAGGCATCAGATCAGGAAGATCCAAATATCCCTCGGTGTCTTGTATTATCTGTTCATGGAAAATAATTTTTTAAAGGCAAACCAAAATGGTCCAGGACACTCCCTCGCCTTCACCCCATCAGGGCTGTCCCAGGCAGATGCTGCACGGCCTGCCTGTGCACCAGAAGCTCAGGATCAGCCAGGAAGAGGATTGATGGCTTCTGCAGCCTTCACCTGGAGCATAAAACAAAAACACATTGAAAATTTATAGCACCCATTGAGCTGAAATGCTTCCTTTGCTTCATGTTCCCTGCTGTTCCCAGGAACCCCAGCCAAGTACCTTTACTCAGTGGGCAAGCTTGGCTTCACAATAGTGACCACCTGGAAATAAAAATTAAGAAGCGGAAGTTTCTCATAATAAAGTCTTTAAATGGGAAAAGGAGTTAGAGCTCTTAGGGTGATGAGTACCCTCCCCATCCCTCTGCAGAAGCACCAGCAGGGACACACACCTTGCTCCACGCCTGTCCCACACTGAGCTGGCTGCGGTGGCTGCCAGAGGTCACTGACCCAAGCAGTCACTGTCCCAGTCACTCTGGTGGGACCCCACTTCTCACACCCCTCGAGTGCTTTAATCACCTGATGCCTGTTGGAGCCTCACTCCTTACCCCTTCCCTCTCCTCATCTTGCTTTCCCCTTCACAAAATGAGACACCCTTGCCTGGCTCAGGGCAGGATGCGGCACCTGGGCTGGCTGGGCAGAGAGCCCCCTACTCAGAGGGATCCTTCAGCAGAGAAAGACAGTGGGGAGGAGACCCCTGGGACCCTCTGCTGCTCCCAGGAGCCCTCTGCAAACCAGCACTTCCTGTGGCGAGGTGTTTAGAAGGCTTTACAGCTTTCTGGGCTTTTTTCCTTGTGTAATTCAGCAGAGATATAATTTTAAATATTGCTATTTTTCTCACTCAGATATGAGAAATATTAACTGGCCAAACTCTGCTGTGGCTGTCACCATCCTTTTAGCAGTGTGATTGCCAGCAGGGATTTATCGTCCTCCCCGCACCTGGGTTATTTGAGTTTTGCTTTGCTGCAGGGCCAGGGCAACAATAAATTTCCTTCTCCTCTGGAACATGCTCTAACCTCTCATTTTCTAATAAAGTGTTAAACCTTGGAGCACTCACACTGGCCTGGTGCTGGAGAGGAGTGGAGTTCCAGCTAAGCCAATGAGCTGCCTGTTGCGGGCAGGAGGGCACCCTTAGGGGCCAGGACATCTCTTCCCGCGGTGGCTGTCATGAATTCTGGCTTCCTTTTCCAGGGAGAGCCCCCTCCCCAGGCAGAGGCCGTGTCCTGCCTGTCCCTAGCAGCCACACCCAGCAGAGAAGAGTGCCTGAAGGCATCAAGGCAGGGTGTGCAGGAGAACCCCCCCAGCGAGGCATGACCAGGACACTGGCAAAAGGGAGCAGCTCAGGGAGATCCCCCGCCCCACAGACGGTGTGTAAAGGGAGCAGCTCAGGGAGATCCCCCGCCCCACAGACGGTGTGTAAAGGGAGCAGCTCAGGGAGATCCCCCGCCCCACAGACGGTGTGTCCCAGCGCAGCCCCCTGCCCACTCCAGCCCACGCTCCTTCAGCACACAGCAGGCTGGACCCTGGCCAGCAGTGGAGGGGCTGCAAGAGCTGCTGGCAACGCTGAGCTCAGCACCAGCACAGGGTTTAGGCTGTTAAGAAGCGTCCCAGCCAGCAGCCCACCACTCCTCGCCTTTCCAGCCCTTCCTGCTCCTACGGGGCTGCAGGAGAGGCTGATGGGGCAGGAGGGATGATGGGTGGGTGGGTGGTGCGTCTGCTGCTGGTCCATGGCAGAACTAGAGCTGACTGCAGCACCAGGTTTCGCTGGCTGAGCTGGTTGGTGAGTTATGGCACGGGGCCCTGTTCTGGAGATACGGTTTTTCGAATATATTCTGTTTGGATTGGCAAGTTGGTCTCACTCTTTCTCAACTGACTGATAAAGCACTAGACAGGGGATTAGTCCTCTTGGAACCTAAAGAAAGAGGTAATTTGGGTTGTTTATAGCCTGCAGGGGTAGAATCAAAATGTACAATACTGAGAGAGTCAAACTTTTACAGCGTATGGCAGAGCCATAACTCAGAGCAAGTATCACACATTACAGTCCTGTGAAATGCATTCCCGTGACAAAAGGCTGGAAAGGCAGAAAGAATGAGAGGAATTAATCTGTTCTTGGGACAAATATTGTAATGAAGACAGGAAATGCCAAAAAAATTAACCCCCGCCTGGTTCAGTGTTGGCATTGGAGTGCTTAGCCCAGAAGTCCCCGCTCTGCGCTTTGGGCAGCATTGGAAACAGCCCCAGCCCCAGCGACTCTGCCGTGTGGGCAGAGGGGAACCCTAGCCTGACCTTGGCTTTTCTGCACTAAAGAGTAACAGCTTTCCCTCAACTGGGTTTTGCTGGATTTCCATAGCTATTAAATCTAATTGCTGAGATAGAGTTATAAAATTATAATTTTAACCATGCAATTTAGATGGAGTAACCGGTCGCCTATTTCTGTGATTATCCCTGATTATTAAATGAACAGCTGCCTCCAAATATGTTTGCAACAAACTAATTCAATGGGTGCATGTGCCTGAATATTCATGGCCCTTATTCACAGCACAGATTTTTTCACTGTGACTTTAAAAGTTAATTTATCCTGGCAATTTAAATAAATCCACTTCCATCAGCCTTGGTTCGAGCTCCAGACTTTGACACTGAGTTTGGCAGCGAGGAGGGTGTCCCAGCCCCTGCCTCAGCGGCCGCTCGCACAGACACCAGCGCCGGTGTCAATTCCAGGCTTCTCCCGTGTCTTGTTTGTGGGTTTGACAACTCTTCTCTGCACAGAACTAACACAGTGTGACACTCCGCAGTCTGTTTGGTTTAGCTTTTCCACTAAAATTTGCAACCATGCCAAGCAGCCAGGAAATAACCCGCCCTCCCCAAGCACTGAAATATGGGTACAGCTGGCTGGCACGACAGCCAGCCGGTGGCTCCCCCGGCTGCTGGGCCAGTGTCGGCTGAGGAATGGCTCCCAACAGCTAGCAGTCATCCTGGTATCAGGAATTTAATTTTCCTCCTTGCAAAGGAGGTGCCTTGCATTGCCACCAGCCAGAGTGAGGGTGGAGGGGCCACGAGCATCCCAGGCAGCCAGAGCTGTTTCCAGCCTGCAGTGTGCCAGGGGTGGCTGTGGAGCAGCCATAGGGGAAGGCACCACGACACTGGGGTAGAAGGTGGCAATGGGACGCAGTGCCAGTGCCCTTTGCCATCTGGCCGCTTTGGCCATCTCTTGTGGCCCTCGTCAGGGGCAGACAGCACAGACTGAGGCAGAGCTGTGTCAGGGTCTGGCTCCACATGGGCTAAATGCTACTGTCCCCAGCCTGGCCTGCAAGAACACTAAATGTATTTCTTGGACTTAAATCTCTGTGCACTCTTCAGAGCAAGCTGCACTGCTACTGACCACAGAGGCATTTTAATAATAGCCACAGCATGATACAGACTGCTTAGAAACCCGAAAGTACTGCCTGAGTGGGTGCCCAAGAATAGTTATTTCACCTGATGCTGCTCCTGTCATGAAGCTCTGGAGTTCCCCCTGAGGTCTTCCAGCCACAGTGGCAGCATGCAGCCTCTGGACCCCAACAGAAACCTCCTGCACTTGGGAATGTGCTAGGCTTTACATACTTACTGGAGAGAAACAGCAGCTGCTCAAGAGGCAAGCTCAGTTCCCAGGACACATTTCTGAGGTGCCTATTAGGCAAATGCTAGCAGCATACGCCTGAGTTCTCCAGGCAATCCATCCATCCTGCCCCCGTGGAAGATCAGCAGCCGCTCCACTGGAACAGGCACGCACCAGCCTGGAACACCAAGCCTAGTTGGGGCAGTGACTTGTGCAACCTCTGAGTGCAACAGCTTCCTCGCATCCTCACTGACATGTCCTTTGGCAAGCAATCACCATTAAAAAAAAAAAAGGTCTTTTAAAAGCTTTTATTAAAAATCCAAGAAAAAAAGAAAGAAAAGAAAAATCTGTTAAAGCATTTGAAATGTAAAGTAGGGCTTTCATTTCAACAGCATCCCTGCTGCCTTTTGTCTCTTCCTGTACAGAGGTTTCACAAAAAGATCCACAGTTTGACAGATGTTCAGATAATATTAAAGAAGGCAATATCTGATTGTGGGGGAAAAGAAACAGCTCAGCTGAGCCAGGCCAGAGCTGTCGGACTGTGACCGGCTGTTCTGCTGAACCAAACATCAGTAGAAAGGAGGGCTCAGAGGGGCCCGGCAGCCCCTGCTAGAGAGAGGAGCCCATTCCACAGCCTTCCCAGCTCCTCGAGCCCAGCATGTCCTCCCAGGGGACATCTCTCCATCAGTGTGTCCTGGGCCCCCCAGGTATAGGGGCCTGGGTCTGAACCTCTGCAGTTCCCATGGCTCAGACAGAGCTGTCTCCCCAGCTGTTCTCAGAGTGCCTGTCCCTGGGTGCTGAGGCTGCATCACTTGGGCTGTTTGCGATGGGTGGGCACAGGGACAGGCCCTGTTGCTGGGCTCTGCCTGTCCCAGGCATCACCTAAGGAAATTTCCAAGGATCCACATGGAAACTCATCCCTGTTTACCAGTCCCTTTGGGAGAAACCAAACTTCTCTTCAGCCCCTGTATGGCTGCTCTCAGCCCTGTGTCCCTGCTCTATGGGGTTGCAGGCCCTGCCCTGGGACCAGGCACTCTGGGTCCCTGCCCAGGACCAGGAGCTTTGGGTCCCTGCCCTGAGAGTGAGGTTTGGCAGGGATGCCACTGTCTTGGAGCTGGGGAGGCAGGAACAGGCACCAAGGAGTGCTCCTGCTGTTCTAACAAGGAACAATAGATTAAAAAGCTAGTTAAAAATTCATCCAGGAGAGGCAGAGTTTCCCAAGCATATCAGAGTTAATATTTATAAAGGGGATTGTTGCTCAGTCTCAATTATCCTAAAAGCTTGGTACAACTGATGCATTGGAGAAATCACGAGCACAGACATGTCAAGGGAAAACCATTCCCTGTGACCGCTAACAAAATGCAATCAGATCTGCAGCATGTGGAGCCAATTGATTTTCAACAAGTCCTACAATGTAAACAAATGATTGATTCTCAGCACTTTCATTTCTGAGCAAGCAGCCAGACACCTCTCCAGCTCCCGGTGCAGGTGAGGCTGGAGGTAAATGCAACTGCAGTGGGGCAGCTGGAGCACTTTCATCAACCAGAGAATAGCAGGAGCTTTGATTTTTGTTTCCCCAGCCACTAAATAATGAACAATTCCTCATGTAAGCAGCCCCCGATCATGTGAAATCCTTCTGCTGCCAGTGGTCATGTCGGACCATATTCTACCTTCAGTGGGAGTCAGGAGTTTTTTATTTGCTTTTGCATTTTGCCTCCTCTGATGTTTCCAGCTTTGCTGTGATTTACTCGAGACAGATGAGACAGGAATATCTCCAAGAGCTTTATCACTGCTTTGTCAGTGGCTGCAGCAGTGCGCTGGTGTGTGTCTGTGCCAGCCGTACAGTGGCTGCTCAGATCGCTCCCCGCTCCCTGTGAAACCAATCAGCCATACTCCACTGCACCAGTGGCTGCCAGACCATGCCCCTGGGTATGTCAAATTAAACCCCAACCCAGCACGGGCAGGCTGCCCACATCAGCCCCTGTCCCTGGGCAGGGGTGGGCACCCGGGAGCTGAGGCTGCAGCTGCCAGTGCAGCACCCACCCCCATTGGTGGAGTCACAGGACTCTGGGGTGTCAACCACTGGCACATCTCCCTTTCCCCCTCATTCATACCCCTGGTTGCACCCTCCAAACTGTTTTGGTGCCATGGAGGCACCAGTGAGGGGCATTCTGTGCTCCCCCACCCTCCAAGCCCTGCTGGAATGCTGTTAGGATTACTGGTGGAGTAACTGAGGGGAAAAGTCACATTTCCATGAACTGTGATAATTATTGCAGCAATAGGTATAAAACCCCTGCACTTCCAGAGCTCGACCACCCGCCTGTTTCCACCTCATGTGCAGAGGGATGAGCTGTCCCGTGCTTCTGCAGCGCAGGGTCCCGAGGGTCCCCAGGAAGGAGGAGCCCCTGCCCCGTTCCCAGAGCCCCAGGGAACAAAGGCCTGGAGCTCTGCTCTCCCAAGGGTGCCAGCCACCCTATACCAGCAGTGGAGAGCTGCCCTTGGGGCTGGGAGCCGTAGCCAGCCACGCCTGGGTATGCAGTTCAGTCCCTGCAGAGTGGGAACAGTGTGGGGCTGCTGCCTTGGATGTCCATCTTGGGCTACAGCTGCCCTCTGGCACAGAACCGAGGCCTTCCCAGGAGCAGCCTCTTCTTTCCAGAGCCCTCCGGGGTTGGCCATGCATGACCCCCCAGTGGGGGTCCCAGAGGTGCCAGAGGCTCCTCAGCTGGTGTGTGTGGTGGGACACACGCTGTGGAGAGGGTTGGTGGTGCCTGTGCCATGCCGGGGGCTGCCAGGCATAGAGCCCGCTCCTGGCGCCAGGGGCTGGCACCATTCCCCGTGAGTGGGCGCAAATTCTTCCTAAAACACAAACAAAGGAGGAGGCTTGCGTGGGCATTGAGAGATTCCTGCACATAGAGGGACTCCACCAGGGCCAGGAGTGTTTCTGTTTAAAATTAAAATGGTCTTTTCAAAGCAAATTAAAACTCGTTGTGAAAGCAACCATGAACATCTGTGATCTCCTCACAAAAGCCTTCCTGGCTCTTTTAGAAATTACCCTGTGCCCATTATCAGCATAATTCTGCCTCTTTATTTCAAGCTTGCAAGATATTTGTATTTTGAATAATTTTTACAGAGTTCAAATGTGAATCACAAGCTGGTTTTTCTGCTTATGTATTAATTGCATGTGTGTGTCCAGTGCTAAGCCTTATTGCCATGTAATTTGTACAACGTAATTAACCATGTAGAAACCATATTACGTTGTGTTTGGAAGTGTTACATCCAGTTAATCTAATTGACTAATAACATGTTTTCATTTAGCAGCACGTACTGTATTTCCAGTGATTGAATTAATGTCATGTTAACGGCTGCTTTTTGCAACAACATTTGGCATAAATTGCATTAAAAATTGATGTTCGTACAAATGTATTTTGAATACAGCTCAGCATGTGGCCTGGGAAAACACTGCTGCTGTTTATTAAATCAGCTCCACTTACGAGTGCACTCCGAGGCACAGCACCGCTGCCCTGCCCGTGTGCTGGGACCCCCTGGACCACTGTTCCCCCGTCCTGCCACAGCTCTGAGCCAGACTCCTCCCACCCCCTTGGGCTGGCAGTGCCCAGGGTTACAACTTTGCTGCCTGGGCTCCTGTGACGGGTTTTAAAAGGAGTCTCTGTTGATGAGATTGTGGTGGGAAAGCTCCAGGCGCCTGCTGGTAGAGGCAGACCCAGCGGCACCACCAGCCCTGAGCCCCCATGGCCGCACCTGGCCAGCCCGCCGGCCTCTCGCGCAGCAGCCGTGAGGACAGGATGGACACGTGCTCCACAGCCACCTCCTTCCCTCCCGTCCACGTTCGCAGGTGGGGCCCAGGGCGGTGGATCGATGCGCCTGTAGCCAGGAGACTCTCTCACCGTGATCTGCTGTGGGAAACAACTGGAACTGCAATGCCCAGACCATTCTCCACATCTACCCGCTCTGGAGAGGCCAGGAGAACGGGCATGGGCAAGGCCCATTGAGCACAGCCAGGCCAGTGCTGTCCAAGTCCATGACCACAAGCCCAATGAAGGAGCCCAAGGCTCCCCCTGTTTCTCTGTGACAGATTAAAAATCCTGATTTTTTTTTTTTTATTCTATACCCGTCAGTGTATTCTGTTTCTGCTGGGATGGAGGGAGTTGGTTTAAGATACTTGTGAAAGCAAAGCTAAAAAAGAACAGGAAAATTGCTGGTTGTGGTGGCACTCGTCCAAAGCCAGGAAAGCAGGAAAACAAGGCACAGATATATTTGTGCTGATGGCAGCTTGATGTCTTGTCTCCTCACAGACATTTTCCATGCCATTGCAAAACCACATTTTCCCCACCTGTATAAGCACCACGCTGGTAAACTGGAGGGGCTGTAAAAGATACCACAAGTGGTCTGCGAACTGGGGGTGTTTCACAGCTTTGTGTGGGAGAAAGTTTCCCTTCCTTGGTTTGCTGTCTTCTTTGCAGGCTATACAGGTTCCATTCTCCGTCTCTCTTAGAGTCACTGCTGATCAGCTCCACGGGTGAGCATCCTGTGGAGGGGGACTTACTGGAACTCCATCCCTGCTGCCAACATGGCCAGCTGTAACCCTACAGCACCCACATCCCGTGTGGGAGCAGCGAGGAGCCGCCACAATGGCACGTGCCCTTCCCGCCGCCCGTGCCGCCCCCAGCGTGGCCTGTGCGCCGCGAGGGAAGGAGAGTCCTGCAGGCCCTGCTGCAATGGCAGAGACATGGTGCAGAAGGCAATGCTGAGCAGGACAGCACAGCATGGAACAGCCTTTGCCGGGGCAGCTGGGGGCTGACACCACCAGCCAGGAATGCTGCTCCCAGGAGCCGATCCCTGTGGGTTTCAAAGGCAAAACGTGGACTCAAGCGCCACCCTAGAATCACCGCAAAGAGGAGTGACAGCCTTGACTCATGGCATTGTACCTCATTGGACCCCAGTGCGTTATTGCATCCCACCGAAGATCTCTGGGAAACAAAAGCATAACCAGAAAAAAGCTTAAATCACAGAACCACAGAGCAATTAAAAGTCATGTTCATACAGAGCCATTAGTGCTGATTCTCACACTCTTTACATAGGAGCAGCACATAATAATCATTTCCAATTAAATTACGCTTCTCCAAGGTGCATTAACCACTTTTATCCATCCGATTAATTGGACGCATCTCTGCTGCATGGAGCAGTTACACCCCTCCAGAGGGAAAGCAGACAGTTAATAACACCTGCTGCTGCGGTGCTAATGCAGGAACACTCTGCTGTCAAACCCACGGGCGCATTCACTGCAAACTGTCCACACAAACACAGCTCTGGGGCTCCCTGCTCCTGCATTGTCCTGTGCTCTGTTCACTCCTGCAGTGTGACGAGGGGATGCACCAGTGCTGGGTCTCCACACCAGCACTTGGATCTTGTGTTCCCTTCCTCCCAGGACACGGCACGTGGTAGTTCTGTGGAAAGTAGTGGCTTCTGTGAGTAAATTACAGAGGGCCCAATTTGTGCAGGAAGAGCTGACCTGCTGCCATGACCCAGGGGTGAGAGTTTAGTTACTTGAGAGGGATGCACGTTTCCACGCAAATTCTTTGGGCACTCAATTCTTCAGACTCCTCAGTGAGAAATGAAGGCAGATTCCTTGCACCCAGCAAAAGTGAGGTTTGTGCAACACCGCAGCAGCAGCAGGGCAGCACGTATCTGAAATACAGTGAATGGGACACCCAGACGTGTGTGGTGGCCTGAGTGGTTCTGCAGAGAGCGCACAGACACGAGGGCAGCTGCACCTGGGATGGAGCCCCAAGGTGCATTCCCACCAAAGAGGTGAGAAGAGATGGTTAAAAGAATTGTCTGCTGACCTTGGGGCTTTGTGAATCGGGTCAGTACAGTTCCATGAACCCTACCCCTTTCTCATGATTGCGGTTCCTCTGTGGGAGCAACCACTTGGACATCCCTTGGGGACTGAAGTAATTCCCCTGTGATGGGAGGCAGTGCAAATATGGAAACAGCCAGATGCACCCAGAGCAATGCACACATGGACCCCAGGTACTCACACTGGGGAACAGCGACATTGGGTGGGCACTGGAACGTCACCAGAGTTCCTAAACCAGAAACATGTTGAAATGAGCAGGAATGGGACAGAGACAGCCCATGTCTGAGAGGCAGAGGTCTTTTCCAGAAGGCCTGATGAGTCTCTGACCTGCGCTGGAGGGGAGGTGTTGGGATGGCAGATGTGTGTGTGTGCTCCCACGTGCCCGTGCCGCAGGCATGGCAGCGTTCTCACTCGTTCTCTGTGCAGGCACGGATGACATACCCTCAGGAGCATGCAGTTATCAAAATGTTATAAATTGCTGCCTTTTAAATAGTGTGGTAATTTGCTAGTCCATTACAGGAGGAGTTGTAGGATACAAGGAGCACGCTATGAAAAATTAAGCCTTCTGCGTCACTGCTGACCTCCGCAGCTGAGGTGCTCTCAGAACTGCTCCATTATGTCAGCCTGCCCTGAGCAATTAGCCACCCGTCAGCACTCATCAGCGTGTCACCGTGCCTCAGAGGACAGCGGGCCCGCAGTTCCCTTCCCCGAGTCATTCTCTGCGGAGGTTCCAGTCACCGCTGCATGCCCGATAGTCACCGGGAGGTGGTCCCAGCAGGGAACCACAGCGGCTCCATAGCCACCTCTCCTGCTGTAATTAGCATGTTTGCATAGCCATCACTGTGAGCTGCACCAACTAATTTTAGTCCAGCAGTTTCATTCTCTGAATTCCTCAGACTTGGGAACAACCCTTTCTCGTGAGAAGCAGTGTTTTCAGCGGCAGTGCTGCTGCCCAGTGCTGTCTGTGCAGAAGGCAGCCTGCTCCAGCATGGCAGCACTGATGCTTCCCAACAGGACATGTTGCTCTGGGGCTGGGGCAGGGGTAGTTGAGCCCCCCATTCAGTGTCTTGCTGGCAAATGCACAGGTCTCCTCTTCCCTGTTTCTCAAAATATATACCTTTCAGGACAAAAATAAACACGTGAACACAGGATGTGCTACTCCCAGGCTTTCTGCCCAGAGCCAAGGTGACAACCAGCAGTTCGGAGGAAACTTGCACACAAGTTACGCTGAGCCAGCTCATTAAAAACACATCAGGGAACCTCCAGTACCCTGGGAACCCCCAAAGCAGTTTCTGATCCTATCACACACACAAAACACATGGGTTGTCGCCGTTCTGCTCAAGCAAAACCCCTCAAAACAGGGAATGCAGGAAAGGGTGGCAGCAACATGGGGCCAGAAGCTGGCACAGCCTGGTAGGGACCCCTCAGGCCCCCACCCACCACGCCCAGGCACACAGTGCACCCACCCTCCTCCCAAGGATGAGCCAACACTTCCACCATGGGCGGCTGTCCTGGTCCCTGTTGGTGTGGGACAGCTGCGAGCCTGGGCAGGACCTCTCTGGTTTGCATCCTCCACATCACATTCCTCACAGCAACACCATCAGGGAGCTTTGTGGGATCGTGAATATGAATTGCTTTGACCTCACTTAGTCTGATATGGAAGAGTATTAAATCTCTATTTTTCAAGCACTAAGCCTGTGTAATAGAAGGATGCTGTGAGCAATTTGCAGTAAGATGAAGGGATATTACTGTCCTGGGAGACAGACAATCCAACCACATCCACAAATTGATAACAGAGATAGTGGCTTAGGTTCATGCTAGCTATTAATTAAGGGCATGTTTTATGTGGAAGACAATACCAGCTTACACTGGCAGGTACTTGCTGGCCTCCCCTCCCCTGCGGTGAGCGGCGCTCCTGGCGCTGGAGCGCAGCCAGGTGGGTTCATACCTTGCTGAACCACAGTTCACACACGTACATTTGAATCTCTGACAGGCAAAATTAATTTCTCAAGCCTTTAGCATTCGCAGCTTCAAGAGCGGCTGTTCTGGCTGGGGAGCGGTCACGGCTGCTGGGAGCTGTGCCACCCGGAGCAGCGTGCGAGCCCTCCTTCCAGGGACAGTCAAAGGCTTGGCCAGCCCAAAGCACCACGGTGCTGAGAGCTCTCACGTCTCTGGCTGCTAATGAGCACTAACCATGTCCCAAGCTCTTCCTCTGCCCTCAGAACTCACTGCCTCGTTAGCTGGCTGAGCCCCAGCTCTTAGCAAAGAAATCCAACATCAGGTTTCACTCCTTCTCTCATCTTGGCTGTGGCAGCATCCCACTCAGCTGTTACCCCTCTCCCACTTGGTGCTCTCAGCAGGCTCGCACTTCCTAGCCCCTGTGGCAGGACTCTCATCTCACATCCACTGATTAACTTAGGATGATAACACAGCCACTAATTTGTCCAAATTATCAACAGAATATTATCCTTTTACAATCTTCTGCTCCTCATCCTAGAATTTAGCAGCAAGCCTGCAACATGCCCTGACAGCTGGCCCCCATGCTGGCACAAAAGACCCACTGCTGCTTCAGCTTCACTCAGCAAACCCTCTCCCCGGCCTCATTTGGGTTCCCTGAGCAGGGCAAGCCCATGCAGGGACACTCGCCCTTGGGAATTCACAGCCGCCCACGGCAAAAGGTGAAACATTACAGAGGGCAAGAACCAAGAGACCCCAACCAGTACCTCCGGAGCCTGTCCAGCTGATGGAGCCAAGGTACACAGTGGATCCAGAGCCCCAGCAGTGCCACAGTGTCCAAGTGTTCGTCTAGAGGAGGGTCTTCCCAGCAGGAAGTTGCAAAGCCAAACAGTGCAGGTCAGCCATGGAGGTATGTATATAATACTGGAGAAAGCAACAAGAAAATCATGTGTCATGAATAAATTAAAGCACCCCTTTTTATGGACAGACACCTATGGAAAAGAACACAGATAAACCAGGGGGCTGGTCTGGGGAGACAGAAAAGGTTTGGTTTTTTTTAAGATGGGACTAGAGAACAGCTGGAGAATTGATGAGGTGGCAAGGACAGGAGATGGCTCCAGGCTCCCGCCGACACCTTAGAGCCCTTGTCCTGGGCCACAGGCAGGTCACACACACCTTTCTGGAAAACTGTGCTCAGAGATGGGGGGAACTCTTGGCAGGAAGCATCAACCCTTACAAACCATGACAGCTCCCTTCAAGCTCTCCTGGCCACAGGTTCCCAGAAACATCTGTCAGACCTAGGGTACGTCCATGAGCTGGACAGGAGCAGACCTGCTCGGACATCCCCAGCTGAGCAGAGCAAGGACAGGCAGGCAGGGACCTGGGTAGGGGCTGGTGGAGAGGGGTATGCTGGCCAACGGTGAGAAATGGAAAAATGCACAAAACAAAGGGAAAGAAGGACAAGTTGGAAATCAGGCCACTGAGGATGAAAGGAACAGCCCTCACAGTAGGAGAGTTCACAGCTGCAGACATATCTGGCCACAGGCTCACCCTGTCTGCAGGGTCTCCATTAAAAGCCCAATGCAAATGTGCTTATGAAGCCCAAACCTGTCCTGGGCTGAAGTGCCCCTTCACCCAGCAGCTCTGGGAACACGCGTGCCTCGGCACACCTGGCACCTGTAGCCACATCCCGATGCTCTCTGGGGCTGGTGTCTGTACCGCGCCCAGCACGCTGCGCTTCCAGCATCCCAGGCTGCCTGCTGCAACCCAGCTGTATGTCTGATCTTGGGTGAGAAATTTCTCTTTATACCAGGCTGTCTATTCAAGTCATAAAAATAGGCTTTTTTTCCTTCTGTAAGTGCAACACTTTTCATATTTTTACTTCCAGCTGTCTAGATAGTATTTCACTTTTTTCATTTCTAGTACTCGCTCTCAGTTATTTAATGTGAATTTCTAGGGCATGGTGCCCTTAGCAGACATCAGAGCAATATAACACAAGAAATCAGATATACACAGTTCTAGGAGAAGGCAGGAACAAAAAGACAAACTAGGCTCTTAATACATATGGTGCTTTTGATTCATGGAATATAGAAAATTGTATTTGATTATATCTGTAATGGATCCTCATAACTTTAGATTAGGGTTATGCTGATGGCCCAACTAATGGACAGTTTAGTGCAGGAATAGATTTCATCCTATCATATTTTTTCCTGGTATCAATTACTTGGAATGTTTAAATGTCTTATTTCTGTGGATGTTTATTGCTTAATTTTCCTTTCTAAGAAAAGCCTACACTCACACAATGCCCTGGTGCTCTTCTTCTAAGGGGCAAGGAACTACAGGGCTGTGCTCCTGGAGCCCAGAAACTCCCATCATCTCTGGCTGCACAGGCCAGGAGATCCCCTCTGGAGGTTCACAGCTACTGGCACCATTGTGACACTAAGCTGTGAGGGAACACAGCCAAAGTTCCCTTAGCGGACATGTGATGCTATTGGAAAAAAAAAAATTAAAATTAAAAGACTTATTAGATTAACCTGTCCCAAAAGCCAAAGGACTTTGTGGGATTGCTGCCACAAAGTCAACAGCAGAGCTGATGGTAAGAGAGGCTGGAAGTAAAGACAGTTTGGTGGAGAGAATCTCATTTGCAGTCAACCAAAATGGTAATATTATTAATAACAACAGTAATAATACTAAAAATATTATTTTAAAAACAATTATTATATAATAAAAATAATATAAAGCCCTGAAGAGAAATGCTTGTTTCCTAGTAAAGAGTTTAGGAGGCTGTGGAGGCACCAGAGATGTTACCTATTGATCCCAGAGCCAGAGGGCAAAGAGGCTATTGGATTTTTAAATTTTTTTTTTCACTTTGCCTAGCTGTAACCACACCTGAAATCGTCTCCAAACAAAACCTGAAACAAATGAACAAAAAACCCAGAAGAAATATAAAACCCCCCAAAACACAAAAAACTTCTAGGCAAAGAACAGTAACAAAAAGATCCCAAACTACAAAAAAAACCCCAACAAACCAAATAACAACAAAAAACCAACCGACCAACAAAAAAAACCCCCCAAAAACCCCAACAAAACAAACCTGCAGAGAAACATACCACCTTTGTCCCACTTTAAATACAGCTGCTTGACACCAGTGATTTCAGAATGATTTCTGCTATTTACTTTATACAAGTGTGCCTTGCTTCACTCCAGAACGGGTACCTGCCAGCCAGAGGAGGGCCATGAGGTTGATCTCCCTGAAGAGCAACAATCCTGGATCAGGAACAGGCACTGAGCATCACAGGCATCTGTCAGGGCCATTGGCATCAGCAGGGAACACGAGCTGCACATCCCAAAGGGTGCCCAGCAATGGGAATTTTTACTTTGTTTAACCTTTAGCTGAACTCTTCCATTTGCCCTGCATGCTGAGAGGGGAGGGTGCTGGGGCTCTTCTCTCCCAGCGCATTTTGCTGTCACAGCCCCTGTTTCTTGGGGAAGAAAGAGCCCGGCAGCAGGGACACACGATGGCCCTGTCGAGAAGGGCAAGGTGGCGTGCTGGCCACAGCAAGAGGCTTTTCCTGTTGCGAGGTGGGATCATTGCATCCTGCTCCTGCCTTTTCCTGGAGCCTTTTCCCCCATGCTTTGGGGAAGCCCCAGCCCGAGTTGCAGCCCCCACGCACGGGGCCAGCCACAGCACGCAGGCTGCTCGAGGACACGGGGAAGGGAGGGGACGTTGCATGGGGACAGTCCCTCAGGGCTGGGAGCTGGTGAATGCCAAGCCACCTCAGCTCACTCGGGCACACTCATTCACATACAGGTGGCATGTTATCGCCACTTCAAGAAGAGAACTGGCTCCACTTATTTTTTTCATTAAAATGCAAATTAATTTAATAAAAAGTGGAATTGTAAATTAATGAAGTGCTTTAAAATTCTACATAATACAAGGCTAATACTTACTCTACAGTGTTTCCTCCAGTTAATACTGCTACTAACTCTCCTGAGTGGCAGCAGCTCCACCAATCTCACCAACTGTGACGGGGTCAGAGCTTGCAGAAATGGGCACAGTGCCTTCTTACACTGGCCCAGCTTCTGGGGCAGTTCCCAGGCTCCCTCCTCCCGAGGAATCTCACCCTGCAGTACCTGCCTGCACCCTCAGGGCCAAGGCACTTGAGAGCAGGGATGCTGCCTTTCCTCTATAAATAGCAACAGATCCCTGTAATTTACTGCAGCCCAACAGCTCACGTGGAGATTGAAGGGGCTGCTGCCCAAACCAGCCCCAGGGACGAGCTGCCCTCCCAGCACGGTCAGCTGTAACAACAATCAGGGCTGCCTCAGGTGCTGAGCTCCCATGGAAACTGTGGGTATATTTGAACTTGAGAGACTGTGGATCCACGTGGGGTTTTTGTCTTTATTTTTACTGCAATACAAAAAGCCAGATTCAGGTATTGACTCCAAAGCCAACCCGCTCTGGGGGGGGGTGCTCGGCACACAGGGCTGCGGCCAGACAGCCCCACTGCGCTGCTGCTGCATTTGCAGGAGGCTGAGCTGCTGCATGGATCCTCCCCACATCTGGCCGGGCTCTGAGCAACCCCTCTATCCCCATCACCGCTGCCCCTTCACTGCAGGAGAAGCAGAGAGACAGGAGAAGGCATCTGGGCAAGGCCGGCAGGAGGCAATTACTGCTCAGGACCACCTGCCTTCAGGGCAAAGCTGGCTCAAGAAAACAAAACATTACCTTGAACATACATGTGGAAGGCTTGTTCTCTACATCTTCCCTTTCTAACATCTGCTTGCATGGAACACTGTAGGAGATCCATTCTAAGAAAATTCATCCTTAAAATAAAGTAGAACCAGAGAAGCACACTAGGAAAATACTGGGCAAAATGAATGAGGTATTTGCAACGGGATCCATCCCTCCTGACTTACAGGTCCACATCTGAGCTCATCACCTTCTACTTTTTTTTTAAAGCAAAAGGAGAGAAAAGGCAATTCTGAGAATGATTCAATTCATCCTGAAGTAAGCACCTCAAGTAGGTCAGTAAAACACCAAAAACCTGCCCTTCCCTCTCTGCTGGTGATAAAGTGTCCAGGCAGACTATTCTTGGGGACGTGGCACTGGTACCTCCAGAGCACAGGCCTCCCTCTCACCTCTCCTGATGGGACCCTGCTCACCAGTGTGCAACTCCCCGGCCCTCCCAGCAGAGCCCATGGCTGCACAAGGTCCTTTTCCTCTGACCACGGAGCACAGACCACACAGTGCCGGCGTTAATCACCCACCACACTCCTTTACTGCCGTGTGTATACCACATTATCCCTTAAATAAAGCTCACCCACCCTATTATTGTAATGTCAGCCCTGAACCTGAGATAAGCCCTACAGACAATTTATAATTACACAGCAATAGCTCTTCTACACTGCACGGAGGGGCCATCGAGAGAGGATTTAGGTCTTTCACGGAGCCAGCGTTTGACAGGTCTCTGCTGTTATTTCATCCTGACAGCTCCCTGCCACCCGACTCCTCCTGCGACGCCACACTCGGGCTTTGTAGTGTGATCTCAGGTGAAGAGAGCACGTAATGGGCAATAATTGCGGGTGATTACTGTTTACTTGTTAACTGTGCTTGGCAGAGCAGCCGTGATGGACACAGGGACTGGAATATTCCCTTTTATCGCCTGTAGCACTGAGAGTGAACTGGTGCTTAATTCAAAGGCTGAAATCTACAAAAAATAAGACGAAACCCATCATTAAATTTCTCTTAGTGGCTATGTGCATAATTCATCCAAACACCATCAAATATAAATGGCCTCGTGTCAGGCTGAGCAGTGCAGGCACAGCACATCCCGCTGCTCCAGGAGACAGCTCTGCCAGGCCGCTGCTCACCTTACGGAGATGGGCACCATCGGCACTGAAGCGCGCCCAGGGGCTCCCTGGCAGGACCTGGTCACCGGCCTGAGCCCCTGCTCCTGCCAGCCCTTGGTCCCGGGTGGGCAGGCAGAGTGGGCCACATCCTGCCCACAGAGCCCTGTGCCAGGAGCCCACGCCAGGGCTGGTCCTGATGCCCAATCTCTCCTGCTGGCATGCTGCTTACGAACATTTTTTTCCCCCTGAAGTTTAAAAAGGTTCGCATAAATTACAATATCCAGGTTTTTTATTGCTCCCTGCTAGGGTCTAAACTTTGATTAGGAGCTGAATGCCCTCGATTTCACCAGCCACAGCCCAGTACACAGCCCTCATTCCACACCGCAGATGTCAATCAGCAGCAGTTTAGAGAACACTTGCAACAAGTTTTCTAGGAAGTTTTTTTCCAATTATTTGAAAAACACTAAGTTATTTAATAAATCACAGAAAGTTGTTTTGCAAAAGTATCCTTTGAACTATTAGACATTATTTTGAATGCCAATTTTTCTTCCCACCTTATGGCAGGATAAAGATACCCCACTCAATTTTCATCAAAAGCACATGAAAGCAATCAAGGCTCCTGTAGTTTCTATGGAAATAAGGGATGCAAATTGGGATTGTGTGGTGCCTTTTTTCTTGAATTTATCCATAAAAATGCAAATATTCTTCAACAGATACTGGAATATTTGCCTTGTTCCAAAGGAGCAGAATACACAGACAAGGCTCTTTTGTCCACTGGCTCTTCTGGCAGAGGTTTGACGGCCTGTGGAGCACAAGCCTGTAAAAGCTGAACGAGCCCTGCCAGAGCACGGATGACAGCAAAGCTGGCTCCAAAAGGCATGTGCCCAGCCCAGAGGCCTGGAGCGTCCCCTCACAGGTCCTTCAATCACCAGCATTAGCAAATGGCTTCTCCTGCCTTTTCCCACAAGGCAACCCACCTCACCCACAGGCACTGCACTGATCCCTGCCCAGAGTGTCAGGTTGGCAGCCCTGTGGCACTGAGTTAGGAGAGTGATGCCACCTCCTTGGTGTGGAAAGCATAAGCCAAGGGAGCAGCACAAACAAACCATATTTGATTTGCTTCATCTGCTTTACTTTCCTGCCAGACATTTCAGAGCAGAGCATCCAGTACAGAACATCCTGCTCTGTTGCTAGGACTCACCTTTTCCTGCAGCAGGGATGGATCAAAACCCTACAGCACGAGGTTTAATTAATTCCTTTTCAGACTGAAAGATACAGAAGAGTTAATCCTAGCAAAGGTCTCTGGATTATTCCCTGAAGTGCTTTCCAGCTCTCTCCTCTCTCTGCAGGCTGGATAGAGTGAGCATCACACAGCATTCACCAATAAATAATCCAACAGCCTGAGGAGCTGCCAATCTGCAGCTGGGCACCTCATGCCTGTCAGCTGCGGGTACTAAGTGCCTCCCATGTAGGAGGCTGGGGCTCCTCCCCAGCATGTGCACTCTGCCTGTGGACTTAGCGACGTTGAAAAGGTCAACGAATGCTATTTCAGATCACTCTTGTTTGCCAGAATTGATGACAAACCCTGGCAACTCAACTAGTAAAACTCTAAGCATGAACTAGAGCATGCTGCAGCTGCACAATTATCAGCCTGCAATTAATTAATTGTGCTGTCACTATATGCACCTGAGAACAACAGTGAGATCAAAGAACTGAACAGAGATCAAAATGATTTGTAGATCACCTTACTTACAGCTGAAAGTGCCAATTAGATACAGCAAAGACAGAGTCTGGCTTAGTTGCTTAACAGCTCTGGAAAAGAAAAGTCACTCAATTGACTGTAGGAAAAGCCCCATGAAGGCTGGATTGCTTCCAGCCTGGGCAGAGGGGAGCTGTGATGGACTGTCCATTGCCTTCTCCTCTCCAAGGGTACAAGAGACCTCTCTGTGCCTGTTACACTCTACACCATCCACACCTTGGGCTGTGCTGCAGTGAGCTGGGGTGTCCCACTGTGGACACAAAGGCCCTTCCAGCAGGTCCAGGAGAGCCAGGAACAGGAGCCCAGCTGCTGGCACATCCTCTGCTGAGGACCCTAGGGGGTGGTTGCCTGTGACCCACCAGGAGCTGCAGCACTGTGGGGCTGAGCCATGCAGGCAGCTTGTGGAAGTGACTCTGGTGACAATGCCCAAGGTCTCAGGGTGCCAGTGACATTTCCTAAGGTGACAAGGGCTAAACCACAGCACCATTCTCTCCTGCCAGCTCTGCGAGCTGCTCCATCCTGTCTGAGCCAAGCATGGCTGTAGTTATGGTGTTGCTTTGTAATTTTCTGTAAAGTTCTTGGGAAAACACATTCCAGCTGCACCTTCCCAGCCTCCAGGAGGGACTTGTCCTGCCTGTAGACAGCCTCTCCCCTCTGCCAGCACACTGAGGGCAGCAGTGAGGAATCCTGCAGATTGTTATCTTTCAGCGAGCAACGCTGTAGCTCACCCAAACATACGAGCTCCCTGGAGGAATTCAGCATTCATTCCTGGCACATGTTAAGCTGGATGCGATGTTTGTGACCACACAGAGCAGCTCTGACTACAGGGCTGGTCTGTCTCATCTCTGAGCTCCAGGCTGAGATGATGCACTAGGCTGAGTTCGAGGGATGCTGCCCATCCAGAGCCGGCTCTGTGAGTCCTTTGAAGTCCCCACACTCCTCACCAAGCACCCAGCCCCTGAGGCCAGAAAACATCTGCCCAAGTGCCCGGAGGAAAGGGATTTGCGGGACTCTGCGGCTGGCGCAGGAGAGAAGGTGCCAGGAGGAGAGGCCAGACCAAGGAGGAGGTATCTCCTAAGAAGTGGGCTCAGAGCAGTCTCAGGTGCCACCCCCATGAGACAGTTCCCACTCCCCAGTGCGGTGATTGCAGAGACCCGGGGCAGGCACTGGGCACTGACACAGGCTGCTGTACACGTGCCTGCTGTACTGGGTGTCCTTCCTTAGATGTGCCAGCTTTGTCTCCATTGTCTCCTGTTTATCACATTGTTTAATTTCTCTTTTTAATTGCCTCAGACATTTTTTAATTTCTGTGTTTAATTGGTGCAGACTGAGAGGCTGCAGGCAATGTCATCTTCACATCATCTCTCAGAAACCTTGCCAGTGTGAGGGTGACATCATTGGCCATACACAGCAGGTTGTGCAGAACCTACAGACTCTCCCAGCTGGGGCCAAGGAGCAGGGACAGGGAGCAGATTTAAATCATGGATGTCTGCAGGACAAAGGCGATTAGCAGGGAGCTATCCTGGGCTGTATAGGAACTGCTTTCCTTTAATATACAAGTGGGATAGCAGGCAGACAACTCAGCCTGGAACACAGATGACACAACTATTTACATCATTCAAATCCAGAAGTTCCTGGAGGGAGCTTCTGAGGCATCTTGCAATGAGGTGAAAGCAGGTAAAGACAGCGAGCAACAAAATCCTGCCAAGACGTGTGGTCTTGGAGCAGAGACTGCAAGGTCTGTTTAAGCCACATGTTTTTCTTAAGCGATACAGATTCAACAGATACCTGAAAAACTACTGAACAAATGTTCCTTTGTATTTTAAAATGCCTTGCATCTCACGTCTTGTATTTTTCCAGTCACATGAATTACTTGAACAGATGCGTTTATCTCCCTGGGTTCAACAGGAACAAGCCAATGGCTGCTTCATCTGCCTGGTTTGACAAACCCAGAGGCTTCAGGAGGTGATTTTCCACACAGGTTTCTTTCAGTGGGTGCTGGACAGGACTAGAAAAGCTAGAGGTGAAAAATGCGAGTTCTGGAGAGCTGCAAGTGTTTGGAGATATGCAGCACTGCTCACTGAAAAGATTTTTAATAGCTTTGACCTTTGTGGGGTCTGTACAGTCTCCTTTTGTCAAAAAGTGTATGTGGAAGAATTGTGGGAAAGAGCTGAAGATAATACACGTTCTGCAGCCTGCACGGGGATTACAGAGCACTCCTTACTTGCTTGGATTACTGTTCCCAAGTTTAGACCATCAGCATCAGCTGCTGCAGGTGTATGGGGATTTATCATCAGAAAAGGCAAATCATTGCTGGTCAGGAAGCAATATAAATATTAGTTATTGCAGATGACTTATAAATAAATCATTTGAAATTACAAAATTAATCAGACAATTCATCTGACAAATAAGTATTTGATCAGCTCAGTCTGAACCACTGTGGCCAGCCAGGTGCTCTGTAAAGAATCCCTGAAATTTATAGGAAGTAATATCCCTTCACCTCAGGAGGCGCAGGCACAGAGAGCAATCCTGAACATAAATTGTGGGGCTCGGGTGCTCCAGACAAGGCAGGTTCCAGAAGGCTCCCGGGGGCAGGGGCGAGAGCAGCCACAGGGCACAGCCCTGGACTCCAGCACCCACCAGGCTGGTGGGGACACCGACCCCTGCATGGATACGTCCATGCACAGGGCACTCACGAGTGGCCCTGAGGTTTTGGGCAGTGAGAGGACTGTTGCCAGCCAGGTGCTCACATCATTTTCGAACTGTGCCAAGCTAACCTGAGCAGGGGTTTACTTTTTTTCCAAACCTACAAAATGAGTGTGTGTCAGTCTAATAGCTCTGTGTATTCTAAGTCTCATCTGTATTCAGCACATCACCAAAATGAGAGGAAGAAAATAGCCCCTGAAAATAAAAGTGTGAGAGAGAGAAGGAGACACAAGCCATTAAAAAAGCAAACAGCTCCCTGCATGTGCTCTGCCAAAGGGGGTGCTGGACCCAAGTCCTTCCTGCTCACATTCCACATCTCCAGTGCCTTTATCAGAATCATAAACACTGACCTTCCCTTGGGCTGGCACATTCTGAGGAGTGAGGATCCCTTGAAAAGGAAAGATTTCACATCCCATCTGAGTATTTTAGGAGGAAGCTTCCTATGAAATCACATACATGTAATTTTCCTACAGTCTCCAAATCCCCAGCTGTTTTCAGCTGATGTAAATAAAACCTGTTATCCATCTTACAACTCTTGCACCTCCTCCAGGATGGGGGGATTATCTGAAGCCACAAGGAGGAATTGGCAGGTCGAACTTCTGATATCCAACAATTTCATGGTTGATTTTTATCAAGGAATTTTAATGTCACAAACAAAACAGCGGCAACCCTGCCAACAGCAGTGACACCACAGTCCCCGTGGGATGGAGACACAGCAGTGACTGTGCTGGGCAGCAGTGGCTCTTGCTGGACACGCCCCACGGCAAAAAAGGGGGGGACCGTGGCTGGTGGGACCCTGCTGGGCCGGAGCCACCCTCACCCAGGGGCTGCATCAGCCCAGCACTAATGTGGCCAAGGCCTGGTTTGGAGGCATGTGTGCTACTCTGCACCCCACTCCTCTCCCTGAAAGGCCAGGGCTGATCCAGGCTGCGTGTGGCAGAATTTTCAGGACTGATGTGGATATTTTCTACTCTGTCAACCTTTTATTTAAATGACATTTGGTTGCAGTGTTAGAAGTGTGATATTGAAAATCAATAGGTGGAAAGTGTTTGAAAGCCAATCTAAATCAAATATTACAATATGGTGAAGTTAATCATCTGAAATTAACCTTATAACTGCTTGAATCACTCTAATCTATAAAGAAAATCAATATAAGCATATCAAACCCTGCTGCGAGCTGCTGTCTGTTTGAGCTGACCATGCAAATGGAAAATAATAGCCAGTGGATATTTATTGCTCCCTATATGTTAACACTTCTTATGGGGCTGAGATGGGTAGATGGATTCCCCAGGGAGATGTGGTTGTGAGATGCAGGCAAAGGCTGCTGCTCCAAAGAGGCCCAGCAGCTGTGAAGACCCTGTGAGTCACCCTCCCAGCAGTGGATTTCAGAGAGCTGCGAGTGACTAACAGGCTGTTTCATGAGGAGAATTGATTCTACCTGAATGAAAAACAGCTGCCCATGCACAGCACCTTGCACTCCCCCAGCTACAGCTCAGCTCCAGGTTACACCCACAGCGGCCCTGGCATCCTGCCGGTGACTGGACTCAGCTCTGGCCACCAGATGAGGACACAGAACACGGGTCCCCACCAGCACAACCAGCAGTCACCCACCCAGTAAGCAGCACCCCCAGCTGTGGCACCTGCACTGCACCCACTGCAATGCTCTGCTTGGGTGTCCTGGGCCATGTCACAGCGGCCGTCCCAAAGGTGACCACCACCACTGTGACAGGGATGTCTGGGAGAATTCGCCCACTGTCTCCCAGTGAGCAGCTCCAAACCGAGGGTGATACATACCCACCCTGGTGGGGGCTGCAGCCCCATGAAGGGGGGCACATGTGATGGCCTGCCCTGTCCAGCTGCATCTCCAGAGTGACCATCAACAGGCATTTACTGGCAGCTCTGGGGTATGACAGTGATAAGTGCTTTGATAGCAGACAGAAATCTATAAATAACAACAGTTTCTCTCAAACCCCTCATTTTAAAATAATGAAGACATTTCATGAAGTGACAAGTGTCTCAAACATTGAGAGTAAAAGCTCAGAGAGGGTCTTTTTGAAGTTTTGGGAACAGATGGGAGGAGTGAGATCCCAGCAGCAACTTGCACAGCCTCAAGAGCCTGGGACTAGTCAGAGCCAAGGAGATCGATCACAGGCTTTTCCAGATGCTTTTCATGGGCACCAGATTTGAAGAAGGACGAAGGTTTCTGAGCAGATGCCAGTGTCCAGGGAGTGCGGCTGCGTCACACCTGTGCCAGAGTGAAGAGCAGCATTTGCCTCCAAGGTCCGCTTGCTGAAGAACTTCCTGAGCTGCCACAGACCCCCAAGGTGAAATTATTTTCTGCATTACAACGAAAGAAAAAAATACTGCCAGTTTTCCAGCTGTCAATCTGGCATGTGCTGGCTCCCATCTCGGACTTGTGCCAGTGGTGTGGGCAGACAGACAGACAGGTCCCAGCAGCAGCAGGCGTGCCCCACGCAGGGGGTGGCAGCCGCACAGAGGAGCTGTGGCACCAGTGACACACGTGCAGACCGCGGTGCCCACGCAGCTCTCGGCAGCAGCTTCCTTGTTGCCCACGATTTGCCTTTTGCTCAGCGTCTGTTCCTGAGGTATTTCCTGCATTCCAGATGGAGATGTGAATGACGTGGATGACGTGAGAGAGCAGGAGAGCAAACATGGAAGTGGGCAGCAGCTGTCCCAGAAGTGAACGCACCAGGTGGGAGGCTGGAGCTGCTGTTTGAAGCAGCAGGTCGCCATGGATTAGGAATGGTCCTTTGATACTGGAAATGTGTTTTAATGAGTTTCCTGCAATATATGCATCATTTGGGTTGCTGTGGAAAGATGTTGCACAATTCCCCCTTTTCCTCACCCAAAGGGACATCAAGATATGTAAAAAATGCTTCATTTTTTTCATACTGTTTAAGCTGAACAGGTTTTAAAGAACTGGGAGCTTTCTCAGTGCTTAAAAATCTCTTGCTTACTTTAAATTACAAGGACGAGCTGAATTTTCAGAATCAATACTCAGAATGTACAAACAGCTCTCCAGGTGAGGAGGCTCAGCAGCAGAGCTGGGCTCTCAGAGGTTGCTCAGTGGTGAAGCTTTCCATCCAAGCTGTGGAACAGGGCAGCCACAGCCCTGACTCCAGCAGAGCCAGGCTGTGACACTGGCAGAGGTCATGACTCCATCAGAACTCAGTTCTCCACAGCACAGGAGCCCCTTATTTTGCATTATAATTTAGAGTTTGAGCTTTCTGAGGAAGGGACTGTATCTAATTTAGTGTGGAGAGAGTACACACTGGCCGGGACAGAAAATCTGTGTCTGCTGAAGCCATGAGCTCCTGCACAGTGCAGAGAGTGAAGTAATGGCAAACATTAATATTAACATTCATCCAGGGCCGTCGCAGCAAGAGCTCAGGGCAGGGTGGCACAGTGCCAGCAAGGAGGGGTGCCACCATGGGGAGAAGGGGTTTGCTGCCCTCATCCTGACTCTGAGCCTTCACAGACCCTCCAAAGGGGAGCTGGGATAAAAGCCCCTAGACCTGGTACTGCTGTGAGCTCCTCCGCATCACCAGCAGAGTCTCCCAGTGACCCATGAGAGGGGACAGGCTCAGCAGCCTCCCTCCGCCTCCCCCAGTCGGCCCCTCCCACACCCCCGGGAGCGTTCGGGGGGATGCAGGGATGCACCGGCGTGTCAGCAAGTGCACAAATGTAATGCAGAAGGCAGGCTTTGCCCAATGTCACTAACACCATTTACAGCCTATTGGAGGGGACAATTGTCCCATTAAGAAATCCAAAGACATTCTGGATTTCTTCAGCCTCAGGGCTTGGAAGCAGGAAGCATTTACTGCCTAATTAAATTTTCATATACTGGCAGAGTACAGCTCTTCTAGTGAATCTGTATTGGACAGTGTGCCAGATTTTGCAGAAAAAGAGCAGGCTCGAGCTGCCTGGGGCTGCCGACGGCAGCTCCCGGCTGGTGTGGAGAGCCCCGAGCACAGCGGTCACGGCATCACCTCCCCCGAGCCGCCGTTCGCTCCCGCGCATGGATGCACCACCCATTCTCCGCTGCCTGCTAACAGGCGGCGTCTGAAGCCAAGTGGCTTTCTCTTCCTAGCAGGACTCCTCTGGCGGCTTCTCTGCTCGTTTTTAAGGGGCAGATAGCAGCCAAAAGGGCTGACCCTGTTGCAGGCAGAGGTGAACACCGCGCACCAGCGTCCCAGCCATGTGCCAGGATCTAGGCAGTTGCTCTCCTTGTGCTCCCACTTTGGCCCCAGCAGCACCCACCATACAGCACATGGGCTCCCCTGCATCTGCGACCCTCAAAGCCAGGATGGTTCCTTGCCTGTCCTCACTATGCCGGGTCAGAGCTCCACACTGGGCTCAGCCTTCTTAAAAAACCTGCTCCTGACTCTCCTGGTGTCTGCTCAGCTGCTCTGCACACCAGGACACAGATGGAGAGCCCAGCAGACAAGCTCAGCGCTCCTAGATGCCACTTGTTACTTCTGCCACGGCCCCAGCCCTTGCTGAATGCTCTTGATTCCTTGTGACAGGATGGGGACAAGGAGCCCAGTGCCATCCCACCTGGATACAGCCCACTGCACAGACACGCCATGGCCAGCATGGGGCTGGGACTACTGCCACACTGCTGAAGGTGCCCAAGGGCTGTGGTCTCCAGCCCTTATTTCCTTGGTAAATAAGTGCCTGAAAAGCACCCAATGGGGACCAGGGACAGGTCTTAGCACTCAACCCGTCGTGATGTTCACAGGGTGACTCATACATTCTCCTGTGCCACAACTCTGCCACCATGAGCTGCTGCAGGAAACATTCCCACAAGACTTCCAGAGCACAGGGCTGAAATAAGGTGCTGTCAAAACAACCCAGATTTGTGCAGCTGCTGCCAGGAGCTGTTGCTGTTGTATTGTTCTTTAACAGAGAGACAAGCACTGGAGCTCAGACTGGGACAGGCGTTTGTGGCGGTGCTGGGGCAGTGTGAGGGAGCTGGGAGAGTCTCCAACGGCCCAGGGCTGCCACGGGCACCAGGAAGATGCCAAGGGCTGAGTTTAGCTCTCAAGCAGACTAAGGCAGAGCATTCCTGCTGACCAGGTCACATCCAAACACCTGTGTGAATGCCCAGCTCTGAGTGGCAGCACATACTCTCTGTGGGTATGGACTGCCAAGCCACAGACCCCCCAGCTCTCTGCTCCCAGGCAGGGACAGCCCTTCCTCTCCACACACATCTGTCTGCCCAGCCATGCCTCCCTCCCTCCCTCCTCCTGGCCACGAAGGGGGGTCCACCACTGCTGCCCCCGGCCTTCAGAGGGGGCTGCATGCAGGAGAAAACCTGCACCATGCAAGGCAGCAGCCACACACATCCAGCTCCAGAAAAGCCACTGCTGGAAGTGCTGGAGGGTGAAACAGAGACAGCAGCAGCCACTGTGCACTGCCCCACCACAAAACACATGTGCACACACACAGCCCCATGCAAACACTCTCCAGAGCTGCTGCATACAACATGAAATCCTGAGCAACTGAGTAGTTGAAATGCTCTGTTTCAGTCCAGCCAGGGAAAAGCCAGTGTCTGATCAATATTTTCCACAACAACCGCTTCCATGTGATAAATGCAGTTATAGGGAAGAGGAACAAATTAACCTTCTGGCGCAGATGGCAGCTACTGCCTGGGAAAAAAGATGGCTCAATTCTGCAGGGAAGCAGGGAAGGGCCATGCCAGAATTCCTGCAAAACTGACCAGTCGAGGCAGTGTCTGGGAGGCATTAATGAAAATCAGCCCCAGGAGCACACACCCACCTACCTGTACAGGGGGAAGGCAAAACCAGTCACTGAAAGTGGCACCTGCATGACTTGGAAGAAGCTGAACCAGGAGAAAATATATGAACTTGGGGCAGCTGATAGATGAAGACAACTGAGGAACTGTGCTGCAGCACCATGAATGTGGGAAGATAAAAGGCATCTGAAAAAGTGCTTCCCAACATCAATCCTTCCACCAGTGACAAATTGTCTGAAGTCAGGGTAGTTCAGCAGCTGTCTGGATCAGAGATTCCATCACAGATTTCTCAGCCACAGGCAGCTGGATACAAATGGCAGCGAGTGGAGATGTGCAAAGGGTGCACTGTGTAAGGTGCCATGCACAGGAGCAGCACAGCCCTGGGAAAACCAGGAGCCTGAAGAGTGGAAAGATGAAAAGGCAATTGCCCATGCAAGGAGAGGAAAGGCAAAACCAGCACATGGTGAGTCTCATCTTTGGGCTGGCCATCCATAACCTGCTCCTTAGGCCTGGAGAAGGCAAGGCATACAGAAAAAGGAAAAGGAAAAAAAAAAAGCTAGAGAAAAAGATCAGAAACCTCGTGGGTATGAAGACATCCATTTCTCTCTGACTATGTATCTCTGACCATTCAGGTTACATTTACTCTTTTCCCAGTTGCAAATGTGGGTGAAAATATGGTTCACTGCTCTGCAATCTATCTTGAACTTGATTTTGTCTGTATCTGAAAGTAACTTTGTGCTGCATCAGCCTCAGCATCAGAGCACAGCAAGCAGGATTCCATCTTGAAGCCTGGTCCATGAGCTCTCCAGGAGCTCTGTTTTCCTTCTGAACTCCATCCTGCTCCTCTGTCACTGCCAGGCTGCCTGGCTTCGTGCTGCTGTCACTCTTGTTGTGGGGACAACACCATGGGACGCTCAGGAGCTGGTCCTGTGCAACAGCCCCCTAGACTGGCTGGGGTTTTCCTATCAGATCTAAGCAGATTTTGCCTCCTGGAATGAGTGACAAATGCAGTTGCACGCTCACATCCCATAAATGCCTCCCTGCCATTAGCAGTGAGCAGCCCCAGGTGCTCCACAGGAAACCCAGAGCTGTTACTACACAGCGCTGCTGGGAGAAGGCCCAGAGCACCCGCACTGCACAGCATAACCCCGCTCTGCTCCAGGGCTGGCACCCTGCCTCACCTGAGTCTGCCCTCCAGGCAGGAGATCCTGACCTTCGAGGTCTGAATCCTGCGCTGGAAAAGGTGCTTGAGGGGAAAAAGGGATCACATGTGACCTGGTAATGGTGAGTGGTGAGGCAGAGGGGTCATAAAATTCTGCTGAAAGAAGATGAAAGCCTGTTCGTGTTCTGGCTTCCCACTGAAACAAATACACAAGGCTTGAATTTGCTGGAAATTCATTAATGTTCCACGTATTTCCGGGAATTTAATTTATCAACTAGTAACTGCATAAATACAACAGGCAAAAATGCTGAAAGTAGATTAAACATTGATGTAAGTATATATTGATTTGAACATTCCTGTGCCTTTGCTTGTGACACATCAATAAAATTAAATAATATCTTAATAAAATGTCTTGGTAATTATGTCTTTTCCCTTGCGTAAGTGTGCCCTCCAGCAATGTAATTAAAACCAAAATTACTTTAACCCTCCAGTGACCATTTGACAAAAATTTAAGAGTCTAGAGATTTCTCTGAGCTCTCCCACTGAGCCAGATCACTCTTGGTCACACACTCTGCACACTCCACTTCCATTCTGATGACACTGTGAACAGAGATCATGCTCGCTCACATGTGTTGAGTGGTATCCAAGGAAGTCAGGGAGCTCTGCGTGGGAGAACAAAGATGGTTCAAAGGTTTGTTCTGGCTCTGGGAGGACCTGGCTCTCTGAGCCCTGTGTTAGTCTCCTGCAACAGCACTCCCATGGCGCTCAAGCAGTGATGAGTCAAAGACAGGCCATGGGGCCTTGCTGGCGCAGAGCAGGATCCACCTCTGGGCTCTGCCACTACCATGGGACCTCTGCTGTGAGGACACCCAACTGACTTCTCCTGTCCTGGACCCAGAGGACTGTGGCAAAGCTAGAGCTGCCTGGGCTTGCCCACCGGTTCTGGTGGCAAGCCCATGCCTGGGATGCAGCAGAAGCCCCCTGATACCCAGCACAGGGACACCTGCCACAGCTCTGACCCAGAAGCAGCTCTTTGGAAATGCTACCAAGAAGCTTTGCCGTTTCCAGGAGTGATTGGAGCAGGTGAGAGCCCGTCATCACCACCTGAGGCAGTGAAACCCCCGTCATTCCCATGTAGCAGGGGGAACGGCTGCTGTCCCACTGTCAGAGACACTGACAATGTGGCCTTTCAGGAACCACCAGTAATCTGTTTGCTCCAACTCTGCTGTGTCACACTGTCAGCTCGGCACCTAAACTTGCCATTCACATAACCTATTAGTTGTCCAATTTGTCTTTCTGTCATGGACCATGTGATGCTCAGCAAAGTGACTCTGTGCATTTTTATTGCTCTCGTTAGTTAATAAAGCACCACTTTGGAATTTGGGGGAATTGAGAAGATATCTCTGTCACAGCATATCCCTGTCCTTGGCACCCAGCATGTCCCACCATGCTGTGGCATCTCACCAGAGCAACCCAACGGGACAGGAACACAACTGCCACAGCCTTGACAGGGCTGCCACACAAAAACACCTCCCAGCCTGCTCTGGAGACCTGCTGAGGCTGTCACAAAGGCATCTGCTCTTGCCTCAGACAGAGCTGGGCATGGATTCCACCACCACCAGGGCAGAGCAAAAGGTCCAGAGTGAGACAGACCCCAGCTTGACTTTCATACCTTCTTCTTCATTTCTGGGCTTCAGAGCGAGAGGGAATTGCAGCTGAGTCCTGCCTGAGGAACAGGCAGCTGCCGGCTGCGTGGATGGAGGGAGGCCAGGGGGATACTGATCAGCTCCAGTGACAGATTCAGCAGCAGATGCATACTGCAGACAGCGACTTGAAGGGTGAATTGTGTCAGATCAGAGGCTTCTCCTCCTGTACTGATGCTGTGATGGAGTTTGTGCCCTGTAGATGCATCTGTGTCCCAGATACTGTGTCCAGGACATCGGTGCGGCTCCATTAGGTGCTAGACCCACAACTTCCAGGACTGAAGGCAAAACCTTCTCCCATCCCCAGCAGATGATCACAGCTCCATATCTGAGCTGAATCCAGCACAGCAAAGCCTTCAGGTCCTGGCTGGCAGCACACAGCATCCTTCGAGAGGTGACTGCACCCTCCGCTCTGCTCCTGTGGGTGTTTCATCTGAAGGACTTGCAGAGAACTTTGTAGCCATTCATTAGCACAGAACTTCCTGGCACCATCAGCTAATGAGAGAAGGGAGACAGATGAAAAAGCTGTTCCTAAAAACCAATATCAATCCTGAATTCGCAGCAAAGCTTTTTTTTCTGCTTATTAGGTTTGGAATTAAAACAATTTGGCCAACTATTCTGCTACTTGGCATATTCAATAAGCAGATATTTTTCTATTTAGATACCATTAAAAATTAAATTAGATAAAAAAAATTTAGATACAATTAAAAATTAAAAAAATAAACCCTGAGTTGTACAGTGAAGAGCTTGGAGTTTCTGCCCACTCACCTTTTCATTGAAATCCTTGCAACACTGTGTGCCATACTTCATCAGGGAATCAAACACCATAGTTAAAGACCCAGTATGACATTTTACACCTGACTTAACCAGCACTAGATTATCGGCTGCTGGCACGAGAGTGCATTTTTTACAACTTGCTTGTCTCTGAACTTGTATTAAAGGGTCCTGGAAACCTAGTGGGACTGAGCAGGCTCAAGACAGCAGTGGTATAACTTTGCAGTTCTTGGCGTGCTCGCACAGACCATTAGCTGCAGATGTCCTTCTGAAGATCAAGAACACTTCAAAGCCTTCTAAATTCCTTCCTAAGCTCAAGAGGCTTGGAACATTTGCACAGCTAACACCAGCTGACCTCGATTCATGAGGCAGCACTCAGATCCAGACTAAGACTTCTCCTGGAAGTAGTTTAAATGTCTCCCATTCTCTGCAATGAAATAATCAGTAGACCTCGTTTACATACATTTGAAAAGTTACATTTTCAGTAGTCTGCCTTGTCGGCTTCTTGCAGACAGTTGCCTTCACAATAAACTCGGGGGAGACTCCCCATTCACTCTGTCTAGGACAGCAGTGGAGACATTCCTGTTGTTCCTGGCACTCTTGGGACCAGGCCACAGCTGGCATTAGTGTTCGAAAGTTCACAAGAGACACTGAAAATAGTTACCGATTTCTGAGGACTATTGTTAGCCAATCTGCAAATATTCTAGTGAGTGACAAGTGCTTTGGAATTTGAGGATCGCTGATGACTCCTTTTGTCTGTGCTTACTGTTGTAATATTGGTAGCAAAATAATTCAAATTCAGATAATGTAAATACTTCATGAAAGAAAAAACAATGCCAGTCAAAGATCCAGGGTTATGGACATTACCCAGGGAGGCAGACACTCAACCTGTACCTGGAAATTTGGAAGGACAGGAATCCCTGGCACACCAAGCTCATGCTCCCTCTTTCCACTGAGAACCTCCTGAGTTCCTGGTATGACAAGGATAATTCATTTCAATGTTCTTAAGAAAATGAACCAGGCATAGCCCACGCAGGACAGTCCACAGCCTGGGAAGCAAACACCAGAGTGTTAACAGAGACCAGATGGCCCACATGTGGCAAGTGGCACAGCAGCATCTGCTCCAAAGGAGGAAAACCAGCACAAATAGCAGCAAGTTTCCATGCCCTGGCAGCTCCTGCCAGGGACGAGTTCACAGTGGGAATCGATCAGGCAGGAGACCACTCAGCATCATCAGGGAAGGTGCTATATGGGAAATTGATTTTCTCCTTTAGCACTCTCTCCTCCAGTGGACGCTGGCTCTCTCCATAGTGATGGGATGTGCTGATGGCTTAACAAGCTGCCAATGGGATTATGCAGAATCATTTTATCAGGTTCAGGAGCTGTGTGAAATGGCATATGCTGGAAGCACAAGACTGCACGGCCCTAACTGCAAAGACAATGACATCTGAGCCCAAAGCCTTGTGATAAAGAAGAAAAGACATGCAGAGCCTGAACATCTTCAATATTTCAGAGCCAAAAAGTCCAATTCCTGCAGATGGTGGGCATCTGGGAGCTGCTGGCTTTTCTAGGACAGGCAGGGATTTCTGCAGCATGCATAACAGAAGCTGAGAGCACCAGAGCAATGAACATCTCCTGCAGCAAGACCTCTGGAAGGCTGATCAGCCCAACCGTGTCCAGCACCACTCCCTCCCACAGGATGGACACACCCAGGAAAAGCAAAGGATGGTCTCTTTGTGACCTCCACTACTGTCAGGACCCTATAAAAAGAGCTCAGGTCCTCCTAGCAAAAGGTGAACAGATTACCTAACTTCATTAAAAAACCAGCAACATTCATTATTTCAGCCTTCCAGGGCAGGCACAAAGATAGATAAAAGGAATAAAGGCAAGCTAGAAACATCAATAAATTACTGCATCTTCTTATTGGCTGCAGTATTCAATAGTTTCAAATGTTTTCTGGTGCCTTTGGCAAGCAGAAGGTTTGCAAAAGTGCTGAGCCTGTCACCCATAACGTGTCATCATCACTTGTCCCTGCTAAGTTGCATTTCCTCTCCCTTGCCAGGGAGCGCACATGACTCCGAATGGCTGCAGCAGTGAACAGGTGATGGTGGCTCCAAGCTGACAGGGCTTCCTGGTAACAGGAGACAGTCCCAGAGGGACCAAAGCAACAGAGCTGAGTGAGTGCAAGGTAAAAGACGTACTTCAGCTACAGTCACCAATTACCCTGAAAGCGTTGGGCATCTTCCTAGGTGAGGGGACTTGCCTGCCCACACACAGACTTCCCTGGCCTGCCCAGGGGCAAGAAGGTCACTGCTGCCCATGAAGACTCACATGTCCCCAGGCAATAACGTGCCCTGCAGCCAAGGACAGAGCTCCTTGTTCTGTGACTGCATGGGAAAGCAGAGGTGAAGGCTTGAGTCTTCTTTACTAATGAGCAGCTGATAATGAGTCACAGATCCGACTCATGACTTGACTTGCCCAGCTCAGCAGCTCCTGAGCAAGTTCAGGAATGCCCAGCCAAGGGCAACAGGGCCACACTGCAGTTTTGGGGCACTGGGCTGGGGAGCGTCCTGTGTCCAGTGCAGCATCCCCAGCAGCACTGACCTTTTTTCTGGGAAAGAGCTCTGTCTCCAGTTGTATGTAGAGAGCCCATGGAGAGCCCACACACAGAGGGGATGGGATGTGAAGGACGTGGTCTGGCCCAAGGAGGCACACAGGGTGCAACAGGCCTGGAGCCACTCACAGGCACCCTCACAGCAGCCCATGAGGAACCAGTCCAGTTAAAAACAATCCTGGATGACCTGCTCCCTGACAGTGCCATGTACCTGCACCAAGGATTCTCACAAGCGTGGTAGACTACACCACGTGGCTTTGACTGCTGTTGAAAATATTTAATAAACTCTGGAATATGAATCACTATCAAGGACCCTGAACATTAATTTCAGTCACAGCTGGCCACACTCTATCACCCTATAAACACCTCTCCAGTTTCAATTAACATTTCGCTATCTCCTGTCTCACTGAATATTATATTTAACTAATTTAAGAGGATTGGTAAAGATAGTTTTCACACTTCACATGAAAGCATAATGAAATAATGATACCTGTACCCACAAAAAGCATGAGGATATTGCATAAAGAGCTTTAAAGTCATCTGAATCAAAAACTTCTCCAGGAGACCTTCCTTCTAGCTTTGGCTACCAAGGCCCCCATGCATGTGTGTGCCACCCTGGCACGGTGTCCAGCTCTGGACCCCAGCCCCGAGCAGCCACGGCCGCCTCAGCCGCAGTGTCCCTGCATTTGGGTTTCCACATGTTGTAACAAATGCCTTTGGAAGGAGCAGGCGTTTCCCATGCCCAGCTCAGAGAAACTGATTATTGTTTGTCCTCACCTATAACCTCATTTGCAAAAAAACAGTACCACAGGTTTTCAAATTATGGAAATTTAAGCCTATAAAGGACAGAACACAACTGAATGCTGTCCTTTGTGCAATAACATTTCCTCTGTTTGAAGACTGTCACTTCCCCCCTTCTTATTTTCCCATTTCAGGTCAACAACACTCAATCCTTTCAGCCTTTCCTCATGAGTCACGTATTTTGGATCTCAGCATCTCTTTCAAAATTTTCCAGTACTTCACCAGCTTCTCTGTATTTTTTCTTCGAAGAAAAATACATTACATTATTTTTAAGAGATAAAATGTTTTTATTCTCTGACATTACATGCGGAGGGAATGTTTATACCTGGGCCCATACAGGCAACACTCATGTTAATGTATCCTAAAATAACGCTTTGCTTTTTGGCATCGTCACACCCCCATCCTTTCCTGCAAAAATGTCGCCTTGCCAGATATTTCATATATCAAAAGTGGAATATATAAATACATAAGTATGTATTCCTGCTTTTTAGTTCTCCCTTCTGTGCAGAACGTGGACGTTCTGTATCAGTGCAGGCTACTTTCCGATCCTAATTGTGCCCCGGGGACTGCTTAGACTCTCATTACGTGACTCAGGCCAGAGTTACAAGGTTTATAAGCGTGTAGGCTCTGCCCTCACTCCCAGCCAGGGTTTAGTACACCTCCCAATTTCCTATATTAAACAAAACAATTTTCCAATAATGTGCTTGCTTCATGTCCCTTCTGTGCAGAGCAGAAGCAGCTCCCCATGGGAGCGCAGCTCTACCCGGCTGCCACACGTCCAAGTGCTGGGGAAGATCCCAGGGTGGGAGGGAGATGTGGAGGACACCCCATGCAGCAACACTTGGTGAACAGCACTCATCAGCCTCCTCGTGCAACTCCCCAGCCAGTCACTTCTGGGGTTCAGCAGCCCTGAAACGCAGCCACGCTCTGGCTGCAGTGGGACCACAGGGTGCTGGGAGGGCCCCGCACCCACCTGGATGAGGCTCCAGCCTGGGATAACACCCCCACTCTGGGCAATCATACCACCACTTTTGCCCCAGGAGAAACCAGACTCCTGAGGACTTCTGTAGAGCTGAAGCACCAAGATGAGCCAAAAATTGTCACCATGTTCTTTGTTTTCACCACCACGAGGTCATATTTCCCCTTGCAATGGTGGCAGTGGACATAGATTACACATGCATCATAAATGCAGCTATTTTTATTGCCAAGAAATTAGCCCAGCAGGAATTCAATTCCATTAAATTCCATTATTCTGGGAGGGGAAACTCAATGCTGATTTCAGAAAACAAAATCTGCAGAAAGGCTCAGGAAGGTTAGAAAAGGAAACACTGCAGGGGAGGGGTGGGAGGAAGGCAGGAAGAAGGTGACAAGCCACCCCAGCACCCCGACACCTCTGCCCAGGAGAGCAGCTCCCTGTAGGGCTGCATCATTCCTGCTATCAGTAGCTCACTGATAGTGCCACAGCATTTTTGGGACACACAACTTTGCTGGTCTCATGCTCTACTCAGAACTTCTTCCCCCCACAAACTCCTCAAAGCAGTGGAAGTGCTTGCTCTGTTTACATTTCCGCATTCAGCACTGCTATGAGTTTCCCATTTAAATGCATCATCCTTGAATGGGAGTCTATGGATTTCCACTCTTCACGGCTTGACAGACTTTACTGTTGTCCTTAAAAACAGCTTCAGAGTGCCTGATAATGAGTACTAATTACATTGTGGTCACCTAGGAGACAAGGGAGATTCCCAAAAATCAGTGCCAGAAAATGCGGTAATCCACAACTAATTAAGAAAATATGAATTAGATAAGCCCTGTGTGTTTGCAGTTGTGCAGCTGTAAACAGCTTCTCCAGACTGGGCATGCATATATAGATACACCTTGCTGGGACAATGTTGTGCCGAGGATGTTTTGCATCTACTTCTAAGCACAGCTGTGACTCTGGCCCTGCGACAGCTCCGACCCCTGTCCCCCAGCTCTGTGTGAAGCAGAGTCCCACAGGCTGCAGTCGTGCTGCTGCTCCTGCTGAGCTGTCACCAAGTTGGGGTCACTGCGTCTGGGAGCACCGAAGGGAGGAGCTGCACAGACGAGTGGCTCTACCAGAGGGGACAGGCACTTCCCTCCCAGCCACCCCACGTGCCATCATACCCTCTGATGTTTTCAGTCTGCTCTTAGACACTCCATGGCACTGCAAGTCCTTTCCTGATGGCACATAACTGCGTAGCTGCACCACTTACCACTGCATGTTTTAGCCAAAGGCAGGAACACATTTGGCTGCAGGGACAGGTCCCTCCACAGCTTTTTCAGGGCTGTAACACAGCATGCGGCCACAGCCACACACCCCAGGCACTGCTTCACCAGCCCCTCCAGGACAGCTCAGGAGCATCCCATCCCACCTGGTTGAAAGCTCCTCCTCAAACCTCCAGGGCCCCATCCTCATGTGAGCATGTGTGCTGCAGCTGTGTGCCCCCACCCACGCACAGCCCACTGCCACCCTGTGCCACTGGTCCATCACCCCACCTCTGCATGCCCTTCTGCAGAAGCTTTCAGCCACTGAGCTCCTGCTGGAGGGTGCATCACTGCATTATCCCTGCTGACAAATCCCTCGTGCTCCATTCCTGAGAGGTGCAACAACTGCACAGTTTGGGTCTTTGCAGAAAGTCTCCCACAGCACAGCTCAGCCTGTGAGTGGGTTCCTCTATCCTTCCCCAAGCACTGACTGTAGAAGCCAACAGTTTAATGTTGTCATTTCCTTTAAACTGCAATGCTCTCATTTTAGCACAGCAACTTATTTTTAATAGAGTTTGGAAAGATTTTTTTGTATGTCCTCACTTCTACTCCAAGCATGTTTGCTCTCAATTTATTTCTGCTCTTATCTTCTCAACAACTGCATCTCTTGTTCCAAGTCCTGCTCATTTTCTGCTCCGTATTGTGATTTTTCTTTAATTTCATCTTGTTCCCACACTTCCCAATCACACATTTCATCACTCCTGCTTCCCTATTGCCAACAATATGTGATTTCTTTATCTTAATTGTATCACCCAGTCATCTGGTTCCAGGATGGCATCTCTTTACCTCACAGTGCAGTCCCTTTAATCATTACTGCTTCTGGCATGTATAATAATAGCTGAGACCAGCTGTTAGCTTTCACCTCCCAGTTACAGGCACAAGTTTTTTTTCTTCCATATAAGTCCTAATGACAATACAAACTGAAACCATCCAAACATCACTTCACACAGGCTGCAGAAATAAATCCACTACTCCATGAGCTCCTCTTACCTGAAGCAGCAGGGAGCTGTCCAAGACCAGCCCTTGAGGAAACAAAGTCTTTCTGAAGGATCAGACTCAAGCCCTTGCAAGGAGCCCATCTGCAGAAGTACCTGTGCCCCCTCGGCTGGTCACAGACCCCATTTCTGCTGTTTGCTCCCCATGTCACTCCTGGGGGTGTCTCCATCCCACAAAGCCTGGGCTCTACTCAGACCCCTGCCAGGGCTCTGGCAATGGGCAGTGGTCTCCATGGGTGCTGGAAATGCAGCCTTCCCCCACAGCACATGGGACACCCTTTTTCCTCCCATCTGCCAGGCTACACCTCTCTGATGCCCACCAATCCACCCACAAGTGACAAAGCTCCGCATGGTTGGCAGCCAGCCCGTTGCCCCGCAGAGTGGGCTCCCACCCACCTCCCTGTTAGAGGGTCCTTCTCCCAATAGGCTGGGGGACTTGGCACCAAGTGTCTTTCTCAGTGCATAGCAGAAGTTACAGACCAATTGCACCATCTGGGGTGCTGTCCTTGTCTGTCTCCAAGTGCGGAGGGTCCTGGCACTATGACATGCCTGGCACTATGACGTTCTCTGGACAACTGGCTACGCAAGCTGCTATAGGCAGTGCCCTCTGTGTCCCAGATCTCCATCCAGCTCCTCAGTCTGTAGTACTCAGAGCCCCTCCCTCCCCCAAAAGAATTTCAAATGGCTGATTCATGTTCAAAGCATCTTCAGCATTTGGGGGGTGGTGCTCAGTGCAGGCGGTGGCAGCTCCTTTTCAGGGAAGCAGAAGGGAGCTGGAACTGCCAGCCCAGGTTGGGAGGAGACACCTGTGCAGGGCTGTCAAGCAGCCAGAGTGGAGGCACCACCACAGGGGTCCAGTAACTGTCCTTTCCAGATGAAAACTCTGCTGTCTGGATCCACCTGTCCAGCTCCAGGAAAAGGCAAAGAGCTGTGAATGCGTCACAATTTATCAGCAGTAAGAAGTTGTACATGGGGGTACAGGGAATAAAAATTGATACTACAAGCTGCTTAAATGCCACTGCAAAAGGCAGCATGGCACAGGAGTCACTGTACAGGTCTGACTCAACACCTCTGTCTGTATCCTGATCCACACATGCTGCTTGGAAGGTCAGCGAGAGCTGGGCTTCTGCACAGAGGAACATTTTACATCTGTCAGAGGGTGCCGTGGTGCCAGCCATGAATCAGCACAGAAGAGTGTCTGGTGATCTGATTTACACAAAGGTAGAACTGAATTGGAGCTTGAATAATACGGGTCAAACAAAGAACAGAGTGGGGAATTATACAGCAGGAAAATCTGACAAAAGGACTTACTTGGTCTGGAAAAAAGCCATTTACACAGGGCACCATACTTTGTCAATGTAAAGCAATTCTTGATAATCTGTCTCTAGACAGGCCCATGCCAAAAGTCAGCAGCTCGTGTGGAGAAGGAATGTGCCCCATCAGCACTCCGGGGCTTGAGCTGTGTTCCCGCTCTGCAAAGCGAGGCCAGGACCATGGCACCCAGACACGGCCAACACAATTAACTGCTCTAGCACAGCAGGAGAGTCAGTCAGAGAAGAACCATCCTGTCCCTTGACTTTGCTATGGGGTTGATTTATCCCCTGGAGCAACTGTGCTTTCAGGGTTCAAACATTTAACACATCATTGGAGTCACCACTCACGAAAACTAGGCAGAGACAGATTCACATGGAGCTGATCCTTCTCCTCCATCACACTTTCTGTCTTCCACAGCAAACATCAGCCACCACCCCACCTCATACCCTGCACACCAGGACACCCAGCACCACTGAGCCAAGAGCACTTCTGCTGAGATGGACCTTCCACCATCTTTGCCTCCCAATCCCTTCCAACAGCTTCCTGGCTAGAGGTTTTCCAATGTAACTTTTCAGTTAACTTTCCCAGCAGGTCTCAGCCACAACAAATAGCTGAAACGGACTCTCATAAAGGAGCAAATCCAAATCTTCTTGTGTATTAGCCAAGCTCCTGCATTGACAAACAACAATTAAACAACTTTGTTAATGTGTCTTTTCAAACTTCTTACTGCACTGACAGGAATGACTTGAGATCTTATCACCCTCTGCTCAGAGCCAGGGATTTATAAGTACAGGCAGCAACTCAGATGAAGATAGACCAACTGGTGCATGAAATCATACCAAAGCTCTCCCTAGTCCTCTCACAACAGGCAATGCAGCCTTCGGGGTAAAAACTGCTGCTTCAGAGAGAACCTCTGCCCCTGGCTACATCTCTTTGAGAACCAAAGTTCCTTTCTAATCAAATTGTCATGCCAATGCCTGCCTTTACCATCAGAGCAATTAACCCCCTCACGCATAAAACACAAGTGATTGAAACATTTCTCTTCTCCAGGCTCTGTGTGACTCCTGAATCAGAGAGGAGTGGTGCTGGTCCACCCCTGCTGCTGGGAGCTTCTGTGGCTTCTCCTGGCTCCAGCAGCATAGTCCTCCTGCATTGATCTCCTCACAGTGTGCACTAAGCACCAGCACCAACCCCATCTCTCTGCACTCCTCTTGTCTCTTCTTATGGAAGGAAGAAAAGGAAAAAAATCCCTGAAGCCCACAAGACCTCATAAACAACTGGTCCCCTGCTCCTGTAAGAAGGGCTTGTCCCACACACTTGGTGCCACTGCTGCCACAATGTGAAGAAAATCAGATCTGCCCGGTGAGAGCTGTTTGTCTCCAGGTGACACCTGCCCGGAGGTCAGTCACATTGTCAGCGGCCGGTGCTGGCATCTGGAAAAGAAGACACAGCAAATACTGGAGCTTTTCCCTGCACCTAGCAACAGTGCCCAGTGCCGAGGGAACCAGCCCCCAGCTCTGCAGGAAGCGCTGGGAGGGACAAGCCCTGGGGCTAATATACATGGAATGAAAACACTTTATACATTGAATTCCTGACACTGTGGCAGTCATTTCCTACACACAAAACAAACGCAGTATTGGTTGTTCTTTCAGCCAGTCTTTCCCTGCCCTAGAAAGAGCTCTGAAGTGCTCTTCAGCATCCACAGCGCTGCTAAACTACTGCTGACTGCTGGAGCATCCCCTCCACAGGGATGCTTCAGCGAGGGCCCTGCTGGGCCCTGGCCAGGCTGTGCTGAGGTGCCATCCCCACGGCGCCGTGCAGCACATGTTCATCTCCTGAGCCTCAGCAGCTGCTCCTGGCCCGGGCAAGCCCCAGTCAGCAGAGCCCTGGCACATCAATGCAGTGTCCAGGAAGGGCCATGGCCAGGCAGGTGCAGGGTGCTGCTGGCTCCTTGGCCACACGGACATGGGGCAGAGAGCGCTGCTGGCTCTATGAGCAGGTGGACACAAAGCCACATCTGCAGGAGGCAGCTGCCTTGTAAAGCCCTTAGAGCTGCTGGAGTATCCATTTATAGTCAGTACTGGTGATGCATTAAGAGAGGATAAAAAGCCTTTTCCTCCTGCACACACTGGCAGCAGTCACAGTGCCTGCACCAGGCTCAGAGCCGTGGCACAGCTCTCCCACCAGTGCAGCCCCACCACCACCGCCAGCCTCCCCCTGCTCACAGCCACTGACAGACCACTGAGCAGGTCTCCAAGGAGCAGGCACTCCCTGTACATCAGCAATTCCCAGACAGGGATATCAGAGGCTGCAGCCCAGCGCAGCGAGCTGACATCATGTGCCTGATGTTGCCAAACATGGATGAGCTGTTGCTAGAACAATCAATTTTTAAATATCTCTCAGCTTGTTACCCTGAGCCTGCAGTAACTATAGTAACATGCTCCGGGCTCCCCTCTTCAAAGGCACCACAGCTGTGCCTGGGGCTAGGGGGGCTCCCGGGGCTGGGAAGGCCGATGCCTCCTGGGCTGTGTCCCAGGATGTTCTGTGGGTCACTCTGGAGCATCCCATCTGTCCTGTCCTGGCAGCACCTGTCCAGGCACTGGCAGAAGGACTCTGCAGCTCCGGCTTCTCTGACCACGGAGGAAGCATTCCTGTCAGCACTGCCTGGGTCTGCCCCAACACCTTGGGAACAGGAATCCACTGGAAGGGTCACACTGCCCACCCACAAGGCTTTTGCAGGGCTCTTTCAGGGGGATCCAGCATGGTCCTGCAAAGCACATTTCCTCTGGCACATGTGGGTTTTGGTAACAACTGGAAGAGCCCTGACACCTTTACAGAGCCCTTGTGCCTCAGTCCCTGCCTCGGAGCAGTGCTGACAGGCAGGTGCTGTATGAGTGCCCCCCACCCCAAACTGTGCTGCCTTCAGCACTGGTGCTCATGGGGAGACCATGCATGCCATGAGGAATAATGAAGAGGAAACCAGACTTAGCTTGTTTGCTGAGCTGAATTTAAGGATCAAGCAATAAATACCAGGCTCAGAAGAAGGAAAAGGTAGAACAGGGATGTGCACTGCCAGTATCGGACAGCCCGGTGGCTGCCAGCTGACCTCTGGGCTCCCTCAGCATGCAGAGTGTTGCCACGTCCAGCACCAGTGCCACAGACCTCTTTCCAGAGTGGGTGCAGAGACACAGCTCTCAGGGTGTGCTCTTGTCCAGTATCAGTGCAGTTCAGGGGGATCCCATCCTCACCTCGCTGCATGCACCAGCCTGGTCCAGAGTGCAGCCTCCCGCCACCTGCAGCAGCGTGGCATCTCCTTGGCAGTCTGCAAGTGGGCTCTGGGACACCTACCCCGTGGGTAGGGACATCTCATGCTGTGGTCTGGGCTGTCTGGGATGTTTGCCTTATTATGCTCCCTACCTCTATTCTGCTCAGTAAAAATGCAAATGAAGTGTTGTCACTCTGTTCACTCTCTCTGCAATGCAAATGCCGTGTGTTCCCTCTGTACCTGCTGCTTCCCAGATTGAGGGGGTGGAGAACAAGGAGGGAAGTGGGTTGGCTGAATTGCACCTTAATTGGGCTCCTCCCCAGACGACCTGCACTGTGAATTTTTCAAAATAATATAAATCGTGTAATATCAATTATTCAATCATTCTGCTAATCTAAAGGCTTCCAGAAGACTTCTAGCTTTGTAGGAAAGCTATACATGTAGTATCAATAATTGACAGCCTTCCCATCAGAGGATTAACTCCCAGAACATATCCCTTTGGAGCGCAAGTAGAGCATGCAGTGCTCCCTGGGGAGGTATTACCTCCACTAGTCAAAGTGCTCTTGGAGAGGTGTCATCACACCAAATTCCATCACTGCATTTCATAAATCCTATCCTATTAGATGCATTTATCCTGCAAACAACTTTGCAGTATAATTCCTAGGTTTTTCCCTGACGTTACTGAGGTCCGCATAACCAAGGTACATAAGGGTTTAACACAGCGAGCACATTTGACAATCACGTTTGCAGACACCTTCTGGAGTGTCCCATGGGATTGGCTTCTCTGCATGCACACAGTGGATCAGGGAGGGTCACATCCTCTGCACACAGTGGAAGCTGAGAGAGGGTAGACCGTGTCACACCTCAGGGTAACTGCATGCTTTGCCAGCCTCTGTTCATGGCCCCCAGCCCCAAATCAGACAGTTGCATCTTCCATCTGATCAGAGTGGGGTCACACTTTGATCCTCTCCCACAAACTCGGGCTTTCCCTGCACAACCTTTCCCATGCCTGGCTGGCACCCAGCTCCCGGAGGGCACGTTCCCCGCAGCCATTAGTCAGACTGGGATGCTCTCCGGGCAGTTTGCTGAGGAGGCCGCCCTGGGCAGGTGCCTTCCCGGCACAGGGCGTGTGCCTGCAAGAGGCTGAGGATGATGGTTTTCCCTGGCAGTTCTGGAAGCATTCGCTACAGAGGCTGCAGAAAGCCGCGAGCTTGCCAGCACCACGCGGAGCGTTTGGATGCCTCCTACAGGCAGGAGGGGCACAGAGAGTTAATTAAAATGCACTGAGCAAGTGTGAAGTTTCATTACAAGACACAAAGGTAGGCTGAGTTCCTCCTCCAGCAGACAGATCTGCATAATCCGGCCAGGCCCTGCAGCTGCTGCTGCCGCTGTGCTCACTGCTGCTGCAGATACTGTTTTCATCTGTTTTATTAGTAAACACTACCCAGGTTGGAGCTGCATAACCAGCCCTGCTGTGCAGTAATGCTTATGCTTTCTTCCTGCAAATCTAACCTAAGTGACCATCCTGCAGACAGGCATGCCCATCCTTTGCACTGCCTTTCCTGCAAAACTGGGAAACCTCAGAAACAGGCACCACGAGGGCAGGAGGGGGATTTCAGCTTCGTGCCAGGCTGCAGTTACACCCCACGCTCCCAAGCCATGCTAGCACTGGCTTTGCTGAGCACAGGAGAAGCAGCACGGGTACCATGCTCCTGTACAGGTGATGGGATGTGTGTGTCCTGGTGGAAAGCACCAATTCCCACGGGGAAATGAGCTGCACTTGAGTCCCAGATGAGACGGAGCCGAGAAAACACGTCAGCACCAGCAGGCCAAGCCCTGCTGCAGCCCTGATGGGCACAGGAGCTGGCGTGGTTCCGAGGGCTGTGGGGCAGCCCCTCAGCACAGCAGGGCGGGTGCCCATCCCTCTGCTCCCTGGGGCAGGCACAGAGGTGTTTTCCATCGGGAAGCAAATGGGAGGATTGAAGGGCATTTGCACAAGCAAGGAGCAGCTCGAGCTCTGGAAGCACAAGCAGTATGAGCTTGGGGCCATGCTCAGCCCTGAATGCTGCTGGTGCCGGGAGGAGAGGAGCAGCAGGAGGCAGGACCGTGGATTCCACCCTGTCAGGATAGAGGATTGCAGAAAGGGGGAGTTGGTGCTGCCTCACTTATGATAAAGAGAGCCTGGCTCTTGGCATAGTAATTAACGAGCTCTTTAAATTTGGGCTGTAACAGCCGAACTACCCCATTAGGCAAAGAGCAGTTCCAGGTGTCCTTTCCTGTGATGTCAGGGAGATGCATGGGGAGCTCTGGAGCTCAGAGCACAGATGGGCTTCTCCTGCAGTGCCCGACACGCACTGGTCCATGGCCTCAGCATGTCAGAGATTTAAAGCCTTACCTGGCAGGTCAGCCATTCCACTGGCCTGGAAGATGCCAGGGATGCCCTGTGCCTGCCCACACTGAGCTGCCAGCCTGCCCTGTCCTTCTGCAGAGGCTCTGGGAGTCCACACCTTGGGGCACTGGCAGGCTGCAGTGACCAGAACAGCAGTGCTGGAGCAAGGGGGACAACTGCTGGCTGCTACTGGTCTCCAGTGGCTGCATCACTCTGAAGGAAGGATGGGAGCCCTGTGTCTGAGCCCCAAGATAGGCATCTGGCACAGGGGACTGTGCATCCCCATGTACAGTCTGCACATTGGCCGCTGGCATGGCTGAGCCCAGGACACTTCAAAACCTCAGGTGGTGGCTGGGGTTGCAGCAGACTGGAGACCGTCCAGGGCCAGCAGTCCCACTGCAGCGCATTTTCCCAGGAAAGCATCCACAAAGTATTGCTGGTTCCCTGGCTGAAACCCAGCTCAGCCTGCAGTGTTTGGAGTACGAATATACTGTACATGTGAACTGCAGATTTGTTCCACATATTTTCCTCGAAGACTGTATGTCTTTTCTTTTTTTTAATAATGCCAGTCATAAATGTCACGTGTTGGAGCCCAGATCTCATTATTGTGAGCAGAGAAATGTATGCCAGGCAATAAATTCTTTTGTTGGAAATAACCCTGGTGACTAGAGAAATTTATGAATTTATTACTCTTTGTAGGAGCCTTTCCTCCTATGACTTAAAGAGAGATCTATCATCCTACAGGAGACCTTGCTGGTTCTCTAGAAACCTTTGTAAGGTTTTATGTCGCATTCCCTGCCTTCCTGTCCTAAGGATTCATTCCACATGCATCGCTCATTATAAACAAGGCGCTCTGAAACCGTGCATCAGCACAGCAGCACTGACGGTGCCTCTCATGCTGGCACCGCTCCCACATGGACCGGCTGCTGTGGCCTTGGTGGACAGAGTGTCACCAGTGCTCTTCCCCAGCACCCACAAGCACTGCCAGGCACGCTGGCCCCTGTGTGGCTCCCAGGGCACAGGGAAGCCCCAGCATTGGATACTCTGCCAGCTTCATGGCGAATGGCTGAGGGGTGAGATGGGGCTGGCAGCTGAGGAAAATCAGAGGAGTAAATGGCATCAGTTCACCTCCAGACAGTGTGTCAGGGACCCCACTGCCAGCTGCAGAACATCCAGAGCACAGGGATGGGTGTGCGATCACCTACTGACAGAGCCACTAGAAAATTATACCTTCTTATCTCACTGTCAATTATATTTTCATATAGGTCTGAAATACTTTGAATACAAACCTTTTCTGTAAGATTACAAATCGCTCAAGCACTTCTGCAATTTGGATGGCAGGGGGTCAATTATTTGGGCATGGGTTTGCATATAATGGCCTGCAACAGATTGCAAAGTTTCTCTGTTAGTGAAGCAATTATGAACACTGAATCCAAACTATGGCTGGAGGGTGGTGGAATGGGACCATCTGGACATGGAGACACATGCACAGCTGTGAGGGGACTCCCTTGGCCAAGGGCTGTAGGTACTGGGGTATGTGTATGGTCTCCACAGAGCCTGCTGGGGCAGAGAATACGTGGCGTAAGAGTCCAATAACAAAAATAAATACAAATACAAATGTAAATTTAAGAAAGAGAAGCGTCAGAAATTTTTTTGCCAAGAAAGAAGTTCAAACTTCACTTCCATGTGATTACTGTTTATTCCAGAAGACCAGATCACTTCATTCATTTAACGATTCAAAACATGTTATTTTCAAAAATCCTTAAAAGCTTTCACAAACAGACTCTCATCCAGCCAAAATCCAGCTGGCAAAGTTCCTGGGTGTGAGGATAGATTAATTTATCACTCCTCAGCAATGAATATTAGGGTTTATTTTGTTGAAAAGGAAAACCAGTCAGGGTCTTGACCAACCAAAGTGGCTATCACAGCCCTTAAACACAGAACCCAGAGTGCCAGCCATGAAAGACTCCAGAAACCACCTCCATTACAGCACATTCCCAGCACCAGGCTCATTTGCACCGTTCCTGGGCTGTCTCCACAGCTAGTTTGTCAGTTCCTGGCTCCTGTCCTGCTCCCCACCACCATGCCCAGGGCATCATGTCACCTGCTCTCCTCCAGTGGCACACAGACCCACCAGTCCTGTGCTTCTCTGTGGCATTTCACCACCGTGGTGTCACAGCTGTGTCCTAGCCCAGCAAGGGGACTGCCTGGCTCCCAGCCACCTGCACTGGCAAAGCTGCCTGTTCCACACCCAGCCACGCACCTCAGAGCTACAGCCTTGATTTCCTGCGTTTTTCCATCCCTTCATAAAAAATGGATGTTGGATGAAAGGTTTTACACAGCAAACAGAACTAAGATTCAGGGCTACAAATGTCAGATTTCACAACACTCTACCCATAAAACTGAAAGTCACATCACCAGCAGCGTGAACCAGGGGATGGGATCACAGATTTCCTAAAAGTAAATGAAAATGACATCTGAAGTTATTTTTCTCCTACTCTTAAAAATCAGCCTAACAGGAACATCAAAGTAATCCATGAGCCTGGTCATTCCTGTAACACATTGGCATAAATCAAATACAAAACCGTGGTTGAGTCGGGTAGAAAATCATCTTCCAGAGACATCCAACTGAGCTCAGCAAAGGAGAACAGGCTGACACAACATCTTTAAACATTTTTAATTACCCTGTCAAAGTGACAATTATGGAGCTAATTATTAGGAAGACAATACCAGATATACTGAATAGCACATCAACAGTGTTTTTATGTAATTATGCAATTTAATGAATTAAAGGCTACAGCAATGGACTATATCTGGTTAATTAGGGACTCCCTTTCTGCTAATAATGCCATTTATTTTCAATTAATTATTTTTTTTTCTGTAAAACCAGGCGCATTACCACAGACAATGAAGGATTCTTCAGAGCAGCTCACACACCCCTTCCTGTATGGGTGGGACACAGAGTTTTTCATGGGGTGGACAATGAACTCCAGCTGTTACTCTTTCATTTCCAGCTTTGCCATGTTCCCTAGGGGTTAGTTACATCCCAGGGCTGGGCTCCTTGTGTTGGCACTCAGCCTGCCCAAAGCCACCCACCAGCCTGGGAACGGCTCCCTCCTCCCCGACCTTCTGGCCCAGTCCTGCCCCTCAAACCCAGCCCCGTGCCAGGGCACTGGGACAGGAGGTCCTCAGTGGCACACAGACGGGCTGAGGTCGCTGGTCTCTGGAGCTCTCACAGGACATGTGGGGCCTGTAGAGCTGATTCCCAGGTGGACCCTGCCCGGCAGCACCCACATCTGCATCAGGGCCCACACCTCTGCCAGCCCCTGGCCCCGCTCCCGAGCCACAGGGCAACGTGTAACAGGCCTGGGGCTGCTCCTCTAGCACCAGTCACAGGAAGGAAAAAGAATTTAAACATTTTCCCCAGCAGATAAAATTTTGGAGAGTTTCAAGCCTCCTAATTTCTCATTGTTGAACAAAAATTCTCTGATAAATTACTGATTGTATTTTAAATGTACCCACAGAAGCCATTTTAATTCTTCTTTTCTCTTTTTGGAAATAATTAACCTGTTTAAACTTTTTAATCACTTGAAGGTACTTCCCAATTGTTGTTACCTGGTGGGGAGGGGCCCTGCCTGCCACACAAACCCACTGGCTTGGCGAGACTTGAGAGGGAGGAATGGGCAGTGGGAAGCGTCATGGCCACACTGCACTGCTAGACCAGATCCCACATCCCAGCTTCCCACAGCATTCCCAGGGTGGGATCTGCCTCGTCAGCCTGTCCCCGAGGAGAACAGGTTCTACAGGACAGGTATCAGCTTGTGCCCGTGTGTCTTCCTCCTTCACGGTCCATCTCACAAAGACAGAAAAGATCCATCTGGGACTGCAGCTCTTAAGGGACAGAAAACAGCTGGAAAACTGCACTTGGCCCCTCAGTTCTGCAAAGAGGGTTGTCGAGCTGCACCTGCTGCCCCGTGTTTTCCTGCAGATGCGCAGCGAAAGCCACAGCTGGCACAGAACCCACGGCCAAGGGGCATTTGGGCTGCAGAGAAGAGACACCTGTCACGGCAGAAGGGCCCCGAATGGGAACACAGGCACAAGCTCAATTTGATGCCCACCTTGAGTCAGTGGGCAATAGAAAGCAGCTCAGCTGAGGGGTTGCATAATGCTGCCAGCGAAGGGCATGCTTAGACCATTGCCTGTACAGGGCACAGCAGCCTGCCAAGGTGGGTATGAAAATGTGGGTGCTGAAGCTTCTGCTGAGTCAGATGGAGCCACTGTCACCTGCAGGAGTCACTGTCATCACAGGTTCCTGCAGGCGCTGCTTTATGTGATGTCTGCCACTGAGGTACAGCTCAGATCCTGGCCTTTCTCCCCTCCTTGAGGCAGAAGGATGCCTGCCCAGGCCACAACTGCAATCCTGCCAGCATCCCCCACACCATCTGCCAGCCAAAACCACCCCTGCCCTGCTGCTTTGTCTCTGCAGCTCATTTAACTGTTGTTATGGGAGGGGTTGACAGGTCCCAAAACATGGATAAAAATAGGGGTATTTCACTCCAGAAGCATGAGAAGTATCATAGTAATAGATGAGCTTTTTCAGGTTCTGATGACAACTGGTTCCTTTCAAAGGAGGTTCCAGTATGTATTTATGCCAGAAATACTGAGAACTTAAAGAAAACATGATGGAGGAAGAGCCTGTGTTTGCACCAAGTGCTGCTGGAACCTGCAGGCTGTGCAAGAGCCTCATGCCCCACCAGCCAGGTGACACAGTCAGCTCTGCTCCCAGAGCCAGGGCCCCCCATGGCATGGGGGTGACTGGTAGTCTCTTCCTTCTGCAAAGAACTGCAATACCTGACAAATGAAAGCACCAAATTCACCTTTTCACATTTGAAGTTTACCGGCATTAATGGCACAAATATTTGGCAGGTGACCCCTTGCAGAGTTTTACTGGCTTTGCAACCCAAACACACTAAAGGACTTCCCATCTAAGTGGACGCTGCTGTTAGGAAGGAAGAAATGCAATTATGTACTTGTAAATTAATAAAATTCTGTCAATTGTGAAAACATCCTGGGCTTTTGTTGGCCTGGAGATTTATTCAGTCCTGCTGGCTTCCCAGCTGAGCTAGAAAAGATCATAAACCTGCTAAGAGAAATGCTGCTGCAAAATGTTCCAGGCTCAGCTACAACATTCCTCCTCCTTCTGGCACAGCAGCCAAGGTGCCCCAAAAAGGCCAAGACCTGAACTTGCAAACCCTGTCCTGTCTGTCCTTGCCAGTGGCTGCTCAGGAGCAGTAACGCTGACAAGAGCTAACTGTTCTGCAGTTGGAATTTGGTTTGGGGGGATCTTTCAAAGCTTCCTTCTTTCTAGGAGTATAATAAGCCGTGAACTGTGTTATGTGCCCATCAAAATTCCACGAGGGAGTGCTGGGAGGGGGTTGTGGGTGTCTGGACCGTGCACAATCCGTGCTGTCAGCTCAGGCTGAAGAAGAGGAACGGTCAGGGATAAGCATGCCACATGCCCGGTTCAGAGCAGAGCACCCAGGTCAGGGAGACCAGGCTGACCTGCAGCGCAGGGAGCTCATGGCAAGGGCGGCAGGAAAGGGACCAGTCGAGTGCTGCAAGGCACAGCAGCAGCAGGAGCAGCTGTCTGGAGTGATAGTCACGTTCCTGCTCCTGCCCTGTTAAACAGTGTAGACACAGCTCCCTGGCCCTCGCTCCCCCAGTGATGCTCTGAGACAGCGAAACATTTTGCTCCTGCTGTACAAGTCAAATGCATTAACTCCAGCCCTCTGGGGAGTCTCTGAGCACTGTACTGAGCCCTGCCACTTCCCCAGGGTCAGAAGCTGATCCAGCCATCTTTCTGACTATCTGTCAAGGCAGCAGAATTCACCACACTCCATATTCACCACACACCACACATATTCCTTGGATTCATAAACACTCTGAGTCCTCGAGCCCAGGTGAAGGAGATATATGCTGTCTATGAGTAGCAGCATCACAGGATGGACCCCAAGGACACAAGGGTGCTGATGGGAGCTCTGCCCTGCAGACTTGCAGCCCAGATCCCAGTGGACGATGAGAACCTGCTTGCATGGGATGCTTTGCCTTCTCATGTGCAGGAACAGGATGACATCCAGGATGTGGAAAGGGCTGAGCAGTGAGGACACCAGGGCTTCAGTCAGACTTCACCAAATATTTAATAGAGAAATTATCCAGAACCAGCACTTCTGAGGCACAGCAGCATCTCATTTTCATCAGGGAATACTCAGCTAGCTGATTTTATGGCAGTATGTCTTTTTTATGTATATAAAATTTGTGAATTAATGTAGTGCTTGTGAAGCCAAAGGAGTAATCACACTGGCATGGGCCATGGATAAGGTGGAAAGACCGGCCAGCATCTTGGGTCATGAGGTGCACAGCAACCTGTGCCACACCACTTGTACCACACCAGGAAGGCAGCTGCCCTCCTATTCCAAGCACTCCGGATCAGACACTGGCAACTTCCTGGGACTCAAGTACTCAGTACTTCAGGAGGAAAATCTCCACCAGCCTTGGTGCAATACTCATGAAAACAGAAGTTGGTTGCATCAGTCCTTGTGTGGTGTAAGTGATGCCAAGGAAGCTTCATGCAGTTCTGCCAGATGGAGATTCAAATGAGTTGTCTCCAGAGTGGTTACCCAAAATGTCCCAAGAAGCAATAAAAGAGAAAGGCACAACTTGTTTAATCTACCTCCAAGCTGGCGTAAGAAGAACTGAGCTTCTCCTTCTCCTACACCCCAGAGTACCTTCCCTGTTGTGGTCTCTGTTCTCTTACCTCTCCTCATTTCCAGGAGAAACCAGTACTGGGGAGCCCTGGGAAGTATCTCGGGCACACCACTCCTTTCCACAGCATCATTCCTGCTTCCAGCCCTGTCCTCAGCCTCCCCTGTCTGGATGCATTAATGCCAAATTGTCTGCAACACTGTCCAGGCCTTTGGCAGCGTCTCACTGTCTGCAGAGCCAGCAGTGACCATGGTGACATCACACATGCTCTCCTTTGCCTCAGTCCTGTGCCCCCACCTGTGCTCACCCCTCTGGCTTCTCTCCTTCATTCCTCCACAGGCTTACCAACTGTGCTCTTGCTGTGGGTTTGATCTCTCCTCTTCTCCCCTTCATGCAATGACACAGGCAGACTTTTTTTTCAGTCATTTACAAATGTTTTCTACTTTACAGTCTAAGATCTTTTGGCTGATAACAGAAGGATCATCAGGATGGACATCCGCACTGCTTTGCTCAGTTGACTGCCTCTTGCACCTGCTGGGCTTTCAAATATCCAGGGTGCCTGGGATGTTTTAGCTTTCCCTTCTAGCTCTTTTGCTGCAGATCCTTCTGGGCAGCTGCTTCTTCTCACCCCTCCTGCTCTGGCAATAGATCAGGTTGGATAAGCAGAGTCATCTTCTCCGGTCTGGGACCGGCTAAATGCCAGATTTTGTACCTGAGCTCAAATTCCATCTCATGCTCAACCATCCATTAGCCAGAGGTACAGACTGAGCCTTCACAGAGCCCTGGAGAAGGTGAGGGACTGGCAGAGCTGTGGGCTGAGGGCAGGAGGGATGATCAGAGCACAGTCAAAACTGCTCTGGCACAAAGGCAGCACCACTCCCAGCAAACAAGTGTTGTTCTGATGCCATCCTCCCATTGTCCCGGGAGCAAAGCCATCCAATGCCAGAGCCTGGTGTGCCAGGGGCACTCACAGAAATAACAAGGGGGGCTCTGGTGCTGAGGAGCTCACCTTGTACAAAGCAAGTGCTGATCCTCCTGCTCCTTCTGCAGGCCCAGAGGAGGGAGAAGGCAGCACTGGGGGTTTCAGGGAAACAGCCCTGGAACTGAGGAATGGCCCAGAACCCCCCAGGGCCAGAGCAGAGGGAGCAGCACTGGCCACAGGGTTGCTCTGCTGGCAAATCACAGCCCAGCCCGGCCATTGCCAGTGCCAGACTCTCTTTGCTGAAGCTGCTCAGCCATCACGCTTGGAGTAGCCACTACAGAGCACCCACCTGCTCTCACCCCACCGAGGGTGCCCCATCCCACTCCTGCCTGCCGACCATGGGATTGGCTCCTGCCCACCCCAGCACGAAGATCAAACCCAAGATTTTCCTAATGACCGTCCACGGGGACTGCAGGGTAACCGGAGAGTTCTGTTTCCTGGCTTCCAAATGTTTTTGCAGAGCTCCATCTAGGGGGGATGATGCTGGACCAGGCAGCAGACCAAGACAGGTACTAGTAAACAACACAATGGCTCCTTCCCCTGGCCTGAGGCCTCTCATCACACACTTACGGTGCTAATTAAAAAGGAAGGGAATGGCCTATAAATTTTATAGTTTATTCTAATTTCTGTTGCAGCTGATTTCAAATGAGCTGATGAAGGTAAGTGCACCTGTGCAGATCAGTGGTGCATCACACACCAAGAGCCAGACCTCTTAATCAAATGTTATTCTAGGAATAGCCCTCATTGGACAAGACTGAGTATTAAAGCATCAATTTTCTGAAGGAGATTGAGTGGAATCAGAGTCTCTTGCTATAGGAAAGCAAAACTAATCTCAGCTTCTGACACCAATGTCCCTCAGAGAGTGGCAGAGGAAAGTAGCACAGCCCTGGAAGCATCCAGTATTGCCAAGGACGGCGTGGCCTACAGAGAGAGAAGCCCCTGGGAGGTCTCAGAGGTCTGCTCTGCTCACAGCTGGCCCAGCACAGGGAGCTGGGTCCCAGACCACCCTGAGAGCTGACCAGCGATAGCAGCACAGGTGCTGGAAACAAATGGGCACCTCCCCAGCCCCACTGCACGCAGAGCTGATGGATGCTGTGCTGGGGGAAGTGTCCCAGCTGTGGCAGCAGACAGCAGGTTGGGTCACTGACAATCCCCTCAGAGGGGATAGAACAGATCTCTGTTCTATCCCTGTAGCCTCATCCTCTGTATGTTTTTATTTTCAGGCGAATCATGGTGTCTCCTTTTATGGCCTCAGCCTGAGATGAACAAATAGCGTTAAACTTCACAAATCCTCTAATATTGCTGTGCCTAGAGTTAGAGGCCTCACATATGCAGATATTACTTCTCTGTTGCTCTGAGGTCTCTTTCTAATTTAATACTTTAACAATATTGCAAAATTCATAACGTGGGCTTCTCCAGAGGAAAACAGCTTATCTCCCAGCAAAGGGGGTCTGCCACTGCAGTGGATTCTCTGCTGATCCACCCTGTCCCCGCGTCTGGAAGGCGAGGAGATGGCTAGGACGCCAGCGCATACCTCTGCATCCAGCCAGGCACTTGGTGCCCACGCCAGCCTCGATGAAGCTGCAGCAAGCACAGGGCAAAGGCTGTGTCTGTGGGTCCTTTCCATCCTCCGGTGGTCTCCACGTCTGCCTGGAGCCCTGACACAAGTGGGAGGAGGGAGAGGGAGGGGGACAGAGGGACTGGCAGCCAGATCTGCCCTTTGCTGTTACTGTCAGATCAAATAGCTGCTAATTGACCAATGTGTCTCCTTTAGCTGAGCTATTAGCCACGGCACCATGGCAGCTTCCTGACATTAATTATCTGTGAGTTAGCAGGATCTGAAAGCATAAATAACAATTTGCCATGATGGCAGGGTGAGCTCAGTGCTGCAGGCACTGATGTGGCCACTGTGCCCTGCTGTGGTGGGTGCCATCGCTGGGCCCATGGCCAGCAAGGTGTCAAGCACCACACAGAGCAGCCAGTTCTTCCCAAAAGCACTCCGAGTTTGGTTGGACTATCATGGTCCAGAGATGCCCTGCTTCTCAGGCCCCTTCATTGGTGACAACAGTACCAGAGACCTCAGCACCAGGTCCAACAGGACCACAGCACGCTGGTGTGAGCCAGGCTGCCTGGGCTTTGCCCTGGTTTGGAAGCGCTGTCTTATGGCCAATGCAAACCTGAAAGGCAGCATGAGGGTCATTCCTCCAGCAGACCATCACCACGGAGAGGAAAGGATCAAATACAGCAAACCTTGGCATATATTTCCTTTTCTGGCAGCTCTAAGAAGTTCCCATTAGCCCCCTTGGTTAGACGGGCTCTGACTGTCCCCTCAGCAGCGGCCTCTGAGACCAGTAGAGCTTAGCAGTCAGCAAAGGAGCTGCTGCAAAGCAAATGTGCTCCTGGCACTGCACTGAAGGAGCAAGGAGGCTCTGAACCTTCCTTGCCTCATTGCAACACAGCTCTGCACAGACCCCCAGCCTGGTCCTCCTGGCCCCATGCAGGGGCTGGGACACTTGTGACACCACTGCCCTGAGGCCACGCCAGACACCACTGGGAGAGGGAATGGAAGTGGCCCCAATCAGTGCTTCCCGATGCAGAATCCCGCGGCCTGGGGGACGCAGACCAAGGTGGGGACCTCTGGAGCAGCACCAGCAAGTCCTGACACCTAGATTGGGGACATCTGGGGAGTGGCATTGGTTCAGGGTGGTGAGGGACAGGGCTCTCAGGGCAGAATCTGCAGCTGGGAGGAGCCAGATCACCTCCCTCCCTCCCATCAGGAGTGACTTACTTGAGGCTATGTCATTATACCCTTTTAGAATAATGTAACTGATGCATGATATAAGGCTGCAATTAGGAAAGGATTAATAAATTGATTTTCATCAGTTAATCCAAAGGCTGGGCCCCAAATTGCAATACTTATTGTGGACATTGTGCAAGAGCCAGCCAGAGGACTCCAGAAATGTGCTTAATGGAGACTTTCTGTCACTCAGAAGCTTGTTTGTGTAACACCAGCTCAGAACCAGCTGACATTTATGCCAAAGTTGATGTTTTATCTAATTAGACGGAGCCACACAGGACACTCTCACCTAAGTGGGGAGTGTGCCGCCTGCCCTGTTGTCACCAGAGTGTCTCCACTAATCCTAGAGTCCCCACCAAAACTCCTGCCTGGGACTATCAGCACTGTCTCACTGTGCCACCCTCCTCTGCGCTGAGCCAGCTCAGACTGTGCCCACCAGTGCTGCCAGACAGGCCTGATGATGCCCCTCATTCTCATGCCTCGTCCCTGCTCTCTGTGCCAAGCCACATGGCAGGCACTCAGGGAAGTCACATAAAGGAGGAAATGGAAGCAGTCTCCAGCCTACACTTCACTCTTGCCAGTGCCAAGCTCACACGTGGCAGGGACCTGGCTGTCACCCAGCCCCTCCTCTTCGCCTGCATCTGCTGTCCCAGGGAGCCTGGGGCCACCTCATTGGTCCGAGGACAGCCAGGGCTGTCTGCAGTACCCCACAGCTCTGCTGAGTGTTCTTCCTCTGGTGTTCCCGAGCTCTGTCACAGCAGCTGTCCCAGGCAGCTTTTCTCAAGCAGTTTTGCCTAATTCCTGCAGTGCTGAACCCAGGTGTCCCAGCCCATGGGGCTGGCTCTGACCATGGGTGACACACAGGCAGGGAAGGACAGCCCCTTGCCATGTACGCTGTCACCTGTCATCCTGCCCATGGCTCCATGCCTGACCTGTTTCCGTGGGCTTCTTTCCTTTCGTATTTAACCCCCTCCTTAAGAACAACTAAATTCCTGCTCTCTTGAAATAGCCAGTGGGTTCAGTGGTGAGAATGAGGAGTGTGGTGAGTTTCTGTCCCCTCAGGGCAGTGGACACCCACCAGCCAGTGGCCAGATCCGTGGCACACAACATCCCCCTGGCATTTCACCAGTTACCGCGTGGGCAAGGTGCACAGCAGGTTCAACCAGCTGGGCTCCCCTCCTGCTGGAAAGGGGTGCTTTCAGGGACTCCAGACCTTTAGCCAAAGGGAGATGGCTATGACCTGGAGTGTTATTGTAACAATCTTACCATTTTTATTCCCTAGTAGTTAAAATATTTCAAGAAGTGAATGATCCAAGGTCATTAAACTTTCTAAAGAGATTACTGCAGGTATTTCCAGACATCTATCAGAAACCAAGTCACCATGACTGCTGATGACTAGAGGAGAGCACAAGTTGGCAAACAGTAAATTGTCCTGGTTTATATCCCTTCAAAATTTTTGCTGAGGTTTCCTTGTTCTTCATGTCCAATTTGATGACCATATTAATTAAAATTAGAGTTGAGTAAGAGGTACCCTTATCCTTTTATCACCCTATCTGATATGAAGAATGAGTCTAACTTTTGAGAAATATCATGAAGATAGATAACTGTATAACTCAGGTTCTTTAAACCAGTTTCTGATTTAAGGATTGTTACTTTTGGGGACTACTTTTGCTTGCCTGTAATATTCAAGAGACATGCAAAGATTATTTAAAAGTTGTAGGTTGCAGAAGTACAACATTGCCCATGACTCCATGCAGGGGCACTACAGAGCATCCTTGCCACTCCCCTGGACAGCAGCATCATCACTGGGGTGCCCTAAGTGATGGACACGATGTAGGCAATGACACCCTTGCTGGCCAGGGGCCTCAAGAGGTTTTCCAGGCCAGCAGCCCCAGTGCTGTGTAGGACAGGGACGGCACATCCACTGCCAGAGTGAGCACCTGTTCCCAGGAGGACCCTGTCTTTAGAGGCCACACAGCAGCACCAGCCACTGCTGTTCATGGCAAAAGTACGACAAAAACTGATACAGCAGGATTAGATTGGATTTTTTTTGTCATTCTTTTTGCTTTGTTTCAGTGTGGGAGAAAAAAAACACATCAAGCCAGAGCTAACATGATCAAGGTGTGAACATGAGCAGCCCAGAATGCTGTGAATCACATAAAAGATTTGATCACAGTCAATATCAGCTGCTGAGCTATAATAGCTTTTGTGATTCTCCTAACAGGATTTTAATTTTATGTTTATTATTTAGGGACCAGCAAAGCACAGGAAATGCCCGTGTGGTGGTGCAGGCCCCCTTCCCTCTGTTCTCTGGAAGGCTGGGAAGACTCAAGTGCAAAGCAAGCTGACTTTCAGCATTTTCAATTTTTGCTTGTGTTCCCCAGGCTTGGCAGGAGAGAGTGAACTTAATTAAAATCAATGGAGAAACAGAACAGAATAAATCACAATATGAATATTCTCGGTGCCTGCATTGAAGCGCAGCACATGGCTCTGCCAGCACTCAAACAGTGACTCCTTCAAGGCTGGAGGAGCCTCTGGCCCTCTGTTGTCTCCAACAGCATCAGCTCTTGGAGCACAGCAGCCCCACTGCAGAGGCTGTGCCCTCCATCCCTCACTCACTGTGCCAGGATGGGAGATGGGAAGCAGCCAGGAAGCGTTGCCGTGGCCAGCCTGTGTGCGCTGTCCTGGCACACAGTGTGTTCTCCAACACCCTTGGCCACAGAACCAGCCCTGCCTCACTGGCCAGCACAGCCCCTGTGCAGAGAGTCTGCCACCCCCAGCTTGACAGACCCCAGGTCTGTTTCCAGGGGTGAAGAGGAGTTGTCTGATTCTTTTCCTCAGTCTGGAAGCTTGGTTTGGCAGTGCATGTTTTCCACAGGCACGCACAGCACCATCCTCCCCGTGCTGGCAATACTGGGACACTGTAGACCCAGAGCTGGGGACAGGCCTGGGACATAGTTGGCAGGGGCAGGAGGGGAGGTTGCTCCTCATGGTGATTCAGCTTCTGAGCCCCACCACGGACCATTAACAGTTCAGGAAATGAGAGCAAAAGAAGAGGGGAGAGGAGCAGCAGAAGGGGATACTGGGAGGGAACCACCAGCCCCAGCCCCTGCTTATTGCCAAATAGGCTGTTTAAAAGCAATCTTGGATTGCTTTTCAGAAGCAAATAACAGCTTTTTAGAGTCACCTGCCAGCAGGTGTATGTACTTTAAAGCTTTTCCATATCTGTCAGAATAGAATTGCCACGTATAGTGTGCTGAGTGGTTAGCACCAGCAGGTTAGAGGAGTGCCAGGAGTGCCTCACCCCAGGCTGGCCCCACATCGGAGGTCGCAGCGTTTGCCATCCGCATACCCACAGGAGATGTGCTCGGGGCATCCAGGTGTCTGTCCCAGACAAGAGCAGATACGCCATCACTGCCCTGCAGCCTCCTCAAGAGCTCTTTTTCCAAGCCTTTCTGACTGTTACAAGCATTATATAGAGCCACAAAGCCCAGTGGCAACCAGCTTGTGCCCCTGCAGCAGGGCAGAGCCCTGGGCTCAGTGAGGACCATGAGAAACCCCACAGCCTTAGGCAGGCCCAGGCAGCCTGTCTGCCTCGCCAGCCTCAGCATTGTCCTGATCTGCCTCCTCCTCACCCTGGGAACCTGCAACCAGCACCATACCAGGGCTCAGTCCTCCCACTGCATTTAGCTGCCACCATAGCCATCATGCAAGAGCAACAGGGCTTCCTTTCTCCATGCAGCCAGGGGTTCAGCCTCCATAAAAAAAAATCATTATACCATTGTTTAACACCACATGCCAATCCCTTCCAGATGAATTAATTTGTTAATCACACTTTTAATGGTGGAGACTGTTAGAGCCCATGAGGGAGAGGTTAATATTAGTACCATTTAGCTGTCGAAAGCTTTTCATATCGTAAACCAGGCGCACGGTCGAACAATAAACCCACAGCGTAATTGGCGGGTAACAGGCCTCGCGGCGCTCATAGCTCCTGGCGCTGACAGCAGCCGCCGTGTGCCAGACCAGGATGGCCAGCGACCGACAGGGTTCGGCCTCGTCCCCCGCCCCAGCAGCCCCCAGCCCAGCTCAGCGCGGCAGGGTGACCCCAGAACGGCTATGGGTGCAACCACCCGCCTCCAGGCTGGATTGCTGCCAGAGGCAGGGATGTGTGAGTGGGTGCATGGCATGAGAGAGCATTAAGCAAGTACGTGGGCTGTTCATGACTGTATTTTTCTTCCAGTCAATCTTTCACAGATTTATGCTGGAGAAATGGGAACATTAAATATCCCCTTGCTGTAATTCAGCATGCCACAAGAGATACAGATTTAAATATTTAGTAGCACATAACTGGCTAAAAGCCTCGGCAACATTTTTAAAAATCACTTTTTAATAAAACTGGACTGAAATATTCCCCACAGTTAGAATTTATGGTTTGTAATCGGTGTTCTTGTGATAAATAGAAGCGAATATATATTTATGAACAACAAATATTAATGAAGAAATAATATGGGAGCCCACCTTCAGGCTGTGCTGCTGCTAGTGCTCTGCAGCATTCCCCGAGGAATGCTGACATTAAGCAAACACAAAGGCCAGGTCAACAGTGCTATTAGACTGAAAAATCCAGGAGGAAAGGAGCATGGCCTGGGCACAGAGGCCAGCTCAGAGGCGGCTGCACTCAGTGGGAGCCTCTGCCCGCGACTGCAAAGGCACGAGTGAACTCGCTCCTTGCCTGCGGATCAGAGACATCGCGTGTCTGAATCGCAGCCTGCAAGCGCTCGGCACGACTGATTTGTATCGGGGTGAGCCATTAATTTGCATGTGTTTCCCCATGATAATAAACCCGGAGGAAAAGCCCGCAGTAACTGCTTCTCTCTTCTGTCCGATGGCAGGAAGAGATTTATCTCGGGGTGGTGATCTCGATTACTGCCTGGGCGCAGCGCCGGCGGGAGCAGCATGCTGATTTCTCTGCACTTCGCACCCAGCAGGAGCAGTTTGGGTTTTAATGCTGCCCATCTTCTGCACCAAAACCTCGAATTAACACAAGCCAGACTGAGGAATGCCAGAGAGTGTGGGGGATCCCTCCCCTCACATAGCAGCATCTGCACCTGTGGGGGCTCTCTCTGCACCCCAGCCTGGACCAAGTAGCAGGAGCCATCGGGCTCCCCAAGGTTTGTGGAGGATACCACAGCCCATGGACTATGAAGGCTGGAATACAGTCCGAACACCATCCCAGGGGACCAGCTTCAGGGAGTCAGGTCCACAGCAGGAGCTCTTGGAGCAGCCATCACATCTCTCTGCCCCACGGGGAGGCTGGCACTCGCCCCCACACTAGCAGCGCTGAAGAGCTACAGCAGCCAAAGGAAACATTTCCAACATTAAACAAAACAGACATGTTTATTGTACAATAGAAGCTCTGTGATCTTGGAACACAATTTGCATAAGCAGACAATTTGGCTATAAACAATTCCAACATTAACTGGTATTTACATATAGAACAACTCACTCAAAATACAATTAAAGGCCTTGATGGATTGCAAAATGTCAAAATATTTAAAAGGCTACAACACATGCTTGGTTTATGTCTCCTTGGTCAGACATAAAGCTGGAGTTTGTTTACATTTTCTCGGCCAGAGCCCAGAGCACGTGGGGCTTCTGGCTCCCTGCGTCAGTGCGTGCAGGGATGTATTTGCTGGTTATTCCTCCACACAGGGAATCATCTCTATTTTCTCTAAGAATACATTTAAAATAGGAAGCCTGTTGTTCACCTCACAGCTCCGCTCGCTCAGTACCCCTAAAAGAATCTGCAGGGCCATGGTTTTCCATATTGTCCAGGAAACAGAGGCTGGTAGGATGGCATTCATTCAAGACTGAGCTATTGCAGCAGAAGACAAGACCTGGATCTCACCCCAGACTGCCTGAAAACAGAAGAATCCCGAATCAGCAGCGGCCTTTTCCAGTTTGGGCCAGAACCTCTGGCTGTCCAGAGAAAGCATCTGACTCCTCAGCATTTACCAGAACAAAACCCAAAACCCACCTCTCCTCACTCCCCACAGAGTCTCCTGCTCACAAGCTCTTTAGTTCACCCCACCAAAAAGCTAAAAGTACCCAACACAAAGGGGAACAGCTCCAGTACCAGCTGAAAGTCCTCCCCACCTCAAAGAGGCTGCTGCACTGCCATGAGACGTGGAAGATACACGTCCAACCACTCTTGGAGAAGAGATACAGCACAGCTCAGGCCCCCACATCCTGAAAGATGCTGTACGAGGAGGAGGGTGCAGGCAGGAGCTTTGCTGGCACGGCAGACCCGCACAGCTCAGCTCACCAGGCAGGAGCTTTGCAGCACACGGCAGCCAAGCGAGGTGGCGAGAACCGGGCTGCGCACTTCTGTCTGGTTCAGCTTCACACCCTCAGAGCTTGGCTGTCAGAACCAGCACACAAGTCACCCAGCCAAGACTGTCCCAACTGCCAGAAGTGACGCATCCCTGGAAATCTCACCAGACACTTGGTAATTTTACCCTCAAGTTCTCTGCCTCTGACTGCACACTGAGGTTACCTGAGAGGAAGAGGAAGCTGGAGCAAAAGTTGCTTCCCAAACCACGCCAGCCAAACACACTGCCTACTGCTGAAATAATAATCAAGAGCAATTGTCCTGTCTGATTATTCTCAGAACATTTTGAAAGCTGCTCACAGCATTTCTTCTCTTCAAGGTCAGATTCTTCAGGGGCTGAACAATTCTCATTCATCCTAAAAACACAGAGCTTATTTATAAACTGCCTAATATATTTTAAAGGGCAGACACTCCACATTTTACTTTTTATTGCCACTTATCTTCCATCTCTGCCGTGGTTTTTATCCTCTGCTATGCCAAGGCACATCTCCGCAGCCCTGCTGCTGTGTGGCGGACACGGTGGAACACTGGGAACTCAGTCAAGTGCAGCACTTGTAATCTGTCAGAGCTCATGGAGGGGATCCGGATGCTTTCCCAAATACCACTGAGTTTATAAAGCAAAGCAAAAACCCTTAAGCAATCATTGACCGTGGAGCTCAAAGAAAGACTAAGAGCTATACTCACGAAGCCCACAACTTCAGCCTGGGAATATGGTGGAGGAGCAGCTCCAAAAGCAAACAGGCTTTGCTCCTGGCAGAGCAGCGCACTTGTTGGGAGTCCGTTCCACTCACAGGGAGCCATTTGCCTCCCTACACTCTCTTACACTTTCCTTCCAGGCTGCAGGAACTGCCCGACCCTGTGCCAGCCTGCGGGACAAGGCTGCGCGTGAGTCCAGGCTCTGGCAGCACGCTAAGAGCCTCCACACTCTGCTCCGGGGCACAAGCAGTGGGATGAGGATGCAGGCTCTGCCAGCACACTGAGAACCTCTGCCCCCTGCTCTGGGGGCACAGACAGCATGGGCAGGTGGTGCAGAACCTCTGGGACGTGGCTGCAGCTGGAGAGAGCAGAGGTGCTGCCCAGGGAGCCTGTGTGGGGCTACCCACTCCTCTCCTGCTTCTCACCACCCCTGCTGGGCAAGGTTGCCCCTCAGCCCACAGACCCTGCCAGCTCCTGGAAGCACCAGCCCCACATAGCCCAAGCAGCAGACCAAAGAGCTCATTCTACTCCACCAGGTTCAACAGCCCTGTATTAATTGGGCTTGCAGAGGGTTCTCATCCCTCCTTAGCCTGTCCCTCAACACCATGAGCACCCAGCAGGGCCTTCCTGTGGTGACTCTTCAGCTGGACCCTCCTTCTCTAGCCATGGTAGAGCCCTTTGTTCAGGCTGCTGCTACTGCTACAGCCTGGCAAGTTGCAAGTATTATTTATTACAACACTGCATATGGATGCACTCTTTTCTGTTTGTCTGTATTAAATAATTATTTAAGCTATATTAGATATTTATCAAGTAAACTATCAGCATCTGAAGTTTCCTTATTGTAGATGGAAATATAGAACAGGGCAATTTTTATGGATCCTAGCCCTTGCATGGAGAGGGCTTTCTGCAAGCTGAAATTATGACATGACCATGTTTTGTGAGATACTAGAACTTAACCTCAAAATCTGGGGAAAAGGGAGAAAGGAGAGAGGGGAAGCAAGCTCTCCAGGGTGCCTGGCACAGCAAGAGGCTTCCAGTTGTGCTTTTCCTGGAAACTATGTGGAAGCAGCTGATGGTGGGGCAGTAGCAGACAAACCAGCATGACTGCCACCTCAGGTCAGGGCACCCAATTGACTCTGCAGTGCTCCTCTGCTCCTCCTTTCTGAGCAGGAGAGGGACTGTGCCTGGCTCAGGGACTGACAGAGGACTGACTCCTGCCCTCCTGTCCCTCCTGAGACCTCAGAGGCCTCCATGAGAGTGCTGCAGCAGTCAACACAAAGCTCATTGAAAGATAAGTGCTTCCTCTGAGGATCCTGCCCACAGCCCCTGCCTGCAGGGCAAGAGGGGGGGTCCCAGGTCAGCAGCCCTCCCTGGGCAGGGCTGTCCCCAGCACCACGCAGGGCAGCAGGGGCATGCCCACCGCAAGGGCCCCAGCACCCCTGGGGTTCTGCGTGCCCGTAGGGCCCTCCAGCACTCCTGGCTCGGGAGCTGCAACAAGGAAGCCGTGGGCAGTGGCTACCACGTCTGCTGTCCGAGCAAACCACCAGAGTCCCAGCACTACTGGTGAGGAATCCTGGGCTGGAAAAATTGTTATTAACAGCTCCTCTTCCTCCCCTCTAGCTTTGGCATTTCTCTCTCCCACCCCAGCTCTGACAATTTCTGCAGCAGGAACTTGGTGTGTTGGAATATCACCCTTTAGTTTCCCAGAAGTCTCAGGCTGCTCCTTTCCCTCCCTCTCTCCCTCCCTGTCTCTCTGCTCTGCCAAGCTGCAGGTACCTTCCTCCATATCTTGACCAAGCTGGACATCCACATGGGGAAACTGAGGCAATGCTGTTTAGAAAAGCTGTCGGCTCCTGGCAAGCTGCAGATGGGAGAAGCAACAGGTCTTGCATAAGCAGCAACTGCAGCAACCCCAGCAACCCCAGCCACACTCCAGTCATCACCATAACCACAGTCCATGTCAGCCTCTCACAGCAGGCCTTGCAATGGGTTCATTTAAGAGGTTTCAGTCTGCTGATTGAATCCTCTTTGCCTTGAACCGCTGTCAGGATGCTGTGGCAGAGCAGTAGCTTGTTCCTGGCAGCCTCCTCTCACTTCACCAGATGGCTGCCTTGGCAATTGTCCTCAGCCGAAGAGGCTCTGGGCACAGGGTGCCCCAGCTGGGCCCAAGCGCTGCCATGGCACTCCTATCCTCCCCATCTGAAGCTGCTCTCTATGGAGGGAGCTGGGGAGCCTCGAGCAGTGCCTCAGCCTCCTGATGAGGGGCCATGAAGTCAGGTTTTCTGCAGGAATGAGCAGCAGGTGTCTGTTTGGGATTCGAGGTCATTTTGGAGAGCCCTGAGAAGGGGGCTCTCATGAGCAAGGACACAGGGTCCCAGCCATGCCACCGCTCCCTGGTGGGAAGGGAAGGGGCCAGGGGTGCAGCAGAGCCCAAGCAGCAGAAGTCCTGGTGCTCTGCATGCAGCCCAAGCCTGGCATCAGCTGCGGGACAGGATCTGTGTTTGGGTGTCTGGGAGGTGCCAGGAGCCCTTTTGCCATGGCAGACCCTGCACAGGTGAGGGTCACTGACAGGCACTGTGCTCTGCGTGTTTCACCTCGTTGGTGCTGAGGCACAGCATCCCTGAGAGTCGTGTATCACCCCACCAACAGCTTCAACCCATATAATTAGAGAAACTATGATATCTGAGAGACAAATTACTTGTGACACACACAGCATGTGACACAGACACCAGCACATTTGGATGGGTCTACATCATGGGATGATCAGTACAGAGATGGAAACCCACACAGTTTTCAATTCCTGAAAGAAAGCACATGTTTTCCTTTATAGATTCTTGATAATTAACCTACTCAATGCTTTTTATTTGCATTGATCACATTTTATAGTATGATTAAATTTGTATGGAAGCAAACCAATTAGTTTTGTTTTACACGTATTGAATTCACTTTATGGTCAGACAAATTAACTCTCAGTTAGTTAGTTTGATTTATCTAGCAGTATAAAGCTTGACAATCTGGACTCTCAGATAAACAGTTTTAAAAGAATTATCTTTTTTGTTATTTTTCCTGCTTGGGAAAACCATTAGACCTGGAGGCAGGTATGAAGAAGAAACAAACACTCGTCACAGACTGGCCCTTCCTGGAGATTTCAACCCGACTGTTTGCCTCCTGCCAAAGCCTCTGTTGAAAGGCACCACCATACTCTGCACAGAGACTGTCTCCTGGCAGAGAGAGAGTGCCAGCACAGTGACCCTGTCCCGAGGAGCGAGTGCCAAGCTGTTTTAGGAAGGCCACTTTACCCACTGTTTGGGAACTGCGTGTAGGCACAGAACCCACGAGTGCAGTGGGTGTCCAAGACGCTCCTCCAGGGAGCAACTGGAAATGCCGAGCCAAGAGGGTGTACCCAGGGACAATTACCAATGGGAGAGCTAGAGGAAGAGCTCAGGAAAGCGAGCAGCCTGGGCAACCCATCAAGCTCTGCAAGGATGGAAACCTGCCAATAGACGCCCCTTCTCCCTGGGTCTCCACCTGGGCTCTGCCTGTCCTGGCTGGCCCTTGGCCTGTCCTGAGGACAGGAGCCCCCGCTGCTGTGGCAGGCAGTGGACGGGAGGGCCCTTGTCAGAAGTGTGTGTCACAGGGGCGAGCCTTGCTGTACCCCCTGCACAGCTCTCAGAACATGGTTCTTTCCATTGCTGTGTCACTACAGAGATGTGTGTCAGGATGGGGCACAGGCCATGGCTGATGGCTGCCCTTTGGAAGTGGCCTGCTCCAAGGCTGTCCCTTCTCTCTTTGTCACTTGGGCAGGGCACACAGTTTGGAAGAAATGATTGCCAATGCTGGGGATGTGTTCCTCTGCGCTAGAACAGACCCCTTGCAGCTCAGCACCAGAGACAGGTCTCTGAGCCTGGTCTTCCTCCTGTGTAAGCATTCCTTAGCCTGAGGCTCAGCAACCCTCTCATGTACAGCAGGGCCCATCAGAAGAGAAGTTTTTTACTGGCAGAGCGAAAATGCCATTGACACAAGGACAAATGGGCCAAGGAAGCTTCCTGGCACCTGGGCAGCTCTGAAGCCCAAACTCATTTGTATTCAGCAGTTACAAGTAAAAAGAATTTGTTCCAAGTTAGTAAATGAGATTTAGTTAATAAATTGGCACATGTGAGCAAGCTGCCAGTTGTTCCCATGCAATGCAATAAATGAAGAGATGAAAGCTTATTATTTTACGAGAAGGATCTGTTTTGTTACAGGATGAGGTGCAGGAGAAATGTTATTTTTTGGCAGGCAGGGGCCATGATTGTTCATGTTTGATGATCATTCATTTCACGGATCTTCACGCAGCAGTCAGAATGCTGCCAAGTCTGCTGAGCTGTGCAGGGGAGCCCCTTCCTGACAGCTCCATCACCACCAGACCCTCCCACTTCCTTGGCTCCTCAGGCATGGGGAGCTCCTGTCCCGGATGCAAGCCCCAATACATCTACAGAAGCAGCCGCATCAGGTTACCCTGTACAGCAGCTAGATAGGAAAACCTGTTATGTTAGAATTGAAAACTGTCCCAGGAAGAAGGAGATCTGGAGATCCTGGGAGCAAATCCATGATCAGGCCTATCACATGGGGCCCCATTCCTTTGCTCCTTATTGATCTTGTAACATAAAATTCAAAACTAGCATCTCTTACTGGATAAAACACTAGTTGTTCTCTAAAATATCAAGCCTAAGTATGATACTGAGAGTATATCAGCAACAGACTTCTAAGCTGAGGAACAGAAGTGTTTGGAGGACTGCATCCAACAAACCAAGAGTCCCAGCACTCCTCTGAAGTGGGTATAACTTTGCAGGGTCCTTAGAGGACACAGTTGCTCCTCTCCCTTGCAAGGGTCTCCTTGAGAGGCTTCATGTGTGCAGATTCCACAAGTGCCATTTGGCCAAGCCACAAAGCACTATGAAAGTCAAACCTTGGACTGGGAGCAGCACACCATCTGTTCAGGCCTGAAAGACAGGAAATCACTATCACAACTACAATCTAATCATGTCAGCTGGCTGGCAGCTGACAAGAACACACGCTGTCTGGTGAAGAGCAAAAATGCTTATCAGCTGAGCACTGCAAGAGAGGAATGAAGTGTCTGGTGGACTGAGGGAGAAGTACAACAGGAGTGGGTAGCTAAAACAAGGCTAACAAAAGAGGAGAGTGATGTGGTCCAGTGAAAACCAGGGAGCATCTACACAAGGCTCCTCCTGTTGCACCTATACACCTCTGGTTAAATTTACATCCTCTATGAAACAGTGGCCAGGAAGTAGTCAAATATGTCTGCAGGAACAAAACTAAAGCCTACAGCAGAGATGGGAACCAAGCACTACATGTGAACACTGGAGCGCAGGAACTAAAACATGCACTGGATAGAGAAACTTAATCTCTGGGAAAGTATGGAAGATGTTCTGTGAAAAGGACGCTGACAGTAGATCCCTGAAGAGGCCAAAGTCTGCTCTACTGAACTCCAGGGCAGAAGTAGCCGTATTTTACTTTATTTTAATCATTGAACTGTTCTTATTTCAATCTACAGAAAAATATACTTTTTTCTGATTCTCCTTCCCATCTCTCTGAGGGGGGAGGGTGAGCAAACAGTTGCGTGGGACTGAGTTGTTGGCTGGGGTTAAGCCATGACAACATCTGTTCAAACACATTTGCTGCACTTATCTCCTTCCAGAACCTTGCTATCCCAGGAGCATCTGATCATCCACAGCTGTTATGGATGTAGATACTCCAGACATACTGGGGAACTGACCCCAGGACAGTTCTCTATGAAAAGACTTAAATTCATAATGAATTTGTCACTTCCTTACTGGGCTAAGTAGTGAATGCCAAGGAACAACATGCTACTGCTAGTTACTGTGACATCCTACTTGGGGTTGTAGAATCACAGAATCATTGAGGTGGGAAAAGCCCTCTAAGACCATCAGGTCCAACCATTCCCCTGGCACTGCCAAGACCATCACTAACCCTTGTCCCCAAGAGCCACATCCACACATCTTTTCAATCCCTCCAGGGATGTTGACTCACCACTGCCCTGGGCAGTCTGAACAACCCTCTCTGGAAATAAATTTTTCCTCATTTCCTATTCCCATCTAAACCTCCCCTGGCACAACGTGAAGCCGTTTCCTCTTGTCCTCTCTCTTGTTATCTGGGAGAAGAGCCCAACTGGTACCTGGCTCTGCCCTCCTGTCAGGGAGTTGTAGAGAGCAAGAAGGTCCCCCCTGAGCCTCCTTTTCTCCAGGCTGAGCTCCCCTAGCTCCCTCAGCTGCTCCTCATCAGACTCGTGCTCCAGCCCCTTCCCCAGCTCCATAGCATTCTCTGGACTTGGCCTTTCCAAAACTGTCATCTTTCAACACCTTTTTGAAAGCCACACCTAAATAACATGAAATTTAGTGTTGGGCAAACTGGAAGATAGAAAAGGCGAAAAATTTAACAGAGACATTATTTGCTGTAATGGTATGACGGCTATTCCTTGAGCAGCACAAAGCACAGCCTCGCCTGTGCTCAGCTCTGCACAGGAAATGTAGCATTTGCCCATCATTGTTGTTTCCTTACTGATGACATCTGGGATCTGTAACAGACATAGATTGTCCTGAAATGTCTCTTCCACTTTTCATTTCAAGCTTGCAGTTTGAATCAAAGGACTTGCTTAAAAGGTATTTCGAGGATTTTTCTGCATTTCTGTTGTGTATGTAAGAAGCTTTAATTGTTTCCAAAACAGCCTAGTTTCAGACAGCTTCAGCACTCAGGGTAGCACAGCAACACAGGTGCCATAAAACACACGGTGTTGGATCACACCTACAGCCTTCCACCAGCAAACATGAATCTTGTGTGCTGATCTTGGCCAAGACACAGTCAATACAGCCAGTACTCACGGAAACAGAAAGCATGTTGCATTTGAGTAAGATGAATGGCTAACTCCAGGAACACAGAACACCCTCATGGATCACAGCAAAAGGGAAAGAGTACCGGGGAGGACAGGAAGGAAAAGTCTCTCTTTCCCCAGCTCAGCCCCACGGCCCGTTAGAGCTGCTGCTTAGGGAGAATCTGACACTCAGGACGATGCTGACCGCCCTGTCACTTGTTCACAGACAGCTCTGTAAACCGGGGGTAGCTGGGCACAGGCCGGGCTGGCTGCAGGGACGAGGACGAGCACAGAGTCTGTGCCATGCAGGGACAGGGCTCCGGTGTGGAGGCTGGGGGCAGGGCAGTCTGGTCCTCATCTCCTGTGGGCGGATGGAAGCAGAGCCCAGGCCAGCAGGGTCTCTGCAGAGACAGCAGTGGCGATGCAACAGCCCCGTTTTCATGTCAGATGGAGGGAATGGGCAGCATCTCCCAGAAAAACAGAGGGTCTTTCTTCAGGAGCTGTGGCTACAAAATCACTTCTCTGAGGGTGAAGTGATTCAGGACGTGCATCTCTAACGGTGAAGGACTGCAGCAGGAGCAGCTCAAAGCCCTGACCTGGAGGAGGCTCCCGCAGGCACGATGCTCTCAGAGGAGGCAGCGTAGAGTCTGGGGGACAGTGCATCCCCCCACTTTGGGAGACCCTTCTCCAGGGCAGAGAACCCACTTCACTGAAGAAACTGAACTGGAAGATTTCAGGCTGCTATGATACATCCAATTTTGCTATTTAACATTTGCTTTTCTTTTTCTTCTGTCTTTGGTCTTTCATTTCTTTCTGGAACAATAACAAGAGCAGATAAGCATTCTTTAATCTGCTCCCAAGGAAAGGTGGAATGCTGATTGCTTGGTCTGCCTCTTTTGGTCAAGCATTTTTATCCTGAATTGCTATGGGGAAAGGTCTTGGCTCTTCAGGCACCAGCTTTTGTCTTTTTGTGAGCTGAAGGGTTTTTCCCAAAGAGAGTACTGAAATGCTTCAATGATCTTTAAAAAAATGTTGTGCAGATTTTGTGAGATTTCAGGCTGTGGTAAAAGCAAAATTTAACATGCTGAATGTCATTTTTTTTAAGGAGTTAAGCAAAAGGCTACTGGAGCTGTCAGAGTTTAAGCTTCAACCTTTATGTTTACAAAGCAAAAAGGGCAATTAGATGTGGAAAAATAAATTTTTCCAGGACTCTGTCAGCGGTTGTGGTTTGTACTCAGACTGCTGAATGACAGGCTTGTTTAGTGCCGTAGGCAGAGACTCAGTGTAGAGCAGCCCTGACATTTCTTTGATGCTAAGCAGTGTACCCTAATAAAGATGTTCTTTGAAGTCATTCCCTCTTGCCTGGCATGCAGGCATTACAGAGCATTCCCAGGGCAGCAGGACTGGGACTGCCTGCATGCTCCAGGCCTCCCATGCCTGGCATTCTTCTTCCCTCCTTGCTTCAGACTTCCTCCACACCTCCATCCACTGAACCCGAGGAAGACAGTTTTGGAATAAATCAAAGATATAGCTAATAGGCAAGTTCTGTGCTTTCACCTCCTGGCTATTTCACAAAGCCTCCTTTCACCAACGAGTTGATGACAGAAAACTTCATGGTCCTGCGAGCAGAGCCCATGAATGAGCACAGCTCAGCATGTGGCAAGGACGGCTGCCCAAACTTGCAGCCAGTCACAGTCCTCCAAGCACCCGCACGAGCAGCTGAAGAAAGACCTGCTTTCTGAGCAGATGAAGTAAGCTCCTCTTGGCTCTTTCCTCTGCACCCTGAGTCAGTTTTGAGCATGTAGCCAGGCCAGCACAGCTCCCTGTGGAGGCAGGGCATGGACTGCAGACAGCAGTTCCCCAGTGCCAGCTCTGAGGTCCTGGCTGCCATTCAGGGAAGGACTGCACTCCCTTCCCGTTCCCTTCCTATCAGTCTCCCGTTCTTCATGCATTTCTTCTCTCTGCAAAGACCAAAACGCAAAAAGAGAGAACAGAAGTGGGGGAAGGCACTGGCAAGCCCATCTCCAAGTGTGAAGTGACAGCAGATGGCAGAGGCGCTGCTCTATGGCAGATAAGAACATGTCAAAGGCAGTCATTACAGCAGCCTGCCTGCCTGCCTGAGCTCCCAGCTGCCAGCACCCGCAGGACTTGGTTCTCCCAGGGACACAGCACATTCTTGAGCCTCCTCCCACAAAGCTACAGACACAGGCACTGGAACAGCTCCTCAAGCCCTCAGGAAGGATGCAGCAATGCAGGGTCAGACCATGGCCCTGCAGCACGAATTTGCTTGGCGCTGCCTGGGTGTGCAATGCTCCTCACATGCTCAGCAAAGTAACATTGCTCCCTCTGCCATGTGCTCCCCAGAGCATCAGTGGCTCACGCCAAGCACGGCTTTTGGCACACCTGAGTACACAGCCCCAGGGCCAGGAGGGAGCAGGGCCAGGGCAACAGCAGCACACAGCTGCCAGTGGACAGAAGACCACAGTCCTACCTCAGAACTGGAGCAGGGCATCCCAGAGTGAAAACTTAATTAATTATAACACTAAGCACTGACGTGATGCCTTTACATTTACAAAGCACTGGGTAAACATTAACTAATTTATCTACTGTACTTAGCAATTATATAGTTCTTTATATTTTCCAGGTCCTGTGCAAACATTAGCTAATTAATCTACTTAATTATTTCCATGTTTTATATTCCAGAGCACTGCACACTGGCAGCACAAGGGGGAGGCCTTAGCAGGGATAGTCATAAGCACACTCAGCTTTTAGGTGCCTGACACATTTTGGGGAGATGTCTCGAGAAGGTGCCAGCAGTCCTGGACAGTCCTGCCACCACAGCATGCCAAGAAAAGTAGACAAGTCAAAACTAAAGAAATAGGAAGCATTTTCCATCAGAAAGATCCTAAAAGAACTGAGTCTGCCAATCAAACACTCTCCAAACAAGGATTAATGTGCACCTCCTCATGCAGAGCCACAGCTTTCTGTTTATTGCATTTTAACATTGACAACAGCGCTTGCTGAGGCACTTGCCGTGCTCTGCTGACCTCCACTGTTTGGGATGGCGTGTGAATTGATTGCAGTTGAAAGATTGTTACTGGAATAAAATGAGCTTCTCAATTATTGCCATCCAAATAAATCCCTGTGTTCCAGTGATCTTCAGCAGGGAGCACTTCCAAAACCCCAAGTCCATGACAACAGGTATCTCCAGCTTGCAAAATACAGGTAACTGTGTTGTCATCACTGTTGAGGTACAGGACAGGAAAGGTCAGGCGATGCTCTGTACGACACAGGGAAGGGAGGCTGTGGGACAACGTAGGGCTTACGGGTGTGTCTGATGGATAAATGATAAACTCTCCAGCAAAGCAAGCTGTGGTCATTTTTGATACCTTTTGTCAAACACAGTGCAGGAGATACGCAGGAAGTATTAATGGGATGATGAACAGGTGAACAAGATGAACCAGCCTTTCCTTGGATGTATTACAGTAACTTAGGAACTAGTTGTTTCTTTGCTGTGCTTCTTTATGGCACAGTCACACAGGCACATATGCACAATTATTAAAAAATATAATTTGGCCTTGAAAAAACTGTGGGGTGGGGAGCAGGCCCCTAAGCACCACAAGCTTGACCTCTGTAGGCTACTAGACCAAGCATCTGATCTAGTCCATAACCAGTGTGTTGTATCTCCATTCAATAGGAAAATATTTATAACAGTCCTATTCTCACCTGAAGCCTGGCAACATGCTTTCCCCTTTCTCCCAAAGCCTGCCCAAGAGATTACAAATGATGGTGCCAGCCAGCTCCATCACCACACTGTGCCAGCCTATCCTGGCAGCGTGGCTCTACCAACACCAGTGCTCCAGGAGCACTGGAAGCATCTCATTGTGACATGGAGAAGAGCCACATGCAGCACAGCCATGGTAACCTTGAGGCCCCATGGAGACAAGGAGTTGCTCTGACACTTGTGGTGAGGGGGAAGGAGTGAGGGTCTGCTGGAAGCACTGACTCCAGCCTGGGCACATACCCTGAGTGTGCTGTGCCAAGGACAGGCCTGGGCACATGTCCAGACAGTGGAGCAGCAGCCTCTCTCTATACTAGCCTTAGTCTGAAGGGACCATGAACCATAACCATCATATAAATCATGGAAAGTCACCTCAGATGCAGGTGAAATGCTCCCACATCCTTAGGATGAGCTGCATGTCCAGCCCGGAGTGTCTGGCTCACCAGTGAAGCTGCCATGGACCAAAGAAGGAAATCCTTTCCTTGTCAGAGTTGCTTTTTAAATATGCCCTTCTGCTCAGTCTTGATTAATTCAGCTTCATGTCTCTGTGTCTTGCAAATTAATTGGCAGAAAAATGGAAACCATTAAAAGCATTCGTTTCTTCCATGTTCCCCTGAAGCAAAACACTGCGATGCTGCCCAAGCCTGCTGTGCTCCTACCGAGCAGGTCTTGCAGGCCTTGGGATGCAGTCCTGGGTGGAGACTGCTGTGGCAAACCTATCCATGACCCGCTGGGTACCACGAGAGGAGCTACAGCAGCAGTGTTACAATTTAAGTTGGTTTCATTCCCATGTATCTCCTGGGACTGCACCTCCTTTGCCTACGTTGTACTTGACAGAGAAGCTCATGCCTGTGAAAGGCAAGTAGCTCGCCCATAGATCTGGCAATTATTTACAGTTACATTAACAAATAGATCAAGCAGACTGCTGAATAGACACATAATGCTTCATTTTTTATTATCATCTATTAAAGATGGATTCTCTCAAGTTGCTGTAGTAGAAGAAAGCTTTCTGAAAAACTGGTTTGAATACAGCTGCTCACAGGGACAAACATCAGGCATTCAGCTGTTTTGTGTATCTGAAAATATTTTTCTTCTGACCAATACAGTGAGTACTGCCTATGGGTACTGGTAGTTGGAGTTCTGAGAGAGTTGGCACTGGCATTATAACACTAATTAGTAACTAGTTTTTAAGTTTGAATTAATTAGAGGACTATGCATCTGGGGTTAAAAAAATCCACCCAAAGCCCTAAAATGTTCATGAAACATTTAGCCATGCTTGAACTTGCACGCCCCAGCCTGATTCTGAAGAACAGAAGTATTCATTCACACCCTGGCTCTGCCCCACAGGCGACAGCAGTGCTGCTCCCAGAGCAGCATTTGACCCAGGCAGACGGGCACCCAGAAGCCTGACTCCTCCAACAGCTGTATTCACATCCATTCCTGGGGAACTGGGGCATGGGAACTCTTCAGAAGGGAGCTAATGGGGCGAGGGGGAGCTGGGACAAGGGACCAGGTAGCAGTGCCATAGACCTTCCAAGAGCATCTCAGCATTGCCCTCCCCATAGCAGGAAAAAGCACTCTGGGCACAGGATAAGTGAACAGATTTTCTTCCTACGGGAAAGACCTAAGAGCAAATTTTAACCAGCAAATGTAAACAGATAACAAAACTGATGCTGACGTGGCCAAACAGCAGTGCAGAGCAGCAGCAACCACTGAAGCCTCTGTTCCCTGGCATGCACAGCCTCCCCAGCAGCAGCATTCCCACCATCCTATGCCACTTCCCCACAGTGTCCTCTCACACTGGGTGAAGACACTGTACAAACCTGCAGGGAGATGAGGAGCAAGCAACAGGATAGCTCCAAGCAGCAGCACTTCTCAGTCCCACTCTAGAATACCAGGGCAGAGGAGCCGTGTTTTGCACACCAAAGACGCCTAGCAGAGGAGAGAGGATCTGTGTTGGGGAGAGGGTCAGGATCCAAATGAGGACAAGGCCAAAGGAAGAAGATGGACATCCAGTGCTTCTCTGTGACTGCTCAGTTGGGAGCAGGGAGATTTTCACAATCCACCATGGCCCCTTGGTAAGATCAAATCAGACAGGGAGGCAAGCAAGGGGCAAAGAGGCACACTCTTTCCCAAGGCTTCCTGAGCCTTCAGTTGCAGCCAGATACAATCAGCATGAGATTTGATGGGTTCCACATGTCCTCTGCAATAAGCAGCACCAGCATGAGCAACAGCTGTGACATGCCACAGCAGAGAACAACTGCATGGTCCAAGGGACAAAGGCCAGAAGCTGGGATGCAGCGCCTGCCAAGGACCAATGTTCACAGCAGCCTGGATTTCAGCATCACTCCACAGCGGAATCGGCCACACCATCCCCAGCCTGCCCCAACCAGCACCCTACAAACCTGCACAGTCCTGCAGCCCCACTGCTGGCTCAGGCAAGCAAGCCCAGGGTTAAATCTATGCTCAGCAGCTGCTTCCTGCCCTCTGCTCTTGAGGCATCCCCTCCACACATGCCAGGTGGAAGGGAAAGCAAGGCTGAGCACCTGGATGAAAGATAAGCAAGCCGTGGTGCTGTGCCTGCTGCTCTTGGGGGAGTCAGGGGTGAATCATAACTTCATCAGCCTACAAGGAAAAGAACCAATTATCTGGCAATTGTATGCAGTCCATTTCAGTGAGAGGCTCATAACCTAACCAGCCCTTGTAGTCAGGGGGAATAAAATATATGCTGACATCAGTATACAGAGGTTCCCATTGGAAGCCACTTTCACTGCAGTGTCGTGAATCTTTTCAGAAGCAGCTTGAAAAGATTCACTCAGTGTATCAATCTTCCTGGGGAGCAGAGCCGACGATGGTTGTACATAATAATGCTTAAGCCAATTCACATGCACTGTTAGTGGCCGCCTACAAGTCCTGGCCCTAATCAGTGCATTAAATACAAACATATGACTAATAACTCTGAAAGGACCTCTCCAGGGGCAGTGAAATCCTCTGTCTTGGCCACTGTCAGCTCCTCAGGCTTCTTCTATAGTGGCACAATCTCCCCTTGACTCCAAGAGGGAGAATCGAAAACCATCACTCTTTTCTTTGTTCAGGTGACACATTTTTTATGAGCCAAATTCTTTACTTTAGGTTTTGACGGTGATTCTGTGACTTTATGTTGGTCCTGTAATCACAGCACTTCTCTGAAGCAGGAGCAGAGCCCATAACTGCTGCTGCCTCAGTCAGCTTGTGCTGGAGGGGAAGAAGCTGCCCCACTGCAGCCCCCTGAAACAACCCTGGCTGCCCACTGCTGGGGTACCGTGGGTGCCCAGCTCTCCACCATGACAGCTCCCCTCTGGCAGCCAGCCAGCCTGGACAGGTGGACACACTCTCCCACTCTGATGCCATGAGGAACCCAGGAGCTGTAAGCTGAACAGCAGCTAATGGAGCAGGTGACTCAGAGCTCTCTGGCTCGGGACCTCCCATTCAGTCAGGATTTCTTGAGCGGTATTTCCATTGCCATACCTGTTATCACACATACCCCTTGGGGGTGGCACATAGGCAAGGATGGAATAACCTCAAATGCAACATCTACTGCAGAAAGCATCTGATGCATCCTTACCAGATATCCATGTGCTCCAGCACTGCTGAGAGCACTCACTCCATGTGCAGGAAAATCCCTCTAGAAGCAGCATAATGCTGTTGCAGGCTTTCCCATGTAATCGACTCTATGTCCTTTTCTTTCTTTTTGATTCTTGTGGGGTTTTTTAACAGGTAGTAAACCACATTAAAACTTCCCCTTTCATCATTACACAACCAAAATCTGACCATTAATCCCGTTTATCCCTGTGCACATACACCCCTGGTTTCTGCAGCTGTGGGAGTCTCCCATTTAATCAGTGAAGTAAGCAAGCACCTAGTTTGTGCTGCCAGAGGAATGTAGCATCTGAGAGAGAACACAGTATTCCCCCTTCCTTACCTTGGTGTGTGCTTTACTGCTGCTCACAAGTACTGTGAGCCCTGCACTCGGGGCCACTGAGGAGGTAATGCAGGATGCTCCAGAGGAGGCAGCACCTGAGCATGTCATGGCTCGACTCGGGGGACACTGCCATCACTTGTCACAGGTTTGTAGGAATGCAGTGTCATCCTAGATCAAAGTCTTGTGAGTGACTTCCTGTGAAGAAAGGAGATAGAAAAGAAAGCATCTTACAGAGCAGATTATAGCTGCCTTCACTTTCCTCACCTCTGTGTGACTGAGGTGCAGCTCCTGATACACTGGCTGTGCCCTGATTGTGTGGGCAGCAGCTCTGAGCTGGGAGCCTCTGTGCCATCCTCTGTAACAACGACACTGAGGGTAGAAGAGCCCAGAACGGGTGTCCAGGCCAGACTAAGTCCAAATCCAGTGTTAAGAGCCCTCTCTATGTTGTTTTCTACAGCAGCTGAATCACAAACGCTGCCTCATTAAGCTTGAGATTCGTCAGCCATTGCTAGTGTTTCACACAGTAACAAAATAATATTTTAAAGAAAATAGGCATCAGAAGAAAGCAAGTCCACTGGCTGCTGGGTCTGCTATCCCCCACTGAAGCGTGGCAGCCTGCCTGCTGCCAGGTCTGACAGGCAGGCAGAGATGGGAAAACCCCTCATGGCTCTTTTTATTGTGATAGCCCTATATGAAGCTGCAAACGTATCTGTCACCTTCTAGCACATTGTTTACCAGCTCTCCTCAGCATTCCCCAAACAATATTTTCTAGAGACTGTAATTCAATACCTCACACCCCAGAGCTGTAGCATCAGCCCAGAGAGCAGCATGATGAATGTATCGTGTTCCTCCAGGGCTTGGGCTTGGGAACTGGTTTGTGCTGTTCCAGCTGTTAATTATCCCTCTGCTTTTTGCTATTCTCATCCCAGCTGTGCCTCTGTATTTATCATATGGGTCTACATGCACTAAAAACATCCTTACTCTTGAAAGTATAAGGAGTAATTTATCCCTTTTGTGCAACACAAGGCAGCTCAGGGGACCAAATGGCAAGACTTGATCAATAAGGTGCTCACTAGATTAGAGGCACCGGGGCTCAGACCTCAAAGTGCTTGTTTAGAAGAAATGCAAGAGAATGAACTGAGAATGTTAAGCACAGACACAAATACAATTTCCACCACTCTCCCTTCCCCACCCCTTCCCCAGCCTGCATCCCAGAGACATCCTCACACTAATCACTGCTGAGGACACCCTCCAGAGCCAGGCCAGCCCAGGCCAGGCTGCTGACTGGGAAGAGCTGTTCCTGCTCTCCCAGCCACGGCAGCGCTGTGTCTGCAAGCAGCCAGTGCACAGGACGAGCACCCGCGCTTTGCAGGGAAGCAGCACACCAGCCTCCATCTGTTCAGCCCCCAGCACCCGCTCAGCACAGAGCACTGCTCTCAGGTGGTTGGTACCCTGGTCTCACCCAGGGAGCTGCAGCCATTCCCCAGAACACTCCTGCTCACTCCAGAGTCCCACCATGGCTCACTCACTCTCCCAAACCTTTTGTTAGTGTGGAGTGTAAACGTTGAAGGCTGCACACATTCACTTTCACAGCATGTGATCCAGAGGACCAACCAGCAATACTGACAGGTAACTGACAGGTGCCAACACCTCCTTCACGTGTTTCTAGTGAGTGTGTCTTAGGCCTTTGTCCACACCGTACTGCACCCTCCCTTTCTCACCACTCCAGTACTGCTGCAGGGCTTTCTCACACCTGTGCTGAAGCCTTTGCTTATAAGGACAGCTTGGATTTCTTGGGAAACCTGCAGCCTTATGGAACAGCCATGACGTCCCGAGCTCAGGATCCCTGGCAGGATCACTGTCCTGCTTTCCACCAGTGGCCAAGAGGCTTCCTCCCGCTGAGGCACCACACATCTCACTCCTTACAAAAGTGAGGGGTACTTGCTGACCACAAAGACGCTTTGGTTCTAAGGACCTCACACAGGTAATTAAGACAGGTAATTAAGACCCATGCTGCCACTTCTTGCACTGGGAATTGCTGATATTTAATGACATTTCCCAAATATTTTTAATAGAAATTTCAGGTCTTGTTTCTAATAGGACATTTATCTTCTATTAGCATGAAAACAAATAGAAAAGGCTGAAAATCATTGCCTATATTACAAATGACTTTATTGTCGGTTTTATTACCTTCTCCATTAAGCTGTCACAATCTGTGCCTCTTCCCATTTTTGTGATGGCCAGCCACTGAAATCCGTCATGTTTTCCATGTGATTTATAGAGGACCCTAGTGATAACTTTATTCACCAGGAGGATAATTATCAGCTATATTATTAAGGCTGCTCAGTTGCCCTAGGGGATAATGTGTCAGAAAGGTTAAAATATTGACAAGCAATAAAGTATATATTATAATTACACCGGTGCCAGGATAGATAACTGGCTGTGAGCAAGGAACTGAGCTACATCTTTGCATTTGCCCAGTAAAGACAGCAATGCCATGGCCACACCGCACACATCCCTACAGGACTGCAGCAGTCTGAGCCCATCACCTGGAGGGGACCCCCACAAAGGGCATGCCCCATCTCATTCACATATATTGACCACTGAAGCCCTGACAACCATGCCCTCAGTGAGCTTCTTTATGATTCATGGTTGAACAGGATGCATAGCTGAAGTAGAGGAGGTTTTTCCACAATCCTTCTGTATTTCTTCCCATGTCCCCTAAAAAAGCTTGTCTTCATAAGAATGGCAGAAGGAGGGAGAGCAAAGAACTGGCATCTCTGAAATGAAACATTGATTTCTTCTGGGACTGGAGCAGCCAGGTGCATGCCTTATTGGTAAAATGGTATATAGGTATAATCTGAAGGACGTTGCTGAGATAAATTGCTTTTTGGTTCAGGCACTAACAAAACGAAGCGCTGAATAACTTGGCACTACATCTGAAGTGAGACCATAAAACTAACCTTGGTCATTCCTCCAGATCTACTATTGTTACATCAAGAAGACTAGACCAGGGATGGAGGAGCTCATAAATAATTTCTCATGGAAAGCACGTACACCAGCCAGACAAAATCTCTCTCTGAGAAAATGTGGAAAAGTAGTAGATTTAACCTACTTCAAAATGTCATTTTTTGAAGGAAAAAAAAGCCAATCCGTGTCTCTTTCTTGATGCTTAAAGGATGTGTCTGTACCGCAGCAGCATGTTAAGCACCAAGCCCTAGACCTGGCTTTGAGCAGCTGAAAGAACTTGCTGCATCAAACTCTGCCACTTCCCTCCAGTATAATCATATTGGAAATAGATGGTCACCTATGGACAAACATGACTGAACAAGAACTGTAAGACATTTAATGAACTACATTGGTTAACTGTCTTCTGCTAAGGAAGTGCCAAGGACTATAGAAACTGCATTTATCTCAGGTTCATCTACATCTCACTGGATTTATCCAGGGGAACATAACTAATGTAGAGGACTGTGGTCCTAGAGATGAGGGTCAGAGCTCTAGCCCAGCCAGCCTGAGACACCCTGCAGCATTTCTCTGGAATATGAGCTTGTGCTGCCCTTTCACTGGCCCTCTGAATGAGTCATGGATGCTGGAGAATTAGAGGTAATTCTACAAAATATCGTTTCTCTGTTCACCACAAGTACAAAAGTGAGAGTGTATGGCTTTACCTCTTTTATTCAGAACCAAGAAGCCTGGTGCTATAGATGCAGCCTCGTGCTCATGAGCAACAGTCTTTCAACCCAAGACGTGCAAGACACACCCCTGGGGCAATAAGCAGATTCCAGAGCCCTACAGTAATTACAAATCATGCCAAAAATTAGCTATAGTGAGCCCATGAGGCACTCCAGCTCCCTTCTGCAGGCTCTCTGGAGTCCCACAGCAGATCCTTAATGCAGTTCCAGAGGAGAAGCTCCTTGGATACTTAGAATCACATCTGCCTCCAGGCTTAACATTTACCCTCGAGATGGACAACTTATTTCTGCAGCACACTGCCTTCCTGTCTGCTCCCCAAGTTTTTCCTCCTCCATCCAAGGAGTTGGCTGGCACTCAGCAAAATATCAGAGCCAAGCCTGACTTAAGGACCTACTTGTGTCACCCCCAATGCCAGCTCCAGCACAAACACACCAAAGTCCTCAGAGCATGCCATCTGCTCCCCATGCAGGGGGGTTTCCACAAAGAGGCATCACTGCAGTCAGTGCTTCCCTCACACAGGAAGGTAGGCTGAACCCCCAGGAAGGCTCCTTTTCTCTGAAAATTTGTTACCTTCCCTGATGACTCCCATATCATGCGCTGCAGGAGGTGTTAAAACATGGGTAGATAACCAAGAGTCTCATCAGATGACAGTTTTGTGGGACTAATTTGGAATGTCTGGCTCAGCCTGGCCCCAGCTGGTGCTGCCCAATCCCCTGTGACAGGATGAGCGAGACATGAGCAGCACGAGCTGCAACAGAAGCTGATTTGGTCCACAGGCACCTTGGGAACTGAGCGTGTTTTACAGTGTCACACAAGCACACAGGGAACAGATGACATAAACGGAGGTGAATTAAAACCCACATCTCATGAGGGCAATGGCTGTGCATGCAGCATCTGCTCAGCCTGCAGCTTCAAAGCAGCAGAAATTTTAAGTGCTACCATTTACAAAAGGTTCATCTTCACCTTTTGTTTGACTGTAAATCTCTGAAGCTCACCTTGTTAAGGAAAAGTGTGGAACAGCAGGAGGACTGTACCTCTGCCACACCTCCCCCAGTGTGCTCCTCTCTGATGCATTACAGATCATCTCCAGGAGAGATACATCTGCATTACAAAGCATGAATTCTCCTTTCAATAACAGATGTGTCCACTACACGCCTGACAGCAGGAGACAGAGTACTTCATTTGCAGTCACCTGCTCCCACCATCAGCTCAGCCTGCTCAGGGCAGCTACCCTGGGAGGTGTTTCCTAGGTGTGCCACAGGGAGCAAGAGCACTGGGCTATTTGGTAGGAGCTTTCTTGTGCTTGTCTTTGCTCCATTATTAAAATGCCCAGACAAAATCACGGAATGAGAGGGGCTGGTGTCAGCCTGGGGAAGGCACAGGGAGATGGTCGCTATATCTTCTCTCCTACCAGAGGCACTGAAGGCTGAACTCCCTCCTCATTTGAAAGCAACACTTCATATTTACTGACAGAGAATTAGACAACACAGACTCTTAGAGGAAAGCATGATTAAATAACACACCGTCCATTGCACAATGCATACAAATGCTTACTTTGGCTCTCTGTATGCAATCATCTAGCATTACAATACTTTGCAGAGCACCAGAAGACTGTCTCCATGGGACTACTGCCTCTGACTCCTGATAAAACCTATCCTGAAGTATTTTCTTCCCACTGTGCCTTACAGGTGTTTCCCTTTTTAATTTGTTAGAGACAAGTAACTGCATCTCTGAAAATAACATTCTTCAATAACACTCTGTTTCCTGCCAGATCTCCTTTCTCAGCTAGTACTGGTTATGTTTATTTTTGTTTATCAGATGGGCAAACTGCAGCCCAGGCCCATGGTTTAGGTTAATATCACAAATATGTTCAAATAAAAATCAACTTTATGTTACTGAAAGCTCTATGGCTATGAAAAGATGGGAAATATGAAGTCTTCTTACAGCACAAGGTTCTCTGGCACCGGGGTACAACAGAAGACTGGAGAGCACTGATGGTATAAAGCCACTTCCTCACCCAGCTTCTGCCACAGAACCTGCAGCCAGAATGTGCCTGATTGCATGCAGGTCACAAGCCTCTGTCGTTACTGGGTTGCAGCTGCTGGGAACATACAAATCACTCAGTGCATCTTCAGGGAACCCAGTACCACAGGGCTGGGAAATTCCTCCTACCAGGTGCCGTCCATTTGTGCTATAGTCAGCATAGATCCAGGAATCAATATTACTGCTTGTAGGAATTACAAGCATTAGGGGTGTTAGATAGAAGGTGAACTTGTCCTTTCCTAGAGCTAATTGTCTCTTCATGGCGCTTGAGCAGCCTAGCAGTAATCTGCCCTTGCTGGATGTACAATCACAGGGGCTCTGCCAGCACTATAAACAGATGTGGAGAGCAGAACCAGCACCCCAGAGGACAGTACAGCAGCAGGGCAAGTGCCAATGTGACCAAAGAAAGTCTGAGAAAAGGAGCTCCTTCTCCAGGAAGATGGTGCAGAAAGGCGCCAGAGTCTCCTCCCTTCCTCATGGGATGCCATCAGACTGAAATAAAAAACACAGAGCAAAGGTGTCCCATGTTCTTAAGGGAGGCAGAAATTTCAGGATTCACCCACCCTGGACCCAGAAGCACTCCTGTTGAAATCTCCAGTCTTCACAGCCCACAGACTCCTACCTCTACAGAAAGTCCAGTTCTACTAAGATATTACACCTAATGAAGCATTTTGTCCTGCCAAGCTCACCTGTAAGAAGGAACAAAATGACTTGTCCCTGTTTCCTTCAGTGAGCTGTGAACACACCTCTGATACAGCCCTTTGACAACGGCATCCTTGCTGCACCTGAGACTGGCAAGTCTGTGTCAGTGAGCTCACACTGTCCCCCTGGGGAAGAGCAGGGCAGGCTTCCAACTTGGCAGGCTGTTAACCTTGTAGAGTTGCGTAGGCCAAGTAGAAAGCATAGGAGGGATTCTTCCTCCTAAAATTAAATAAGCCTTATGTGAAAAATGCCATTTTGAGTGTCTTGAGCTGTCAATTGCAGGAGAAAGTGATATTGATTTCTACAGAAACTTTATTTGAGTAACCTATTAAATGAAACTTATTTGACACCAGATGACTCCTGCAATTTAATTCCCGAGTGAAGTGATGTCTCCAAGGCTTTGTGATGTTCTTTAACCTGAATGATGAAAGGCATTTTCCTTACAGCCATTTGCTGATGGATCCCAGGGTCTTTGCAAACAAAGTCCTCCAAAGAATCCAGAACATGCTTTCACTGGCAAAGAGCAGCTGATACCCCAGATAGCCCAGAACACACCAGATCTTAGGGAAAAAGCTAAAGGTGCAAAGAGCCTGAGAAGAACCGCCAGACTCTGCATCCTCCACCTGAACAAAAGTGCTGAGAAAAGCCCCAGGATCCAGGAGCTCAGTGGCTGCAAGTGTCGCAGTCCTGCCCCAGCCAACACTCCTGCCAGGGCAGCCCAGCTCAGGGCTGGGGTATGCTCAGACCTCAAAACCTCCTCCCCTTCCTCCCGCACATTTCTATCCCCAAGTGCCTCAAGGCAAAGCTAGAGCTGCAGAGGCATTTGCTTTTCAGTCCAGCCCCCTCTGCATTGCGCCCTGAAGACTCGTTAGCTGGCTGTGAACATGAAGCTGCCTGTCATGCTTCAGAGGCCACTCGCTTCTGCTCAGCAATGCTTTTCCACAGTTTGCTCTTTTAAAAGAAGCCAATTTATTTTTTGCTTGAAATTTATGAGAAACAATTAAATAGCAGAAGTGTCAGATTCCATTTCTTTCATCAAAACGGCTTAGTCATGTCTGGAGTGTCAGCACTAACAACCCTGGTCCTTTGGTGCTCACAGCCCTAAGAGCTGGTGCTGCAGCACCAGACCAGCTGTGCAGAGCCCTGTGCTCTGTCGCACGCCCTGCAAGGGCTGCTTGTGCTGAGAGCTGAGTGTCAGCCGTCCTTCTCACTCAGAACTCCCTCCCAAGGGCCCTGCATGGGCAGAGACACACAGTTACCTATTCACTTTCATCCCTCTGCGCCCAAAGAAACAGGACCTGAGACTGCCTCAAGTTTCAGGAAGACTTTTCCAGCTGTGTGCTGCAGGAGAGGGAGGAAGAGCATTGTGCCTGTGTACAGGAGGAGCCTCCTATGGTGCTCTGAACAACATGTAGGTCAGGCAAAGCTACAACTTGGTTGTAAATGTGCTCCTGGGAGTTCCACAAAGTTCTGGAGCTCAGCAAACACCTCAAGCAAGACTAAGGATGGGGACAAAAGCAATGCCCACGGTTCTGGGTTAGATGGCAAAGTCTCTCACTAGGAGGCCTCAGACCACAGCACTGGATGCTAAGCAGACCTGGGCAGGTAAAGCTGCCATCAACAAACCAACAACACACCTAAAAGGAGACCCACCCTCCGAGCAAGAAGCTGCCTGAGGAGCTGCTCCCTCCCAGTCACTCTCAGCAAGCATCCTGGGGCACAGACAGCAGGCAGAGGCCACGGGGCACTCAGGTTCCCAGGACCATCAGTGCAGCACTGAGGCCACAAGAGCATGCGGTTGTGTCCTCCCTGCTGCTGTCCCATCTCTAGCCTGCTCGAGAGACAGCAGAGCTCAGACCCCAAATGCCTCCTCCTGCAGCCATCCATCCAAACAGCTTCTATAAAACTACTTTGTGCATTCCCCTAATCTCAGTTCAGTCATGGCAGAGCAGCCCACAGGATTTGAATGCAATTTTCTCATTGAGTTATACTAAGTCCTTCAGGGAAGGAGCCAAAACTATGTAGAATCCTTAAAAATTAGAGTAACATTTCTATTCTGCATTTTAACATTTTATTATTATTTAAAGTTGACCTTTTTTACTTCCAAATCATTAACTAATTTTACATTCCACTATCAGATATGGGCCTTAAGTGACAGGAAACACAAGATCACTGTTTGTTTCATACATACATGAGCTAAAATATAATGGGGCACCCAGTGATCATTGCTTCTCAGAACAAGGCCCAGAGAAACCAATTCACTCAAGGCACACTACAGTCTGCTTGTTCAGAGGGCACAATGATACAGATGATACATGGATTCCACTGCAATGCACGCAGCTCAGCTCAGAGTGTTTCAGCGACAGTGCCCAGCCAAAACAGTTTCACCCCAGCAGAGCTTCTCCCTCTGTTCCCATGCTCATCTTCATCAAATTTAAACACAACAGCTGGGAACATGGGGCCTAAGAACTTGGGCAGTAAATACTACAGTCCAAAAAAAATCAGAAGAGCATGTTTAAAACAGATGAGCTCTCAGCTGAGATGCACAGAGCACCACTGCCTGTCAGCAGCAGTGGAGGCTAACTGGAACTGCTTTCTTGCAAAGCAGCACGTATGAGTTGTCATTCCAGGGACAGAAGCGGGGCTTGATGGATGCAGAGTTAAATTAATGATGAACCTTTCCATGTTAGCAGCCTGAGGGCTGGCAAGCAGCTGCCACAGTCACCGTTCTCACACCTGGCCTGTCTGCTGGGAACCTGCAGGGCATCTCCTGCCCTCAGTCCAGCCAGACCCAGAGCCACTGTGTCAGCCCACTGCACCAATCCAGCTAGGTGCTGTGCTCCCGAGACAACTCACACCACAGGAGTTATTCTAAGATCAGCCCAACCTTCTGGAGGGAGGACCTGAAAGCCTCACTAAAGCCTCAGATGGAATGGCAAAGGGGAACTGGGGCTCACCTGTCCCGCTGGCAGTGCCCGGCAGCCCAGGATCCTGTTCAGCTCTCATGGGATCAGAATCTGCACCACTCTGAAGAAGAATGAGGTTTTCCTGGTAGAGCACAGGGCATGTGCTGTCACAGAGAGGAGCAACCCGTGTAATCACCCTGTCAGTTCAAAGCAGCAGCTCCTGCCAGAGACCAGCAATTTGTCACTGAAGCCAAAGGTGTTGGGGTGCTGCTGGAGCCTGTTACACTCAATATACAGCTGATGGGCTGCCACATGGACCTCTCATGGCTGTGTACTGATAGGTGATGGAATAGATCCTTAAAGACAAGTTTCCATCATTTAGTATGTTTGTTTTCTCTTCCTGCTGCCTTTCCAAATGCCAAGCCCTCTTTAAAAAGAAAGCACACAAAGCAGCGTTTAATTTATAAAACACTACTTTCTTTCTGAAATTTCAGCAAAACTGAAACTTGACTTGAAAATTAACATCAGCTGCATTTACTCTACAAGTAATTAATTTGCTTCATCCAAGTGCTACCTTGGGAAAGAGAATAAGTCACAAGTATATTCACCTGTCATTAAAAAAAGGCAGACAAAGTAAATAATTCAAGAGGTTTAAAAATAAATTCACACATTCATAGAAGCAGACTTCCAAGCTTCTTTTCATCTCCTCTCTGCAGCACCCTGCTGTAATAGAACAGTGATACAAATATAAAGGGAGAGAACACAGAACAAGTCCTGGGCTTGACTCGCTTGCAAACCAAAGGAGTCTGTTTGCAGGGACAGAGCCCTGTGGAATACACACAAAGGCTCCTGGATTTGCAGTTGGGCCCAAAGGAACCAGACCCTTGATATTCTGGAAAAAAATGCAGGCTTTCAAAGCACATCAGGCTCTTTTTACTGGATGGGGGAGGGAATCTGCAGTGCCTCCTCAGAGCTCTGTGAAAGGGAATATACAGCTGTGTTGTCTAACAGGAACCACATCAGCTTTGCTGCTGCATTTATGGTGCAGCATTCATTACTATTTTGGTTCCAACTGGTACTTTCAAGCCCTACATTTATTCTCAGCACCCTTACTAGAATGAAATAGTACTGCAGGTGCATCAGTGAGGGGGCTGGCTGTCCCTGCTCTTCCCGAAGTTCTCTGTGCTTCTGAAGGATGCTAGGAGAGGGGCATGTGCCTGGCTCCACTGCCATGGACCTCTGTCCCAGGCTGGGCCTGGGACTGTCCAGGGCTGGGTGCTGGCAGACCTCACCACAGTCTTGTGCCCAGGAAGGCACTGCTCAGGGACTTGCGCAGAAGACTGTCCCTTCTGCAGTTAAAAAGCATTTCAGAAATTATGGGCTTGGAGATCATCCCTAGAAAGAAGGAGGAAGAGTCTTTCCTGATTCCACTATGCCCAGGATATTCTGAACCAAGGCACTAAGGCTACACAGGATTGATGTTCCTTCCACCTACCAGTATGTGCCTGACTATTCTACACAGAACTGGGAAACATAATTCCTAATACCAGGTAATAATGATCCATGACTTTTAGTATCTTCAAAATCTGTAGACTTTTATTTCCTAGAGTGTTTGAAAATTACTCTTTGCTAATGGCTGGCTAAATGTCGTTAAAGCTAAACATCTTTCCAGAATTGTGTCAAGTAGCTCAGAGCAGTCACCACCCCTTGGAGTAGAGGAGTCCCCAGTTCAGCACTCACAGACTGAGGCAGAGAACTGTGCAGAGACAGAGTCCCAGCAAAGCACTGCCGTTAAAGCAGGCAGAAATCAGGTGGTATTTTACCTATATCATTCCCAGTGGTGATGCTTTATTTCCTCCCTTGCCGTCTACCAAGCTATCCTCTCCACTTACAGATCAAATCTGATTTATTTTTGAGAAATCCTTTTTTTCCTCTTTCATAGGAGCAGCAACAAGAGTGGGAAGGTCTTTGGCACCTAAGCCAGAATTCTCTGCAATGCCTGTGATGACGGCTGAACGCTGGGGATCTCCCAGGAGCTGGCTGAGCCAAGACTGAAGAGGAGTCGGTAAAGATGTGCTCCGGATCTAGCATGGAGGCAAGATGGATGTGGATCTGGATGTGGATCACAGAGCACTGTGGTCATCTGCTAGGGATGAGGGAAAAGGAGCCCTGTATCAGCACAGCTTCTGTCAGAACTGCTCTCAGTCTGCCTCAGCAGCCACCACTCCTCTGCTCGGGAGGAGGGAGAAGAGCTCCTCTTTGACAGAATTTCATTTGTTCTCTTTTGTAATCCCAGCAACAGGATGGAAGCAGATAATGTGCAATTTGTTTTAATTCAGCTTTATCTTGTCAGTCCTAGCTATAATACTGCAGCAAACATCATTCTGAAGAATAAAGATGTGGTGGAGCAGGGTGAGATTCTGCAAACCCTATTGATTACATCACAAGTCATCACTATAAATATTTGAAGGAGAGAAAAACTCTTGATCTAAACACGTTCATGTAACAAAATGTGCAATTGAGAGTGAGTGAGAGATGGTTCTAACAGGACAGGGATGCTAGAAAGCAAAGCATTTAAGCTGCTTACCTTTCAACCCAAATAACACCCATTAAATGGAGCATTGTGGAACTCACACTGTGAGAAGAGAAATACAAAAGGCTCAGTGTGCAGGAGCCTCAGAAGCACATGAATGAAGTATGTCATGAAGGAAGCACTGTGTTTCTAATCACTACAGAGAAACTAAAGCACTTTCTACAGCTCCTTTTGGGGCCAAGAACTGCTGTGAAAATGAGGAAGCCTAGAATTGCTGGGTGGAGAAGGGTGCTGACAGCCATTACAGACAGGAGAACACCAATGTAGCACAGCAAACCCTGCTTGGTGTTCCAGGTTTGTCATTGTGCCAACATTTCTCACTATGGAGGAAGCAGAGAACAGGGATGTCTGGCAATCCCTGGCCTGCCTGCCCTTAAAAAAACCCTGGGGTCTCACTCTTCTTCAGAATAAAGTCAAATTCTGGGAAAAGGCAATGCATGCAGTCAGCATGGCAGTCGGTAGCAGCTGAGGGTTCCCACCAAGTCTGCAGAAGTGATGTACACGGCCAGTGGCTGCCCTCCCAGAGCCAGCACCTGTGGCCACAAACCCTGTTCCTCTCCTTGTCTATGGGGAAGCAACCCTGATTCATTCAGTCAGCTTGTATTGATCCTCTTTTTGTTATTTTTACGAGAAATTAATTGTGAGGTGATTTTTCTCTGTTTAAACTTGAGGAGATGTTGTTCAAGGACTTGTGATGCTTCTGTCTCTGACAACTTTATTGGGCAATAGCCACAGACAGTGTAGGTGTACACAGACAGTCAGACCTTTTACACTGTGTGTGTTCCCATAAAAATGATTGGGTTTAAAGCATTGTTCTTGCATTGTTGTGATTGTACCACAGGACCAAGCAGCCTAAAAGGCAGATGTGAACTGAAGGCAGATCAGTAAGTGTGCCCTGATCCTCCTGGTCCTCCATGCCCGGCAGGGGGAAGCCAGACTGGTGTCTGCCTGCAAAAGCAGACAGCATGGAAGAGGAAAGCACAGCTCTACTGAACTTCAATCAACAAATTATGTGCAGACATCCCAGCTCTCATGGGGAATGGCCACATCATATTTCCCTGCCATCCTAAACCAAACACGGCTCTTCTGTCACTCAAGGCACATTCTGCCCATGACAATGTCCCTGACACAAGCTGCAGAAGTGCCCAGGCTGACAGTGCTGGGGCTGCCCTTCAGTATGACACAGCCAGAGCTCGTGGCCCTCTGGGGCCTCTGGTAGCTCATCCCTGCCCCCAGATCTCCTAAAACAGTGTCCAAGGACACCATGTGCTGCTGCTATGAGCACCTACTCACGCAGACAGCAAGCTCTGTTTATGGCACAGCTTCACAAGATGATCACCGAGGGCCCTCCTATTTATCAGAATGTTTTCAAAGACTCCACTGTGTGCAGCTTGGAGGGGTTTTGATCTGACTGTTTGTAAAGCAAAGGACAGTCCCTATTAAAAGCAAAACTGAAGGTATAGTTGATGATATTAGCATCCCTGCTATTCTAATTCCAAAGGAGAAACTGTGTTTTTGTTAATTCATTAGCCAGTGCCACTAACTACCATTAGTTAATTCTCACACATCAATTCTAACTGGGATGTCAGATGATTTATAGATTTGATTGCTTTTTATCCTGACAGCAATTTCAGAACTCCATCTAGCCAGAAGTGAAAAAGTTTGAATGTTCTGCCAGGTACGGATGGCTCATGTAGGCACCGGTAAGGGAAGATAATGAGGAAGATCACTGATGATTGCAAAAACGAAGAACAGATGTTCCACATATTAAGGAGCTGTTATGTTAAGTGTCATTCCGGTGACTTGTGGGAGTGGCACACTCAAATGACGAAGATTGGCTGTTCCAGCAAGGTCACTTCTGCTTTAATGTAATTAGTTATGCCAGTATTGATAAAGAAGAAAAAATAATACAACCTGGCAATGAAGCATCATTACTTCATCACAAGATTATCTCCTTGAGTTCAGGCTTCCTCAAAATCCCAGAAGAGTCCGGTTCATACATAACACAAGATTTTTTTCCTTCCTTTGCTGTGATACTGGAAAAAGGGGGATGTATCTGTTGAACCCAAGATTCAAATAAGAAACCACAGGGTTTCAGAAAAAGAGTTGGCACTCCATCCTCCTGGGAAGCAGGAGAATGGCTAGAGATTCCAAGAGAACCTGACCCAAAACAGCATCTAGGAGAAACAGCTCTATGCACTTAGTGACTGAAATTACACTGACTCTAACTATCCTGACTATAACCTGGATAACTTTTCCTGGAGGTGCACCAGGCTGGATTTTGGTCCAGTAACTAAAACATAAAACCTTATCAGATTTGACACTGGATTTCTGGACTTGACCTGACAAAGGTGCCATGATAAGGGGCCCAGTGTTTCTGGGAGCTGTTGAAAGGACACAGACATTTTTTTAATGTGCGTATTTCTAAGACTGAACCAGGACCCTGCTGATGAGTCTGCAAGCCATGCCAGCTGCCTGTGCTCCAGGGGCACACTGTTGTTGATGTCACCAGGTCACCCTGGGAAATAAGGATGCAAAGTCTCGACATCCACAGATGGTGCAGCTGCAGCTCCTGAGCGCAGCGACAGCCACCTCCCCCGAGACTCTCTTTGCTCCTGAGTCTCTGCCTTGCTGTGACACCTCAGACAACAGAGAGTGAGGAGCTTCTGCCCATCCTGCTCTGCTCTACACAGGGCTCATGGCCTCATGGTTGCCTTGTCCTAAAAATGGGAGAGATGCTTTCTGGCCGCAGTGGAAGAGTCAGCCATGTGCCATGGCAGGTCGAGGGGCCAGCAGCACCTCACGGGGGGTAAGGACCCACGGGAAGCCCCTGGTGGAGCAGAACGGAGCAACCGCGATGGAGTGGGGCCACGCAGGAGTGGGCCCCCATGCCCAGGCCCACCGGCCACCAGAGACCTGCTGCTGCTGGCCCCCGCCCCCAGCTCTTGGTGGATGCCTGCTGCCGCCAGCCCTGGGCTGGGTGAGCTCCCGGGCTCTGCAAGCCCCCGGGCCCTGCCCCCCGGCAGCAGGGAGGCACAGGGCTGGCAGAGCCCCAGGCCTTGAGCCCTGCACTGGGCAGGTGGACAATGCCAGCCCCAGTCCACCTCGAGGGCCCACCATCGGCCACCCCCACCATCCCAGAGAGAATGCTTCATGTCCCTTCCCTCGTGCTCGAGAAGTGCAACATAATGGAGGGAAAAAATGAGACTTCTGAGTGCATGCGAATGGCTCCTGAAATCGGCAGGAAACCCATTGAAAAGCTTGCAGAGCATCCAGGTAGTCTAATGGTACATGTTCAAACAAACAGCTGTTTCCAGAAGCCCAGTTCCCACCTCAGCCTCTTTCCACCACAGTGTGTCAAACCTCCACCATAGCTTCCCGACTGTTCGCACTTCACAGGGACCAATCCTTGCTCATCCTAGTGACAAATCTAGTTTCAGTTTGAAAACAAGAAATCACAGTTCAATTATTCTGTCCTTCAGAGCTTTATGCTATCTGTTATGAAAGTTTTTTCAGATATGAAGAATGATCATTGGCTGACCCAAAAAGGAAATAATTGACCGACAGCTGAAGAAGCACTTTTAAGGACAATAGTATGTGTCAGTCCAGTATTTTTCACTCTGAAGACAAAACCCATTTTATCAACACCCTGAAATTATTTTGTCAACAAAATTCATTTTGTAGCATTACCTTCATTTGTCAAGCTGACAGAACATTCTCTAGAGTGTTTTAAAACCATTTTGCTAACGCAATAAATTCCTGTAAACTTAAATTTTGCCTTTTAATTGTACGTGTGTGAAAGTATTGTAGTACAGACACAGGACGGTGTGAACAGCAGCGCCACGAGCTCAGGCACAAGCAAGACGCCATGGGTGCAGAACAGTTTACACAGATTACACCAGTCCAGCACGAGATGAGAAGAGGAGGTGAAAAAAGTGACTGGCTACACATAGGAAAGAATCCTGACTGAGTGAATCATGCCTTTACAAGTTACTTCATCTCACTGAAAACATTTCAAGGAGCTCTATGTAGAATACTGAACAGCAATTAGAGCACCGTGTGTGTGCATACACAAAACAAAGCACTATCACCCTACATCAAGTACAACCTTCGAGATGGTTCTATCACCCCATGACATGGTCAACACAGAAGATGGACCAGTTCCCAGGTGAAAACAATATGCACAGCTAACTCAGAATGTCCTTTTATACACCTGATACGTCAATGCTGGTAGCAAACAAGTGCTGTGGTTCTATGCCATATGGGAGACTTTCAATAGGATTTTTCAAAATGCCCTCCATGACTTATGCACTGAATTCACAAATATTTTCTACATTTCCTCTCAGAATCTCTTGACTGCCTTTCTACTTGAATTTAGATATCTAGTGGGTATGTAAATGGATCATTTTCCTTGTGCCCACTTTGGTTTTTGATAAAATGATCCACGCAGAGGTCAAATAACTTTCCCAAGGCCATGCATTCAATCAGCACCAGGAATCAAGACTAAGCTCCCTGCCTGGTAGCACATGCCCCTTGGCAACAATCCTAGGGAAATCTGCCAGAATTACATCTGCATGTGCCTGGATGAATAATGAATGACCTAAAACCTGATCCATCCTCTCCCTATCTTATCTGTGCTGGGGTTTTGTAACCATTGCCACTCTGCCCCTCTCCCACTGCCATCTTCTTGCCAGCTCCTGATGGTGCTGAGTCACATGACTTTCATAACTTGCTCCCTCTAGGCCCCCTTTTGACACAGAATCATTAATTCATTAATCTGTTTTTCATATTTCTAAATAGAAACAGACATGATTGGTGTGGGTGATCAATACTCTGTTTTCTCATTCCTCTCAGTTTCCATCATTTTAGAATCTCCTCTGCTTTTAATCTTAGGTTTTTTTAATAGGAATTCATTTTGTGAAGAATGTGACACTTCATTATGGCAGCCCCACGCTAGCAGATTTAATAATTCATATCTGCATTGGTCACTTTTAACTGAAACTATCCATTCCAGAGCTGCTCCATGACTGTATTCTTGTGAGCCAGGAACAGCTTTGGCCTTCCCCAGTCATCTCCTGTTGCATCACCAACACATCGGGACTACACCTGTCAAGACTCCAAATACGCCCTGGAAAAAGAGTGAAGATCTCCGTCCACTGATCTTGAGAAGATTACAAAACAGAAGAGTGAAACCCAACAGACTGTTGCTAGAGCAAGACAGACCCACCAACACAATGCAGCAGTAAGTGATATGTTGGGAACACAGCCTGTACAGTGCCAGAGCAGCGGGGCTACAACCTGCCCTTAGAGCCCTTAGAATTGTCCATCGTGGCATACCACAGGGCCAGTGGTAATGGTAATCCCAGTACCAGCTCATCACAGCAGAAGAGCAAATGCAAGTTGCAAAAGAGACTGAACAGGCTGTATTTCTAGCTGAATTCATGAATTATTACTAGTATTACTATTATTTCATTTACATAACAATTTTGGCAATCTGTCAGCCTTTACAGCATTACTGTTGGTGTGGGATTAAGTTACCCACACCTGAAACAGGAAGAAGCAGCTGTATACAGCTGGTAGGTTAGGGAGGGACAGAGCAGGGGTATCCTCTCCACCCAAGCTGCAGCAGAGCCTCAGACACAGTGTAAAGCACTGTTGTCACACCCAGCCTGGACATGCACCTCACAGCCTGACCCATCGGGGAAGTGGACCAAGAAGGCCTAATGGCAGTGACTGGTCAGCACCCTGCTAATTGGCTCCATACAGAGCTTGGAACTTCTGCTGCTGTAGGGCACACACCAGGAGCGTTCGTGGATTTTCTGATCACAGATCCACCTGGGTAAGTGCACCTAGCTGTCCAGCCTGTGAGGTCAGAGCAGCTGCAGAGTTAAAACAGCAAAACCCAAGCTGACAATGCTGTAGGCACAACACCCTTGCACATACGGAGTCCACATGCCACCATGACACTCAAATGGCAGTGGCCAGAGCTTTACCACAGAAGGAGAAGCACTTTCATCTTGTACAAGCTGTTTGGACATCAGCTGTCAGGGGGACTTGACTTAAAGGAGCAATTCAAAGGGGTCCCAGCAATCCTCAAGAAACAAGGACACCCATGCACGATCAAGGACAAAAATGAGACCACTGGGTGTTCTTTGCTCCTCAGGAACAGCACTTCTACAAAGACAAACCATCACGTGGGACAAGTTTTTCTACAGCACTTCTCTATAGTCTCTGAAACCTGGAAGGGCAAAGAGGCCCAACAGCTACAGAGAAATAAGATGGAGAGCTCTGAGGCTGCCAAGAACCCTGTCCTCTTTATAAAGACATTTCTGATGCCAAGTGGAGTATTCAGTGGAATTTGGCAACAGGCATACCAAAACACAGATTCAAGACAAAAGGCAACAAGCAGTAAGAGAAAATATCTTGTCAGAAAGCAAGTGCCAATCTGCACTCCTCCTGTACTGTGAAAGTTCATCTGAACCGGCAGGTGCCAGACGTGCTCACAATTTGTCATGGACACAGGTATGCAAAGGGCTTAAGTCTGTTACTGTGATATATTTTCCACACTCACCTGGGGGTAGCCAAACCGTGTAACATGCTTGCCCTGGCCAAACCAGCCATGCTAAAGCCTGCTCGGCACAAGCATCTGCAGTGTGCTGTGCAATTAGCCTGTGCTGTGGAGCCTGATGAAAACTCCTGCATGCCAGGCATGGCAGCGTGGTGCAGGTTCAGAGAGCGGAGCAGAGGAACTTGAATACATAAAGCAGCAGGAAACAACGAGACAACAGGCTGGAATGAGCTTCACAGTCCCTGTCTTTGAGGTAAAACCTCATGCCTTTATAAGAGAAGCATCTTTTCCTGACAGGCAGCCTAATTCTTGCATAGATTCTCAGCACAACAGCTCGCAGTTTTACTCCTTGTGACTGTAGAGAGTTCTGTTTTACCCTTGAACTCTGTGATTTCTCTTGAAACCAATTGTCCTTTCCATAACCATCATGTGCCTTGGGGCAAGGCTTCTAGCAAAAAAATTTTTATCACTATTAAAATCATACAGGTTCACAAAATTGACTTCAAGCAGCCCAGACAACAAAGGCGATTACATAGGTGCTGCAAATTCCAAAGAGAGAAAAGTACTGCTTTTATGGTAACAGGAACACCTGAATGAGACATTAATAGTTCCTTTAATCATAATTACAGAAGCTGTCCTTCTCTTTTTGTGAAATGAATTAACACATTGGTAGCTGGCCCTCAAAGCCTCCCTAGCTAAATTACAATTGCTCTAGACTGGACTTCAAACCAGACTGATGAAAGCCTGCGTTTCCTTTTGCTGTTGCTGTAGTAAAAGCATAATGACCAGGGATGCTCCTCTTGGCACAGGAATTTGCTCTGCATAAAAGGTTATAAACCATCCCAGGTCCAGCTCATCTAAAGAGAAAGCTGCACGGGACGAGCCAGATGGCCCTACCCTGCAACTCTCACTTGGTCCTGAAGGAAATATACTGTAGCCTAAGAGGTCTTTCCCAGCTTTTACTTTGGTGGCTTTGGACAGGGAATATTTTTACCCTGAGTCATGAAGAATCTACTCCTATCTGTAAGTATAATGGCAGAATTGTCTCTGTCCAACGTGGGGGCAGTTTCTGGCATCTTCTCACAGAAGCCACCCTCACAGTCCCTCTGCTGCCAAAACCTTGCCATGTAAGCCCAACACAGATACCCACAGGACGATGCAGTCCACTCCACCTATTCCTCTGCTCCTCCTGGCCCCTGCCCGCTCTGCAGCAGATCATGGAGAAGAACATGGAACCCATCAGTAAGCAAAGGGGCTAAGAAGTGATCACACTGGATAAGTGCCTTTAACTGATACACACACCTTTGGCACTAGCTCCCTTGTCATCTAACTCCAGCAAGTATTTATTAATGAAACCCTCCTGATTGTTGATGCATTTGACTGTTAAAGCTTGTGGAACTCGTGCTGTTATTATTCATTGTTATTAATGTTCACAACTCAGCCTCTCTCTTTCCAATATGCTCCACAGAGGAAATCGAAGGCTGAAGCCAATCGTTGCAGTAAGTGAGTGATGGAGATGCTGGAGGACAGGACAGAGCCCGTTGCTCTGGGACTGAGGCAGGTTTTGGGGAGTACGTTAATCTTCAAGTACAGGGACTGCAAAATGAGCGGCTGCTTCAGGTGGGTTCTCTGGTGTGTGCACTGCTTGCTCAGTCAAGTCACCAGGGAGAATCACCCTAACAAAACTGTCTGTGCACAGGACCAGTGACCCAGGCCAGATTCCAATCTGTGTGCAGAAACAGGTCCAGAGAGGTTCAACACAACAACCCAGACAGATGCTACAGGCCACACACAAAGCCTTGCAGAAAACACATCTCCGTGTGATGGCACGTACTGAGGAAAAGCAGAGCTGGATAACCTCTGCAAGTTCTCTCCGCTCCTCTGCAGCTGCTTATTCCTCACCCAAGCCTAGGACAACAACAGCAGGACACAGCTGGTGGTATCCCAGACCTCAGGAGTGCAACACCCCAGCGTGCTGTGTCAGGGGTGAAGAGCATGTGGCTTGCTTTAGCGTGCTCCCTCTCTTCCCCTTCTCCAAGCCTCCTTCACCTTTTCAGCCTCTTTGCTACACAAATGTTTGCCCATTCTTGCATCACATATAAACCTCCCAGGCCAGGATGGCCATGCTCCTGCCTGTCTGCTAGTTGGAATGCTTCTAAATCCTCAGTAGCGTTCTTATACCAGCTCTCCAGAACAATGTATTTGTTCATGTTATACCTTTGGAGTCTACAGAGCCATCACATACCATATTCAACCCATTATTCATCTCAAACAGAGAATTCCGCAAAGCAAAAGGAAATAAAAGAGAGTTTAATACAGCTTTACTAAAATGGAATTTGCCAAAGACTCACAGAAAAATGGATTTAATTAGGGCTGCTAATGGGGAACAGTTTTTTCCTGTGATTTAAAACAGAAGTTAGATAGTGTCTGTAATTTCAACATTTTTAAATTATATATAGGGGGTTATTTCTCATTTCTACCTTAATTATAAAAATCCATCTTTATGAATCACAATTTTAAGGCAAATAAAGCAAAGGCAGCAAAAATGATGTTTTAGTTAATAAAACTTTTAAGAACTCACCAAAGAAGCAAAAGACACTTCAGCATAGATAAAACAAACTTAACATAGCGAATCATAGTTGCAGGCAGTCCCCTGGATGCTACTGGAGGACAGCATAACAAGGTTAATTTTTTACTTTGGAATAGGTGTGTAAAGGAAGGTGTGTTCTGTTACAAGAATTGAAACCAGGTATAGTTTTTAGGGAATAATATCCTCCATTTAATTGCACAACTAGGTCTACATAAGTTGCAGGAATTAATGGGCCTGACATGCTCCAGCTAATAATCCCAAATTCTAGAATTCTCTGCTAACCACTCTTACTCTGATTACTGTAAGATTTTCTGAATTGCCTGCAAATAATTTGTCCAGATTTCAGGGAATAAAATTATAGAACCGTGAGGCTCTTCTGCAGTCTCTGGTTTTATTTAAAACTAACAAATACTGTTTTTATGAGATTCCTCCCATTAGCTGGCTCTGAGCACATGACCTGAGTAAATGAGTCCCAGCATTGTAAAGCATTGATTAATTTAATTACAAATAGCCCGGACAACTGGTAAGCAAGCTGGGCCTAGCTGCTGTCATTGCTGCAGATTCTTCACCAACCATACTGCATTTTAATATTGCACCTTGGATCAGAACAGAATCAATGAGTGAAGTTCAAATGTGGCACATTTCCTATTTCTCTGACAGCTTATTTCATGGATCACAGGGACCAAAGTACAGCTGCTTATTCAACAGAGGAAAGAATGAATCAATTTTCATCCTTTAACATACTGTGTGACCTATTCTCTTATGTTCTATCCTTTACAATGGCTTCAGTCTCTTCAAGACCTTCAAATTTGTCAGATAGACAAAATTTAAAATAATGACAAAATGCCCTGCCCTAGGTCTGCTTCCAACTGACTGACTGCTCCGCTGGTAATAAGTCCAAATGAAAGCTATTATGTCACTCAGGTTGAATTAAACAGACGAATTATAGTCCTAGATCATTAAAAACGAACCAATCTTCTGGAAGATTTCTGTGATTTCACTACAAGCTCCCCACAAAAGGCACTGGATGCCACAAAGATTTTGATCCTCATGTGCTCCAGTTTCTCCCCGTACTTCAAACACGAAGGACTAAGGTGACAGGATGGCAGCCACAGCGGCAGCGGCTGCTGCCCTGCACATGGCGCTGGGCGCTCCTGCGCCTGCCCTGCGCAGCAGCCCTGAGGCCAGCACGGGGCACCGAGGCCAGCACGGGGCACCCAGGCCAGCGGGCAGGCAGACACAGAGGTGCAGGGCCCGCTCCCCACCCACCTTCCCAGAGACCCTGCCACACTGAGCGGGGATACCAAAGCTCTACTGCTCTGCTCACCCCACCAGACTCCCTGAAGCTAGCAGATGATGTCAGTTCTTTAGGCACTGCCAGTTGGGCAGAATTAACACAATGAAATGCATAATTTTGCAACTTCAGTGTGAATTTTTTTTTTAATTTAGAAATAGCCCTAGGTATTGTAGTTTTAAATACCCTCTATGTACCCTGTGTTTGTCTTCTTTTATTATCAACCCCTGTTCACTGGTGACACTTGCATAGCTCCTGTCATTGATAACTTGGTATCAGCCTGTGCTTTCTTACTGTAATCAGTTTTCAGATAAGGAAGGCCATATTCTGAAAAGGAGAACAGAGCTCAAGGGTGAGTGCTGTGGTCACCCTCAGCAGCCATGGGCACCACAGGCACCACACTGGCACCCCAGAGTCGAGGCAGCAGGGCTCCCTGCAATGCCGAGGGCAGTGGGCAGCAGCCTGGCACCAAAACAGAGGGGCAGCTGAAGTGCCAGACAGATGGTGGACCTGCCAGCATGGCCTGAAGTAGAAACTCTGGAAGGGAAGAACTAAGAGACTTCCACAGGCAAAGAGGATTTCTGGATCTCCTTTCTCAAATTCTTCTCCTGCCTCATTCTGCTTTATGATGGACCCCATGAGGTTTGCCTGGCCTTAAGACATAAAGGTAATAAATCTGGCCTTACCAGGATATTACTCAGATGAAACACACATATCACAGCCCAGTTTTATTTGCTTCTCTCTCTGCATATCCAGTAGTTAAAATCTAGGGCTTTCAAAGCAGTGGATTTAACAATATCAGTACTTCAGAACATGTGGGCAGACAAATTGCTTTTTCCAGTTCATAAGATGGATCTGGGACAAGCATGGGTCACTAAATGGTTGCAGCAAATGTTCTAGTCCAGACCTGTGTTTCAGCAGGCCATGAGATGTGGCAGAGGTTGCTGGTTTGATTTGTTTGCCCCTGAGAAGTATCTGCCATCTCTTTTCTTACGCAGCCAGGAGTGTACCGCAGATCAAAAAAAACCACCTGAACTTCCCACTGATCAGGTTTTGGCACAGTTGTGGAGGACTGTAATGTGGGATGGAGGCTGAGCAGCCAGCAGCTATTAGAGAGTCAGATGCTGAACAAGTGGATTTGGATGATGTTCACCAGATCAGCTTTGGGTGCACTAATGAGAACTGTGCATGCAGTGCTGAGCACACACTACCATAGAGGTTACCCTCTGCGGCCCTGTCCCCAACACCCACTTGTCCCCTGGCTGTCAGAGACAAATGCCCATGCTCTGGTGAAGTAATGTTCACAATGGAGTTCTAACAAGACCTTTTCCCTTCACACAGTGTACAAATTAACAGCCAGCAGCATTTGAAAAATGGCCCTAATCTCTGTCCACATGGGGAGTTTGTTCCCAGTGCAAAGTGCCAGATTATGACAACAACATATACTTCAAGTGGGTGAAAACGAATGAATAACAACACCCTGACAGTGCTGCTGTTCCTGAGTGCTTAGGAGCTGGGTAAAATGACAGTGCAAGATTAATATGGCACTGAGACGTTACTGTGCATGGCTGGTCAGGAGAATCCAGACTTGCTGGCCATTACAGATGGGTTAATTCTAAAGGCTGCATTTGATTCTGAGCCATAGTTGCTCTCTGAGGAAACAGGGAAGACTCAATCACTTGAAGGACTGAATCACAGGTGATAGTCCCATTTGTGAAGAAAGCATTGGGTGATCCTAGAAACAAAGGATGTGAATTTGCCTGTTGCCTCTGCGTCCCCAAGAGCAGGCTGGTTCCCCTGCCCACCCCCGGAGGATCCAGCCAAATGGAAGTGGACAGCTCGACTACAACTGCAATCAGGAAGGCAGGACAGTCCCCAGCCGGAGGGATTGCCAACGCACACCAAATACTCACTAGTCCATTTTCACAGCACAGGAATCACAAGGTGCCAGGGAAATTATTTGCAATCAGGCTGACAGAGGAAGGCCAGTGTGACCCCAGGATCACATGTAATGCTTTACCTGGAATGCTGTGGGGCCCAGATGTATTCAGGATTTCAACAGGCTTCAGAGACACTCCTGGAGCACAGCCCCATCTGTGAGTTCAGAGCAGTGGCCAAACACAGACACTGCTCCAGAAGGACTCTGATCATGATCTCAAGTACTCCTCACCTTGTCTGCTACAGGCTTTCCACAAGCATCTGCTTGCCAATGGCTGTGGCCAAAGAAAGGCCCTAAGTCAGCCCATGCCTCCAGGAGCTTTGTCTCAGATTGCTTCCATGGTGGTGCTGAGAGTTCTGCCATGGCTTGTCACTGCCAGTACCCAACAGCAGCACTCCCCAAGCTCAACAGAGGATCCCCAGCAAGGGGAGTCCCTGTGTCTCAGTTAGCTCTGCCCGTCCCCCTGCAGTGCTGTGGCATGTCCCCTACACCTGCAGCATCAGGTAGGCTACGTCATCAAAAAAGGCTTGGCCTGCAGCAGCAGGCAAGGGTCCCTCATTCCCCAAGACCTGACATAACTGCCTTGTTTTCACTTCAGTTTAAACACCATCAAGGGCAGATCTTCTCTGTCCTCAGAAAATACAGAGCACATCCCTTGTGCCTGTACCTCTTTCCAGGAGCAGAGATTTCAGATGACAATAACCTTGCAGTGCATTATCCTGGTGAAATCGTGGTTGCAGTGATGTCAGGATGGTCTCTGAGCCTCTTACCCCAGGCACCCTCCTCCCCAGGAGGAGCTGGTTCCTGTAATTACAAAGTGGAGTCATATTAGAGGAAAACTAATCAGCTTGCTGGATGCCAACAAATTAAATATTAATCTAACTATTGTGAACACAAAAATATTCATCTTCAGATATTTTCTGGCACAAGTGTCAAAATCAGAGTGGAACTAAGGCTTTATTCATTTTCCATTATCAACTTAGATAAAAACACTCAGAAAAATGGGCAATGATGTGCAGAAACCACTCAGCACAGATAATTACAGAGTAAGTTTAGGCAGCTAATCACTTCTAGAATACGCTTCAGATCAAGATAACTCTGACTGGCTTGTTTCCTTGCCTTGTTAAATCAGGCAGATTCCCAGCTTTGCCTGACGGGGATGGAGCTCTCAGAGTCAGCATCTTTAACTAACAACAGGGCTGTCTGGCAGGCATGCTTATCCCACCAGCCAGCAGCAGGACTGGGAGATGGTGTCCCTGCGTCAGGAGAGCAAGACACAGTAGAGGCAACAGTGGTAGCTGGGGCAGGCAGTGGGCAGGGCAGGGACAGTGGGAGGAAGGCAGGGCAGGGACAGTGGGAGGAAGGCAGGGCAGGGCATCTGTGGCAGCAGAGGGACAGAGGGCCACAAGCAAGGACATGTTGAAGAAGGAGGAGCGGCTGCAGCAGCAGCAGTGGGACAGGAAGAGCAACTGAGGGAAGATGCAGCCTTGCAGGGGGCCATTCCCTGCAGGATACCAGCTCTGGCCTTCATGGCACTCACAATGAGGGGCTCTTGGGGCTGCCCAGGAGCAGCTCCTGCACAGCACTCACACCTCCCCTGCCCATTGCCACCAGCAGTGGTGGCAGTCAGAGGAAGTAACCATACTGACACCAACAGATTCTCCTTTGGGGGAATCGCTGAGGGCAAGAGGCAATTTTCCACAGCTCTTCCTCTGGCATGTCAGGCCCAACCTTCCCAGGACTGCCAGTCCAGGAGCTTTACACTCCCGTTTCAACAAAGTGCTGCCGGCAGCCACGGCAGCGAGCAGGAAGGCGAGCTCCTGCTGGCTGTGGGGCAGGTGCCATGGGTGCCATCTGTGCACCAGGGACAGCAAAAGGGGCACCCACCCAAACCAGAATACACTCAGCTGCAGTCTGCATAGTCTGCACTCGCCACTGCCTCACCACTGCATTTGCTCTATTCAGAATGGAAAAACTCCCCTTTATACTTCTGGTCAGCAACCCTTATGCTCTCAATCACCAATTTACATGGGAGTTTTCCTTGGAACTAAGGCAGGAATTATTTTTACAACAGCGTTCATGGATATTCTCTCTTCTCCTTAATTATTAACTTTGCTGTAGTAAATAAAGGGTGTTTAGGAATTCCATCAATATCAACAAATCTTTTGCATTAAAGTACTGAACTAAAAATCTTCTAATGAAGAAGCAGCATTCACTTTTGCTTTATTTAAAGGAATTAAAGGATAACTATAGTTCTATGGATGCTTTTGTGCAACTTCTTAAATTTGAAAGCCTGCCAGAAATTATGCCCGACTTACTAGCTTCTTTATTATACCAATCCTAAAAGATAGGAGTGGAGTGAAATAAATTGGGAGTTTAAAGAGCCCGGAGGCCCTTCAGCAAGACACAGACCTTCAGAGAAGGCAGCAGCTCTGTTAGTTAACGTGGTGCTCAGTATACTGCTTTGAAATGACAGTGTCTCTCCCTGTCAGGAACTGCGCACCAGCTGAACCCTTCAGCAATGTCACCGAATGCTGCTTGGCAGGCTCTGCTCACAGCAGTGCTAGAGCTGCTTTGGAGGCAAATGCAGAAATGCCATATTTACTTCCCTGAGCACATTCTGTGTCCATCCTTTCTTTGGTCACAATGATGAGCTTGTGTTCTGTGGAAAGCTGAGCTGCGCTGTTTCTTGTCCTTAAGATCCCCATCAGATAGAATGCTATGGGGAAGTGCCAGCCATGGATTTTTCAGAGTGGTCCCCAAGATTTGCCTCACCATTGAAAATGCATCTCTCTAGAGATATATAAACTAAAGCAGTAGCTGTTCCTGGGGATTACATATCCCAAAGCACCTCTCCCAGCTATTTATAAATTATATTGCTAAACAGGTATTGCCAGAGTTTCTTCTTCCACCAGTGTTTCTTATTGTGATCCAGTTTGACCCTGACAAAGAGTAGCTTCCCTGAAAAAGGCATAATTTGTTCTGTTTTCTAAATAATCAGCAATCTTTTGTCCGTCTTGATTTAAGAAAGCCATGATCTTTGGGTATATTCTGCTTAGGATCCCAAGGGCCTGGTACAAGATACTGACAGAAGCCAGTGAATTATTCCAGCTGAGTCTAAAAACAACTCGAGCTTTATCAATATGAACCAAAAATGACCGTGCTCTCATTCTGGGAGAAACTGTGGTATTAGAAAGCATGGGTTTGACAAGACAAGCTAAAACCTACACTCTTCAGATTCCAGTAGGTCTATGCCACATTAATTATTTATCAACATGTTTTCTTAAAGTAGTGTCTTTGTGCCTATAATTTTCAATTCCCTTAATGCTAGGAGGATCTCTGCTGGCAACACATAAATTATTAACAGAGTTAAAACAATATTTGTTTTCCCCCAAACACATTTTTGAATGCTGTCCTCATACCAGTTAGGTCTTTCTGAAACTTTAATGAGGGTCTCTGATTTCCTCCAGACTCATGGCTGAGGCACAGGCTTGGCTGGGCCTTTGATTTGGCTGTGAGAACACATGTGGCACCTCATCCTCACACTGTTCATCCCGCAGGGGCTGGGGGAGTGATCAAGCAAAACAGCTGTGATGAGGCAGGAGAAACAGCAGCACGTCTGTAATTGGGAATTTCAGTTGCTGAGTTCAGAGGTTCTGTTGTTCTAGTGACTGTTCTGCGTTTTTTTATTTCAGCAGCTGTCCCGAGGCTCAGCACAGAGAGCCCATGCTTCACTCTGCTTGGAATACTTTTCTCCTAACAAAGGAAAATACAGTGCAGTTCCTTTAATCTATAACAGAGCCATTTCGATTCAGCAAAAGAATACTTGAAACATCGTGGGTTTAAGAATTTTATGCAATCTCAGCCACTTCTCTCTCTGCCAGGGAGAATATAAAAAATTAAAACCCTAAATATTGCTTCTTGCTCTTCTAGGCCCTAATTACACATACATTTTCAAAAGGAGGAGTCAACTTAAGCCTAATATTGTGCAAAATCTCATACTTTCAATACAGTCTTCACTTGATGTGGATTGGTAATTGAAGCTGTGGAATCAATTTTTCCCATACTTGAAACACTCAAATGAGTATGAAATGTGTTGCATTTGTTCCATGCACGTTTACAGTTCTGCACTTTGCTTGGAGTGGAATGATCATTCTGATGTATTTTTTATAACAGAGCAACATTTCCTCAGACTTTGATGTTTCATGTACAGAGCCATTATAACCATTTGCCATTTAGGTGCATGATCTGTGGCTAATCTCCAAAGCTTTGATGCATGCAATAATTATTACTATTGATGTCATTGCACCATATTTAAAATACAAACATATCATTGTAAGTCTACAGCTAACAGAAAAGAAAGGCAACCAGCCCACACCAAGACTGGAAATTCCCTCTTGGTAAACATCTGAAGGAGTGTAAGATGACACTCCACAGCCTCCAGGGAGGCACTGACTGTGAGTGCAAGGGCTCCAAGAGCAGAAGGGTGATGCAGTGTGTGTGCTGGCTTCTGCAGTGAGAACAGCTCTGGGAAATTGAGCACTGGGATCTCCAGGTGCCATATTCTGACAATCTGTTTTTGAAGTTTGACCCTGAACTCGGCCATATGGCATGTTTCGGGCAACTCCTACACCTAGGCCTCTGAGTAATTTTATCTGTGCCCTGTGTCACTGGCATTCTGGAGACCAGTATTCATTCAAAGCACAGTTTCCAGACCTGACTAAACAGAACACCTGGAAGTGCCTCAGAGCTCTCTCCTGCCTTTTTACGAAAGCTGGGTCTGAATAGGTTGTTAATTGGGACATTGTCATGAATGTTTTCAATGAGGGCTGGAAATATGTGCGCCTGTGAGTATGTGCGCCTTAACACTTTCAACTTGCTAAAATGTACCTTACAGGTCTCTAATTACACTGAAACAAACTGCATTAATGTATTTAGTTAATGGTCCATTCATGCTACTGGCAACTGTTTCTGGGAAGTCAAATTAACAACTCTGAACATCTGACTAATAGGAAAAACATTATGCTTTGATTGTACATGGATGTTAATGGTTAATAAATTTTCAAAGCTTCTGTATCAGAATGAAATCAGTATTTCCTTTAATCACCTTAGCATAATGCTGTAACTGTGGAAAAACTTACTAGAAAATAATGACAGAAAATAGACTAAGGTCCTCAGCCTAAAAAGTCACGTGGGTCTGAATGCACTGGAAATAGTCTGCCTGGAGCACATAGGACAAGATTAGTTTGATTCCGAAAGGCGGGAGGCTGAAGCTGCTCAGCTCGGCCTGTGCCCAGGGGTACCTGGGAGCATCCTGCAGCACGGCCTGGCTTACACAGCAGCTGACACCAAGCTAATGCTGCCACCCTGCCAATCCTTACAGAGAGAGGTGTGCCACCAACAACACTGCGGTTCCTGCAAGCCAAGCCATGCGCGGGGACCAGCATGCCCAGCCAGGCTCTGCCCTTGTGCTGCTGTGCAGTGGGACCACCTTCCCACACTTCCATAAGAGGTGATAATTATAGCTGCCTCTGCCTTGCTCAGGCTCCACTGGTTAGTCTGACGTGTTGCGTCTGAGTAGAAATTTCACTGACTTCGTTACCTACGGACAGTGTTTTACATGGCAAGATCAAGAGACAGAACACAAAGAGTGATGAGCTGAAAAAGAGAACAAGAACAAAACACCAGCAAGGGCAGATGCAAGGATTGGGGGCTGAGGGCATATGAAAGCACCAGCAATGAAGGAAGAGAAGAAGCTCTTTGGAGGCACAAGGCAATTGCACAAACATACTCACTCTCCACTGCCTGGATGTCTCATTGTGCCTCCCAGCCTTGCTCCACCATTATGACCAGAGCCATGGCCTTTATTGCCTCTGGCTCTTCAGAGCTGCATGTGGTTGCCCTGCTCACATGGTCCTGACCTGCTCTGTTGGCTGCAGAACCCCTCCTCCCTGGGTCCCTAGGCACCTGGACAGCTGCTGGCAATCCAGGAACTGAGCCAGGCTATGCAAACAGGCTGCCAAAATTGCTCCCAAAGACATTGGATGTAGATGACTATCTGGAAGAAAATATGAATCCATGCAGAGATGTGAAACCAGAACTCTGTCCAGGTCCTGACCAAGGAGGAACTCTATCCAGGTCCTGACCAGGGAAAACCTCTTTCTGGCAGGCAAAAATTCCTTTGTTTGCCTCCAAAGACAGAACTCTGCACGGGTCCTGGAGACCTGAGTGGGCATCCTAGTCCTCCCAGTATCCATCATCCCCTCCTCAATTGCTTTTAAGATGATCACTTTACATGCCCTTCCTTTTCTTTTCGGTAATTAACAAACTGGAAAGATTGTCACTGTCACAGCTGGTCCAGCTGTACTGTACTGTCATCTCAGGGCACAAACCAGGGAGATACAAATGTGACTGATTCCTGGGTGAACACTGCCTAATGTCCATGCATGACAAACTGACAGCAGAGAAGACAGACATGACAAGAGCTTGCTTTACAGATCACTTTATCACCTTTCCAGTTAATAGGGTTCTGGTGGCAAAATCATTGAACTTTCCAGTTCCATCTTGTAGGTAATACTGCTGCTTCCTTCATCCAACATTGAGAAAACTTAGCAAGTTTGACTTACTCCCTAGCAAAAGCTCAAATTGCTCCTCTTACCAGTGTGCAGAGCACAAAGAAGTGAATGCAGGGAACCAGATTCACAGCTGGTGTAAATCATACTAGCCCCACTCTTGTCTGTGGCGTGGCTCACTGTGGAGCTACCCTGGTGCCACAAAAAGGCCTTAGCAGAGCTCATGTATTTCTTTTTCACTTCTGAAACAAATGAGCTGAATGCAGCATCTTGATCTTTAGCTGGTGACAAGACACCTAACATGCTTCAGCAAGATGACGCAGAGTTCCCAGATGTCATTACCACCCGTCAGGGCACTTCATTTGATTTCCTCAACAGAGATGCTTTGTAAAGCTGCATTGTGAAGGAGAGACCAAGTTAATCTAGAACTGAATCAGGCATTTCATTCTGCAATACAGCAGTACAGATCAGAAAGCACTAGGAAGGAGGTTATGCAAATGCAGAGTCTCTCAGAAATGGCAATACCAAGCCCCAAGCCTGTCAAGCCCAAGCAGTGCCTCTCCAGAACACCCTGTTCACAGTCCTTCTGCTGGGCACAACCACCTCACAGAAGCCCTCCTTGGCTGCCAGGGCACTTCCCAGACTGACATTTGCCTGTCAGTGAGACAACTGCAAAGTCTAATCACAGTTTTAAAATTGTATGACTTAAGCAATAGAGCAAGTTCAGAATGCAGGTGATCAGTAATCAAGCCTGGCCTGCATTCTCTTCATTCTGGACCTGGCCAAGAGACCCTCAGAGCTGTATGTAAGGATGAAACAGTCACCTGAGCAAATCTGCAAAAGAACCTCTGGGATATCTAAGAATTCAGGTGACAACATAGCACAGAACAGACTTACTTTAATGGAGATTGCCAGCTACCCTTCATGATTCAGGCTGTTTAAAATAAAACAGAAGCGCCAATGGGGTGCATTTTCCATAAAGATATGTTAATGTATCAAAATGTATCTGCCTGCAATTACATCTGAGTAATAACTTTTTTTCTTTCTTAAATATGTTATTCCAGAGGCCTTAGTGCCATCACTGCTGGGCTCAGACTTGGCCAGTGGTCTGTAGCCAGCTGGCATTGACTCTCTTGGACCTGGGAGAAGCTTCTGGCAGCTTCTCTCAGAAGTCCCTGTTACCATCCCCTGCTACCAAAACCTGGCCACGCAAACCCAATACAATGGTGTGCAATCCCATTCTCTGGCATAACACTGGTAACACACTCACCCTGGCTGTATGTGCCTGACCTTTCCAGTGTCAGCCTCGGCTTTTTGACTCCCTGTTCAAACTTAACCTCTGCAGGAAGCAGGATGAACAAGGCTTGCTCAGCACCTGTGGCACTCCGCCACTCAGCAGCTGCCCAAGTCTCACTGTGCAAAGAACACAGGAAGAAGAACAAGAGGGAAGCTTTACAGGAACCCATAACGAAAATTTGGTGTCGAAAATGCTCTGAATTTATTTTCACTTTTTCAGGCTTACATTAGAAATAATTATTGTTATTACTAAACATTTGAATTAATTTTAAAAGTGAATATAAAACTGAGAATAATGGTGATATTGTGTTACCTTCCCCAAGGTGGGCATCAAAGGTAGAAAGTTGTGTCTTTAACTCACAAGTCTACAGATGGGATGTAGGTACCCACATAGCTTCTGAAGTCCAAAATGGGTCTCTGAAAAGGATCCAGGTATCCCTCAACTCAAAAAGAAAGAGGAGGAAAAAGAATCTGAGCTGTTGCTGCCCTTGTCACTCTGTCAACAGATCAATGAGCTCAATATCTACCACGAGAGCTTCAAATGATGCATCATTTTGTCATCCTCAACAAGTTACTGGGTAGCTTCCCTGCCTTTGATTTCTGTTCCAGAGAACTAGAAACTTCTTCTGAACAATTTGACAATACATTGGCAGAATAGGCTCTGCACAAGTTCACCAGAACTCCTTATCTCCTGCCAGCCTACAGAGATGGTAGAAAATCTATGGAGAAGTGACTGTGCATCCTAGACAGCAACAACTACAGCCAGTGCACAGCAAAGTCACAGACAAAATGAAGAAAGATGAAATGCCATGCACGGAAAATTGCAACTACCTTTTCTTACTATCTGAGGTTTCTCATTTTGCTGCACAATCTCTACTACACACGCGGTGACTATGAGCTCTGTTAGACCACAGCTTGCTGTAGCCAAAGACCGCACACACACACGCTGTGTGAAACTGTCTATGGCAACAGAAGTTTACATCCCACTGGATATATTTCTTCTGAATACCAGAGCAGAAAACAGCAGCTGATTCCTACAAAGCAGAAAGGTAGAGCGTGTGACAGAACAGCAGTCAGACCTTCATCACGTTACTGCATCTCAGTTGTGCTTGTAAAACTGTCCCTGCATCATGCCTCCAGAGAGACTTCTCCTCCTTTTTCCCAGAGAGGGCCGAAAACGTCTCAGGACTAGGCTCACAACAGCTCTCCCCAAGCACATAAAGAATGAGACACCAGCACTGTTTTTGTCCACTCAGCCCTCCCTCCTTTCCTGTCTGGGATATTTTTGGCTAACTATTTAGAAGAGTGGACAACTTCAGCAAGAAGGAGCAGTCCCAAATTCTTGCAGCAAAGTTGCAGAGTTGCTTATCATCTGGATACACAGAAGAAATACCTGTACAGAGTATAAATCACCTGTCATCATCCTCTCTGGAAAACTCATTATTATAATAGTCTAATCATTGCAATATCCAGTGGCATTATTCCTGCTAACATTAATACTTATTAGTCCATCTAGTATTAATGTGTATGTCACAAGTATTTCCACACAATTTTCCAGGCTTCCTGTGTGCCTAAGATCATCCTGGTTTATGTTTCAAGGAAAAAGCTGTTCATTCATCACCTGTAAGACAGGCCCAGAACTACCTGGATTTGAACCTAAGGAATCCCTTCCTTAGGTCTCCCAGTGTCTTCCTCTTAGTGAAAAACATACTTCATACCCTACCACCATGCAAGTTCCTTGGTGTAGGGGATCTGTGTTTTCGTTTTGTTATTTTGTGCACATTCCACAAAGCTGAGGCTGAGTTCAGCATCAGTGCTCAACAGGTGGTAACAATCTGCCCACAATGCTGGAGTCACAAAGTCCATCCAACATGCAGGGTCAGTCTTTCAAAGGGAGGGAGGTGCTGGGGTTTCGTGCACCTCCTCCTCGGTGTCTGCGCTCTCCCCTGTCGGTGGTGTGGGACCAGCCTGTGGGCAGGTCCCCCAGTACCAGACACTGGCGTCAGTCTGCAGCAGGCAGCACAGCCACTAGCGAGAGGCGAATTCTCCTGTAGGAACAGGAGTGGGGATCACTCTGCTCAGCCCAGGCATCTCATCACAGAGCCAAGAGTTTTACTACCAATTCCGTCAATGCTGTTTTACGTTTCACTAGCTCTGCCTTAAACATGGCTGGAATGTAAAGCAGAACTCCGGGCGAGGAGCATCAGCTAACCCATGCTGCCCTCCTCAGGAGCCGAGCGCAGCCTGCACAGGGCATGATGGGCTGCTTTGCATAAACAGGCACATCAAGAATTTCCTTCTAGCAAAGCTAAAGAGCTTCTCAAAAGAAAGGGCCTTTTCTACAGCACTAAGTATGCTCGTCTTTAGCTGAAGCTCAAGGAACGAAAATAAGCCTTTCTTCAGAACAAACATGCACTCAGGAAATGCGAAGGGAGACAATAGAGCGGGTGCTGCATTAGTGGCAGCAGCAACACCCACTGCATGCACCTGGTGGAGCAAACAGCTGGATGGAGATGAAAGGTAACAAAACCCATACTCCCTGCTCCACATCCTGATGCAGTGGATAGCACACGAATGGGGATTCCTCGATAGCACATGCCATCACACCCATACCACAGTGAGCTCCGCTGCTCCACCACAGTCACAGACTCTAAACATTGGCACCGTCCTATCGCGACAGAGAACTTTATAGCTCAGACAGCAAAACATCCAGAGACAAAGCAATTGGTCCACCCACTGACAGGAATATGTTTCCCAGAACCAAAAGGGGCTTGTCCAGTCATAAACTCCTGAAGGGGAAAGGGGGCGAGTATCAAACAACAGGGAGATAGAAATCAAAATAAAAACATCAGTGAATCACCTGAAGTGGGAACAAGGAGGATTTTAGCATTATATCAGTATGGGGAAAAACAGAAAGTCATTGAGAGAATTCCAGCTAGTTATGGTTCATTAAAGAGCTAGAATTCAGCACAAGGCTATGTAGGAAAGGTGCAACTCCATCTGGGAAGGTCATGGTCTGGCATGTGCCACAAAGGGCTGCCAGGAATGGTGACACAGTAAAGGGCCTTTAGCTTCTTCCCATGGCACAAGAGGAAAAAGCTAGAGCAGTCATATCCAAAGCAGCTATCTGGAGGCAAGCTGCGGCACATGTTAGAGATTATGTGTTTATAGTCCAATGATGTTTAATTCTTTTGCTCTCATCTGCCACCCAGGGACATCTTTGCATTTTACTTTTATCACCAAAATCTATTCTCATCCAGTCCACAGAGGCTGATGAACAATGTTTCTTTATTTTTCATTTCGGAGGATCATTACTTATGTTGAACCCATTTGTCCCTAACAGACATGCAAGATGTAGTTCCCTAGGAATTCAGAGGTAATTTAAAGTTCTTTTCCAATATCCAATTTACCTGTTATTTATTTAGGGAGTTATTTCTGCAGGAGCCTTGCAGTTGAGAGGCACCTTGACTTGTTACCAGCACTGGCCCGAAAGGAGGCCAGAAGTTGGGGCAGGCAGGCGGCAACATTACAGATTAAAGTAGCAATTGCAGCACAGAATCCAAAATTGAATAAAGCAAAAGTAGCAAAGTCAAGGGAGGAAAAGGAAACATAAACCAGGAAAAATACAGTGGTGCTTAGGATAATCAGAGTGCAGGAACTAGAGCGTGCTCCTGAGCAAGCACTTCCCAGACAGACGCCACTCACTTCAGAATAGCTCTCCTTACGTGTGTTGTGATCATATTTGTGGCTGCTAGTCAGGCTGGCATATCACCTCTCCAGAGCCCATCAGCCGGACCTGTGCTGGCAGGATGGCTCCTGAACCACTGCTCAGCAGAAGGGCCTGCCTGGACGCAGCAGAGCGCGGGGCTGGTCCCTGGCAGCAGCAGACTCACGGTCCTGACTCCGCTCTGCTGCAGACACACTGCGCAGCCCTGGGCAAGCCTCTTCACCTCCTCTTCTGTCAGAAGCACTGGGTGACAATGGCACTCCTCACACACTCACAAGAAAGTGATATGTTTGTGACTGCCTGGACCTGCACTGAGCCTGCCTGATAGGAGAACAGACTGAACAAAGTCTTATCACCCAGCATAGCCAGGCACCCTTCCACGCAGCTCTCAGCAGACATGCATCGAGGAAAGGGGCTAGACTCAGGCAGGTACCAGGGGCTGAGCAGCCTTGTTTGCACAGAACTTCTCTGGAATAAAGCTCCTTGTGAGTAAGACCTAGCCAGGCCCCTCTGCACAGCACCACAACACCAACCAGAAATTCTGTGGCACTTGCTTGGCAGCACCAAGAAAACCTGCATTCTCCTTAACTGTATGGGCTTCTGAATGAGCATTAAGAAGGTAAGTCCATGCCCCAAACACAAGGCAGCTGCTAATTATTCCCACGACTGTTAGTTTCCTCTGGTCTCACTCTGATCATTTAATGGGAAGTAGATTATGTAATATTCAAATGTTGGAACCAGCAGAACCCCCACTCCAGCAGGGGATACACAGAATTTACCCATTAAAAATGGTTATTACCATGTAAACTGTGATTAATTAAATTCACAGGAGTTATTACTGTGGCATGTAAATGGAAAGACTCCTGCAGAGGAAAAGCTGAGGAGCTGGCTCCATCCTGGCAGTAACACAGCCATGCAGGGAGAGGTGAACTCGCCCACAGGACTTTAGTGCTACACAGTGAACAACAAAGTGTGCAAAGCAGTGGGAATGGTGGAGACTGGAGTGAGTGTCTGCTTAACCCAGTACAAATTTCCATCTATCCACCTCCTGACCATCTGGGTTTCTCCACGCTAGCAGGCTGCCAGCCCCTTCCACTGGCATTTAAGTGTATGGCCTTCAATCACTATCCACTGCACAGGAGTCTGCATAAACATTCCCAGGGCCTCAGCTGACCACCTCACAGAGAACTCTGAATGGATCCTAGATGCTGACTGAACCTCTTCTCCTTTCTTCCTTCACCCCAGTCAGTCACCAAAACATCACTGGATCAGGGCCTTGCCTGCCCATCTGTGACATCCATGTAACATAGCACTTGTCTCCCAACTTTAGACCTGACTTCCACTACTGACAGTCCAACTTTCACTGCAAGAATTAGACACACCACAGCCTAGGGCTGCAGTTATCTCTGATGAGCCAGAGGGAAATTTTAGAGGTAAATAAAGCAACAGTAAAAAATACTGGCCCTAAGTGTAAATCTGCATCATACGTAGCTTCTTCCCTGCAATGTCTCAAGTTGAGGATAACATAGACGTGTAAGAGTAGCCACATGTCTTCAAATCTAAAGTCCATTCAACTCAATATCCTGCTTCTGGCAACAGACAGAAGAAGAATGTCTAGAGAAGAAGGTAAGAAAGAGGAAAGCACATAGCAGCATTTCCCAATCTCCAGTGATGCACATACAGTTTGAAAAATTCCTAAGACAGAATGTGGTGGGGCTTTGGCATTTAGTATTCACAGATGGATTTCAATTCCACAATTTTTGCTTTAATTTTTTGAAACTTTTAGCACCTACAACATCCTGACACAGGGAGTTCCACAGCTCCAGTATGCGTAGTGTGAAGAAGCACCTCCCTTTTGATATTTTGCTTTGAGTTTGACACATGTATTTTCATGTCCTTCCCTCCACCTCCAGCCCCTTCATCGATAGAGGCAGTAAACAATCATCCCTTCCTCATCCACATGATTTTATACACATATATTCCATTTAACTGTCTCTTTTCCAAGGTAAAGCTCTCCTCATAAAGAAGCCATTCCAGACTTTTATTATCTTTGTCTGTCTTGGCTAACATTTTCTAGGTCAATTCTTTGCTTTCTGAAATGGGGGAACAGTGCTGCATAGAGTGTTCAAGGTGCACAACACTGGGAATTCAGGTAAGGACAGAATCCTGTTATGTGTTTTGTTGTTTCTCTAAGAACTTCTAACATGTTATTTACTCTTATGACTCAGTGCTATGCCAGCTTTTCCATATAAGTATTTATTACTATCCCAAGTCTCTTTCATTACTTAACAATCACCTGTGTACTTTTGACTGTACACAAAATTAGGATTATTCTTCCTTCTGCTCATCACTTCTAGTTCTCTACACTGGATTACATCAGGTCAGTCACTCATGGCACAGGACAGCTGGGAGAGGTGCCCCACTCCTCTGTGGACATAGCAAGACAGTCAGAGGTGGTAAGGAAAGGTGAGTACTCACATCCCACTTACATGATGATGTTGCTCCTCTGAGGGCACAGGAAAGCCCCCTGGTTCCAGGGTGCCAGCCTACAGCTCTGCCATTGGCAACGGGCTCTTCATGCGTGTCCCCTTATGTCTCCTGACGTCCCTACCACAGGGACTCCTAAAACCAGCTTCAAGCCCAGGGGTTCAGTTCCACACTGAGAAGAGCCACACTGGTGCAGCAGACAGGAGAGTGAAACAGCATGTGTGACTTGGGAGCCATTTGTCACAGATTTTGTTTAGTTTCTCATAGCAAAGAAAACAGCAGAACACAGGATTCATCATTTAAAATTCTATATAGTGACAAACTAGCAAGTGCATTTAACAACCAAAATACCCTTCACAGCCAGTAATGGATACTGTTAAAGTGTAAGCTGGTACTTGGATTATCAAAGGCAGAGTCTATCAATTTTTGGTTTTGTATTAAAGTTGCTTTTTCCATCTGTTGAAAGTGGCTCTTTGTGATTTCACAGGGCATTACACTTTATGTGTCTCATTTGCTGCACCCAAAGGAATTTCATTCTGCTACATTAAGAAATACCTTGCTACGCTGGCTAAGCTTTTAACTTTCCTGAACACACTGTTCCGTGTCTGTCTCCATCCCAGCAGTTACTTCCTTTAAGTGTCTAATTTATACATACATACACATGTACAAAATAGTAATTCACAGGTCACATTGGCTTTGTCACAATGAGGATTCTGTCTCTGTCCCTTTGTGACCTTCGTGGTCATCAGCCCAGCTTCTGCTACATGTGTGCAGAAGGAACATGCCTGATCTCTGAAGCACACTTGGATCTGTAGCTTTTGCTTTGCTCTGCACTACACACGGGTGAAGAAAGGGGAAACTACACTGAAACTCCTTTTGCTGGGGATGTCCCACAAATGCACACTGCACACACAGACAGTTGTGCCCTCTTTCTTGTGAGAACCTCATTTTTTCATTTTACAGTAACGTCCGTTCCAGCTGGGTGTTCCCATGTCAAGACACGGTTACCTCCTAGCAGAGGATCACCCCAGTTGTATCACCACAAATACCATCTACTGCAAGTGCCATTACAAAACCCACTTCCAAGTGAATATTCTATTCTTTGTTAAAAGCCATGGCAACCAAACATCTGTAATTATGCCTCAGTAGTAAGCCTGGTCTCCCATTCATCATCCTAAGCTCACAAAGTCCCCATCTCCCTGCACACTTCCCCTTCCTGTTATTGTTACTATCCTGCATCAGCTCAGATCTTGTTGCCATTAGATACGTATTCTGAAGGATCTTGCTACAAATTAAATTGGGGGAAGGTTTAGTAGGTTGCTGAATCTTAAGATTCCTACTGGGCCTTCCCCAGCTGCACTTGTACTTCGCAGAGCTGTTAACAGGAGCTGATGGTAGCTTGGCAAGTGACTTGAACCTGCTCTGTAACACACAGTGGTAAAAATACCTGCTCTAGGTGGACCTGCTTTAGCAGTGGGTTGGACTAGATGATCTGCAGAGACCCCTTCCAAGCCCAGCCATTCTGGGATTCTGTGAAAAGCAGAGATGACCTAAGTCCTGCACCACCTTTTCGGAGCAGTGGTGTTGTCCGCGGTTCTCAAACCCAAGATGTGTGTAAAGCATGGCTGGGTGACTCGTTAGGAAACACAGTCCATTTCCACAGTGATGTGTATTACATTCCTTTAAAAATCATTACAGAGAGACTGTCCAGGGCAGAGGAAGCTGCACAGCATTTTCACGGACTATTACAACATGAAGGGATGCAGACTGCATGCTTCTTCCCTTATCCTCACTGCAGTGATCCAGAAAATTCTCTTCCCCAAGAGCTCCAGCCTGCCTGAACTGGAGAGTTGCTCACAAATAAATGGAGGATGTTCCTTCTCAGAATGTGCATGAAAATACACCCATTTCTATTAATTCTCCTTACCATGGCAAGCCACTGCCCTTTCCAGAGCGCAATGGGAGCACGGCCTGACCTTACAGGACACCAAGATCTCCCGTCCTGGCCAGACCCTCTGTATGCTTCGTGAGGAGCTTTGCTATCACAGGCATCAGGCAAGGTGGGTACACAGCTGCTCAAGAAAAATCAACCCCAAAATTCCACACAGTATCTTGGAACGAGTCAGGAGGCGGCAGCAGAGCAGCATATCTACCATCCGCCCACACGGGAAAAAGCAAAACCCATCTCCAGTCCACGGAGAGCAGAAGCCAAGAGCCCCTGATTCCTGCTGGGCAAACGTGGAGCCACAACAGAGTGCAACTTCTGATTTCCTGCCATAATTCAAGCAGGGACACCAAGCTACACAGAACAGAGAGATGCTGGGCATTGCAGGCAAAACTGAGACACCTGAACCTGATGGGTTTCTTTCCTGCATTTTCTCACAGCCTCCAATATTGTTATAGTGACGCACAACACCAGAGAATATAATTGCTGTAGTGATTACTTACAGCCATTACATTAAGCTTTAAAATGCTCTTTTCAAATTGAACAATGTTTTTTCAAAGTCAACAGCTGGTTCACAGCTTGAAAGCAACAGTTAAGATAAATTAAATAAAAAAGGTAATAAAATCACAGACTAAATTTAATTTTTGAAGCACATGCAAACTCCAACAAAGGCTTTAAAATATCTTTCAAAAATATCCACAGAAACAAAAGACAATACAACCAACAATTATGGTGTGCTCATTAATAAGACTGTGATGTAGGAACATAGATAAATGTGTACACTTCTAAATATACTTAGAGCAGAAAACAAATTCATGCAGCATTTATAGCCCTAGTCCAGGGGATGAATCAAACACAAGTTTCAAATGAGATTTTTAAACTTGGGACAGGAAAAGCTGAGGAGATGTGTGTAGAAGAACCACTGTCAGACTGGATTCATGCCCTGCCTATTTAGAGATTACACCATTACTTGGAAACCAACTCGAGAACTTGAGTCATCAGAGTCAGAACACTGACAGTGGAATTCTGGCCCCCATGCAAATCTGCAGGAAGAAACACCAGAATTTCACCCCTGATATATAAAACCTTGTAGAGAAACATTAGTAAACAAAGTTTTGAAGAGTCAGAAAAAAACTATTAAAAAAAATCCTTCTAAGTCATAAAAACCATTTCAATGTGAAATTTGTAAAATATCACCCCATTTATTCTCTAAGCTTCTGTGCTAGTTTGAAAGCAAACCAGTGAGAGACTCCAAGTCAGAACTACAATTTAACAGGAAAATTAAAATAAATGTGATAGTACAGAAACACTGACAGAGTCAGAGTACAACCTGACACCCTGTTGGGCAGGGTGGTGGTAGCAGTCCGATCAAATGGTGGCTGCAGTCCTGTTGAAGTGATGGATGTGGTTTTGTTGAAGCAGCGATCCTGTAGAAGGGTCTGGTGCTCCTCTGAAGGTCCAGTGCTGGTTATGTAGCTCTTGTCCTCTGGGAGCCCAGTAGGTAAGGGCTGCCTGTGGTGTTCCAAACCTCAGATTACATCCAGGTAGGAATGCTTGGTTCCTCCCCCTGGGCGGAGCATCTCACAATGGGATGATGTCATTTCATGAGCCGTGCAGTGAGGCTGGATGGCCCATTAGCAGATGTCCCTCGGAGGGAGTTACCGGGGGTGTGTCATGGGAGAGACAAAGAACACTGCCCCACCTGGTTTGAACAGCTTGTGAAGATGGTGATAGAGTACATACTTTTGGTTACACCTTACACTGTAACCTAAGACACTAACCCAGGCTATTCTATGGCTTCACGGTTCTATAGCAGAATAAATGCTTTCTTCAAAAGATACATTGCATTTCTCAGGTGAGACAAAACTGCACCTCGGGATGAGCATTCCTCTCACAGCTGTTGGTATTTACAAAGTCTCTTTAGCAAAACACCAGCACCTGCCAGCACACCTGCCTGCAATTACAGAGCAAACCAGAGCTGTCACAGCAGAGGTTCCAGAACAAGTTAAAACTGTTTAAGTTCTATGTCTGCACATGAGACTTATGGGTTGGGTGTTTCTTTTGCTTTTAATGATACGTGGAAGCTCCTGAATCACGTACCTGGTATTACAACTGGGAAAGTTTTACACAGCCTCATTTTGGAAGTAGTGTCTGAAAGGCATCTTTCAAAAGATGTTTTCCTTACTTTTGTTCTGAGGGTTCTTCCATGCCATGAGAAAATGCAATTATTTCAGATGGAAATCTATTGTTTATTAAACAGGACTGACAATAAAGAGGACAACAATTAAAACCAAAACCTCTCCGTTTATACAGTGATGAACAGATCCACTGATGCACTTTGCAGTATCATCCCCAAAACTCATTTCTGCAGTCTGTCAGAATGAACACCCCAACTCTGAGAAGTCAGGCTACACAGAGGGCACCTCAGTTACATACAGAGATGTGGTTTTCTCAAGGATGTTAAGAATTGCACTGTTCGCATCAAACTTTATTGGCTCAAAATAAAAATGTTGTCTTGAAAGCCTCCAAGTTCAGATTCTAAAGAAGGGCAATTAGAGTTTAGTCCCAAATGCATAAAATTTTCAACTAAATGTCACACAAATAGCATTTATTTTTTCCCATTGTTTATATTCTTACTCAAATCTAAAACAGCAACCATGAAAAGACAAGAAACCTCTGTAGAGAAACTCTACACTGACTGACAGACACACGGACAACACAAGGACACCACTGACACCATCACTTCCTTTCCACAAGGGAAGATTTTTTTTTTTCTATTTTCAGCATTCACATATAAACTTCAAATCCTGCAAATAAATACCTGTCTCAGAGTGCTTCACAAGCACCCCAAAGAAAACTATCTACAAATAATACTTTCAGCTACTCCCTCATTTTCAACACTTCCAACAACCATCACTTTTACATGTCTGAACTTTCACAGCTGGGAAAGGCGTGTGTCAGCTACAGATTTAAGGAAGGATAATGCTTTCTGTCTGAGTACACTTCCCACTAGCAAGTGGCTTCACCAAGTATGGTTCTACAGACAGGAAAAGCTGAGGAGATGTGTGTAGAAGAACCACTGTCAGACTGGATTCATGCCCTGCCTATTTAGAGATTACACCATTACTTGGAAACCAACTCAAGAAGAGTCATCAGAGTCAGAACACTGACAGTGGAATTCTGGCCCCCATGCAAACCTGCAGGAAGAAACACCAGAATTTCACCCCTGATATATAAAACCTTGTAGAGAAACATTAGTAAACAAAGTTTTGAAGAGTCAGAAAAACTATCAAAAAAAAAGTCCTTCTAAGTCATAAAAACCATTTCAATGTGAAATTTGTAAAATATCACCCTATTTATTCTCTAAGCTTTTCTAGCAACATATGACTTTACTATAACATATCTGTAGAAATCTGATGACAAAGAAACAGTAATTTTTCTTAAATGTAGTTACTTAAACATTTGCCAGTTTGGAAAGTTGAGCTCAAGTCTCTTTCCAGAGCAAAACATTGCACACAATTTGGAACCTTTTCCCTTCTGGGCGTCCACGTCACAGTGGGTACGGCACGTAACAGTCTGCAGGGGAGCCAATGCTGCTCACAGGGCTCCGCGTGTTGGACTCGTAAGAATTTGGAGCAATTCCAACCACACCATCATTTTGAGGGGTTTCTCCTTTCAAAAAGTCATCGTCTTCATCTTCCGAAGTACCCTGCAAAAATTGAAAAGGATCGGTAAGAGCAGGAAGATACTGCCAAATCTTAATAGAGACCTGGATTTACACTATGATTGTCATGACCAGTTGGAATGGTAAAAGAATTAGATGTACTCTGATTATGATATATGGGAACTAAATCACTTCTACGGGGTGGATTTCCCAGTGACATCATCATGTCCATTTTCTGAGCACATTCATAAAGCTTTCACATGGCTCCTGTGCTGCAGAAGAGGGAAAAGTGCTCTCAAGGCAAGAATGGATCAATTCCTAAAGCTTCCAAATTTCAGTCACAGTTTCCCCTAAATGTATAGTGTACCCTTATCTACTTAAAAAAATATTCTGTAATAAAAGCAGCTGATAGCTGAACTGTGTTTGGATCAGGGAAGATTACCTTTTTAATAGGTTTCTTCAGATTCTCAAGATCTTCAGCACTCAGCTCTTCCCAGAACTGATACATAGGATCAATGGTCTTCTTTGATCTGAGAGAGGAAACAGAGCACAGAATGAGTTATTGTATATGCAATAGGGGTACATTTTAATTTAAACCTTTGACAATCTGGTTAAAATGCGGAACATGAAAAGCACTAAGGATCAGGGAGGAAAGTGAGCAGCAGAAACACTGACAGTTTCCTACAGGTTGTATTCATTATTTTCTAGAAGGCACAAAGGAGTTGTTCACTTTTTAATTCTACCTTTTGAGTATGTAGGGGTCAAAGGGGAAGAAGCTGTCAAGGGGGTTGGTGCAGGTCTGCACAAGGTCCCCCCCTGTGCCGCTCCGCACAACGGGGATGAACTGCCTGTTGTTCCTCTCAATAATCGTGTAGCAGAACACCAACTGGTATTTCCTTTAAAAAAGGGAATAAACAAAAGATAAGCACTTCTGGCACACCCAAAGCAAGAATTTCAGATGGATGGTATGAAAACACAAAGTTATTTTTGAACAAACGTCACTTCTCTCTTCCATTTTCCAGCTGATATTAGGAGTTTGCAAGATAGTCACAAGGTAAGGAGTCTGTTCTCTTCCTCTAAGCTCCTAGAAACTTTATTCCAAGTACAGCCACACTGGCTCCAACACAAAGCAATCCATTTCACAGTACTGCAGGATCTCATTGAAACTGAACCAGGAATAAACTTACCACACGTGGAATATGGGCAGTGTTATGCCTCAGATAATATTCAATACTGTGCCTAACAAAACCCTGTGCTGGTTTTAGATACACACAAAATCTGTACCAAGCTGAAACTGAAGTAAATGAGTAGGTACCTGGTAATGGCAGCAAACAAGTTGACAACAGAAGGGATACAAATCTTCAGGGGATTTAGCTGACACATGACAATGCGCTCAAAATTTAAACTCTGCAGATATGACAGACCTTCAAAATAAGAACAACGGGCAAATATAGGTTAGGTGTCATATAAACTGAACTTATTTTCTAAGAATTTCCAGTGTGACAAGCCTGCACTCTGCACACCACCACAGAAGCACATCTTAGGGCACTCTCACAGTGGAGGTCTGGCCCCAACATGTGTACAAGCCACCTCATTTTATTTAGAGCACAACAACATAAATTTGCCATCAGATACTTGACTGAATTGACCACTACAAAACATAGCAACAGTAAAACTGCTAATGAATCCTTTCAAACCTAATATACTCACCTTTCCTTAAATTTCCATCCAAAAGTTGTTTATGACGGAAAATAAGTGTATAGAACACTGCCTGACACGTAGAATAGAATGGCCCATGGAGAGCTACATCACAGTAGGCATTAGCTCCTGTATCCTGATTATCAATGTATTTATGCAACCAGTTCACCAGAAGATCCAGACATGCTTTTACAGTACTGTAGTGTAGGGAGAAAAAAGAAGAAGTGTAAAAATAACACCTGGAATGGTGCAGAAACTATGTTAAACAAATAGTCAAGAATCTGAGTGGTTATAAAAACATCAGTAAGAAAATCTCTTTGTAAAAAAATGATTCTGTTATGAGCCTTCTCCTTTATCTCAGCATAAAATGAATCAATCTGCACTGAAAACCCCCATCAGTGAAAGCACAGGATACCAGAAGAGATGAATCCATGAATACACAGTAAACAGTTAAAATCCTTGGCTACAGGTAGTACAAAGCAATGCCTCCCATGTCCACCAGGTAATTCCAATATCCAACTAATTCCAATGTTAAAGTCACCACACCCACCCCAAACAGCATAAAAATATAGAATGTGCACATAAAAAAGAAGACATTCTAACTCTTCTGTATCAAAACACTAGAACAAATTATTTCCCTGTTCCAGAGCCTGCATAAAATGCCTAGTATTGGGTACTAAAAATACCTGCTTCGGAACATCAGATACACTGGGAATCCATGACTCTGCCTGAAGTCAGCACAACCTACCCATGCTCAGCACTTCTTGGTAAGTGAAGCCTTAAACAACAAGTCATGAACCTCAGCAACCATCCGTCTGCATCCTGTACATGCAAAACTTTCCTGGAAACTTCAAGACAATACTGAACCAGTATTGTTGAAAGGACAAACAAGACTCTTGATTCAGGCTTACTGGCAAAGCAGTGGGAATAGAAGACCAATTCTGTACTTAAGCTCCACAGTAGCAGGAATTGTTTGGTTCTGCTCATGTATGACAGCAACTTACATAACGGGAATAAATTTAGCTCTTGCCAAGAAGCTGCCAATATAACTCCCAGCGGTCTGCCTGATTACTGAAGGATTGTTTGGATCCTGTAGTTTCTTCCAAAGATGGTCTAAAAATGCTTCAGCCAACCCCTGGAAAAAAGATACATAGAAATTGTGAGTCGTTATACCAATGACACAGTTTAAGTGATATATTCCTAACACTCAATTCCCATAATTTCCATAACCAAACCATTAAAAAAATCTACCTATAACTGCAGTAAGTAACTATTCCAACACATGATGGAAGAGCACTCATTTCTGTCTTTTTCTATACTTAGCTGTAAAAGAAAGAACAACAGTCTGTTGAGAGAGATGGGAAAATGGAGGGGTGGGGGAACAACAAACAGCGGACACAATTTTCAAATCAAAGAGCTAAGAGACAGCATCTTTGAGATAGTTTTGGGATGCTGAAGAAACTTGCATACCATGTCTTGGGTGCAAGAGTCCAACTGATTCTTGTAAAAGAGATCAGTTTTAACCAAGTTTGTTCCTTCACACTTGCTAAGATTCCATCTGAAAGTGGTTTATGAACAACATGGGAAGAGCAACCATAAAGAAAAAGAAAAGAATAACAGAGCAGGAAAAGAAAGCAAAGATACTAATGAATCCTGATGTACTTGCAGTCTTCAGAATAGAATTACAGCAGAGAACAACTGTTTTGTAAAAAAAAATCAAAACAAGGATGCAGAAATGACAGAGGATGCCGCATTTTAAAACCAGTTTTTACTCACCAATTTAAAGCTACAGATGTAAAACATGAAATACTGTACGTGACACGAAGCATGGGTTGGTAAAATGAGCTTGTCAAAAACAGAAACTAGATCCCGATACAAATCCTTTGTGTTGCTGATGTCGAGCTTGCCTATACAACAAAGAAACAGAACAAAATGAGCCATTTCAGGGTTTTTTCCCACCCTCATGCTGCAGAAGTGGTATTTTCTATCTTTCTACACCAGTAAGAAATATGTAAAGAAAAACTGTCAACCTGACTTCTCAGTTGATCTGACATCTAAAAATCCAGGTGTTCAGTTCTACTGCTTTTTAAGGTGGTGTAAATGAAGAATCTCTCCGTGTGACTCTGCACATACACAAAGCCATTAGACATGCAAACTTGCAATGTGTTCGCTCAGAAGAGCAAGAAAAAAGCCACTAAGAAATAAATCACCTGACTTACATGGGGAAGATACAGCATAATGGTTTCTAAATATTGTTTTAGATACATAAATCTAAGGAATTCAAACCCTTAATACATAACAGTGAAAGATATTTTTTTCCCTGTAACAAAGCCAATTGATTGATGTGTCTGGTTGTTTTGATCTACTTCCAGTCTTGTGATGTTGAAAGGATCCATAACTCTAACACTCAAGTAGAGCAAACGATAAAAACATTTATACCCTACTACAGTTAGGGTACAGTATCGTATTAATGGAATCAGAATGTCTCCAAGTGAAGACTAAACCTTTAAAGTCCTAACTGTACCTCTCCCAGTACCCGGGCAGAGGCAGGAATGTGGACTACAGCCTGCTAACGGCAGAGGTCTGCTCTATCTTGCAGCACGGAAAGCAAGAACTCCCCTTATGCGTTTCTTACTTGTTAGCAAAACAACAAATTTGGTTATAGAGCAAGTGTTCTCACCATCTACGTGGCAAACATCTTTAATATAGGAAAACAGGATGGTCATCAGGATGTCCAGGCGCTCTGCCAGTGGATGGGCCATTCTCTCAAGGCTGGGAGAGACAACTTTGTTTCCTTTTCTGTCTTCATCTTCCTCCTGGTAGATAAAATGGCACATGCAGCTTTTATATACACAAATCATGGAGACAGTAATTACAGAAAAAGTGAAACTAAATCTATCTTTCAGCAACATGCTAAAGTTTCTTTTTTTTTTTTTTAAGCAAAGCAGTATCCCATTATACAGTATAAGCAAATTTTTGCACACTAAGCCAAGTACTATGAATTCTTTACTAGCTTTATGGCACAGATGCTTGTGTTTTTACATAACGAAACTGATTTGCTGGATGTACACTGGGTGTTTACATGAATAAATACCTGAGAACACATTCATCATTTGTCAGCTGTTCAGGTTTCAAGAGCTGTGTGCAGTGCAGTAACAACAAAGCAATAATGAATTCCTACGTTTAGCTCATAGCCACCTCAGAAGTGAAAATTTTACCAAAAAAAATTTTAAGAGAACAAGATAGCCAACCATATCAAAAAGTCCCTCCTCTGTAGATTTTTCCTCACTAGCACAGTTATTAGCAGTTTCTTCAGCATCTTCAATATCTTGCTGTGGAGTGCTAACCTACAATTGCAAACAAGAAATTAATTTCTAAAAAACCATGACAATAATATGAAATAATTTTTTTTATTATTTATATAAAAGACACAACAACATGAGTAAGTTCTCAACAAGATTTTGTCCTGGATTAAATAAACATTTTAAAAGGGAATACACAATGTGCCATATACGAATGCACACTCCAAACTTTCTGAAACTTTACCTCTCCAACATAAGCTCTCCCCAGACTGTTACAGTGAGGCAAAAAGCCGTGATGATTTACAGTGCTACACCTCCTGTCTTTTTTTTAGGACTGTAAATCCTTTTACTTCAAAGAGATGACACGACCAATCAACCACACAAAGGGAAGCACATTCTCTGCACATTAGCATTGATCACCACAGAACAAAAGTTATTTGGATTCTGGCAGAGATTCCAGGCAGGGTGTAACAGTACACACCATATAGTTATCCTCAGGTGTGGGAAAATCTTTATTCTGGGGATGGAGTATAAATTTGGCTGGGTTTATACTCATGATCACAAGCGTATTTTTTGTCGAGCCTAAACTGAAGCGTATTTCATTTCCCACTCGTGTATTTTAACACCGACCTTCCATAAAAGATAACACAGAATAAACTCACATCCAACTTCAGCAGCTTTTCAATAATAAGCTCCAGAATCTGAAGCCTCAGAGTTGGAAGGTACACTGTAACCCGCAGTAGGTTATGGACATAACATTCCTAAAACACAAAATTAATTGATATCTATAATAATGTTAACAGAAAGTGAAATTTCTGCAAAGGACTTCTAGAAAACAAGTTTCTTAATTTCTTATCTAAAGACCCAGAAATAGGTTTAAACAGACTATGTTAAATCAAGAATAAGTTAATGTATAAAATAAACATTAACTTTCAGTAGTTAAGCTGTGTCACCATTAACTACTTAACCTTCCATTTCCATGCAAATTTTCCCCACTACCTCTAGATAGAGTGTAAAGGTTCTATAAGAAAAGGTATTCATTTTCACAGTTTATGTCTAAACTTTCTTTAGGAAAATGAAGCATATGCCTCACTGTATCTAGAACCAGCTATAGGAGAACTGCTTGAAATGAGACCCAATGCATCTTTACTTCAGATTATTATAATATACCAGCAACAATTCTAAATTGCACAGCTATGCCTCTTCAGTCATTCTGATTATAAATCAAGCAGCTTAACAGACAAGTTTTGTAAGCATGTATGGGCCCACCCACGTGTACGCAAATATGTACAAAAGACAACGTTGCAACTTTCACAAAGCAAAACTGTCAAGTCTGTGCATTAAATCAGGTAAAGTGCCAACATTTAAGTACACCATAGTCTGTTTGTGAATATGCATTATAACACAACCTTTAATTACACGAGCACATATGATTTTTCCACAGACCATCTTGCTCTTTTTCCACAGGCTTGGTCAGTACATAAAATGGATGGAAATAGTTTAATGAGAAGATATAAACTGGAAATACTTAACAATGCACGGACCATATTTTATTACACTTCATTTGAGCTTCGCCCTGAAAACAGCTATGCATTTCTTCACATCTTGTTCCTCACTGAGCTGCTAAGTAAATAAATCTCCTAACACCATTTAAGAGCTATTATCCTCCCATTTTACAGATAGGGAGCTGGTGCTTAAAGTTATTTCAATTAAGACAACAACAACAAAAACATAAATTTAAAAAAAATTGCAAGATATATAAAGAACTTTGGGAATTTTTCAGTACTTGATGAGTTCGAAACACAGCTTCAACTGAACTTAGCTGGAAGAGCAAGGCCTTACCATTCTGTAACATAAAGTGCCAACATATCAAGTTGGAACAAGTAAATATAAAGATCAAACAAGAGCCACAACCTGTCAAAAGTTTCCAGCTCGTTTTTCAGCACACAAGCACTACACCAAAGTTGTAATAAAACAACTTAGGGTTTACACTACTGGTGATTTGGATTTCGCCTGTAATGTCCATTGTCTCTTGTTTGCTTATCAAATCCTCTGTTCCTCTGACAAAGACTTTCCAGGGTTGGTAACAAACGAGACAGGTCTCCTTACTACACAACCCTGAGACTCCTCGTCAAAGAGGTCCATGGTGTGCATTGATTAAGAAAGCAATCCTGTGGAAAAGATATGCGGTGATGTCATTAAAGATGAGCACAATGCTTATGCACAAGGAATTCAGAATGCTTGGACAGCCTTACACTAAACAGACACAACACTATACATGGTTATTATATATATATTTATTATATATCTAACAGTACTCTTCAAAAATCTGCATTGACTGCCATCAAATCAGTTGTAGTACTATACATGACATTTATACATTTAGAAAAACAGGTGAACAAATCAACAAAAATAGTCACAGCTCTTACCAGAGTTCTTTCCGATTTATTAAAGAAAGGGAAGAATTCCACAAGTATCGGCATGAGAAACTGTGGTGTCCTATAATTAATTTTTAAAAAAATCAGACCTAAAAGTTATAGGTTTGCAAATATTGAGCATTATTTCACAGTAACTTTATTTTAAGGTAAGCAATTGTATAAAATGTGGTTTGGCAAGGATCACTGGACAGATAATAAGCGGCAAACTTTCACAATGCACTTGTTAGCAGCCACTTCAAATATCACTACAGAATACAGAAGAATATAGAAGCCACTATCAACACCACTATTCCTGCTTCCCATTTCTGCTAACAGGATTTTCAGCTGCTGATGCCTGACAGAAATTTCATAATGTTTACATATAGCATTCTACCAGTTAGTGAATACTGGGAAAAATCATGCAATGAAACAAAGTATTATACTTCCAATTAAGAGAGGAAAAAACCCATCAGTTCACAAGCTTTAAATCTGCAAGGAAAGAACACACAAACCCAAGGGATTCTAATACTTACGAAGGAACATATCTTGCAACAGTTTGCAATGCTCTGTGGCATGTATCGAAGTTTTCGGAAATGTCTAGAGAAAGAAAAAAGTATTCTTATGCACTTGGTTACAGAAAACTAAATCAGAAACCAGTAAAAACAGTTTGTATCAACTACACAATTGAAAGATTCCCAAGGAAACTGCATTTGCCAAAATGTTACTTTGGGGAGGTGTATATTGAGGTAAATAAAATGGAAGCCAAGCAACTCCTAACTTCTCTTTGGCTTTGAAACAATCTAGGACTAGGAATGTTTTCCTATGCATTCTATTCCTGCAGATACTGCACTAACAGGAATATTTTGCAAGTAATGAGGAGTGGGTCAGCACACCATTGATTTGAGTACAAGAGAGTCTTTGACTTGGGAATTTAAGGATGTTTCTTCATGTTTTACTTTAACTCAGCTCAGTTAATTTTGTAAAAAAGGAGCAACATGCACTGTATACTTTTTTAGTAAAGGCTCTACAGCAGCATATATATATCCTTTATACTCACTTTCATCATCATCGTCAGAATCTGAAATATCCACATCATCTTCTCTGATGGTTATTCGAGCTAGCAAAGAGTGAGATTATTATATGAAAATTGTATAAATCTTATAGGTAACAAATTCAATAGCAAACACACTGGACAACAGTCTCCATCAGGACTAAAGCATCAAAATTAGCCAAAAGACTTTCTTAAAGGCTTTTATTTACAGAACCAGTGGGTTCTTGAGAACATCTGACATGATCCTCACTTCAGCTTTCGGTTTTTTAGTAGTAAAAACATTATACAGTTCATCCATTTCCAAGACATCTTCAGAACAGATCTGTGTTAGCAACTAGAATATGTCTTCTAAAATCTAGGTACAGAAAACCATCTGTATCACAATCAACATGAAAAAATTCAATAACCCAATAATTAATTGTGTCATGGATTGTATTTATACAGAACTTATATATCTAGGGATTTTGATAAGCAAACAAAGAAGATTAAGAGAGAAGCAACTTACGGGGCACAAACTGTGACACGATCATCCGGAGGCATGGCCTGAGATGGACAGTTTGTGCCGACACCAGATTGCCAAGAAAGCCCAGATATTCTTCCACTACCTCTCGGCTCCTTCTCAACCATGGCAGCTTCTAAAAGTAAGCAAAGATCAAGATGTCAAAGAAGGACGTTTTGAGTACTGAACTCTTAATCTTCCCATGTAGCAAAGAGATATTTACCAGCAAAATGCTGACCAGTTGTTCAAGCTCTTTGGTCAAATATGCAACAGAAGCTCGAAATTCATGCAGCCAATTAATGATCTGGGCATCCTTAAAATAAGGAGAAAAAATAGGTAACTATTCCAATAAACAGTATTACCTATTAGCAGAAAATAACAAAATCCTTACAAGTCAAAGATTAAGACTGTAAATACAAATTGTTTTCACACTAACATGAAAGGAATTTCTTTGTGTCCTCACCAATGAAAGTTCTTGAATGCAGAATACATTCATGCCCAACTCCTAAACCAACAGCCTGCCTGGAAGGCTTCAGTCAGACTGAGAAAGGCATGAAACATCACTCATACAGAATATAAAAGAGCTTAAAAAATAGCATTCCATCTTAATTTTCTTTTCTCTTCTGCTCTAGTTTAAGCAGAAGGGACATTCAAGTCTTGAAACAGCAAATGTGGTGGGTACTTGTAGCTATACAGAAGAGCTGTGAAACAATACTTCTAGGTATAACTACTAAATGCATATGTATGTTACTGCATAATGAAACAAGATTTAGTGAGAACAGAAGGTAAAATTCGATGCAACTTAAAAGCTATGAAAGTCAGAAACCACAGTTTGATCTACAGAAGTGTCTCTATAATCAAGCATCAGTGACCTAAAAAGATGGTATCTGGAACAGACTCAAAGGGTACAGCAGAGTCAGTAAGCATGAGACACCATTTATGAAGATCCTGCACATATGTATGTGTATAAATAGACAATTTTTTTCCATTTAGAGTTTTAATTCTGATGGTTTCCGCAAAGAAAAAACTGTTAAATACAGTTTAAATGTTTAAAGCAAAGGATTTCTGTAAGCACCAGAATGACTTGTCTGGTGATTACACTCAGACAGACAAACTTTAAATCATCAGACCCCTGACTATCAAAGTCTTACCTTTATGTCTGGATCTGACAGCTGATGCTTTAACAACTCAAAATCCGTGGTATCACCCTAGCAGGGGAAACAAAAATAAAGAAATTACTTTCTCTCTTTTTTTTTTTTTGCTTCAGTAAAAAATACCAATTTCATCAATGCATCTGAACAACCAACTATTGCTGACCAAGTACATCAAGAACACAAGAGAGGCAGCCCAGGAAGGCTGCAGCAGCAGTAACAGGGTGCTGTCCCAGAAGACAACCGAGGCTACTGGCTCATTTTCAGCTGCTCTCCCTGCAGACACAGCTGGATCCCCGTGCACACTTTGGCATAAGCCAGGCTTTACATCCACCCAGCCACTCAGGTTGACTCACGGGGGAAATCTTTTCACTCACACAGCAATACCGCCTGGCACAAGCCTACAACGCTCAGCTGCCTTCAGTTTTTTCCCTAAGCCTTCAGACGCGGTCTTGCGTAAGGCGGAACGAGCCTTCTCACGGAATGCCCCCAGGAACCAGCAGCCCGGACGCGGCGCAGGCCCCCGACAAGCCGCAGTCACCTTTTCGTACTTGAGCAGAATCTCCGTCAGGGTCCCCCCAAACCGCACAGTCTTCCTGGGCGGGGAGCTGATGAACTCGTCCGCTCCCAGCATGGTCAAGGCACCTGTGGGGAGGGGAAGCCGCGTGAGCACCGCTCGGAGGCCCGCGGCACCCCTCGGGCCCTCTCCTCAGCAGGGAGAGCAGGAGGAGCCGCTCCTCCCTCCGAGGGTCCCCCCCGCTGTCCCTTCTTGCCTCGCGGTGGCGGCCGCGCCCCCGCTATCGGGGCCCGCGGCGCCGCACCCCGCGCCCGGCGCGTCCCGGCTGCCTGCGCTGCCACATGCCGCTCCGGCGGAAACAGCGCGGCCGGGCGGAAACTGCGCCGGGCGGCCCGCCCCTCGCACCGCCCAACGGCACCGCCGGGCGGCACCAGGGAGCCGGCACGGAGCGGCACCAGGGAGCCGGCACGGAACGGCACCGCCGGGCGGCACCAGGGAGCCGGGACGGAGCGGCACCGCCGGGCGGCATCAGGGAGCCGGGACGGAGCGGCACCGCCGGGCGGCTCCAGTGAGCCGGCACGGAGCGGCACCGCCGGGCGGCGGCGCCGAGTGCCGGGAGGGAGCAGCCACACCGCTGCCCCCGCCCGCCGTGGTGCGGGCGGACCGAGGGAGCCGGGCAGGGGCACGGAGAGGGCGTTTCCCGCCCCGTACGCGGGGATGAAGCCGGGCAAGAGGAGCGGGAGGCTCTACTCTCGTCACCGTTCCGGTTTAACAGTGACTCCCGGTAGCGCTTCCAGTCCCGGGGTGCGTGAGCCGACCTCAGGGAAGCAGAATTCCAGATTTATCCCCAGCGCCACGGTGGAGCGATCCCATCCCGGGTTCGTTCACAAACGAGCGCTCTCCGACCCCTTGGGCAGCTCCTCGCGAGCGGTGAGAGCCGCGGGCAGCCCCTCACAGCACAGGTGACACCAAGGGCACGGCCAGCCTGGACAGGAAGGGTTATCAACTAAAAACTGCAGTCCAAAGGGATAAACTAAATGGTCTGGACAACTTAGTTGAGATTAAAGAGGGCCAAAAATCTGCTCTACACAAAGCGGAGTTTGACCTTGGGAAGCAATAATGGATTTGCTAGAATAGAGGCATAGGAACTTCAAGTGAGATTTCTGGATGTTTTCATCGTCTTTGTATAGGCTAGGTCTGTGTTAAAGCACCGGTCATTAAACAAAATGTGTTACGGACTCTTCTGTCTTGGAGCTCGTAACTACTTTTTCTCCCAAAACATTGTATACACACACAAATTCTACTGCTAGAGCAACCTGGGTACCTATGAACAGAGACTTGCACTTCCTGTGGAGTTCTTCATAAACGTCCAACCTGCTCAAAGCTTACTTTGGCTGAATATGTAACATTTACTTCACCAATTCACACAAACTAGCTGCAGAAACACGTGCCATTATTTGACCTTAGCCCTCTCAACTTACTATACACTTACGCTTCTTCTCTACACGAACTGCTACTGTAATAATTATGTCCCTCCCAGCAACTCTCACAAGTCACATCAAACAGATTTTTGTAGGTGTTACTAATAATTTAATCTTTCCTTGATGAAGATGTTCCCATTTAAGTAGACACTATATGCCACATGAAAACTGCCATTAGATGCAGTCCACATTTAAAGTCTAACAAGCATTTAATCCATCTACATAGTTAGAAGTTAGGGGGTTGGTATTTTTCCTTTAGTGGAATGTAGGATGACATTTCGAGCTAGTTTTAAGGCTTAACTAGATGCAAAAGACTCCTGTACCCACACTTCTGGAACTAGTCTGATTCTTTGTGGTTTTGGCTAAGTTTTTAAACAGCATGAAGAGGGACTTCTAGTTTTAGCTGTACGACTCTGTTCACATAACAGCAAGCAGTCCTAAACATGTCCAAGAGCTTCCTTCCAGTCAACAATGCAAAAGTTCTTTGAATGGACTTTGTGCTGCATTAAGCACAGCTGATAAGGATATCATGAAACTAAAATAGTGTTAAATATTTGTTAATGTTTAACTGCAGATGATTCCCAGTCTCTATTCAGTATTAGCCTTCCTGATTTAGAAGGCAAATTGATTTCATGAAACAGTAACTGGATTTTCAAAAAGAAAATAGTTACAATACTTACAACAGGTATCATCGCTCCACAGCAAGCACTGTCTCTCTCTTTGTTTGGACACAATACACAACATCCCAGTAACCTTCTAGTGCTTTAGTGCTTCTCTGTGCTTAACGTCCTCCTTAACTGATGGATCAGCTCCTGTATTTAATTTTTAAAACATATATGCTATTCATACTAGTAAACTAGTTGGAATTCCACATAACTTTTAGTGAAGTTGTATTCTAGATACCATCTTATGCAACAATCATTAAGTACTGATAATGGATTTAAGATTAATTACATTGTAATATACAATGAATGCAAACCCCTGCTCATAGTAGTAGCTCACCATAGTAGTTATTGCAACATTTGAATAGAAAATTTTGTTTTTCACGGGCTAAGTATGTGAACTACATATATAAGTCTTGGCTTAATTTATAGCTGCTACTAATCATTCCACTTATTAAACATCATACCTCATAATTCACTTTATAAGCAAAACTATGGGAAATCAGAAGAAGCAGCTCTCTCTGTTCAGAACAATGAAATGGAAAAAAATTCTTGCAAATGAAAACTGATCTACAGATTTTAAGGGAGGAGCTTGTTTGGTTTGTTTGGGTTTTTTAATCAGACCACTGTAACAACACAGTGGTGTCACATTGCAGCTGCATTAAAAGGAGGAAACAAATTGCATACACCTCCTAAAAACTGCAGTTAGTAAAGGAGAGATCACATACAGACCTTCAAGTTTAGTGTTCTTCTGAATTGGTTAAAAGAGAACATTTGGAAAGCATTTAAAAATGAGAATATGCATAGAAAAGAAGTTACTCCAGTAATTTACAAGAAAACACTGAAAGACATTTCAAGAGTTCACAAGGAAGTACAGTCACAGTGTTCTTAGTAAATATTTTCCTTAATTCCACCTCTAGTACTCAATAAGGTGTGGCACAGAACAATTGTGCATTGAAATTTTAAGATCTACCAGTATTTGCTGATGGTGGGATCAAACTCTTAGTGTTAGTTCAAAAACAGAGGAACTCATGAGGAATTTCTCCACACGATTTTAGGTATCATTAGCATTAATATTAATCTTTTTCCAGGTAGTTTGTTAATATTTTATAAAGCCTTGGAGTACTTGTTAATCAACAGGGTTTCTTTTGGTCATGTTCCCTCCCTCAAATGCTTCAGCATTAGGAAAATAATTTCCAACATCACTGGACTAAAAATGCCTCTTGCAATAGTCATCATATTACATCATTTGTAACTATGAAGAATGTAGTGGTATACCAACATCACTGGTGTTATTTGTCTACTTATAAAATCTCAGATTCCAGGTTATTTCAAAATAACGATGAAACTTTACAAGAGACACTGTAAATTGTGTATTTACACTATAAACAACTTCTACTACATTTGCAGCTTTGCGTCAATAGTTTAATACAGACATCTTAAAAGCACCCTTACAAACAAAAGTATTGCACTGGCGTTATAAAAATTCACAGTAAGTTTAACTTCCAGACCTTGGTAAAAAACAGTGCAAGAGCTTTTCATTGTGCAAGAGCTTTTTATCCAAACCTTCAAGGTTATTAAAAATAATAATAATTAAAACAAAACAATATAACCAACTATATGACAAGCTGCAGTGATTTTTCAGCAAATCAGGTTAATTTCTTTTTTAGTTCTCACTTCTTAAAGAGATTTTGTGGGATCTTTCTTCGCCATTTCAAAGCATATCCAGTCCAACACTGAAATAGGTGTGTTTGGCAGAGATACGGCTCCACGTGTCCATTTTATGGAGAGTCCACAATGCTTGCAGAGATTATTCCACAACAAGAGAATCCTATTGCTTTGAGTAGGGAATCTCTTTTCATCATTTGCTGCACTTCCCCCAGTTTTTGGGGCAGTAACATCAATAGTCGTGTCTTCAACAGATCCTGAAGATAAAACATTAAGAAAAGGTTACTCCAAAATAGTCTTAGAACAAACAGCCATATAACTCTAAACTGTTACTTAAGGTCAATATTTGAAGTACTTTTCCTCATGTTTAGCAGCCAATTGGGACCCAAAGGAAAGATCCATCAAGTCACCAGCCCATCTCCAATAGTGGCCAAGTGTGATGTCTCAATAAAGGCATAAGAATATGGCACACAAGTAATAACTCCTCAGGATATCATCTCAACTGCCACTTACTGCTCCAGGCCTTCCTGAGCCAAACATATTATCTTTACATCTCTTCTGCTTTTTCCTTTGGATTTTTGAATCAGTAAATTTTTATCTGTTCCACATCAAATAATCGCATACTTCAATTACATAGCATGTGACAGTTTGTTTTTTCCTGCTTTGCCTTGGGAGGCATACACTTCATACCTTTCCCATACTGACTGTGTAGATTTCTAGAACGCTTTATACTCTGCGTCTCTTTTCAGGCTTGAGGATCCTAATCTACTTGTTATTCCTTTAATAGAAGCATTCCATATCCTGAGAATTCTCACTTTCTCTACTATATAATTTTTAAGATAGGAAATCAGAACAGCATGCAGTGTTCCTTTAAGAACTTGAGAAAGATAATGCTCAAAAAGGTTTCCAAATGGCCAGTACAGGGAGGGGGGGTTGGGGTTTTTTTCTGTTTGGTTTTTAAATTTGTTTGTTTTTGAATGTATGTGCGTGTGTGGTGGTGGTGGTTTTTTTCCTCCTCGTCCAGACAATATCTGCCCAAACATGTTTAACCCGTTTGGTTAAGTTCATACATATCTCCAGATGGGGAGAGGATTTGGTCTATCAGCAAGGAATGATCTGATTCAGACAGTTGTTTACAAGAAACTCTAAAGTACTTCAGATCAACATACTTCAAAAGGGAACTCTGAATTATCTTCGAAGGTGAAACCATTTGTTATTCTTTGTTTCACCTTGGAAGTAAAATCATAGAGAGTTTATGCTACAATATGTAACATAACTGCTATTCACTCCCTCTGTTTTGGTTCCTTCTGAATTACCATTACTGAAGCTTGTTTACTGTAGCAACAGAAGCTGCTATTTACTTGGGATATCTTGTCCTAAATCACTATATATATATATATATATATATATATATATATATATATATATATATCTCCCTATAGGACATATAAATCTAATTACTTAGAATACATCTTAGGAATAAGACTTGAAATATTTCAAAATAATGAATAACTTTCACTACTAGAAGTTCATGACAACAGAATACACATCCATGTACACATACTGCATCTATAGAGAGAGCAGATTATCTACTGAGCTCAATACCTGCAATTACCACGATCTTTAGATGAAAAGGTTATGCATAGTCATTTATAAATGCAAATCTTTCCCTGCAAATATGGACCTGTCAATTTTAGACCCATTTCAGAAAAAAAAGTCTGAAAATAGAATGACTAATTTTCAACAGCCTGTTTTCTAACTGCAGGTGTAGTTAATAATAAACTAAAGAGCAGTAACAAATCTTTGGAAGTTGTATTGCTGCTTTTCTTTCCTGCCTCCTACAAGTTTTCTATTAAGCAATAATTACCTATACTCAATCTCCCTGCTGTTAAAACTTCCTCTCAAGAAAAATTTCATGGCTTTCATGCAATAAGATGATTTCCACATGAACTTTTCTGTAAATCAACAGTGTCTTCAGAATTCAGTTTCAAGGAGCAGCAGAAAAAGCTGATCTTGTACATAGTGAATCAGAACACTGAGATGTTTAAAATCCTCAAACAGTTAAAATACTTAGTACAAAACTGTGTTTAAAGTTGCTTCAGTAGGGGATTTTACATAGTGAAGTGAAGTGAAAGCTTGACTTTTTTCCCCACACACATTTTCAAGGCATTAAGCATGCTTTTCTTCCTAAATGAACACACTGGGGATGTTTTGAAAAGCTTGATGTTCTTCAACCATGCTTTGAAATAGGACCTAGATACTTCCTTTACACATCAGATATTATCACATCTTTTCTAGATAACTGAGGTTCAAGACAAGTAGTTTAACTGATTTATGAATTTATGGGTTTCAACCTCTTACCTACAACTCTGCCCCAAGTTAAATACAAGTCAGCATTTCACCTTTCTTGTTCTCTAAGGAAGCAACATTTCATGGTGCCAAGAGCTTACGTGGGGGAGTAGTTAATGGCCATTTCTGGCAGCATTTGATTACTGTGAGGACCAGTTCAGAATGCCACGGCTCCTGCGCTGCTCTCTGGCAGCAGCTCTCCTCATGCCAGCTCCACCACACTCCCCGGGCTTTACTCCTGCTCTCCTTTTCCGTTCTTAGACGGCTACAGGAAGCGTCTTCGCTGCCTAATCACATTCGTGCAATCTTCACCATTCGTTTTTTTGACCGCCTGAGCTAAGATTCCACACTACTTTTATTTAAAGAAGCGTCAGCTGCTAGCAGGTGGTGTAACACAGCAAGTGTTAAACTGAATCTCGGGCAGGAGAGCTCTCTCAGGCTCCAGCCGAAGTTACAGCTCACAGCCGGATTCCCCTCGCTGTCCCGTCCCGGGGCCCGTCGCGGCTCTCACCTGCCGGGGTCGGCGTGGCGGCCGCGGGGGCCCCCGGCGCGCTGCAGCTCCAGGTCCGCGGGGCGGGCGGGGGCGAGCGCGGCGGTGAGGCGGAGGCTGAGGCCGTGCACCAGCCGCCGCAGCAGCGTGTCCTCGCGGCCCTTGGGCGCCGACAGCCCCACGTCGTCCCGCAGCTCCTCGGGCGGCACCTCCAGGTTGCCCGCGTACCAGAACACCCACCAGACGAGGCTGAGGAAGATGCCGATGCCGCCCGCGTAGATGAGCAGGTCGGAGAAGAACACGTCGGCGAACACGCCGGCCAGCAGCACCGCCAGCCCCAGCGCGTCGAAGGCCAGCGCCAGCCAGAAGGCGGCCACGCAGCGGCCCAGCCCGCCCGGGGCCGCCATCGGGAGCGGCGCCACCGCCGCCTCGGGCCGCGCGCACCTGAGGGCAGGGCCGGACCGCGCCCTCCCACCCGCGGGCAGGTGAAGGACGCGCCCCCCGCACCTGAGGGGCCGCCCAGGCCGCGCCCCCCACACACCTGAGGGCACGCCCGGGCCGCGCCTTCGCCCCCACCCGCACCTGCGCGCAGGGGAAGGCGGGCACACGCCGCCCTCAGCGGCCCCGCCGAGCCCCCAGACCGCCGCGGTGGGGCTCGAAGCTGGTCTGTAGCGACCGATGGCATTTGGGAGCTGAGGGGTCCTTGGGAGTGGTGCACACCGACCTCTTTTTACACTCCCAAGGCCTCAAGCACAAGAACTGTGTTTAGATGTAGGATCTCCTGTGCCTGCTCTCACAAGAGCCTCATATCTAACGCCTTATTTGACGATGGGTAAGCCACTATTCCAGTAACTAGAAATATCAAGCCAACAGGAACTATGACCAGGCCTAACAGCATAGGCACCTTCCACATTTTTGCCGAAGTACAGAGTGCCAAGAATGATGCTGCTGAGGAATACTCCTCCAGTGACAGTGAGTGCTATTGGTTTGCTGGGATTACAGACTCAATTCCTATCATAGCATTTGAAAAATAGTTGAAAAGTTACAAAAAGTCAGAGTTGCAAAAGGGTCAAAAAAAGTTGCCACCACACATCAAGCAGAATATTTTTATATTCATTAGTGTTTACCACTGTGCTGGTTTGGCCAAAATCTAGCAATATAGCCTCTGAGAGAAAAACAGGTTACAACCACCCTTCCCCCCACCAGGTTCGGGAAAAAAGAAATTTTCCTCGAAGGAAAGTGAAAGAGATAAAAACTATTTATTTAACAAACACACACGGAAAGAATAATAAAGCTGGTAGCAGAAATAAAGCCCAAAACTGAAGGTAAGATTTTACCTGATGCTGTAAAGTATACATGCTTAAAGGAAAAGTGTCTTGTGCTTTTTTAACTCACAAATACCCTAGGTAAAAACAGCTAAAAATTACAATGTTTGGCCTGGTACCAGGCTCCTAACTTAAATATCTGCAGTAAGACCAATAGCTGCCAACCTGTCTTTCTTATACTGAACAATTTTTAAAAAAATGATAGCAGCTATTTCACTTTTAAAAGCACACGTAGATTGCTGCTCTTGGCATCCATGCTTCTTGCTTCAGAAAGATGGCACTTATTGAAGTATTTCTCAGCCTTTTTTCCCTAAGATAGCCCTGTCTCTGCCCTTTGACACTTGAAAAATTTGAGTGTTTTTGGTTTGGGCCAGGAAAAGATAAAATGTGATGGGGCCATTAAGACAGTGAGTACATTTGTACAAGTTTGTATATTAGAAGGAAACCACTGAATCATTACAGATCGTGGTGGGAAAAAAGCTCTTGGGACCAGACTTCTTAAGAAAGCATTTTACTTCATCAATAAATTTGTTTACTGAAAATACACCACTGAATGATGATATAAAATGTGTTACAACAGACAACATTCACGCTGACTGTGGCACGCGCACCTTTTTGGGTGCCTGCTTCGCTGATTTTGAAGACTTCCTGGCTGACTGTATTGACTTGCCAGCTTTGGGTGTTGCAAAAGACTTTGCTTCAGGCTTTTTTGGAGTCTTTTTCATGTCTTTTTCTTTCATTGTTTCCTTTGGCTTGCTGACCTGCTTGGCTTTTTTGTCTTTAGATGAAGTTTGCAAGTCTGCACACTCTTCTGTAACCTCAGGTTTTGATTTTGGAGTCTCCACCATTAGAGACTGTCTCTTTCTCTTACCAAGGGGTGTTTTGGTTTTCTTGCCCAAATTGTCACCTTTTTCTGGACTTGGTTCCATTTTCTGTATTTAACACAAACAAAAAAATTACCATTCCACCCAAGAAACATATTTCCTGTTTTTCAGGAAGAAGGATCAGTGAAAACCATTACAAATGACAAACACTTTCAGTTGAACTGCACCCTAATCTACTTGAACAGTGCTAACAGATACTGCTCCCTAAGGAGCAATGAACAATTTAAACTGTTTAAAATCTTTAGTTTAACTGAAACGTGAGTTTCTCAATATTATTCAAGAATTACCTTCAGGTCAGCTGAACTCGTTGTTTGTATAGGCACCAGTTGTGGAATTTCTTCATCATCATGATCACGTGGTTCTTGGACTATTTCTACTTTTTCTTTTATCACAGGCTCCTGGGTACCAGCAGCAGCTTTAGTTTCTGTTGTCACAGTGACTTGACTTGACTTCAGTTTTTTAGCTGTCTTCTTCGCTTTCTTGGGTTTTGCCTTCTAGAATTAATCAGAAGTACATCTCAGACAAATCCCCATACCATCTCTAAATGTATAATAATCGTTTTAACGTGGTTAAAAATTAGACGGTATAGCAAAGACTCTTGTTCAATAGACCTGGACTAATCAACCATATGTAAAACAAGAAAAAAATGCATTGCAAGCAGAAGGTTATTTATAATAACTCACAACTATATCAATGTCAAGATTACAGTCCCTAAGTTAAATATTCATGGTCCAAATTAATTTCAAACAAATGAACATAAGCAGAACTCAGTACAAAGGAATAGTCAACTATTATATTTTTAACAAGTATGAGCTCCCCCTGCATATACAAATATATGAGCTTGAGAATTATTCAGATGCCACTGATTAACCAACAAATAACAGATGCATGAGCTGAATCCACATATACATTAATGAGTGTACTTTCGGAAGGCAAACAGGGATAAACAATGCAAGCAAAGTTCTATGAATGAATCTCAGCTCCCTTCAGTGTACGTCTAGAAACACTTTATTTATTTCCAGTTTGCTTTAAAACCTATAAGGGAGTTTTCATAATTTATTATTATTACTGAGTATTTGAAGCACTGAGGCAGGAATGTCTAACCAGTTTTAGCCATAGAAGCCTGGGATCAATTGCTAATACATCTAAATGCAACATTACAATGCAAAGAAGTAATACAAAGAACTAGCTGCACCAATTTAATTTATGCAAAGTTTGAAGAAATTTCATTTACCTTTACTTCGTTTTTCTTGAGAGAAGGCTGTTTGTCAAGCTCATCCAGGTTGGAGATATTTGCAGTAAATATTGGGAGTGCAACTGACTTAAGTGTTTTGAGGTGAAGAATTTTTACATTTTTCCATTTCTGCAAAAACAAAACCAGTATATTGTGTAAAAATAAGGCTGAAGTATGAACCTATTTGTCTGTAAGGCAGTCAATCAACAGTACCTTTGGTAACTTGTTATCAATCACTTTTGCTGCTGCAATGATATTCTCAAGTATCTCATCCACTTTCATCCCAGTGTGACCTATACGTGCTGTACTGAAAGAAAAGAAGGATAATCTGTATATGTGGGCAAATAAATTTATTTCAAGTTGTTTGTTTAGTTTAGGCATACCCAGAAATGCAAAAAGCCCAGTCATCTGCAATTATCTTAATGTTCATAAAGGATGGATGGCTATTGCAGAAATCTTTTGGGATAACAGAATAGATTCACGTGTATTCATCTTTCCATATTTGGATATGCAACTTCTGCCTTACATTACAAGGCATTACTAACAATTTAGATCCTTTTAGATACACAATACATGAAAAAAAATCTTATTAGAATGGAGTATTTTGGAAATAGAAAAATGTTATTAAATTAGATTAAAACTAAGATTGTACATGCTCTTTGGCAGTGGCAGGTGCCTAGAAATTCCTTAGGTAAAATGAAAAAGAGACAAAAAACCCCAGCTTTACAGTACAACTTAAGTAGAACTACTACTTTAATTATACAGGTTAAGATTCAAAACACCCCCTATTTGGAATGGTGACCCTTAACATCTTTTATTCACATATTAAAGGAATAAAAATAACTCACTTGAAATTCCTACAGTTAAGGCAGAACCACCCTTCAAGTGATGTATTAATCTATTTGTACTTACTAACAGCACCCTTTGTTGTTAATTGGAAGTGTAGTCCCTTGGATATGTTTTTCTAATTCCTTGGCAAGATTTTTGGCTTTCAGGTTTACAGATAAAGGTGCCCTAAAACAGAAAGGGAAAGGGATAAAAAAAGGAAACTATTAGAATACCCAAAACAAAACCAATTTCCCTGTTACTAAGAAGAACTTGACCTTAAAAAAGATAATGCAAAAATGGATTTACAAAGTTTAAAGACCTACTTTTTTTTTTCATAGAAGTGTTTTCCTAGATGTGAGGGCAAAAGCCTTCTAATTCGGTCATCAGACAGAAAGAGATCGAATCTGTTCAGGAGGCGCCGCTTCGCTTCGAACATTTTATACTCCTTTTTGAGGGTTTTGTACGAGATGATCTGCAATGCAAGCACCAGTTTAGTCCCTACTGCTGAAAATGCAACCTGAAATGCTTCTCAGAACTGCACAGATTAAAGCTGCATAACTGATAGTCTGTCACAGTGCATTATTTTAGAATGCTGAAGACAATCAAAAAGTATCCATTTCCTACTGTTTTTAGAATCAAACAATATGGATCTCTTGTATAGAAGCTGCGCATCACCAAACAGAACTTCATTACATGAATAACATCTAAAGAAAGGCTAAATATAACAATAAGTTGTTTTACACTTTTGTTGCTGGTGGCATAAACAATCCAATCTAGCTGCAAAGGGTATAAATATTCAAACATTGTGAGTTTTTCCAGTTGGTTACTCAAACTAAATATTGAACATTTACCTAGAAATTGTATCTGATTACTAAAAATCCTGTTTCAAACTGAAGAAATTATTCTGAGTAAACTTTGCATTTTAGAAACACCACAGTTTGAGTAGTCATAAAAATCTTACTGGAGAGTATGAATGAGAATTAGAATATTAAACAGCAGAAAACAAGAACTCCTTGTACTCTTTTTGGTGGTATAAAAGGAAAGAAATGACAGTACTGTATTATACAATCAAGGACCTCTCTTACCTGGCTAATACTTCTGATCCCATTCTGCATTAAAAGTTTCTTGTACAGATTTTCAGTCTGTTCTGCTGATAAATTTGGTTCATCCTTTGTGAACAGGCAAATGTCAGCTGTTTCTGGTCGAATGCCATGCGGCAGTGGTCTACAATGAGAATATGAGACGCATAAAGAATGTCTAATAAGAGAAAGCAGTTTTCTCCAGAACTAGGACTACAACTGAGAGATCAGTACCCTTTAACAACACAGAGAAGTGCCTGTATTTAGACTCTGTTAACTACTAAATATTCTCAGGGGAACCTATACTTGATAAGCATACAAAACTGGAAAAGCAAAACCATGGAATACCACGGCTCCAGTCAGATACAAGGCGGAATCCCCTGTCCTGCCAGCAGCCCTTACCATACGGGTCCCGGGACGAGGACCCTCCATGCTCCTCCCTTTATGCCGTGACTGCATCCAGTCATTAGACAAAACTTTGTAACACTCGGGCCCTGATAAATGGATGCAAACTTTCTCAATGTAGCACAGCTACAGTTTAAAAGGAGACTTCTAATTCATATTCAGGTTTGCTTACCACAAGAAAGAAGTCCTACTAATGATTTGGTTGTGGTGGGTCAAGACAAAGAAGTTGATATATTTTTTCGAACTTAAGGACTGAGAGGCACATACCCTGTAACTGGCAACCCACAGAATCAGTATTCTCCGTGCAAAAAGCTGGCACAGCCCAGTTTCCAGTAATACCAAAAGTAGGGGGAAATCAGCGTTCTGACCCCGCAGTTCTTAGTCACGGCATGGGAACTGCCAGGACAGGGCCGTGGCAGTCAAATCCCTAACACTCAGAATCTGCAAAGTGCTCTTTTCCAAGCCAAAGGACACGAGCAACCCCTGTAACCACGCGGCGGGGTATCAATATCTTACATTCTGATGACTTTTGCCACCTGCGGGACCTTCCAGACCGTCACCAGGAGATGGACGCTCTCGCTCTCGTTGAGGAGCAGCGAGTCTCCCTTGGCCTTGCGTCTGGCAAAAGCCAGGAGAGCCTCCACCGCCTTCTTCACCTGCAACAGCACCACAGCGGCAGCAGCCGCAGGTCAAGCCCAGCCCAGCCCAGCCCGGCCCGGCCCGGCCCGGCCGCGCTCCCGCCCGCCCGGCTCCCCGCAGCCCCCGGGCGCGCTCCAGGAGCTCCCGGCCGGCTCCCCGCAGTACCTGGGCACGGTCCAGGTGCTCCTTCCCGCTCGCCATGGTGCCGCCGGTGCCACGTGCGCCCTCCGCGGCTGCGTGCGCGCCGCTTTCCGGGGCACGACGGAGCTCGTCCGGGGCGGGGCGAGCGCGGAGGGGCGGGTGCTGGAGTTCGCGGTGCTATCGGTGCTTTGCCCTCTTGCGCTCGGCAGCAGGCGCGTATCGGGAGCGGTGGTACCCCGAGTGTGCGGGATGCGGCGGGCCCGTCCTGTCCTCGCAGGCGGCTTTGCCCCAGCAGGGTCACGGACTAACCGGGCTTGGAGCAGAGCGCCAGAAGCCGTCAGTCCATCCCGCTTCGGCACCAGGGCCAGCCAGAGGTCAGGCCGGGTTGCTCAGGGCTGTATCCACTGTGTCCTCACGGTGAAAAAGGTTTTGTCGTACTCACCTTGTTTTATTGATGGTGCTGTCCTGGTCCAACCCCAGGTGCTGCTGGCCCTCTTTGCCTCCAGGGGTGGCTCATGTTCAGCTGGCTGTCCCCCGGGCGCTTTCCAGTGGAGCTGTTCCTCAGCTAGTCATTCCCCAACCTGTGTTGCCGCCAGGGGCTGCTCCTTCCCAAATGCAGGTTTCATTTGCCTTTGTTGAGTATTGACAGGTTTGTGTTGCTAGATCTTTCCAGCCTATACAGGTCCCTTTGTTCATGAGGATAGTGATTGGTCCCCTGCAAACTTGATGTGGCCATGCTTCAGGTTACCGATAGAGATGTTAAATAGAACATGTGCCAGGATAAATCTCCATTTGTTACTGGCCTTCAGGTGGAGTACAAGCCATTATTTCTGCCCTTCAAGCCCTGTTATCCAAACAGTCATTACCCATCTAGCTGGCCACCCACCACACCATCATGTTTAGGAAGAACTGAGCGTTGTCTTCAGATTCCTTCTTTAAAGGCTATCCCTGATTTTACTTCCTGTATTACTGTCCTTTTGCACTGGAGTGCTGTCATAAGTTCCCTGCTTAGCCAGGCCAGTCTCCTGATAGATCTACTTGTTGTCCTGAGTATCAGGAGGAACTGTTTGTATGATTGGAGGAGGTTGTCCTTAAAGACCTCTGCCAGCTTTCCTGAGCTCCTTTGCCCTTCAGAGCTGTGTCCCATGGGATCCTATCCACTGGTTCTCTAAATAAACCAGTCTGTCTCATGGAGTCCAAAGACTGTATTCTGCTGCTCATTTTCCTCATACACTGTCTTGAACATGGCTGTTTCCAGGTCACTGCCATTGGGGCAACTGCTGATTATCACTTGTCAAACCATTTCTTCCTCAAGTATAACTAATAAAGGCAGAACTGCTGCATCTTCTGTTCAGTTTAGAAATGCATTGAGTGACTACATGGAAGTAGTTTCATTTTGGAATGCTTACTCCATTGAGTTCCATGCTGGATAAATACAGTGTTCTGAGACAAAATCTAGCCTGGAATTATTTTGGTCTCCTTCTCATAGTGCTGTGTGTGCCCTGGCAGCTTTGGGTTGTCTGCATTCATCACACAGGCAAGCTGCTATCTGGATAACACAGCTATGCATAACCAGGGCTTAAATATGCATGACATTAGGAGTCTTAGTCATTCACTCGTCTCTAGATTTTTTTCCTGCTCTTTGCCTTTCTATTTGTGATTTTATTCCTTCTCATCAATGCCGTCCAACAAAATTTGTTGCTCCATCAATGCGGCCTGTGCAAAGAGAAACCAAAATACCCTAGTTTCTTGACAAGCTGCTTTATGTAGTGGTTTATATTTTCTTTGTGCTGTTAGTGTCCTTGGAGCAATAGTGGAATAGTTGATGGCATCAAGACTTGTCCATACTTAGGAAAGAACTATATGGACATACACTGATTTTAAAGAGTGAAAAAAAAATCCTGGAAAATGGAAGTTTTCCTTTTCTATTGTGTTATTTGAACCAAAACAAAAAAGAAACTGGCTAAGAAAAAGAAAAGCTGTCCTTTGTTGCCACGGTGTATGAAGTACTGATTAGAGAAATTACTGAAGGTGAGGAACACGCAGGGTAGCCAAAGAGGGCAGACTCATTAAATCCTTTTCAGTACTGGTGGAATTTCTGCATGTGATACTAGCTCTGGTGCTGTATGTTCTGATAATTGTATTAGCCTTGCTTCTATCTTTGCACATTTTAGGGCACTTATATTTTAATAAAACATCAACATATTAGTGTGACATGTTAAAACAAAATAGAAAAAGTCAGATGACCTGAACATCTCTGAAAATGAGCCAGGCTAGTCTTGTAAGATATGATTGAACAGCAAGTTTGAAGACCGACTTTACTGGGTCAATATAGCATTAATAGGATAAAACTAAAGGGACTATTATTAGTGACTCAAATTTGAATTTTTCACATACCAGTCTCATCCAAGTACTTTTTTCTGAACAATTTTAGGTCTGACATGACTAAATTTTACTAGATGTGGTTTAACTGACTTAGTCTAATAATTTTCTCTTGAAAGGTACTTGGCAAAGCTAACAGAGCTGTCTTGGAAAAATGAAGTTAATCTCTGAATAAGAAATATTTCAGTTTAATACAGCATGCAATGAATATAAACTATAAGAGAGTGCACTTTTAATTTAGCAATGTAATAAACTTACAGTTACTCCTACAAGGGAATTAGGTTTTTTACTTTGACCAGTGTTATTGCTGTACACTGTCCTGCTGTAGCTCTCAATTTAACTTTTTGCATCGTGGAAGTATGTGTTTTTCTTTAAGTAATTTGTGTCACTTATTTAAATGCTAAAATTGAAAATAATTGCAAGATGTTCTAGCTCATTACTTATTTAAGATGTTTCTTTATAAGCCTAATTTTATACTTTCACACAGCAAAAGGGATGTACAAGTAGCAATTGTTTCTGCTGTAAAGACATCTTTGAGGTTTAAGATTATTCAGGTTTCAGTTCCAGTCTTGTGGTCCTCCAGACTGTTTGATGGCAATGCCAAAATCCCAGGTCTCTGTAAGTGTACTTGCAACGAAAACAGCACAAAGAACATGCAGAGATTAAAACAGGACTAAGAAGTGCCTTACTAAGAGAGCTCAGAAGAGAATCTCCCCTCTAGACCCAGAGTTCAAGCACTGTTTTCTGTAGACTCTGTTCCTTTGCAATCCTGGAGTCAGCCTCCAGCTCTACTGTGACTCAGACACGAGGCTTTGGTGCAAGTAATTCACATATACCAAGAGGACTGTTCCAAAGGACAGAGGCCCCTGGCACTGAACAAAGTGCAAAGCTTTCTCTTTATAATGCTTTGCCTCACGTCCCTTCTAGAGGCTTAACAGATGACAGGAACACTGCCTCAAGTACCTTTTAGGCACCCAACAGTTAATCTATCATGTCTCTTATTACTCTTATTCAGAAGTAATGTGGACTTTTTTGGGTGTATGGAACTGACAGGAGATGTAGAAAAATTTACGTTGGAAGTTGATACTTTTCAAGAAGGAAGGCCAATGAAAGGATATGTATTATCAAAAGTTATATATACACAGACAACAGATTTTGGGTTTGTTAGCATAAATTTCCATTTTATATTAAGACTAGAATCCTTTCTAGTATTTCTTCAGAGGAAAAGTAGTATCTTGTCAGGTTTATAGTGCGATAAAATAAACACAAGGAAAGAAACAGGTTCACAATATAAAATCTTCAGTAGTAACTCCAGTTTTGTTGGTATATTTTTCTGTACCAAATCCTCTATAGGGTATACAAAAACAGCAGAATAAGTAAGAGCCTTTAAGTACCAGTTCAGGAAGAAAACAGTCTTGTCTGGAGTACATGTCATCTGCTTTAACAGCATCATTTCAACAGTCTGCGGTACGAACCGAAAAGCCAGAGGAATACAGAATCAAATACCTGGGACATTGAAACAATCTTTTTTTCATAGGTAATATTCAGTAATAAACACTTATAAAAACACATTTCTCATAATTAACATAATTTTTAATATATGGTGCCATAAGTAGTCTAAAATAGAGGTTCTTCATTGAGCAATTTTCACTGGGCTTTTTATGCCACTGAAAAAAATCTGTAGAGGGGCATAAAAGTCACGACCAGCAAATATCCCCATGGATAAACCTCCTTCAAGCAGCTATTTTTCTTACAACACTATTACACCATCATCAATAGATTGCTGTTCAGGAATACAATTTACTACCAGAGTAAGTGTCTCAGGAAACTGGTGTCATCACGTTTGTGGATCAGTTCCTGATTGTCTGCTAAGACGACCAAGGCAGCTGGAATGGTTTCATTGGACAGTTGATGGCAATGTTATCCAACTGATTGCTGTACCTCCCAATACTGTGCTTTACGTGTAGCTTGCAGAAACAAGGAATTATTTTCCTGTTGCCAAATAATTAGTACTGCTGCACATTCAGATTTTTTAAAATTTAATTTATGTTACGTATACCAAGGTTTTCAGTTCAAGGACATACAAGGTCTTAATTTATAGAATAATAACTTATGTTTTTTTAAGTTAATCATGGCTAAACAATTACGCCATATCTAGACTACGAACTTTGGCCAACAATCAGAGAGAAAGGTGTGATCCTCATCAGTACCACACTGCAAATGCCATTATACTGAGGGAAAAAACCCAACTCAATCTCTCCTTTCTGCAGAAACACACTCAAGAGTTTTGCTGGTATGAGTTAAAGCGATGCCAGGACCCAGGAATATCCTGCCAGTATCCCATGCAAGCACAGTTACCCTGGCAGTACTCCTAGGGGTGCTGTATCTTCAATCCAACTTTTATTTCCTTTTTTTTTTCCTCCCTTCTTTTCAACTGTTGCGGTTACATAGCTCCTTTATTTTTGTTTCATCTTCAAAGCAGCATACCACATTTTCACAAAAGGAAGTATTCAAAATGGTCATTTAAAAAAGTTTATTACATCAGTGAATCAGCAAATAGTATTTATTTCCAACAAAGCCACATTATCTTTTTGTCTTCTTTCATCTAGATTTAGCTGTATTTAATAGTAGCAAAAATGGGACTATAAAATGTAGAATGGAGATGAAGTGAAAAAGTTGAGATGTAATCTGAGGACTAGTCAAATACAATGTACTTCCAGCTCTTCCACCCAAAATGCAGCCAATTTGTGTAGATTTTTGCTTTACATTTTCATATATTTGCTATAGAATGCAAATGTTTTATACCCAAATAAAAACCTCCTACAGGATAGGAATATCTTTAATTGCATAATGTGGATTCTGTTAATGAATTTGTAATAATACAGTCTCTCCCTTTACAGACAAGGTGACATTAACTGGAATTATGGAAATGGTAATCAAATGCACTAGATGGGATGAATAATGGAAATACTCAGACTTTCTATCTACTGATATTCCAACCCACCAGATGATTATTCAGTTTAATAATAAATACTCAGTCCAGCCTCAAAATAATGAAGTTTTAAAAACCCACATTAAGTTTGCTCAACAGTGGAAAACTGATGCTGGAGCATCATGTAGTCTTCAGATGCATTTCAATGCTTTAGAAAAAAAGTTTTAAAGACCTAACAATTTAGGAATCTAACTGTAAGTATTCTCCAGTAATGGTCTTTGCCAATTTCAAATCCATGAGCTTACTTCAAGAAAGCAGTCAGATATCTGGAAATCTTGTCAGTCCAGAATACGAACAAGACAGTAAGTTTCCTTGGCTTTTAATTTCTTCATTAGTTTAAGATCCAAGGAACTGTGGGTTTTGTTCACTTGGTAAAAAAAAAAAAAAAGTTACTTTTAAAACCCTGATTTACCAAAAAAATAAAAGCCCAGAGATTTGCAGACATAATAAAATTTATTTAAATTCCATGCATTACGGTAGCTACAAGTGTAGTCATATGAAACTGAAGGACAATAACTTCTTCTGTCCATACAATGTAGCTGTAAGTGAAATGAATGGGAGTTCCACAGTTACAAAGAAACAAACAAAACAAACAAAAAAAAAATCCCAAAAAAGGTAAATCTGTTTCAGTTTTGAGTTATCTGTCAATTCAGATACAGTCACTAGACTGTAAACTTTTGGGGGAGAAGATGGGCTCACCAATTTTACAGCTGAGAATGTTTAGTTTAAGATATTCTGAAGAAGCGTGGAAGGTACCTTTTAATAATTACTACTAATACTCTGGGAAATGAAAAAAATCCCTTAGCCTTCATCCTAATTGTTAGAATCAGGACAGCAATTGCAGACAGTCCATTTTCAAAGTGCAGCTAAATAGGGTTTTATTATGCAGCTCCTTCAAGTTGTACTGAGTAAGCTTTACTTTGAACCAGTTTCGCTTTAATTTTTCAAGAAAAACTTCACTGGTCCTCATAAGCTTACATTGCTTTTTGATATGCAAAAATTTACAGACTGTGCTTGATTCTGACCCTCCCATATTTCAGTATGTGCAAACTCTTAGGGATTTAAATAGTCTTTCTCCCTCTCAGTTCAGACTGATCTTTAAAACAGCAAGGATTATCCAGCCCTCTAAATTAAAGACAGGGTGAACTGAGTAATTTATGTAACTGGCACTTTTTAATTGGCCCAGTTCTCCCACAAAATGTAGCTCTTATAAATACTAATAGGCACTATTGCCACAGATTCTCTTATTTTTGCAAATTTCACTGCTTTACTGGTTGTTAGCATTTTCTGCAGTTAAGAATTTAATAATGCTGAATTTTTATAAAGACACAATATGTAGTTCTAGCCTTCAAAATGGACTTACTGTGTCTAGTAATGATGTTAAGTCAACCTAAATTTGCTGAAGATATTAACAAATGTAAAGCTCATGAAGGTGCCACATTTGCATGAATGTTTTTTAATTTTCAGAATGCATTCAAGAAAGGGAAGGGGCAAACCTAATTATTTAATACAAACTTGGTTGAGTGCCCAATTGCCTCATTTAAAACTGTGTGTGTGGGGAGGCTGAGGAGTTTAGAAAAGTCCAAGTAACCAAATATCTGGGTTACTGGGAAGTTAAAAAGCTAATGCAACTGCGTTACATCCGGATAAAAAACATTATTCAAAAGCAATTCCAATACCGAAAAAGATTTCAAATTGAATAGTTTATTAACATGGTAGTCATCTTTGTAACATGTGCACACACACTCGCACACTCTGAATGATCTGCCTGGAAAAAAGAGGTCTTATTATATTTACTGGGGGAAATTAAAAATCCTTTAGATTTTCATAATTATAGGCAATTATGTCCACATCACTTACAAAGCTATTGCCGAATCTTTCCAAGGAAGCAGAATTTGGGAGAAAAAAAAATTCTTTTTGGGAAAATTCAACAGTGGCATAGCAGAGCTCTCAATATGAGAAAGCTGACATAATGTGGACCTTTGCTGTGAAATTTGTCTTTGCAAAATATGGGGAGAAGTTTATCAATGGGCAGAAAATAAGACGGCGGTGTGAAGTAGGCTTTTGCTGAGTCGATTTTCCTCACAGTATTGTGCGGGGTCATTGAGAAAAATGCTTAGTCCTTCTCTGGAACCAGTTTCAGAACTTTTCCAATTGCAATGGTCTTACCTAAACCAAGGAGACAAACAGCAGAGTTGTATTAACTGTGAAAGGAATGTAGAAGTCTCCAAGAACATGAAAACTTTCCCCAAAATACAGGCTCTCAAGTATTAGAAATCATAGAGAATAAATTATGTTGTAGCATCAGCATGATAAATTCTTTAAAATAGTAAGCCTGCTATTCTGACAGCAAAGAACACAATGTGGATTGTGGAAAGCCTGCTTGTACACTCATCTAAGGAGAAGGCAAGGCAGAATCACTACCAGATCTGTTTGCTGCTTTTCAAGATATTTTATTTTAAATGCATCCCACAAATCTGGGAGTTTTACCAGGGTGTGCATGAGTTAAAGCCCAACATACAACCCCCCCTGGTATTTTCTAATTTTAAATAGTGAAACTATGGTATTCATATTGTAGATGGACATTCCAGGACACATTAAAAAAGCACTGCTGGTAATTTGTCAAATCCAGTCTTTTGTTTCACAATGCACATTTCTGTACATTATTCAAATAAAACTGGCTCTATGTTACTAGCAAGGACTCTGCACAATGACAACAATTTGCTTAGATTTACTTTTCCATTGTTACCCAAAGAGTGACTTCCACCAGATACCAGCATTTTAATACCTCACTGCCATGCATGAGCTCCAATTTCAAGGCAGTTTTTGCAGCAGTCAGTAACTGCTGCTGAAGCAGCCTTACCCTCATCCCTTAAGGTGAAGCGACCCATCTGAGGGAAATCTTTGAATGTCTCAAGGCAGATCGTTCCTGCTGTCCTTAAACGGGCGATGCAGACTTGATCTTGTTTCACAAAACGGGGCCGTGTCTTACTTTTTTCTCCTGTTTTTTTGTCTACCAAGCAGATTAAGGCCTTTGTAAGAAAAAAATTAATAGCTGTGAATGCTAAAATAAGAGTTATTTTTCTTAACAAACAAACAGAATTGGTCTAAGAAAGAACATACTTACAAACAAATATATGAAAAAACTTCCACGATTTATTCAGTCATGACTTACACCACTTTTCAGAAGGCCTATGCTAAAAGTTACAGCCATTTTTGTTTGTGTTAGGGCACTGACCAAGAATTCCATTCAAGGCTGGAGCTTTGTTGTGTTAGTTGCTCTACAAATGTATGACATGACACAACTCTTCACCCAACAACTGGATTGTTTATATTCACATCACAACTTAAAATGACACTTACTGTTATCTCAACTTCTTCAATACAGGTGTGGATGTGCAGCACTGCATTATAACCTGGGCAGATAATGGATTTGTGCTCAATTATCACTATCTGTAAAACAATTCAAAATAAGTGCATTTTTCCTAATTTCAATTATAAAAGAACAGAGAATAATCAATGCAGAACTATATTAAAAAATCAATTGAACAATATACACACAAATTTTTGTCAAAGAGCCAAAATTTAAAAGTCACTAACTTGTTTATAAATATGAAAAAAACTGAAGAACTGGCCTGATGAGGTCTTGCTTTCACCATTTTAAGTATTTAAAACTTCATTGAGAAGTTACATTCAAAACAAATTGTATTTTAAAAACTCAAATTAATGATGTCAGTGTTAAGTATATTAAGTTATTGCCAATTTAGAGATACAGTAGTGAATAAGAAATCTGAACTGAAACTTCAAACTACTGAAGTTTTAGATTTGGTGGAACAAAATATTTCCATGGTTTTTACCCCAATACAGCAATTAAATGTAGTTATTCTACCTGGGCATCAAACGTGCGTCCAGAATGACAAAGGTTGTTGAGATCACAGAGAATAAATCCTGGAAGGATCTCTTCCTCTTCAATTCCCTTCAGTCTGATCTTTAGATTTTCACCTGGGGCTACTGAGTCAGTTTCTACATCATCAGAAAGGATTCCAAGAACTTCCACGTTGTGCTTAAAGAAAACAAAAATGTAGTTTTGCATTGTGAGTATTTTGGTCTGGTACAAAATAACTGTAATATAACAGTATTTTAATAAATAATTCCATTGCAGTTTAAATTCATTATATTTGGTTCTGTTAAGCTTCAAAACATTTAAAATATTTGAACGATGAGTTACTAATACTTGAATTTTTTAGAAGTGTTTTCTTTTTCAAGTGTTTTTTTTTTGTGTTTCCTTTTGAGGGAAAGAAAAAAAAAGGGAAAGGGGGAAGAACTAAACCTTTGAGCAATATTAACCCACAGCACATAAAAGGCTTAGTGGGCCAACTGTACAAACACGAAATAAAACCCAGCTCAAGTGTGATGATTCGCAGTCCACACCTGAGTTTACTAAGGCAGGACAACCCAAGTTCTGAATGCTAAGGAGCTACACACGCCCCCTGTCCCCAGGAACATCACCCATGTAAAACATGAGAGCTTAGTTGTGTTCAACAGAGCAACAGAACATTTTCTGATTTTAAGTAATGAGTATCTTTAAGAACCAAGCTCTTTTTTTATGGTAGTAAATTTTCTTAACATCTAAACCTTTCCGTACCTTGTTTGGCATCATCACAAGCTGTTGACCTTTGCAAATAGAGCCCGACTCCAGCTTCCCAAGGACCACAGTGCCCATGTCCTTCACAGAAAGAAATCATTACGTAGCAATTGAAAACATTTTCCTGAAGAGTCCGCTCTATTTATGATTTACCTCTAAGTTTGATTAACTCTATGAAGTTATCTAGCACTGCTAGACTTAGTATTTTGGAAATTGTTCTCATGAAAGATTCCAGATTTTAGGAGTTCCATATAATGCCAAAATTATTTAATTCCCCCTCCCACCTCTATTCTGCAGTTGGAAATGTAACATTAGCAAAGGAAAAAAAGATACCCTCTAAAAGTACAGTAAACAGTCCATTTACTGCTTTCTGAAAGCAGCCTCCTTATACTTTCTATGTTATTATTTTAATTTGTACCTTATATTTATCCACAATTGGCAGCCTGATTGGTCCATCAACTGAACGGTTGAAGTTTGGCAAATTATCCAGGTATGGAATAAATGGTAATCCACTAAAAGAGCAGAAGGCATTTGTTTCAATTTTGTGAGCACCCTTGCATTTAAAAAAACTACTCAGAACAGATAAATGCAGTCCAACAAAAGGAGTAATTTTCATCTTGTCATTATTTAGAACAATGACCTCTAAGACAGCTAAATCTATTATAACATCCCATCTGTAGTGTCCACTTCACCCTAGCCAACATTTAATGCCCAGGAAATGCGTGTTTTTAAGTTACATTACAGGCATATTTTACACAAATTAATTATTCCTTTGAGAATCATGACAGATGTGTAATATATTTTGGAAATACAAAACCATAAGCTAGGTCCAAATGTGATTTCCATTAATACTTTCTAAAGTACCCTGAACAACACTGAAAAACATGACATCCACTGAGAGACATGGCTCGTCCCTAATCATAATACAGCTTCAAGCAAACTGTTCACATCAAACAATTACTCATTCTAGCAATGTCAACTGCAGCATCACTGGCAAATTCAAGTGCTCGTAAGGCACTGAACTCACACAGCCAAAACTCTGCTAATATTTTACTAATAATCTTCTGCAGTTAGCAAATACTTTTCATTGGCACGTTTCATGGCTGTGTTCTTGTTGCTCTGGCTGTATTTCCTCAAGCACTTTGGCACGCAACTACAACATATCACGCTCTGCTACTTCCCAGCTTCACTGAAGCATTTACTTTTATTGAAATATAGCAAATATTCAGGTTGCTCAATTTAAGATACATACATATACCAAGGACAGAATTCTGACTGTTCTTTAAGGTTTGCTCCAGTCAGTCCTGAGCAGGGCATGAAATGAATGTCCTTTTTGGGATTGAAGCCAACTTTCTTCAGAAATGGCACCAGTTTCTCTTTACATTCCTCATATCTATTAAAATGACAAGTAGATCAAGGTAAGTTCCACTTATTCCAGCATAACATAATACTGTACTTTAAAAAACCCATAGACATTTCAGTTTCATCAATTAAGTTACTGTGTGAGCAGCAAGCAAACCTAATAAAGCCTGGAGGCCTATTTGCATCTTCTCCCCAGTCTTCCAGCACAGCTCGGTATTGTCTATTCTCCTATTCCCCCTCATTCCTCTGCTCCTAAAGCATCGTCAGTGCTCTCCACACACTTCAATGACAGGGCTGGGTGAGCAGCAGCACATGCTGGAACTGCTTAAAGCAAGAGATCCAGGCCAGCACAGCAGGACAGACCACGCAGACACCTACTGAGGTCATGCTCCAGGCTGGCACTTTAGTGCTGGCTTGGTCTCCTCCAATCTCCTGTTCAGTTTCTGAATGTTTCATGCTATTTATTTCTGTCACACTGCCTCCTCTCAGTCAGGGGCGAATTCAATAATATCAGAAGGTTGTGGCAGGACCAAGACACACCAATTGGGCGTGCCTTAGTCTCTTAGTAAAGTAGGCTGACATTCCAAGGTTGCACAGGCCCTCATGGCTTCCCACAAAAACCTCCACAATTCTGGGCACAACACACAGCAGGTTCTCTGACAACTCTGGCAAACTCGACTACTGAAAACACAACCACTTCCTTTTTTAGATTCAGTATAAAGTTTCCAAGCCAACAATTAAACTATGCTAGAATGCATGGATTTGTTAGATAAGTCTGCATGGATCCAAGCAGTTGAAAGTGAATGTTGGAGTGCAGAACTTCCAGCGTAGTACAGAGGCACTGTCCTAGGAACTATGCTTCTGGTTTTCCTGCCAGTTTTATAACCTCTGTCTTTAGTCCACCAGTCAACCATTCTTTCAGCAATAATGGGATTCAAAAATTACTTTACTTAGGAATTATTTTATTTCAGTATCTGTCAACGAAGATTAGTTTTTTTAATATTAAACTCACCTTTCATTACTCCAGTTTACAGTTGGATCATCCATTTTATTAATAAGAACTATTAAATGCTTTACACCTGCTGTTTTTGCTAGCATGGCATGTTCTCTTGTTTGTCCACCTTTCTCAAATCCAGTTTCAAACTCTCCTTTTCTTGCAGAAATAACCTAATTAAAGATACGTATTTTAATAAAAGTTCTACAATTCTTTCAACAGAACCATCAACAATCGATAATACTGCCTTATTCAAAAAACTCTGGGCAGTCAGACCTAGTAAAAGCTTTCAAAATGCATTGGTATATCCTCAATATTACCCATTAATTTCTGCACTGACATGTAAAACAAAAAAAAAAAAAAAATCACATGACAGCTTTAAGAAGCCGTTAAGTTACTCCAAAACCCATTCATTTCAGTAAACTTAACATTTGAAAATTCTGCGTGCTGTAAGTAACCGAAAGAATAAAGAAACAAACAAAACATAAAAATCAGAAGCTTAATTCCACAGTACATGCAAAATAAAAGTAACTGATTTGTCCTTACCAGCACAGCAAGATCAGCTTGAGAAGCCCCACCAATCATATTTGGAACAAAGCTCTTGTGTCCGGGAGCATCTAAAATAGTGAAGTGTTTCTTCTCCGTTTCAAAATAGGCACGACCCACTTCTACTGTTTTACCTTTGTCTCGTTCTTCTTGGTTTGTGTCTAAGGCCCATGAAAGGTACCTAAAAAAATCCCAACCCAAATACTCTATTTTTGTATTAATTTTATTAAATTTATATACAATTTGTTAGTCATAAGACGCCTTTTTTTTTGCTTAATTATTTTAACCACCTCAGCATTGCTAAACTTAAGTATTTTCAAGACCAACAGTCACTTTAACTGACTGCTCTGTGTATACAGTGAGCTGCAGAGCCCATTGCCAGCTCTCCTTCACACACCTAGAAGGATTCAATTCCAAAAATGCTAAACACAATTTCCATTTTCTAAGTTCTTCAGGTATGATCTAACCTCAAATAATTCAAGCTTTGCCTCAGTCTCAAAACCAAAACAATTCCTCCTTCTCAGCATAATTAGCTAAAAAATTAGTTCTGATTTGCATATATCATTATTGAGAACTATAATTATTAGTTCTCATTTATTTGCACTTATTAAACAGAAGTTGGTTATGACATAGACACCATCTTTATTCACACTATCTTTGATATTTTTATTATACCGACTCTTGTCCCCTCCTAATTATTTTTCCTACTGGACACTGACAAGTTAGCTTTCAGTTAGATTAACAGAAATTAAAAAAAAAAAGTTACTTAGCTCCTTCAGGTTTTTTGAAAATTGGTGAACATAAAGGAGAAAAAAATACTAAGGATAAAAAAAGTGGTAGTAACTCCAGTGAACTGGTTTAACATAGCAATATTTTTCATCATTAACAGCAGCTTGCAGACATCCTTAGCTTTTGTTTTGTAGTGACTGGGTGATGTCTGAAAAGATGCTGCTGAGCAGGGGTCATGGAGGGAGCATCAGGAGTCATTAAAACACAAAGATGTCCTTTCCAGCTAAAGAGGTTCCCGAGTCAGAGAAAGCACTAAACACTGGGAATTATGGATATATAATCACAGTGTTCCCCTGGCAGCAGCTCTTTGTCCCTGACTGAGGTCTGGGTAACCTGCTAGATGGCTTTTGGTGTGTACCAGGACGGGTGCTCTGAAGTGGTGTGGTCTCCCCTGTGGCCTGGGTTTCTGAAAGATTTCAGCCAAGCCAAAGGTCAGGCTTTACTTGGTTAACAAGAGTCAAGTGGGAATTTATGTGTGGTAGCTGGATGGGAAGTCTGTTAGACACATACATTTTTTAGGGAAAGATGCATTTCTGACTGAAATATCAATCCTGCACTACAGCATAGAACTTCCCAAATCACAAAGTGAAACCACTCAAATTTCAAGACTCTGAATATATGAAGTGACCTAGCAAGATCTTTGATAATGACAGAGGTACATCATACTTTCTGTTGCACATCATGACACATTTTAAAGAATAAAAATAGCATTCATGGAGGTACTTCCTGCAACTCAGTCTCTAAAAGAGAAGGGGGGAAAAGGAAAACTGTTTTTCAAGTGTCCATAGTTTCTGAGGAAGGTCCTGATATATTTATTACTACAGTGAGCTCCCCATAGTGGGACAATGGTTACTTGGCGAAAAGAACTACGTCATGCTTTCTATTTCCCTCTCTTACACATGGTACAGTGAGTTCAGGGCAATGCCCATCCCCTGAGAGTTCCACCGTTGCTCCACCCCCAAGGAAGTCTTTAGCTGCTCCTTTTCCAGAGCCCTTTGAACCCCTATTATCCTCCAGCCAAAACCAGAAAGCTTTCAAAAGGGAAACCAATTTTGCAGAGTTGTTTGAAGGAGAAATCAGGCTGCTGCATGTGCTGTATATACATACACACTGCCCCCCAAAACCCAACCAACCAAAAGACAACAACAAAACCCAAACCAAACAAGAGACCTGCAAAAAATCCACCCAGGACAAGAGCATCGTATTGCCTGGAGGAAGCCAGGGCTACTGGGACAGAGGCTACACCAGTTTCATTGCAGTGAAAGAGCAAAGTGTGCTACTATCTTCAGTAAGTTCATACCATGTTTCTCTGTTTTTTTCTTTAGCTTCTCTTTCATATTTTTCAAGTGTTCTTTTGTCAACCATTCCCGTCAAATACCTAAGAAGAGGGAAAATAAAAGTGCAATTTTACATAAAGCAGAAAGATATTTCCAAATAGTTAAATACCTACACAACCCCTACAGATTATTATGATTGGGGAACAAAGGTACTAATTTTTTTTTTAATCTTCACAAAAAGGACGAAATTTAACCAATGGTATAAAGCAGTTTCAAATTGCATTTTAAAATACAAAGAAAAACAGCCACTTCTAAGAAAGTGATTAATTTTTAAAATTTGATAATGTTTGCTTTTGCATAGTTGCTTCTATTAAGTGAAAATCCTATAGCAATAAAATTAATCTGCTGGAATTAAGAAATTCCAAAGAATTTCCCAATTGACTGGGATAGTAACATTCTGTTATACAAGTATTAACATATGCTGATTAAAGCCACGAAGAAAATATTACTCATTTTAATTGATGTTTTTTAATTCACAAGAACGGGAAATCTAAAAATTTAAGCGTTTCCTTACATTATTTGTCCTCCAATAGTTGACTTGCCAGCATCTAAAAAAAATAAATTCAAGTCATCATCAATTTACAATTCTAGAAAAAGCAAACCACTATGAACTAAGTCATCTAATTTATTTCCAAAATTTATTTTTTTAACCACAATCTTAAGTTTTTGGAAGCATCTTGCAGCTTCCCTTGTTCCTATAGTAATTTGTTGTCAATTAAATTACACTAAATTTTGAACATGCTGTTTTCATATTTATAAATTCAGCATTATCCATAACAAAAACCCCTCACCAAGTAGTGATCCAGCTAAAGCAAGGGTCAAGAGCGTGGGAAGCTCTTGCAAAATCCCCTTCTCTGCTTCCTTTATCCCTTGTCCCTAACTAGTGTGCGCTGCTCTTCAATACTGGGATGTACCTCTGCCAATGGCCCCTTTACTTTGTGTGACTCCATTCTGAATTTACCTAAGGACTAAATTACAGTAGTTCTAAGTTCATAAGTAACTATAGAAATGAAAGGACAGAATTTACTACATAACTTGTGATTCAATAATTCTTCTCTGCTTTTGACACCACCCAAGTTTTTCTGAAGCTTGTCGAAACTATTAAATGAGGCTATTTTGCTATAAATACTTACTTTAACCATGAATTATGTTAACCTATTGTTTGTAACCCTACAAATTTTAGTATTTAGAATAATGATCTAATCTAGTAGCAAAAACTCTTTTTATTTAAAATAAGGAAAAAAGAAGCACCGCTTTCTGATTTTGTTCTTTAGATCATAAACACAGATGTGTCACTTCAGCACTCAACAGGAGCAGGTACTTGAGAAATCATGAACACAGGCACTGTTGTGTCCAAGAGAACACACTCTACCCTTGGCACTCTACCCCGAGAGACCTTTAAATTTTTCATTTTCCAGAGCAGCTTCGTTAGAACGAATGCTTCTGTGAGCCTGAAGACATGGTGAATACGAAGAACGGCATTAATTTCTAATCCTCTGAGTTCTAGATAATACACAACAGATAGATCCAATTACTTCACCTTCACTTACGACTTACCTACGTGTCCAATGAATACTACATTTACGTGCTCTTTTTTAGGAGCACCTGGAGGTGCTACAACAGATTTCGGTTTTGGTATTTCCTCCTCCTCTTCCATCATTTCCTGAGCGCTCTCTTCAGAAGGCCCCGCATCCCCTGTGGGACCACTTCCTAGCTCTGCTTCACTTGGTTCTTCTTTGTGGTCCCATGACTCTTCCGGGGACATTTCTGTCTCTCCATTTTCCACTAAAAATGAACCAGTTAGATATATTCAAATAGATAAAGAAATTAAAAAGAACGACTCTGGGGAAAAGCCCCTGCCCCACAGATGCAATCACAAGGCTTTAACTACCAGGTCTGTTAACATTTTCCTCTAGAAAAAGGGACAACTGCTGCTTGTTTCTGAAATTATTAATACCAGGAGCTTTCAAGCTAGCCGTGTGCTGACATAAGAAATCTAGGATTCAGAGGGAGTAAGAAACTTCTCTTGTAACAAGGTAACAATTTTACAAAGAAAAAACAAATCTGAAGATCCACTCAGACCAGCACAGTGGTCTGAATCCACAGACACACACTACCATATGTTTAGAAAGCAAAGCAGAGGGATTACAGTTTAAGTTCACTCATAAGCCATACAAAAACAATGAGAAAGAAACAATTGCCATGTTCTGATTGTTCACATTACTGACCACTTTGAAGTGTTTTGTTAATCACCATTCCATACGTTAATTGGGGCTATTTCGTAATACAAAATTATTTTTTAAAAAAGCACTGATCATTTTACGGTGTCCAAGTAATCCAATTGCACCTCTTGATGCATACTAGTTTTCAATTACCTCTTTCCTCATCCAAGTATAATGATACAACAAAACATAGTAAGGACTATTTGTAAGTATAAGGCTGTACTACTTCGTTTGCAGTGATTCAGCAAAAGCACTGCAGCAGTACATTATAGTACTATCATAGTGAAAAGGAACAATTCTCATCTTACCAACAGATTCTGAAATTTCCATGTTAACAGCAGCATTTGAACCTAGGAGAAAAAAAGGGGTAAAAATGAATCATTAAAGATACATTTTTACCATGATAGTAATCAAGAACAAAGAAAAATGAGTGACTAAATAAATAAAAGGATAGTTCAGTGTTTTGGCACTTGCCAGAGCTTTTCAATATACAAGTTCATTTTGAAAATTCTGCTTCATGCTAGTTTTATGATCTTCCATAAGCCACTTTATGAGCCTTTCTCAACTGACCATAAAACTGTAAATAAATACAGATAATCACATTGCATTACAAGAATAGTATGAGGATAATGAAGAGTGGGAAGGTTCACAGAGATTTTAAAGAGGAGATTATTTGCAATATTTTTTAAAAAATCATGTGTAATGAAGATCACAAAATCAACTACCTTCACAAGAGGCTGTCTGCTCCTCTGGAGAAGGCTCTACAGGTGCACCTGCAGAGAAAAAAAAGTTTATCTTTTAAAATACAGTGATGTAACCAATTTCCAAACTTTGCCATAAAGGACCATCTCCCAACTTTATCGCAAGAAGTATATGGAAAGAATAACCACTTCCCTCCCCGCCAAGCAATGCTAAACACAGCCTCTAAGCACAAATACTGCCAAAGAACACTGCCTAATGTTGTGAAAAACCTATACCTCTTCTAAAAACAGCACATTTTCCCCCCTGCATGGAAAGATACACTTAAAGCAAGCAATTTTTCTATACATAGTATTTTACCTGCCCATCCTTTTTGAGCACGCGAGTTATTTTTAAGTGTTAGTGTCTAACTGGTGCTTAAAAACATCAAAGCAGTTTCATTGTATCCAAAGACACAATGCCTGTGTGGTGTCAGGCACACAGCTCCTTTTTACAGGCATGTCTACACTGCTCTTGTTCCTCACTTCCACTAAATGTTGAGCAGAAAATAGAAACAAGCTATTAAGAACAAATTCTTAACATCTTCTGTAGTTATCAGGGTCAAGAGATGATAAACTCATTCAGATGTCTGGTAAGTTTGTCAGTCCTCTTAAGCACCATAGCACAGTCCAATTACTTGGAGGGCAATCTCAACAGTCATGTGCATATATCAAAGCCACAAGTATGGCTTTTCGGATCAATCACTCAACCCTCTCATGCACTAAACCATGCCACTACGCTTTATGCTGAGGTACAACTAATTATTAAACCTACTAGGAGTGATACATTCCAATTAACACTTACACCACTCAATGTTTTGGGACATTATTTCACATGATCAAGAGGCCTTCTATAACTATCCCTAAAACCTTAACCTATGTCGTTTTCTCTTGGTATAAGTTCAACTCCATAATGCTTTAAAACAAGTACATTATCTTTTTTTTCAACCACATACAAAATTCATACCCTCTGTTTAGCTGTACTCCAGCTCTCCTTCAACTGAATTCTAAACACAGATCTTAGAGCATCACTTGCTCTATACGCATGATGGGACCTAAAGATGAAACAAATCCCCTCAAAAGAACAAAACCATACAGAGAAGGACGTGATTCTAAGCCTCTTTGCTTTCGCACTGTTTGCGTATTTGCTGTAGACTTCTCTAAAGTGGAGCAGCGCCGGGAGAGCTGGCAGAGGGCCAGAGGACAGGGCTTTGCAGGCAGGGTGAATGTGGGTCACAGCACAACATCCAGTGGCCAGCAGCAAACTGTGGAGGGGGCACAGCAACACCCGCCAGGAAACCATTCCCTGCACTCCTGTGTTGGATCAAACATGAGCTACACTCCCAAAAACAAGGCAACAGGACTTTAAGAGAATGATTTAATATAGTCAGTAAAAGCATGAGAATAGAATACCCTTAGATCCTCTTTAAGAAATGATATATTACTCCCATTTGGCAGCTGGAAAAGACTCAAATCAGCCCATTCATGAGTGTGGTAAGCAGGTGGCACAAAATCTAGGTATGAACCTAAAGCCTCCATTTTGTAGCACATCAGAAGATTGTTGGCTATTTCACACATACTGTGGTTGAGATGCATAAATATTTTAATTATAAGATCATTTTAACAAGCTTTTGATTTCACTCCAGAAGTTTGTGTATAATGAAAAATGTATCAAATGGCAGTATTAATGCACTTGCCTTGAAACAGAAGTTCTACAAGTGGCTGGAGAATTAGTTAATTTCTTAGAAATATATTGTCAATCAACAGCATTCATATGAACTGAGCTTTTACTTTCTGGCCTGCAATACAGCAGGTATGCAGTCAGGAAAAATGTTTCTTTACAACTAACAGAGAGGAGGTTGAAAAAAGGTCCCTCTGTAAATTTTGTACAAGTCTAGCACACAAGAGTCAGTAAAACAGTTTGCGCATGGATGCTCAAGAGTACTAGTGCCACACAACCAGGGGGGCAACAGATATTCAGCTATAACCAGAGTCATTTATTACACTCTGGTCACTTTGGTACACAAGTGGCAGACATGTTTTGGAAGAGAACTCTGAATTATATCAAACATATACTGTTCCTTCAAAGCAGAAAGAAACATAAACCACTCTCTAAAAAAAATAATTGTTAAGAAACCAAGTAAATAAAAAAAGAACCTTAATTTCAAAACTAACATGCCCTAAGTGACAAAAATAAACACTCTCCTCAGTAATTGTTTACTACTGATAAACAATTTCAGGTTATGTCAGGTTATTTCAGACATTGGTACATTTCACACAAAGGCTCAGATTTACCATTTACTCTGTGTGGAAGTGAACAGATTGCCTGAAATGTGCCTTGAGACCATCACCTGAAAAGAAGGATGCAATCCTACTGCTTCCTTAGACCACAGGGCTGGCACATTTTGGTCTGTCCCTTCTTCTCATTTGTGAAGATCATTCAGGTAGGAATCTTCCATATGAGAGGGATTCAAAATGTACTTTGTAGGAAATCTGATTTTAAAGACAGGATATGCTTTAAGTGATGCCAATTTTTTAAGTAATGCCTCAAATTATTTGATTTACACATCATAAGCAACTGTTAGATTTTACACAGCATCCTCCATACTCCATCTCTCCTTCAAGCCCTAAGTCAAAAACTGCTGTTGCAACCTTATCCATGCTATTGCATGGAGTGAGTGGTTTATCTTTAGTCCTGCTCAGCATCAGAGCTTTAGGACATTTTTTGGAGTATCTTTGTTGTCAATGGCAAAGGCAAAAATGGATACACATGCTGCATTTATCTACTAGTGCCATTAGACAATGACATTATGTAATTCAGAGTCTTGTCTGGATAAGGTAATTGTGGGGGTTTTTTAAATGTAAAATTCACAGGAAGAATATGCACACTACCAACACAGAGTCCAAAACTGCACAACTTTTAAAACATGGTGATTGATCCCTTTAAAATACAGTTCATATCTAAAGAAATTCCTAAATAATCCCCTCTGCCGACTTCATTCACACAGCATTCTACTACAGCTGATGAGTTTGTTGCGTATCATACCAAGTTTTGTACTTGTATGCATTTTTGTTGTACAATAACTAAAGCTACACAGATAGAACAAATTTGAAGTTATCATCCAACCTCTGAAAATATTGTTTTAAAAGAGTATAAGCCAGGAACTTCGCAGCATTAACATATTAGAATGCTTGTAGATAAACAATAGAAAATTGCTTTTTAAATAAATTTATATTAGAATGTAGCAAGTTTTTCATATATAGAACAGGTACAGCTGGCAAAGTAGGAATCAGTATTAGAACTGTGGTTAAAACACAGTATTAAAGTCAAACTCAACCTCTAAGCCATAGTGACAATCTCCATCTTTACACAAACTTCAGTGTTTCAGATGCACAGAAAAAGCTGATAAAGGTCTCCACACAAGCAAGAACTGCTCAGTGGTTAACTGGTAATTCCTCAGCAGCAGTTACCTGAGCCACAATGCAAATGCCTTCACAGAACTGATGTGAGGCATATATTTGGTGCAATACACAGCAGCACTCACAGCTCCCAGCCTGCTCTGCTGCTGGAGTGATAAGAATCCAGCCAGGACTGGAACCTGACAACTGGGGTAGACTACAGGGTTAATGAAACTCTGCACCACAGAGCAGAGAGATTAAAAAAAAAAAAAAAAAAAAAAAAAAAAAAAAAAAGGCAAATTCAGCCTGAAATAAACATCTTATCTGCAGATCTTAGACAGTCTGTATAGAGAATTTGTTACTGCTTCTCTAATACAGGCATCAAGTTCCTTCACAGGAATTCCTGAAAGGCTGAAGAGCAAAGAAACACATGACACCCACCTTAGGATTCCATCACCTTTTTGTAGGTGTGATTCCAATACCCAAGTTCAGCACATATTTACACAATAATCATGCAGTCTCAGTGGTTTTCATGCATTACATAACAGATGTTTGCCCCCTCCTTTTTTAAAATGAAAGCATAAAGGGAATTACATCAGAGTAAAGAAATAAAAGTCAGCATCAAACACACACAGCATGAGAAGAAGAATAAAAAAAACCCCAAGAGATTCTGAGTTAACAAAAACACACAAAAATTACTTCAAGCACAAATAAGTTCTACAGCTAAACAAAGTGTTTTATATTCAATACTTTAAAATATACAGAAAGAAAAGGTTTTCAGGAGTTCACTGTAAAGCAGTTGTTTTGAAAGTTAAACCCAAAATTATGTTCTTCTCCTCTCTACCCTGCCTCATATCCTATGCCCCAGCTTCACCAGTGGACACACCGGTTTTTAAAAGGCACCAATGCAAGAGCAGCTTTAATAGTTTAACACGACTCTGTAAAATTCACCAAAAAAATCTGCACCTGTTTCATATTCATAGGATTTTATTACATGTTAGCCTAGTAAAAGACCCACCTTCTTCCTTCTCCACTGAGGACACACCTTAAGTTTATCTTATCTAAACTTGACATGCTTCTTAACAACTAAGTTTAAGAAAGCTTATAGGGATTTTCAGGGACTATATTGAAATCCCCTTTTACTTAAGGCCAAGTATTTGTGCTCAGTTGATAACTTGATTTTTAAGACAGATAATCAAGAAATCAAGCTCAGTATTTCAACAGTTCAGGATTCCACTCTGACAAAGATCTCTCATAACTCAGTATTTTTAGTGTAACCCCTATTTTAAGTATTGCATCACCTGTCCTAAACTAACTTTTGTACTGAAATTCAATCACTGTCATTTTTCTACAGACCTCTTCAAAACATTGTCATTAATTTAATGGATTAAATTACGACTGCTTTATTCATCCATAATAAAAAAACAAAATAAAATCATCTTTCTATCTTAGCTCCATACAATCAGCTGCTTCTTTTCCTTGCATGTCTCTCATTACAAAACAGGAGAAAAATCCCAAAATTCCTTAAGTGGAACTGTAAAACCAGATTATAAACAGAATCCAAGAATTATCCCAATTTATTTTTGTGTTCATTTTGATAGAGCAATCAAGTTTTAAGATAACATCATGTTTTCAAACACATTCAAGCAGTAGCCCAAAGCAGAGTGCCAAATACATGGTTAGCAGACTGCCTGTAGCCTCCAGGACAGTTCATGCAGTCCACAGCCAAGTCCCAGTGGTCTGTGTGTCTTTTACTGGAGTCATGTGAGGCCACAAGGGTGATGAGTTATTCTAACAGGAGCAACACAATCCTGGCCACCTTCCTGGGGACATTTTAGATGTACACAAAGGACATCTGTGTAACACATTGGCACCTTGAGTGCATCACACAAGTATTTTATATCTGATTACCTGTCACTGCCAAGACATGCAGCCTTTCTCTGCACTGACTGTTTTAAAAGTGGTTGTGCAGCTCATCTATCTAGAGAAGCTGATACAGAAGACTGGTCCAGATAGTCAAGTGACAACTCAAATCAAGATTTTCAGATAAGAAGAATTTATCCCATACACTGGCACTCACAATACAACCCTGATTTGCTGCCATGTGAGCAGTTCTGAAGGATTAACAGTAGCACTACCAACACTTGTGAGGAAATCATCACCACATGGCTGTTTCAAGGCTGACATGGACGAACCATGTAATCCTCCAACACAACTGCTTCTTGAATGGTGGGCTACTAGTTTTAGACAAGCCTTTCTCAGCAAGTTCACATGCAAAGCGAAGTCCCTTGAGGACTGAGATGTTGAAGAGTCTTACAGTGTAAAATGAGATAACAGGCTTTGGGGAACCCAGTGGTACAGATAACTCATCACCCTGCTCTGGAAACTACAGGTCTCAGAACTGAAGTAGAAGATACTGAAACTCCGCCTCTTGTGTCTGACTGACATATGGATGTCCCAGCTGCTACAAGGTCAGAAAAAACGAGGGCAGGGAAAAGCAGGAAGAAAAATGCTCTATCCATTTATTTACAGCGCTTGAGGGCTGAAGATGTCCAGCTGCTTGAATGTAACTGTTTCAGAAGTGACTACTGCAGGCAAGCGAAGATATTTAGGGAGTGAAGCAAACAGGGGCACTGAATCTTAAACCAGATGTTTGCTTGGCTCAGGACTGTAGGTGCAAGTTGTTTACACTGTAGTCATTAACAAAGATATTGAGAAATTTACTTGAAGTGGCCAAGAGAACTACTAAATGAAACAGCAGCCCTAATACCACCAAAAGGATAAATGCTCTTTCCTCACACCAGCTGCTATGTGTCACACTTTTTATTCTTGTTACTTTTGTACGAATGATGCTTTTTCTCTTGCTACTACCACTGCATACTTCAAACCAGTGAACGATTCAGGTTGGAAGGGATCCCAGGAGTTAGCTAGTTTAATCTCCTGCTCCAAGCAGTCAAGAGTGAATACTTAAAAATTATTTCTGAAAAGCAAAACTAACATAAAACACAGTAAAGACCATACAAGGAAGCTGTGATCAATTTTACCAAGAATCCCATGAGTAGTCAAGAACTATGACAAAAATTGAACCACAAAAATTCAGATTGACACTGCACTTCCAGAAATGTTTCAATTCTTTCATAGCCAATTAAAAAAAATAACAGAAATCTCGTTAATCAGGGGTTGGTGTTAACTATTCCCTCTGAACCATGTCTTGATACAGAAACAAAGAAAAAGCCACCCAAATGTAATTATCTCTTACACACAACTACAAAATTAATAAAACATAGTACAAAAAGAAGTCATAGATGCTAAAGAAGAGTGAAGTTACAAGGCACAGTTGTGACTATGAATGTTTAGAGGCCCTAACACAATCTAATATCATTTCATTAAGTATCACACCTGGCCTCAATTTAGTTGAGTTTGCTAGTCCAGCAACTGCCAGAAAGTCTCCCTAGAATTCCAACCTGTCTGACACCCTCCCAGTTCACCTGTCAGACAGAAAACCAAAATTCTTCATTTCACATTTCCAATAGAATCCAACAAAGAGAGATTTTACACAAACAAGTTTGACTTGGACACAATTTGATAAAAGCTAGTCCCCACAGCTACAACATTTGGAACATACCAGTTTTCGTATATTCCTTAGGTTCAAAAATGTAAATATGTTTTTCCAATATAATCAAATGATAATTTAATTCCAAATTAATTCTCGAACTATCTGTGAGCAAAAATTATATTGGTGGCAAACATCAGTCAGCTTTCTTCCTACTATACAATTTCCAATCAAAAGAAAGCATGTGTAAACCAGAAGTTTTAAAGTAAGCTATTAGGAATGCAGGTCTCAGGAGTTTCCCATTTCTAGAAAGTTAACATCTTATTCCATAAATGGCTTCTGAGAGTGCTCCTTCTGTGCTCTAAACATAAGTGACAGGAATTTTATTCAAATTACTAGAAACATTAAGTTAATGTGCATAAAAGGAAACACTATTACACACTACAGCCACACAACTGAATCAGTCCTGTGAAATTTTTTATATGCCATGCTGCTACTATATATTTATGCTGATCTACAATGTCCTCTGAATTACTAAGGAATTATGGACTTGAACAAAACCTCACCAAGAAAAAGTTCCAAGAAGAAAAGCATTACTAGAACTTAACTTTAGGCCAGTAAAACTCCTTTAGTGACACCCAACTTTTTAGATTTCTCAAGGTTTAGATTAATCAAGGTTAATTTAGGTTCTTCCCACTACAAACCATGTAATGAAGAATGAGTGTCACAGAGCACCTAATTCCCTACGGGAACAAAAGCAAACTGGGTTGCTGAAAAGTAACCTATTCAGCACCACTGTCTAATCACATGTTGTTCTGACTTATTTCCAGAGCAAGCTCCACCTAGTTCTTCCAGCCAGGAAAGTAGCTGTCACCTTATACAAACATCTGCAAAGAGAAGACTGTCAATTACCTTCTGTAACCAAGTACATCAGACCTGAAAGAGTACCTAACAAGTACAGTATTCCAGTTAGAAAGAAATTTAATTTTTTTTAACTGCAGATTTTTGTCTGCCTAATCTTAGGGATATTGAAGCTACTTAGAGAAACTCAAAATCCTAAACCTTAAAGAAGATATAGCAATCAAGGTGAATTCAAAACAAGTAGATTATAGCACTATGTAGAAAATGTACTCAGCAACTCACAGGCAAAGCAAAGCTATCCTGATCACTCTAGATGACCAGACAGCTTTCAGTAAAGTCATCCCTAATTTCTGGAAAGAAAAAGCTCATCACAGGCCTCAGAAGTAGCAAAAGAGTGGAGAAAAGGAGAGTGAAGAAATACATATAATGAGTAGGTGAGGAGATGTATTTTAAATTCCTACCAAAAATATTAACTACAGGAAGCCTTATATGAAACCTTACAACAGCAGCCAGAAAAAAAAAATCAAAATTATTCTGATAATATTCAAAACACCAAGAAAGCTTTCAGTCATAGTATTGATTACATAGTTAAAAAAACCCAAACCTTCAATTCAGATTACAGTATCTGAAAAATACAGGAGTGGATTTTGAAGATTAGTCACAGGTGCATCATGTGTTCATCACAGGCCCAAGCTAGTCAGTCTACCTCTGCACCTGTGAACTTTAACACATACATTTATTCTAAACAGAATTCAAGAGTCTGCCCATGGCTTCTCTGAAGTTTATTTTAATGCACTTAGACACTGCTTGCCTGCACAGTACATGAGCTACAATTTCTGCTAAAAATCGGGAGTGCTGAACAGCAGTAGAGAACATATAATCTAACATAAGGAACAGGTTAATATTTTGTTAAAAAAATATTAAAGCTTCATATACAAAAGTCAGAGATTTTAGTTGTTAACAACTATTAACTTTAGATACTAAGGACAATAAGTAACATACTAAGGCAAAGCACAATAAAAAACAAGCCAAAACCAACAGGAAATCATGCCAAATATAATGTAACAAGTAGTGTCTTTAGCGAAATTAAATTACTAGATAAATACCTGAAACACTAGTTTGTTTCATATTATACCAACAGGGATACAGAAAATTATCAGAAAAATTAGGAAGATCTTAAATTCCTTAGCTGCAGGAATGACATTAAAACACTACCACAAAGTTAACCAGCATGTCTGATGTTTGGAAGAACCTTCAGTTTGGAGCTGGAAATGAAAAAGTAGCTCTCCTTTAATTTCCCATATGCAAAGTAAATCTAGTATAAACATTGGTTGCGTACACAAAGACCCTTTGAAATTAAAAGCAGGGTAAATTTCAAGTTATTCCATCAGCTGAGGCCAGCTGGACAAAACTCCCTTCCCTACTAATCCTTTATCGGCATTATGTTAGGAAAAAAAAAAACAAAAAACTTTATATAATCTTAAAAAGGCATTTAAGATATATCTGAGCCACTGGTGGCTGAAGCAGTGCTTTCCTCCCCAGCAACACTAAATTTATTACCTCCAAAATCTTCGACAACTCCTATACTGTTATATGTTATATATTATATATATTACATCTATCACATTTATTTTATTTATTATAGGAAGAGCAGAGCTATGCGGTTTTTTCTCAGCATGGGTGACCCTTTACGAGCAAACGTCCCAGCGAAACGCACACGGGATCCACATTGAGCCAGAGCACCCCAGTCAGTGCTGCTCCCTGGGCACAGCACCCGCACCCGGCGCGGCCCAGCCCGCAGAGCTCCCGCACCCACGGGCCTCACCCCAGCCGGGGCTGCCTCGGGCACCGACACCGGCTCCCCTGCGGTGTTCCACGGCCCCCAACGCCCCTTCCCCAGCCCCTCTCTGCGCAGAGCTTCCCCGGCCGTGCCCCCTCCCTCCCCCGCCGGCGAGACCCTCCCGCGGTCGGACCCTGCTGCTGCCCCGGGCCGTGACCCGCGCCCCTGACCCCCCGCGCCGCCCCCCAGCCCGGCCGAGCCGGCTCGGCTCCTCGCCCGCCCCGCGTGGCCCTTACCCCGGCCCCAGCGGGCCCGGCACCCTCGCCCCGCGCCCTCCCAACATGGCCCCCATCCCTCCCTGCCTCCCTCGCCCTCCGCGGTGCCGGCCCCGCGGTTACCGAGCGGCGGCGGGGGCGGGAGGCCGGGCGGGGGCGAGGGCGGCGGCAGGCCGGGCGCCGGGCCGCCCCGCAGGAAGGACGGCACGAACTCGGCGGCGTGGACGTTGGGCACGAAGGGCTTGGCGTTGACGTTCAGCTGCCGGCTGAAGGCCGCCCCGAGCAGTTCCTGCTGCGCCTCGGCCTCCGCGGCCGGCGGGGCGCAGCCCGGGCCGGCGCCGCTGCCCGGCTCGATGTCCGCCTGGTCCCAGCAGTCGGGAGCCGAGTCGCTGCTGCTCCCGCTGCCGCTCCCGTTCGCCTCCATTTTGTGGCGGCCCCACAAGGCTCCGCGGCCCCGAAGCGTCTCCCGGGTGAGGGGGGAGCCGGCGGCGGCACCGACTCAGCACTCGCTCCGCCGATTCCGCGTGTGCTCCGCCGCTCCGACGCGAGCGCAGTTGCCCTCCTGGGCCGCCGTACCCCCTCCCAGCAGGCTCTCCTACCGCCATTGCAGTAGTTTTTATCTCCCCTGGCTCTCGTCCTGCTGCACGTCCGAGGCGCGGCGCAAGAACTACAATACCCGTCACACCCCGCGCGCGCACCCGCGGCCCTCCTACCGAGGACAGACGGGAAATGGAGTTGCCTGCGTTCCTTGTGCGCTCAGGAACTGCAACTCCCGGCGGCCTCCGCGCGCGCCGCGCGTCCCTGCCGGCCCCGCCCCCTTTTCCAGGGGGATGAGGGACTCGGGGTTGGCGGGAACGCCTGAGGCGGGACGGGAACTGCCCGGGTCCGCTCCCGTCGGTGCAAAACTGCACCGAGCCCGACCGGGAGAGCGGAGGTGCAGAGGGACAGGGCAGTGGCGGCATCCGCGCCGGCTCAGCAGAGCGCCCAGTGGAGCTGTGGGAGCACACGCCCTCCCACGGGATGCGAGAGGGAACGCTGCCGTACCTGTTCAGCCAAGAGTGGCCAGGATGGATGGAAAATTCTAATTTTGGTAATTCTACAGGACACTTTAACTTGGTTGTTATCATTTTAAAAGCCCCATCCAGTTAAGCCAGAGTCAGTAGGACTTTCCAGATACTGAGGCCCTCTACTTGTATGACTCTTAGAAGTTTTTAAAACAAAACCTCAAGAAACAAACCCATAAAAACATTGCTTGAAATTACATATCTTTGGAGGAAACAGCAAGGAACAGAGGGGAAACAAGTAGATTTTGGTTACTGGGCTTGCACGAGGCTGTGGCAGCATTTTGTCTTGTAAGGTACAGTGTGTTTAGAACTACACAAAGCAAATACTTGGGAGAAGGGAGTTTCTTGGAGTGCTGACATGGAGGACCCAGTCATCTACAGCATTGTTCATATTAGAACACTGTAGGACAGCTTACAGAGTTGTTTCAAAAGCAGGTGGGCTTAGAGCTAGAGATGAAAGGTCTCCGTTTGGTACAGAATCCAGTGCAGTTTTGGTTGGAGAACAAAAACTCTCCTGAAGGGGCATTTGTGTAATGTAATCCTGACACAAGAACCAGAGGGTTTCTGGCTGCACACCAGCGGCAACATGTGGGCCCTTGACAAGCAAAAACTTCTACATGTGTTAATGGATATAGGGGCTTCCAACTGATCATATCCAGGGAAAACACTAGTGTGCAGGGAAGCACTTATAAAAGAAAAAAAAAGAGAAAAAAAATCCCCACTAGCTTTGGAAGAAAAAGTATCACTTATAATGAGAGATTAAAAGCCTCTGCTAAGTGGAAACCTTTCCTTCAAGCACCACCAAGAGCTTACCTTCACCACAGCCTAAAGAATGAGTTTTAAAGAACTTGTGAAACCTACTCTCTGGTTATTCCCTGCCACAGAGTTACTTTCCAGTTTTCAGACATTGTCAGTCTCTATTTTTCAAACTGAATATAATTAAGGAAGAGTCTCCCCTGTGCTACTGCTGTAATACTTGGAATACTGTCAAACTAGAAGTAAGTCCCAGCTGTGCGTGGCAATCATGTTTCTGTTTAACAAAAAGAAAAGTAGTATGCAGTGCATTGTTTGGGTTTCTTTTCTTTTAGTTCTAACCTTTGCTTGTTAGGTGACATTTATTAACCAGGAGGTGTCTGACACATTTCATATAGTATGGAAACAAGGTAACACCATTTCGAACAATGAAGCTCATGTGTTACTAGTGTTAAATAATAGATAAAACTCCAGTGGAAAGCAAGCTGCATGCGTTCTGCTGACAGAGTGACTTGTTGCTAAACACTTTTTACTGTCACTATGAGCATTTAACAGCTCAGGTTTATAATGGCTGCAACGCCGTACTGCGAGCTTGTGTTTTGTTTGAGCCCTGACACAGATCAAGACAGCCTTCACTGGAGGCAGGTGCTCCATTTTCAGAGCAATTAAGAGTTGCCTTAAGATGACCAGCACACAAAACACAGAGACAGCAATTCTTGCACACATTTTAGCATTCCTTAAAAAAAAATTTTTGAAGGTTTTTGAAATGGAGCTTCTTTCTGATGGCTCCTGAAGCACTGAGTTGTGATAACTTTTTTTGTGTGTCTGGGGGGAGTAAGGCCAAATATGCATTTGATCAGAGGTGCAGAAGTGCATATTACCACTGATTTCAGGGGAAAAGAATTAGTTGTGTTTCACAACCTTTCTTCCTTCCTTGACGGGTACTTATTCCCTCAGTACTTGCTAGGATATAAACAATTGGTCCACAGAATTTCAGAAGATGCCAGGTGTCCTTCAGAGTGTACAAACCTGTTTTGCAGGCTGTCACACATAGGAATTGTGCAAACTCAAACACTGAATTTTTAACAGGGCTAGTAGTTTGTTTTTCCACTTAGGAACAGCTGGTACTCAAAAAAAACCTAAGTGGAACTATGATAATTTTACTGGCAAAATATCTATTAGAGCGTAAATGGCCCTGTTTGCTTGAGGTTTTAAAGCATTATAAAAGCTTTTCTTGTTTAAATCTCTTCTGCATCAAAATATTTAGAATTAATACACTAGCTCTTCGTTTAATAAATAATAAAATGCTTTTCTTATTGAGAAACACCCATATAAATCTATCCTCACATCAGGACTGACTTAAGTGATCAAAACTGCTTAGAAAATAGGAGTCTGGCCCAGCTTAGGGTTAACATGTGAGGACTGGGGTGCAGAGAAATTGTCCCCCCCACAGCTGCAGTTCTACCATCCTTGTGCTGCCTCTGAGCTGTGTTAGAACCTGTGCTGAGTCTGTCCAACTGATTAAATTTAGTGACAGAACAATCCACTTTCTTTTTCCTCCCGGGCTACTTAGATGAATCAAATAAGAGGCATTTGACAAATGCCAGGGCTGGTATGAAGTAAGAATGGGGAACAGGACTTACTTTTTGGTGAGAGCAAGTTATGCATACCATAAACTATCCCAAGGCAGCTTCACCACTGATTTGCAGCCTGTGGTGAGTCAGTCCTGTAGCAGTGAAATGGAGGGCCCCATTCATATGCTATTAGGAATAGTGGTCCGTACTTTGGTAGTAACTTCCACCCAAGCTCCCACAAGCACTTTACGGCCTGGCAGGTACACCTATGAAGTACCAATGCTTTAGCCACATGAACTGAAGCAGAACAGAAAGATGTATTTCAATGAAGGCTCCAAACAGTTTAACAGCTTCAAGCAGTTACTTGCTCACCACCAAGAGGTAAGTTTATTATATTCCATAAACTAGCAACAGCCTTAAAATGGAAGGAGAGTTGTTTTAGGGTGCTGGGTTATGATTGAATTGACTCAGTTTACCTTGACACCAGGTAACTTTCTGAGCTTCTGCAACATGGGAAAGAAACATTTTGGCTGAGACTGGGAGGAGCAGAAAAGGAATACAACTTCCCTTTCTGGTGTGGCAGCAAGCTGGGATTTGAGTGACGCACTGTGAGCCATGCCCTGAAATTTAAAGGTATTCAAATATGTACAGTAGTTATGCACCTAAATGAGTAGCCTGATATTTAGAATTGCTTTGAAGTCAGAAAGAGCCTTTAAAAACAAAGCCAAAGGAACAAGTTGTTTGCTTAGGAGAAAGAAAAGACAAGAGGTAAATTATTAGAAGTTTGACTAGGTGCCAGGAGTTTATAAATCAATATTCTTAAACTCTGGCAAATTCTATTTCCAGGTAGTCTGTGGAGATGTACCTGAGAACTAGAGAATAGAAAACACAACTATGTTTCAGCATGATGGCTTCATTAAGAACCAAGTGTGTCCTAAGCTTTACTGGTGCTTCTGGAAGTGTAAGTGAATAAAGAGGCTTTTATATTTACACAAGACCATGTCTAATCCAAGCTAAAATATCTTGCCCTGGAAACATCTTTTTACTGATTTGTTGTTCCAACACTGCTATTTAACAAATGCTCTTTCTGGACTGTTCTCTCCCTGTGCCGGACACTGGCAGAACTGCAGTCCATGAATCCTCTCACAGAAATGTATTTGAAGCTATTTCATTGGAAGAGTTTCAAATAAAAGTCTTCTTTGGTTTTCCAAATGTAGCACCAGAGCATAAGCTCTATTTCACCGTCCAGTTGTAGAATTACTCCAAGTCTGCAATGGAATTTAGAACTTGCCTCACACACATTTTGTTGTGGGTTGGCAATGAGTACTTTGGAGCTAAATTCTTCTTTTTGAGGGCTCCAATCTAGAGTTAAAGCTTTTTTAAATCACTCCTTTTGGAGCAATTAAACACGTACTACAAGCTTCAAAAAGGGCATAAAATTAATTGGTTTTGCTTTAGATAGCAAAAGAAATACATGGATTGCTACACCAAAGCCAGTTTATAATTCTCTGTGTCCATCTTCTCAGCTTTCAAATACTTCACATGCTCAGCTCATTATTTTTGAAAATAGTCATGTGTGTCTCTCACTTCTGTGTGTATACACAACCTGTATTCCCCTTGATTGTGTATCTCTAAAAATAAAGACTGAAAGGTCTTTTTTGCAAGTGCTGTCCCTTTTTTCAGGTGGCCCTAACTGGAGGCTCAGAGTTCTCAGCTGTGTGATCTATTGCGTAGTTACCCTGGATTTTTCAGATCTCAGAGATCTGTAAGTTGGGTTCCCATTGGACCTTTGTTCACGGTGCCTCTCTTTGAATGCGCAGGCAGTGCAGCTCCTCCTTAGATAGAATTTATTCTGTGGTTTTGATACCATGAGACTTCAGACTGAAAAATAGGAGGGGGAGAGTAGTTTAGGTAAGTAGTTTTCCTGTCAAAACTGTTATGTGTGTGGGTTTCTTGCTATCAAAGCTCAAAATAAACAAAGATGGGGATTTAGGTGTGCACATTGTGAAGAACCTATGCATAGTTTATAAACCTTGTGACAGTTAAAAATGTTGTAAATAGCAGAGGGATTGCTTAATGTGGAAGGAATGTGCTGAGCAAAGAACGCGCATCCCAGGAAGGGAAGAATGAGATCACTTTAGTGATGCAAACTGTGACTGAGTTAGGACTAGGAAGGTTAGAGACAGGAGGGAATCTAGTTTGAAGAAAGGCAGAGACTGTGTGGTTTCAGAGATCTGAAAGCCAGGTGGATTGGTGGGAGGAGGCATCATGTCAATCAAAATACTGAAGCAGCTGAAAATAAATCTTGTTAAGTACAATCCAGACCTCTGTTTATCTGTTCTTATGCTTTCTTCTAGATCAGCAATATTTCGATTAGAAAATTAACCTTTTGCTTCCTTAGAAGCAGCATGGCTAGCAGGACCAGGGCAGTGACTGCCACTGCTGAGGCCACACCTCGAGTGCTGTGTCCAGTTCATGGACACATGAGCAGAAGGACAGTGAGGCGCTGGATCATGTCCAGAGAAAGGCAACGGAGCTGGGGAAGGGGCTGGAGCACAAGTCTGATGAGGAGTGGCTGAGTATTAACACACAGTTTATTCACACCCTTTCTTGTTGCAGTGACTCTCTGACATGAAGAAGCTCCGAGCTGACATGTCCACTGCAGGATACCATGATGACTCTAGGCCAGATCTCCTGCCTTATAAATATGGTAAGAGTTTTATAACACTTCAGTTTTATATGGAAAGTTTTACATGCTGACTGTCTGTCTCAAGGGAGGGGGGAATAGAAAACTGGTTCCATGTGGGATTTTCATGTGCTTTCTTTTCACCTTCCTAATTCTCTGGAATTCCAGTTGAGGGAGCATGTTGTCCATTAGAGATCCCTTAAGATTTTAGTTTCAGTAATGACAAAAGCAGAATGGCATTATTGTTATGAAGAAAGAACAACAGTGTCATGGGATTTTTAAAGCTGTTCTTCTATGGCTAGTTAACATGTTAACATTGTTGCAGAAAATAATTACTTCATTATGGAATTGTGAGAATGAAATAGTGAGCTTGTTTCTAAATAGGCTTAATTACTCTAGAAGTATTTTATGCCAGTGTTCTTATTCCAGAGACAGCAATTTGCATGGGGAACTATTCTGGAGTAGTGGTGACTAAATAAATTACATTTTCCCTCCTGTCTTGAGAGAGAGCACACATTGGCACTGTGATGCTATACATGGGAATTTGAAAAGAGTGAATGTGTGTTACTCAAACCTCTGAATAGCTAGAGAATTTGGCTAAAATTACCAGAAGAAAAATTCTTGTTAGACTTTAGTGTATGCCAAAGACTTCACATCATTCATAGTTGTTCATGCACATTTATTTTTGTTGTAACTCCATTACTCCTGTTGGCATTACACCACTGATAATTCTTAGTTTGTTTTGTCCACCTGCAAAGCTACTAAAATAGTAGCATGTAGGAGATTATTTCTCCAACACAAAATGTAAGTGCTTACTTTAAGAAATTTAGAAATAAATTATGTTTACATTCTGTAAAAACTATTGTACCAACATAAAAATGTCACTGGCATTCTAACAACATTGGCTTAATCCAAACTTGCACAATTACTGTTTTATGCATTGTCCTTAGTAGTTACATAACTATTTTGGCACATGTGGAATGTCAGAAAAATGAAAAGGTATCTTCTTTCCCCCAAGGGTTTGTAGTCTATTAGCACTGCTTTCCTGGGCTATGCACTTCCTCTGTTCTATAAGCTGGTTCCTAGCTAAGTTAGCTTTGAACACAGTAGGGGATACAGAAGCTGTCATTTAATTAACTGTGTTTATACTATTGTTATTTTAATCACTATTTTAAAGGAACATTTTTCTCTTCTGTTGTTTTGCTCTTTAATCCATTTTGGAAATACTTGATGTAGCACCAGCAACATCACTCTTTTCAAAGCTGTGGTCTAATTGAAATGTGCTGAACCAAACAGGCAAAATCCACATTGTTCTTGTTTTTGCTCTCTGTGCAAATGACATTAAACAATATTTTGTCTAAGAGCAGCATTGTTCTGTGCAGCTTGTAAAACTTAATGAACATGATGAACCCTTTAATAGCTCTATTCTGTTATTTAGTAGCAGTGTGTACCCCATTCCTAGAACAGCTTATCTCCTCCCAGCCGTACAGTTAAAGCATGTGCTTCACAAAACATGGATTTCTGAAAATAACTGTTTCAGAAAGTTTTAACACTTTTTTAGGAGATGACTGTCTGTAAAACTGCTATTCCTTAAAGTGCAAAACCTTTAGAGAAGAAAGAGTGGGTTTTTTTGGTATGTACATTGATCTCATAGATTTGTAGGATTGTTGAGGTGAGGTGATTTATAAGAGACTTTTTTGGGGGGGATTTATTCTGTAAATAGCTTTAGAGAATTGGACAGGACTCAGATCAAGCCTGTACTATAAGATTTGACAGTGTAGGTCAGTTGCCTTAGTGAGTGGGAAAAAAAGAGCTGTGCCAGCACAAAACCATCAATGTAGAAGCAACTATACAACCAGAAGAATTCCTTTGTCAGCCTAGCTAATGTTGTTTGTGAAGGGAATGTTACAGTCCTAGCAGAAAACCCTTTCTCTTGCTAAGTGCTATGTAATTATGCCAGCAGAATTTCTGAAGTACAGTCAGGCAAAAAAGCTGGCATGAGCATGAACAGAGAAACCCTGAAGCAGTGCCAGAACAAAACTGTTGCTGAAGTTATGTGTGGTAAATAGACTTCAAGTTATTGTTCTGTGACAGATGAATTTCAATCTTTATGTTTAATCATTGACATGATGATATTACTTAGTTTGATTTTCCATTCAGAGTTTTTATTTTATTATTTTGGCTTAGACACTCAAAACAGCTTTTTTCAAATTAAATAGTAAAAGATAAAATTTTTCTTACCTTTTCCAGGTGACTGATTTCTGTCACAAAATATCAATTCAACATGTTAGAAATAAGAACTGACAAGGATTTCTGGAAGTCTTCGGTTTCTCCAGATGTTTAAGGAAACCAACAGTCAAATTTGGGTTCATGGCAGGAAATGCTCTGGCTGGATGTTCAGTGCTTGGTGTGCCCATATTCTGCCAGAGCAGCATGGAACTGGAGGTGTTCTGCTCACATGGGAGAAGGCTGTAAGTCTAAAACATGTGTGTATGTTTGTGTACAACTCCAAAGAACCACCTGCTGGTCTGTGCTGGGCTGTACTCCCTTCACCTGTACTCCCTTCACCAGTAAAAATGATTTGATTTCTTGAAATCCTGTTCAGCAATTTGATACCTTACTGGAACTGACAGAATGTTTAAACCATTCTTCTAAACAACAAACAGATGTTTTACTGCTTCCCAATGTAGATTTGAAGTTCAGAGAGTTGTCAGTGGTTGAGAATCACATTAGGAGAGCAAAGAAACATAGTTCATACTGTTCTTTATAAATTGTCTCCAGGTGTCACTCCTGAGTCAGACAGAAACATTTTAGAAACAAATCTGAGAATTGGTTTTCCTTTTTTTCCTTCCTGTTTCTGCTGTTGATACTTCTCTTCTTGCATTTCTTCCCATTGGTCTCTGTAATGATGCCAACTCCAGCAGGCCAACTTAACTTGTCTGAATTATTCTTAGAGGATATGTTGGGAAGTTTTTAACTTCAGTTACAGTAATATAACTGCAGAAATAACTCCCTGGCAATACTTAATGATTTATAATTAAATGAATATTGTAGTTGATAAATCCTTTCCTATTTTGTGCAACTCTGCTAATTTCTGCCATCCTTTTGAAGCAAAATCAAATGACAAGAAGAGAGCATTTGTTAGCATCAACACGTAACTATTTGGAAAGCCAGTGAAAACTCTGTAAATCCCGTAACTGAAAAAGACCTGAAATATAACTTTACTGGTAAATAAGCCATATATTTATTATTCCCTAAAGGTAAATATCACTGCAGGAGAAACATCATTCCAGTCATCTCATTTTTTTTGTGTGTTTGCACAGTCTACATAAACCAGTGTTCTGCTTAGAGGATTTAATATGTATTATACAAGGCAATGGATCAATTATTAACATAACGTAACTACAGTTTCTAAGTAACAATATCCTTTTCTTAATGTCACTTAATGTATTTATTCCTAATGCTTCTGGGTTTTTTTCATTCATTGGCTGAATCCAATATTTTACTTTATAAACAGTTTCTCAATTCAGGTATAAAACATCTCATATTAAAGCCACTTGATATAGTACACTTCTTCCAAAAAAGTTCTTAAAGGGTTGTTTGGTTGTTTGTTTTTTTTTTTAATATTAACTTCCTTCTATCAAAATTACTTAAAAATGAAGGTTGCACAAGAACCTTGTTAAGCTAGAAAATATCTTCCTTACTCCTGGACATAGATTTTGAAATGGTGTGTGCTTTAGATGTGTAGTGAGATCTGTCAGTGGGAACTATTGCTTATCAAGCTCTGTTGATCACATTCTTGCTTTCACACCCTTGAGGAGAGGAACTTTTGAACGTTAGGATGTGCAGAAAACAACGGCAACAGGCCATGACAACTGTAATTCCTCAGTTTTTTAAACCATTTGTTGCCTGTGTTTTGTCCTTACATAGATCACTGGCACTGTATATAGCTAAGGGAAAAGGGCTGGGACTTGTATGGTGGTTGCTTAAAGGAATGACACATTAGAGACCCTTTACTGTCATTGCTCCCCAGTTTCCAATGTGTGAAAAATGTATTGCTTAATAATCAAGGATTTGTGTTTTGGGGCACATCTATCAAAAAAATTAGTTTATCCTTAAAGGCTGTAAGCTTTAGGAAATAGTAGTCCACCTGTAGAAGGAGAATTACTGCTGCAAGAGACAGCATCATTCTCCAGAGCTCCGATGAAATGAACTGCACTATGCCTTTTACCTGGGGGGAAGTTCCCTGGGGTTTGATTGAAAATATGAGACTACTTTGTATTTACTTTGTGTCTCATGAGAAATACGTTTGAACCCTAACCAGCCACACAGGAAAACTGTTTCTGGCCAAATGGGAGGGAAAGCATTTCTGCCGCAGTATCTTATGATCCCATATATACAATCTCAAATAATTAGGCATAAATTAATTTCGACTGTACTTAGAGTTTGACAGCACTTTCAAATGAAGACATGGGTTCATCAAATGTGGATTCCTGTGGTGGACTTTAGTTTCACATCCCCAGTAGGTAATCAGCTGTTTATCTGGTTTTTTTTTCTGTTTTGTTTCTGGCCTTTTTTCCAGGCCCTAGGAAGTAAAACTCCATGAACTGACTGGATTAATGAATTAAAGCTGCTTGCCATGTGGTCAGGTAAGCCCTCCAGCCCTTCCTCATGCTTCAGAGTGCATAGAGTGAAGAGAAGGACTATCCCTTTCACTAACACCAAGACATTTAATCAGCTTATCTGTATATAATCTAACCACGTCTTTGGTGACCTCCAGACGTAGGCATATTTTGTTATTTCTTCTCCTGCTTTTAGATCAACATTTCTCTTATTAAGTCCCTTTACAGTTTTTTGAATAGTACCAATATCATATCAAGTAGATATCAGTTGTAGGATACATCAGGAGAGCAGGAGTGCATAACAAAGTCCAACAAAGACAAATGTAAGGTGTTGCACCTGTGAAAAAGTAATCCAGGAGTGCAGCAAAGGCTGGGATCTTTCACTGAAGTCAATGGACAAAAGCTTAAAGAACTGGATCCAGCTTGTCTGTCCTGAATTTCACTAAATGTACCTGTGGATACCATGAAAATACTTTCATGAATATCTGTTTTCTTGAGATCACTGTTGAGAATGTGATTGTCCTCTCCATGATTGAAAAGGCTAAAGATCATCTTAAAAGCAAATCCTGAAATTACTCTGTACATTAAGTACCAAATGGTGCTTCATCAGAAACATGGATGATATCCCAGCCATAACTGAGGTTTCTTCCCCCAGACTGTGAACGTATGGAGCAAGTCAGAAACAGTTTTATGACTTCAGCACCAGCACTGACTTCCTAGTGAAAGTTTTGGCATAACCCACAGTCTCTACCCTTATTTTCTTCTGTCAAACCTAAATCAGATTTCATCAATTCCTATTTATCCACTAATCTTGAAGAGGGAGAAAAGCCTGGGACAGAAAGCCTTCAGCTGTGCACCTGGCCCATAGAAACAAGTTCAGAAGCCACAATAAGCATTTCCATCTGATAGAGACTAGAATACAGATCTGTTAGACTGCTCCACTAAAAACAGTTTGTGCATTCCCACATGGTGCATTTTGTGGGAAAATAAGTCTCACAGTTAGTAATGTGGTATGAAATTACAGCTCCTTACACAATGTTTTTCTTTTATATTTCTGTAGTCAAAAAGGCAATTAACTTAAATACGGTAAAGAGAGAGAGCCTGTAATTCTGATCTGTCTGTGGCAGTGATACTGGATAGAGGCAGTTATTGCTACTTGCTAGAAATTACTGGTTAACTTTGTATTTAAAATAAATTCTATTAGAATAAAACATCAAGATACAAGTTAGATGTGTAAACTATTTTCATTGTGACAATCTGTAGTCAAAGATTTTTATTTTTCCTGTGAGGAGACCAAATACATTTTCAGAAATATTACATTCACTGTGTATACATCTACCTGGCTGGGAAGGAGATGTCCTCTAAACCTATTTTTCCATGCTAAGTACTGCAGTTTTAGCCCAGCGACAGTTCTGTATTATGGAAAAATAAGTGAAAAATGCAGATAATGTTTTGAATCAAAATTGTAAAATATTAATGTAGCTCTCCTTTCATTTTTAGAATGTAATCTTATTAAATTTCTCGTAGAAACATGGCTATAAGCAAAAAAGTAGCTAAAAACCCCCAAATGAACTAAGCAAAAAGGCCAACCAAACCCTAATAGATGATAAATGAGGCTAATTTGGAATTGAGAAGCAATCACCATGAAAAAAACCCATGAAGTTTTAGAGACAAGAACAATTATTATGAACTCCTGTTTGGAGATCTTTCTTTTCTACAGTTTGTAGTATTTAGCACCTGCTCCAGAAATGTCTTCTAAAAATAACCATTTTCTGTTTCAGACAAAATTTACACTGAAAATTATCTTGGTGCAGCTGCTCAGTTTTTCTACAATTGTGAGTTGCCAAAAAAGGAACAGCAATTCCTTGGGGACCTCAGAGTTATATCCTTTTTCTGTAACATGATCCCATGTAGTGGAGCTGTGATGGGAGTCCATTATTACTGCTAGCTGTTCTTAGAGTTGCTCAAACTGAGAACTGAGAAGTCCTTTGTAGATGATCCTCGCTCTTTTACAATTTCTGTGGCTTTGTAGTTCCATAATTACTGCCCCTTGATGGCACAGTGCCCCAAAAATGAATACTTTGATAATTTGCTGCTCTCTTGTACTCCTTGTCACCTCCGGTGTTCCAGTGCACCACCGCCCTCGTGTGAAAACTACTGTGAGAAGAGTAAGTAGATTTCTGCAATACTCTGTGGCTGTGCTGGGCATCTTCATGTTGTATTTTATATTCAAGTTTTATGTGTTGGATGTTTTCTGTACATTAGTTATTGCTTATGATTAATGTAATGCATCTCTTTTATTTCATAAGGTACCGATTCAAGTGGAATTATTTGGATTTGTTTGGGCTTAGGAGTGATTTTAATACTCACCCTGTTCACCTTAATGGTCTTGTTTAAATGGAAGAACCTAAAGCAACTAAAAGAAAAACTGGAAAACACAGGTGAATAAATAAGATTATTCATCAAATAGTCTTAGATCATTGTACATTTTAGCTACTCTTACCATGTAAAAACTTTGCATATAATTTATATTCCAGAGTCTGATGACTTTTGATGACTGTCTTTGTTGGATTGTTTGGTATTCCTCAAATAGTCTCCATGAAGTTATCATAGTTATTAGGGAATAAATATCCCGATGGTGACTTGCAAAAGCAGCAATCTCTCTTTGTTGGTTCTGGATCCTGTCAGGATTGTGTTGTTGTATATTCATACCTGGCCTACTTGCTGCTGTTTGAGAAATCATTTATGAATCCTAGGCAGAGGATACACATTTAATATTAGCTTTTCATTTTATAAGACTTTAAATAATTTTATTTAATATTGTAGTCTTTGAGAAGCATATGTGGTATATTTTGTGAAGGTGAAAAAAAGTAAGTTTTTTTCCATTTTACAAATACTATATTTGTGAGTGTTCAGACAATAAATAACAACTGATTAGAAAATGTGTTGGATTACTTCAATGCTTATTCTGAATTATAGGGGTTGTATTGTCATAGAACAAAAGATTATCATCTGTAACTACACCTTAAAACTTTCACTATATCTTAAAACTTTCACTAAGGTTAGAACATAATTGCACCATAATGAAATCTGGATCTTTAATAGATCTTTGTTTGGTATAGCATGATGTATGTACTAAATTAACTTCTATATATTTACAGACTCCTCTGCAGAGCCGAATAATATTCTCAAGGATAATGTTGAAAGCAGTGTGAATACAGAAGAAATCAAACACACAATTCCAAGTGAAACATTAATGTATTCAGTGGAAGAATGCACTTGCAGTGACTGTGGCTTGGTAAAACCTCAGACTGGCTGTGAAACTTCATTTCCATTACCAGCTACTGAAGAACGAGCTACTGTTCTAGTTACCACCAAATCTTTTGATTGTTACAACTACATTCTGGGTGTTGGATGACTGGGAGAGAAGTGCATTTGTACTGAGTAATAATAAATGAGTTATTCCAGTGTAGCTGTTAATCTTAATACTTGCAGTCAGTGGAGAAGGCAGCACATCATCTTTATAGATCTCCCATTGTGCTTTCATGAATATTGTTACATCTTTTCTAATTCTAGTATTTCATTTGTCAAGTATTTCTACATTATTCTCAAGCACTCAACTAGTTACTGGAATTTTTAATTTCTGAAAGTCCTTACAAAGGACAGCTTTATCTGCCTTTAGAAATTGTATCTACTTACACCAGATATATACAAAATAAACAAGTTTTCAAATATATATGTTTATGTTAGACTCAAATCTTGTGCCAAAAATTACTTGATGGTACACGAGGACTGTTCCAAGAGGTAGAAATGAAGACCTACAGTACATGCCCAGTCTTGAAAAGAATAATTTCAACACTTGAAATAGGAATGTTCTAAAGATGGATACCTTGTAGAGTATGGAAGCCCCTGGGTTCAGCAGGTATCACTGGGTCACCCTTAGGGAGGTTGTGGTGCTGGGGAGCACAGATCATAGAATCACAGAATATCCTGAGCTGGAAGAAACCCACAAGGGTCACTGAAGTCCAGCTCCTGGCGTTCACTGCAATCCCTGCGATCCCATGTATTTCCTAGTGGTACAGGCTTTCCTTTCAGTGCCAAGTGCTTTCAGACTGAGATTTATTTCTCTTTTACTCATTTTTTTACTTACTCTTATTATATTTACAAGGATGGGTGATTAGTCATGCTAGACTACTCTGTGGCCTAAAATTAGAAATATACTTCTGTCACCTTGCCTTCCAAGCATTAATGTTGCTTTCCTAATATTAGGCTACAATTTTATTCCTGGAAAACTGCAACAACAGAAGCAACAACCACACAAGCAACCACAACAACAATCATCTTTATTTGTAGCTAACTTTCTACTTCAGGTTCCCGCATGAATGATCAATTAAAACATGCACAAAATCTAAGAATGATCACAGTTACAGCATCTTTAGGAGGCTGACACAAAGTTTGGGGCCAGTTGGGAGTTAAGTGGTCTATATGGATTTGGCCACACAGAGTCAACACCTCTCAAATAGGCCTAGAGACCTATTAAATTATCATCACTTTGTTTTTTGTTTTTATTTAATGACCCTTTCCGAGCTTTCACCTTGCATAGCACATGCGACAGCAGAGGACACTTTATGTCCACTTTTCTCACCCTTCCTTTCCCGGTGTCCGTCCCTGCCCCGCAGGATGCCTCTGCCCGGGTGGCTCCGGGCGCGCAGGAGCTGCGGCAGCGCAGGGGCCGGGCGGCTCCGCGCCGGGGCGCGCTGAGGGCGCGCTGAAGAGCCCCGGGCCGGGAAGCGCTCGGCGGCGCTCCCGGGGCCGTGTTTACCTTCCGGGGCGCCGGGCGGGTTCCGGGGCGGGCGGTGGCTGCCGGCCCGGCCGTGGCTGTGCGGGAGAGCGGCGGCTCCGGCGGACGGAGCCCCGCGGGCACCATGAGCGGTGAGTGCGGCCGGGCCGGGCCCCTCTGCCCGGGCCCGCCGGGCGCTGTGGGGGCTGGCGCGGGCAGAGCGTGCCCGGGGGCTCGGGCGGGAGTGGCCCTGCCCTTGTCCCCCCCCGCTTCTCGCTGGTGCCGTGCTGAGGCACGGAACACTTGGGTCTCTTATAACCACACCCCGTTCCTTATTCCGGCTCCCCAAGTCCCCCCGAAGTGGTGTTTTACCCCGTTTTAAATCCTTAATCCTGCCCTTGAGCGTGGCACTGGCTCACAGCACAAGTGATGCTGGGCTCGGGCATCTGTGTTGCCTCAGCTGTGCAAAATCATAGGAAATAGTCCTGAGGAAATAAATGACCAAGAGAAAATAAGAATTAAAAAAAATTAAAAATATGAACTCGGGAGCATGCAGTCAGTGGGAGAGGTGAGAGCCACGACTTGTGGAAAGAGGGTCTCTGTTGCTATGTCCCTAACTGAGTCCCCGTGAGGTTGTGTCTGTTTGGATGTGGTAATTTCTGCGTTAGAGGGGAGTGCTGCGGGGGTGTGCTAAATCCTGAGGGTAAATGTGTGTTTAATCCTGAGCTTTCTGAGGTGTTTGTCAAGGAAATACTTAAAGCTTTGCATGCGAATTGTGACCTATAAACTACAGGACTGGAGGAAGTAGATCCACTTGAATGGGCTGGCATGGAGAGTTATTTGTTAGGATAGAGAAAGAAAATCTTTAGACTTTTCTTGTAGAGGTAAAGGACAAGTGATACTTACTTAATATGTATTAAAACACATTGGCAAGGGTTTGTTTGGGGCTTTTTGAGAAGGGAGGTGCTTTAGTAAAAACTTTGATGGGTCTCTCTGTACAACTTCAGCAGTGGAAGTTGCAGACAACACTCTGCACCTGAGAATTGGATCACGCGTTGATCTCCCACCCTGATTTAATACATGGTAGTCTTTGTTGCCAAAGGGAGTAAGAAAAAAACTGAGGACTTAACTGGAGTAACTAAATGCTACATGTTTATGGAGAGCAGTCATTTCTGGAAGTGAACTGAAAAATAAAACCACTTCACTTGTATTTTTCTTTGTTTTGTTCTCACCTTTATGGTAGGAAGAAAATAGAAAATTTTTGTGGAAGAGATGAGGGAAAAAAAAAGATTATTGTGGGGAAACCTATTGTGAAAAATGCAAGTAACAGTGAAATCTTTCAAAGCATGGGAAAAGAAAGTTCCTCAAATGTTTCAGGTCTTGACACAATATAAACTAAATCCTAATTACAAAATCTGTAAGAGTCATCATTTTCACATGGGAAACCTCAGCCCTTCAATGATGAATTCAGACTGGGACTAGCCTTGTGCAAATTAATGCAAATTAGAGCCTAAATCTTCCTAGGAGACTAATCTTTGAGAGCTCTATTTGGGTTCTGTGACTCAAAAGGCAAGGTAACACCACATGTGGCCTAAAGCTTCATCGTGTAGTTATTTTTATTACCTTTAATCTTTTTTTTTTTTAAGACAATGAAGAGATACATGTTTATGAGAAGAGAAACATTTAATTACTTAAAACAGAGTAATGCCTAGGGTGACATTACCAGTAGTGGTTCAATTGCATGGTAACCACTCATGTATAGCCCCTGCCGAGAATTATAAGGTTTTTCCAACAATTTCGACTAGACATCAAGATAACAAAAAACCCCACTAATGTTGCACTTTGCCAAACATGACTGTTATACAATGCTGTACAGTATTTTTGTAGAATAATGTAAGTCAAACTGATCAGAACAGAGAAATACCTATCATTATCATGCTTGTTTCAGATAAAGGAGATGGCTCATGTTAACATCTCATCAATTTTAACCATATCCTTCTTTAAGTGCCTGTAACAGCACTGTCTGCACTTATTTCTATGCCCAGTTTTAGGCCTTTTAAGTACAGAGCTGTTCCTAAAATATAGATGGAAGTACTTATTTTCTTGATGGCTATTATTATGTTTAATGTTTATTTTCTTTAGCTATAGTGTATTTCTAGTGGATGTGAAGGTAACTTCCTGTTGATGTAAGCATTACCTTAATATTACTAATGCTACGTACTAATTACATGCTCATATTTTATTGTACAATGCTGAGTTGGCTAAACTTCAAAGGCAAGTAATACAAGGAAACAAGATTAATGTGCTTGTCAATAATTGAGGGTGTTGTCGTTTGTTTAATGACAGTTTCAAAAAACTTAAAAATGCAACCCATGGCGGGGGCTAAGGCATAGAATCATAATAAAGTAGTATAAGGTAGCATTTAAATTAGGTCTGTGTTTGTTTTATCTTAAACTTGCACCCTCAGAGCCTGTACTAGAGCAAGCAAAAGGGATTGCAGCCTGAAATTTTGCATTCAGGACATAAATGCAAGTTATATAAGAGCAATATGAGATTTATTTATTTTACTTCTATGCTGCATGTGGTGCTGAAGAGAGCTTTACCTAGGAATAACTGGATGAAAATCCTGCTTTCCTTTACTTGCATGTCAGTTTGCTGCTGCTGTAGGTGTGGATGTTTGTGTCAGGGTATGGAGAGAAGTTTGTTTTAAAAATAGGAAAGCATGACCTTGAACAACAAAAAATGAGGAGGGTCACAGAGGCAGGTGCAGTACCTGAGCCTATTTTAAACCCTTTTTGGCTGAGTAGATGGTGGGAGGAGTCCCTTTAAGTTTCTTAGTTTTTGCAACCTCATACTTATGTTTTCACAATTATTTTTAGAGTCACGTATGAACTTCCTTTTTTATTGCAATAGTCTAAATACAGCCTTTTTCTGAGTAATGCTGTTTTTATGCATTCTATGTTTTGTATTTGTATGTGTGTTGCTACAGGTTTTACTGCTGTTTTGAATCAGGAAAAGGGTATTTTAGTCAGTTTGTAATACACTGTTAGTCTTTAAATCAGCTGGAGTTGATCACACTTAATTCGTGCTCTTGTCTGGAAAAAATGTGGGTTTTTTTTTCCATGAAGACTTAGTTTAGAAAATGAAGATGTGAAAGAACTAAATCTTAAATGGAGTTAGTAGAGGTTTATTTTTACCTTCCACCTCCTTGAAACAAAACCATCACTAAATGTACCATATTTTCTAGGCTTGTTACAAAGAAAAATATACCCTCAGCATGAAAAGAGACACAACTTAATCTTTCAATTTTAGAAAAAAGTTAGACTTTGTGAATGTTCTTTTTCTTCTCCTGTAAAATTTCTGTTAAGCAACAGCAGTAGAACAATTTAAGATGTTCCTTGAAGAGAAACCTCAGTCCAGCCCTCGTTAGAGACATTACGTGGCCTTATAGCCCTGTTGATGGTGAGGGTGAGCTGAACTGCTTCAGAAATTATTGGTTGTAATCTCCTGCAGTTGTGATTCTTAGTCTTGCAAATTTACAAGTAAAATGAAGAGAAAATACATATTGTACTCAGTATGGGTTCAGTTAAGGTTGTTTGGTATCACGTGCTTTAGTGGCTTAGAACATCAATTAGTATAGTGAACCTCTGTAGGTATTCTGTATTTAAGCACCTTTTAATATTGATCACAGTTTGGAATCTAGTTGCAAACCATTTCTATTACCAAATAGATACAAACAGATGTGAATTTAAAAACTAACATGTATTGCATTTGGAAGACAAACTTGGTCTTCCCACCTACTAATATTTTCATTTGATAGATGTTTTTCTGGTCATGAAATTATTAATTGCATGCATTTGTTCTGATGTTATCTCAAGCTGTCAATATAAAGAGAAATACTGTGTTATACCTCTGCTTGTAGGTATGTGGGTAGTATAAGACTGTAAGAGTAATGAGTTTTGAAACAACAGAGGAAATCTGCAGAGTTGTGTATATTCAGTGTCACTGAACATGAGGGCTTGCACCAAAAGCTGGGATTGTTTTCCTTATTTTACAGTTATGTGATTTATTATAAAGCATATGGATACATAGGTGTGTATACATCTCCATTTTGGCAATGTATGTGTAGTAAGAACATTGAAAATAGTTTAATAAATTGCAATCTCTGAAGGAGCACAAAGTGGAATGGTAAGGATTATATTAATTTAGCCTTATCTTCACAATGGCATAACTGGCATAGTTGTTAGGAAGTTAAAACCCATTTGGTGTGGGGTTGGTTCCTAGAGTCCTGGACTGGCACTGAGCATTGTTTGTGTGCACTGAAGTGCTTGACTAACAGCCCCAGACCTCACACATCACATGTCTGCACAGTTTGAGTCAGAGTTCAAAATGGGAAGCGCAACTTCTTGAAAACGCACTGTGATCAGCAAAATCAGCATTGTGAAGCTTAGTTAGCAACTATGCGTGTTTTTCCTGTTGTTTTCATTATTCTGGCATACCGTGGGGATTTTCTTCTATTAAATGAATACATGAAACTACATAGAATATGAATTATATTAATATATTTAGAGATGAATATGAATATATTACATATATATATTATATGTATATATAATACATTATATCAGTATAATGTGTATTTGTATATTATATGAGTATATATATTTAAACAGAGGCAGAATCATTTCAACCAGACAAATTCTGTCTGGTCCTGCTGGTTTAAGAGCAAACTGTTTTGAATGGGATTATGAAGACAGGAAATTCTGGGATTTGGACCTCATACTGTCAGATAGCAAGAGGAAGCACATATCTTTGATGTCATCTGTCTTTACTAGAGGGCTTAGTGTGTGGTGTTTGATTTTCAGTGTCAGGAGGAATTTGCTCATGCAGAGTTTGGATAATTGGCTTTCAGTCCATATGTACGTTGGTTGTATGTTCTTTGAGGGAGAAAGGAGAATAGAATGACCTTAACTCCAGAGATGTCACTGAGGTTTCTGATGGATGTGTTGAACTTAAGCTCAGAATAAAGAAATTACAGAGGAAATGTAGGTTATCTAAAAGATAAATTTTACCATATTCATGGGAGTTTATAAAGGATATTCCAACAAGCAAAGTATTATGCTGTTGTTGAAATAGCTTGAGAAGTTAAAAGTTGTCTTGCATAGTTCCTTATATAGTAACAAAATAGATTTATTAGGGTGTTAATCCGAAGAACTATGCTGGTAGTTAAATTTTAAGGGATTTATTGTGACAGTTGCTCTCTGTTCACCTGACTTAAAACTCTTTCTGCAGTAAGGTTAATTGACAGTAAGAAGATGCTCCTGCTGTCTCTTCCTTGTTTTCCATTCTTTTCTAGTACTGTGGTGCTGTACTACACTGGTAGCTGTGCTAAGAAGCTCAGGGCAAGCTGTGCATCAGCTTGAATAATTATGCTGTATTTGGTACTGCTGAAATAGATCTTCAAAATATTACTAAAATGAGAATTTAGATGATATTTGAAACAGTATTGCTGCCTGTTAGAAAAAGGCTACTTGAAACCTCAAAGCGCAGTTTACACTGTCATTTTACTTAGCGAAAATACATTAGTTAATTTAGTGGAATAATTGGCATGGGAAGAAAGTTTTCAGGGCCCAAAAGAAATAAGTTTGTGTTGGCCAAGTGTATTTTAAAAACCAATTTATTTTAAAATGATATGATTTTGTTGGATTTCAGGTTCACAGACCAATGACACTAAAAGACAATTTCTTCTAGAACGGCTACTGGATGCAGTTAAACAGGTGAGAAATCCAACACACATTTCTGCAGTGGCTTGCTCAGAGTTGTCACTACTAGCAGGGACTGTCTTTGGTCTTTTTCCTTCTCTTTAGCAAAGAGAAGGAAAAAGAAGAAAAGGAAATGAAGAAGAAGCTGTGGCTTTCACACAGTACTACAGAGTTTTTGTCTGGTAGCAAACAACTACTATACAGTGTTTATTTAAAATTCTTGTTCTGGACAGGTTATATTTGTAATAGATCTATTTTAAATATACGTAATACTATAGAATATGTATTAGGAATAGATGTTCTTGTAATCCTGATAGGACTGAACTAAATTGCAGTGTACTGCAAAGTGTAACTTAGTTAATGTTTTAGAGTAGCAGGTTCTTTTCTTTGCACCAGATTTTTAGTGAATGGTTAAAATACATGTAAAGATGTGATTTATATATGTATGTCTGTATTTGTATCAACGTGAAGTTCAACAAGTAGAATTTCTTAGACTGGATTCAATTTGGGAGAGCTTGGGAGGCAAAAGAATGCCTCAGAAGTAAGCCAGTGAAATGTTTTATAAAGAGTGGTTCTTCCGTAATTGTGGCCCTGAGCTGGGTAGGAGCAGTGTTTGGTTTTGTGGGTGCACATTTAAAACTCAAAAGTGGTAATTTCCACTCAGTTTTCAATTTATTGAAGGACCTGCAGGTGTGTTGCTCAGCCTAGCAAGGGTATATTTGAACTGCGAGAGTAGTCCATTAGTGTAACATGACGCTCTAGAGCGCTTTTTGGATGCAGGTTGTATTTGTCAATACTTTGTTTTGTGCTGCTTCCTTTTTTGATATGGCTTTGTTTCTTATATAGAAATAGCTCAGAAAACAGAATTTATTTAGTCTAACAAAAAGTTATTAAAATTTCTTAAAATCTGTTTGTTGCAGTGTCAAATACGGTTTGGAGGAAGAAAAGAAATTGCTTCAGACTCTGACAGCAGGTAAAATAGTCTAAGATTAACATGCTTAGATTTTGTGTCCTAATGACACAAAATACATGGCACGAAATATTTGACAAGCTCAAAAAACTACATTGCACGAAAGGTGGGTGATCTGAAACTGAAATAACATGACTATCAGCCCCTCTAGCAGGTGAGCGTGATTTTTCAAATTGATTGTCAATTCTTCTCAATGTAATCTGTGCCTCAGCTTTCAATCATGACGAGACTGTGGGTATAATTAGATTATACTGCTTGCAAATAATGAAATTACTGCATAGAAGGGATCTTTCGCTGCTTATAAGACAATGGTTCACTTTCCATTCCCTATTCAGAGGTCTGGAATGAAGTTGCTGTATAGAAACATAGTTGACTGTTCTTTTCACATGTGTTCATTAAAAATCCTCTTGCAGAGTGACCTGTTTGTGTGCTCAGTTTGAAGCTGTGTTCCAGCATGGCCTGAGGAGGAGCCGGGGATTAGCACTGACAGCAGCAGCAATCAAACAGGCAGCAGGTTTCTCCAGCAAAACTGAAACAGGTAAGCTGCTAATTGTAACTCTCCTATTTTAATTAGTTCATATGTTCAGTCAAGTGGTATAATTTCTAGTAGAAGTTTTAAGCATTGCACCAAGCTGCAGATTATCGGTAGAATACTTTACCCTTGGTGTGTTGTAGAAGTAGCAGTAAAAATGACTGTTGCTTCTTAGTCTAGTTTAACGTGCATTCCAAATTTCTCTAGAAATGCTGCTGTTAGGAAATCTGCACTTCCTACTGTTGCATCATGTATGGTGGCAAATTTATTTTGAATTCTGGCAGGGATAAATGTGTAACTCTGCTGTTAAGTTTTTAAAACAATGTTTTCATTCTTGACCTTGTCTTACTCAGTTCTTTAAATGCCATATTTTATATAGGTCAGACATGTTTAACTTCTAATTGTTGATGTAATTTTAGAAAGAAAGTTATATTGCTTGTATTGGTTGGGTTGGTTTTTATTACTTTCTCCACATTTAAAGAAAAGATTCCTTTATTTTTCTCTTCACCATGTTTCTCTTTTTTAAATCAGAACTACATTAAGACACTGATCAGTTTTTATCAATATTTGGGAACAGCACAAGGAAAGTGTTTCAGTGGAAAGAGATATTGTTGCCTTTTAAATGCAACACTTCTGTTTGCTAAAGTAACATGGATTTGTTATTTGCATGTCTACGAATTATGGAGCTACCTGTTCCTTTGGACTTGCCTTCTAACATTTCACATCAGCAGTAACATAGAGTTCTAAAGAAATCTTTTCCTTTCCATAATATGTTTCAAGTTGAACATATGAACCTGTGGATATAATACTAGCTTAAATGTGCTTTTAAATGTGAATTCTATGTAAAAGTGTCAGATTGAATCCTTTAATTTGTGTGGCTTTTTCAATGAAGTGAAAAGTTCTAAGTGCTTAAATAGCCTGAGTTCTGTAGGAATAAATAACCTATTTAACTGGTGGGTTGCACGAAGAGGGTAAATGATTCACCTTTGTTCAAAGTTATATTGTTACCTGTTTGTTTCATAAATTTACATGTGAATGCATTCAGGTAGGAGCTTAGTGGTTTTCTTAGTGGCGTAGTTGTCATTGTTGTTATTATTATTATTATTATTATTATTATTATTATTATTATTATTATTATTATTATATTTCAGAGCCAGTGTTCTGGTATTATGTGAAAGAAGTCCTGAACAAACACGAGCTGCAGCGCTTCTACTCTCTGAAGGCCATCACTACAGACATTGGCAGAGGCCGGGCTTGGCTGCGCTGTGCATTGAATGAACATTCCCTGGAAAGATATGTTCATATGCTGCTTGCAGATAAGAATCGCCTCAGGTACTGTGTGTGATACCTTTGTAATGCAGGAAATGTATTGACAAATGAAGCACTGTCTGAAACCCCAGGCAGCCAACCAAAAGCCACAGCTGTAGTAGTCCCCCATATTAATTGCTATGCTCGTCAAGTCACTTAGCATCATCTTTTAAAATTTTTGTCAGCCATTAAGATAGTGGCTTGTGCCTATATCAACATGTGACCTGTTCCCTAAATCCCTTACCTGTTCTTTCAACAGTTTTCCTCACTGCAGTCTTGACACCATGCTTTAAGGTGCCTCTCTTATTCCACTAAAATAGTACACAATTGCAGCCTTGTCTGATCAATCCATTAGGTGGTAATTGCTTGTTGCCTTTTGGAGATGCTCATCCTGTAATTGCAAAGCTCCAGCAGTGCAGCAGTGGGGAGCTGCTGCTGCAGATCACTGGGAAGTGGTTTGGCAGCAGTTTGTGAACCTTTTGTTACGGTTACTGAGAATAACTTACTATGCATTGTGAAATCCTAAAGTACTTTGGAAGTGCAAAGTGCACTTAAGTTCATAAACTGAGTCCTGCCTTTTTCTTATACATCTTCAACTCCTTTTCTTTATGAAAATTTGAGGTGTTTTTTTATCAGTAACTGTTGAGCTTGTTTAAACCACTTGATCAAGTCCAGTGGATGCAGCAGAAAGGCGTTTTTTCCATTTGCATTGATTAATGGATCTACTGGATAAGATTATTGCCAGAACTGAGTTCATTAGTACCTCCTTTTCATTTCTAGTTTGTTCCAGTCATCTGTAGCTTTCTTGCAAAACAGATTTTGATGAAATCAAATAAAGACAAATGGAACAATAAAGAAGAAGGTCTGAAAACCATTGTGAGAAAATTAGTGGCTTGGATTATTACATCGCTAATTACTCTCATGCTTGTAGCAATCCTTGCACAGTATCAGGATTATCAGCACACTGCATTGTAATGCTATTTCTAAAAAGGTTTATTCCAGAATATTTGAGACTTAAATGTTACCCTAATTCAAATGAGATTTACAGAATCAGTTCACATCCCCAATTATATGTTTTGGAAACTTTAAAATGAATCTGTCAAAATTATTTAATATATAGATTGAGGGTTTTTTTGCTATATGTTTTGTTGTTTAATTAACTGCATGCTGATAGTAAAAATACAGCATTCTGCTACGAGAAAGAACCAGCCTTAGAACAACTAAATTTATGTGTTGACAGTAAGAAAAGTGGTTTTTTTTTTTTACATCTGAATTCATAGTTTACTGTACCCTAACTATTTAAGGTAATTGGTGTGGGTTTGGATATTGAAACAGGTCACAGAATAATAGAATATTAGGATTTGGGTTAGAAGGGGCCCTTAAAGATTGTGTAGTCCAACCCTCCTGCCATGGGCAGAGACCCCTTCCACCAGAGCAGGTTGCTCAAGATAAAGGGAACCTTTTTGTTTGTATTCGTGTGTTCTAACCTTATATAAAACATCTATAGCAGTAGATACAGAGAGATGCTGTGACTGCTAATGCAGTGTGAACCCCCAGGCCCTGAGTGTTTTTTTTTCCCCTAAAAAAGTGCAGAGCTAAAACTAAAGAAAAAAATACTCTTTAGCATGTCTTCTGTAGAATTGGCTGAACAGTTATCGATTTCAGAACTGCAGGGAGTTACCGTGACATAAAATTTAATCCTTTGTGGTACTACTACTTATTCTTCAGAGTTTTCTTGTCTTTCAGAAGTGAAATATATGTTACTATAGGACTGCATGTTCTTTTTTTTCCCCTTAAATTACAGTGTCTTCTATGAAGACTGGTCTTTTATGATGGATGAAGAACGTTCTAGTATGATCCCTACGATGGCAGCTGGTAAGACTTTCTCTTCAGTATTACTGCTCTTGGAAAACTACTGCATTTTGGGGTGTTACATCTGTTTCTGGTTGTGAGGAACTTCTCTAATACACTGTTTATGTGGAGAATGTGTGTCAGAGGCACAGCCAGGGTGAATAGTCAAGATATTATGCCAATTTATGCTATGAATTGATGGATTGTTAAAATCCTGGATCGGCCTTCCTACAATTAAAAAATCTTTCACATCAATTTTTTAACTCCTCAGCAGTCAAGGCTAACTTAAAACCAGTGCAATTTGGAGAAAACAAAGTGGGTTATTCCTGACTAGAAAAGAGTAATGATGGCATTTTATAGTAAGATCCAAATTACAGGTAAATACAGGTAAGGAGAGTAAGAATAAGGAATGATAACAAATAATTTACTTTCCTAGAGTTCAGCCACGGAAGTGATGTATTATTTTATACCCCTTTTCTCAGAAACATGGTCACATGCTTCGTTCTGCAAGACAAGGTTCTTGGGCGTTTTTGCTAATAGCATATAGGAACCAACAAATACTAAAGTTGCAGTGAAATGGGTTTAAATAAAAGATTATAAATAAATGAGTTCACAGTACTTTTTGATTATTTAATGTGCAGCTGAAGAGCCATCAAGATGAATTCAGAACTGATTGCATCAGCTTGAATATAATCTAGAAAGGAATGAATGGTACATGAAAGAATAAGAGTTCATGCATTGGGAACTGTGGGAAATTTTTGGGAAAAATGTTTTACATGTCATAGCTTCGTTAATCCTTAGGTTCTATGTTCATAACTTCCTTGTGAAGTATATGGTGCATTTTTGGTCTCTTTTTCCCCTTTTTTTTTATCTGAAGGTCTGAACTCCATTCTTTTTGCTATCAACATTGATAATAAGGATTTAAATGGACAGAGCAAATGCACACCCACTGTGTCAGATTTGTTAAAGGAATCCACACAAAATGTAACTTCCTTATTGAAAGAGTCCACTCAGGGTGTCAGCAGCCTCCTCCGGGAGATCACTGCCTCGTCTGCGGTCTCAATTCTCATAAAACCTGACCAGGACTCTGACCCGCTGCCTGTTCTGTCAAGGAATGTAAATGCTGGTAAGCTTTTATGCAATATTAGTGCCGTTCAGAAACTTAGAAAATATTCAAGTGTGTTTAAATGACTTTTTAATTTACTTCTAATGCACTATTATAGAACAGAAGTCTTAAAAATAAGTGCACTACACATACAAACCAGTTGAGTGTGTAATTAAAAAGCATGAATTTGGAAATATTGGGTGTGAATGCTGGATGGTAACTGTGTATTTCAGCATTCTTGTATCACTGTGAGAGGAAGGCTAAACTGTTTTATTGGTAGTACTTTGCTTGTGACCTGAATTTCAATTTCTTGTTCATAAAATTATGCTTTGGAGTTTGTGATGTAATGATTTTTCATTTTTAATGTTTTCTTTTGGCATCTTGCCTGTCACACATACACTGATGTACCTCTGTTGTTATGTATCAGATACAAGTCTTAGCTTGTAATCTTCAAGTAGTGACTGTGTTTACAGTCTGAATTCCTTTGCAAAGCAGATAATTGCCAAAATGAAAATTTACTCATACACTCTTTACCTCTGGAGGTCTTAGTTTTACAACCAGCTTGTATGATGTTAGTTACTAACAACCACCCAAAAATCTTACTCTCTTGTAATTTGAAATCAGTCCATCAAAATGTGATTTTCGTTATATATTTCTCTTCCAAAAATAACAAAGGAATATTCTATTATCTTTGTTTCCGGAAGTTGAGCTAGAAGTTTGTTCTGCTTTGTAAAATTACAAAACTGCAGGAAGATTTATGTGCTTTTCAGTTAAGAAACAAGGTTTGAGTTTAGGCATTAAATTGTTTTGGTTATGAGAAAAAGGCACAAACTCCACATGTGAATCTGGTAGGAATAGCAGTTGAGATAAAATCTGTTTTTTATTGGCATTTAAAACGGACTTTGTCTTAAAAGATGGTTTTTAAAACGAACTTGTGGTAAAGCTTTTGTTGTATAGCACTTAAATGAGATTAAAATTGTAGGTGATACTTGACTTGGGATAACTTTGTTAGTATAGAATAGGCTTGCAAGATGAAATAAGACAGTAATTGACCATATGGTGCATATGACTCCACAACATGATGAGCTGATGTGTACAGTACCTGTGTATATGGAACATGAAAGGTACAACTTCCAATAAAGTGTCACTTTAAAAAAAATTGAGTTTGTTCAAGTGCAGTTAAATGTGGAATGTTAGAGCAAGTCAGATGTTTTCATTAAAAGTCTGGGTTCTTTGTTGGAATTCTATTTGCAACCAGAATGGGTTTTAACATCTTCTTTAAAGTATGTTAGTGTGTTTTGTGGATATATAACAGCTGGACTTGAATTAAACAAAGCAATTTAGTCCCAGTGTGAGGTGTCTTGGTGAGTAAATTTCTGATATTTCTTAGAGTGCTTCAGCTTTGCATTTAGCTTCATGTGCACATCAGATTCAGTGAGAATAGGTAGTAGTTTAAAATAAGTGCTGTCACTGAATACATCTGGTGTAATCAGAGAGATTTCATTGTATTTCTAGACCAAGAGCTAATTAGCTGAAAACTGACTGTTCAATTTTTAAGAGTACAGACAAAACTATTTGATTGCAGGTTGTGGATTTTGTTTGTGTTGTGAGTTTGTTTTTTCTAGTTTTTCCTCTTAAAGTACTTCGTGTTTTCTCTGTTGTGCACACCTGCTCTGCATTATACACTAGGTGTAGTCCATGGGGGAAAGTGATGGGAAGGCTAACTTTTTATTTTAAATTTAATTTCATGAGTTCATAGAACTTTTTTTCCAGTTTCAATTGAATCATGTTATGAATGTGTCTCCAAAATATCTTCTAAAAACTGAATTATGTAAGGCATATAAAATAAAGCTGGTAATTAGAGATTTAAAAGCTCATGTGTATGGAAAGATAATGAATGCCATGTAGATCTAAGTGGTTTTTTCTTGACTAGAGTAATTTAGTACATGAGCTCTTTTAAGAAAAAACCATGTTTCTTATATTATTTCTCTTTTCTCAACTGTGTAAAACTTTGTATTGCTACTAGATGTGAAATACAAAAAAGATCGAAAAAAGAAGAAGAGAGTGACTAATATTATCTCATTTGATGAAGAGGAAGATGAGCAAAACTTGGGGGATGGCACAAAGACTCTGATTACCGGAGAAAGTTCAGAAGAGAGTGTAGACAGATCTTCAGTTCTTGCATTATCCTCATCTGAAAGCACTCTCGGAAAAAATCTGAATGGGAGTGAAAGTAACCATTCGTGGAAGAGCAATTCAGTTTTCATGAATGGAGAGTACGAGTACCAGAAACTGGATGTGAAGAGCATTGATGATGAAGATGCAGATGAGGATGAGCTGTATGGAAAAACATTAGGAAATAAAGGCACAGAAGGTGAAACTGAAGCTTCTGAAAAGTAAGTATTGGTGCGGGAGATAGTGGCAAACTTTCCATGCTTCCTCTCCACCCCTCCCTTTCCTTCATGGCTACTGGCAAATCGATGTGTTGAACTGAGCTATAGATTTTCTCCTTCTTTTGTTCCTGTTCCTCCTCCCCCACCTTTTTTCCCCTCTTTTTTTAAATCTGTTTTTTTCCCCTTTTTACTGTTTAAACAATATGGGCCACTGCAGTGGTGGTATTTTACTTCTAAGTTTCACTGAAATGCCAAATTTTGTGATTTCAGACTTCTTGTTCTCCTTGAAGTTCTCAGTTGTTAAAATTGTTGCATGATATAGCCAGGCTGTAATTCTGGGCAACTTGATACTTCTTTATTCTTAGTAAGATAACAATTCTATTTTGGCTTCACAGTAAAAATGTGTATTTTAAACAGAGTAAGCTTGTTACATCAGAGTAGATAGTTAAACAAGGCAGGACAAAACTGAGAGAGAAAGAATAATTTTAGATACTAATATGCCTTCTTTCTTTCTGATACAGAAATTTGTTTAGAGAAAAAGGCAAGCACTGCTTGTCTCATCTACTTTGGAATGTCTGATCTGTCATGAATTAATGTATGTCTGACCAAGAAATTGGCAGGCAGATTGAAATAAAGATTTTTCTTGCAGTGGTGTCTCTGGAAGAAATACAGGCATTATGAACGTTAATACTGACTGTATAAATAGATTGTTTTGTTTGTTTGTTTGTTTGTTCTGCACAGACCTCATGAAATAGTCACATGCAGTTCTCAGATATGCAGTTGGACTCCTCTGCAGGTCCTGAATGATGACTCAGATGTTCTATTTCCTGTCAGTGCTGTTGGCTCTTACTCCCAGACAGGTGGGCATTTGAATTCACAGAATTCCAGCAACCTTTATTCTAACATGGGCCAATGGTAAGAAATAACTGGGTTTTAAAGACATAGGAGATACTGCACAACTGGGATAAAAAGTTCAATTAAAATTTATTCTAGTTCTGAGTCAGAGTTCTCAATTTGAGTAGTTATTTAGTTAAGGAGGATTTATCACTGTCAAAGTAAAACAGAGTTTCATTGGGATTAAGCTGTGGTCTTGTATTTTATTAAAGTGTAGGAACATTGTATAGAAAGTATCCGTGTCTGTTTTCTAGATACCACTAAGCTGCAAGAAGCTCCAAGTGTGTTTGAGAACTTGAATTCAAATTAATCTTGACGGATTGGAGAGCAGCTGGAAGCAGTTTAATAGAAGCTGTTAACTGTTGAAATACAGGATAAGGAATGATTGACTAGGAAATACTTGCTCAGAAAAGGATATGGGAATCATAGAATGATTTGGGTTGGAAGGGATCTTCAGACATCATTTATTCTAAGACTGGGTTTCTGAGCTCTGAGCACCAGTTGCCAGCTCACATCTCATTTTTCATGTGCTAGTATACTCAAATCGTTTTCTGCAGGTTACAAGCTGATAGCAAATTAACAGAGCTGTACATAAATGGAAGTGTCATTTGTAAATGCAGGCTCCATTGGCTCTGCTGTGGCCTCAGCTGCAGTATCATATGCAGTGAGGGGTACTGCACTTCAAGGATCATATGGACCATTTGAAGCAAGCAATAAAAATGGTCAAGGGAATGGAAAAGAAGACCTGGTGCTTTTACAGTATCTGTATTAGTACCAAAACCAAAGAAGTTCCACCAGCCCTCCCCTTCACCCTGTTGATATTTTTCTAGCTATTCATAAAACATTGCTTCTACAGAACTTTGGGTATACTCATTTCAGTGACCTTTTAAAAGCTTCTCAGTGGTATTCAAATAATGTTTTAATTGTAGAATATTACATATTTTTTTCATACTCATTGTATGTCCAAGAGTTTAAATGGATTGTTGATTGAAGGCCTGTGAAAAACTGTAATCCAGTTCTGTAAGTTCAGTGATAAAAATGTGAATCATAAAATAATGCTGCACTGCCCTCTGCTGTATTTTAAAATATGTACCTCATAAGAAATGCCAGTGGTTTAAAAAAAAAAAAAGTACATTTTAAATTTTTTCTTGTGCCACCACATTTTTCAGTTTACAAAGGAATGGATTTAGAAAACATTGAGTAGTTTGTGGCATTGTGGTCTCTTAAATGTAATACAGAAACTGTTTGGGAACATCCATGGGTTGAAATCTGGAATACAAGGAAACATTCCTGTTCATGGGGCGTGGTGTGTGTAATGGGAACTCACAGTTGCTGTCAGTAAATGTCACGAGGCATCAGGAACGTGAGCTGGGGGTTTTTATCTGAAATCAAAAATCAGGAGTGCAAGCCCAGGCTTAGTTCTGGAGGCAGATGACCAAAGAGGACGTCTGTATATATCTGTGTACATCTATATACATAACTGTCACAGGGGTTTGCTCTTACTAAGCAGATACTAAAGCCCCTTGTTTTGTGTTGCTTCATCTCAGAACTGTTTTGAATGCAATGCTCAGCCTACTGGAGGTGATCAACATGCCCATTCAGATCCCTGCTGGGCACAGGACAGATATTTTCAGTCCTCCTTCTGTCCCTCTTTGTGGTCTGTCATGAAAGTCAGAGTGATACAACGTTGGGCTGGGGAAAGGAGTCAGTTCATCAGTGCTAGGAAAGCCCCACAGAGCCCGCTGCCTGCTCTCCTGCTCTCACCTCTCTGATCAGGCAGAAGCTGATGGGGTGTGCGGGGAGTGCCCATTGTTCAACCCAAGGCAGTCAGGGACAGGGATACACACGGATCCAGGCTCTGCTCAGCCACACTGACAATTTGCTGAGATGGAAAGCTGCCTTAGGCACTTGTTTGCTTGACTTTGGAAGTTGCACTTGTGCTGGATGAATGATGTCGGAAGGAACGTGCATTAGCTTATTCTGAGGGCAGTCCAGCCCAGTAACTGGCAAGCTCATTATTATCATGATATTTTTTTCAAACATGCTTAATGAGTTCCCGTAAAATACATAGTTTAACCCAATATTTTGGTTTATAGGTTTTAATACCAATAAATAACACACACACACACATATATATATATGAAATAGCATAATCTGTGGTGTTGTATGTTAATATGTGTATTCAGTATTAATCTGTTGCAGTGCTCCAGGGATGTGTCAGGGCATATCATATCTCCATGTAACTAGAAATGAGAAAGCCTCCATCAAAATACAGTTGCTTGGAACAAAAATGGAGTATGCATTTTAGGAACTGAGCTTCAGTAAACTCTGCAGCTTCAAAAATAAATTTTCTCCTCCATAGACTTTCTGACATAACTCTATTTCTCATTAACTTATTTTCTAGAATTTCTGCTTTTTAAATCTGTGCTATTTAGGATTGTCTTATAGTAACTTTGTAGCCCTTACATAGTGAGATGCAGAACATATCAATAAAATATGATTTTTGTTTGTTTCCACCTGAGCTTCCTTAATGGCAGGCTCAGTGATGTGGATGTTTTGCTGCCGACAGTTGTAGATCTGTGGACAGATGCGCATTATTCATGCTTTTTAAACAATATCTCATCTGTCTGATTCCTGATGGTTGGTACAGAGATGTAAGGAGCCAGAGAAAAGCCATGGTGCTCTCTTGGGAATGCAGAAAACACTGGTGTTTTTGCAAGGTTTCATGTGCTGGTTTCATTATGACAAATTCTCCTCGTGCAAGTCACAACCAGATTCGTAGTGAGCATCAGGTGCCATGTGGTGTTTCAGCTCTAGGGGCTTCTGAAAGTAACTTCAGGAAGAAGTCTCCTCATAGCTTTGTAACTCTGTACATATAAAATGTAATTTAGGAACTGTGCAATACTGGGGTTTTTTTTTATGATGGCTGTGTTCCTAAGAGGCTTGACAATCCTGCTGGCGTTCAGGGTGAATTTGCAGAAGCCAGTTTTGGAGACAGAATTAAAAGTGCTTAAAAGCTTTAGCAAGTTGAGTGTTTCGGTTTTAAAATATAACTACCTTACTTCTGGATTGATGTTTTTATTTTATTTTTATGAGGACTGTAACCCAAAGAAAGCTAATGCTTGTGTATTCTGCTTTAGATAACTTGGAGAATGGAGAGGGGCATGAACATGCTGTTCATCCGGTAGAACTGGTTCCAAGAAGATCTGATCTTCCTTACAGGTATGTGCCAAATATGTTTTTCTTAAAAGAAAAAAGCTTCACCCTGTAGCTGCCAACTTATTGTTACCTAATGCAATTAGTACTGGAAAACCAGCTACTCATCAGGGTACTTCTGCATATGTTTGGAAAGACAAATGCAAAAAACCTACAATTCCCTTTTTGCATAGTTTCAAGTACTGAACTTTTCCTAATTATGTGGAAGAAGCCACAGAGTGATGTCACATAAGAGACAGACTTGGCCTCCTGGTTTTGAAAATAGGTTTATGTTGGTTTTTATGTTATTTTTTTACTGTATTCTCCATGGCCTTTTAATTTGGAATTTTTTGTGTATCTTCTTAAATCAGACTCCCAGGAGATAACATTAAAGGATTGTTCAACGTATTTTGATTAAATATGGGTGAATAGGATAACAATTGTAGTTTCTGGAATGCTTTTTTCTTAAGTTTTGAATTCAGGATTTTGTTTTCTTATATTGATTATACTGTACTTTTATGACTAGAGTGGAAGTCAGTCCTCCAGCTCAAGTGAATACTTTAAGCAGTATGTTGCCTTCAGCCACTGTGCCAGAATCCATGACAATTAGTAAGTACTTCCTTCATGTATCTAGATTGATGGAAAGAACTTTGAAGGTCCTGTAACTCTTTCTGTTTTTGTTTCAATAAGTTCTGCTTAGAGAGTCATAGAGCACTTAATTTCTGATGTGCTGGTCACGTTAGTAATAACTGCTCTAAAATGATGTTTGTATTGGCAGGTTATGCTTCATTGCAGCTGATATATCCTTATATTAAATGTGGATTCAGTAGTTAACTGAAAAATAATGATTTGATTAACATCTTTAAATTGCTACAAGCTCTGAAAGCACTGAGGGTTGGTTCTGATGTAGTCTTGCTTCTTTTGCCTGTTTTCATTAGTGCCTAGTCAGAAACAAGCAAACAAACCCCACTCTTTCTGTGGTTTTGATATGAAAATCTGCTCCAAACAAATACGGGCTTTCATACCTTTAGTTAATATTGAGGGGGAGGACAGTCATGTTTCAGGGGCATTAAGAGTAGAACTAGACAAGATAAAATAGTCTTTGCTGCAGAGACAGATTAATAGAAGCACAGGCAGTTTGTTTATCACGTATTTGGTCTTTTTTCTTTGCATAAACTTGTAGAACAAAGACTTAGTTCTTAAACTGTGTCTAAGCGTGTAAGCCAGTATGTGTTTATATTCCTCACTGTACAGAATGTTCTGTAACTGAACTTTGTTCCTAAAGCTCTCGGGTGTGTGTTTCTTTCTCCTTATAAATTTCAATATATACAAGTTTTAAATTATGACATTTGGGAAGTTACAAGTGATGCAGCCAGGATTCTTTTCTGCAATTGATTAATGGAATCATCAAAATGAGTGAAATCTTTAGACACTCTAATCTCATTTTCTAAAGTCGTATTCAAATGCTGTGTCAACCTTTGTTAAAGGAGATAAAAAAAGTGTTTTCACTGGGCAGTGTTTCAGGGTTTGGCACTGGTCTGCCGACTGAGCTTTGCAAAGCTGAAAAATCCTTTCTTGCAAAGTACTTCATGAAGTGGCAAACTAGTTTGAGACTTCTAAGTACCATAATTGAAGTGTAGAATGGACTTACTGTTATTAGCTACAGTGATACTTTGGTCACTAGATATTCTCTGCTAATATTATTCTTACAATATCCTTTTGTTCGTATTTATTTCTCAGTTAGAGAATTGCACAGGGCAGTTTTCTGGTGCCCCTGCGCTCTGTCGATTCTGCTGTTTGTAGGGGTGTCAGGTACCAGCAGGGGCCGCAGTTGGTCTCCTTCCCCTGCTCAGTTATTTCCCAGTGTAGGTAGGACAGCTATAAAATAGAAAGAAAATCTGAGATTTTCAATTCTCAATACTTAGCAATTTGTAAATGAAATGAAAACACAGGATCAACAGAAGCATGCACGCTATCATTAGTTTCCCAGTTCAGAGAAGGCTTTGTTGAAAGGAAGGGTGGGAAGCATGTCAAACTCATCTATAAAGCCAGTAGAACACCTAGTAAATAATCTAATCATAATTATAATTAAAATTCAGCTGACTATACATTTATAGAATTAGTCAATACCTTTGTAATAGCTGATCCTGGGTATGTTGAATAAAAATGCTTTTTTCAAGTTTGTTGTTATTGGTCGTAGATTCTCTACAGGAGGAATTCAGTGCTATGACAAAGTCAGACACTGAAGCTCTTTCTCTCTATTGCAATTAGCAGAAGAATTATTAAATGCTGAGGCTTATAGCTTGGTTGCATAGCAACTGATTCTAACACATCAGGCAAGAAGAATGGAATGCAGTAGTGCAGTGAGAAAAGCTGGGAGGTCGCCAGTGACTGGATTTTTGTCTTTCCTAATTCTGAAGACAAAGCCTGAAATGAATTTTTTTACATTATATTTTTTTACTGCTTTCTTGCCAACCTATTAGTATAGTACTAAATTTTTCTTACTTCTTTTGATATGCAGGCTAGTAAGGTATGTTATGAGAAGCTGTAATTTAAAATTTCTGCCATTTAAAATTATTTTCCTGAATTATGTCCTATGCATTTGTAAGGTATAGGTTAACTTAGCAGCAGATGCATCTCAAAAAATACTAATACCACTCAAGAGAAATCCTAATCCACAGAGCTTTGCTGTTTATGTTAGGCATAATTTGAGAACTTGCGCTGCTTTGCGGATTTTTTTGTCATAGCCAAGTTTATAAAGAGTTAGGTTGGTCAGAAGTTTTCTATTTATGCACCTACTCTACTATGTAATTTTCAGTTTTTAAAAAAGTTGTATGTATCTTATTGAACTTGAATCACAAACCACACTGTTTCAAGAGTTGCCATTGCAAGATTGTATTTTCAGCATTGTTTTTCACCAGAACAGTCTGTCCCACCAGCACAAGTCTCCCCTTTTTGTTTTTGCAGTAGAAAAAAAAGAGGTTTGAAAACTTTCACTTTAAAAGGATGCTACTTGTGTTCTTCTTTACAAGGTTCTTTTATTATAGTACTATTTTTAGGAAATAATTGGTAATTTAGTTTTTTCACTATAATTTTCTTCAGTTTTTAAAATTGGGCTTAACCACAGAGGTTAGGAAAGGTTGTAACATTGTACATCATTCCATATTTTTTCGTATATTCTTGAGAAATCCCCAAGCTTTTCACGATCACTGAAGAACTTTACTGAATAATCTAACCTCCATATTATATTTTTGTCCTGGTTGTGTAAGTGAATAAGGTGTATGTTTTTGTACTTTCTGTGTCCTCTCAATAGCTGCTGACCTGTTCTGTAACCCAGTTGCCAGAGGTCACTGGCAGGTACTAAATTCTTGTGTCTTCTTTGAAAGCACAGCTGTGGAGGGAGGGTGTTTGTATTTTTAGGGAGAGGAAAGCTGCAGTTCACTTTACAGACTTGGTTTTCACCAGGACTCTTCTATACAGCAGAAGGCCAACACAATTTGTTTCCTACTAAAATTTGCCTTGTGAATAGTGACATGACAGGAAAATATTTACAAGATTTTTGAGCACTAAATTAAGCCTTAAAAGGCTGTGTTCATGTAGGCAGCTTAGGGAGCATCAAGCTCTTTATGTCTTTAAAGGTCAGACTTCTGATTTAAGATGTAACTAGTCTGCTGGAAGTTTTATTTGTCTCTGAAAATATCTGTGTAAATTTTCACTCATGAAAATAAAAAAAAAGATTCCTGTAAACTGCTTCCAGCCCACCCTGATATTCTATCTGCAGGATTGCAGAGGAGGCTGCATGACCTTGTGTACTCTGAGGGATGATTTCACTTACAGCTCATTCTTCACAACAGGTGATTGCAAATCATACTTCTCGGATCTTTGGCTAAACAGCAGAAGAGTTGTGAAACTTACGACTTTTCTGGAGGTTGCTGGAAACTGGCAGGTGTTTCTTGAAGCATTATATATTTCATGCTCTGAGTGTGACCTTATGAAAGCTTTCTGGAAGCTAGATTTTGCATGAAGTATGGAATTGAATTAAAAAATGTTTCAGAGCAAATATTCAGTTCATCAGTAATTAGGTGCCACAGATTATTTTCAGCAATAAAAAAGGATTTTTAGTGTTTGAAAAAGTGAGGTTTAATATGAAAAAAATTAATTAGTACATTCCTTGATTGTTATCTTTTTTTTTGCTGGTAAGGAATGGTTTGGAATTATTGGTTTGTACTTGGGAATTCTTTTTTCAAGAAGTTGTTGCAAAACTATCTATTAGGAAAAACTTGACTAGTTTTCATCTTATCTCTGTCTTTATGGAACTCTGATTATCACTTCACTTTTAGATATATTGGTGTTGAATGCTGATCCTTAATAACAGTAGTTTATTGCCTTTCATTAATAATACTTTAGAGAACATAAATGCCATCAAGCACAAAACAGCTCAGAAGTAGGACGTAAAGTCTAACATCAAACACTTCTCTGAAGTAGGAATACTTGGCCACCCTCCCACTGTTTTATTAAGAAAAAAAAAAAAAGAAGGGGGGAAGAAAGATTGAGACTGTACAGTCCAGAAGTTGGAAAATGCCAAAGTTATGGTTGCTGCTACAACCCTGACATTTTTTTTTAATTTATTCCCTTTTCTAACCCACACAATGTATGAGACATAAGTCTGCTGGAAAAATTAGGTTATGATCATACACTCATCTTGGAGGCAAGTGTAACAGACAGACAAAAGCTCATGAACTGGGGATGTTCTGGCAGGATTGAAGGGAACCTGCTGCAGTGTATGATACTGGATTTCCTTTGCATTCAGCTGACTGCTCTGACATGCTGCTGAGATTTTTCAGGAAGTGTAAGTGAAAGTAAGAAATTACAATTTTTGAAAGTTTTAAATATTATACCTGAATTAAATAGGATGGTTTCCTTTTAGTTCTACTCAGTTCCTTGCTTCAAAAGATCATGAAGTTAAGGTTTCTGATTTTTTTTTCTTGGTAAATTTTTACTCGTTTAATTATACTAATAATGTTTTACTCTTTTGTGTTTACTACGGATAGAGAGGTTAAAGAAGTGTTGATGATAAACTGTATAGTTCTTGTGTTTGTTTTGAGTAATTTGTAGAAAATATGACTCCTTAACACTCATCACTTCAAGAAGAACCAGCATAGCTATAGCCATGGAGCAATCTTGCTGCTCAGCTAGGCATGGGCTGGACCAGCCTTCTTGGAATTCCGTCTCTTAGCCCGGACTGGTGGTTTGTGTTGATGCTTTCATCCACACTCCCAGTGGTATCTGTAATTGAGCTAAATTAGCAAGAAATACCGAGTATGAAATGTGTTTGCATTTGTGGTCTTAAATTAAGCATTGATTTTTGCCCTATATGTGATAATGAAATTTGGAGTTTCTGCTTTGTTGTGTCTCTATAGTATTGTCATTTCCATGACTCTCAGAAAAATGAGGCAAATGGAAATAAATAAGCAATTTAAAGTCTTTTATTTCAAGAGGCTTTTTTCCTTCTTCTTTTATGCAAACCATGGTCTTTAGCAGAATCTTGCTTTTGTGCTTCTGCTTGTGTATGTGTGTGGGAGAGGGGAGTGAGAAAAGATGGAATTTCAGGTCTCTACTCATGCAGAAGATTCTGGATGGAATAAGGAAAAGAAGGTTAAGTTATTATGCAAGTTAAGGTTACAATTTGAATAGGCTGGTAAAATTGAAATAATGAAGACAATTTATAATAGCTTAGCTGTATAAATGTTAATAAATCAGTACACATTAAGACACTGGGTACACACACAGGCAATTACTGCAGAGTGGGCATCCCAGTGCAAGTGCAGAGCCAGGGCTACAGTAGCGTGTCTGAGCAGCAACAGCTTTAATTTATTCAGTTAGAGACATAATAGCAACTACTTGTTGATCGTGCACTATCATATTTTAATGGCACACTTAAAATATTTAAAACGCCATCGGCTTGATGCGTCGTTGAGGAGGATTCTGAATTCAACATTATAGTTCAAGATCTTTATTTTGTAATTGCGTGTTACTGTACAGAAAGCTTACTGTTGATCCTTTTGCTTGTGTTGTTTATTTGTATGATGCTCTAACACTTACTGGATTATTCTATTTTCCTCATCCATAGAGCGGTTGTTTGTTTCACAGATAGGCTGATGGATTATCGTACCTTGTGCTAGGATTTAATACTCAGAAATTTCACTATTTCACTTTCAGTTTTTTTACAAGATTCGGATTTGTTTTATGCTTTTTTTTCCTTTTTTTTTTAAGGGTTACATAGAGAACCCATAAAAGAGGCTAAGTTACTGTAGAAAAGCAATTATTCTTTCTATGCTGAATTAATGAAATGCAAACTCCCTCTAATGACCTACTGAAATGTTTCCTGGTAATATCAGTTAGCTCTTAAGCTGTAATATGGGTATTATGGAATGGGCAGAAAAATGATCACCTACTTTCTTCATGGCCAAAGATGCAGGAATGTTTTGGAAAAAATCTGCCATGAAGAAATTTGGGTTGGCTGATTTTAAATGATACAAGAACCCTGCTGAACCCTGCAGTCCTACAAGGGTGGGACTTACCTGCAGATTACCAAGGCCGGGCTGGAATCGTGATGTCTGCAGCACTGACTGATACATTTGGTTGACATAATAAAATCTTTTACATTTTATCCACTACTGGAGTTTGTCAGACTCCATCTGGCCCATAGGACAATGTTATGTTTTTGTTAAATGGGTGAAAACTTCTGTAACTATAGAAAATATTAAAAAATATGTGGGTAAATCTATGAATTGAATGTAAAGGGGAAAAAAGTGGTCCAATGGCTTTGCTTGTTTGAGGAAATCAAGTAATACCAGCTCTGTTAGTATGTTTTCAGTAAAAGCACACAAAATTTACTGACATCTGCATTGAATACTTGCAGAACAGAGTTGGCTGATTTATTTACATATAAACCATTTCACTTAACGGTTAGAAGGGGTGGTTTAATGTAATTGTGTCCTTGTAGCACTCATAAAGTTATTGATTACAATATGTGAAATTGTTAATGAAATTGTTTGAGCTGACACTTTTCTGTATGGTATTTGACTGTTCTGGTATCATGTTAAACTTAACCTGAAGGAAATCTTTAAAAATTCTAAAATTCTGTCAGTTGGATTTTTTTTATTTTTATTCTTGATTTAATGACAGAAAGTATTTTTAAGGTGTTTGTAAAAAGTAGAAAGGATTTTATAGGAAATGACAAGGTTCAGAAATCCCATCATCTTTAGGGCTGAACTTGAGAAGCAATGCCATGAAGAAGCAATGACATTATCTCTGCTCCCATCTCCCTGTAGCAGTTACATTTCCTGTGTCAGGATTTATAGCCAGAGGAGGAAGCTATTTGGAGAAGCTGAACAAGGAACAGTGTGTCTCATTAATATGCATGTAGTGAAAAGGTGCATTCTGCCCTGCATCTGTGGTGAAAACAAAACAGCTGCAACCACAGGCACACTGGTAAACATTTGTATTAAAGCCAGATGCAGACTAATTTGATTTGATCAATACTTCTGATGCGGTGTAAAATAACACCACTTTTGAAAGATTGCTCAAATTAGTGATGAGATTAAGAGCATTTTTATGTGCTTAGCTGAATAGCAAATGGTGTTGGCATCATCTTAAGTGTGCTGCCTGTGTACATGACTTCTAGATCTGAAATGAGTGAAAATGCACACAGAAATTAATCCTTTTTGTTCTTTCCTCTTAGATGAACTTCGTCAAGCTATCGTGGCCATGATGAATAGAAAGGATGAACTGGAAGAGCAGAATAGGTAGTTTGCTTTTTTTAGTCAAGAGGGACTGTAATTAAAAAAAAAAAATCAGTTCTCTAATACAAGCTGTCCTTTCTGTAAAGCTATACATAATATTTATGTAACATTTTGATGTATATATTATTTTTTCTGTGAAAGGTTGGTGTAATAATTCACTATTTAAATGTTGATACTGAAGAATAGTGTTTTGAGGGCAACTTTTTGCTTTTAGTTTGAATCAGATAACTCTTTGTGTCTTGTGAGCTTTTGCAGTTGTAGTTTTTTAAAACCAAACCTTATAGCCACAATTCTGAAGCTCTCTTAAGATAGCTTTCCAAATGAGCAAAAGTTTCTCCTAATGCAAATATTCAGAAAATTTCTGGTTTTCCCCTTCTGGTGGAGAAGTGGTGTAGGATGGCTGACAATGTAATGCTGAAAGTGGCTTTCATTTCTGACTGTCTTAATGTTCACTTGGGGAAAAATGATGATGTACATGTAGAACTGATCAGTTGCTTATATAAAATGCTATCAAACCTACTTTGTATTAATTTAGTTTATTGAAACACATAGTTAGATGAATGAAAATACAAAGGTATTCAATGCTTTAGTAGGGCTATTTTGGTAATTTATATTTTCCTGTAGATATTTTGGGTTTTTTAATTATGAGCCTACCAACTGATCCTATTTTCCTGCCTCCTATTCTTCCCACTCCCATAATTGTAAGTTATTGCCTCATTCAGCTTTGTGGGTTTTTTTGGCAGAAGGACCAGGATGCTATGGGTTTTACCATTATGCATCATGCCGACCTTTGCTATCTCATCAAGAGTTTTTACACAGAGGTCTGTGGCAGTGCTCTTGGCAGAGACAAGAGCCCTGCCTGTCTTGCTATAAATATATTGCTTATAGATTATTCCCAAGATGTATGGACTTGCACTGAAGTACTGAAAACAGCTTATAAGCTTTTTTAAAAAGCAAATTCTTTCTGCGTGGCAATACAGCAGATCCCATAGTAGGTTGTGCTTTGGGCTTGTTGACAAGATAGTAATACAAATTAATAGTAAGCATTTGCAACTGCTTTTTCCTTGTAGCTTTTCATATCTTTGTATAATCAAATCAGGTGTATTTATTACATTGAATAATGAAATTTTAGGATGTTATTAATGGTATCATTCAGGCAACCTCCTCTGTGATTCCCAGAGTATACTCTAATTGCCAGGTAGTGTGTGCAGTGTTCTAAGAGAGGTTGTTGCCTTCTTGCAGGTCCTTGCGAAATCTGCTGGATGCAGAGATGGAGCATTCTGCAGCACTAAGGCAGGAGATGGAGAACTGCAGAAGGAAGGTGGCAGAACAGGAGGAGCGACATGCCACAAAAGTCCAAGCCTTGGCACGGTAAGAAGTGCTGAAAATGTCTCAAAAAGTAACTGCAAGGGAACAAGGGAATAACAGAGTCTGTATACAAGAGAAATAATTTTCATGTAGCTAAGTTTGCAGAAGAACGTAAGTGATTTAGGACTAAAAATCCTATCGTAAGCAATAGCTGTTGCTAAACATTATCAGCAAGCAAGTACCGAGTTCTGAAGTGGTGCAGCTGTTTTTCCCATAGCTCTAGGAAGGTCAGCTGGAACAGGTTTCTCAGGACCATTTCCAGTCAGGTTTTGAATATCTGCACAGATGGAGACTCCCCAGTCCCTTTGGGGAGCGTTGTTGGCAGTGACTTTTTGGCAATGCTGTTCCTAGTGGAGTCCAGGCTGCTCATGGCTTTCTTTGCCATGGAGGGGGTATTGCAGGCTCGTGCTCAGCTGCTTGTCCCCCAGGGCTCCCAGATCCTCATCCACTGAGCTGTTTTCCAGCCCTGCAGCATTGTCTGGGTGTCCCAGGCTACTTCTCCCCAAATGCAGGACTCTGCATTTACCCTCGTTGAACCTCACAGACATTTTCTGAGTCCAGTTTTCCAGCCTGTCTCAGTCCCCCTGGATGGCAGCACAACCACACAGTGTCTCTCTGCTCCTCAGTTTGTGTTGTTTGTGACCTTGCTGAGGCTGTGCTCTGGCCCAGCATCCAAGTCGGTAATGAAGGTGTTAAACAACATTGGCCCCAGTATTGAGTTGCTTCCAGCATGACTTTGTGCTACAGTGAAATTGAAATAATTTTAACCCTCCCCTTGTCTAAATGTGATTCAGCTTAAGAAAGACTTTTGAAGGTAAATGCTGCTGTAACAGTGTGATTTTCTTCTTAAAATTCGAAATAAGCTCTGGAGTAACCATGATGTGTAAGATCTTGGGGGTGATTCACGTGTATAGTAAACAACAAACAATCCGGGAGTTAAATAATCTGCCTTGCCCAGAGAGAGGTGTTTGTTTTCTGCATGCACAGGCAGAGTGTTTAGTGTCAGTCACAAAGTACCACAGCTGAGATTCCTATAAGCTTTTTATTGCCTATTTGAAAATGATAAATATAAAGCTTTCTTAAAAAAAAAGGTATTTAAGATGCTACTAATTCTGCTTTTGATGACACATCAAACCAAACTACTTGCTTTGAGGGAGGGAGAGATATGAATAAGTGGGTTTGACATTCGTGTGCTGTAAGGCAATAGAGACAATGCAAATACTTCATCATTTAATATTCATGTTTCAGGTTATAGGGGTTGTATATTCATATTTCTTTGACTCACTTCCCCCACAATTTTAGAATTTGCAGTGACATATGGGTGAATCAGATATTTGTCATGCACATAGCTTTTAAAGAATAGATAAGGAGCTTGTATAACAAGACCTGAAGAGATGCTCACTTAGACTAACGAGGTATTTTTAAACAAGTTTCTCTTATTGCTATATGGGTGTGTTGTGTTGATTGCTCTTCTGAAAGTCAGTTTGCCTTGTCATGTGATAAAAACAGTGTTGGGAGCTGCTTGGGCATGATAAATTCATGTGTCACTGGTTGCTTTGGACTTGGGAGGCATTTCTTTAATGATTCATTGCAACTCATTTTCTGACATTCTAACATAAGAAACTTTGTATGTAGTTTTTTTGGAATATAGGTTTTTCTTCTAAATTTTTTATTGGTTCACTTTGTATGCTGTAGGTGATGCTGCTGCAATAATAAGAGTAGTAAATTTTTTTAATAAATAATATTTTAAATATTATGCTCAAGAAGTTGAGCAAGCTGAATGATCTAAAGAATTTGAAGCAACAAAAAGTTTGGAATTGCTTTGTGAGTGCTGCATAATGCACTAGGTGAGTACGAGGAAACTAAGTTTCAGATATTTTGAAGTAGTGAAATCTCACTGCTTCCCTTGAAAACAATTGATCACATGACCAGAGTAGAAAATTTTCCTCAGTTGTAATGTTCTGAATATTTTAAGGCAAGGGAAATCATTCTGTAACAATCTGACTGTTGTGATTTGATGAATGAATGTTTTTCAGATTATGAGAGCTGATAATTTATGTGTGTCCCCAAAGCTCTTTTGAAGAATTTGACATAAATAGCTTCCTGAAGGCTTTGAGAACACAAATTTCAGTGACACATCAGTCAGTGCTCAAATGATGGCTTCTGGAAATCTGCAGTTATTCAGCTGGTCTCCTGGACTCTCCCGAGAGTCTCTGGCCTCCCAGACAAAATGCTAGTTTACTGAGAGACATTTTCCCAAGTTTCCCAATTTCTCTTTGAAAAACGGAAAAAGCCTTAGGTCAGTTTAGTTTCAAGTAGTGGTAATCTCGTTGTTCCATGTGAAATATTTCTTCTTGGCCATACTAAAGTTTTTTAATTGAGATTCTTTTTTTCTGTGTGGAATACTATTACATCCCTTTGGGAGGCAAAGAAATTTATTGAAGTTGACTGTGAAATTGGATAATCTCAGATTGCATATTCTCAGACTATATTCAGCAATGTTGGAGGAAAGCATATTACAAAGGACAGGCTTTGCAGCAAGAAAAGCAGATAGGGAAGATGAAAATGCGCTGTGTGGGGAAATGGGGGATGGGAATTTGGCTCTACTTTATCTTACACTTCTACATACATCCTGTTTACTGTAGATTCTGTGACCTAATCTGCCTCCTCTATCTACTGTCTGTATTACTTACACCACATTGTTTTTGGATTTGGCATTTTGTTAGTCTGTTTTGCAACACTTCTTTCACAGCCGTAGCCCTTCAATGATGGGTGAAATGATGTGTGGTGCATCTTGAAATGATTCCATCACTTCCCTTAAGCAGCTTCTTAGAGAGAGGAAAAAATACCTCTTGTTCCTGCTTGTGAAAACGATTTTGAATATTCCTGTATGAAATGACTTTTTCTTCCTGCTTAGTTGGTGACATGTCACAAGTCATCAGTAGCTGCTATACATGAAAAAAAATACTGGAAGTGGAAGTCAGCACATTTAGTGAGGGACAAAGGAGCTTCCTAGAGAGAGCAGGAGGAAAAAGTGAATGAGGAAGATTATTTGGCAGCAGAGCATCAGCAAGGGCAGGAAGAAGAGAAGCAGCAGTAGCATGGGGAGGAGGAAGAGAAAGAACTCCTGAGCAAGGTGATAACCTCCCAGCCTTCATCTGTGAGTGAGCCCCCAGACAGGGAAAAGGTTTCAGTGATGGCCCTGCTTCAGCTGCAGCCCCAGCCCATGACAAGCAGTTAAGTTTATCACATTATTCCTCATTGCAGCTTTTACTGGAGATTGGTTTTATGATATAATCTCATTATGTTGTATACAGTTCTACTTCTATGAGTAACAGTTCTCATTGTCTTTATTTAATTTAGGGTGAATTTGATGACAATTAACTGTGATCTTGCATCTCCTAATAGCAGAATCATTCAGGTTAGAAGGCATCTCTGGAAGTCCTCTAGCTCAACCTCTGCTTTATATTCTACATATTGTTGCAAGACATTGTTTATTTTAATTCATTCCTAATTCTTGCAGGTTTTTTTATGGTTTGGATATTTCGTACCTTTATAGTATTTCCTGAAAACCTAAACTTTTTAATCAAAACATAGACATCTGTTGGATTCTTGAAGCTTGTCTGTTTGTTTTGTTTTATTTTGTTTTATTTCATTTTTCCCAATGCTGAATTTAGGAATAAGACACTTTTCTGGCATAAGCTTCACAGAAAGCACTTGCTAGAATCTGTTGTATGTGCCAGAAACTTAATGACATTATTCTTCAGGCCACTATACTTGAGATACATGAGAAATTACTCTTTTTCAAATTCTTTTCTTACCATGCTCATTTTACAGAAGCCCTAGAGAATTTTTATATCTTTTTCAAGAAGCAGATATGTGGTGGAGTTTTGTTTGGGTTTGTTTCTTTCTTTTTTTCTATTAAGATATAAGAAAATAAGTCCTGTAAGGCCTCTTCATCTGCAACAAAAACTGTATGCTCTGTGTTCATTCACTGGACGCAAAAAAAGACAAGTACATGTCTCCTAAAGCAAGTTTGGTTTATGTTGCTGGAAGAAATTACCATTCTGACAGAAGTTTTGATTTTCTTTTAGACAAGGTTTCCTTCAATGCTAATTTTTAAATAATGAAATAGAGAGGAAGTGTCATTATTTTTGATTCAAATTTAGGCAGGGAATTGAAGGTATTTGACAACTTACATTTATTATATAATTGATCATTCCTATATAGAAGCTATAAAGCTTAATCAACAATATTCACTAGACCTGTGCTAGTTGAACAAAAAGAGTAATTTGTAGGAATACTAGATTGTCATCCTCTCTTGTTGTCATTTTCCCCTATATCAGCTCATATTACCATCTATCTTTCAGCTTATTAAATGGAAGAAGTGATCAGGCAGGGAAATTTGTTATAACTGAGGTTTTGGAGAAGGGTGTGCTTTTAGTGGTGCTGTTCTGCCTTTGTTTTCCTGGCTATTTCAGCCTGATTTTTTTTTCTCCCCTCTCTATCCCCTTCAACTTGTACTTATTCTTGTTGCTTATTCTTCAGCACAAAATGTGGAACTCCTTGGAGCACTTTAAAGATGCTGAAAGCGTGTTGATCTCTGGGCTCATAGCAGGTGAAGAGTTCTGCTTCAGGTTAGGTGGTGTAGTTTGGATGCATTGCAGAAGTACAGCTGGGGCCTGCATATAGAAACGTTTAACATCCTTCAGTCTGCAGATCTGACCTTTAACTGCTGTACAGGAATTTCTCCTCCTGTGAAATGCTTGTTAGGAATATATCTGATAAACTGCCTGTTGAAGTCATTAAAGCCTTTTTAATGAGTGCTTACTAATTGTTTTTTAAATATGCTCTGATTAAAAGAACTATATAAATTCATGTACCTCAGGATGGGCCCTCTTTGGAATCCAGCTAAATGGTAGTAATGAGAAAGAGATGTCAAAGAATGAGAAGTAATCTGATAAAGAGGCATATTAGAAAATTGTGACTGGGTCATAGTATCCCACTTTGAATGTCAGTCTTTTATCAAAAACCTTAAGTGAATTAAAGTCTTTCTCAACTTCATCTGTACTGTATCAATTTTAAGTCAATTTTAAGGCACAGTAGTAAAAAATGGATTTTTTCAATTGTTGTCACAGTACAGACAGAAGGCACTGGGTCTATTCTCATATGTAGAAATGGGGTGATATATGGTTATTTCATGAGAATCCTTAATACTCAACATATTGTAACTGTACACAGTTATTTTCATGCAGACATTTTTTCAGTTCTGGCGAGAAACTTTTTTGTTCAGCTGTCACAGAATTTTTTTTCATTAATGAATTATTTATGTTTGTTTTAATGTAATATATAGGGTTGAACTGCGTTTTTAATTTTTTTTTTCCCTTAACCTGAATATCAGCATCTGTCTCTGGTGGAAAAACTGATTTGTTCTTTGTAGTCTCAGAAATGAAAAATATCATCAAATGCATAAAATCATCAAGGACTTAAAATTCGATTGTTGAGCAATCAATAGCTTCTCAATTATTTAGTAACCTCCTACCAAAATGCTGAATAAAATTGAGGTTACAAAGTTCAGCAAGCTGACTTGAAATCCATAGGAACGGGAATATAGTGCCAGTCAAGGCTTCTTATAGGAGCAGTATAACACTGCTCACAGCAGCAGTTTGTGTGTGTGTGTGTATACATAATATATGTAGATTTTGTGTGTGTATATATAGTATGATAAGGACCATCAAACATAGTTGCATGGTTTTTTGAATGCTTCTAATTCTTAAATAAATTCCCATGAACAAAATGCCAATTTTTTTGTGTATCACCTGTTTACAGCTCTCTGTGCTGTGTTGCACGTCCGGGTTCCATCGTGCCTGGAGCACGGCCTTGGCTGGCCCAAATTCCCTCCTCTCTCTAAACCCTCGTGGGGTTCCGTGCATGTTGTGCTGCATTTGTGGCACCTGCATATTTCTACCTTGATATTTTCTTAAAGAAGAATTAAAGTTACTTGAATTCACAGTCTGGAAACACATTTTAGTTATGTTTCTTCGGTATAAACATTTCTGTCGTACTTGCTTAACTGAATGGGCTGAGACAGATAATTGAATTTTCAGATATGTTATTTGTCAGCTTTGTTTAAAATTCAATCAGTTGGAGCCCTTTTTATTTCCCCACCCCCAAATATTGGCTAAGGTGCTTAATGTAGTTAAGTGGAGCCATGGTAGTACCTGGTTTGAATACTTGTACACTCCAAAGAGAAATGAGATGGGCACAGGCACTGAAATATGACAGCCGAAGGGATTACCTAAATTTCTTGTCTTACGGTTTTCATTTAGGAATGGTTTGTGGAAAACTTTTGCCTTGAATGTTGTTGCTGAAGTGCTGGCATTTTCTTGCAATAATAAAGCCTGTTTCTAGAGCTAAATTATTATTTGCTTGGAATTAGATAGTTGCAAACTAGTAAAATAATGATCTCATTTTTCATTGGCCGTTCTGAATTTCCTTATGTTTTAGTTGATTGTTGATTTAGATGTTTGTTTGCCATCAATATAGCATAGTATAGAAAATTTAAATTAATTAATGGAAAGGTTTTGATTATGAGATAATCTGTTTCACTGATGTGTTTATGTGATCCTGGAAAACTGATTTTTCTGGTACTCTGCTGTTGATGTAATATTTAATGTGTAAGTTTTTTTCCTTGCATCGTGGTGACACAACTTAGGTAAAGCTCACTATAACAGTCTGTTTGTTTCCATTGAAAAGAACTTTTCATCTATTTTGAGAAAACAATAATGTTTATTTATTCTGGTTTTTTTATCAATAGAGAAAATGAGGTGCTAAAAGTGCAACTTAAGAAGTACGTAGGAGCTGTCCAGATGCTCAGAAGAGAAGGTCAAACAGTGGAAGGTAAGGATAAATGAAGTGGGGGAAGAATCCATGCACAGGGTTTGTTTTTCTGTATGCTGCCTTTGAGGGAGTAATATCTCCCAATAGTGAAAATAACATATTTGATATATTTTCCTTTTGAGAAAAATACTGATGTAGATTTTTGTACTTATTTTTACAGAGCATTTTCTGGTAGATGAGGTGGTCTTACTTTTTTCAATAAGAAATTTTCCAGAAAAAGCTGTCAGATGAAAATTTAGTAAAAATCTGTGAATTAATGTGATATTGGAATATAAAAATAAATTTAGTATCTCTAGATTATACTGTTGTTTTGGAGATCAGTATTTGCAGACCGTTTGAAATAGACTCTGTACTGAGTAGTAATGAGCAGATTTTATATCTGAAAGAAAATGAGTGAAGTTATCAGCAGTTTTACCTGTTTGTCTTCTGTGGGCTGTGCTGGAAGTATCCATGAGGGGATGAATTGATGTCTTGATTCTGAATCCTTTCCTGGTGGGATCTGGATTTCCACTGGTTACAGAAGGTGTTTAGAGAGCTGAGAGGGGTTTTCAGAAATTGTCACCATCTGTCTTAATTTTTTTTAATTGTGAATATTTTGGTCATAAAAGTGGCTGTATGAATGAATACTACTGCTCTTAAGGTCTAGTCACTGTCCTTATCTGGAACTTCAAAGCTTCATTCATCCCTAAAAGGATATTTGTTAGTGAGAACACATGTTTTTACTTCCGACTTTGCTGGAGTGTAGTGATTCATATTGAGAATTATTCACGAAAACCATGGCTTAAGCTTCCTATAATAGCAGAAATTATCCTTCATTAGGTAGTGACAGTTTCCATGATGAGTATAATTATAGGAAAAGAAAAAAAATATTCCTAGGCTAGCTATATTCCACCATGTTAAAATTATGCAGATTAGTGAGTGATAAGAATAGAAACTGAGTAGGATGGTCAGATTTTATAGATGAAAAAGGGGGATGGAACAGTACCAACATTTCTAAAAATGAACACATGTATGCTTTATGCTGGAAGGATATTTAATCAATCCACAGTTATTTTCTATAATATTTATCACTAGTGACCAGAATAAATTTCAGCTACATGCGATATTTGTAATAATTTTTTCTAACATTCTAACTTCACATGTTGTATTTTTATAAAACTAAATTTTTTTCCTTAGCTGCCATTGAAAATTTAGGTGAAATTTTAGTAGTACTGGGGCCTCTGACTCAAAGTACATAACCATGTAAATAATCCCTGAGAAGTAGCTGCAAAAAAGAAGTGAAACAAAAGGAGTTTTTTTCTTTTACCAGATTTATAGAAACTATTGCACCCATGGTTTGTATACATAATGAGTGATTTTAATGATAATTAATCTTCTGAATGGCATGAAAACAAAAGTCTTAAATGCATTGTAGATTTTAGAACACAGATTTTTTGTGACTCTATTTTGAAAGAGTCAGAATAAATTGGGCTTCTGCTGTTATTTTTATCACTATAAATAATGAAGACTCTATATGTTTGCTACAATAATCAGATCAAATGCTATTGAGTATGGCTTTTAAATAGTTTCCTAAAATAATAAATGAAACTCAGCTTGATACTTGGCTTTGTGGTGAGTAAAAAAGGCCAAAAAACCCCACTCAGCAAATGTGATTATAAATAAATTACCCAAAAGTCAGAACTATCAGCTTTCAAAATGAGTGATCACTGCTGTAGCCTGAGCAGTTGGATATTGGTATTTAAATATTTAATAAATGAGCATCTTGATTTTTCAGCCATCAGCAGGAGTTGGCTCTGTACCATTTTTCAAACCTGCTTAGATAGAATATTTCTATAAAATGCTGATCTTAGAAGTCTGGCTGAAGAACTTGAAGCAACATTTACAAGAAAAAGATCTTAAAATAGCTTTCAAATTCACTTAAATAATAATAAACTTCTAAATTCTTTCTCAAAGCAAAAATCAGTTCCCAGGCTCAAGAATATTTAGTCAGATAAATTATGGTCTCTCCTATCTGCCTTTTAGGGGTTGTATATATAGTTCAGATTTTGAAGAATGGTGAAAGCATTTGTTCAACTTCTCTTTTATTAGGGCTTTACTTTTATGTGTTAGCTTGTTTTCTCAGAAATTCATGAGCTATGAGGAAAAGTTGAGTTGGATTTTGTGTAACTTGGAGGAGATTTACTTAGAATAGGCCTTAATGTGATCTTCAAATACATAAGTGATAGCTGGGAACAGGAATAGAGTAAACTGTAGTTTTCATTCACTACAGATAAAAGAAGAAGTAATGAGCTGACATGGCAGGTGGAGGGAGTTTGATTAACTATCAGGAAAACCTTTGTGAGAAGAATATTTAACTTTAAATAGGGTGTGCAGGGAAGCATGGTATCTCCCTTCTTGGAAGTTTCTAGGAATAAATTAGACAATTAACTGTCAGGAATGGAATAACTCCAGTTGATTCCGCTTGATACAAAATCATGGAATACTGGATGAAGTGTGGAATGTTCATTCTCAGCCCTATTTTCTGTAATTTCTGTGATATGTAAGCAGCCTGTGTAAGTACTACGAAATGATACTCTGGAAGCCCAGTAAAAAAAAAGGCTTAAAAGAGAAGCATAAGATTAATTTTAAAAGACTTTGGGCAGGAATTGCAGGTACTACATACATATATTAGACAGCTGTAGTCACGGAACAGCCAAATGCTTTTAATTTACATTTTTTTCTGTTGCGATTCCAGTCTAAATATTTCTTACAAAAAAAGGTCCCTGCAGAATCTGTATTTTAGTGCTTCTAATAGTGTTTAATATTATGGTCTGTTTTGATATTTTTAATAACTGTTTCTTATAGAGCTACTGTTTCTAAACAGGATATCTTGGATGTTTATGGAATTTAACTTTTTAATTTGAGGTATCTCTTTTTTATAGTTCTGCCAAACATTTGGAGCACTGATGGTGAATTTACAATTCCAGAGCAAAAGCAAGTAGAAAACAATGAGGAACTGGCCAGCTCTTATGAAAGGAAATTGATTGAGGTAAAGTTTGTACTGCACAGATTTGATGGAATCATAATTGTAAAATAAGGTTTGAAGCTTAAATAGTTTCTTTGCTTAGTTGTTGTTTTTTTTTTTCCCCGGGAATGTAAAAGATAAATCTGAATTTTTTTTCTTCAAAAATGAAAAACCTCAGATACTTAAACGTACTTTTCCTAATGGGAGTATACTTTTATATGCTGATATCAAAATGAAGGCTTTAATAAATAAGCAAGTTCCTTAAGGTTATAAGTGATGGTGGTGAAGCTGAAAGCATCACAGACAATAGGCTTGAGATTTTGTGTAAATTACAGTGCATAATTACAGGTATGGCTGTGTTGGCAGTTGAGCTTTATTTAAAAGGAGGACTTAGTGAAATGTGTAGCTTTTTCTATGCTTTCATGTTGGTTTCTGATTGCAAACCATGTTTCATTTTTGTATTGCTTATTGAATACTGCAGTAAGGAAATGTGTGATAGAAGTTACTACTTCTGTTGATATGGCCGTGTTAGAAAAAGTTCCTAAGGCAAGATTAATGTAAAATTCATTAAAGGAGAAAAAAAGATAGATTAGGGTTTCATCCTAAATTTAAATACAAATTATTTTCAAGACAAAAGTAATGAAATTTAATATCTAATACCCATATCTCCTATTAAATATTAAAAGAACATTTTTATAAAAAGTAAAACAATTCTGTATGTCTTTCCCTTGCCCAAAATACCCTGAAATTAGATATCCACATTAACTGATTAACACGAAGAGGACTAAAAATGCAGGTCATGGATCAAAGAGCTTAATACAGTTCTTCTAAAACATTCATATGTGGTTATCCTTTTCTCATAGCACCATGTGAAACTAATGCTCTCCCTAACACCTTTAGTTGAGTTCTTCTGACTCCTTTCTTCCGTTCTGTACCTATCAAAAGATTATCTTAATTAAGAGCACAGGTAAAATCTCCCTCAGCTTTGAAAGTCTCCTTAGTTGTACCAAGTTTGTTCTGCGTGCTCAGGAGTTTGTTGCTGACACTTGTGAGTTTGTGGCAGTGGCAGTGGTGGCACAGCTCTGGATGGCACCGCAGGCAAAGCCTTTTTGGCTGGGGCCTTGGCTGTGAAACATGAAGTGATCTTTTCTTCATCGTTTCTCCGGAGACTGCTCTCAAATGTGGTCGTGCTGGGCAGTGTAACTGCAGTGCTCTCAGGCACTTAGGTTTCCTTTTGACAGCAGATCTTTAGAGTTCTCATAGTGTGGAGCCTCAAGTGTTTACTTTAGCCTCACTTTACCTTTATTTGGGTTTGGGTTCTTTAAACTGTTTTCTCATATAGGAAGGAACAAATTTAAATGATCCTCTGTCCAAGGGAAACTTAGCTTATTTATACTTTATTTTTTTGCTTCAAGCATGTTGTTATGGAGAAAAACAACTGTGAATATGATTGAAGTCCCAGTAGGGAAATTTATTGCTTAAGCTTTGTTGTGGATTGAGTAAAGGAAGATGTGATGACATAAAATGTAACTGAAAGGGTATAATTATGAGGAGACCTCTTTATTGTTTTAGCAGACTTTGATGCAGGAAAAATTAAAGGAACTTAAATTAATATTGGTATTCATTGCTCCTTTTGATTTGCTGTGATGGTAATGCATTTTTCTTTGACAAGAAAAAGTATTGAAGTAAGTTAATTGCTAATAAGTGATACCTGCCAGTTGTCCTTTTGATAATATATAGCAAGTGATTTGCTGTTTTATTTGCTGTTAACTTTCCTTTTTATTATTTAACTTTGCTAGGGACACTTATAAATTTTTGCATTACTTGTAGTGTTTTGAGAGAGTTGTTGAATTTGCATTTTAATTGAGTCTGCAAGTAGAAAGTTATTTCAAGGACATCCAAATTAGAGGGAGAGAAAATAGTCACATCAGTCTGGATTTTGTTCTTCTGATAGACAGGCACTGAAAAATCAAACATGATTTCAAATATGTAAACTACTGAGCTTTGTATCCATTCATAAATTTTTATATTGCTTTTGATAACCAGTCAACAGCAGTATTGCAGCTTTTCTCTGGGAATTTGCAACTAGTTGTGTGCTGTATCTCTGTACCTGAAATGCAAGGAAATTCTGCCTTCCAGCCCAGGCTCTGTGTAATTAACAGTGACCTGTTAATATTAACCTGATATTCTTAAATGTTACATCACCTAGTTTAAAATGGAATTAGTAGTTAAGCTAGTACGGAAAATAATTTATCTAGTTAATAGTATTCTGTGACTGTTTTCTCTAGTATATTGTTGGCGTAGTTTAGCTCTTTTTTGCATATATGTTACAGTGATGAATTACTGGATTTGAAGGACTCCCTGTAATATAAAAAGAAATTGGAAAAGAATGCTTGAAGTTCACCTCGAGAAATTTATTTTTATTTTTTATTTATAATCAGTGATGTCAGATCCCAGCTTGTCAAATTGAAGCTGGTTTTTTCTGTTTGCTTTGATTCTGTGAAGGATGCAGGTTTGTGTGGAACAAAGCACAAAATTAAAAGCAGGCACTAAATTAAACTGAATTCAACTGCTTTATTTTGGGGAACTTCCCTGGGGAAGAGGGAGAAGGCAGAGTAATTCAAGAAAAGGAAATAATGAAATTCACAGATAGTAATGAACTGCTTCCAGAAGGGAAATGATGAACTCTTAAGAGATTTGGCAGTAGTTCAAGTCCCTGTGCTATTGTTGAGGTGCCTGGATTGAAATTCATGTTGTTCAGCTATGCTTTCATGCTGTTACTCCATTGCCTCTGCTGTTCTCTACCTTTGAATGGGGCTATGAGGAGGAGGGAGGCATTCCAAGAGCTGCTGTAACTGAGGAACAGGTTTAACAATGCTGCTGGGTCAGCCCACTGGAGGGGGCCCAGCAGTGCCCACTGTGTTCATCTGACTGCTGGAACTTTGCATCCTCATCATTCCCCAGCCCCGGCACTTTCAGAACATCCTGCATCATCTGATGCTCTCTTGACTTAAAATGCAGAGCACAGCCACAGCCACACTCGGTGTCCAAAAAGGCCACTCTGTTTACCTGCGAGAACAACCTGTGCCACAGCCTAACTCTGGGATTTAGACTCCTCTGACCTCTCACAGATTTGCCTGGAGTGATTGACCTCTAGCTCCAATTCTATTAAAATCCTAAGTAAGAGTGAAGAATATATCACTTATGAGTTATTGACAAAGTTTAGTGCAGTTTGTGCATTTTGCATTACTCCCAGTTCAAAATATTGAGATTAGTTTGTACCTGTTGAGTGCTGCATTCATCAAAGTATTAAACTGAGAACAGAAGTTAATGGGTGTTTTATTAGAATCAGTTGTCATATGATCTCAACTGACAGGAATAAAATTTGACATGAAGTTGTATTTTGTCCTATTGAATTTGATATCAAAACTGCATTTCAAGGCATGAGTCGAAATTATAGCAATGTCTGTTCTTAATGATCAGTTCAAACTAATGCATTAGCAGTACTTGGAGAGTATGGTAAAAAAAATTGATATACATTAAAGAAATTACATTGTGTGATTTTTTTTTTTCCAATTCAGAACACAATTATCCCTTGGCTTTGCTTTTCAGGTTGCTGAAATGCATGGGGAGCTGATTGAATTCAATGAGAGGCTGCACCGTGCTCTGATGGCCAAAGAAGCTCTGGTGTCCCAGATGAGACAAGAACTAATTGATCTGAGAGGGCCGGTGAGTATTTATCTATTGCACTGTAGAATATCCCTCTGGAATAGGCTCAAACATGTTACTCATGATGAAATATCTATTAGCTTGTAAGAAATAACAGATCTGTGAAGAATTGGCTTTGCACAATTCCTTTCCTCTTAACTGTTGTAGATTATGCTTTACATTTTACGTTTTCCTTTTAAAGCAAAGAAGATACCCTTTTATGTTTATTCTAGCTATAAAGTAAGGTAAAAAGCTATTGCTGTTTCAGTTCCAAATGCTCTTGCAATCTGGTTTTCTAACAACTGCTACTTCCTTTGATTCTGCAGGTATTAGTCCATCATTGCATTTTTATGAACTTTTGTACTTACATAATGTTTTGTAAGAGCACAGCTAAAATAAAATGCTCATATGTCCTTCCCCTAGTGGAATATTGGTTGTAAAAGAAAGTGATCAGTAGGTTTTATGTGCTTTGTGTTTTCCTGTAAGTTGCTTATACACACAAAGTACTTTGTTTTAGCATCCTTTGCTCATAAAGGCCTAATAATGATGTTCTTTCCTGGGTTTTCCAGATCTTTCAAAAGTATATGCTTTTACAACCCCCAACTTGTTTGTTTACAAAACTGTAGCCAATTCTAACATGAAGGACTCACAAGGGTGATATGTTCACAATCCTCTTACATGATTTTGTTTTTCTCTCATTGTTTGTCAGTAATAGTTTTTATTGGCATTTATAAAATTGAATGTTGAATTGTAATTTCCTTATAATATTATGCTTTCTTAATTGAAAACATAATAACCACTCTGTGGAAATTATTTCTGTTTTGTAAATATAGGTCCCTGGAGATTTGAGTCAAACATCTGAAGATCAGAGTTTGTCAGATTTTGAAATGTAAGTTTCATCATTCACAAATTTTTCTTTTCATACTGTCCTTATGAGAAAGGAGAATAAGCAAACAGATTCAGTAATTTGCTTTTCCTATATTACATCCAATAACTGCATTCTTAGCTGTGGTGTTCCATTATAAAAAGTATGGAGACCTGCACAGTCCATGCCCCAGTGTAGTTAGGAATGCTGAACTCAAGGAGTTTAGATTTAGGAAGATTCCCTTGGAGTGCTTTTTAAGTGCCCTAGGTCTTGGTATTCTGCCACAGCACCAAGGAGTTACTGGTTTTAGTGCTTTGGGTTTGATGGGTGCTGGTTGCTGTTCACCATGTGATGGACTTCCTCATTTTTATGGAATAGCTCCTAATCAACGCTTACAAAAAACCCCAAACCCCAAAACCCCCACAAACAACCCACCCCAGATTGTTCTAGAGTGTTGTGATTTGGAATTTTGCCTTTAGCAGTCAAACTAATGAATCTTGTTTTTGTGGATGAGGGGGTGAAAATGTAGCTGATGTGTTTGAATCATAGAAATTTGGAGATGGGTGACAGAGAGTGGATGGAAATGACTTCTGCATAATTGTGCAGTGCTCTTCTATTATTTAATGAACTTTAGCTGACGTTTGTGGCCGAAAATGTTGAATTTGTTGAAGTGAATAATTTTTGCTTCATGTGTATAATCAAATGTTGTCAAATGCATGCTGTGAAAAAAACTCACAAAACCCAGAAAACCTGCAGAAGGAATTGTTTCAGTTGGGTTAATTTTAGGGAACATTTTTAGGTTCTGCACGTATAAAAAATTCAGGCAGAACTCCAATTTTTCTGCTTTCAAATTTTCATTTGAAATGTTAAGTTGCTTTGTTGATCACTTTGATCATTATCTAAATCATTGCATGTAGTTGCTTTGCAATTCTTATACATAAATATGATTCCCTATTTTAAGTTTTTCCTTCTCCTCCTCAGATCAAATCGTGCTCTTATTAATGTTTGGATTCCCTCAGTCTTTCTGCGTGGAAAAGCTGCCAATGCATTCCATGTTTATCAGGTAAGTGAGACAGCTTAACAGAGATTTTGTGTAAAAGTTTCTGACTGAAGTAGCACATTTTAATAATTTAAAGCTCTTCGTATAATTTCATTAGAGATCAGCTAATGAGCAGCAGCAGCAACTTCATATATATTCATCCATAGGATTGTGTTGATTATTCAAATAGCATGTTTTGAGGGTTGACTTTTAGTAGTTTAATACTTTAAAAGCATGCTAATAAGATGACTCCATTGGTCAGGGAGTGCAACAATTCAATCTCAATCAGTAACGCCTTCTTCAATGTGCAGGTACATGTTTTACTTCAGTTTTGGGGATAACAATGACCAGAAATGTTGCTTGACAGACAGATGTGGTTTACTGTAGTAGCTCACTTGAAAACATCTTGAATAATGAAACAATTCTTCACTGTGTGTTACTGAACGTGTTTGCATTGTGTTCTGCCTCAGGCAGGTCTGAATTTAGGGGTTTGTGCTCCAGCCTGACTTGTAGTTGAAGCATTGAAATTTTATACTGTTCCTTAATTCCTGGATTCTTGGTTTCAGAGCAGTGACACCCTCCATGGATAGAATGGCAGGGTGAACTTCAAACACTCTCTAATGTGCTGTCCCAGGCTGTTTGTATTTCTTTATTTGTGGATTGTTAGCAGCTGCAAAATTTCTCCACTTTTGTTCCAGCCACATGTACTTAGTTCTGAACAAGATTGCTGAAGCTTGTTAACATTCCTCTCACTCTGAGTGATGTTTTTTGGTAGAATTTTGAATCATTTATGAAGTGTTGGCAGGTAGTTGAAATATACAGGAAAACACCCACCTTTCGGCCAGTAAAAGACAATGAAAAATAAGACTTGAGGTAATGGAAAGAAAAGCCACCAGGACAGGAACAGTTAGTAATTTGTTCAAAAGCACTGAATAATCAATCAAATTGAGATGCACAGGTGTGTGGAAACCTAACTTGTTGACAAGTGTAATTATTTTTGTCTTTCTGGCTTTCGCATATTTCTCCACTCTGCTGTCACTGGCTACACATTCTCAAACCCAGACACAAGTCTGCCATCACAGAAATTCTTAAAAGCGTCGATATCTCACCCCACCTGTTCCTCTAATGATGTTGCAGATCCACGACTGCTAGAAGAGCTCTGCTTGCTACTGCTTCTTTCCTAAGTTGCTCTGTGTTGTTTTTCATCCTGCTTGAGCAGGGAGGGTGGACCAGATGGCCCACTGTGGTCCCTTCCTTACCCATTCTGTCAATTCTATGGATAATTTAATGTATTTTTAATTTTACTTGTAACTTGGTATCAAATTAGGTTGCTAAAGAGTCTGATATTTGTCATGCAGTTTCACTGCACATCACTGTACAAGTGGCATTGTGAAAGCCTGCAAAGTATGCAGAATTCGCATATGCTGTAGGTGTTCTGCACATTCAAAAGGAAAAATGTTGAGATAAACCAAGCTTCCCAGTTTGTAAGAGGCTCAGAACTTTACCCAAAATCTGCTGACATGAGTAGATGTTGCTCGTCTTTAATGGAAAACAAAGAACTTGTAATTGAAGGCTAAGCCTCTTGAGAACAGGAAAAAAGGAAGCAAAATGTTTCTAAAACATTGGAAATTCTGAATCTTCAAAAAGACAATCTCGAGAATTTTATTAGGTTTTTTATGTCTACAGTATAAAGTCATAATATTGGGCATTCATAGTGTGCAAAATTTTGTTTATTGGTATATTTGAAAAATGTACAAGTTCTTCTGAATATGCTTCATTCATTATCTTTTCACACTTGCAATTTACAATATTTTTTTAATGTGAGAAGTTAAATATAACTATGTATAACAGAGTGTAGTCAGACTAGTTTCTCTTCAGTTACAGAACAGTACAGGATATCACAGAATTTTTCCAACTTTGTCTTATCATAGTTAAGAGAAAAAGCAACCGAGAATTACCTGTAGAAGTGACCTAAACCTTCTATAATTCTTGTTAAACTTTGATCATGGCACCTGTTGAGATCTTTCTTTATTGAAGAATTCATTAATATCATTCCTGCCAGTTTTTGGTCTCAGTAACAGGAGTGTCACTGGTTTTCTTCCACTGTGCATGTGAAAGAGAAGTATTTTCCCAAACAGACATATACAATGCTGTGATGAAACGTTTGAAGTGAGTGCCACATCTCTGATCAATTATGTAGTCATGTGCTTGCTGAATATATATTTTACGTTTTATAGCGACCAGGAAAGCATTAATTTAGAAAACTTCAGAATAGCTTCAGTAACAGCACTGTGCATTTATCTTATTAAATCTCTGCCAAAACACATGCTCCTGATTACAGAGAATTTGATTCAATGTTGAAATTGTGGAAGAGGATATTTACCAGGCCACCAGTATGTCCTGAACAGACCCAGACTGGGAGTGCAATTAGGATAAATGATTGAGCTTGTTTCTGAGAGTCCTTTTATTCATAATAAATATTATTTTTACTGCCTTATCATTTATTTCTCCAGTGGCAGAAAATTAAAATGCTTGTATAACTCTTTGTATCAGCTACATGAGAAATGACTTGTGGTATATCAATGTAAAGGAAAGTAGCAATATTACAGAATGTTGGTGTGAGTGAGATCATTACCAACACCTTTTGGAGTTCACATTTCTCTTGGGAGTACTTGAGTAAACAGATGTAAAAACCGACTCTTAGTTGTGCCAGTTAATTCTGAGAAAAATACATCAAATGAACTTTGGAGGAAGCTAAAGTGTGCCAGCTGGAACAGGCAAAATTTGAAATTTTGATTTGGTTAAGCGTGATTTTTAGATATGCTAAATACTTATGACTGTACTTAAAGCTAATTGGAAATCAGCCCTAAGGTGCTTAACCTGACTGAAAATCAGATCACAGTGTGATACTATCAGGGTAAGATGTTGCTACTAAATGAAGGTGCTACAAAAGGGCATGAGCCTTGACCACTGGCTTTCCAAATGCAGTTCATGTGAGTGTATTTCTGACATGGCTTGATTTCCTCTGCATTTTCTATAATTAGAAAGCTAAAGAGATTGTCCTTCTCTCCCCTCCTCTAATGAGCCACCTTGTTAACCTTTGCTGATTTGGAATTGTGTGTCTCTGGAGCACTTCACTTGAAGGAGAGAGCAGGGCTGTGCCAGGGGAGACTTGCTATGTCACAATTATTGTTGATGCGCTTTAGAATTGTGCCTCTTCTGTCCCTTTTTGCTTATAAATGGGTATTTTATAGCAGAAAATAAACTGTGTACATATCACTTGCCTTGGAAATAGCCAAAAGAGGGTGGAAAGAATTGCAGAGCATCTCAAGTAGCTTGGAAAATTCTGAACTTATCAGTTCTACAGTATCTGTCATCTGTTTTCATGGACTTATAAATGCTTCTGAAGAATGTAAGAATTAGGAGAAATAAATATGGGTTGCTGTGCCTCTTTGAAATCAATGCCAATTTTGCACTTGTGCTCCTTAAACCAGGAAAAGAAATTAATGACATGTTAATTTGCGTATCAGGAGGGTCTGACCTGGACAGGATAAGAATAGACTCCTGCAGAAGTTTTGTTATTGTGCTTGCGTTTTAAAATATAATTTTATGTTTTTAAATTTAATGCAGATTTGTAATGCTGTTTTGAAGGGCATTTCAAAACATTTATTTTTGTGTCATGTTAACATCTGTTTCGGATGTTCAAAATCAGTGCATTTTTCATTCTTAAAAAAACCCAGATGTTGCTCTTCAGTAAATATAGCAGGAAAAGTTTCCAGCAGCAGCATACTTGTCACATAGTTTCAACCATCAAATAGTTTCTTTAATTTCTGTTAAGGATTAAGGATTCTGGACAAGCTCAGAAATAAGGCTGTGGGCTCCGAAAGCAAGCAGCATTTTATAATGAATCCTATTAGATGTGGAAATTTCAATCAGACCTCTGTATTTGCAGAGTTACACTGCACTCTTGCAGTAATGTTTAACTGGCAGAATTAACTGGTTATGAATCTTAAGGGTTTGAAAACAAGCTCTGGAAACGTAGCCAAATTTTATGCTCAATTTGAATGGCTGAGTTCAAGGGGACAGTTGTGAGCAGCAGATAATTCAGTGCCCTAGTTTAGCACTGTCTGTCACTGTCCTAAAAATGAACAGAGCCGTAGATCTGTATCCTTCAACTGTGGATGTTTCAACAGTTAAGAGGGTGTATAAATTTTAGTGGAAAAGCTACTTAGAATTGGATGTGCACTTCAGTGCAGTTACTGAGTTCAATTAAAAATATTTTTTTCACTTGTTGTCTCAGAATATAAAATAGTAACAGAAAAATGCATATTTTATAATCTCTGTTCACCATGGAGTTGTTATGGGTTGTTCTCATTCTGGATTATTCCTTGTGGAGAATAGCAGACTGTCTGTTTTAAATGAAATGCCAGTAGCAGATCTTATTGAATAAATAAAGAATAAATCTCCACATGCAGTGCACCAGGAATTCAAAGGTAAAAGAGCTGAAAGGTGACTGATAAATAGCTTCTGGCTTGCATACCAGAGATTTTAAAGTAGCTAATCTGACATAATTTTTAAAAGGATTTAAGGAGGTCTGAAAACCAGTTGTTACAAATCATTAGGAAAGGGATAGACAAATAGAAAATGCTGTTATGCTGTGTATAATCTCTGGTTTATCTGTGTGCAGTTCTACTCCTCTCCAAAGAAATATATCAGCTGCAAATAATATGGGTGGGGAAAAAAAAGCTTTTTCACTGCAGGAGCATATTAGAAATTCTCAGCCTGCATAAAAGGCAACTGAGAGGAGAGTACAATAGCAGTCTTTCAAATCATGAAGGAAATGGAGAGATTTTTAACTGTTTCAAAATGCAAATTGGAGCATTGATTGAAACTTTTGCCTTGCAATTTCAAAACAAGTGCATGACAGTGGTTTTCTCCACAATGTATGATTGGGGTGAATACTGAAAGTTTGTGGCTCTAGAAAATAATTGAGCTAATTAAATTGAAGAAAAATCAATCCAAACACAAAGATGTGACTTCTTTCTAAGGAAATCCCTGGATTTTGGAATAATAAATACCACTATACCTTTTGTTCACATTTAAGTGTTCTGGATAAAATATATTCCATAATTCTCCAAGGAATTTTCTGAACTGTTGAAATCAGTGTCCCTTACTGTAAGAGCACGGTGCAGAAACTTGGAGGTCATGGTATAACTAAACATGGCTTGCCCTTGCAATGTTATGCTAATAATGACTAATTTAGTCCTGAAATGGAAATATTAGGTATGATGATGAAATATCTTTCCTTCCAGCTAATACTTATCTTCTGTGCATGGCAAGCTCATTCTAAGTGTCTTCAGAGCACATCCTCTCTCTTTGTACTTGCTCAAGTTTGTTTTGCTTCACGTTTAGATCTTGACTCCTGTCTTGCATTCATTAGCACTGACAGATTGCTAGTACAATTAATTTTGCGCCTGAGTAGAAAAATTAATTAGATGACCAATCGATGTCTTTACTACCAATCAACAAATCATAAGGATTGTTTATACTTCACTGGATGAAATTATCCAGGCTGTGACAGGAGCTCAGCCTAGACACTCATAACCATGTCTTCTAGCAAAAACATCACAACAACTGCAGTTAACCAAAAGAAGGTTCGGAGGCTTATTCTCTTGCAAAGTTTCTGGTGGTATTACTGAGAGGCAGACTGATTAGTTATAAGCATTACAGGACACAGCCACATATGGAGAAACGAATATATTTTGTACAAAGTCACACTTAAGGAAGCCTAGTCTATTAAATTTAAATATTAGGCCACTTTGGAAAGCCAGAGTCATGCTGGCAAAAGTCTTCTCTTCCAAACAACCTGTCTTCTCTAGTTAACTGGTTGCTTTCTGGTGACTGCTGTTTGTGATCTCTCCAGTTTGTTGCCCATCTTTTTTGTGTGGCAGACATTGCTCAGTCAGCCTACCATTAGAAAATAATTTCTTGTCTAAAGTATTCATGGGCGTCCAGACAGAATCCAGATCAGAATTTTAAAAAAATTGCATTTTCATTTTACCTCTAGATGGTGATAGTTAGATGCAGTTTCTTTAATGTCTGTGAAGCAAGTTGATTATTGCAATAATATTATTTTGTCGTATTTCTGAACTGTAGAGTATCTTATTTTCTGTATACATACGGATTCCACTTTCCTGTGAAGTGTACAGCAAATGCCATTAGTCATGCCTTTTGTTGCTGTAATTACCAATGCCTGACACTTAAGATAATGAAACTGAGATTTTATGATTCCTAAAGTGATATCAATATTTAAATGGCTTCTTGCAAATCCGCCTTGTTTGCAGAGCAGTGAACACTTTACATTATAAACCAAATAAGTTTAAAGATTAATATGCTAATCAGACAAGACTGTTGCCGTTTGCATATGAATAGGACACCCTAAGACTATAATAAATAAACATTTCCTACAATTTTTTTGTTCCTTTGACTGTCTTCAGTCTTGCTGTTTAGTATTGACTGACATATTTGCTCATAGTATTTCTTTTTAGATTACTTTAAATGATGTTTTAAAACCTGATGTTTTCCTCTGCACTTCCTCTGTGAAGGAAGAGCAATACACTTTCCTATGAGAGGGCTTTTATCAGGATTATTTAGGTTGGAAAACACCTCTAAGATCATTGAGTCCTACTGTTCCCCAGCACTGCCAAGGCCACCACTAACCCATGTCCCCAGAAGCCACATCCTCATGGCTTTTAAATTCCTCCAGGGATGGTGACTCCACTCCTGGTGTGGGCAGCCTGTTCCAGTGCTGCACAGCCCTTCCATGAAGTTTTCCCTAACATTCAGTATAAACCTCCCCTGGCACAGCGTGAGGCCTTTTGCCCTTGTCCTGTCTCTGTTCCCTGGGGGCAGAACCTGAACCCCACCTAGCTCCAAGCTCCTGTCAGGGAGTTGTAGAGAGCAAGAAGGTCCCCCCTGAGCCCTCTTTTCTCCAGGCTGAGCCCCCCCAGCTCCCTCAGCTGCTCCCCACAGGACTTGTGCTCCATCCCCTTCCCCAGCTCCGTTCCCTTCTCTGGACGTGGTCCAGCCCCTCAGTGTCTTTCTTGCAGTGGAGAGGGAAGAATTTTCATGGAAACACGTTATGAAAGAGATGGAGGAGAACAGTATCTGATAACCAGAAATGTTTGAGGGGGAGAGTGCCCAGCAAATTCTTTGGGTGAGAGATGAAACAGGGAAAGCACAGTCCAGGATCTGCTGGCTGGGCCTGTTGACCTTGAATTTAATCACAAGCAAGCATGGCCTTGGTATTTCCTTGAAGGTTGAAAATGGAAGACAATGGACTGGCAGTTAAGAGTTGAAAGGTAAGCAACAAACTGCAAAAATTAAACCCCAATTTGCATTTTATTTTCCCGATACATGATGAATTGGATGACTTCAGCAGCTGCAGCACTAAGCAGGCAAAAAGGAGAAATAAATAGTCTTCTAATCATATTCCATTTCAGTGCAACTCAGGGCAAGTAGAGAAGAAAATGAACTGGAATGATTGGGAGAATTTGAAAGAAAGATGTGGCTCATGGCATTCTGAGAGTGATTTGAGAGTGCGTGAGCCAAAAAGGTTGAATATCCCACTTTTTCTGGAGTGGGACCCAAGGATGTATCAAAGAAGCATAAGAGAAAGCATAAAGCAGAAAAAATTTTAAATAACTGGGGTGGAGGGAGTATACAAAGATGAGGTCAGTCTTTTGAGACTTCTATAATTATTTATTTTTCTAAAGGAAACCATAGTACAGCTTACTACATTGATTTGTTTATTGAAGTGCTGGATGCAAAAATACTGGGAAATTAGAATTAGAATTTCTGCTTTTAGATTATTTCATAGCTACTGCAGAAAGAAGCAATTAATTTATATTCAATAAATATCTAAAATAAGTAAGAGTTATGTTAAGTGTTTTAGAAACTGATTGATGAGAGAGCCTCCTTCCCCTTGCCTGAGCACCCAAAATATTCTGTTTGGAGAAAAAGGCAGCACTATTGTAGTTCTACCTATTTTCTCTTCTGCAGAAACTTCTTTCACTGCAGTGGTTGTCGTGCATTGCAATGACTGTATGGGTTCAAAGTGCATGTTTGTGAAATGACGTTAATTATCTTGGGTTATTATAAGTCATATTTCACTGTCAAAAGGAACTTATTATGCTATTGAATGATGGTGGTTTTTTTGGTGCTGATTTGATATGTATATAAAAAGGCAAAAAATACTGTTTCCATGCAGCAAAAGTGGAGGCAGTGCTGCCTTTGTTCTTTAGTGGCCAGTCACCTTAGTGCTGTTTTGGTGAATAGAAGCAGAGCTGTGACTGCAGAAGCACAGTGATCGTTACTCTACGTGTCTGTAGAGTGGATAAGCCTAAAATGTGTGACATTTTTCTGTTTAGTGGAACAATATTGGCTGTTTTTAAGGTTCATGCTTTGATATGCGTTGTGTCATATACTTGATACTGTATTGTTCATTTTTATGAACTAAGTAACAGAAACTTGAAGCTTTAACGTAAAATATATTCTAGTATTTGTAGTCTTTGTGCAAGTGGATAAAATGGTCATATTAAAATAAAAGCTTATTCACTCTAATTCCTGTTATGTCTCTATGACACACAAAAAGCTGCTCCTATCACAGCTGAAAAGTTTCATTGTTCCATTTGTTTTTCATTGTGCAGAAAATTCTTAAATTGGATCGTTTTCAAAGGGGGAACTTAACCATAAATGCAGGCCTGCAGCTGTCTCAAAATATAACTTGCATTTGTATTCATTTCTCACAATTCAGAGGTAACTTTGGAGAATTGAGCTTGAATTTATATTCTTAACAGAATACCATTGTCCTGAAGTGAAGTCAAATGAAACTGGTTCTTATTTTTTTTTGATTAATACTTTTTACTTCTTCTATATGTTTTGAGTGCAGCATACATAATTTTGATAAAATCTAAGTAGATTGAAATACATCACTCCCATTTCATAGTGTGCTTTTCTGACAGGAAAAAAGATAGTTCCAATCCCCTGAAAACAATTATTTCTTAAATGGTAAACTTTGATCAAAATCTCTTTAACTTCATATTCCTGAATAATTGAGATGTACATTAAAGTTGAACCAGAGTTTTAAGAATTAAAAAAACTTTATTATCCAAAGTGTAAAACTATAGACCAATGGTTCTCCAAGATTTATAGTGTTATTTAAAAGCAAGTGTAAAGGGAAAACTCACCAGTCAAGCTTAGCTGAGTTAACATTAAAAAATAATGGTGCCAATTAGCATGTCTGGTTTTGTGTTCATGCTGGTTGGGTTGTCCCTACCAAACCAGTTGCTAATTTTCCCCTTTGTTATCAAATGCTTGGGCATTGCTTTGAAAGTGTGTAACAAACAAGAGGATCTCCAGAAAACTCTTTTTTATTAGTGAGGGAAAGGAAGTTAGAAATACAGTAATACAGTAGAATTACAGTAATACAGAAGTAATAGTTTTTCTCTCACCCTTTTTTTATCCCCCTGTAATGCTTACTTAGCTGGTAAATGTCACAGTAGCTTCCTTAGTGTGGATCAGTCTCTTTTGCATTCCTTATGCTGTCCATCACTTTTCTCCATGCTCAAAACTATGACCTTGTCCAGCCTAGGACTGGTTCTTTACAAATATTCTCAGTATTCTCTATGTCCTTTGAAGTGTTCTGCTGCTGAAATGTCCTGAGTTCTCTTGCATCTTGTGCCATTTTTATATGTGGTTTAGTAGAGTTTTCACTGCTCACCTTCCCTTTACATTATTCCCTTCCCCCTGGAATGGGCCATGGACTCACAAGGACTTTGACTTCAGCATTTTCGTATTTGTGGAGCTCCCATCAATAGAGTTCTCTATCTTAGCATTCCTTTTTCATTATGTATTCAGTCCATTCTTCCAGGAAATGTGAGCCACATTTGCAGGGAAGATTCAGGAGTGACTTCATTTAGGGAATATCCCCCCTGATGCTTCATCTGGAGTTCTACAGCCATGAATGTCGTTGCAACAGAAGAAGGTTCTGTAATCTCTCAGTCAGTATCTCTTGCTGCTGACTGTACTGAAGGGAGAGACACAAAAGTGAATCCTCAATATACCAATCTACATTTTGCATCAAAAAAGAAAAGCACCCACGTGTGACTTGTGCCGATCAGAAGGATGAGTGTTGATTACAGGCATTTGGTCTGTGTACACTGGAACTGGAGCAAGTTGGAATTTTGGCATTTGTCCTTTATTTTCCTCAGGCTTTTGTACGTAAGTGGTGATGAACTGTGTCACTTGGTACCAGTCTGTTACCAGGACTTGCTAACAGCATTTTTGACTCAGAACTGCTTAAAGATTCTTAACCTATTAAAAAACTTCTGGCTCAAGACCCAACACCATAGGAGTAGGATTTTTCATTTCAGTATGCAATCATTAAACTCGAGCTTTCACATTGATTCTCAGAAGATTTTCGGCCTTTCAGTAATATTAAGTTAGCAGGTAGTAGGCTGACCAACACAATATTAAATTACTACTATTACTGCTGTTGCTCTCCAAATCTCTGACTTCAGACATGTTTGTGATGAGAAAATAACAGACTAATTCATTAAACATACTTATTAACTGAAATTTTTCTTAGAGCTTCTGTAAATCAGAGCTACAGAAAGGTTACCAATCAATCTCTACATGGGAGACCCAAGTGGAAAGTGATCCTAAATTACAAACAGAAGCTACTTAATTAATTTTTTTATATTCAAGACAATATTAAAGTGAAATATTTTGTCTACAAATAAATATTCCAGTGGTGATTTTGATTTAGTCTATACGTTTTCATTACCCTGAAAATTATTGAAGTAGGTTAGGAAGTGGATGATATCAGGAAAACAGGGGCATCAGAAAGGAAATGTAATGATCTAGAATTGATCTTTTAAATTGATCTGAAAATAATCCTGAGGGTAGTCCTTTCAACTTCCTATAACATGACCCTAAGATAACTATATGCCTTCAGTGACTAGACTAGGATAAGTTTATCCAAATAATTTTATATTTAGTATTTACTTAGTTTGATTTCCCAACTGAATTTGCATTAAGTGTGTAGCAATCCCTTGTCTTGGGAATAGTATTCCCCTCTGAGATAATAAAAATTTAAATGTGTGCTGCATCATGAGCTTTAATATATTTCATAGTCTATTAGTTGATTGTCAATAAATTCAAAATGGCACAGGGCTTCAAATGTTGCATTTTCATGTCCTGCTAAATGAAATCAATGTCTACGTACATAGAAGAATAGTAAGAAATTTTCCAATGGTTTTATCTAAGAAATTAATCTATGTTTTTGCAGGCCTGAAAAATTTCAATTACAGTGTACAGGATTCCTTAATTAGTTAACTGTGGGTTACAGCTTAACAGGTAATGTTGAACTGTGTGATTCACCAAATCACATGTGCAAAGATAAGTGCTTAGTTAAATTAGGATCTCCATATTAAATAACTTAGTTAAAAATAATTTAAGCTTTTTTTTGGTCATCCCTGCCCCCCCCCCGGAAATTGAAACATGGATCTTGGGAATGTATACAAAATTCTAAACAATATACTGGTTGAACTGAGAATAGGCAGGGAGAGGGCTTAGAGCTGGGTGAATAAAGATTTTAATATAGTTTTTACTACATTAAATAAATTTTATTAGAATTATGCAAAATAGTTGCATTTTGTTTTTCCTTCGTTTGCCTTCAAAGATTTACTCAATTGTTGAAACAGATGGTCCTGTAGGTGTTTAATTATCCTGGCTTTATTTTCAAAGTGAAAAAGAAATCTGAATACTTCTTGCAGATTTACTATTGTGGTTCCATCATGACACTATCTGAATTCTTGTTACCAAAACTAGTTGAATTTTTGTTTAGATATGCATCTGTAATTCACAATACTCTGAATCTTTTAAATTCTCAGATGTGCTAATTTTGGAATTATAGTATTCCTTTTTTGGAGTTATAATATCCCTGTAGAAAATGTATTAGTATTTTCTACACTGAAATATTCTAATTTGACAGAATTTGCATGGTATCTGCAAAATATATTGTATTTTGTTGCAAGGAGGCCTCCTATAAATTTGAGAAACTAGGTGCCTGGAGAGAGAACTTCCCAAAGACCAAGGCATGGGCTGCTTTTGTGGGAGAAGATGTCCACTTCATCTCTGAAATACCACCAGTCCTTAGAAAAATTGAAGTTTTTCTCCTAAGGACTTGCAATATCTTGAGGCAAAGGACCATGCTTCAGTCGCCAGGAAAAGCTGCAATTCAGTGTTGAAATTGCCCACATCAAAATCCAAATTTTATTTTTATCTAGTTTCCCCAAAAATACAGTTGTTACTGCCCACTCTGTGTGACGGTGGTGGTGCTGCTTTTTTACATAAGTGTTCTCCTGATATTTGCCTTAAAATTTACTACTAAATTACTGTGGGGTTTTGGAGCAGCAAGGCAAGGCAGTGTCATCAGTACTGTTGCAGCTTAATTTCTGATGTAAAATACTGAGATTATTAACACACACACACACACAAAAGAATGGATAAATTACAGATTCCATTGAAGAAGCAAAGGGAAAGGTCACTCGGGATCTTGAGTTCTGATGCTTGGTTTATAGTTTTTGACTTGTGCTGTTTCAGCATTCTTTTAAACTGTGTCATTCCCTAGAAAAGAGTGAAATCTCAGTTTTCCTAAGTGTATTTCACTTCTGCATGACATTTTCCTAGAGAAAGCGAATATTTAGCATGTAATTGGTAATAGGCTCATGAAATAATGAGCAGCAAACAAAAACAGAATCACAAAAACTACAGCTGTGTTAAATTACACTTAATGTCCTATACAAGCAGAAAGAATGAACTGTGTTTATTTTCCAAACAATAAAATTTCTAGTTTAGTTTTCAATGTAATTTTGTTAGGAAGTAAATTAAGTTTCATACTTCAGATAAAATTAGGTTTTGCAATTCTGATGCTACAAAGCTAATTTACAAAGTTGAAAAACTGTATTGAGGACATAGAAATCAATTTTATAGTGGTATTAAATTATTTTTTCCTTTGGTCACTGGGTAGTAGAATATGCTGGAAACCATGGTAACGAGAAGTGCTGCCGTGGTTGCCCCAGAGTCATGTTAAAATGAGCAAGCTGTGTTTGTCTTGATTAAAATAAGAGAAAGAGAGAGAAAGAGGAGGAAAAGGAAGAAGGGAGAGAATGAGGTTAATGACCTGTACAGCAGCAACAGCAGATGCAGAGTCAGACATGGATCTGTGGCCACGGGATCCTGGAACTTGTGGTGCCTCACATGAAGGTGCTGAGCCAGGAGGCTTTAAAGAGTGAAGGACATACCTCAGCTCTGTTTGTCTGTACATGATTCCCTTCCCTGTCTGTGTTTTGCAGGTTTATATCAGGATAAAGGATGATGAGTGGAATGTCTATCGAAGGTACGCGGAGTTCAGAAGTTTGCATCATAAATTACAGAGTAAATACCAGCAAGTGAGGACTTTTAACTTCCCACCAAAAAAGGCCATTGGAAACAAGGTACTTGAAAGAACTGACAGTATTGGTAAGAGTTGGGGGAAAACCCTCTCTTATCCATACACAAAAAATGAGGTGACTCGTAGATGTTTTTACACCTGCTAGACAGTACCTGCTGCTTTTGTAGACTTTCCCCCTACCAGCTGGAGATTCACTGATAGAGGTAATGCATTGGTTTTTCCACCTACTGAAAAGCTTTATTGAATGAAATATTGATGACATACACGAATGCACAAACCCTCAAAAACTGTACTGGACAGCCCTGTACTGGACAGTAAAATGAAGTCTCTACTCCATTTCTCTTCAATAAAATGCCAGCAATTAACATTGGTGAGTAATTCATTAAATATTTCTGTAAATTTCAAAAAGTATCAATCTAAATTCCTTAAATTTCCTCCACTCTTCATCAACAGTTTTGAGTTCTTTAAACCAGCTTTTTAGAGACATTTAAGTGTTTAATACTTATGATCTGTGTCTTTGTGTCTTAGCCCTGCCATTTTAAAATGGGAATTTGTGTTTTCCTATCATATAGGGATTTTGAAATGAAACAGTAAATATTGTAGTATGTATGTAGCAAATATGTAGTACCATGTAATTAAAACCTTAGTCATCAAAACTTTAAACTGATCAACAGCTTAAATACACATTGCAATGTACACCACAAGTCCAGTAAGGACTGAGAAGTAATTGAAGTAATTTTTCTTTGCAGCGTAGGAGTTTTCTGAAAATTTTATTTAGCTATCACAAGTAAAATACTGGAGATTTAAATTGTGCCTATGACTAAAAACATCTTTACTAAACTGCTGGGTTCTTAAATTAGAGTTCTTAAGGTTAATAAAATATCTTAGCTTTTACATAGGACTTTCTCTTTTTATTATTTTTTTGCCTTTGTATCACTGAGTTCTTGTATTCAATATTTAAGAAGCTCCAACCACAGTGATCCGTGTAGTCATCATAACACAGCTGGCATAATGACTGCAAAACTCAGATCTTCATGACATTGTTTTTGGTCTAAGACCACAGTAATACAGATATCATTAAAATGCCACAGTCGTCCTAATTATATCTGTTGTAACTTTGTCCGTATTAGAAAAATCGTCTTTGCTGATTTGTATGAAGTTATATAAATTTTCAAAAAGAAAATAGAAAATAATTAGAAATTCCTTACTGGCATTCAGATGTCAGTGAATGTGGATTCTGAATGTTTAAAGGGAGTAACTTTGATTGACTTCCAATGATTTCCCAGGTATTCTGTAAAAACGAATAGGTAAATTTGGCACATGTGAAATGGCAGTGTTGCACATAATCTGGAATGGGTGGTGGTGATACAAATATGTATGAAATTTATCAATAAAATCCATAGGTATGTTTGCTTGGCTTAAGGTCCAGTTAATGTAGTTCACTGCCTGCTGACTGAGGAAATGGAAGTACTTATGAGAGCTTTTCTGCTTTTTTTTTCATCTATTAGAAGGTCATGCATTTTTCATTTAAATTTTAGTGGACGGTTTTGTAATGGAAACCAGGCATTTTCTTCTTTGTTACATAACTGATTCTCCTTTTTTGAAGTGATGGAGTATCAGCCACTTCAGTAAATTACAAAAGCTGCCTTTTAAGCTTTTTTGATACTCTTTCATCCTTAATTACTTTAAATACTAATTGAGTTACAACTTCAGTTGCACAATTGATGCATACAAAATTATCAGTTGAGCAACTCATTAAAAAATTTGCATTGCTTTTCGATGCTTTAGCTTTGAGCCAAAATTCTACCTTAATCTTGCATAAACCTACAACCACTTACCAGATCTCAGAAAAAGGGTCTTTCCTTTACAGTAAGGAGTGGGTGCCATCCCCTTCACTCCTGAGAGATTCCTGTGATGAGACGTGGGGCAGTGGTGTGGCTGTGAACTTGCAAGTCCCAGAGTGATGCTTTCACCTCAGCTGTGCAAGGCTCAGTTGGTCACACAAGAGCTTATTTGCACAGCACATTGTGCAGGCAGGTTTTTGTCCTTTTAGTGGCACTATTTTCTCTGTGTGTCACAGATTGTATTGCCCTTAGGAATTTGTATCATTTTGTTGCAGCAGTCCTTGGAAAATTAATCGTGTTGTGTGACTGAGATGGTTAAAGGCCCTGAGATGGCCCTGCTTTCCATGGCCAGTTGAAGGTTTAAAAGGAAGGTTTAAAAATTCAGTATAAAATCAACTAATTCATGTGGAAATGTCTGTCTTGGAATTCTGCAGAACTTTCAGTTTAGGATGAGGATTTGTGCAGGATGTTACACGTGGAGATGTTTGATAATAAACATTAGAAGAGATATCGCCAATACAACTTTTTTTCAATAGTGCTTTTTAAATTTAGTTGCTACCAAAGCACATTCACCTTTAGATATGAACTTAGGTTTCAAAAGATATTTTTTCGCTCTGATATTAGTTTTGCAGCTTTTGATAGAATTGGAGCTATCTTCCCATTCCTAGATTAATCAACACAATTTTAAATCAGTGCCTAAAGAACAGTTCCAGTAGATGAATTCTGCTAACAAAAGTATCTCTTACATTAATCTGTGGTTTTCATATCCTTTGCAACTCCTCAGTGTTATTAGATGCCCAAATAACATATTGGTAAAAAACAGCCCTCCATGTGTAAATGGCTAAAAATTATTATTTTACAGCTTTTGGAAAATGGCACTGATGCTTTTATATCCTTCAGGTCACTACCTGGATGGGTTTAGTCTCTGCATCCCTCAATGCACTCTGTACTGTGGGGCTAATGAAGGTGATGTGCTTATTGTAAATGTCAGAGGCATCCAAAAGTCTTGCTGTGATTGATACCAGCACTAAATTCCATGTTCAGTTACATGTCCCAGATTTAGGGAACCTCCAGGATCACAAGAGGACACCATATTCCTCAGAATGACCAGGAATCACTCCTGCAGACTGACAAAATACTGTCCAGTGCTTTGCTATGCAAAATATTGGAGCTCAGAGGAGGGAACTTAACTAGAAGAGAGTAATGTAGAATAAAATACAGAGAAGTATTGATTTTCATGCATGTTTTTCCTGTTTACTGCAGTAGAAGTCAGGGAGGTGAGGTTCAAATGCAAAGTTGCGGAGTTTGACATTGGGAAAATGCAAAAAGAAAGCAGAATTTCAGTTGAATGAGGATTTTAAAAAGTCAGAACATCAAGTATTATTGCATTTTAGTATCACATTCATCAAGTAGCAGTGGAATTTGAAAATATTTAACAATTATAAACCATTATTATTATTATTATATACCTTAATTTTGATAATTATGTTTTTAATGCTTTTTTGCCTTTCAATTGTTTGCCTTCAGTTGGGACATTTATCTTGAAAGTTCATATTCATGATCTTTCAACAAATTATGTATGCAGTAATAAAAACTAGCTTTAATGCTTGAGGAAACAAATTTAATATACAGAAAACCAATTAGTTGAAAAATAACTGAAAAGAGGAGAGAATACTGCTTTGGACAAGTAACCTTTTCACAATTATAAAGAAGAGTGTGTATTTGCCTTTCAGCTTGGTAACCTCATTTTCAGCATATTAGTTTAACGTTTGAATTTAGTAAGTTAGAACTAAAATAAAGCAGGGAAGAGAGTAATTTGTTTCATATATGTTGCTTCGAATGAAGTTAGTTATTTACTGAAGGAAAATAATAACGCTTGCAAGGGGCCATGTATTAATTTTCATATATACTAGTCCCCATGCTGTATATGTTCTACTAAAGACCTTTCAGTTCTGGTAGCAAATAGTTGTCAAAATCTTTATGAGTAATCCTGGCAAGAATAAGTGTTCTTTCTTAAATTCATCAATGCTTTGTTTGAGTAAAACAAGAAATATATTTGTTCCTTTGTGTTGTGTGAACACAACATATGTGAGATGAGAGAAATGTCATCTACTCATCATATATTTTAATTCTTTTTTAAACTGAAGATCAATTTCTTTAAAACTTACAAATTTCAACTGTATTGTTAACACTTGAAGGGTTCAGTTTTTGTAATTTTAAAATCTGCTCCCCATGTATCAGCCTGGTTTGTGGTTTGCTCAGTATTTTATATGTAGTTGTATGTACCAATATTTGTAATTTCAAACTGATTTTTCTTGCAAGAAACAGATTTTTGCCTTTTAGCAAGCCTTCAGGTACTTTGGATGCTTTGAACTCATCCTTCCATTCTCACTGTTTGTCTTTGTGACTGCTGCCTTCCTGCCAGGAATGCCCCAGGCCAGGCTGGGTTCCATGGGGCAGCACTCCAGGTCTGCAGTGTGCCCGGTTATGGGAAGCGCATGAGGAGGAGCTTTGTACAATCACAGCACTTGATTGTAAAGGGTTCCCTGTATGTTTTTGCATAGAAATATGATTTTTTTCATCTAAGATAACATTTAGCTTACATTTAGCTAAGGAGCCTTTGCTGGTGCTGTGTTGGTATCTCTCAAAATAATGATTAAGTATTAATACATGAATATTTACTGGACTTACTAGTCTAATTTTTTGAATATTGCAGCATCCTTAAAATCTCAGTTGCTGCTTCTACATTGGGCAGATTATAGTAATTAAGAAAAGATCTAATTAAGAATCCTCTTGCAATAGTGTTGTCCCAATAGAGGGCATATCAAAATAGAAATGGTTCTTTAATTCCACTGAAGACCTGAATTCAGTGATTGTCTAAGTGAGGAGAAATTGAATCAGGTAGCTTTGCACTGAGTGCTGACTTGACTGCATGATATCCTCTGCTTTCCTTTAAAACATTGGATACCCCATGTGGAAAGAATACACAGCACTTTCCTGGGATCAGAAGAGTGACTTTGCTGTGACTTCTCAGCTGCATTGAGGGAACAATACAGAACTCTAAAATAAGTTTCTGTCTTGGAGAAAACGTTGAGAGCAACATAATTCATCACTTTTAGCCCATGCAGCTGAAGTCTGTGAGCTGTATCTCTGGCCATAGCTTGTTTCATGCCCAAATGTTAGTTCAATAAAATGAATATGTACTTTTCACCTGTCAGTGATTAACCTAAATTGTAGATTAATTTGTGTATGTCCCTATTTTTAAAAGTTCAAGAATATTATGTGCATGTATTTAAAAAGATATCTATTTGTATATACATGTATACATGAGTATGCATATGGCAACATCATTTAGGATATATCTGAAGTTGGCTTCTGGAATGTATCTTGTGATTCTGCAAGTCCTGTTCCCCAGGAGCTCTATCTTTCTCCCATTTATGTCAGTGGAAATCCTGCCTTTGCTCACAGGGTGCAGATGAATTTCTTTTCTCTTGTTCCCAACAGCAAAACTGCCTTTTGTCAGTGTTTGGTCTGGTTGCCTGTTGCTGAAGATAGTGAAGAGTTCAAGATAGGATGCAGGATAACTATTTTAGGATTAAAAAGCAGAGAAGAAAAAGATTTTATTGCAAGTAAAAGAAAACAATACAGCTTGCTCTCGTGCTTATAATGTTTATTGGTTTTTAAAGACGTTTGTCAAGTAAAGAGTTGTCTGGCTCTGTGTGTGTGTGTGTGTATATATATATATAGGAAGTAATTGGAAGCCATTCAAATTAGAGTTTGAGTGTTAATATTTTTGCTCTTATGGGTTTCACGTGGTATCATTGATGTGTAACCCCTGTTATGCATTTCCCTCCTGTAGAAGTTAATTGCCATTTTTGGCAAGCAGGACCTGTCTACTCAGAGGCAGTACCCCCTTAAAACTGCTTTTTAGACCAGAGGATGGAGGAACTAAAGTCCCTTTGGAAAGGGATGAAAGGAGAAGCAGCAAGATAGGAACAAGACTTCTTAAGGAACACACACACTCCTCCCACATAAAATATGTATTTGAAAATGGGAAGTACAACAATTCCTGTTTAACTTGTACATAGACAATAACAGAAGACATATGGAATGTTTGAAAGAGGATGGTGCAGGAAGAATCTTAGGGGAGGAAGTAATTTCCTTTTAGATTTTCATGTTTTTCTGTCCAAATTCAGCAAACCAATTCAGGACATCCTAAAATTTAAGTGTGTGTTTGGCTTGTGTCGGAATCAGAAGTACAGATAGATGTGCTTTTGTCCTCTGTGGGATTTAGGAGTTCGTAGAAACTATCTTTCATCAGATTAGTTTGTCAAAGTCAGACTGTCAGGGGGAGCTGAGAAGAAAGCAAAACTTCTGGTTAATGCACTTGGGACAGGGGGCTAAATAATGTTCCTTGGTACTAAGCTTTGATATCCAGTGTCTTCGTGTGGAATTGGTAGAAAATTATGACTCTCTGATGTTCTGGAATTGGAATACATTTATTAAAGGAGAAAAGCTTTGAAAATATAAATCCTCAAGTTATATATTAAAAATTTGAAGTTAAAGATTGCTTTCATTAATGCTGCCTAGGTTGATTTTTGGACAATGTAATATAGAAGCTTAAATTCTGTATTATTCTTGACTTTCAAAGTAAGTAGATTTTAATTTTCAACCCTCTTAGTGGTCTTAACTAGTGTATTGAGTTATTTTCATACAGTCTTTTGCCTAGTGGGTTATAGGAAAAACTGTTGCCAATATAAATTTGACAGATATGCTTGTGCTGTAGTGTGGGTAAAAGGAAAAGAAATGGATCCATTGTGTTCAAACCAGGAAAGGAACTCAAATTAATCTCATATTTAGCTGTATGTAATAATTCTGTAATATAACACTGTTTTTATGCCATTCTAAAGCCACAAAAGAAACTTTGTCCTGTAAGTTCATCGTATTAATTTGTAGCTGAAAAGTTCAGTTCTCAAAGAACCTTTAAAATAGCCCTTGGGATTAAATGAATATGATCTGGTTTTCACATATGTAAATTAATTGTAGTGCCATACAAATAGAAATTAAAAAAACGTGACTCCTGGCATAATCATTAAGATTTCTAGTCACAGCCCACCTGTTTCCTGGCACTGTCACCTGCACACTAAGGGGGAATACAGAGTATTTCAGATTTGGAATCCAGATCCTCTGGGTTTTCTACTGCATAAGACTGCAGTTGATATTTTATGTATACAGCACTTAGAAAAGAGCATTCAGTTCTTCTTCATTTCCATTTTTTTGTCATATCAGTATCCGAGAGAAGAGAAATAAGTCAGCAGGAAATGGTTGGCTTTTATATGACAAATACTTTATAGTAAACGCTTCCCGTTGTGTGGTATGAAATGTCTGGGTTACCTGAAACTCGGCATGAAGGTTAAATCGAGCAGAGTGCAGAGCAGCGTATTTCATTTTCAGGGCTTTAATTTAAAAGGTAAACAGTTCTCCAGCTCGTGCTTCTCCATCTCCATCAGAATGTCTCACTGAATTAATCTGTTCATTTGGTGCTCAAGGGCACCATTTCAATGAAATAGTGAATGGAGTCGTTTTCTTTTCAAGTTACAAAAATTCCCTGCTAATTGCTGTTGAAGTTTAGGAAGAAGGAATACAGACTATTTAGGGTCTACAAAACAAAACTTTGCCTGTCAAGTGATGTTTTTATTCTTGCTGTCTTCTAATGCTATAATTAAGAGAAGCAATTTATTCTAACAAATTATTGAATATAGAGCCCATAGAAACAGTTCAGATGGTGTTGCTTTGCATCATGACATTATGGGGAAAAAAAGGAAAGTAATTTACATGCTGCTTGGACAACTGCTCGATAAAAATATGGCAGTTTTATAACAACTCATGCGTCATTTAGATATTCTAGTAGCCTCCTGGTATAAAATGAAAACATAAAAATAAATTTTCTAAATTTATTTCTTATTGTGATGGTGATGCTAAATTACCAAGTTACTTGGATTAATAAACTTCCTTTCAAAGAAATCTTAACAGGGACACCTAATTACAAAAATAAAAGTAAACTCTTCTTTTTTTGAATTTGAAATTTTACCCACATTTTTCCCTTTCCTTACATATCATTGTGCTTGATTTCACCTCTCTTCTCCTTCCCAAAATGTATTGTCTTATAAATACTGGCAAATTTTAATCTTACTTGCTCTACAGCTTTTTTGGGCAATTGCTTGTACTAAAGATATTCAGTGTCAATTTTTTAAAAAAGAAAACTAAATATTGAATACTTCAGATCATGTGAAATGCTGGAGCCACTTCCTGCATGGAAAATCCGATTTTCTTCATTGTACCATGTAAAATAACTTTGCATGACGGCACAATAAATAATGGGCAGTTAGTATCAATATTCCTCATTAATTCAATTTTTATTTTAGAAAACAGTCATACCATCAGAATGTATCGAAATAAATTTTTTGCTAAAGGGGAATCTAGTCTTTTACATGGGAGTAAAGTTTTTAATTCATTATTAATTTTTTTTAAGGGAAAGCATCACTGTAAGCTTATTGTATATATAAGCTTGTAAGCACTGTATGTACCATGTTTCTAAAGGGCTTTGAGGTGGAGTTTTTTTGTTGTTATTTTAAATTTAGTCCCTCTTTATTGGTCTTCAGGGCATTTTCAACCAGTTTAAAGGAAGAAATTAAGAAAGAAAACTGCAGTGTTGGAGAGAAGCACTGAACTGAGACACATTTTAACTAATATTGTTGATAGTTATTACTGTAATATAGGCTAGTGAAAAAATGGATCTCAATTTCATGAACTGTTGTGTTGTAGTTTGCAGAATCTCCTGAATAAAATTACAGGGTAGACTGATAATACTTTATATGAGGAGATGACAGAAATAGTGTTTCCCTATTCAATAGCTGAGCAAAAGATTAGCCCTAGGGGTCTTGCTGCAGTTTTTTATTGATGCTTTTTAATTAACAGTTGATTCCTGACCAGTTGACAAATTAACACATGGTTGGCATGTGTGTTTAAATAACAAAATATTTAGATGACACTAGATTTTATTAGCATAACATTACCGAGTTCTTTTTCTAACAGTGGCATTAAGCACAACACTAAAAAGAGATCAGGTTTAGATTTATTCTCAAGCTTTCTTTTTTCTGTTGACATATTTACTGATTAAAATGTTGCTTTGATTAAACTGGTGCTTGACTGAGGGCATTGCAGGACTGTAGCTCACCCTCAGCACGTCTGCTACTGGATGGGTTTGCAGCAATGCCTTTTTCCAGCTACTTTATCTGGAAGCATTACTTTTCTGGTACCATTGACATGAACCCAGAGCTGGAGATGGAAATGCATCGGCTATTTGAGTAGAGAAACACAGAGTAATAATTACAATTATGTAGTAAATCTCTGTTTAAAGGAAAATAGATTTCTTTTCAAAACTGACAGTTCCTTGATTTCTTCTTTGTATCTCATCCTCTTAAATTCCTGTTTGTTCCACTGAACAGTAAATGTACAAAAAGGTCTCATGCTGGGAAGGAGAAAATGGCAATTTCATGTATTGTATAGCCCTGTTATGTTGTATAATGCTGGCCTGGTTCTGCCATACAGAAACTGGCAATACGAGAAAGATGGAAATTTTAAGCTTATATAGTTTCAATAATTTTGAGATGATTTTTGTGTAACATGGTGGTATCTGGTATATTTAGGATTGGAAACTGTACCTTCCTAAAAGTTTTATGATGCAATAGTTACTGAAGGACAGATGTATTGAAGTTATATCTTACTGTGACCTGTGCAAAGGCGTCAATTAACCTGTAAAATGAATATTTGCTATAAAACTTTTAATTACAAACTGGTGAGAATGACTCAGCAATTGAATATTTAATTAGGTCCCATCTCAGCTTCTGATTTCCAGCTTCATTTTGAGGTTAGCATTTGGTGCCTCATAAATAGATAAAAACTGGTTTGATAATTTTACTAAGACTGGTTGGCCAAGACGGTGGAAAATACTGGGCTACATTAGAATAACCTGAGTTTATTTCTGCATTTTCAAGTTCAACTTTGAATAGCACTATTATCAGCTTTATTTAGGATGGAATGCATTGTGTGGTATCAGAGGCTGATTAAAGTCCTAAGGCCATATTTCCTTGTATTTCCTATTTCCTTTTATCTTAATTGAGTTATGTTGAGCCCTCAGCTGTTTGGTTGTTTGGTTTTGTTTGGGTTGTTTTTTTCCCTGGTGCTACCAACAGGAGGTTGGTTAAATGATAAGTAATGGTTAGAACCTCAGGGAGTTTGATGTTGATTGCGACAGCACCAAGCCCAGAATCTAAAAGTGTTTTATCTGTCCCTAAATCATGGCAGGTAACCATGGCAATCATAGCATTTCCAAAAGCTCCTGGAAAATATTTGAAACATCTTAAGTGAGCTGTCCCATTAATAATGAAGAATATCAGTGTTTTGCCATCTGTTCCATACTAGCAGTGTGTATAAAAGACCAGCAGTTGTGTGGAACAATTTAAAATGCAAGTGGGAATGAACTTGGCTTGTAATGAAAAACTGCAGAACAGCATGACATAAAATATTGCCATATAATCAAGGCTCTGCTTCTTAGTTTTACACCTTAACATCATCTTCTAATATATGTTGAGAGTCTTTAAGTTTTCCATTATCAATTACAATTTTCAGAGATTTGTAATTTGATATTAGCGTTTTGCCGTGGGCAGAAGAAATGTGGCAAATTATCAGTCAAAAAGAACCTCATACAACATTCTGGGAGACATGAATTTCAGATTAAAAATATTTTCCCAGATGTGTTTTGATGCTTCTGTAATCTGAAGGAGTTTTGCTTGTTAACTGAAATTTTGTGGTCTCTTAATCAAAACTGTGTGCTCTTGAACTGTGGGCTAGGAAATTACTTTCACTGTAGTTAGTGCAGAAACAGCAGTAATTTTATTTTTTTAGAAAATATGCCTAAGAAACTTCAGTGAAATCTTAAAAGTGGGTCTTTATTTAAGTACTGTTACTTTATCTTTCTGTGTATGTATTTGTTTTCCTAAAAATGAAACTGTGTAATCTAACCTTTAATAATGTGAAAATGCAAGGGTTTTTTGCAAAGTGTATGTATTTGTAATTTTAACAAAATTACTTTGTCCTCAAAGTACATTCACATCGAGTGTACATAATTGTGTCTATTGAACCTTAGGGGAAGATCTTTGCTGCTTTCTGTGTGAGTACACATGCAAATGTGGGCTTGTATTGACTCATACAATCACAAAAGACATGTACTAGAAGTAGGGGGTGGGTGTCACTGATACAAATCCGAATCAAAAAAATTTCCCTTTGCTTTTTGCTTGTAAATCAAAGTAGGTGTTTGTTTACGGGTTGGAATACAAAGTACTACCTAGATTTCTGCTGTGGATGATTGGGCCCAATGAAAAGAAGGTTATAGGTACCTTTTTATAATTTAAGACTGAAAAAATTGGCCAGGCTCTGAGCCAGTTGTGTTTTTTCTGTTACCAATTGTTTTGTTTACTATATTGTAAGAAAACCTCTTTATTACTGCAACAGCTTGGCAGTAACCACTCTGTGCTGAGATCACCGCTCTGGGTAGCCGACCTGCTGCTGCAGAGCGCGCGTTTGATGATAAAGTGCCGACCTGGAGCTGAAGCGTTCTGACCTTGGTTTGCATTGCTTCTGGTGAGGACAACGAGCCTTGGTGCAGAATTCCACAGTAGATTGCTTGGTGTTTGTTTTACACATCAAATGCACGTCAGACTAAAAGAACATTTTTAACTGTTTTCAGGCTGAGTTTTAATTTCTGGGATGTTCTGCCTTTTTCTTGGACAAATGGCAGAAAAATAGCCGTATTATAAGCATTAATTTGATCAGCTGTCAACAGCAAAAAGTGCATTCCCTAAGCATGTTCTGGCAGTCTTAATTAGAAAAGTTCTTTGTGTCATTATTTTCTGTAGTCAAGGAGACTCTTTACAGTAACATAAGGGATAGAAAGTACCTACATTCAGCATTTGGCTCCTGTGTCTATGACAGAAGTCCTTTCTATGAAAAGATGTTTTTAGTTAAATACGTTAAATACATGTGCAGTACAGAAGTCATACTAAAGGAATGCAGCTTCTGCTTAAGAGAAAATTTAAACCTAATTGAAATTATTTCACTGAAAATATTGTTGTTGAAGATTTGTGACCAAGCAATCTTCAGAACTGAAAAAGTTGATGAATGTGGTATTTAAAAATGGAGGTTTTCTTGTGAGCTTGAAAACATAACTGACAGAAGTGATAAAAGTAGAATGAAGGAAGTGCAGTGAGGGTGAGGCGGTTCTTGGAAGGGCTCTGAGCTGAGGCTGGGCCTGCACTGGACCTGGCTCCTGGAGCTGGGCAGGGTTATTCTCCCCCCACGGCACAGCCCGGCAGGAGCTGGGCAGAGGATGGCTCCAGTGGAAATGGGCTCAGGTGCCAAATGTCACCACTGCTCATGTGGTTAAAGCTTCCAGAACCAAAGCTCTTCCACAAGCTTTTTCTCCTTCCCAGACATCTCCCATGCATCCCTTTCTTGTCTTCTGCCTCACACTGCTGGTGGCAGCAAATTAGTGTCCCTCCAGTGGGATGATGTGGTATTTTAAATGCTTGGAGAGGAAAGAGGGGAACACAAAGCTGTTCCTTGAGCCTCACCAAAGAATCCAGTGGGAACAAAAATCTTAGTGAAAAGAAAAAAAAATAGTAACACAGGTGTTACTCAATTGTTTAATTAGCATCAAACAGCACAGTAATTTATTATTATAGTTCCATTTTATGGTAATATTATGTGTCATCACAAATTAAAATGTTTGCTTTAATGTTCCCAGCAGCTTGTATAGGCTTCTGTTCCATACATTTGTCCTCCTGCAGCAGGGCAGGGAGCAAGCTCTGCTCTGTTCCTGCAGTGGCTGCTCTCAGCTGTGGGAACTGGGCAAGTGACTCTGCAGAGGGGGCTGGGTGAAGTTCCAACACAGCAGCTTTGTTGGTTTAGTAAAGGATGAATTTCAAATCACTTGCAACACAACCGGTGTGTGGAGTGTGTGTATGTTGCTGAAAAAACATGTGACTGATAAAAATGAAATAGCAAACTGTATAGTATGTAGGGGTTTTTTATTTTCACTCAGATCTTGATTGAATTAGTGTATTTGATTAATGAATACATTAATCAATTTTTGCATTACATTACTACACTGAATGAAATGTATTAATCTAGAACTGGGATGTTGAAACAGAACTGGACATCTGTGTAAGTTCATATGTAGAAAACAAAAATAAAATGAATCTGTGTATATTTTGGAATTTTGTGAATTTAATTAAACAATGTAAGCCCTGCTTAAGTTTTTGAAGTCCGTAAGTATGGATGTCTTCAGCAATTTCTTATGCCTTACTCTGTTATGTTCCTACAATTATGTCTAATTTGTTATTCCTAAAAATATTCCTGTTCCTGGTAACGTCTAATGAGAGGGAAGAACAGAAAAAAATGTCAGTGAAGGTTCTAGGAATGCTACAGCGAATTCCTCCTGAACTCGAAGGAGCATCCCTGCTTTGATGGTGGTGTTCTGTTCTATCTAGGGAAGCAATAACCTTCAGATTTGCATGGCAGCATGGGCTGAACCTTTTCCATACAATGAATTTATTCAGTGTTGTCAAATGTATTTATGGTGTTTTGTTGGTGGGTTGGTTTTTTTTTTCCCCCAAGAAACAAGAATTAATTTCAATGCCTTTTCTTACAGACATAAATAATACAGGTTGGATAGACAAATCTTTTCGATAATGGTCATTTTTGAGAGCTGTAATTGTCTAATAATAGGTTTGGCTTCGTGCCTAAAGAACATACTGTGACATTTAAACCAGGGGAGCAGTGCCAGCACTCCTGAGATGGAACACTCTGGCTGTAGCATAAAGCATCCAGCACCTGATGTCACTGTAAACCTGTTAGAGCTCCCTGTTACTGGGAAATGTGTCACCTTTAGATTATAGTTCACTGCAATTGTGATCCCTCACAGGGAAAGGGTTTAAACTGGATGTAAGTTACAGGATGCACGGCGTCTTGCTGGGTGTGATAGACTTTTAAGTCCATCAGTGGAATGTGGAGTTTACAGAACTATTCTACTTATTTGAGTCAACAGAGTATAAAATCCTGGATCTAAAATGCTACAGAAACTTTAGTAAAACATTCTAATCAGCGTTGTGATATAATATTAAAAAAATTCTACTATATGAAGACATCATCAAAATAATAATTTAATAACAGAAAAATGCTGGACTCATCTGTTCTGGAGTTTGTGTACCCAACAGCTGAATAGTATGAACTGGGGAGACATTGGGGGAGTAACTCAGCATTTCCTCCTGCAAAGACTGGTAATTCTGGATTTCAAAAAAATTCCATAAATTGTTATGCCACAGCCTCTGTGCTGCTGTTCTGCTCTGCCTCTCTAAGATTGCAGTGGTTTATGGTCCAGAGAAGACAGATTCTGCCAGGGAGAGGATGAGACATCCTGTCAGTGGATGTTTTTGTAAAACAGGTTTTATTAGGATTCATGATTTTCCTTTATCTCTAAGGACAGAGCCAAGGGGGTTTTGCATATTGCCAACATATTTATATAGCCATAATAACAGAGCTCATCAAAAGATTGATTTTAATGCTTACTAGGACTGTTTAGTTACGTTATAAAGTTGAGAGACATGTTCTTTGTGCAATTTATATTTTTTCCTCTCTATTTTTAGGATGCAAAGTTTGTAGAAGAGAGACGCAAGCAGCTACAAAATTACCTAAGAAACGTAATGAACAAAATTATTCAGACTGTGCCAGAATTCACAGCCAATCCCAAAAAAGAGACACTTATTCAGCTGATACCCTTTTTTGTGTAAGTATCCGTCAAGTACTCAAGAAAATATTAAGTTTTTTTATCACAGATTAATTTAAAATATAGTGCCAGCATCTCCAAAATCTTTAAAATGTTTTGTTTTGGTTTTTTGTTTGTTTTTTTTTTTAAATAGAAGGCTCCTGTTCAGATTGCAGGTGCTTTTGTTATATTTAAAGGAATGTATGACATATAGAGTATTTTTTTGTTTATTTAAATGGTGACTTTGAATGAAAATCACAGTGTAAAGCTTTCAGAAATATCTCAGTGACTTCAAAATCTGCATCCATACGTGCTCTTCAAACATTAGGTGATTTCAATTTCTTTTATTTGGTCTTTTTTAGTTTTGTTTTGTTTTGTTTTTGCTTGTGTGGGGTTTGTATTGTTTTTTAATATTTATTTTGTGGGGTGAGGGTAGAGCACTATTAGGGTCCTCACTAACCAAATAAAAAAGTCAAGCCGTTGAACTCGCTCTAGCTGAGTTTTGCAGTCTGCTGACAGATGTTTTGATTTCATTAATGTTAAAGTTGAATATGTTCAGAAATAATTGAACAGTTGCCTGTTAAGCATCTCAAACCCTTTGATATAATCTGGTAAAACTGTCCCTTTCTCCTTTAAACTTCATTCTTTATGTATTTGTTAATGATATTTAAAATTATTTAAGAAATAATATTAATGAAAATTGGTTTTTGAAAGTTGTGTTGTTTCTTTCACTAGTAGTTTTTCAGTGGAATGGTTTTTCAGTACTACACCTGGACAAATTATGGATAGATTGAGAACTCATTTACAGTAAGTCCTCATGCTAAATTTGCTGTCCACAAGTCTCTGCACAGGGATTGTGCATCCACGTCTGTGAATCCACGGATGGATTCATTTGCAGCTTCAAGACCAATTTCAAATTAATATGTTTCATAGCAGCACACATATTTAGTTGTATTATTGCCTGGTCTTTTGCAGAGTGTGTCAGATTTTCAAGTTGAAATTGCATTTCAAGAAAGCTCTATTTATTAGAAAATGTAATAGATGAATGGAAGAATGCCAAGATGCATTTTGTGGCATTCATGAATTTCCAGTTTTTCTGTGGATTTGAAATCAATTTGATGAGACATCTTGATGATGGTGTTATAAATGGTGAAATGATGTTTGTGGGGACAAACTTAAGAGACTTGCCTTTTGCTCCCTAAGAACTTACTGTGTAGAATTTGACTTAGGGCTGTAAAGATGGAAATGGTTTGAAGTTCCAGTTGAGGGGCCCATGTGTAGCTTTTTGTTGAGTCATTTTAAAGAAGTTATCCTTCGTGTTACTTAGTTTTGTTTTTTAAAGAAGAGGGAGGCAAATACAAAATACATTTGCAATTGTAAAATGTAATTGTAAATGCAATTATACTCATTTTTCTGTGGGGTTTTTTCTTTAATCTTAATATACTGTTGTTACAGAAGTAATTTATTACAATATTTTTTGGTTCTACTTTGAGAAATGACATTTCACAAATTGTGTATTTATAATCTCCTGGCCATTTATGTCAAAAACAGGAAGTGGGAAAAAGCTTCCTCTTATTCCTCAGCCCTAAACAATTGCTTACTGATATTTAATCATATCTGTTTTTTAAGTATGTAAGTAGAATTTAGATCTCATGTTTTCTTTGCTTAAAAGAAGTGCCAGGTATGGGGACCTGCACAGGACGAGATTAAAATCACAATCCATGTAATGTGTTCTACCACTGCTGCCCAAGTCTGAGTGAACACCATTTCCCTCTTATAAAACCCTGCAACTCTATTTCTTCTAATAAATGTAATGTAGGGAGAGATTCAATTAATTTCAGAAAGAGCAAAGTTTTATTGAGAAGACAGCATGTTTAAGTTCCAATATTCAATGGGTACAAATTAGTTAGTAAAGCATTGTGATACAAAAGAATTGCAGTTATCTCTAAGGAGAGAGATTTGCTGAAGGAAGTTGGCCAACACCATTTATCATCCATTCCTAAACACCACCAGGACGCACTGCACTGGTGCTAACCCTGCTTTGGGTGTGCCACAGGTGGCAAAAAATCTGCTTATTTTTAGAGGGTTTTTCTTGCATTTGGCAATTTCATAACTCTTAACGCATTGCATGAGACAATGGACTGGAATGGTCTGTGATATCTGGGCGTTATGGCAAAGAGATTCTGTTCATATATGTACCTGTGAATTACTGCCTGAGAACTTTTTGTTGTATAACAGATGTATCAGCATTCTCTCTTGGCTACAGTCGATAGTTCTCTCTGGGAATACTAGTGGGATTCTGGAAAAATTCAGCTGTTGAGCAAAATAACTATATTTCTCATCGACAGCAGCAGACAAAATAGCTTTTTAATGCATTTTACTACTGAGCTATCAGACTCTTCTGCAGCGAGAGCAGCAGCATTAAATTAATAAAAAGAACTTTTCTAGAATGTGCTCCTTCTATCAGCGTCTGAAAGTGCCATCATTTCTAGGCTATCATTTGAACTCTCTATGGCCTTTATTATCTGAGAGTCATGACCTGGCACTGTTGGTGATTTAAAAAGCATCTGAAAGAAAATGCATTTCAGTTCCACTTCAGATTGCCAACTTCTCCAGCATTATCCTTCCATAATGGATTTTGAGCTTCATCAACAGGAGATCTTAAGTATCTTGGAGTCTGTGAATTGTGTATTGCATTCATCAGTTGTAACCTTTGTACTCTACCTTCAAGTCTTCTGTTCTGTTAGGTTTGGTAATACTTTACTATAAAATACTCTGAATACGTGCAAAAATTCTGATATATTTAATTTCTCCTCTGTAGCACAAATGTATGTACGTCAGTTGCATCTTTATCAATGAAAGAGTATTTACAAAACATTGAGATATTAGTCCTAGGACTGTGCTATAGAGAGTAGTGATACCTCTGTGTAGGGGAAAAAATTACAGTCTTGATATGCATAAAAAATCTCCAGGGCATTAGATCTGTCTGTTAGGAAGCAATGAAATATATATATATAAAAAAAAAAATTATCTGGTCTTAAAGGGTTTCTTCTCACTGCAAAATTAAGTGACCAGAGTGACCAGGCTTGAAGTGTGAAAGTGAAAAATCCCATAAAGGTTATGTCTGATTAGGCATCCTGTCAATAGAAATTACAGGGTCAGTTTTAATTAAACACTTTTAAGACCTGATTGTGGTCCTAGAATATGATTATGGTGAACAGAACATAAGATTAATATCTCTAAGACTGCATCCACTGCTAATTTCATGCCAGAATGAATATTGCCTAAAGTTTTTATTGTGAGTTTGTTCCTTTGGGAGTTCCTCCCTTCCAAGTGCAGTGGTTCCATACAATCAGGCACAGATCTGACGAGGCAAAACATTTAAATTGATCTGTATGAAATTGCCTACCACTCTTACAGAGGAAGAAATTGCTTTTATTTTGAAACTCAGCTAACAGTTTGCAGTACAATAGTGTGAATGAGTTTGCTACAATTCTTCCCATTATGGTATCAAATGCTAGTGGTTACTCCTGGAAGTGTCTCTTGTTCCGAATCCTTGTGCTGTGAACTGTCATTAATGTATTTTTTCTTTCCTCAGTCTCCACCACTTGTAATCTCAGTTTGTATCTTTTTCAGTTTGATACTGCAGTAGCTCAGTCACAGGATTGGTCAAAGAGTTTCCTTTATAGTCCACTTTCATGTCTTAATGTAAAAAATAGATTCTGGCTCTGCTAATTTGTCTGTTTACATGCTGAATAAAAAATTCTTTGCAGTAATAAAATTGACATCACAAGATAAATTTTCCAGTCCATGTGGAGCAGAACCTAAATCAAGAATTGGCACTGCTGAATTAGATTGCTACATCTGCTAGCTGCTGAAGGCCTGTCTGCTAATGCTTACTTAAATGAACATTTATTTGCACTTTTGATTGGTTCATTATGGATAAACAAAGCTTGTTGTAACAAGTACACTTGTGGTTTAATCACATTTTTATCAATATGAAAAATTAACACACCCTCTTAGCTCTTTGTAAATATATATATATGAAACCAGGAGCGATCTTTGGCAACAAGAATCACAATTTTTTGGACCATATAATTCAGTCTTTCAATATAAATCATCATATAGGTTGTATGATTTCAAATACATAAGAAGCTAAAAGAGCAGTAAATTGTTGTGAAAAGAAACTCTAAAATGCTGTGATGGTCCAATTTTCTGTCTCTGTGGTTTCTGTATCAATTGTCCTCATTTTTTAAAAGAGATTTTCTTTCCATCATCCTCATGATGGGCACAAACTGAAATGCAAGAAAAATAATAACCCCCTTTTTTTTTCCCACTGATGGAACCCTCTAACAGTTTGCCCAGAGGCTGCTGACACTCCATGCTTGGATTTGACAGGACACAGCCCTGGGCAGCCTTGTGGGGATTGATTCAGTGATCTCCAGAGGCACCTTCCAACCTCAAACAGTCTGTAAATGTAGAATATAATCTCGAGTTGTGTTTTATATCCACCCCGCACAAAGGAGTGTTGGCTAAGTTACAGCTGGTCACACAATGTTACCTGTGAGCAAAACAAAGCCTGAGCATGGGAAGCGCCTACAACACGGACTCCAGTTCGTAGCTATGCAAAGCTATTCTGTAAGAATAGTGCCACTTTGTTGGTTCCTTTGCATTGGCAGTGCAAATGTTTGGATTAAAATACATGCAGGAATGATATAAACACAATTTTGTGGATATTTTCGCAGATTGCTCTGCTAAGTACTTTTTTATCTCATATTGTAGGCCACAGCTACATGCCACAATAGTTTCTAAATAACAATTTTATGTTCTGCTGAGCTGCAAAGCTGGACATTTATTCTCTTGTGGGAGCTGCTCAAATATATGCTTCAACAAAAGCAGGGAATCTGCTCAGTAAATCATCAGCAGGTTCTGTTGTCTGCGGGATATGTTTGAACACCAAAGGAGTCATCAGTTCTTCGTGATGATTAGAGGATTGTAATTTTCAAAAAATATGTTGTCTTCATTTCCCCTGGGTGACATTACTGGCAGCATATTTGATAGCAGAAGTTGTGTTCTTAGATGTTTTGTGTCAGTTGTCTTTGAGTCACCAAGTTAAATTGTAGTAAAAAAAAAATCCCTATTTCTACATCTTTCTCATTTTGTAAAATACTTCCACCTTCCTGGAAGGTAAAGTTATGAGAAATGGGATAGAGAGAGATGGATAGGCAAATTTCAGTGCCAACCAATCAGCCACTCAAAAAAGGAATGTCATCCTGGGAATACTCTCAGATTTATTTAGCACTGAACAGCATTTAAAGCCAAGTATCTGCTTTTGGTCTTGGCAGACAACAAAGTTAAAATATTGTGGAAGAATAGATGTTTGTTCTCAAAGAGTTGAAGAATTTTGGTTTAGTTCGGATTTGGCAGTTTTCTCATCTCTGTTTCAGTTGCAGTGTGTCATTGAGAACATTTAAACGCGTATATTAGAGGTATGAGAGGTAAAAAGAACATTAACTTCTCTACAATACCATTGCTAGTATTAAAATGTTGCTGTCAAGTAGAAATGACATAAATCTTCTAGGAAAGTTACTGTGAGGTACCTGTAAATGTTGTATTTCTGTGTTCATTTTAAAGGAATTGACAGCTGACCCTTTCAAAGTTACTTCTGAGATATTTTAGAGGAATAAAACCATTTTCTCAAAGTAAACTACAGATTAGTGCAACAATGGTATTTCATTCAATAACTGCATCCTTACAAGGGATAGGTCCATATACAGCAGATATGGCACAGTTTTAGTTTAAAGAATGAACCAAAACCTTCTCACAGAAACATGAATATTATTTAAAATAAGATTCTTGAATACACAGACATGAATATATTTGCATATGAAGATAGAGGTGCCACTGTTCTGCTGTTAGTACATCTTCAGATAAACAATAAGAAGAAAAGCAAACTAGCAATCCCTGAAATGCTGTAAAACAATATTGAAGCAAAGTAAGGAAGTTTTAAATACAATTTTGAATCAGTTGATTTCTCAGAAACTGAGTTGGTGATGACATGACACTTCTTAAAGCTGTCTGGGTGCATATCTGTGCCTTCTACTAGAATAAATGGCAGCACTGAGGTAAAGCACCTGAAGTGTTGTGGCCAGGTTTGTGCTGGATTGCACCCCTGAGGTGGCAGCCTGTGTCATCAGCTTGGCACTGCACGGCTTCAGTGCCTCCCTACCAGAGCCCAGGTACGTTGTGTGCCAGGAATAAGCACTCTGATAGAATATAGTAAGCACTCTGGAATAAAATTTACATGAACAAACTGGAAATAGCATTTGCTTAAATATGGGACTTTTAATTAGTAAAGCACCTTCTAATGCCTAAAACATGCTAATGAAACTAATTTATTGCTATGTTAATTGATTGGTCTAATGTAGAGACATTACCCAATATTTATCTTTCAAATGAACTGTGTTGCCAAGCACTGATGATTGTTGAAGTAAAAATATCTTAGATGTCTAAAATTTGATTATCATGTTCAGATAATGCAGGAAGTTTCAGTGCAAAAATGTGATATTTTTTGTGGAATTTTTGTTGATGATAGAATTAAAATGCTTGAATTTGAGTGGATTGTTTTTAACAAACATAGAGTTGTCTCACTGTTATTCTTGGGTTCTGCATTCCTCACTTTGTTACTGACAGTTTTGGTTTTAGTCTTTCATAACCTATGATGCTTGACATCAGACTTAAAAAAAGCATCATGCTTGTTTTGATCTAAGTGAAATGTGAAGAAGTAGGACAAAAATTGTTTGGTCAAAGTACATGAAAATTCAAACTTTCATGTCTTTCCCTTCTGCAAGAATTGCCTGTTACATTGTGTTTTGTGTTTTTGCACATACTGACGTTGAAGATGTGTATTACATGGCATTCTTCAAACATCTTAAATTTTTCCTTTCCCTGCTCTGGGTAGTTGAAAGGGTTTTTATGAATGTTAGAGGGAAAAGAAGAAAGAAAAAAATACATCAGGAGGAATAGAAACAGTGGTAAAGTGGGCAAGAAAATGCAGGAAGAAAGAGACATGGGATGCTTCACGTTAAAAGCAAGACGAGTTGAATATAGTCAGGAACTATGGATAAATCCTGGTACTTCAGGCTTGCTAAACGCATTTGGCTTTATACAGCTGGTTTTACCCAAACATATGAAGATGTTATGATTGTAGGTTTTTGTTTTACAATGGATCTATCTGGGTTTTGACAGGCGATTTGTGAAATAATTAAAGCTTTGTATAGGACATCAAAATCTGACACACATTCCCATTGATTATTCAAGTCTGTCAGGGAGCACTTATTGCAACTCTGCTGCTCCTTTGCACAGGGTGAAGAGCTGTCCTGCATCCTCTGATTTCATTCAGACAGAAGGTTTGCAAAATTATTTCTTACCAGTGGTTTGTCTTTTTAAATGGTCGGAATAGGTGCTAAAATCTATGACCTGAGCTAGGGCAGGGTAGTTATCATGGCAATACCATTAGCAGCATTCACAGGCTTCAGACAGTTGCTGTAGATGGAACTATATTCCAAATACCCATCAGCACTTAAGATACTTGCTGATTTCAACTTGGTTCTGCTGTTAGTAGTTTTATGGACCTTAGCAGTCAAGTAACTGCTCACTGGAGTTTAAATGACATTTTAAAATCAGGAAGAATATTCTGCAGAATCCCTAATGATTTACGTGAGGCATATAAAATTACCAACAAGATACACCTTTTGTATAAAAACATCTAATCCTTTACATGTCAGATAAAAATTAAAGAAAGTGAAAATTTGGAATCAGAATATATGTTTTGATATGTTTAAAACTATTTTTGTAATTGCTAATCATCTTCTCAATCGTTAAAGTAAAAAGGAAAGTCTGTTTGGTTTTCTGAGTTCTTTATTTCTCTCAGCTGCATTTCTATAGGTTGTTTCTTTTCCAGCAGTTGGTCTTACTAAATTTGCCAGCAGTGCCCAATGTAAATAAGTTCTATTCAGGTGAAAGAGTCTTTTTGTGTCTCTTGACTCCAGTTTTCTTCCTTTTGTCCCCAATTTCTTGCTCTCACTCGCATTTTCTCAGTCTTTCAGTTTTCAGGCACTACTGAGTCAAAAGTGTTCGAATACTCAGAAGTCCAATTGAAAGGACTTTGTCCTGCAAGTATGGGTAGCAGTGAAAGTATTACAGAAACATGTCCCTCTAAGCCCACCCTAATGAAACACCTCAGCGTTGCAGCGTTCCAGGGTGGAAACACCTCAAAGAAAAGGAGTTTTTCATTTTTGCCTTGGTGTGATGCTCAGTAAAGCTGGTGTGTCACACAGCAGCTCCATGATGCTGAAGGAGTTTCTGTATTATATTTATGCCCCACTATTGAGTCTTACTATTAAAAAAAAGAATCAACTTCACTTTGAAATAGTGTGACTTACACCAATTATCATCTCAATAAAGACAGTGAGACTTGCTTTGCTGAGTTAATTGCTATGAATTGTTCAACAGGCCTCACAAATAGGTGTTTATGAGCATATTTCCATCAATTAGATTTTTATCATGCTTCTTTATATTCAGAGTGACCTTTGCAGTGCTTTAGAGAAGAATAATTTAGTGCATACTGTACAAGGATTGAATACTCTCCAGCCACCATTGGAAACATTTGAGGCCTTGTGATCTTTACAGTTGCCTTGGAATAAACTCTTGTTTCATGCTGCCTGAGAAAATAAGAATAATGTTTAAAATGACTGAAACAAATGAGAGAGAGGCTATGATATGATATTTCTTTTGCATGTGTAGAAATGTACAGGAAATGCTCTCCATTGCATTGGTTGAAAAAATGAGGCAAAGATAGAAAGCAGGTAGATTGGCAAGAGTTACAAAACACCTTATGTGTTGCTGCTGGTAGCTAACTGGTATATATTGGTTTCCTTTATAATTGCAGGATTTATCAAGCTCTGAAACAAATAGAGATTATGTTGGAAACAGCCATGGTCAATGTTACAGCAAACTTCAGTGCTGTACAAAAGGAGCTTTTAACTGCGCTGTGCATTTTGTGATGTTCGATTCCCATCTGTCTTTTGCAAGGAACTGGTTGGATCAGGATACTTTTGAATGGCTTTTTTTTTTCATTGGGCCGCATGAATTCTATCGTCACCTTCTATCCTTTTTCATCTGAGTTAACAACAGGCTTTGTAATGAAAGATCATTCAGAGGCACGAGCTGTGATTCTCAGCAGCACTTCCTTCTTCCTTGCTCCTTTGCTGCTTGCCAACAAACTCAGCAAGTCCTCAGTAATAGACAGGGTTTCTAAACTCTGGGGTTTGTGTCTAACTCACTGAACTTGTAGCAGTGCAGGAAGAGGTTAAGATTTTTCTCATAAAAGAACACAGAGCCAGTTAAAGTTTTGTGTCATTACAGCAGTGATCCTGTTTCCTTGGTTACAAGTCACATGCACTCCCTTGTTAAAAAGTGAATTCTTTATATATTCAGGCATTTCTGCACTGAGCAGGTGTTTCTGAAATTGCTAGAAGAAATGGGCTCTAGAGCCAGGAAAGAAAGTTTTAATTCTGAGGTTGGGCACACCATTCCTGTCAGCATATTTACTGCACACTCATGTCTGGCAGGGATTTGCCAAGGTGGATTTGGTTGGCTAAATCAGAAACTATTTCTCATTTTAAACACACACAGAAATCCTGCTTCTGTTTTGTCCATACCTAACTCATAAACAATGGATCCAGTATTTTTTTAAAGCTCCTTATGCCATTTTTGGATCTGGAACAAATTTTTGCATCTGGGCTATGAAAAGTGGAATGCTAGAAATGCTAATATAGTTAAGTGTGCAGGACTTCAAAGTCTTGTCCTCATTCTTGATAGCATATCCCACTTTACTGTGGGATAAGGTATGGAACAATCAGTTTACTTTTTTTTTTTGCTTTCAGCAATTTTGACAGCCATCTTGAGACCTTTTCTTTGTAGTGCGGTGTGGTTTTCCTAAGTGAGTAAAAGAATAAAGATGTTCTTGTCAGACGAGCTGTATGACAGCTGTACCTGACATTCAAATATAGAATTACTGCACCTTTCTTGTAAGCATTGTAGTTTTCTACCAATATTCTCACTTTTTTCTCTTCTGATTATCAGCACTGGTTAATATATTGAATAAGTGACATGCAGGAATAGAATTTAACCCAAGAAGATGTCATTATCATTACATGTTAGAGTGCACAGCACAGTGTCAAGGTGTTAGTTTAAATTAATTTAACAGCAGTGCATAAAACCAGAAAAGTCCAGATTGCAACAATCTGCAGTTGTTCACCAGAGTCATTCTTTTAATGAGTGACTTGCTCAGTAAGAACTTTCAAGTGATGTTTTCAGCCTGGAGGAGTGTACTGAAAATACTGGAATTTTTCACAAAATATATTTGGGAAGGTAGAGCAATAGAATAAAAATTTGTCAAATACTGAGTAAGAGTTGCTCACTGAGCTTGGGCAGTCCAGTGTCACACTGTGATTGAGGTCTGGGTGGCTGAAAACCAGAGTGAGTCAACAGGGACTTGAGCCCTATATTGTAATAAAGGAAATGTGAAATGAGGGCAAACTGAAATGTGAAACAGGTGAATTGGTTTGAAAAAGATAACTTGATGTTGTTAATGATGGAGGGAATTGGTTTACCTGGGGAGCTGTGGGAATGATGATTTCTGGACAACAGAGGTTTGACTCACCTATGTAGAATCAGCTTAGCACAGGAGTTTGTTGAGAGAAGAATTGGGCATGAACAGGAGCAAACAATAGCTGGGTTTTAGTGGGTAACAGTGTTGTGGCTGTCAATGTGCATTATTATAGAAAGAAAGCTGGAGAAGGTAGGGAATACAATGATAAATGAATAGAGTAAGAGTAGACAAGTGCTGTAAAATGTAATAGCAGCAAGAGAGTGAATGAGACATTTTGGACTGATTGAAGAGAATGTACGTTAAAATGAGGTGAAAATGGGAAAATGGTGGAAAGGAATGTAAAAAAGAGAACACTTACAAAGGATTTATTTTTCTTTACTGCATTTTATGCACACACAGAAGAAGCCATTTCATTGGAAGTGTATTGGGATTTTCTTCCATTTTTTGAAATGGCAACGGTAGCTGAACTAGCAATGAAAGGTGTTCACCATAGGCACAGAATTTTCATTTAAACACTGTGTAGAAGGTATTTTGTCTTGTGAAAACAAGCCTTGAAAAAAATATGCATGGGTGATTCTGGTATTTTAGAACATTCTTACTGTGTGTAAAGATTCAACTCCATGTAGGATCTTGGGGTGAGAAGGTCTGGTGCAATGAACATTCTGTGTTCAGGCGTTACCCCATGTACAGAGCAAAGTAAATGCCTGGCAAGAGGAGATCCCTCTGCTTTGGTTGTCTGACCAGCTTGGTGGGCTTTCAGTGGACCTGTTCTCTATGTGCTTCAACAAAACTGCCTCTCATCCTTTAATCCTCAGCTCTGTAAGCTTCCATTCTCTCCTTTTCATACCCTGAATGTATTTTCGTGAAGTGCCTTCAGCATAATTCAGGATGATTTTTTTTTAAGTACTGGAAACTTGGAAAATGCACAAGCAATCATCTTCTATCTTCAACTTCATTGTCTGCACACTTTAAAATCAATTTTTGCTCATGTAAACATTTGGTAGATTCTAAAGTAATTTATATGTTGGTCCTCTCCAGTCAGCAGTATATGTACTCTACTCATCCTGAAACCCTAGAATTTATATTTCCTCAGTAGGAAACAATTTCTTTGTGCAGTTCTAAAACTCTGCTGGCACTGTTCATTGGTACCAGGATACTGTAAGTGGATATATGGAAGTATGAAATGTGCCTGTGTGGGGCATATGCAAATACTCACAAAATTAAATCTAGGTGGCACTTTTATTAATGTTTAAAATGCAGATATTTGTGATATCATCTGTTTTTTACTGTTTACTGTGCTCATTCTCCAGGCCTAAGGTATGAACTCTATGGAATATAGGAACGAGGTCCATGTGCCTTGGAGAGCCAACCCCGAGGGGCCAGGGGACCCTGTTTAGGCAGGGCTGTGGTTGGCTCAGAGCACGGTGGCACCTCGGGCTCATTGTGACTCTGCCTTTAGCTGTAGGTGCTGCTCAGTCTGGGACAGAGCCCAGCTCAGCCAGGCCTGCCCAGAGCCTCAGCCTGCCTGGCAGCCCCACTTCCCAGTCTGTCTCTGAAATTCAGTCTCGCTGAGAGCTGGGATAGGTGCGTTCTGGATTCTCTGTTCAGCAGCTCTGTGCTGGGTTCATGGGCTCTTTGTGCTGTGTTTGTCTCCAGAAGCAGTGCCATGGTGTTGTACTTAAATCTTGGATAAAACAAATGCATGTTTTAGTTCTCATGCAAAATGATGAATCAAGAGTTGCAAAGTGTAACCATGAAAACAGCCAAATACAAACCAATGTCTATAAACCTGCTCTCCATTAATCTCATAGCCTGCACCTGATTACTGACAACTGTAAAACATTGACATCAAAATTTTCACATTTGAAAAGAGATTGACATCTCTACAAGATTGATAAAAACTTTTCTAGTAAGCACATAGAACATATTTCTATGTGAATAGCTAAGAAATATAACAGGACATTTCCTTTCTTCCTCTCTTCAAATAATAGTACTTATCAAAGATTCAGATTTTTTTTGTTCATTAACATAATTACGTACTTTTTAAAGGAAACTAAGTCTAGTTATTTATTTTTACTATCTTTGCAATCGTTTAGTTATTTCTTTTTACTACGTAAATCAGTTTCTGGCATGGTTGTCTGAGTAGAATTCTTTTTAAAACATTGCTTCAATAGTACACCTAATTTAATGAAAAAGAGTTTTATTTTCTATGTGTTACCCTACTTTATCTAGTAAATGGGTCTAGATATATCTGGACACTTTATTTCCTAGTTATCCTCTCTGTCTGTAACGATTTGCTCCATTATTCTGCTGGAATTGACTTTTTCAGAGGAGGAGAGCACAGAGGAGTTTGCAACTCAGTCAATCAATAGTTGAGATGTGCTGAAATGCTGGCAGTGTAAGCAGATGCAGATGCCTACGTGTTCTTGCTGTATGACCGTGTCTACCTTCCAGCATGTGGGAGCTCTCATACTTGGAACTACCAAAGCTGTGTCTTTTTGTCCCTTTTCAGTCAGAGCCCCAAATATTAATACAATGTTAATATTAATACAATGTTTTAAACTGGGCACAGAATTTTCAATATAAAAAGCCCGCAAATATATAGAATTATGTTGCATCCTAATGCATATTTTTATGTAGCATCCAAGTCATCAAAGAGCACCAGATGGGCCAAAAAAAAAAAAGAAAATCAAAGTGAATATTTGATGTGAAGATAATTTTCTTCTCAGTGTAATTTTTTAAGCTGAGCAGGTGAGAGTACACTAAATTGCCTCTGTAGTGAGTGGAATGAATGCATAATGGGACATGTGGATGATAAGAGCCATTTACTGCATGGTTGTTCAGGACTGGCTCGGGTACCTCACTGTGTCACGTGTACACCCCACAGATACCTCTGATGGAGCTGTGTAATGTTCTTTTCACAAAATTTGCCCTTCTTGAGCCTATTTCTTGGCCTTGCCCAAGCCTACATGAGTTCCCTGTAATGAAATTGTGATTTTTAAAGCTTACTTTTTGGCCTACTAAATCCTACAAAACAGTTTGTAATATTTATTCCACAGCTGCATTTAAACTAGCTGATCTATAATTGCTTGTTAAGTTTCTCTTTCTGGAGCTTATTTTAAGAAAATTGCCAGCTTTAGATATTCACAGTCAAATCTCAGCATATGAAGATTGCATAACAGCCAGTTCAGGAGATGTATTTTGGAGAACTTACAGGTAGGGGAAGGGAACCATCTGCAGGTCCCTGACAGAAAACGAGTTTCCAGCAGAAAGTGTTTTGAACACTGTTGATGTGAGCATGTTGTTTTGTAAGAAGCCATCTGGTCAGCCAGAGCAATCTGTGTGCGAGTGCAGATGGATCCGGGAGCTCGGGGATCCAGAACCCCAAGTTCCCTCTCCTGGTCCTCGGGACGAGGCCCTGGGGACTCCCCCTGTGAGGATGTGCTGATCCACTGCAGCCAGCGAGCCTGGATCCCACATCTGAGCTCTTTGTGGGAATGGCACAGTGCTGGAAGGAGGAGAAAGTGCCCAAGTTCCATTCTCCATCCAGCTGAAAGCCGGGCGCAGGTAGGTGGGATGGTGTGAGGGCTTGGAGCAGATGGGATGGTGTGCTTCCCCTATGGACAAGTTCTCATAACCCACAACTCTTCTAGTGATGTTTTTATAGATTAGAATTTGAAATGTACAACTGAAGAGGGAATTAATTCTTTAAATATATGTTCACAGAATGAATAGAAACTGATTAATGGAACTGAAAGAAACCAAACAAAATAATATCTTATTTATCATATATATTGTAGTTATAATACATTTAGGAGTTGCAGAGCATGCAACTGTGGCACTTAGAGATGTTTTTGAAGCCATACTATTCTCACAAAGAGTGAGGTTATTTCTACTCCTGATTTTCTTTGATGTGTTGAAAGGGACTTAAGGGCTTCTTACTCACTTTAACCAGTCTGCACAGCAAAATATATTACCTAAATTACACTAGTGTGGCCTGGGTGATGTGACCTGCACAAAACCCCATCTGGAGATTCATGAGTTTAATTCTTTACTTAGTAAAATCTTACATAGAGTCATGAAACTGACAGACACAGTTTATAACAGATAACTCCTGGTACACACAAGTTGCTGAAATTCAGAGTGTATGTTCAAGAGAAGGACTTCAATTTGCCATTTTCAGCTTGGATTCCATTAATAGGGGAAGCTCAACAGAGATACTTGCCAACAACGCAGACCCTCTAAAAACCACTTTTCTTCTACAAGTTTCTAAAATGTGGAAGAACTGAAGAACTCCCAGACCAGCACATGTGCTTTGGATGTACAAAGGCAGCATCTCCAGTGAGAACAGGATTTAGGGGATTTGCCATTTGGGAAGCAGGGTCTAAGTTACATGACCTACCAGGCTGGCTCTGTCTCCTTCTAGTCAGGGCATAGAGCACTGTTCTCTCTTCAGTTCCCAAACACCCACTGTCTCATCACCAAACTGCCTTTCTGATACTCTGTGAAATGGAAAATGGCATTTTTCAAGGTATCTGATGCAGAAAAACAATGAATGGCCCCTGTAAGTCCCTGCCTGCTTTCATTCCTGCCTGGTGCCTGTCCCGGTGGGGCCCTGCTGGTGTTGGCACCCTGCACATGAGGCCTTGGTGCACAAGGAGCTGCTCTGCATTCAGCCAAGGGCCCTTTTCATATTGGGTGGTTCTCTGTGACATCTGCAAACCCTTTTGGCACAGGATGGCATTTGCAAACAGTTTTGGTGTGGTGTATTTCTGTAATGCATTGTCAGAGATATTGCAAGCTGAGCTCTCCGACATGAGTTTATGATGTTTGCTCCAGATCCCCTGAAATGTCAATATCTCAGTGCAATTGCCCTTGAGAAATCTGTTATGGAGGGGAAAAAAGGGGAATAATTATGGAAAATACGTTGTTCTTTAAATCAGAATGAGTGTGTGCAAATGTATTCCCATATGTAAATTTTACATAATTGCTTGAATGGCAGAATTAGTAGAATGGTTTTAAAAAAATAATTTGCTAATGAAGCAACATGATTTTTTAATTTATTAATGTAACTGTTAGATTTGGAGTATTGCAAGAAAAACTATTCTATAATGCTTATTTCACTGAGAACAAAACCAAAGATTAAGTTTAATTACTTTTCCACAGTAGAAGAGATTTTGAGGAATGAAAAAAGCTATGCTGAGAGATGGAAAATAAACTTTATTCCTTTCTCTTAGCATATGAAGCAGTAAGGAATACTCATGAAACTGTGGTGTAGAACAATCTGTTTATACATCTTATATTGCAGTCTTCCAGTGCTTATTCATACTCCTTTCTGTGCAACACTGACAGTAATGGAAAAATGGATGCATCCATTCAAATACATAAAGCAAATAATCTTCATAAGGGAGGTATCTTTGTACTTGTGCATGTACTTGGCTTTAATCCAGACCATAACAAGTTTGTTTATGCCCAACTGCACAGTTTTTCAAAAGGAGGTGGGTTATTTCTTTTCCTCATTTGAACTTGTATTCTAAAATATTGCAGCAGCCATCAGTTTCTCCTGTGAAAACAGCAGGAATTAGCTACAGGCCATCACTGAAATTCAAAACATCCTACAGAAGCTTTGTTCCTTGGTTTTGCTTATCTGCCAGCTGTAAACATAATCCATTCAATTCTGTTGTATTTCGGGTTCTATTTTTGTGGAGTATTTTTAATATGTTTGGCACTTCTGTGGTGGTAGCAGAATCCATGAACAGTTAGCTGAAATATCCTAGAATAACTTGATATAATTATAGGTACTTGTCTATTAATAACAAAAAATTCATACTATGCAGGCTTTCTTCCCTGCTATAGCCCTTCACATCATTAACCAATGAGTAAAGAAAGTGATTTTGGCTGGTTTTTTTTTTTTTTACTTTAGACTGCTTCAGACGTCTCCAAATACATTCTATGTAGGTACAAATTAGGCCAAATGTCAGTTCAGAAATGCCAAATGACCTGAACTCTTGAGGTCTGTGCAGAAATAACAGAGGTAGCTTCCTCACCCAGTGCTGGTTGGTGTGCAGCAGCGGGGATGGCGCAGATATTCATCCTCTCCATGCTTCCACTCCCTGTTCCTGCGTGGCCCCCACCCAGGGACAGCACCCAGCGACAACATTGCGTGTTTCCAGCATCAGTCTGACATCAGGCCCTGCTGGTCTGTGAGGATGGAGCCAGAATAGCTGCACATAATGCAGATCTGCTTTATAGCTAAACAGGCTTCTTCAGTTTACTCTTGCTCAAATAACCCAATTTTAAACAGAAATTCCAGGAAGGATTGGTACTGGGATGGCTGGGGTCACGACCTGCAAGAGCAGACCAGAGTCATTTTTCTCCAGATCTTCACATATTAATTACACAGTGCTCCACAGTTTGATTATACCAACAGCAGTATGAAGTTTATTTTTAGATTAAGATTTTAGAAGTGTAATACAATTACACTTAAGAGTTTAGTAAAACTCATGATAGGTGGTAAAAAGAGACCTGTTAATCTTTGGGTCTGAAAGTTAGAAATATGGGCCTTGCAAACAGCAGAGCCCATTTCTTGCTATTCCATGTTTATCTGGCCCCTGAAATCTTGTTTCTCAAATTTTATTCCTAAGAACTCATAAATTAATTCTTTATAAGAGATTTAACTTATTAGTCTTAATACAGTAAATCTGGTAAATCATACACTGAACAGCTCTACATGTCTGAGTCTGTTAGAAGTCTTTCAGTAGAAGACTCCTACATATTAAAAGAGGGAAATCCTAAAGCATCAGCTATTGAGAATAGCCAGGTATGACCAAAGGGAAAGAAAATGGGGTTGGTTTGCATTGTCAGGCAGACTGAATATTTTATATTTTTACTGCTAGTGCTACAGCTGAGTCAAAATGCATCTAAATCCTCAAGGCTCCAAGAAAATCCAGTGCCCGGCATTCCTAAGCACAGGGCAGGGATAAGATGAAAAGGCTTCCTGTCTGCCTGTTGAGCTGTCACTGCAGTCAGGTTCTGTGTGTCACCTGAGCAGGGCACAAACAGCCTCTCCTCGCTGCTTCTCAGGCCAGCACAGCACCACTGCAGGGGGAACTGTGGGCACACGCTTCCCCTCCTGTCTGCCAAAGCTGTTCTCCTGCTGGCAAAGCAGAACTACCCTGACAAAGGTAAAATCACGATCTCACAGCCTTCTGGTACCGTCCATGCGCACGTGTGATACTGACCTGTGCACACAGGTGCTTCACTGAGCTTCTAAACCAGGGACACGCATTTACTATTTCTTTCAAAATTTACTTGGAGCCATAAAATGTCCTCTATCAAAGCTGACTGTTCTTCCTAACAGCAAAATCTTCATGTGGCCACAAAACTCAAAGAAACAAGAAGGGGATTTCATAGGTAAATGAGGAAAGTACCTGTCTTGTGATCCTGTGATCTTGTGACAGCTTCCTTCTGGGACAAAACTCAGCTGGCCTCCAGAAGCAGATTCTTTGGGCAGCAGTAGCCATTTACAGGCTTCTCCAGGAGCTGAGAACTGAGAAGGTTCAGCAGCTCCCAGCTGCCAGGAATGTCACTGCCACCCTGGAGCTACACTGCAGTGGCTGCCAGCAGTGGGAGAGCCACGGCTACTCACTGGTGTCCTGAATTGATTCTTCTCTAATATTCTGGCACAGGAGCAAGCTTATTGCAAATCTGATTTATTTTTATTTTGAACTCATTGGCAAAGTTCTGAGTTATAGAGGGACCAAGATGATACACTTTTTAAAGACTCTGAATCTGACGATACCTGGAGAGCTGACCCCAAATTTCAGGAGCTCCTGGCCAGCAACGCACCGTGCATTGAACTCCCGCTGGAGTCAGTAGCAGATTTTGCTGCCTGTTAACCTAATTTGGAGTCGCAGAGAAAAAAAAGGACAAGCTGCATTTGTCATGGACACTTTTTTTTTTACAGAGAAAATAATTAAAATATGATTAAACAGAAAATGTGATTTTGGTTGCTGATTACTGTGGTCGTCTTTTTGCTGGCCAGCCTGACGCTTGTTTAGTTTCTGTCTAATCCATCAAGATTGTTGCATCCCAAGCTGGCTCCCTCAGTCATTTACCAGGCAGTATCATTCTTCCATGAGCTTCCTTTTCTGTCTTGGATTAAATGTAAACATTAGTCCCTGTCTTCATTACCAAGAACAAAGTCAGCATTTCCCTTGTTATTCTGTTGATGGTACTCATTTATTTACATATTTCCCCATCTTGATTACTTTTGTTTATTTAGAGAGTACAGATCTAATTCCACTATGCCAAGTCTCAGCCCTCTCCCTGTGATTATGTTGCCAGGTGCAGATGTACTATTTTCTACGAGCTTATCCAACTCAGTGGGAATTTCGTTTTTATCTTAGGAAAACTAAATAATGGGCTAAAATGAAGAACAATTTAAAAGCTCCCAGGGGTTGAGATTATGGCCTATATTTTTGAGGTTTTTAGGTCATGGATCACTGTTTTATCAAGCTTACGGTTGGAGTGCAATACCATGCCCTTAGTATTTAAAAAATAAAACCCAGAAAGAGTGATTGCTGTAGAGCAGTGTTCTTCACATTATCACTGCCACCATATTTTCCAGAAAAGTTGTGATTATAATTCTAGGACCAGTTTTTAAGTTTGTTCATTTTTTTATATTCATAGCTGTTATTGCATGTGACATTGATTCAGATCCGGATCTGACCCTGAGAATGGTCACATCAGCTCTCTCCTGCCTTTTGCACATGTTAATATCATGTGTAATCTTCACGAGAAATGAAGATACTTGAGAGAAGCAGCTGATACCTCTTAACTTGATGGAGCAATTAAAACTCAAGCACTTCCTTGGAAGATCAAAACAACATGTTTTGGTCACAACTTTTCTCTCACATTCCATTTGCTTCTATGGTAATTTTAAAAGAAGGGGCTTGTTCTTAAGAATAAAATAATGATGGTAATTGCTTGTGCAGGTTGTTTTTTATGATGGGAAGTTTACTGGCAAAACTCAAAGCAAAGAGAGCCAAGTTGCAATATTCCCATGGAGACTATTTAAACTCACTGAAAGCTGCACGTGCCAGTGCTTTGGGGCAAATAATCCTGCCTGGCTGGATTGGATCAAAGAAGAGTCAGGGAGCATGGAGGGGACAGAGCCCCTCAGCAGGGACACAGCAGCCAGCTCGCTGCACCAGGGCCGTTGCCCAGCTCAGAGATGAAGCACCAGGAGCTGTTTGCTCCCGAGCCCATGGAAAAACAGGAGACTGGTAACTGTGCTGCCTTTCCCAGGTGGTGAAATTAGGTGGTGTTGAAGGCTGAAAGTCTGACATGGTAAAGTAAGGCAGGAATAGAAACCAAGTTTTTTATTGCCATTAGTCTCAGTGCTTTAGTGAGCTCAGGATCAGGTAAATGATAGGGAACAGCCAAACTTCCTGCCTTTCAACTGAGCACAGGAATACAAAAACCAAATGTATAAATTATAAGTACATGTAATTCTGTGTTTGGTGATTTCTGTCTTCCTAGTTAGCTGTGCAGGGATCGTTTGCCAGAGCACAGTGTTTGTGCATTCTGTTATTCTGTCTGGGGCATCACAAAACATGGACAGTAACCATTCCCAAATGCAGAGGTCATTGTGCAGGAGAAAGCCAAGGAATGAGAGTATTAAGTATTGCTTAGATGGAAACTGATGAAAGGTCACCTTTGCAGGGTTCTGAGAATTTCCTGAGTGAAAGAATGTATAACATAGATATTATTCAGTTATATAACTATTAGATACAGTAACCATCTTGTTATGCCAACTTCAAAGTGAAGTTAGTGGGGAAGAAATATTGTGTCATCAGAGTTACATACAGTGTCATGGTTTACAGAAAAATTCAAATAACAATGCAGATGTTGATGAAGAAAGTCTTCATTCTGTTATGGAAACTGAATTGTAGCATGTGAATGTTCAAGTCAGGGTACTTTGAATTATAACAAATGGAAACACGATTATGTGTCATTATTTCACTGCAAGAAGAGATCAAATACATCATGGGTGTAGAAGTGTGTATGTGGAAGTAGAAGGAGCTGTACATTAACCAAATGGTTGGACAGAATATTAGAATTAATGCTTTTCATTTCTTGAAATTTCATTTCAGATCTAATCTTGATGGGAAATGATTATTCAGTTTGTAACCTGACAACTTTGCTCTAATAGTGTCTTCAGGATTTTCAGTGTCAGAGTGTACTATAGAGGGATTCTCTTTCTATTTCTTCTGTTAATAACTGACTCTTTAAACATCCAAATCAGACATTTGTATTAATAAATGGAGATCACAGTTTCTCATTAATAATTATATTTAATTTCTACAAAATTGGGAGCAGTGGCAGGAAATGTGTCTCCAATTATTTTTACACTTCAGCAACTGGAAACAAGGATTTTACCCAGTTGACTGCAAAGCAGGAGTTACTACAGTATGTGAAATTGGTGAATTCAGAATCTTAGTTAATAATGCCACTAAACAGGTGTCTTACCTGATTTTAATTGGCAGAAGGTGCTGAGATATGTTGCACTGCCAAGTCAGAATCAGTTCTCAATTGTCTCATAAGGATCTCCTGATACAGTCTGGGCATTGCTTAACAGCACCGTTTTGAGGAGCTGCCTGCCTGAGCACCACATTAAACGTTGAGGTTATAACCAGAATTAATTATTATAATGACTAACAAAGTATTAATAACACAAGAAGTTGGCAAAAGTCACCAAATTTATCTGGCAGCAAATGTCTTTTTTCATGAGGTGTGTTTAATATAACTCAAGTAAAACTAGAATTCTGCATGTCTCCAGAGAGGCATTTACATGTGAGATAGATCTATAGATAGATACATGAATTGCCTGATCCTGAGCTTTGCTACACTCCCGAGATGTGCTTATTACTTCTGTTCTCTGATCTCTGGCTGATACAAAAGTATTTCCAGTTGCAGACATGTTATACTATTTTTATCAGAAACTTCTCTCTCTAATTTTATCCTGAAGAATAGGCAGTGAGCTGGGAAATAAATTTCTTCATGTAAACGCTCACATCAGCCAAGAGAATACTGCAGTTCCATATGCTGAGTATGTAAAGAAGACCCCACAAAATACAGTTTACATTTGGATACAGGGAGAGCAATAAATCAAAGGTATGAATAAACCAGCAGCTGATGAAAAGGACCGGTTATTTTAAGCTATTTTCTATAGATGCACCTCAGGCAGAACTTGACACCAAGACAAAATCAATGAAACTGAATCGTTTGCCAAACAAACGCTGGGCAGATCAATCAGGAATGCTTAAAAGCTAAACAATGACCCGGTGGGAAGGAGGAATTGATTGCCTCAGCAGGTTGCTTTTTTCTTCAGAATGGGCCAAGGTGAGAATGTAGAAAAGAACTTGAGCCTTTAATACGTGGACATTCCACTGCTGAACAGGGCAGTGCTTGGCAAGCCTCTCTGCCTGCCAGACTCCACCTAGAAAATTGGACCCTGCTCAGGCTCTGTGGCTCAGAAGGCAGCAGAATGAAAAGCAGAATGTTGTATTAAAGCCAAACAGGCGTAGCTGGGACAGGGGTAGGCTTAGAGCGAGTGCTTACTTGCCTCAGGGACTTGGGGCAGCCGGGCTGGGAGAGTTACTGCAGCACAGCTACTCCCTGGTTTCGATTTAAGTATTTTAAATTTGTATCTTAATCTGAGTAAACAGTCAACTATAGGTGAACCCTAACTCAGCTGCCCTCCCCCCCAACTGACCTAGGGACTATTTTTACTGAATGTGACAAATGAGAGGATTTGCAAACCCTGTAGGTAATGGTGTATTCTTCCTTCTCCATCCCAAACACAGGGTGGCAAAAATAGCTTTGTCTCAATTCCACCTTCATGTGCATTTGCCAGAAATACAGACAGGATCATTTTAAGGTCTTCATGCCACTGCCCAAGAGTTCATGGAATATTTGACCAGTTGAACTGCCAGTACATTTTAGAAGTGTCTTGTTTAGTGCCAGAGACTTTATAGGTATCATTCGACCTCAAGGCCACAACTAAATTACTAAATCTAATAACAGGAGACAGAAGAGATGGGAAATGAATCTTTTCCTCCTACTTGATTACCGTGTCTTTTGGGGGGGTTGGTCATTTTGGTAAAAAAGCCAGAGCTGAAGCAGGGAGGTGAGATGGCTGGTTCTGCCATCAGGTTTGGAAAAAGGGACGATGAAAAGGGACTGAAAGACTTTTAAATTTATGACTCCTTTTTAATACTTGAAACTTCTTCCCCCATAGAACATCTGTTTCCATGGAAGTTGATCAATTAAATTTCAGCTCCAGTTCTCATTTCATGCTGAATGCATGAAGATGTAATTCCTCAGATATACATTGATTTCTGTAAACCTGCATTAGATAATGATGTGTCTTAGATTGTCATTATAAAAATTAGCTAAGACATTTAAGATAAATTAACCTCTAATTTAGTTATTAGACATGTTGTGGAGTAGCATCATTTAGATTAGCAGAATTATTTACAATTTCTGTCCTTCGCTCACAGACGCTGGTGTTCATGTAATTACCCTAAATGACCTGATTACCTCAGCCGTGCCTGGTAGGGCAGACTGATATTAATTAATCTCTTCATTTTAGGGGAACTCCTTCTGCCCCTTTTGCCCTTTTCCCTCTGAATAGCTTTGCTCCATTGGGCTGGCACTGATGTCGTTTTGGGGACATGCCAGCAGGAGGAGCTTGCGCATTAAAATGTGCTTTCCATAAAGCAATCACCAAATTACAGTAATTGCGCTCAACTCGTGCTCTTCTGCAAGGTAAAGCACCTTGTACCTGCCACGGAGCTCCGTGTGCCTCAGAAAGCCAAAGCTCTGTCAGCAGTGGCCATCGTGTTGGTGAATTAACCTATTTTAGATTGAGCAAAGCCCAATGAGGTGAACATTTAATTTTATTCCATTGTATATTTGATATTTAGATTATTTTACGTTTACACGTTCTGAAGAATACATATCTTAAAACAAAATCACAACCCTCTGAAGCCAATGTCACATGCTCTCTTTTACAAGCATTACAGTATCAACACTGCATTGCTCAATTTTATAAATAGTATAAAAATTATGAGTAATAATATTCATGTTACTAAAAGAAATCCATGGTAATGAGCACAGCTGAAATTGGATTCACATGATCAGAATTCTCTACAGCAACTTAGATAGCATTGCTGAGTTTCAGAATAAGAAATCGTAGGGCCACGGTTGGAAGTCCAATTATCCTTGGCTACCAAGAATTAATAATGTAGGCTAAATTAGTTTTTAGACTTTTTATTTTAGTGACAAGGAAAATAAGAAACTAAAGATCTAACTTGCTAATCTGGTTATTGAAAAAGAGGAGGATTTATCCCACAGGTATTTCATGCATTTTTTCACACAAAGGACTTCATAGTTACCTTGGAAGACTAAATAATAGGAATGTGGTGAATCTTGATTTAGGAAAATCCTTTATTATTTTCAATAAAGCTATTTCAGAGTTTTCTGCTTAGAAACTAGACCAGTTAAATACTGTGCCATTAAAAAAACCCCACAAAACTTTATTTTCTGTTGCTTAGCATCTGAATTGAACGTAACTTTTCCATACTGTTTTTTTCTCTTACCGTTGTGGGAGCGGCTGTGTGTGCACGGTACTTCCAAGCCAATGGCCAGGGCAGGACAGCTGCCCTTCCTTGCAGAAGTGCTCTGCTGCCTGCAGGTGAATTTTCCACTCAGTCCCAGACTTGTTAAAGGCTTTTGCTTCGCTAACATCTCTCCCATGTGGATGCTCAAAACACCTCAGTGGGGTCTGAGTGTGCCTGTGGCTTTGGCAGGAGTGTCTCACCTGTGTGTGGGGAAGGTCACTGCAGGAAAAGGAACTGCACGGGGAACTTTGGGAATTGTTTTAAAATATATCTGTGTTTGTTTAATATGGCCAGAACTGCAGATGAGCAATTTCCCCCTTTGGACTTGTTATCACACTCTGAAGATAGGTATTATAAGGTTGGGGTTTTTCACTTATGAAAATAAGCTTGGCTTTGTATGCTGTGTAATTTTATTGCTTAGTTGAGTTGCTAAATGCAAAACTTAATTTATTGATCTGTGTGTAAGCAGTTTAATTAAAAACCATGTGGAGTCCTGTAAAAGAATGGCAAAAGTACAATGCTATCCCTTTATACTGTAGTTTTCCGAGGAGTCTATAGCCTGAATATCACCTAGGTAAGCTGGAATTTTCTGTTACTGCTTGTTTTTGAACTTAATGTACTTCTTCTCGGAGTCTTTTGCAAAAGGCTCATTCATGTAAGACTGTAGTCTGTTGTGGGTCAGGAGAGACTGAAGAATTCAGGGATGTATTGCCAGTGTACTTCATCATGTAATGATACATCCATCCATGATTAGAGGATTGTTAATTGAGCATCATCCAAGCTCTTGTCTATTTTGCTTGTACTTTTATCACTTCAAAATGCTTTTCCCACCATTTCTGAACTGCAACTCATAGAGATTCGCTTTTATCCTGTAACTTCCATAAAGTATTGAAAGTTCTACTAGTTCTCATTTCTGAAAGAGCCCATTTTGTAATTCACACTTGAGATACCAGTAGAAAGAATGCAATTCCGTGATGTTGAAGATGTGTGCTGTACTTTGCAGTCATGTGCCAGGCTCTCATAACATCTGCTTTTTTCATGTTGGAAATAACTACACAACAATTTACACATAACATAAATTAGCTGTTCTGTGTTTATTTTTTGTCTCCCTAGTGATATCCCACCATCTGGAGAACCAGTAAGCAAAAGCAATCGCTCGAGAGTGACCACCCGCTTCCCCAAACTGTCCCGCAGCCACCCAAGGGAGCCCCGGAGCCTGGAGCCTCAGAGTGGTGATCTCTGACCCTTCTCCTTAATTGTCACTATGGGCAGCACGTACTTTAAATTGTTCTGTGATTCCTTCCTAGCCTATATTTATAATTTAAGCTCCTGAAGAGACTACAGCTGCATCAACTTAAATCCTGAAAAGAGACAATTATTACCAAGGGTCATTTCCTGATTAACTACTTTGGAAGGCAGTAATCACTTTCTCAAAAGAATACGAGGGCTCTTCAGGAGAGCTCAGCAAACTGATCGGCATTTCCTTTGTTTTGTAAAGCCGCACTGCACAAATTCTCCTTTGTTCCTCTGAAGTCCTTCTGTCACAATGAATCCCTTGTTTGTATTATGTTGTCCCTTTTTCCATGTACAGTTTTCTGTTCCAGACAGACATGGGCTTCATGTCAAGACAATTTTTTTTTCCTGAGTAGAACCTTTATGATTATCACTACTTAGTATGTCAGAAGGATGTGCTTAAAAGAACCTCACTAATTTATTACCTTTTGTAAATAGAAAGACTGGGTTGTTTTGGTTTTTTTATTGTAAACCTCTGCCACACAAAGGTTTTTAAAAAACTTGACAATGTAGATGATGAGAAAAACATTGCAGGTGGAAAAATAGCTTTTGTACATTTCTAGTTAGATATTCTCAATAGCATTCATTTGTGGGAAGTAATTCTTTCAAATCAGAGAATGTAATAATTTTTTAGTGAAATTTCAGTCTTGCTTGTAAGGCAGGTGCAATATTATTCATTTCTACAAACCACCACAAGGATACACAAAATTAGCATGGTACAAAACAGTGCTTTTAAGTCTTGGATTATATTTTGTTATTAATTTGTTGCTTATGTTACAGAACAGTCCATCATTAACAGGGCAGGGTGGAATTCTTAATCTGATTTTGTAAAACCCTTCACATGGTGATACTTAAAAATTGCCTGTAATGAAAGTGCCTGTTACCCATCACCTCTTATTGAAAAGTAATTGGTAATGCTATGACTGTAGGAGTAACTAAGGAATTGGCAAGAATTGTTACAAGTGATGGAAGTCCTGACATGGATTAACTGGAATCCAGTTCAGTATCCATTAGCTGCACTGCCGTAGGCAGTTAATTATGTTTTAGCTATCTTCTTCTCTTCATTAAGTTTAAGCAGTGTATGTTCAAATTTTCTATCAATTGTATTCTGGTTTTCCTTTATGTAAGAACATCTTTCCTCTCAGAAGTTTTTTTGGATAACGTTACTTAAATTGATGTATCTTGTCATTTTATTATCCATTCATTATATTAAATTTTCACATCTAATATTATTCTCCAGGAAAAAAACAAGCTGATGATTAATAACAGACTTTGTACCTCAGTGCTTTACTAAAGTTCCAGCAAACTGGAACTTGTGTTCTGCAAACCTGTGAGCAGTGTGTGTTGTTCAGGGAGGTCAGTGGTCCAGTCATTTTCAGTGGCACCTCTCAAGTGAGATGGGCTTTGCTACCGACAGTGAGTGGCATCAGTGGGCTGCTGCCTGAGTGTGAGTCCCACATGCTGGATTCCCACCACTGAAATATGGAGCTTTTAGATTGCACTCAACAGCAAAATGTGGCAGAGAGGAGTGGGAGTCACTCTCCAGGTCAGAAATTTCAGTAGGTGAAATCATGTCACACAAATGAAACAATACTTCTCAGTAAATAAGAGATCTCAGTTACCACACAGACAAACAGAAAAGCCCAAAGGCCAGCCTGGGAGCTCGCTGCTGTGTGTTCATTAATGGATGAATTACTGTTGGTGTTTTGTGTTAGTTACAGTGGGACACTTACTAAGAAGAAAGGAAAGTGAGTAGATTGGCAGTGAAGTAGCTTCTCCAAACTCTTTAGTCTGATGCACTGCTGATGGTTTAATTTGTCTTTGTCAGAAAGAAAAGTAGCTATAATGATGGTCCCACTTTGAAACAATTTTAACTCATTTTTCAGAAAGTGGAGACTTGGTTAATAGAAATATGGCACATGTACTAACACTGAATTGCAAATAAATTTGAAAGAAAACACTGTGTGGAAACCTTTGTGATGTATCTGTTACATGAAGCTGTATTCATTTTCAAGAAATAATTCAAAGATTCAAGTACTTCTTATTCAGCAAGTTGCAAATGGTAAGAAATTTCATTTACTGCAGACTGAATTTCTTTTTAGTTGTTTAAAAGGAATTTTTTGTATCTGCATTTAGCTCTTAAAATTATTTCATTCCTGATTATCTTGCTTCTTGTAATTTTTAATGTATGTATGTAAATCACATAAAAATACTAAACTTGTTTACCGTGTACAAATTGCTCTTTGTTAACTTTAGCTGAATTGTGTATCAGCTCCTAAGATTACAGTCTGCAAACAATGTTCACTTGGTGATACAAGATACCATAATGGGTGCATTACTAATCCATTTAAAAGCTCAGCTGTGGTTTCTCTAAAATCCCAGGAAATAATCAAATGAAAACCTTTCTTCACAAGGTGGCATTCCCACTTTATACCCCTGGTTTTTTTGAAGACTACTGAGGTACTTGCATGAGTGCAAGTAGGTGCCTACTGACAGGAATGCCCAAATTTCTACCACCTCAAGACATTCTGAAAGGCCCTTAGAATCCTGTGTATCTGTTACAAATCCCACTTCTTCTGTTCATTCACCAGAAGCAGCAAAGCCTCTTGAAGAAGGTTGGCCAGTTGGTATTAAGAATCCTAAGTAGTTATATTATTCTTTTGAAATACCTGTAACAATGATTCTGTCAGTGGACTGATTTTATCAGTTTATCCTGTTCACCGAATTCCATGCAGTTACAATTTTTGTACAGCTCTAAACTTCCTTTGGCTGACTCACATCTCTTAAAGCCCCATCTGTGCTCAGTGGGTGGCTCACAATGAGCTGCTGGGTTCATTACTAATGAATTATTAATTAATTCATTACTGACCGTTCCTGCTGGCACCAGTGACCAGTGCTGTAATCGCAGGACAGAGGACTCGGGACAGGCTGGGCCCTGGAGCTGTTCCTGGGAGCCCTGGGGTGTGGGCTGGTACAGCCAGCCTAGAGCAATTTGTGGTCTTGTTTGCATTTCATTCCTGCTTTGTCTTTAGATCCAGGGCTTCTCCTCTGGATCCTTTAGTGACTGTCCAAAATAAACTGTAAAAAAGTAGCACAACTTTTACTGTAATACTGTTGTCCAGTCACATCCACCATGAACACTTCCCTAAGAGGCACAGAGCAGGCAGAGCTCTTCCAGCTTTGGCAGATGTGTCCATCAGTATTCATAGATCGACTGGGGTTTTTCAGAATCTCATTTATTTAGAGATTCTCTCATTCATTATAGAGAGTGCAATGTGTCGACTTGGCTTTTGCAAATTAAAGTTCTCAATAATAATAATAAATCTCCAAGGTTTATATGAGGCAAGATATTGACATAGTTATAAAGGCTTAAATTGATATGTCCATTAAGTCACATATTCTTAGGAAGGTAATTTCAAAGCCAGTCTTTTAAATGGAATATATTGTTGATGTGTTGTTGATGTTGAGTTGTAATCAAATTATACTACCCTTACAGAATCTATTGCAAGTCATAAACCATCGTGATTGAATTAATACGAGTATTTAGAGAAAGAACAGAATGGTACTAAAGATTTCTGGCTCAAAATTGTTACCTATTGCTAAGATGATTTTTTTTTTGTAACAGTCATGTTTTATTGTACAGAATAATATCTACATGGTAGCTGTCAAATTAATTAATAAGAACCTACTAACAAATGGGGTTGACTGACTCAGAGCAGCAAGCTAATAATAAATGAGACTTGGTGAACCCCCAGTGAAGTAATGATGCTTCTGCCAGGACATATTAATATTTAAGAACCTGGTATTTTGTTATCAGAATTAGTAATTGGTGCTTTTTGATATTGATGTCATTCTTTTTCCTTCAAAGAATGCAAGGATCTCGGTTCTGCCAGAAGTTTCATGCCATTTCAAAGATTCAACTCCCCCACCGCAAAATGTTTCTCATCTAATGGCTTGGAATTCTGAGAACAGATAATATATACCTGTGGATGGAAATACAGTTACCTGTTTGAAATTGCTATGAGAAACCTGTGGAACAGCTGTTTAAATTAAAAAAACCCCCACTTTTTGACCAAATCCTGCTGTTATGCACCCTTGCAAATCTTGGAACCAGCCATGGGCTCTTCCAGCTGGAACTAGCATATATGAAAATAAACCTGTTCCACACAAAGACACATTTTTCTCCTTGGAAACAACAGTAATGCTTCTGTATTGGATCTGAGTCACTTCTGGAAAAGTGATTAAACAATTCAAGAAAGTAAAGGATTTCTCTCCTTCACTTTCTGTAGGTTAGGGTATTTCAGTCAGCACCCTGCATCACATGGAATATTAACTTGGTTATTATTTTGTAAGTTTGGTAGTTTCATAGCATTCTGTATTCGAAGAAACACTTTACTATAGGAAAATATCTATATGAAATATAAAATATGTTTAAAAATATCAATTAACCTGCTTTGTGTTTCACATACTGAATGGAAGATAAACCACTCGTTCTACAGTGGTGTGACACTGTACATTTCACTTATTTCTCACTCTGCTCTAACTGTGCTTTTATGATCCAGTTATAGAGAACTTAGATTATTTATAAATTCCTTCTACCAAAATAATGAGAGCATACTTCTAATCAATATTAATGGCTTAGTTTTCCATTCATAATGGCATGACTTTATTCTAGACAACAGCATTGAAATGTTTAGAAAGGAATGACTTTTCCAGATTTACAAATTGCTGCAGATGACCAGACTTAAAAAAGAATATTGATTTTATTGCATCAAAAGAGAATTTATTGCACTTCCCTGTAGGGGAATCAGTTCCTTTAACAAGATTTCAGAAATTATCTCCATGCCATGACTGTAGTTAAACTGTGATAAGTGGCTTTTTGAGTATTAATCATTTAAGACACTAAAAATTATAAAAATGTAAGTGTGGTTGAAAATACAGTTCTGAAAGGCTGTGCTTTCCTTCTTAGTTAACACTGAGATAAAGAACTAAGTGTCTTGGATGTGGGACCACACCTGTTGGCAACTAAAGAAGCTGAATTTCCCTTTTGACTTAGGGGAGGGGTTTTTTTGTTGTTGTTCCTATTAAACTGTAGAAAAGATATTATTAATTAAGCATATATATGTACAGTATTCACATAAGTATTACTAAACTGTAATATTATTTTAACTTGCTATGCTAATGTTTACATTAGAGAATTTTTAAGCAAATGTATGTATATAAAATTTTCTAAATACTTTATTCTTGTTTTGTTTTGTTTTGTTTTTTTTTAATATCCTGTGGTAATTTTATTGTAACCTGGTTAAAATATGTTACTTTACCAAGAACAAAATAAAAAATGACATCTTTTCTTTGAAGAGTGTTTATACATCCTATTTGTCCTATTCAGCTGTTTTGTAATTGCTTTGATTTATGTTCATTTTTTCAATGTGTGTCTAGAGTGATGTATGTACATAACAGACTTTAATTTGTTAAAATCTTACTTCTTCATATGAGAAGTAGTATTTATTGAAAGCCATCTTGAACATTTCAGTTTATAATCACATTAGATAAGCAGGAAGGCAAACAATGCCAGGCAATGCCACCACATTTGTGGTGTTTGGCTTTTTTACATTCAGAGTCCACATATGATTGTTTTATTTCCTTTTATTGATATATGATACAGTTGGCAATTCATATCCATAACTGTGTCATAACTGGCACTTTCATATCCAGTTCATAACTGGATGCTTCCATATCATGTGGAAAAGGAAGTTTTAAAAAGGAAGCATTACATGCATCTAATCAATTTCCACCAGACAAAGCTGTAATTTAACAAAAATAAAGTGTTAGTAGATTCCTCATACTCACAGAATAATCTGCTGGTTAATTCAGTTAAAATTCTTCAAGCCACGACCATTATAGAGCGATCTAATTAGTTGAACTGTTCATGTTAAAAAGAGACAGACACTTATTGTAAAATTCGCACTGATGTTTATCTGCATCTTTTAAAACCCGTGGCAGGTTAGGTGTCATTACAGGAGTTAGATGACAGAACTTTTCTTTTAATTAGTCTTGGCAGTCCTTAGGATTTTGTTTTTGCTTTTCATATCTCAGTTATTTAAGATCATAAAGCAAAATTATGCTTATAAACTTTTAATTAATAGTTTCAAGCAATGTAGTTTTTTTCCTTTTCTGTCTGCTCGAGGTACTAGACCACAAATAGCCCCAGGCTGTTGATTGGGACTGTATGGACTGACATCTCCCTGCAGCAGGGGTAGAGTTTCAGCCCTGCAGAACAAGTGTCTGTTCTGAGTGGGTGTTTCTTGGCCACTTGAGCTTTATTTCCTGCCTACCAGCAGGTCTGAGCCTTTGAACTGCATGGGAAGGGTAAAATCTGATCATTAGGGGAAAGACCAGCAGATTCCCAACCCTGGGCTGCAGAAGGCTGGAAAGAGCAGGGTTGATGCTGTAACCCTTTATGTCCTGTATCCCACTGCCTTGTCCAGATGCTGGGATGCTGCTGCTTAATTGCCACTTTTAAAATCCTGGGAAGAACAAGATCACTTAAAGGGACTACTGATTTTTCTGTGCATCCAGGCAAAGCTTCAGGTTGCATTTGGGAAATTGTAAGAGCTTGCCGTTTCTACATGCTACAGAGTTTTAAGTTTTTCTTTTCAGGAAAGGACCTGCAGAGGATTTACTGATTTTTTTTTTAAATTTCCCTAGAAATTTTAAAGAAATAAGGAAAAACCTTTGTTCAAATGATCTGTCACAAGAAAGAGCATGTTTAGAGTAAGACTTTTGCTACTGGACTTCAGTCTTTCTGAATGACCTTTTAAGTATTGTGAGTGAACTTACTGTATTCCCAAAATTAAAATAGATAGCTGACATTTTGATATATTGCAAGTCGTGCTTGATTTTGTCCTAGAAAATCATCATGCAGATTGTGTGTGTGTGTGTCATGCCTATTTTCTGAATTATTCTTGCCATTTTTTGACCTGCACTGGGACAGCAGGCTTTTATTATGTGCGATTCCTAAGAACCATGATGATAACTTGCTTTTTATTTCCAATTCAACAATATCCATGCCATTTCCTACATTTTTAAATTTCCCAGTATTTTAAAGATGCTCAGCAAGTGCATATACCTTATCCCATACACTGCATTTGTCATTGCTAAATGTCTTCATTTTTAATGTCACCTTCTAGCCTTACTCATATGCAGCTCGTAATTGTTTCAGTCATGTGGGCCCCTCGTTAACAGATGTCCTGCCTTCAGAGCTTTGTGCTGAGCAAACTGCTGTGCTCTGGGTGAGCCTCTGCACTTGCACTTTGTTCCAAACACCAAGCCTGTGGGGCCTTGGGCTTGGTCATTCTGTGGGAAGCTTTCCATGCTCTTTGTATGCTTGGAGATTCACTCTTTATTTCACACTCACCTGCTTGTGTTGAGCTTTTGCTATTTTTGGGGTCTCTGCTGAATCACTAAGATCTGCCCTTCCCCAGTTTTCTAGAGTTCGTGTCTGACAAATTCACCCTTGCATAGTGCTTCAGCTCTGACTTTAACTACTCCATTTTCCTGTTAAGACTATTTTCATGACTAATTTTATTCCTGGTGCTGCATATTGTTCAGAAACAGCTGAGGTACATCGAGGGTTTGTTCAACTCAGTGTGAGTTCTACACTATCAACTTGTTGTGGGCTTGATCCCCGTATGGGCCTTTCACTTAAGAGTTGGACTCCATGATCCTTGTGGGTTCCTTCCAGCTCAGAATATTCTGTGATTCTGTAGATCTCTGCATGACAAAAGCCTGTTTTTAATTATTCCAACTAACATCTGCCAGAGCTGTCAAAAAACAAGGCTTTTCTTTGGGAATTACTGCTATTATAAAATAGATTTCATATTGCTATTACATAGCTTCAATCTGTGAAAAAATATTTACAGGTTAAGTGAATATAGCAAGAAAAGATTTTATCAGGTTAACACTAATTTTAAATGCCTAATTTTTGTAAGTATTTTGCTTTTTCTTTATTTCATTTCCTATTTTTTCAAGTGCTAATTCATCCATGAAGGAAGACGCTTCAACATGTGCCAGTTACACTGACAGTTTCTACATTTCAGTTTCTAGTTGGAAATTAAATTATGTTTATTAACATTCCAAATTGTATATAGAAACATTGGATCATTTAGGTTGAAAAACACCTCTAAGATCATCAAATCCAGCTGTTCCCCCAGCACTGCCAAGTCCCTCATGACGCCATGTCCCCAAGTGCCATCTGCACACAACTTTTAAACCTCTCCAGGAATAGTGATTCTGCCCCTTCCCTGGGCAGCCTGTGCCAGGACTTGACAACCTTTTTAGTGAAGCAATTATTCCTAATATCCAATTTAAATCTTCCTTGGGAAAACTTGAGGCACTTTCCCCTCGTTCTGTCACTTGGGAGACCGACACCCCCCCCCCCCGGCCCTGTCCCCGGCTGCCCCCTCCTGTCAGGGAGTTGTGCAGAGCCACAAGGTCCCCCCTGAGCCTCTTCTTCTCCAGGCTGAGCCCCTTTCCCAGCTCCCTCAGCTGCTCCTGGTGCTCCAGCCCCTTCCCCAGCTCTGTTCCTTTCTCTGGACATGATCCAGCACCTCCATGTCCAGTTCTTGCCATGAAGAGGGGCCCAGAACTGAACACAAGACTCGAGGTGTGGCCTCAGCAGTGCCCAGGACAGGGGGATAGTCACTGCCCTGGTCCTGCTGGCCATGCTGTTCCTAAGAAAATTTTCAGCAGTAGCAATCCCCAGGTGCCTTCCAAAGAGGGAAGATAGGTTTATAGAGAAGTAGAAAATCAAATGTAATTTAATATAGTTAAGTAACATTCTAGCTACAAATCAAAGCAGGTAACACCTCAGACATCTGTCATTGGAAATATATCTTATCCACTGATGTACACAAGGAAGTGTATTTCTTAACTGTAAGACTAAATAAAAAAATAATGTCTTTTATATTTGAGCTGCTGAGCAGTTTGAAGGATCTGCTTTTCAGATCTGAGCTTTAGATACACACTAATACTCTGTAGCATACAATTTAGCTACTTGCTCAGCTTTATCTTGAAGCAGCTCAAATTCTCAGTGGGCTTTTGTTTATAATACAGTGATGGAACACACAGTTCTTTGTGCACCCAAAGTGATACGTATGGCTTCAAGCAGTTAAAAAGATGAGAGGCATTTTTGCAGTGGTACTTTAATTTCAAACAATGCATTAGATATAATTGTCATTTTTGGAAACCATCTGGTTGATATTTTTTAAAGGTGAAAAAAAAATGTGAATTGGCAGATAAGATACATCAGTAACTCTGAGCAGTTGTACTGTATTGGAAAATACAGGGTAATTGGATACTAGAAAAAAGAAAAATAAAAGAAAGCACATGTTCTGACCCATCAAGAAGCAACAGAAAAAGTGATTGAGGAATTCAGTGTAGGAATACATTAAAAAATGTTTAAAATTATACTACATCAAACTGCCACCATATGTTCCATAATGAGATAAAACAAAGTGGGTAATGGATCTGTTACTGAGTCTGTCAAGCCATAGGACACTTTGGATATGTCAGTAATTAACAAATAACATCTGCTGTCAACTGCTGTACTTAATCAGCATGGGCAGGGATCTCCTCCCTGCATGACAGAGGGTACACTATGATAGTCTGCTTTTCCTTAGGGATTGAAAATATCTTTGACCACACTGCTGTATGCAGAACTCCTGCTGAGATGTAATTAATGGGAAATCTGGATGTGCAGAAACAGCAGAACACAGCTAGATTGGCACTATCAGTGTGGACGGAGAGCTTTGACTACCTTTGATAATTTTTCTGTCAGATAATTTCTGATGGCTGTAATGCCCTACTGTGTTTACAGATTGCACCTTCAGAGTGGCTGAGCAGCCTTTTCAGATATGCAGAGAAACTGATGATAACCCACTACCTCGTTTAAAGATGCAGAACAGGTATGTTCTTGTTTTGCTGATAACAGGGACACGAAAATGTGTTAAGGCAGTTAATTGACTCCTTGGTTACAGAGAAATGCAATGCACCAATGCACCTTGAGAACCACCTCCAACATATGGGAAATTAAAACAATTAAGAATGAAAGATCCTGAAGGTCTCAAAGAAGTGAGTTTCAAAACTTCTCTGAGTTGCAGTAGTAGTGGAAGTCTGCAGGAGTTGATCTATTTATCCTACCCATTTCCGAATCCATCCTGTTGTGAGAATTCACAAGGTTCCTCCAGACCAGAGGAATATTGGATGCATTGAAGTAGCTCTGTGCCCTTTAAGTGCAGCTGGTACAGAGAAATGGGGATTTGCAAAGCAAAGAGCTGACCTTTCATTCATATCCACATGTTCAAGAGCGGATTTAAATATAAATCTTAGAAACCTTATGCCAGAACAACAATTTGAAATAATGAGATTTTCCTTTAATCTTCATCAGGGTTCATTACTCAAATAATACAGGATTCATTACAGAGATAATGAATATCTAATTAGGTAAGATAACACTCAGAAACATCTAATAGGAGGTGCTTAATTTGGTAAATAATTTTTGTAGATTTAAGTAAATTTGTTTAATCACAATTGGTTGCTGATGCAGCTGTCACTGTGCTGATGTAATGTGAGTTTTAAGCATTCCCTCTGCTCTGATCAGACTGGTCTGGGTTGCACAGAATAATTCAGTTTCTGTGATTATCCCTTTGCTCTCCCACGAATTGTGATTAAAAAATAACTGTTTTAACTAAGACAACATAGTATCAAGACAATCATGGAGCTGGACAGCGTGCACAGTCCCATTCTGAGGAGCAGTGTTCCTTTGTCCCTGACTGCTCTGCTTTGCCAACACAGGGAGTTATCTCCATTCTCTGTCCCATTCAGGTGGGTTAGGAAACACGGAGTCAAATGCCTCTCTTAATTCTTAACCTATCACTGAGAGTAAGTTAAGGCTGAGAATCCTCACTCCAGTTTGTCTTTGCACATTGACTGTTCTGATACCATTTAAAGATCAGAGACCCCTTACGAGTTGCACTTTGGTTGCTCAAAAAGAAGGCATTTAAAACATGAAAAATATTGCCTGACCTGACAATGTAGTTTTATTTAAGAAACAGAAAGTGTGCTGGATAATATATGCAGACACCTCTGTCATGAAGCCTCATGGGGTTTCACACCCAATTATCTGTGACCACCTCTGGTTACCATAGCAATTCTCTCTTAATTAGAAATTCACCCTCTGCTCATGGCCTATCTGTGCTAAACCATGAAATTCTGCTACACACTTGGGTATTTTATTTATTTGTTTATATATTGACTGTAAATTACTATGTCAAATGACATCTATATGCAGTAGTACTCTGGATTTTTGACTCAAACATTGATTAGAATTGTAATTCTTCAATGTGTCCTTGACCCACTTTCAGTCTGTGTATAAGGGGCAGGCCACACCAGGAGAGAGGGCAGTGATGTTGGAGGTGTTGATACATGAAATAATATGGTCAGTAAGGTGGAAGCAGCTCTCTGTCTGCTGCTCAAGGGGAAGGACACTGTGAAACCTTCTGCCTGCATTCAGGCTCAAGTTAGTTTTATAACATTTTCAAAAGGAAGGGGTCTCTGCCCATATAGAAGTATTTGATAATGTGTGAAGCTGGCTATATTTGTGTCCGTAAGGTGGACAAAAACCACCACAAGCTGTTCTGGTGACAGATGTAAGAGATTTATTCCTGCTCTTAGAAAAATAAGATGAGGGGAATGAGAACAACTTACACGCAATGTAAGAAGGCAATTCTAAAAGTTGGGCATCATATCAATGCTTGGGGCACAAGATCAAAAGCAAAGGATATGATCCTAAACACTCCCTCCTGTAATCCTGGGGACAGCAGAGACTCATAATTCTTGGAGTCCAGACCAAAACTGTAGTATCAAAAATCTCTGTGGTTTCTGATGTAAGTATAGAGCCTCAAAGTACAAACACCTTTTTCTGAAATAAACAAATCCCCAAACAAATGCTACAGCACGGATCAGTTCTTTCGAGGGAACAGGACAAGAATAGAACATGATTCAGAAATGTACTCAGATAGTACATTTGTAAGACCAATATAAGAACTTCCTGAGCAGAACAGAATAGGAAAGTAAAGGAGAAACCAGAATGGACTCATGCATTGCAAGGTCCAGAGAGATTGGTTTTGAATGTTTGATCGACTTGTTGCAACATCCAAGGACTACAGGCTTTTAGTCTTTAATCTGGAGTTCTTGGGCTGCAAGAGGTTTAGGACTGTACTTTGAAAATTTGACATAAAATATGAGAGAACTGAGAGAAAGAACATGAAACATTCAGCTTAAAACAGAAGGTTACCCCATCTGCTATCTTTCGCAAAGATCTCTGTTGCAGGCCCTGACATACGAGAGAGGCTTTAGCATTTATGTAAACTCATCGGCCAGGTTGGCGGGCAATGCCATGTGGAGAAATTGCCACTTACTGTGTGCTATGAAGCTCATATAAATTCTATTATATCTTACTAATATATATCATGCTGAGGAGCACAAGCAAAAGTAGTCTTACCTTCTGCCATATATTGCACCACGTCTCCAGATTCTCATGTAATAGTTTTTTGGTTACTGCTCACAAATGCCACTGCTACATATGAGCAGGACCGGACAAAACACAGCAGAAGAAATCCAAACCAATTTCAGCCTTGTGGTCATGATGTGGAGGTTAGGAGATGTCAGCCAGCTGACAGCTGAGCTCTGTCAACTTTTAGTTTTTTATTTAGTGCTTCTCCCAGCTTAGTCAAATACTAGATTCTGAACTGAAATGCAATTGTTATTTTTTTCTGAACATGCCTGGCATAGACAGAAATGGTGTTTTTAATTTAATCTGTTTGAAAACATGCTTTAAATGAGTAATAAATAGTTCTTAAGAAGCACAAGTAAGCTGGGCAATCGGCATGTATCTTTAATTACAATTTTAGCCTTAATAATTATTCTTGAGTCAGCTGTACAGCATTATTACCATAAGCAAACCTGCCTATTTTAAAATCTAATGTCATAGTGCAATTGATTAAGGTAAAATGAGATTATCCAGCAGTAAAAGCTTCAGTGACTGCTCAGGAGAGCAGTCAGCATGCATACATATACGTTTGCCAACATTCTCAGTATAAACTAAATGACTCGTTATATGGTATCTTTGTTGTGCCTGGATTCTGATTTTCTATGAGTCATGCCTTGATTTACTGAAATAGAATAAGATGAGTAAGAGAGTCAAATTATAGGGAAAAAAGTCTGCAAGCTGTGTAAGGTCCAACACAGTTACAGAGGAGGATTATTCAACTTCTCTGTGCTCTTTATTCGCTCTGAATTTAGTATCAGAACCCTCCTGCCATTGGACATCTTCTGCAGGGAGGAGTTTTATAAAAACCTCATAAAGAACCAAGGTCAATCTTTATTACTGCATAGACCATAACAGTTTTCTTTCTGATTAACATTTTCTATTGAATTTGGATTCATCTGTAACTGCAAAATTGCATCACATGTAACACTGTAAAGGCACATAGCATGTCTATGTAATGAAAGGGATAAAAGCAGTTTTCTATTACCGCCACATTAAGTTGGGATTGGATTTTGCATTATGAGTTATCATCTTATTTTACATATTGCTAAACAGAATGTAATGTTCCATTTAGATGTAACTGAGCTGGAATGTGAGAGAATTTTAAGCATTTGTATAAGGAAAAGAGGAGGGAGCACATCTGACATGTTTAGATTTTTAGGTTGTCTTTAATGTATAGCATCTTAAAATTATCATACAGATGTTTTTCACTCAGAAAGGTAAAAAAACCTGTGCAGTACATTTGACTATGGCTGCCATTAGGAATAGTTTGAAAAATCTTTCATTGCAGCATTAAGAAAATGAAATAGCAGCAATGTCCTGCAGAGAAGTGTCAAACCTAATAATCCTTTGGCTGTGCAAGGGGCGACCAAATACTGATACGGTTCTACAAAGTATAAAGCCATACTAGAAGGATATATTCTTAAGGCTGAAGCTTTTCCTCAAGACTCATTCTTGTTAAATTATTTAGAGTAAAAGGATACTAAAGAAGTTGTCTACTCAATATCAGAACTAATGGATAAATGGCAATGCTGAAGTTGTAGTTTTATACTATTTAGTTCAAGATAAGCTACTGTGAAAAGTAATTTTTTAAAAATAACAGTTAACAGTTTACCTTTGCTCTGATTTGTAAAATCTTTGTCTATTTGTGTTTCAACTGTTCATTGTTACATAACTGTTCCCCATGGCCCATGGAAATCAGGTTCAGTCTGAGGTTAAATGGTACCTTGTCAAAGCAGGGATGTGACCCAGGATGAACGACTCATATGACTCCATTTGTTTTCCCACTTTGTAAATCTTTTGCCTCTGCATACATGGATGCGTAGGAAGAGGAGAGCAGATGTGAGGGAAAGGTCAGGGATGCTGTGAAGTCTGTGAGGCTTTACTTTTACTTTCTATGAGATTCAGATGCCTCCTTAGTGCAGATACATGAAAACATTCCTCAGTGAACATTGGTGGTGTTTATTTTTAGCAAAGTATACACCAGGAAAGAAGGGAAAGTACAGACCAGGTAGCATGCACATATCAAGTGCAAATGCATCCAAATCCTGTGTTGACCCACTGTCAGTGTAATATTCAACTAACAAGAAGATTCCCTCACATATAGACATATTTTCTATATCCACATCAAAGAACTGAATATCTGAAACTGCTAAACTGAAACAATTTGTGTGTCTGTGTGGGTATGCAGTTTTAGTAAATCCAAATTACAAAGTTTTGCCAGCACACTGGAGAACAGAGAATTGCTTCTTTGTGGCTGCACATCTTTTGTTAGATTTTAGTGTAGAAAATGGTTCTGAGTTTGACATTATAACAAAGGATAATCCTATGAACAGTTCAAGTTATTATGTTCTATTAGCTATAAACAAGGGATAAACTGTAATAATTTTCCCGTTAGAGGTGGGTTAGTTGAGGCTGTAATGGAGTACATGGTATTTTAGAATCAATGCCACCACAGATTAACTGTACCTTCTATTGAGAGACATTGAGAAGGATTCCCCGTACTTGGTTTCTCCAGATATGCCACACTCCAATGACAAACACCCAGGAAACTCAATCCACGGGCTGAGCTTACAGCTCTTCCCCACAGGTAAAGGAAACCAGCCAGAGTTGCTTTGTCTAAAGGTGACTCTTTGGCTGCTGTGACTCTTGATCTCCAAGTTCTCTTTGTTTCCTATTTGTTATCTTCCTTCTCCCTGTAGGTTAGAGCTTTACAAGGACATCCAATCAAAGGAAAAAAATTTTAAAAAGCAGCTGTGCCATTGGCTACCTTTATTCTAATGTTCAAAACGTTTCCCAGAGTCAAAGTTTATTTTCCTATTTCCATGTGTGTGTTTTAGACTTGTTTCTCTATGTCTGGCAAACATATGTGCCAAATGATCATTTTGGAACTGGATATTGTCTAATGCCTTTCTCGCTCTGGTGTCAGGTTTGTACTTACTGTACTCACATTTTCTTCTGTTTCAGCCTGGCGTTACACAGCTTGGAAAGCAATTTGTCTGGGCTGCTGGCTGGCTGAGCAGTGCAAGTGGTGCGTGCTTGCTGGCTGGCAGTCGGCAAGTCATCTCAAGGATACCTGCTCTGCAAGGAAACAGAAAAGGTTGTTGTTACTGTATCCTTTGAAAGAAAGGCTGGTATCAGACAGATGTTTGCATGCTGCTGTCTCTTTGTGGTAGTGCAAGAACTCAAAACTGGGTTCCCTCCTGTACAGTGAGTAAGAGAGACGCTGCCATGGACTACAGCTGCACATAGGCAGTTGGGCAGACACTGTTTTGGAAGGAAGAGGGAAAGGATATTGGGTGGGTAAGGCATGGGACAGATGACACAGAGCTCAAAGTTTGTAAAATAAGGTAATTCCAAGCCCATCCCTTCAAGAGTATGTTAATCATGAACTTATAAGCCAATTTTCCTTCTTACACTCAAGGAAATAGCACATTTTTATGGATGGAGTCTAGTTTTGACCTAATGTAAGCTGAAATACACATGAGAGTAAGCTTGAACAATCCAGGAACATTTAACTGGAGATGGTTAAGTGGGGAAGAGCCACAGTTGTTGCTCAGGTGATGCTCCCTTGTTTGCAGATCAGAGATCTCATTACAGTCAATTAGTAAAAGGATGGAAATGAGAACAAACAACTTTCACTATTCTTTTTTGTAACAAAGTTGTGCCTGAGAAAAAAAGGAATTGACTTCCACTGGTGAAATCTGTGCAAACATATTTCTCCTTCATTAGGCCATTGGTGGAAAGGCATTCCAAGGTATTTCCAAGGAGTTTTTAAGAATCAGCTCATGCTCTGAGGCTAAGCACACCTCACTTTGAGTGGTTATATACACCCTGTACTGCGTGGCAGCAGACATGAATGGCATGAAAAAAAGTAATTCAGGGAGAAAAGTTGTTTATTCAGCAGTCATATAATTCCAGCGTGGAAGCCACTGGCATAAACAAATGAAAGCAATTTATGTATGTACATAAAGAACATAGTCTGAAATTCCCATCTGTAAAGTGGTATAATGTACTACAGAGGCTTTTTAGTGTGAAAGAAAGGCATCAGGAGCACTTCTGAAACATATAAAGCTGACTGATTGTCTATAATGTTCCTCCAAAAAGAGCCATGTGAGAAAACAAGGCATCAATAAAGAGTGTTGTAAAATATATTAAAGCAGCATTCTAACAGAAAACCTGTTGTGTGTTTAGTCCGGTATTTACAAAAGGACTTATGCTCTAGAACTACATTCAAGCAGTAAAACTTTGGGACTTCATTGTTTCCCACTGTTCTTAAAGAAGTAATCTTTCTAATTTAAGATACATAAAACCCCTTCAAAACAAAGTTATTCAGGCAGTGAATTCAGATATTATTCAGATAGACAGTTATACTCGAAAGCACTTGTAAGCAGTTGCTCACTGTGTGAAGCAAACACTTTCATTCACCATGAGAAATGGATGCTTTCCCTCAAGAACTACATAAAGATAAAATCAGGAAGTGCCACCTACCTTTCATCTATTTTTTGTATTCCCCAGGTCACCTTATTAACATAAATAACACAGGACTAGTTCTTGGTGGAGATTTATAAAAGTAAGCCTCATTATTTATTTCTTAAGGTGTTGGTGAAAAACACATATAATGTTTCTGCTTGAGATTCTTGCATTTTCATCTTCATATTAAACAAAATGACCTATTTAATTTTGAGACAAGTTTTCAGCAAGTAAAATAAATGCATTCAACCACTGTGTAAATTCTGTAAAACTCAAACTTCCCACAGAAATAAAAGTCCATATTGTAAAATACAAAACAGTTATGTAATAGAAATAGCATAGCTTAAAGTGTTTCATTTTTAATGTATTGTGAAACACAAATCAGACATACATTGTCCAATATGTAAGATTTTGTAACTATATTAAGAACTCCAGCTTCATGCCAATAAAGCCTCCATCTATAATTAATTCTTAGTAAAGCAACATAATCTGTGTATTAATATTTTAATATAGTAAATGCTTGAAGAGACAAAGGAATGAACTTTTGGTAGGCAAAGATATGGAGACATTACACTTGCTGGCCAGATCTTAGCTCCCCTTGAGGTTCTGATTTTGTAGCCCATTAAGCATATTCTTGGTTTTCACTTTTCCTAAAGAGCAAGGCACATAAACTCAGTCTGAACTTTGATGTAACACTTTTGTGGTTTCTTCTTCTTTAATTGAGTCATTTCAGTATGGGCTTATCTGGCTGGTGAAGGTAATGGATCTGTTTTCAGGCAGGAAATGAGGAGCTCACGAGTCAGGTTTACCCAGACCCACATTAGTGCAGTGCTGCCCCTCCTTCCCTCACCCAAACTGATGTCACATTGTGTGGAGTGAAAGCTGGCCACAGCTGAAAATTAATCACCTACCAGAGACTAAGCCAAGACAAGATGCCAGATTTGATGGCTTTTGTACTGTCAAAAAAACTCCTGCAAGGGTCTGGAAGTAGCAGGAGTAGCCAAAGTAGAGGAGCCACATCCCTGCCATTTATATTTGAGTTACAACTTGAGTGACAAACTCAGAAAATGCCATGGTTGAGTGACTGAAAAGTGAGCACTAGCAATGCAGAGGACAAGAGGAGCATGTTATAATTATGGCTGGTCTGCATAAAAACTGAGAAAAACTACACTGTAGAATTCAATCAGTCTGTTGTGTAAACCAGAAATCGCCTTGAGCAAAAAAACCTGGAGTAACTTCCACATTAGGGAGCTTAAGCTATAATTTAGCAAAGTTAAAATTCATGTAATCCTATCATCCTTTATAAAACACTGGAATTAATATTGTTTGAGAAAATAAAAAGTTAATCAATATCACACCTACGAAAATTAATACTGTTCACACAAATAAGATCAGCCAAAGGCAGCATGTACATCTTAATCAGGGAACACAAAAGCAAGAGCTCTGGGGGAACCTGGAGTGGTTGTCAAGGAAACAGCAACAAAAACCCCAGTATATGAATTCTGCTGTTAACAAGGAGTCAAGGTTCATTAAGACAGTACAACTTTTCAAGAGGCAAATTCTGAAAATTAGAATCTCTTCTGAGAATTCCCAGATAACATAAAATTTCGGAAATGTCACATAATTTAGACAACAGGCGTGATGCAATAAGCAAAAAAAACCCTGCAGCATTCTAGATAGCCTGAGCCAGTTGCCACACCTTGCATACAAATTCTGCATATGAGTGGCTGATTTTCCTGAAACAATCTTCACATCCACATGTAAATAAGCACCGATGAGAGTCTGACAGTGACATATTTATTGTAGGTGTTAAATCTGTGCATGGTGCTTGTAAGACCATGTTGAGAGCCAGCAGAGAGTATTGTACTTTCCCAGTTGTAACAGGCTGGTGGGATGAGGTACTGGCAAAACATTATCAATATGTATATATTTGCTTGTTTTTTGATTTCATGCACATCTTCACTTTCTGCAGCTCAATCTGGAATGTCAGACAACTGCAACACATCATATCCTTTTAAATCAGATGCCCTTGGGTTTTGGTCCAATCAATTATTGGTTTCACTTGTGAAAAGCAAATTGAGAGTTCATGAACAAAAATTGAATCTTCAAATTATGTTACTATCCTGGATATCTGCAGTGTCCAGGGGTCAGCATTAAAGGATGAACTTTGTAAATCGCCTGGTCTAACAAGAAAAAAAGGGAAAGTGTCTGGGTTTTTTTCCTTCCCCTCCAATTTGCAGCAGGGCAGTATTACAGCAAGTTGAAAAATTTAAAGTGTTATTGATTGCAACATTTTTTTTTCTGCCATCTTCTTTGACAGCTATTTTGGAGCAAGGACACTGGTACCTGAAAAGAGTCTTTTAACTGTAGTCAAAGAACAGTTACCTGGGTAATATTACAGCCCCTGAGCAGCCTCCTCGCTGAGCAGCACGTGCGTGTGTTATCTCCGTGGCACAGGAGGAAAGGCGGATATGATAAGGAGTAATGCCAGTTTCCCTGACACATTTTGTATCATCCTCCTGAATTTCACTTCCTCTCGGATACCTATCAACCACCCCACCTCACGGAGACAGGGCTGAAACCTGAATAAAGCAACAGGAACACAGAGCAATCCTGTGCCCGGAGAGGGCACACGGGAGCGGTGTTTTAACGTCCCCGTTATCAGGCACTCGGATGAGCTCGGAAGCGGTGGCACAGGTGGCATTTGGCTGCAGTGAAGTGACAGAAAGCACAGACAGGTGAGCGCCTTCCAGCGCCGCTCCGCAGGGAGCCGAGCCCGCCCTCAGGTGCCTGGAGCAGCCTCATGTGCCCTTCAGCCGCCCTCTTTGCCAGCTGAAATCAAAGTTTCAGGCTTCGCCACAAGCCTTCCTCCCTGCACAAAGCATCTGCCACCTTTTTAGCAGCGGAGGGGTTTTCTCCTCTGAAAGGTCACCTCAGCCCCCAGCCGCCACCGCTGGCTGCCGAGCAGCTGTGCTGCGGAAACTTTTCCCTATTCATCAATTTAAAGTTTTCCCATACTCTCTTCCCGCGAGGTGCCCTCCTCCAGCAACCTTCTGTAAATTAAAACCGGGATGATTTTCCCGTGCTCACCCTGCCGCAGTGAACAGTGAAGGGCGGCGGCTGCCCCGGCCATCCCCGCCTCAGCCGCGACTTCCCCGCCACAGCCCGAGCTGGGGGAGCCGGCGGCCTCCGCAGGGGATGGGAACTGCGGCGTCTGCCGTGCCAGCACCTCCAGAAACACGGGTTACAGCAGATCCCGAGGCTCCCTCCTCGCAGCGCCTCACAGACGTTGTGGGAGTGTGGGGGTGTGCTCGCGTTTCCGTCACAACCGAGCCGTGCTCGGGTTTGCCTCACGAGCGGCCCGGCGTTGTCCCGGGGTGCCCGGGTTTGCCTCACGAGCGGCCCGGCGTTGTCCCGGGGTGCCCGGGTTTGTCTCAGGAAGGTGTTCCCAGCCTCCGTGGCGGCCGGGTGGGTGCGGACCCCCAGGGGCATCAGTTTCTAGAACCGTCTGAGGGCTCCGCCCTGCCCTGCCCTGAGGGCCCTGCCCTGCTCTGAAGCGCGCTGCCCGCCTTCCCTGACCTTCCCTGGCATGGCGGATCTTAACAGGAATAATGTTTTAAAGCACAGCTTTTAGCCCTAACTTTTGTGCTGCCCGCGGGTGACCCCGCCAAGGTTACAGGGCTCTCCGGGGAGAACACGCTGCGGGCAGCAGTGAGCTGCCTTGTCCCCAGCGTGCCGCGGCTGGCCGGGGTGGCTGACGGCTGAGCAGAAAGGCAGCAGATGTTTAATGTCTGTCTGCGAAATGCGAAATGCCACGAGGCTCTTCATTGCTCAGCCCTTTACGGTATTTCCCTTATGGCTGCCTCGCTTCTTTTGTTCTTCCTTGGCAAGCAAAACGAGGAAGGAACTCGTGAATTAATAGAGGAGGAGGTGTCAAAATTCTAATGATTTTTTTCTTGCTAGTATTTACTCAGTTTGCAACACTTGTCACTGAGGAAAGTAATATAGTTACTCATAAAAGAGAAATCCGGAGACTTTTAACGTGAGAATCGGTGAGGCAGAAGGTTCTGGAGGAAACCTGCCTTTTCCCCCACCATAGTTACCCTTTGTCCCAAGGGGTGTGAGTCCTTTGCTCTCACCATTAGTGTCATTAGCTCATTTGGCAAATGGTTCACTTCTTTTTACAAAATATATAACAAAACTACTTGAATTAACTTCATAATTGGTTTTTGAAACTTAAAATCACAGCTTATTTCTAAGCAGGTATTTGTGCTATAGATGAAAACCCTCAAAAAGCCTGGAGACCAGAAACCTTTTAGCTCTTCAAAATTAAGCTGGAAACCTTTGTCCTTTCTCTGTTCAGTCCGTGTTATAGACTTGATGATCTTTTGTCTTTGAGTATATTCGTTTCTCCCTTGGTACTTTACTTCAGCAGCACTCACCAGGCAAATTAATCTAAAATGAAGTTTACAACCGTGTATCTGAAGTTTCCAGGCCTCAGAAGGACTTGATTTGTGTAATGGGACAGGATTTAACTCAGTTGTGATTTTTCATACAACTTTAAGTAGCGGTCCTTCATAATTCTTTAGCCAATTACATCTAACTGCTCACAGATTATGTATTGTATGTGGTTTCAGTTAATTGTATAGCCCCCCATCAAACTGGTGAATACAATTGTCCTCAACTTTTGATAGACTGTAGAAAGACAAACAGATATGAATAACTTTCCTGGAATGACAGATGGGACTGCAGCAAGAGACTGGCCATTATGTTTCAGTTGCACTAATATGTTATGGATCAGCATTACAAAAAAAGCCCATTAGCTCTGTGGAGAAAGAGGAAGTCATTGGCAGAGCACAGAAAAGAATTTATGAATACCATTTCCTAATCCTTCAGTCTAAACCCTAAACCCTGTTGTCATTAAGAACTCAAAAATAGAGAATATTGTAATTCCTAAACTCTGATCATGCATTTTTATTCAAGGTTTGCCTCACATATTGTAATGTATTATGGAAGATGTCAACAAAGCGGAATTTCTTAAAGGAATGACAATCTATCATGCAAAGGCTGCTTTATTTACAGTGTTTGTGACCCAGTGGACCAATGATATTGTCACTGCTTGGAAATTCTAAGTGGAAGAGGCTACAAATAAACCAAGTCTCCAGCCTGCCAGTCATATGCAAGGAATGTGCTATCTGATAAAGGGAAATTATATAACTGCATAAGCACAGCATTTTTTATGCAGCCCTGGAAGCAGTTTTGCCCCCTATTGTTCTCTTTACGGGTTAAGTGAAATGTGCATCAGGTACAGGTAAGTGCATGTTTAGTCTATACATTTCTATAGGAGAAACCTGACCCTGACCATCTTTCATTGTGAAGGGTTTTGGACAACCTCTGCATTTGAAAAAAGAACAGGTGTGAAGTGAATGAAAAATAATGTCTGGACTATGAGGAGTTACTTCATTAGTTCTCAAAACATGGAACAGAAATTAGTTCTCAAAACATGGAGCAGAACTCTCTAGCGTCTGCAGCAAAGTGGTCTAGAAAGTCTTTCATAGCTTGATCTGCAGCATAATAGCTGTGGAGCAAGAAAATCCCGTGTGGTTCAGGTTCATGGTGTCTATTATAATTGGTGATTAAAAACCCCAAACAAACAAACAAACAAACAAACAAGAATCCTCAATTCTTGTGCTAATTAGTATAGGGCATACTGCAAACTGCCAAGATAACTATGGCTGGTTTAGTTAAGAAAAATGTGGTAAGCATATAGAAAAATTAGATAGAGAGATAACCTCACAAAACCCTAAATGCTGCATTAAAAATATATAAAGTGAGTCCAGTATTGGTGTCCGCTGCTTTTAGAGGTGGGAGGATAATTCATCCATTAGGATTCAAGGAGCAGAGGCAGTCACAGGCCATATTTTTTCATTGAGTATTGACGGGCTGTATTTGTACACATTGGTTGGGAGTGTTTTGGATCGTTATAGCTATGCCTCTTGTGAAGTGTAGGTGTTTGCATTCCTGACTCGCACAGAACTGCGAGGGCTTGGAAAAAACAGTCTCTGAGCTGGTGTTGAATGTGTGTGTGTGGGGCTTTCTTTAGCAGAACCAGGAATCTTTGCCAAGCTCTCGGGTAATGAATGGACTTGCTGAAAGCAGAGGATGTAAAGGTTAAATAGAAGAAGGAAGGTAGATCAGGGCATGTTTCTTGAAGGTTAACTATAGGGGAGTTCAGGGATTCAAGCATTAATCATTGGGTTCTGAGCATGTTTATCATGGCAGTTATTGGGTGCATCACTGCTACCTTTGAAGTGCGATGTCTTCTCTCCTCCTTCGCAATAACCCAGGACTGGATGCCAGTTTTATTCCTTGTTCTCCTGTGTGAAAAGAAAGATTGTGCCTTTGCTATGAAGATCATGAAAAGGGTAATTTTCCCCTCTGGCTTTCCTTCTGTACCACTAAAGTAGAGACACTGGGATGACTCCTCTAGAAGACACAGCTCCACCTCTTATTGCCATACTTTCTATACATAGAAAATCTACTTTTCTGTTTCTCTGGGAGCTTGGGGAGATTTCTTTAGCATTTGAAAATGAAGCATCATTTTCTTTTCCACATGAGAGTCCCCAACCTGATCTTGCTACAGTAGGAAGGAGGAAGTGCTATAAAACATTCAGGCATGGCATCATAGCCTCTTGATGGATGTTTCCCATGTCAACAACACAATTTGAGACCATTGCCTGAACCCCAGGTTTGCATGATTTCATACTTTCAGAGTATGTGAAAAACTTGTGAGATTAGTTCTAAAGTCACTTAGTATGAATTTTAAAAAGATAGGGTATGAACAGAAGCAGACTTGCTGTCTCTTGTCTTTTAATGTCAGAAAAAACTCTGTAAGTAGACCATGGAGAACAGGAATTGTAATGAAATTTGGTGGGTTTTCCAGTTTCTTTAGCTTTTACATTTATTGAGGTGATTTTTATTGGATAAGTCTCTACATCATCATCCTTTTGTAGGGTTTATCTTCCATGTGTTTGGAAACAGTGTGAGTGTTTTTCACAAATATGTCTGGTGTTACCTTTGGACACCATATTTCTTAGACGTTCCATTCTTGCTGTGGTTACTTGGTCACTTTGATGTCTCCTTACACCGGCAATATTTCCAAGCAGTTCTGGAACAGCTAATGCTAGTGATTTAATTCTGACACTCTTGGTAATGGACACTTTGTTTAGATATATGATTTAATAATAAAGCTGCAGAACAGAGATATTCACATATGATTTCTTTTAAAAGAAGCTCTGGTCTTTATAGGGTTTTTGCAAAACATGTACACGCTTCCAAATATTAGGTTTTCTAAACTATCAACTGTACAGGGTAGCAGGCTTGCCATTAGCTCTGTTTTCCTGTTTTGCAACGGTAAATAGCAAACTAACTATTAAACTGGAAATGGCAAACAAAAATTGTAAAGGGAGAATATGTGATGCCAACTCTGGCTTCTGGAGAGGTAGAAGGAAAAAGGGAAAGAAAATAAAATATCCAGATTTCCCAGATTTTCATTTTATCCCCTTCTTGTCCATATGAATATGTTGCAGAATGTAAATCTATTACTTCATATTCCTTTGCCTTTCCAGCTGCCTTGCTTTTTATGACATATGCTGGATTCCAATTTAGACTAAGTTTGGGACTTCTCTAATCTTTTATTTCAGATTTGCATATAAATGGTAAATATACAGCCCCAGAAGGAATGCAAATACTGCATCTATGTCATAATTAGCATTAAGACATTTAAGAAAAATGGAAAAGGGATTTATGGTTTTGCTATATGAAAAAGCTATTTATCATTATAGATCTTCATTGAAAGTTGTTGTCAGCTGAGTGGTGTTTTTGAAGATTGCATATTATAGATGAAAGGAAATACACCTCCCTTATGTCATAAGCTTTCCTTATGACAACAGTGAATTGTCTTGCTCTGTACTGTAGTCTGCTAAGAGATCAAATTGGATTTGCTTATTCACCTGTGTGGCAGTTACACTGTGAAGTGTTTCCATCCATTTCACAGAGCCATTAGTAATAACAAAGTGTTGACATATTTAATACTAAAAGACAGACTGTCTCACAGTTCCTGTTCTCAGGATGATGTAGGGTCTGGGAGACTCTTGAAGTGTTCTTAACATTATTTCCATATTCTTTAAATGTGTTGCAAGACTTACTTGGGTTTTAAAAATAAAGAATCTCATCCTCAAGAAACTTAATGTTTTCTTGCAAATTTATTTTAAGATGAAGTAATAAAAATTAGGTGCCTCCCTCAAGGAATTTCATTTCAGTTAAAAAAAAAAAAAAGTCTTACAAGAATTATCTTTTGATAGGCTTTTCCCCTGTGCTTGCTGGCTTACAGAAATCTGAGTAGGTCTGGTTATCCTATGAGGATTGTGTTTCATGTCTTAGACTTTCCGAGCTGCTTACTGCCTGTGATGGACCTTTCAGACTTTGCATCTTGTAGCATTTTTGTGGTGAAACTGTACTGGGAGAATATTCCTGCAAGATACATTTCTTTTATGCAACTTCAGTACGTGCTCAATGGTGAGTATGCTAAATTAATTTGGTTGCTTAGGTCCACCACCTGGGGAGGATAATGAAACCCTGCTGTGTGGAAGAGAGGCAATAATAGTGCACTGTTTGTCACTCCTCTGCCCATTCCTTGGGAGTTCTGGTCTTGATCACCAATAACAATAAAAATGTGCAGAGAATCTTGTAGGGTGACTGCACAGTAGCATCCCAGTCTTTGTTTTCTGTTTATGCCATTGAAATCTCTTTTCTCATGGCGTTGTGTTGGGTTTTGAATGCGAGACTCTTACGCTGTACTGTCTCTGTGTTTTTCTTAAGCATCTGCATGCAGTCCCCCTCTGCTAAGTGAATTCTTATGGGGGAAATGGCTCCACTGTTTATTGAACTCCAACTGTTGAATTTTTCTGGAAAGTGTCTTTGATATGTGGCAGGGTTTTCCTGTAGCAGCTACACAAGCTTTGCCTCGGTGCGAGGGTAGGGAGAGAAGCTTTCCATTGGTATCTTTGTGTTACCTGCAAGCTTCCTGTTGACCTTTTCCTCCTTTGGGGTGGAAAGGGACCACCTGCATCTGTACATTGATGACACATCTTGGCTGCTGCAGATGGGGGGAACAGGATCTGCCCTAGGAGCATATGTGTGAAAGGTGATACACTCTCGTGCCCGATCTTTGTGCAGACTGCTTTGCCATTTGATGAACATCCAGCCAGTCACTCTTGATAAGTATTGCTATAAGTGACCTAGAACTCTGGGGTTTTTTCATTTCTTTTCCTTTTATAATCAGGCAGGCAGAAACATTTGCTTTGATCAGCCATCTTTCTATTTTCTTATTCCTTTACCCGCAGGTACCAGCTTTTATCATTTCCCACAGCTCTGTGCATACAAACACTATAAACAAGTAGTAAAGTGTCTGAGTCATCAGATATAGTTCCTCAGGGAGTCTTGCAGAAGAGAAGTAGATCCTGATTTTTGCTGCTGTTGCTGTGCTTGTGTTAAGACTCCCATGACACTGGTCTGGTACTCATTTATAAGGAAAAAAATTCATAACCAGATGAAGAAATCAGGAAAATCAGAATATTTGTAATCTTCTGGCAGGTCTTATGTGCCTGCTAAACAACAGATACATATATAGCAGTAACTCTTTCCCACTGGGTTTTAAAGCAAAAGTGGGAAATAACTGATGTCATTAACAACTACTAAATTTGTATATTTATTATATTATGCCAATGAAGAGCAGGACTGTGAATAAACTAATGTTATAACTGGCAAGGGATGTTTTTTGGCTGGTGCCTTATGTGGAATCTTATTGCTTTGACAATTGTTGATTTGATGCCTTCCCAAATGGTGCATTTTCAAATAGCTTCTTCCAGGGCAGCCTCCTTAAAGAATTCCCTCCAGATTTGATAGCTCCTGCCATAACACAAATTATATTTTTGCCTCCATTTCTACACAGTGTTCTTTGTACTTGAGAAAGTATCTGAAGTCATACATGGATGAAATATGGAAACATTCAATGAAGGTCCATAAAATTTGTATAGACAATCCTTCTTCCAGTCTATTTCTTAAGATAGCCTTGCAAACTTGTAATGCATATGTATTCCAGATATTGTTTATTATTTCTATTGTTGAAAGAGAGTTATTGAGGAGTGAAAAAGAAATCCAGCATTAACCCAATATAATCTTAAAAAAAGTACTTTCTATCTCCAGAAAGCATGGAGACAGATATAGCACATTGATAAGCACACTAGTGCAGGTGAAATCAGATTTAACATCAATATCATATGGTCATCAGAATCTGGTGCACTGTAAATTATCAAAAGTAATCTTGACAGTTGCTCCCTGCAGCTTGTGGTCTTGAGGTGATAAGAGCCTTTAGACAGAAGTCCTTGGCTTGTAATAATTCTGTAATGGTGCTGGATGTGCACTGCCTGTGGCAAGGGCACTGACTTAAAAAGAAATCTAGTGAAATCCAGGACAGAGCAATGAGGAAAGATTAATTAATCTATCATAACTGAGATTTTTCTGATGTTAGCTGAAATTTATATGTGGCAAATGGAGCACGAACTGAGAGATTTGCTACAGATTTCAAAAATTGCCAGAACTGATATTGACGTTTCTGGGAGATGCCTACCAAAGGATATGGATGCTACGGTCACCCATTTGTAGTGAACTGATTTTCAAAGGTCAGCACTAATGTGACATCTCCCTGTTTTCAGACTGTTGTGTTGTCCATGTGGTGTGTAAAAATTAAAATTCTGTTTGATGTTAGGGAGTTTTAGCAGTACCCTACATGGGACTTTGTAGATTACATGAAGCAAACAAAAAAATAAGAAAAAAACCCCAGAGCTCTTTCATTTATCTTTTTGCATGTATGTTTTTTGTTTCTGCAAAATTTATTAGAGAAGAAAGCAAGTCAGAATTTCTTAAGGTTGGCTTAAGGTGTACTCTCAGTGGAGTGTGGTTCTAGCTGTAGGAACTTAATAGATATAAATTACTTTTTCCCTCATCTTGACAAAAAGAATTGGCAGACAAATTTTCTTTGTCTACAATATAAGGCTTCTAGAAGATGAAATACATCTCTTTTTTTAATGCTTGGATTCATGCATTCTAAAAGTTTCAAACCACGGATATTCAAAAGCTGTGATCAGTAGATCAGATTGGCATTCTCTTTGAACAAATAAGAAAGACATGTTTTAATGATATGAATAAAAATAACTTTCTAACAGGTAGATTCTTACAAAATAACCTTGTCCTCATTTGCTACAAAGGACTTCAAGCTCTGTTTCAAGTGGAATGGAATTTTTGGAGTAAAATTCCAGGTAGTTGTAGATGTCGGGACTTCTGTTGTTTGTGGGACATTATGTTCCAGTTTGCCAACTTAAAGACCAGCAAGAAAATGTCTGCAAAATAACATGGCTACCTAGAGTGTGAAACCAGGTCGCTGAACTTCTAATATCATTGTATTTAATAAAAATGGAACAGTAACTGGAGCTGCGATTAGAGGGTGCCAAAGTAAGATTTTATTTTTCATAAATATTTTATGCTGAGTGTCAGGGGAAGAAGAGGTTATGTGTTTATTTCAGCTTAAGTGCATGCTCTGAGCTGGGTCTGGGTAAATGACATCCAGAGGTCCCTTTCAAAATAAAGTTTTTTCTATTTCAAAGGCTGATACATTAACAAGAGTGTCTGTATATATGACAAGTGTGTCTGTATGTATGAAACAAAGTGAAATCATGTTTCTTGTATCTTTGCAGACAACAATATGCACAAGTAGGGATATTGCAGGAATGTTTGTTGCCTCCAGAACACTTCTGTACTTGCACACCGATGTGTGAGAACTCATTACTATGGCAGACCAGTTCATGGAGGCCCAGAGAGGACACAGGTAGGCCACGCTCCTTGATATAGTTCCCAACAGCTGTGGTAAGTTGTGCTGACTTTCATTCCTTGGTTCATTTAACCTTCTCAGGGTATTCTCAGGCCATCAGCTCTTTAACAAAGCACATTATTGACATTCATCTGCTTTATTACTCCTTGACCATGAAAGACACAGTCTTGGGCACTTCTGCTCAATTTGCTGATGGGCTTTGCTAAACCCTTCCCTTGAGAATTGATGTCCCTTACAATCCTTGCTTACCGAAGGACTTGTCACAGAGCAGGTGAGTCTGGAATCAAAGGTTTAGGATCACTTATCCTGGACTGGAGTGTGCATCTTGGAGCCCGAAAGTCTTAGGATTTCTTTTTGTTTCTTTCTATTGAAATTCAGCAAACTGAAGTGGCTCTACTTATTTGAGACTTGCATGCATATGAATATGCTACCCAATAGCAATGTGAAGGACAGTATAACCAGCTGCCATGTGACATGGTTCTAGAGGTGGTACATGAATATGAAATTATTTCAATGATCTAAGGTTTCTTCTTTTTTCCAGCATATCAAGAAGTATTACATGTGCTTAGCGCTCTAATGTGATTATGTCTCCACAGGATACCAGGATTTAATGTGTTGCATAGAAACTTAGTATTATGCTCTTGCTTACTGTATTTGCAATCACTGCTGGGTTGAAAACTTGAACTGACTCTAAAAATAACACACATTTCCTTTGTATTTTAAAAGAGAGAAAAGTGTTCATTGATCATCATGAAAGAGGTATCATAGTCAATGAGGCGCATTGTAGAAGCATAATTAGTCAGATGATGATCTGGCATGTGCAGGAAGAATCTAACAAATTTATCAGTGTGTCTGAAGCAAGTTAATTTGGCTGCCTTAATCTATGTTTCATATAATCTTTATGACAAAGAGAGTAACCCAGTTTAATTTTAATGTTCAAAAAGCCAAGAGAAATTGTCATTAGTTAATATTAAGAACAGTGCAAATCAGTGAGATAATATCAAAACAGAGCCCTGAAATATTATTCTAGCCTAATTTTTCCAGAATCCAAAGCAGTAAAAACTCCCAGTAATTCTGTAATTTAGTTATGATCATAAGCACTCTTTAAGTTGGATTAGAAGTGGAATTCCAGATTAATGTTTCTTATTGCATCCCTCAGGCTGCTTCTTTTTTGCAATATTCAGTCCTGCTAGCCCTATATATTGACAGCCCTTGTATATACAAAGGAGAAAGCTATTTGGAGGGCAATGGTTATGTTCATCCTAATGGGTGGTTGTCAAAATTACTTTTCCCTGATTTCTTGGCCTGTAATTCTCAGTGAACTCAGTGATACTACAGGTCAGTCTCTATTCAGATGAAAACCCCAGTGTCTAAACGTGGGCATTTGAAAGCAGAAATGTATAAATATTTTTGAAACATTTAAGTCTCCAAGCCAGCATTTGCTTTCAGAAGTGTCACCTTTCATATGCAGATCTGTTTTCTTCTTTCCTTGCAAAGTGAAAATAACCAATCTTAAATAACTGCAGATATTACATTGTAGGACTTAAGTAACTGTAATCAGCAGACAAAGTAACTTGAAGTTACTCACTTTGATTCTGTTCCTTTGCTGCACAGCACAACGTGGTTGTTGCAGTTCCTGACCATATTAAAGACACGATTCTGATCCTATGCAGCTCTCCTGGTCCTTTCAGTGGAGCACTGAGGCTGCTGGAGATTTCCAAGCCTGGCTCAGGCTGGCAGCTGTGTCAGGATTTGTAGTTCAGTAGTTCAGTCTTCCATGTTCCATAACATCCTCGTTGTTTGCCAGGACTTTTCCCTGCTTTGACTGAAGAACTCAAATGGGATGGAATCACAGAGACAAGGAGGGATGGCTGGTGTGTAGAAGACTTTGAAAACCCAGTTACTGACTGGGGCAGCATGAAGAAAAGCAAGCATTTGTCACGGAAATTTTAAAAAATTGTTGTAAAAATACCTGGCGAATTTCCTTCTCCCTAAGACAGGCAACCCTCTTCTACCACTGGTCATCCCTAAATCTGCTACTAGGTAACTGATGTAGAGGACTAAAAGTGAGGGTGGTCTGTTTGTGTGTTTGAGAAATACTGCAACAGACACAGAGCTTGGAAAACATTTACTGTAAATGTTCTGGACCAGCCAAATGGTTCTGCTGTCCTTTCTGAAACCACACATGCACACTGTCCTCCAGAGGTGCTGCTCTATTTTCTCTCTTCCGCCCTCAGAGGGATGGAATTTGGGGAGACTGCGAGTACATTTGCTATTGGCACAGAAATAAATGTCAGGCTACAAATTCTTCCATTCTATTTAAAAAAACCTATTTTTCACCACAATGGTGGAACAAAGCTTGTACAATTCCTCTTGTATGACTGAGATGTACTCTGTAACATAGAAATGTTAATGCTTCCTGCTGCTTTTAAAATCTGTGCCTCATTTTGACTGTGGGTTTCAGTCTTTTGAACAAATGCTTTATTTTTATTTCAACTCACTCAATCATCCAGATTTTTTTTTGTTGTGCTATACCACCTGGAATGGAAGGAAACGAAATGTTGACTGAAAACTGCTGTCTGCTAGAGGTAAATTATCAGATCTATGTTTCTTGAGACAAATGTTAAAAAGAGCTTCCTGAAGATTTTTACAATTTGTAGCTCAGTGACAAGTTTAATCGATAATAGTGTGAAGGCTTTCAGCTGGGCCTGTCTGCAAAGATCATGGTAGCTGAACGAGGTGTCCCTGGTGTGTGTTGGGCTGGATGACAATGTTGAAGAGGCTGGCTGTGCCTTAAAGCACACTCTGGTATGGTTAAAAAACGTGCATGTGTTGAACACAGATATGAAAAGGCCTTTTTCTCATGTTTTCTCCCTCCATGTGCACACATTTTCAAAAGAAATCGCCACTGCTCTTCAGACAGAGAGTGCTCTGTGCTGCTGGCAGTGGCATCAGGACCACTGATCAGCCTCACACTTAACAATCCAGCCAGCTGATCAATGTGCTTCATCAACTGCCTTCAGCTCTGGAGCTTTTTCAGGAGCAGGGACTCCTTTGCCTTTCAGGAGTTCAGCCTGTTACCCTAACAGATCATCTTTGTTTTCAGCAGAAGGCAGTAGGGGATCTGCAGTGTTTCTGGTATCTAAAAGCAGTATTTTGCTTGCTTTCTCCCAGTTTCCCTTAAACAGCATCATCCTGCACAAAGTGGAAAACCTGCTGCTGAGAGTGAAATCAAAGGCATGTGATGAGTGCAACTGCAGTTGGAAGCATCCCTCACTGGGAGTTTCTCTTTGTTAACACCCTTGCAGTTATGTGTAAAGATGAGGAGGAGTTCTAATTATGCATTTTCTGAACATAACATAAGATCATTGACAGCTAATCAGAAATTTCCAAACTTGTTCAGCATTCAAAGACACTTTGTAACCAAATAAAAACTTCAAATTGATACCTTTATATCAAACCTTATGTAGATTCTGTTTTCGGTGGTCTTTAATGAAAAACACACCAGCACTTCAGAGGATTTGAAATGCTGACTAGTTCCCTCTTGCTCTAATTCCTTTAGAGTAAGCACAAGAGCTTTTAGAGAAAGTTCAACAGTTCAACAATTTAATTCACTAATTAGACCTATGTACATAAATATGTTCCTAGCATTTGATTTGCCTTAGTTCAAAGTAGTAAAGTTCTAATTTAGAAGCAGGGTAAGGAAATACAATTACTTCCACATGTTTTGGTTGAGGCTAAATATTAGGTAATAAATTTCCCAGTACCTGTGCTACTTTTACAATGTGCTTAGTGAAATTTAATGTCCAGGAGCAGAGATGATGACAGGCTGACATTTCTGAATACAGCCCTTCCAAATAGTTTGATACCAGGTCAAATAATGAAATTAGGGTATTTTGGAGGCTTATGAAGATTTTAATTTCCTTCTCCTTTGATGTCACTTAGAAAGGGGCTAACAATTCCAGCACATCAAAATGTTTTTGAATAATATTTCTGAAGGCTTTTAGAGTCTTAATTTGAGTGAAATTTGGTTCTACTTTGCAAAGGCTGTAAGACTATTCAAACACATAAGGCTTTTTTTACTAAAAAGCTTTCTTTGCTAAACAGTTATTTTTATCAAGACTTTTAATGCATTAAAATGCATTAGTCACATGTCTTGTTCAGAACTCAGCACTGAAATATTACCTGCTCAGGCTGAGGTGATAAAAAGGGGCAATGCACATATTCAGTAGTACATTATTTGCTGCCATGGAACCAGTTTTCAGGCAGAGTTCAGTCAAGGAAAGTTCTGTTTCAGGAATAAAATCTGCCTGTTTATCCTTTCTTCTTCCTGCTTCTTTATTAAGCCTCTGAATGTGGAGAGCCAGCTGGACAATTTCCCTTAACAGCTTACCCTGTTCCCTCCGTGATGCTTCAGTGTCTCACCCCATAAGAAACCCTATGCACAGTTGGAGGCCTGGTTTCTGCAGTGGAAACGCTGGACATAATTTAGTTTTCTGGTAGTATTAAAGTAATGAGTCAAAGATGAGCATAAATGTTGAAGAAAAGGTACTGTGAGCTCCCCAGCTGAGAAATAAATGGTACTGATGGATGTGCTCTATATTTGCAAGGGTTTTATTGTGTTGAGGAATGCAGTTTCTAAGTTGTTTTGTTTTAGCTTGACTGTTGTTAACTGAGAGATTTCACAATAAGCCATTTTTTCACCCCAACCTGGCTAACACTGATGTTTTTCAGAAAATGAGTAGTTACAATTTGTTTAGGTGAACTCTTTCCTATGGCCTTGTATCAGGCCACTGCAGTATTTTCCTACAGAGAAGACAGCTCATGTTTACAGCCCCAGATGGGCGGATGGGTCAGTGCAGAATAATAAAGATGTAATTGCATTCATCCATGCATTCAACATAATAATTAAAAACCCTCAAGTTCTGGATTTTTTTTTATTAATAGCATTTGGAAATATTTTGCTTAAATGTTTAGAGTAACTTCTACAAATACATTCCTTGTTGCACTAATATAGAAGCTTCTTGCAATGGAGTATTTCTAGCATTGATATAAAGAAGAAAAAGAGATAAATATCTGAGAAGAAAACTATAAAACTGTATTGAGACACACCAGAAACAGGTACATAAGATATTATATACTTATACAATATAAGTATATTGCAGCAATTCATGTTCTACTTGTTTAATGTATATAAAGAACTTCAAAAGAAAATTGCAAACTTTCCTCTCAGCCCACAAGGCTGTAAGTTCAGAAGGTAAGAAATAAACCTTATTATTAATTAAGTATTACGTTAAGGATTTGTATACTTAATGACACTTCCAGAACTATCAGGATACAGTCCTAGTTATATTCTATATTTTTCAGGGTAGGAAGTGATTTATTTATCTTAAAATATATTAAATGAAAAATTGATCAGATTTGTCAAATCATTCCCTTTACGTATGTTTATTATTTTGTAATAGGCATAATATTCACCAGTTAGTCTGTGGTGTGTTGGAAGTACTAATGCTACTACTGAGAGTGAACTATGAACTGGATCATTTTTTAATATTATGCTGAAAAATTCTGAGTGTTGCCATCAAGCATCAGTTTGAGCTCTGTCTCATTAACAGACCTGACTTAAGATGTCATTCATTCAGAGCTCATGGGAGAAATAATTAAATATCCTTTGTGTAGTGGTAGTTGGAATGGTAAGAAACCACAAGTAAGCTGGGTGGGAAGATCAGTAAGAATTTACAGCGTACCTGGTAGATGAAGGCACGCACTGAATGTGTGCCTGAAGCTCTGGGTTTGCTCATCTTTGAGACAGAGAGTGACAACAGCCAGAGAAGAATGAGAGAAGTCATCAGTAGTAATGAAAGGATTATCTCCCCAGGAGAAATGGGGATCTTTCCAGTGTAAATAGACAATTTTACTGCAAAGAAATGCTTGGGTTGAACAGTTTCTCATGCTAAAGGACCCAACTAATTCCAATACTAGCTTGAACTTTACTTAAAAATCAAGACGTCAATATCTGTGGCCATGGTTAAGGGAGATTTAGTTAGTAGAACCTGGAGTCTGAGTCTCTGTCAGATCTCTGAGTGTGTCTTAACTATGTTGCCTGGTTTACAGCCAACTACAGTTTTTCTGCTCAGCCTCTACAAGGCTGTGTCCTAATTTCAAAACAATATCTTCACTACATTTCAGTCCCCAAGGGCATGAGCTACACCAGATTTAATTAAAACTGGGAATGCTAATCAGCAGGTCTTTCTGAAGCTGAGAGATTTCTCACTGTCCCTAAGTTAAGTGGCTTTTGCCTTCTACCATTGTGGGAAGCACTGAAATAATGCTCCTGGGTGACAGATCCCAGAGTCTGCAGGGCCAGTGTTCTTTACCTGAAACTTGGGAACAGCAGCAAGTTCATTTGGGGAGTTTGCCTTCAGATACATCAGTGGAGAGGTCACATAATTGAATTCTGTAACAAATACCCTTTCTCCATTTGCAAATCATAAAACAACATCAAGACTTTTACTAATGAACATGTGTAAGGAAATTAAAAGAACCTTGAGTAACTTAATGCCCTTCTCTGCACTGAACTGGATGACAATTACACATTACTGCAGATTTCTGTTCAAGGCTCAGAGACCTTGATTAGCCAGACTGCCCTCACCAGGGCAGGCACCTCTCTGGCCTTTATGGTCTGTGCAACTGGATTTTCGTCTCAGGGTGTGCAATATAGGAGGAGAGGTGGAAGTAGAAGCACACTCAGAATGAAGTAGGAAATGTCCTGAAGATCAGCAGTTGCAACTAATAATTGAAGTCAACAAAGGTGACCAATTATTTACTTTGCTGCTTTAAAGAAAGAAGAAGGAGAGTGAGGAAGAGGGAAGCAAGTGGAAATAGTAAGCAATAAATGTACATGCTTAAATTTTCACTGCTGTAGTGTTGTGTAAGAGTACAGAAATTTCATGGGTTTTACTTTACTTCCACAGGAAGTTTCATGTTTGTATTTAATTTCTGGGAACCCAAGGGCAAAGCAAAGCAATTAACATGTTGAAGACTTAAAAATAAACTTCAGAAGCTTCAAGTAAAATACCTTTAGCTGATTAGTGTTACAATGCATCTTTAATGAGAAATAAATGAGGATTGCATTGTTTCTTAGGATAAGGAGAGGCGTTAGATATCTGCATTGATAATAGAGGGCTTAGAAATAATCTATGAGCTGCTTTTCTAGAAGAAAAATAGGAAACTTCTACATGGCCCAGTGCACAGATAAGAAAAACAGTGAAATAAATAAATTTGTACAAGTCCTTTCAGTAAAAAGCTCACTGCAAGGTGAATTTTAACATAGTCCCATTGCTCTTTGGATTGTTTAGACTCACCCCTTGATATGTATCCATGTTTCTCTATTTTTGTCCAACTGGTTTTTCTTAAACTCTGATTTTACTAAAAAACTAATTTATATAAAAAGTGCAGGCTGTAAAATGTAGAATTAATTTTGAATGACCCACATATAAAATACTATCTCCTCTTGTACCCACAGCAAACAAAATTCTATGGAAAACAAGGCTCAGAAATAGACTTTACAAAATACTTATTTACAGTTATTCTGTCATGGCTGTGCACCAAATAAAGGGAATATGAAAAGTCCTTTGATTGGGAAGATTGGCAGCATCTGTTTTTAAATCAAATGAATTTTAAATATGCATGAATTTATTGTCTTGGTTAAGTTGCTGCACAGTAAAAAGGAATGCTGTTCTCTGAACAATAATTGGTCTGAGCTCTCAAATTGGGTCACAGTGAACAGACAGAATGCTCTGGTATTTCTGTCTTTCTCTTTTACCTTGCTTTCTTGGAAAAGTGATTGAAACTGTAATCATTACTGCGCTGAGGCAGTGTACTGATAAAAACCCGTGTTTTTCCTGAATGATAGATCCTCTTCTTTAGTCCTGTTTTTGATGGTATTGTATTGTAGAACACCTTAAAGAACGATGTAGAAATCCGCAGTCTCAAGAAAATATGCTGAAATGCACTGAATGAGTACAGCAATCCCAGTTATTGCTGGAGTTTATTTTTGGTGATAAACACTTCACCTTCTGTATGGGACTGTGGTAAAATGAAATAAATTTGAATTATTAATATTACAGCATTTTACAGTCATCATATTCCTAAACATGCCAAATAACATTCTAAATATCCCCAAAATGAAGGACTGGGGGTGGGGTGGAGGTGACAATCCTGTTCTACAAAGCTCATGTGCCACATCACTTCTCTCCAGTTCTATCTCCAATTGCTCCAACAATTAAATAGGTTGGGAAGAGCTTTGTAGAAGGTCATAGCTGTTGTGAGCCAGAGCAGGAATGCTGTGAATCAGCCAGGCCTTTTTACTGGAATATATGCACACTGAAAATGGTACCATGGGAACTCTGAAGGATCCTCTGCCTGGTGTGAATGTGGTGACCACCAGGGCAGCTGGGGCACCTTCCTCTACGGTACACATAAGTGCATAACATTAACAATATTATACACAGTTGGTGTTTATGATTTTGGTAACAGTGAAAATGTATTGATGTTGAGCTGCTGTGAGTACCCAGCATAGGCAGAGGAGTAAATAGTCTGCAGGAGTGTCCCCTACTCCTAGAGTGTCAGGAGAGGATGGTGCCAGCTTCAGCCAAGGAGGGGGAGCCAGTAGCACTTGATGGGTTGTTTCCCACTTCTGTTTCATTTCTCACCCATGTCTTCATGTTCTGATTTCATGGGGTGACAGCTCAGGCCCTGACCTCTTGCCTTCTGCTCCAAGCTAACTGCACTGAGATGCCTTAGGAATCTTGGTAAGGGAATGCCATGGATTATCACAGTCCCTCTGGCTTCTGCATCAGCTGCAGGACAGGATGAATCCCCTGCTGGAGTTACCTGTCTCCACCTGCAGCCTCTGGTTGGGCATAGTGGGAAAGCAGCTTTTATACAACTGAAGAAAAGTAAGGTGGCCCTACCTTCTCCTCATTGGCTGAGACAGAGAAAGAATTAATAAAAGGGTAAGACTTAGAATTAATAAAAGGGTAAGACTAAGTTCAGCTCAGGCTTTGTAAAAAAGTGGCAGAAGATTCACTGTCTTTGTGCTGTGTTCTGTTAGCAGCCTCCTGGCTTCAGTGCTTGCAGGTACTGCAAGAACCACATTCTGCTTTTTATCTTTGTCTCACATGTATCCAGATACAGTCACTGGTGTCCTACCTGGAGCGCTGCTGACCCATTATTCAGGAAATCCCTGGACAGGCAGGCTGCCCTGTGTAGGGCTGTGGATCTTGGGTTAGAGCAGTATGAGTTACCTTTCCGTATTGCTGTGTCTTTTTTATAATGAAAAATGTGAGAAAGATTTGAATACAGATAATGCCATTACCAGTTAACTTAAAAGGCCAAATGGTAGTTTCTAACAATGCTATACCTTTCTAAGCAATGTTTGAAAAAGATAAGGATATATTTAGAAGATGGATGTTTCAATTTCTGGCTGCCCGAAAGTGACATAACAACATTTTAAATTGAAATAGGATAAGGCCTTAATGGGTCTCCTAGAGGGAAAAAAAAAAGGTGTTTATTAGTAGAAATGTACTTAACTATCTACATTTGACAAACTGCTAATGGAGGAAATTACTTCTAAAGAAACAAATGAAAATGTCAATTAAAAAAAAGTAATGGCTCTCTGAGTTGTGGGTTGTGGTTTTGCTTTTGGAGTTTTTTAATTTTTTTTTCTGAAGAGAAGTGCTGGGTATGTTTTCTGTATTGCTTGAAATGCTTTTGACTTGTCTGTGTTGCCTTAGTTCTGTGAGTTGGGGGTTTACTGGGGACCCCCCCATCCTTTCTGCATCTGCTGCTGCACAGTTGTATTTCATTTAGACTGGAAGCTAATTTAATATTCTGGTCTAATGCTTTTTCTCTATTGTATGTTTTGTTTCTGCAATTTATTTACGGAGCATTTTCCAATGAAGTCCAAGAGCACAGTGCCTGCAGCCTAAACCACCTGGCTTTGCACTTCCATACGTGCCAGGGATGTGATGTCAGCAGAGAGCAGGATGAGGCATTCCCAGTAACTGCAGAATATTAGTGAAGTGGAAATTCCCTCTTTACAATTCTCTGATGCCAGTCAGCTTTTCTCCCTGGTGACTGGGGATCCTGAGGTGTCAGGTAATGGCAGGGTTTGCTTGGCAGGCACACTGGGAACTACTGGCTGTGTGAAGGTTGCCCTTGCTTTAAAGGATATTGCTGTGTTCAGCTGGAGCCTGCACAGAAAGGCTCAGGAAGGCCATAAAGAGAAGCAGCCTTTTCCCAGCATTAAGCACAGTGACACGATGAGTGTGAGCCTGCAGTGACACACACACTTGTGCCATGACACACAGGGGGAGCTGAGCCCTTCTAAGCAGTGAAATGTTTAGGTTTTACTGCTGCTGTTTGATTTGCTTACATTAGATGTGTCTTCAATTATTTGTCTCACAGCAAATAAACCCAGCTATCTGAGGATAATGTCTGGAAAAACCAGACACTAGAAACCAAGTTGCTGAGGTGAGGTAAGAAGGGAATCATTGAGCAGTGACCATGGCACAGGCTGTCTGCAAATAGGGGTGGCAGGGGAAACTTCACTTCTGCCAGTGTAAAATGTGATTAAGTTTTAACAAGACATCACATGTGTAGTTTCTGTGTGTAATCTCTAGGAGCTGCACACTGTTGCCCTATAAAAATACTACCTCTATTAAAACCTGCAAGATGAGATGCTGGGCCCAAATGCACTAAAGGCAAGCAGCAGGCAAACAGAGTGTACTCATGTCTTAATGACTTTTTGGAAAGGTTCAGAAATAGTGTGTTCTTAAATTTGTTGCTTACAGTGAAGCTGGCAAACCAGGATTTCTCTCAAAGACTTTGTTTTCAGTCATTTGCCTCACGTTCATAGGTCTCCACCTCAGACTGTACTTAATTATGTAGTATTAGGTTACCTTCACAGGTTGCTCTGGTGTTCTAATGTATTCCACATTTAGTAAGAGCCATCAATGTTCATCTCATCCTTTTAGCAGCCTAAGAGAAACCAAAATGAAGTGTGGTCACTTGATGTTTTTTAATCTCTGCCCAGCCTCTCGAGCCCACAGCAACATGAGGACTTCCTTGCTCTCTTGTTTCATCAGCACTTTGAACTGTTAGTGACATCTTGCTTTAAAGGCAGTCAGATACTGACACTGACAGAGTGTTACAATTACCAACCCTGCTGGAGGTACCAAAATAATGTCCTCAACAGCAAAAGATATTGTTTTAAATCATAATTACGGTCTCCATGGGTGAATTGTTTCATAACTTAACATATTTTATTTTTCTTGACATAAACAAGATGAGGCACAGTGATAGCAAGGACCTCTGCCATTTCAAATTAGTTAAGGCATCAGTATTAATTCTAAATTAGCTAATTACACTAAGAAAAGTGAGGAAACACATTTTGTCAGTTATGCTGGTAAAAACCCACATTCCCAGCTTATTTTTGTAACCTTTTACTACATACAGTAATGTCCAGCCACACACTATGGCTAAATATCCTTCCCATGATTGTATTGTATGACTGGTATGTAGGAGACCGTGAAAATATTCTCTCATTTTCCACATTCTACTGAAAATGAGACTGTGAAAACATTCAACTAAGCAAAGCCAGGTGGAGAATAAAAGCAAAATAATTTCCTTTCTCTCTAAATCCAACATTACCTCTGCTCAAGCTGCTGCCATGGGGCTGCAGTCCCCAGGTGGCCCTGTCCAGCTGCAGGTACAGCCACTTCACTGCTGCAAGGCAATGCTGCAGAGGTGATTTTACAGTCTCAGCAGTTCCACAAATCAGGCTTGAAGGAGCCTCCTTGATAAACTGTTGTGACTAAAATGTAATTAATCTGACTCTTCAGCACAGCATTTCATACCTCTCACCACATTTAAATACCTGTAATACCCTCTAGGGAACACTATTGTATGTGAGTACATACATAAAACATGACAGAAGGCATTAATGATGCTCGCTGTGTTCCTCTCTCCTCAGATGCCAAAGCTGCACCAGCTCCAATTCCAGATAACCAATGGCATGGATTGTAATGTGTTCAACTAAATACTTAAAAACCCAACAGGTATGAGGTTAATTACATGAAGACTTTATTTTCAACAAATTAGATACACCTGCTAAAAAAAGAGGCGGATTGCAGCACATAAACTATTATATGAATTTGTTTTTAAAGACTTATTGTAGTGAAGAAAACATACTTTTTTTAGGGTTTTCAATATTCTGTAGTATTACAGTAAGGCACTCTACATTGCATTTGGAAATCAAAGCTCTCCCCTTGTCTAGGAATCAACGAAGTGACTTCTGATTACAGTATTCTGTACAGAATATTCTGCCCATGAAATTACTCCAACTTCCATAGCTAGAGCCAGGATATATGTTAACTGAATGGTAGTGAAATTTCAAAACTAAAATAGTTGTTTCACCTTTAGTTTGTCAGTGACATTTATATCAGTCTCATTTACAGACTTTTCATTATATAAAACTATATAATGGAAACTATAAAACTATATAACATTATATAAAACTTTATAACAGATATAACAGAAACCCAAGCTGTGACTGTAAACCAGAATGTGTCTGCTCTCCTATTGCTCCTGGTTCTGAAGAGCTAAGAAAATAAAGTGTGGGAAATGGGATAAAATATGACACCAAGGTAACAGGATATGATCCAAATGTTGCTAAAAGTCAGCAAAAGTCTGCTGATTTCAAATCAATTTTCTGTAAAAATGTGCCCCATTCATATTGTCCAGAAGGTAACAGAAATCACTAAATTTATTGATTTTGAAATACCTTCTCAGAGGGTTATGCAGACGCCAGTTTCTCTGTAATAAGAAAGTATTATCCAGGAGCAAAGTGAAAATTCTCAGAACTGTACTTTTCAATGACACATTACCATATTAGCTCGCTCTTCTCCCATATACCTCACAGGTCTCATTTTCAAAAAGAAAAACATGTCAACCACTTCCTTGTTATTTAGGACGATAAAACTGAGAGCTGTTCTGGGACACTGCAGTCAGAAATCTGTAGTTCTGCTTGGGGAAACTTTATGAAACTGTTTATATTTATCTAATATGGAAAAACATCTTTTGACACAGCCTACTTTTGCTTAGCAAGCATATCCAGCAGCTCCTTCTCTATGCCGTGGCTGCCCAGTTCAGTTAAGCTGTAGTATCTGTGCACCACCTCCTCCTCTGTCACAACCACCACTCGAAGGCCGTGTGCATCCTGTCCCAGCTGACATCCTATAGCTGATGACACCACCATTTCCAGGCCTTTGTAGGACCCTCCAGCATTCCTATGGTAATGTCCAGAAAATACAGCTCTAATGCCTGTTTGAAAAAAAAAAAAAAAAAAAGACAGGGTATGTATTTAGTTAGCACCTTACAGGTGTCACATTTATCTTCATTCTTTAATGGCTCTTGGAGCATAAAATTAAAACTAAATCATTTACCCAAACTTACATTTTAAACAAATAATTAGTAAAGAGTAGTAAATAATTCTAATAGTAATAATTAATCAAACTTTATTGTGCTCCACCAGCTGTGTTTAGGGTTACTGGATTCTGAGTTCTCTATGCCCACTGCAAGGTGTGTTTGCTGTCTCCCCACTCCTTTGCCTAGAAAGAAGGGACAGTCCAGAGGTAGCTGATTAAAATTAGATACCTGCCTAGAGAACAATGGTACTGAAACACAGGTTGAAAAGCAAAGAGAGTAGAGCTGTATTTGTCAATTAGCATGAAGAAAATTTACTAAGGAGAGCTTAAACTGTACACCCAAGGCCAGTGACCTTAAAAAATAAAAAGGACAAGACAAACAAACAAAAAAAGTACATGAGAAGGTAAGCTGTAATCATTTCACAAGACATTAGGGGTATCACAGATGGAACAGAGCCAGGTACATCAAAGAAATCTAATAAAGCAGAAGAGGTTGTGAGTTTTAAAGAGGGAAAGAAAGAGGAGCAGCCAGGAAAGGAAAGGTTCACACCTGCAAGAGTCAGGCTTGGAATAACATGAATTAACATTTATCTGGTATGGGGACAAACAAGGCAGGTTGACTCTGATTCCCTCTCTATTTTTAAAGACTTAAGGCTGTTCTGTTTAATTTTCTTTAAAAAAAATAGATTACTTATATTTTGGACTTTATTGGAGTAAAAAATACGGAATTTTTACAGAAATTTTGATACAATTCGAAATCAAATGAATTGTATCATCCTCACTTCCAAATCAGTAATTTCTACTTTTTGTTTCTGCTGTCTTGCAAACATAAACAAACAAATGGGTAGAAGCTGTATTTGTTACTCTGAATGGCCTTTCTGATCATCTTTACAAGTCAAATTTATGCCAAATAGATTATTTTCCCCTCCCCGTATTTTATAAATTTTAATAAAATGTTTCTATTACTACAAAATGATGAAATCTTCTCGAGTCTGAGTAAAAAAAAAAGTAATTTTGTTGTTTAGTACTTCTCTTTCCTGTCAAAGTTTGCAAAGCCCCTCACAAGAGAGTTGGGAATGCAGCTTCCTCCCCAAGAGAGAACGTTCTGCCCTAGACAAAGCTTTTCATTCCCAGCTTATTCCAGCCTCCTTTGCCATTTAGCCTTTCCATGCTCTGCCCATAGGTACAGCTGAGCACCACAGTGAACAGCATTCAGAGTTTGGTCAAAAAATACTCATCAGTTTTCTTGCTAATTTAAGGTAGTGCATGTTTTATTTGGAATGAAAACGTGGAGTTCGTATAAATAGCTAATTTTACAAACAGGATTTGGGATTATGTTTTGGCATGCTTAGTCTAAGGTCCTTGGACCTTTGGTCCAGACTCTTACAGCTTCCTGAAGCTGCATCTAATGCTACTTTATACTGTTGTGGAAAATTACAGGACCAGACAGCTAAAAATACTGGAAATTTTGTCAGCACTACAACCTTAAATGACGTTTAAAAAACAAAAAGCTAGCAACAACTGATTTTGCAGACAGCAGAATTTTTGGAAGATAGCAGAGGCAATTCAAAGCCAGAGAGCTGTAATGAGGAACATGCCCTAACTTCACATGGAAACCCTTATTTCTCTAGCCAGAAAAAGCCTTCCACATTTTCTCCTGCAGTAGACTTAGACCTCTTTCACAGAGATAAAATGAAAAGGGAAGTAGGTGAACCCATCTTAAGACAGCTGGCTAACATCAATCCTTTGCTCTTGTGGGAGTGAGTGATCTGAAGACTGATATAAAATATATAAACTTGGCTCAAAGTATAGTTAAAAATTAAGCAGCTTCGAAAGCAAAATATAAATTATTCTGCTGTGTGTCTGGTAAGAGCTACATGGGCTTTCATATTTCAGATCCAAGCCCTTCTCAAACAGCAAATGAGTCAAGGTAGAAAACAGAGAATGAAGCCACCTTGTCACTTAGCAGTGGTACATGGGCCTTGTCAGCTCCAACTTGTCTGTTCCCCTGTTTTAGTGTATGAGGGCTGCTGGAACCACTCCTCTGGCTGCAGCACGAGGTACCCTTGTGAGTAAGGCAGCAGGACAACTTTGGGAGCTTGCTGTGACTCAGCTGTACAAACCCAGCAAAACTGGTGAAGTGTTTTTACATCTTGGGGGAAACCCAGTTAGAGTCCCTCAAAAGGCAATGGTGGAATATAAAAGTCAGTGACGCTGCTACTGTAACAAGGTAACAAGGCCTTTTCAGTATATTCAGTATTCTTCAAGTAAGCAGAACTACTTTAGTCTATGAAAAAATTAAGAACAAGTAAGAAGCATAAACCCATAGTGAGGTGCAAACCCATCTGACACACTTTTAGTAACAGAAATAAGTACTTTAGAAAGGAATTAAGTTCTCTCTTTTCACTGGAAGCATCTGTGTCCTAAAGTAGCATCTTCCCACCATCCAGAGAATTTAACATTTGGGTTTAAAAGAGGAAAAGAAGCCAAGACTTTGTGTCATCATATATGTAAACCAAACCCTAAGTGTGATTAGAAGGACAGAAGATACAAAAGCCATAGAGGAACGGTAGTTATGCTAACAACAACAACAAAAAAAAATCCGTTTGTCTGATAATTCAAGGAAAGATTTTGAGAAACCCATCCTAGACAGAGACAGACACCAGTAACACATTTTGCCAAGACTTCAGTTTTCAGATACCCTTTAGTGCTAGTATCAACTCTTCTTATTGCTGGGTTACAGTATTGGGTTACATCTTGCACAAGGAAACAAACAGGTCACTGCTGTGTATTGACAGGAGGCTCACTGATGGTGTTTTTCTGCAGGAGCACATTTGTGTTCACTCAGCTGTACTGCTCCCACTTTGTGGCTTAGCACAAGGAGGAAAGCTGAACCAGTCACTGCAATAATGCTAAGATGACAAGCAGGCAATTTACTTTGCTCTTGCTTTTGATCTTTAACATAAAAAGAATCTTAGAGATGTATGCACTCAAATTTAATTTACTAATGTCAGATGTTTTTCTGAAGTAATAATGTCAAGTTGCTAGCAACAGACACCCCCCACCCCGTTGTTTTTCCCCCTAACTCTGTGAGGAAAGAACAGTGTCCTGGCAGACCTCATTTTTATAGCCCACTTTAATGCATCCCCAGGTTGGTTAAATGCATCCAACTATACATGAAAACATACAGTCCCTTCCCACTACAACAGAAGAAAAAAAAAGTGATTTGTTTTTAATTGCTGGTTTCTTAAACAGCAGCTGGAAAAAGCATTAATATAAAAGTTGTACGAAATACTGAAAAACGACTGTGTAAATAAATGTCCGAAGAACAGCACCTTCACAAACATTCATTATTTCATTTTTTATTAAATACACAGTTATTTGAATTTAAATGTGACTGGAGGTTTCACAGTATCCATTTACTAAAAAAAACCTGGATCCACTACTGCAAGGCTCTATTCATATCTAATGGATTATTCATTAAAGAAAAAACGGATTAAAATCAGAATAAAGTAAAAAACTGTGCAGACAGTTACTCTAAAACAAAAGCAAAACAATCCACACATGCTGTCTCTGTGATCATCATCATCATCTAATGTCAGACTGCACAACAGCACAACACAGATTACAGAGTATCTGCTAAGGAAAAAAGGCCTGACCTGCCAAATTCATTTTAGATCAGAACAGGGCAGGCTCCACCCAGTGCTGGGTACCAGGTCTTGTTCTGTCTGTGCTAAAACTGTACTTGGATCATGAAAACACCTAAACCCACCGAGCTTCATGCCTGCTACCAAATATGAGTTTTATGAATCAGTCAATATGCAAAAAAAGTCAGTGTCTTTGTAAAAAAAGGTTTAGATACAAGAATTGCTTTTGATTTTAGTAAATAAAAGCTGTTCTCCTGCCATGCAATTTACCATCATTTTCTGATCAAGTACAAAATGTCCTTTTTAGTTCTGGTCTGAAAAAGCTGAATCTGACAGACAAAAAGGTTTTCCTTTTCCAAAGATCTGATCATAACTCTTTTTCCCTTTACAATAATGCATCCCTACTAAAGAATGAAATACCTATTTTGGTACAAGTTCTTTGAGCCCAGAGCAGCCTACTTAGCAAAAATAATTCATGATGTAACAACCAACCCAAATAAGCATTGTTCAAGAGTCATCTGATGAGATGCAATACTTGCATATGTTGATAAGCCTTAGACTTTTCATCAACTCAACCATGAAAGAAATTAATAAACACTTTGGTCTGATGCTAATTCACACACTGCATTATGGCTCTTGGGGCTGTAAGGCCACACAGTGGCTGTGGCAAGGCAACAGGGGAGTGCTGGGGAGGGGAATTACCAGCTCAAGCAGTTCAGCATGCTGCCTTTGGTGCCACCTGTTTCGTAACAGAATCTTTAAAGCACAACTCAATTTTAAGAAAACTTCAAACAAAGTTCATGTTTTAATTTGGATACCTTTTTCCAAGTCAAAAACACAGTATGAACACTTGACTCATAGTTTCTATTGCAGACATTTTTCAACAGGAAATTCAAAACCACCTCTGAAGACTTTCCTCCCTGCTCTCGTTTCCAGTGTCTGCTTTCTAAAGCCAGCTCATCAAATAAGTAGTGGAGCTTCAGGAAGTTCTTGTTGATTTGCATCTTCCTCACTTTAACACCTTTGGGAATTTAGACAATTTTTACCAGCATTTCTCATCTTCTCTTTTTCTGCTGGTTCTCTCTCCAAGCTTTGTGACCCACACCAGCACATTGTATTAAAGGTGCTTTTCTTACAGAAAGGGTGCAATGGGTACTGTTCAACTTCCTCACTGGCCTAACAGGGAAAGGGATCTACACAAATGTCTGAGACCTGCTCTGGATGCTGCACAGAAAAGGCTGATACAGAAAGGGACTAGGAGGCTCCAGGGGATCCAAGCAAGCTCAGAAGCAGCTGCCTATGTACAACCATCACATCCTCACAGGCTGCAGCAGCTCTGATTTTAAAGAGCTTATTCTCTGTAACTGTGGCCATCTTACAGCACTTCTGAGCTCCCAAGCAACCCAAAGCAGAGAAATGTTCTGAAAGAAACCAAGTCCTAAATTAAATATTCACCACCTTTTTCAACCCTGGAGATACTGAAGAAAATGAGAAGAAAACTTTAGCTATCCCAGTGTTGTTAGCACACTGTTGACTTTATTTCTGACAAGAATCAGGTGAGAAAATACTTCATTACACAAAAAGAAACTACAACTGAGTACCGTGCAGGAGGCAGTTTGTCAGCAGGGAAAGGTGAGGAATTTTACAGAATTTTAAAAGTGCAGCATATTCCTTCTACAAATTACCATTTATCACTCAGAAAAACCCTTCCGTGGCACCAGGGGAAAGGGTCAGCATGGTTTTGATGCAATTGCATTGTAAGAGAACAAAGGCGTTTAGCTGTGTCTCATGGACGATTGCCCTGGGGGCGATAACATCCCTGTCTTACCTTATTGTGCAGGTGCAGTCCTGTAATTCCCAGACTCCTCTCCCTTACCTGGGACTCTACTGCTGTCTTCTGTAGTGTAGAAAAATGTAAGGACATGGAAGACTGGGTGTGTTCTCAACTCCATTTGGGCAGGAAAGAAAGGGGACTCTGGCCTGCCTTCACTGGGTGGCCCAACAAACAGCCACATCTTTTCTGTTCGGTGTTTTGACCAGCCTTTCTATTTCAGGAGTAGTTAAATCACGTTAATGTCTCCATTTAAACATGAAATGCCAGAAAAATCATCTTTTTGCTTTATTAAACAAACAAGTATATTCTGTAACCATGCAACAGTAAGATTTTGTGAAATAGGTAACACCTCTTTTCTTAACTTCTTGAAAAATTTACTGTTTTCTAGTTTAATTCAAGAAATACAGACTCAGCCCCAGTCTCTAGGGAAATTGAGTTGCAATGGCACAGATGGGATGGAAAATAATGCACCCATGTTTACCCTGAAATATAAAAAATAACAAAGAAACATGCACCTGGAAAACAATTTTTCTCACACAATCAGACAATATTGGGTTGTAATTCACACTTGAACTGGTTTAAATTCCAAGGGTGTCTGACTCCAATGTCTGTAATTACACTCACTTCTATGGCTTCATTCCAAAACCCCCTGAGTTCAGACGAAGCTGTTTTCCAACTCTAGTTCCAAATGTACAAACCCTATTTTTGAGGCAGGTTTGCTGTGTCCAAAATGTGACTGGCCTTAGCTGGAAATCAAACTGCTCAACCCAGCACTATGGACAGAGTAAAAATATAGGAAAAAAATTACCAATATAAAAATAAACCAAAGAAAAGCAAGCAGATTTTCCAAATTAGGAGGAGAATGCCTGGAATAATCAGCATAGGCAATCAGTGGCATGCTTTATTTAGACTGAGCCTTCAATTAAATAAATGCTTTTCTCAGCAAAAGCAAATGAGACCGTAAAAGAAGGAGAAGGCTAAATTAGTGCAATATGAATGACATAATAAATATGTAATGGGTACAGTACAGACCTTGCCTCTCTTCCCATGCTCTCTGTAGAGAATTTTGGTGAAAAAAAAGTGGTTCTGACTGAACAATGAAATTTATCACATGGTTCAGATTATCACCTTTTAAGTGCTGATTAATGAACTGCAGACATGAATCAATGTTCAGTGCATTTCATGTACAGATTGATGGCTCTCCAACCAGACTGCAGGTGAAGTTCAAAGCAAACTAAAGAAGGCATTTCTTCACACAGCTGTGAAACATGAAATTCCCTCCTGCAGACCACTGTGAAAGCTGGCAGTTTTCACAAATCAACTGAACAAATCTAGAGAGGAACCACTAAATTGCATTATGTTGATAACATTAGTATATGACACAGTAAGTCCTTGAAAGAAAAACTGCTGGAGGTGGGAAGAGGCCTGGAAAGAAATACCATTATGCACTTTTCTATCCTGTGCCCTTCACAAGGGTTTGGGGAGTAGGAGCAGCAGGAGACTGGGCTACTGAGACCCTCATTCTGGTCCCATTTCTCTGCTTTTCTGTTAGCTGTCCAAGTTTAATGATAAAATTAGATTTTAAATATAATCATGTTTATCCAAAACTCCCTGATTCACTACACAAACCTCTTGCTCAATCAAGGACCAAAGAAAGAGGACAGACTGGAAAAAGCTGATCCTCGATACATTTGTCCCCAAAAGTTAAGAGAGCTAGAGCTAGAGAGGAGCAGCAGTAGAGCCAAAGCGGAAGCAAACAGGTGGAGAAGCAGTTCTGTGAAGACATGAAATTGTATTGGAGGATCTGAATGTTATCAACACTCTTGTGCCCTTTCATAGTTTTCAAAGACAGGAGAACCAAATATCCAGGCACAGGGAGATGCTATCACGAGATGTGTGTGTACACCCCCACACAGGTAAGAGTACACAGGTATTTTGTAAAGGGCAGTGTTTCTGGCAAATACAACCATTTAAGCCATATGGATAAATTGATCTTGAACATTTTCCCTGGAGTATCAGGCACAAACTGGCTTTTCTTTCTTCCTTTCACTTGCAGAGTACACCTCTGTCTGAAGTGCTGAACAATGTGGTTAGTTCAAGAGCAGTACCTGTTCTCACGACAATTCTGCACTCCAAAATGATGTTCTTTCAGCTTCCCTACAAGAGCCACATTAACCACAGGCATTTTTTGCTGCACCTTTTTTCTCCCCCTGGCCATGTGGTGTACCTCATCTTTTCAGGACTCCAGTGCTACACAACAAAGGATAATATTTAGAAGTCTTTGAAAACAAAATCTCTTCAGTGGAATGGATTTTACCTCATTGCAATTTCAGAGTGCTTGCATTGCCTCATCTGCCAAGCAGGTGTTACAGCAGCAAAAAAAGATGTGAAAGCACCAGTCACAGCACTGTTAGCAGAACTGCTCAGTGCTCAGGCAGTTCTCAGACCCTGTTATCCAAAAAAAACCCCAATAATTTCCCACCAACAGAGCTTCAGTAGAAGGAAACAGTCCCACTGGTAAGTATTGGGGATCAACACCCTCCCTTCCATAAGCTCTTTGGTCAGCCCTCAGTATCATACAGAATTATTTTGTGTAGCCCTTTTGAAGCTCTGTTATCCTTCCTCCTCAGAAGAGCTGTACGAATAAAATAGAACTGAGTAATTAGAATTTACATTGCACAGCTCTATAAGCATCTCAGTAAAAATATCCCATGCACTCCTGTTTCCAAACATTATCCTGCAAACGTGCAGGAAACCTCTGCCTTAAATTTGCTTTGTACACTAAAGAATCAGGAGTTTGATGCAGCTGGTGGTCAGTGGGTCTGTGTAAGTGGGAGACAAGATATTATTTTGCACAGTATATTTATGTCAAAGCTTCTTTCTATAGGACAATACTAAATAGAGCTATATAGAAAAGGAGTTTAGTGTCACTTGGGTTTCCTGTATAATCAGAGAAACAACAGGCACAGCCAGAGGGTGATTCCAGATCACCTAATTAGAGCACTCGTCTAAATAAGCCTTTAGAGGTGCTGTCTCTAGAAGGTCACTCTGTCTTTGAGGTTCATTTTTGTGAATGTCTCTTGTGACCTTTCAGTGGAATTTACTTCCTGGTTTTGTTACTTTTTTCCATTTGAAAGTGATGCTTTCTCAGAGAGCTGACACAAACCCCAAACAGTCCTGGACTGCTGTGTGCTCTAAGGATCAAGAAGAAGTTTTACCCCAGTGGATAAAACTGATTTCAAAAATTTATCCAAGAAGAAATATTACTTAATGTCCTTACAGACTATACGTATTTTGTACTTGCTGCTGAATTTCTGAAAAAAAATTTTTAAAAGATCTATGTATGAGTGTATCTCCATGCAAGATTTACACTGCCATACCTAGGGAACTGTTCTTACACAGAATGTATCAATTGTGGTCACTCTACCTGTGCCATAAGTAAATAACTGCAACCTTGAAAGAGGTTGATCTAAATCACTGAAGTTGAGTATTTAAATTATCTTAAATACTGACACATAAGCGCTGAGATTACTCACTCAATGTATGGGCTTTGCCAAAATCAAGGTCTCAATGGCAGGAAGATGAAAATATTACTCCCCTGTCAACTCTGATTACACAACAAAGAAAATAATGAAACATAGCATATGTTGTCTGGTAAATTTTAGAAACAACAGCTTTCAACACTCCATGCTTTAATTTTGTGCTCAAATATATCTCAGCTGTGGATGTTCTGAAAGCTTCTTCTTCCTTTAACACTACTCTCCTGTCACAACATTTCTAAGAGGAGAATGTAGATATCACACTCTTTTAATGAGTAAAGGTGTTAGAAGTTACAGCACCTCCAGTCACAAATATAATGAAAAAATACACCATTTAATGAAGTTAGGTTGTTATTTTTGCCCCATGTACATATTAAGTACTTTTAACCACATCTGAAAAATTGCTTTGAAGACACTTGGATGAATTTAAAACTTTTTAATTAAAAGAAGCTGAAGACTGAAAGGAATCTCCTTCTGTATATTTCTATCTCTGGTCTAGTTATTTTCTCTAAGATGTAACATCTCTCAGCTACATAAACCACCTATATTCTTCATCCAACTCTGAAACAAGGTCTTTTTTCAACTCTGTTGGTGAAAAAACAGCTATTAATTGAGGTTTTATTCAACAGAGCTGTTAAACAAGTTCACATATTTGCTTAAATGCTTTATCTCATTTGTGCCATTAAGAAATGTTTATTACTATATTGTATTAAGTAACGTAAGTAATGCTCAGTGTGTCAGTGATGGTTCTCAGGACAAAAAGTCTTTAAAAGATTGTTTATAGCTCACCAAAAATACCCATACTTTTCAGGTCATAGAAAAAAAAAAATAACATCCTAAGAAAATTTTACTGGAATGAGATATGTAAAAAAAAGTAGGTCTTCCATTACATAAACTGCTTAATTTGAAAACTAATTTGCTGCTTATGTTTATCAAAGACACATGACTTGCAGACCAGATTTCTGGCTAGACCATTACTACTTCTTTATTTTCCCTACAATGCTATGAGGAAACCTATTTATATCAGCACTGTAAAATCCTTAAAAGCTGAATATGCATTTCATGCAGCAGAGTCGAGTGACTGCAGCAGATCTTACAGATGAGAATGTCAGGTCAGCTCTTTCACAGTTCTTGCACATGGATTTTTTCTGTACTTAACTTCTGCACATAGAAGAGACAGAGCTTTGACAACTTAGGCTAAACTTGCAGAAGCTATACCAATGTACCTTCAGAAAGGTATCTCTGCTTGAATGCTAAACTCTGTTCTCAGCTGATCTGGTTTTCACTGTGACCAAAATCACATTTTCAAGGACAATAGTTGCTATAATACATTTGAAAAAAAAAAAGGTCTAGCTGGATTTCTTAGACATGCAGCTTACAAGTATGGTTTAACTTTGCACAGTAGTAATACATATTTACAAGTGCCAGATTTTCAATTATAAATATTTATCATAAGGACATGATTTTATCTTTAATTAGCCCAACTGTTAAGGACACTTCTAATGTGAGAAATGTAATTCAGTACTTCATACCAGATGTAGCCTCTACAGCTAGTCTTTTATCTCTGCTTGTAATGAGCAGATACTTACACAAAACCATTATGTAACATGGGAGTGACTACAAGAGAATAACTACAAAAGATCTGGGCTTTGGAATTAAAATAAGAACCTTCTAAAGTTGCTTACCTCACTTTAAAGCACCTGTGCAACATGACGGTACTTTAAGTATCTGATTATTTCCTACACATATCCATATGAATTTCTTTGTTCTTGGAAAACCTGAATTACTAGATTGTCCTTCCTTTCCATCCCTCTCTACCCAGCTGAGTTATGGCTCCGTGTCTGACACTTCTAGAAAAAGTATAAACATGAGAACTGGGATAATTACAAGTTTGGTCCTGGGTTATAAACAACTAAAACATGATGCCCACCCAATAATGCCAAACACAGCAGCCCCTAAACCATGCATGGTACTGACACAATGACACAACAAACCTTCGGCGTGGTTACAAACACAAACAGCAAGAGGCAGAAGGAAGGAAGGAAGGACTGCTGACAGGCTGGGGGAAGAAGAATAGTGGCAGCCTGGTGGTCTCCTAAAAAGGCAGACTGACTTTCTTTTTCCAGAATAAACAGTTATACCAAATATATAAATTTTAAAAAAGCAAAGTAGATTGGGATTTCATTAGCAATATTCTGTGTTTTAATCCTCCAAGAATGTATGAAGTGAACTAGGGGAAAACCAATTTCATGTCTAGTGATGTGCTAAAATTCATTATTCTTTGGCAAAGCAGAGGTTCAGAAAGCAAGTGGTGTCCTTGCATCTCTGTGCTTCTACCCACCATGCCAACAGCCTCTCTGCAACCCGCTGAGACCTCTGTGGTCTCACAAAGGCTGCTCTTCAACAGAATAATAAAATGGAAACAACGCACCCGTTACTAAGGAAACTCTGAGCCAACTTTTGATTCAGCTCATTTTTCTCAGCAGTCTGAGTTACTGAGCTGCCTGTTCTCTGTATTCATTTCATTAGCAAAATGTTTGATTATTGGTTTGTGAATGTTACCTATTGACTCAGTGTATAGTAATGAGCATGCCAAAGATCAGTGTTTAAACAGACTCATTAAGGAACCAAACAACTTATTAGAGATGAAGGACACAAGGAGAAATGATGGAGGGAACAGAAGGGTGGCACAGAAAGGAGTTTGGGAATTTCTTCCCTGGAGCTGTATTGCTCACTTCCCATTCTGTTCCCTTCCCACATCATTTGGAGCCTTCCCAACCTTTGGTTAAGCCTCTGGACACCCTTCGAAGAAACACGACAATGTAACAACAATGTTACAATGGTAATGTTTTGCATAATTTCTTTTACCTCTTGATTCTCAGTATTGAGTGTTGTCAAATGTTAGTAAACCAACTGGATGACAGAAAATCCTAGAACAGAACTGCTTTGGTTCCCACATTAATGCCAATTTCCTGGGATATGCCCATGAACTAGGATGTGCTGCAGTCCATGGTACACAGGCAGTCACAGCTGCCCAGCTCTCCAAGAGCAACTCTTCCCACTACACTAACACTGACACAAAAATGAAAAAAAGATACAAGGTATTCTCAGTGTGTCTCCCTATGGGGAAAAAAACCTCACTTGTAAATCTTGGATCTGGAAATATATCAGTGCCCTGGAGAGCCCAGATAGCTGTGATTTTTGGCCCTACTGATTGGAAACAGTAGGAGAGTGAGAGCTTGGAAATTAAGCTGAGTCGGATGAGGCCAGGCTTAACAATTATATGGTAAATTAGGAACATAAAAAATTTGCATTGTTCAGTAATCCAAATAATGTGCTCTCTTATAGATACAGAGAAAATGACATTCTGATGCAGCGATGGCAGGATGGCAGGAAATTTTGAGGGACTGGCACACTCCAGGAACATGAAGGCAATTACCAGAAAACAATGGGAACAGCATGGAGGAGTAGCTGTGTACTGTGTCTGTCTCCATGGCGCTCAAGTGGCATCACACAAAGCTGAGGGATTTGGTACAATCACTCATTTAGCACATGCTCCACCTGCCCTTCACCCCAGACGTGGCCCCTATTAGAAACGGATGTGCAAAGGATTGATTTTAGCAGAGCAAGACTTGTTTTAACACTGAATAAATCTGGGGTGCATTACACTCTTGATTTAAAATTGGCTCAGTGTGGGAGAAAGCAACCTCCAAGGTAATTGTGAATTCTGTTTCCATGTTTTATGTAAAACATAAATTCTGTATTTTTCTCCTATGGCAATACCTGATTTTCCACTCTGTAGGCAGGATAAACTCAGGTTGTCTTGTATCTGTCAGTACTTGCAAAATGGAACCCTTGCTATTTATGTTAAGGAACTTTTCGTGTTTAGCTTTTTACTTTTCACTCAAAGTTTTAGATTTTGTTTGGTACTTTTTACAGGTGACTAGATTCAGTTGAAAATTTTGATCTACGAGAAACAATGAGGCTTATAAACTGTATTCAAAATTCCTTGAAAACAGTACCATTTAAGTTAAATGTATTTTGTCTGGCAGCAGAGCCATTAACAATTTGAAACAAAAATTCAAGAGTAGGAAAGTCTGAGAAAATACCTGCTTTATGAAACTTTTCCATTATCTCCTGACGAACCGATTTATCCAAGTTGAAATAATCGTGGTCTTCATCAGGTTTGCTCAGAAACAGAGGGATGTGCTGAAATACAATTATATGCTTGCATTTCTGGTTTGCTGCAACAGCCAGCTGCTCATCGAGCCAGGCATCCTGGGCTTGCCTTAACTCAGGGCACTTGGAAGAATCAAAGTATAGCTGAGAATTCAGCACAAGAAAGAAAACACCTCCAACCCAAAAGCTGAAGTAATCATCTCCCCAGTTCTTGCAATAATCATCTATTGTTTCTCTTGTTGGAGTATTGCCAATATCATGATTCCCACTGACGAATACCAGTGGTATGTCCTGGTCAGTGTTTTTCAGAACATCCTTTAAATCTTGCTCTTGGTTTTTTTTCCATCGGCTTCCTAAAGAAAAAAAAAACAACCACAAAACATTTGAGTGTTTATACTTTCTTTTCCCACCTTCAGCGTTAGCTTTTGTTTATGATGCATAGTAAGAAGATATTCTGTATTAGATGTGATCATGAAAACATCTTCACTTTATCCCTGTACATCCACTCAGCCCTGTCCCTTCCTTACCAAGGCCTCAGCCATTTTCAGTAGCTGGCCTGAAGTCAGGCTCTGGCCAGGACCCAGCAGAGAGCACAGCAGTGAGTGATGCCATGGTCACTGCTGTGCACCAAGAGCTTCAGCTGATTCTTTTCATCTATAGACCCATGATGTGGTGAAAAAATGCAGCAGCCTTGGATGGTGTAACGGCACAAGGGTAAAAACCAGGGCAACTTCTGGCTTATATTTTATGGCTGTGCAACAAAGTTAAAGGTTTTTGGGTTTGAGGGGTTTTTTCCCATTACAAGAACTATTTTAACAGCAAAAATTTAATTTGTGTCTTGTGGTGACTTATTTATGAGTTTCTTTTAATAATAAGCATGCCACTAATTCCAAAAAAAGGTAATTGTGTACTTCGCTCGTTTTCTCTGCATCTCTGCCTTTATATTAATATGCATATCCATACAGGTACTCTGCGGATGTCAGGAATTCGTCCCTGCCTAGGAAGATTTATCTTATTGACAGATGGATTTACAATAAGTGAAAAAAAACAGAAAGGAAGTTTTAAAAGGGAACTCATTTTCTTCTAATGATGACAGAGGTTTTCCTAGGTTTTCTAAAGACTAATCTTTAACTAGAGGCCATTGATATGATTATTATTAATGAACTAAATGAACATGTATAAATTGTTTTTGTCCTGCAATACATAAACACAGATCTAGCATGGACCCATTTCACAAATAGTAACTCAATTTCTTAAGCAAGAAGCTGTAACAGGATTTTTACAAGAACTCTGAATTCAGGTTTCTAACATACCCTTGCACACAGGTCTATGCCAATCAATCATCATGTCCTTTTAAATTGTGTTCTACTTTCCTAACGACACACATACCTTATACACAGAAATGCATAAAGGGGTTCCTGTATTGCAACTATGACATAAAAGGGGTTTTTACCATTTCTTCAAAATACTTATGATGAGTATGTTGACAAACACTGACCCTAACAAGTATTTTGTTTTACATACCCTACAGATACAGGCTTTAGTACCACCTTATTGCTGTTATCAGAATTCTACAGCTTTAGAAAAATACTGAGAAAAAACCATATTAGGTCTAAATTATGACTAAATGTAAAAATATTGATATGAGGTGCATAAAGTCAAAATCCACAACTCTCTTGGGTTTAACTGCTGCAGAGGGTAGAAAGTTATTGTAGGAAAATCTTTGAGTAACTTGACAAATATTGGACATATGTTACCCAGGGGAGTTTAAAAAGTAGTGGAGAGCGATCACTCTTTGGGGTATATTAATGGTCAATTTAGGCTGTTCTTCTTGTTAAACCCAGAAAAAAACCAGGGCAAATAACATCTATATTACTTGGAGAAGCTGAATTTTAAAAAATAAAACCAAAAGTTCAAATAAACCTGGCACACTGCTCCGTGAGGTAAGGAACCTGGCTGAGAGCACTGCTCTTCCTGCCACTCCCCATTTTCCTATGGAAAGAGTTGGAAATTTCAAGCTCTAAATATGAAAGTGTATGGGGGAGGAGGGTGGGGAAATGCAAGGGGGGAAGGCTCTGTTCAGATCTATGTAAACACATTACACCATGTTAAACTCCATGCTATCACTTTGGGAAATTTAGCTAACAGTTGCAGAGTATAAAGACATTTATGCAAAAGTTACAGAAATAATTTGCAGAATTATGTATACTTCTTCCCAGCGGTGAAATTCAAGCTCTAGAGACTAACACTTAGATTAGATTTGTCGACAGCAGGGCACTGATTCCCTCATTTAATGAAATATTATTTCTATAGCAACAGAGAAACATATTCAGTGTTTATTGCAGAAAACAGATTGCTCAAAACGGAAAACAAGGTCTCTGCTCAAGAGCCTAGGAAATCATACTAAGGAGAGACTGGTTTAGAACAACTGCATCTTGGCTTGACCTCTTCTTGGTAGATGGTCAAAATGACTTCAAAAGAAGAGAATCCCATGGAGATAAAGGTGGAAAAAAGTGGAGGAATGTCTCAGGACCCCTTGGTGTAGTGCTGGAGAGGAAGGGCTCAGATGTACCACTGACCCTGAGCTGCACACAATATGTGCCACAAGGAGCCCTCCTGAGGCACCTTCCCCTGACTTTACATCTGAGGTAAGTAATAGGTGAAGAAGATAAAGACAGTGGTAAAGAAGGAAGCCACTTGAAAATTAGAGTGGTCACTGCCACAGCATAAAAAATATCCTTTTAATCTCTCTCAGGCAGAGAGCTGTAATATTTAATTACTGCAATTATTATGAAGAACACTTCTATTTGATGACATGTATTTGGCTTAGAGGGAGCTTTGTTGTAGGTGAATAGGGAAATAATCCAGTGCCAAAAGGCAGTGCAAAAAAAACTATTTGTGAAGTGCCACGGTAGGTGCAACTGAAATAAATTTCTGTGATGTTTATCCTGGCATCATGTGCAGTGACATTTTTAAATCCCAGGCCACAATTTTCTGTCTTTACGTTAGGTTGTGTAAATAAAGTCTTGCCCTGAGACAAATGGCTTCACAAATTAATAGCCCATAAAGGGCAGCTTGGCTTTTATGAAAAACATGAAAGTGAGAACTGTTGCTGGTGCAGTTGTGTGCAGTTTTCCACAGCTTCCCAGTCTATCATTTTTGAAAGCTGCGCGATGTGAACAGGAGCATGAAGGTGCAATGTCACCATGCCTGTTGCACGGCAGCTTTCTGTTGTGTATCACTGCTTGCCTCAACACCTCCAGCGTTGTCCTGCACTGCTTAAAGGAACCAAGACAACCAGCCTTCTTCACACACTGAAAGAGAAGATTTCAAGACAGTACTTTTACAGCATTTTTGCTGAAGCTGGCTTCAGTCAGCAGAATTCACAGATTATTCTGCCAAAGAAATAATCCTTTAGCTACTAATCCCTAGTTACAGTTTCCTTTGGTATTCCACAGAAGGGTGCACCTCTCTAAGGATGGGCTGGGTTTAGCCTTTGTAAGGCACCAGCTATGAAAAACAACTTAAAGCACGGTTTCCCCCCAAACTGTATCTCTTCAACGCTGATGGCAATTTTTGTATAACACAATCCTTCCCATACAGTAACCTCCACGAACACTGTAACTTTCCCTCCAGAAGTATTCCAAATGAAAAATTATCAATAAATTAACAACAGCACCAGTTTTTCTACTGATATGAATCAGGAGGGGAAAAGGGGGAGGTTATGATGGCATTATGAGGTGGTACCCCCACGCATTCCTGGGTTGGTGTTAGGAGAAGTCTAAGTACTCCCTCCAAGGCAGCAGAAGGCTTTAGCCCAGACATCTTCAGCCAATTTAGCAATATGCAAAAATGTGGCACAATCATTTCCTGGATTTCTCATTACTTGGTCTCAGTATTTTAATGTATCTTAAGTTTCCCAAACTTAGAGGAGCTGCAAACACAATGTTTTTTAACGGAAAGCACAAATCTTCAGTTTGATGAAGAAAAAAAGAAAAATTAAGTTTTATGCCAGCAACACTCTTGAAAGGCCCTGATATGACAACTGCAATCTGTTTAACATTTAACCCAAGAGACTATCAAAGAACAAGTAAGAGCTAGATTGCAGACAAAAATACTATACAAAATATCAAATAGAAATAGTAGCTACATTTGATAAAAACAAAATAGAAAATGTCAAAACACCACCTATGAAAACAAGATTTAGAAAAACACTGGGCCCATTCCTTCTGTACTTTATGATGGTATCAGGAGAAGTCCTCTGACATCAAAAGACAACTAATTATTGCTCAAAGCAATCACATGACTGTTAAAAACCAACAACAGACAGATTTGTGTATTTTCTGGGGCCTTACAGAGCATCACAATTGCTTAAATCAAAGAGTCTAATTATTTTGAGTACTTCCTGTTCTTGAGATATTTGTCCTGTTTTGTGTGTTTTCATGACCGTCTGCAGTTGCCCCACTCCTTCTGCATGCCATTTAGCGGACCTCCCTTAGCACTATTCCCTAAATTTCTAGGGAAGAGGGGGTCCAAGGCTATACTCAAACATGCTATTTTTTTTTTAGCTGCACTGGAGGAAATGTAACTGCTACCCCCATCTCTGTGGGAAAGCAGCCTCCTCCTGTCAAACCAGGACGACCTTTCATCTCTGCTCTTGTCTTGGATACCTGGCTGTTGGCTCCAGATTAACAAGGCTACAAGCAAGATCCTACATTGTCCCTGTCTGCTGACCCCTTCCCAGGTGCAGCCCCACTGGTGCCCCTGTCACTTGGAAGACACCACAGGTCCAAACCCAGTGGTACCATCAACACCACATTGTATCTTCCAGGCTCCTTCTGCAATTGCATCTGATTGCTATGCACTAACATAAATATAAATCTGAGCTCTAATCTTGCCACATCTCAAAATACCAATCCACAGCATCCCTTCAGAGCACTGATGCAGAGGGAGCTTCCCCACCCCAGAGCTCTGACACTGCTCCTCACTGTGCTGCCCCTCTTCTTTCCTGCCCTTCCCCATCTCATCAATATGGGTGACTCCTCTTGACTGCCAGGGCCAAACTCTTCCCTCTACTCATCTGTTTACAATTGATCATCCCATAATAGCAGTGATTCTCTTATCGACCATGAGCGGAATGACACACTACAGTCTCCACATTCTTTTTGTCTTAGGATGCTAAAACACGTGATAATAGACAGGGCACTGCATAGAAAGGAAAGACCTCTCTGGCCACCGAGTTCAGTCTTACTGGTGCTCTTCACTGTTTCTTGTTTTAAACTTAAACGCTTCCCCTCTGGTGTCTGCTGTAATGAACTAATGCAACACACTGCGTCATTCCAAATTATTACATGCAAGAATAAGCTGATTCATTTTAATAAACCCATTATGGTCATGTTCTGAAATAGGTTTTTTGTTTTAGTCTGTGCTGTAATAGCTAAAATGTCTCCTCTCTCTTCTTTAGACATATATATTTCTAATCTTCAAATAGCCTGAAGACAATTTTATGATGAACAAAAAATTATGCAGTTAAAAATAATGTAAATATGACTATATTCACTCCTGAACAAACTGACTGACTACTCAGTCTAACTTACAAAGAACCTCATTTCATTAGTTCCAGTGAAAAGCAGAATCTGGAATACTCATTTGTCTACAGCTGTAAGCGACTTTTTCAGTACATTCGAAACAAGTAATAATCTGTTCTGAGACTCAAAAAGTGATCACACAAAAATTTCCCTGCATGAAAACACAAATTAAATTTATTATATAACTTTGGGCATTAAAACAAGAAGAAATTTTAACTCTAGTTTAAGCTAATAATGAAAAATTATTACATTAAAGCAATGACAAAATCCTAAACTGAACAAGGAAGCCTATTAGGGGATCACCTGCTCCTGGTTTCAGTGCACGACATTAAATATAATGACTGCAAATGCTGACATTTTTCTGAGTGCCAGCTACACAGGTGCCCACTTAACAACCTAATTCATGGCATTTACTGCTCCATGTTCTGCTGTGAAAATAAGTATTATCCTTCACTTAAGCTCAAGTCTGCTCTTATCCTTACTCATCTCCCAGCAACACAGAGCTGTCACAGCAAGCACAGGCCATCACTGCCTTTGGGTCTGTGCTTCTGATGAAATCATCACAAACAGGAAAAAAACTCTCAATGCTACAGTACAAAACCAAACTTCATTAAAAAAACTTCATACAAAGATCTAGTACTTGTACTAGATTTTTAGTACTGATTCTAGTACTTGTATCATAAAATATAAGATCTGAGAAAATTGTGTAACTAATTACATCTCCAAGATTTTAATATCTAGAGATATGGATCTGCCAATCAGATTTCTAAGTTCAAGTATAGACTAGACTAGAGAACGTGGTCTAAAATACAAATAAGTATACACTCGCTGAAGATGAAACATTTGCTTCTGAGAGCCCAGTGGTTTCTCTGCAATATGAGCCTGTCGGGCATGCATGGAGATCTCTGATGCTTCCCTACTCTGGGCCGATTAGAGCAAATTTAATTTCACAGTAAGCTGTTTGCAGCTATGAATGCTCCATTAGGTTTTACTAGAATCAGATAATTACTACAAAAATGTTTATTTATGCAACCACAGTGACATTTCTTTAAACAGTTATTATTAGATGTTTAACATATAATGTGCTACTTTCTCAAATTCTTAGACATTACTAATTAACATTGGTATAAGAGTTTGGAGAAGAAAATAGCCAAGAATCACTTTGGTTTGGATTCCATCCTACCAAGCATATCAGAGTTAGGTTACAACAGCAGAAGAAATGGATGCAGTGAGTTTACTTAGATTAAGCTACTTTATTGTCAGGAAATTAGGTCACACCTAAGCACTGCCCTATTGATCAGGCAGTGACATATTAATAAACATGTTATCTTGCATTCAAACAAATAAAACTTTTACCTATACCCTGATTCAGTATAAACATTTTACAGCCTCTGCTTCTGCCTTGCACCTAAAAAGTCGATCTGTGTCTTTTCTACTTCATGCTCTATTGCAAATCTCCACTGACAAAGATTCAGGAATTTGGATTTAGCTGACAATTTTGCTGAAACTGCAAGTGACACTGGAATACAGCTGCCTCCTCCCCAGCTGTGCCACGCTGCTGGGAGTTAAAAAAATACACAAACTTGCTTTTGTTAGTCAAACAAGCAGCCAGTTCAAATGGCAAAAAAAGCAAATATAGTAAAGGTGAAATGCTTACAGCTGTTTTTAAAGCCGGAACCATATTTTAAGACACTATTTTTTAACCTGCTCATATGCCTGTTATACGGACAAACCAAACAGCAGCATTCATGCTCTTGCCTTCTATACGTGAAAGGGAATTTTTTGAGAATTAATATATTTTTAGTTAAAATTAAAACTTTACAAAATATCTCCTTATATACGTGCCTCACTTAAGGACTAGGGAAGCAGCCTAATTTATCCGGCCAATTTTTTTTTTTAATTAATGATCCTTTGTTTTAGCAAAATTGATTATTTAATGGTAGTTTAAAAACAATATTAAAAGCAGTTCACAGATTTTTTTCCTTTATGGAATGTCTTACCAGATCACTGTATATAGCATTGAGAACTTGAATTGGACCTGACATTTCTCTGTAATTTATTCAGTTCACAAATGTATAAATGGCAGCTTGTGCATTTGCATGCAGATTTCAGCATTACATTCCTATCCCATCCTGTGTGCAAAATCCACCAGCAGCAGATCTCCAGCTCCCAACAGTCCCTGCAGTGTGACCACGCCAGTCCCGCGTGACGCAATAAAGCACGAGTGCAGCACCCGCCTCGCCAAGGACAGCGCTCAGCTGGCTGCAAAGCAGCTGAAAATGACAACTTTGTACAGCAAAGGGCTGGGGAATATTTCCTAACAAGGAAGAACACACATGGGCAAATGACTGTGGACTTGATAAAGTGCAATAAAACTGGACATTTCCTCAACATCCCTTTTTAGTGGATCCCGGACCACAAGACAGGTAGGACTTCTTGGGAGGTACCAACTTCAGCTCTTACACAAACCAAGTATTCACTGACCTTTCTTGACCAGCCCAAGATGGTTTTTTAAGTAAGAGAATTCAGAACATTCACAAACAGATTTTAAACAATAATGCTTTGACTAGGAACATTTGCTGTGGTGTGTGTTTTCCTCAATTTAGAAAAATTAAGCAAATTAAAGACTTTTTTTTAGAGTTACCCTGTAAGGTGTTTGCAATTATACACTGCAGCCTATGCCTTAAGATTTAGTGTCTATAAAAACTACACTTTGGAGGGAGTCATGTTAAGGCACTCCATATTTAACAGAAACAAGGGACAAATATTTTGGACCATGGCAGTTGCACATCAAATTTGGGATGGGTAAGAGGCTCAAGATAATCCAGTTAGTGATTCTCCCAGGAGAGAGGATGGCTTCAAACGCTACAGTGATTATAAACAGAAATGAAGCCATACTGCTATCTGGTCACCAGAACCATCAGCTCTGACGTTCCTCAGCTCTGCAGCTTGTCTATTCTGAACGCAAGTAACTTCACTCTCCTCTGCGGACATGCCACAGCTCATAAGAGGGACTAATTGTACAAGAGCCAGTATGCCCATCTCATCTTGTATTCTGATCATCAAATTGTCAAGCAGGAGTCAAATGGAGAAGTACTGATTTGAAAACCTGTCACTTAATTGCTGTCTAAATACGAACTCAGAATCCTAACATTTGGCACCTGCTTTTAAAAATCTTGCTGCATGCCATTGCCTGTTTTATTATATGATGAAACACTGCATGGGAGACCCAATAGGGTATATAATTTTGAGGAGACATGCAGCCAGCAGTTTTGCTTTTCACATAAAGAACATACTGTTGCCCGAAATTGTAATTAGCTGAACTGAGCTGATGTGCCTTATTGAGGCTTTATGGAGGAGTTAAGAGCGTTAGCGGAACGTGCGAATTCACGGGGGAAAACGCAAACCAGTGATGCACACACACACAGATACACACAGCGACACACAGAGCACAGCATACAGGCAGGGGGAGCTGGCTGGCACCAGAGAATGTCCCAGAAGAGCTGGGGCCCCTGGAAGCAGCGGCAGGACAGCCACACGTCCCGGCTGTAGGCAGGGGCCCTCAGTGCTTGAAGCAGAGAAAGCAGGGAGAGAGAAAGAGGAAGGACACTGGGGCAGGGAGAGCACTTGCATCTCCTGCAGTCTCACAGTGATTCTGTCAGTGGCAATTCTTTCCCAAATTCATGACTGTGCCTTTTACAGGACGCCAGATGTCGAAGGTAAGTCTGTACCTTTCACCACCCCAAGCTGCTGCAGCTCTGGGGCCTTGCCCGGCTGCCTGGCTGCTTTTTCCCCCCATTACACAAAGCAATCTTCTGGCAGCTCTCAAGGCTGCAGTGCCTCAATGACCACCAACACACCAGCAATGAGCTGTGTATAGCTTGGGCACCTCTGCTTTCAGCTGTTCTATTGTCAGGGCCTTTTCTGTCACCTCCTGTTTAAACTATTCACAGTAACAACACATGCCTGGGCTCACAGCCTGAAACACACATTAGATGGCACAGTAAAAACAGAAAATATGTAACAGACACAATCCTGGAAGTATGGCCCAACAAAGAGAGTGAGAGACACAGACAGCAAGCACACCAAGGAGCAGTAAGAAAACATTATTAAATATGACTGCAGCTCTGTAAAGCTGATTGAAACAATCAGATGTTTTACCTTGTTCCATTTAGAAAAGATACATTTATAAAAGCAAAAATGCTGCAACATGTTATAAATAATGATTTGAAAACCGTTGATTAAACAATTTAATAATATAAAACAAAGGCAGAAAAAAAATAGAAAAATGTCACTACTTGGGCTTAACTGACAGGAAAGGCTGATGTGAGATTACAGAGCACTGCATGACCTGGGTAGGGAATGTGTATATTAGAGATTATTATACCTTCATATTAACTAAAGGAATTAGTACAAGTGTTCACAGTGTATTTCAAGTACCATAATAGTCAATTCCAGTGATTTTGATTTCTTGTAATTAACATATACACACACAAATGAATTTAAAACTGCAAGCATAAACATTACTTGCTCACTGATCCATTAGCACACTGCTAACAGATCAAGTTTAATCAAGTTCTATCAGGTTTTTTGTGATTATACACATTATTAGACAAGTCTTGTTTCATTTAGTCTCTAAACAGTTACATTTTATTACAGTCAGAGCTAAGTAAGTTTGCAAGAGACTTCCTGTCTTACTTGTTCTTTTACTGTGTAGCCAGAACAATTAATGAAAAATAATTAAACACCTGGTCTAAATACATCACATAAATAACTTTCCTGGCTAGAACTATCAAGTTACTGACAGCAGTAGTGTCATTAAAAAAATGCAGTTAAACAATTTCCCCTGAAGGAATTTGGCCACTTAAAAATAGCTGCTGGATTCTCAGCTTCACAGTCAGTGTTTCTTAGTGGCTTCAGCAGGGTGACCTTGGCTGCCAACAGCTGAATTCTCTGCTGCTGTAACAAAAGGTGTTGAAATGCTGACACTGTTTCCTGGACACCAATCTACACTCCAGGTATGGGATGGAGAAGGAAGCACAATGTTCATGTTAAACTGGAACAGGAAGGGCAGGCAAGAAAGAAGGTGGGGGAGTTTGCCCCATCTTTGGAGGGTGCTATTCTATGGAACAGACACCAGCCTCATTGAACCTGAGTTAGGATCAGGGAAGAGCTCAGCCACTAAAAGTGGGATTTTGCTACAGACCACCCGAAAGGGAAAAAGGATGCATTAACTCTCCTGGGAACAACTTGAAAAGGTCTCCAGATTGCCCTGGCTCTTATGGGATACAAACCTCCCTGACACCTGCTGACAGTGATCCAGGAGATCTGGAACCCAGGAGGCAGTCTGTGACAATCCCTTGACACAGACAGGCCAACCAGGGCCTGCTCTCCTGGTCCCACTACTCACAAACACACGAGTGCTGGGGGATGTGTTAATCCTAGCAGCCTTGGCTGTAGCAGCCTCCAAGGTGGAGTTCAAGATCCCAAGGGGAGCAGAAAAGGCACAGAGCACATCTGGGGCCTCAGGACAGCAGACTGGCTTATTCAGGGATCAGCCACACGATCCTATGTGAGGCTGCTCTGAAAGGCAAGAGTTTGAGAGGGTTGACAAGTCTTCAAAGACAAGCTCCTCCTAACACAAGAATGGTCCTTCTGGATACTCAGGGAAGGCAGGGGGAGAGAGAAAAATGTAGGCTATAAGAAGAATGATCTGGCTAAATGAGGAACTCATGCTTGAGAACCAATGAAAAAAGGACATAAAAGGGAGTTGGAACCAAAGACATACTTGAAAGGAAGAGTACTGAAAAAGTACCTGGGTATGCAGGGCTGCTGTCAGGAAAAGCGCTCTGAGGGCTGAAACTAGCAGAGGGCAACAAAAGCTTCTACTGCTACTTTAGCAACAAAATAATAAAGAAAATACAGCCCACTGCTAAGTGAGGCAGTGACAAGCAACAGGTACTCATAGCTTCCTTTGCCTCCTCACACTGAAGTGTTCTTCCAGAGCTAAAGGAGCAGAGGAAACACCGGTGACAGAGCGAGTATCTCCTGCAAAGTTCCAAGCCAAGCCATCCCATGGGACTGACGGGATGAATCCAAGAGTACTGAGAGCGCTGGCTGATGTCACTGTGAGGCACTGCTCTATAACCATCAAAGGGCTGTGGAGCTGGGATGTTGCAGTCCGGATGAGTGGAGAACAAGACGGGTGAGGAACCGGCTGTTGGACTGGAACTGGACTGTTGGGCTTGGAATGTATTCATAATGGAACAACAAGGGAAGCTTTCATAAAACAAAGCAGAAGGTTGCAACTTGATATGAGAAAAATAACACTTTTAGAAATAGACTTCCAGAGTTTTAGAAAAATGCAGTGAAATAAACACATTATCTCTTCAACAATATTTTACAGATTACCATTTTTGTCATACTAAATTATATTATACTTAATGCACAAATTATATTATACTAAATGCCTTCAGAAGGAAGTCCTTCATTGTCACAGTGCAGCCAAGTGTAAGCATCTAGTTCATAGAAATTATATTCAGTGACACAGTTGCACTATAAGGTATTGCTTAAAATTCCTGATGTGATTGTACCACAATATTAGTGTTACCAAGAATAGATATCCTATTCTTGATTATGTAATCAAGAAAAACTTCTGGAAATAATATTCAGAGTACAGACTACTTTTAATCAGCAGCTAAATACCAAGATATGATTACTTCGTTGCTCTAATGACATCTGTAATGGATTCCAAGTGCTGCGCCTGATTGCTTCCCAGCTGATCAGGATTCTGTTCATCACTTCTAGCTGCTGGAATTCTAAGATTTCTTGGAGTTCCTCTGCAAAAGGCTTCAACACTGGTTAAGCTAAATGGCTACAAGTGCATGCTTTAAAACAGCCCATCAAAAACTTTACCCTCCACGATCAAATGTTTTAAGAGAAGAGAGTAAGGTCTGTGTTGCCCACTCACTTTTTACTGACAGGCATTGATTAAAAAGCTGTATAATCTCCCTGTCCTTCTAGGCACCTAGTCCAAGACTGTTTAGCCACAGGTATCTGCACCATAGAGCAATTCGTTGTTTGCTCTGTCATCCGTTTAGACAGAAAGAAAAAGGGCTGTAAAATTGTACTTTTATGTACAACTTAATGGTTAAATTGTACTTGTATGTTTATCAACACACGGCAGAGCAAGCCATTTGTATAAACACAAAGGCAATAATGAAGTAATTGTTCTAGCTGAATATTCTACAATTCCTTTTAATAGTGCATTTCCTGAACCACTTTATATAACTACATGATAACACAGGCTTGAAAACTATTAACATAATTTCAATCAACAAGAAATTATTAGAGAAGTTAAAATATGGTGGCTCAAGTGAGGTAATCATAGAATCATTTAGCCTGGAAAAGACCCTTAAGTTTACTGAGTAATGAACTGCTCTTTCTTTCAATTTCTTGGAAATTGCACAAGGCAGCTTCAAATATTTATACAAGGCACAGCACATCCATCACACAATGTAGGTGATCTCACCAGTACAATCCACTCCGTTTCTTTCAGATGCCTGCTAGCAAAATGAATAATGCTAATGTTTTGCAAAGCCCTGACAGGTTTGTATTTAAAACATTACCAAGTCTGAGACATACACTGGCAAAAGGGACAATAATGACTACAAACAACCACTGCTAGAAAAAAACCCCCAACCAAATACAAAAAGTGCCACCCACAAGACTTATTTATTGTATCCAGCCATTCAGTGCCCAATGGAAGTCAAAAGACTTGCTGGCTCTTTAGTTCACACTTTACCAACAGAGAACCCTTAGAACACTGTTGTTTCAAGTCAAAAGACACAAAAGTACTCAGAACTTTGCACTGTTTTATGTGTATTTGAGAAATATCCAGGTAAAATGCAACTAACTTAGCTTCCTGCATTATTTAAATTTTTTGGGTGAAAGATCCTTTTCAATAGGATGTATAACACCCATTATTTGCCCTGAATTTTCTTCCTCTTACAAGGGATACTGAAACCAAAATATTTGGAACACCTACACAGATTAAAAGTCCTAATCAAAATATTTATTAAAACTCTGCTATAGGAAGGACAGATAATTCCAAAATAATGGAAGCGCATAAGCCAATAAAACTGCATCATGGCATACTTTATGATCAAGCTACTGAGGTGTTACACAGTAGATTCAAACAATCTTAAATCTGTCGGTTTTTACACTTTCCCACTCTTTCAGTAAAACTGTGTTCTGATCAAAAGAAAGCCTATAAATACTGTCAATCAATTTGACAGCTAAAGTCTTAAAATTAACATTGTGGGACACTGAAGGAATTAGGGAAAGGTCTCCAACATGCTCAAACCCCTGCTGTGTGAGCAAGGGCTGGGAAGCAGCTCCTCAGGTGCAGGTGGAGTGTGAAGCAGAGTGGAGCACAAGGTACAGGATGTTTGCAGGCTCCCTGGGTGGATTGTTGTGCTGGCAGTGACAGAGCCAGGGCTGTCTGCAGCTCTGCTGCTTATCAGGGCTGACAAATGTGAGACACTGTGCTTAGATCTGCTTTCCAGACCACTTGTCAGCAGGTAACACCACTTATTTCACTTCCAAGAAAAGTACTTATCTTTCTTGTAAGTCACCTTCCTGGATGGTTTGTTGTTCTTCCTCTCAGCGTACACAAACACACTGAGCTCAGAGTCCTGCAGCCACAGGACAGAATTGCTAAAGCTTGAACTCGCTGACCTTTAGCATTTTAAAAACTTATTTATTTGAATTTATTAAGCACTAGAAAGCTAGAGAATTTTCTGAGCTTTACTCACTTTAGGTAATCAAAAAGCCATATCTATTTTTTGCTATTTTCTTGGCATTATTTTTCCCCAATGGCTAGAGCCCATCTTTGTCATCTCAAAGCAATTTATTTAGGAGAAAGACTTTTATTTCAAAGAAAATTTCCTACTAAAAAGAAAGCAATTAACTAATGAAAGTACAGCCTTAAGATGAATGCTACAGGAAGTCAGATGAAGAAATCACAATAATATCTCAAGAATCATCTACAAATCACACTTTTTTTTCCCCCCAAAACAGGAACTAATACTAATGATACTTATGAAAGACTATTTTGAAGTAAAGTCAAGTAAATTAGCCTTACTGCCAATCTGAAATATTAAAAAAAAAAAGGAGTTACTACCTCAATTTGGCACTTTTAATTGCTTTACCTGGCATTCCATGGACAAGGTCTCCACACAGCACAAAGAACTTGGGTTTAGGGTTTAGTTTGTTAACAGCCTGCACTGCTTGCTCTGCTAATTTAATTTCCTCTCCCCATTCATCATCTCCATTTTTAGTGTCTCCATGTGTCCAAGCTTTCATCAGTCCAAACTGAGGATCTGCTCCTTGGATGAAGTAGAAGGGCCCCTTCCATTGGTACTCAGCATCTAAGAAGAAAAAAGAGGAAAAAAAACCCCAGTAGAGACACTTAAAAGAGAATGAAAGCTTCCACGCATCATTAAATTGATTGTTCTTCACCTCAGTAGGTTGACGCTGCTTTAACACAAGTACAGAATTCTGCATTCATTCATACAGGACAAATATAAAGGCAGAAGTACAAAATTTTCCTCTAATGTGTAGTTGTAATAAATGAAAGTATATTAATCTAATTATGCTACATAGTAATTACAGACTGATTAGAAGAAAAGCATGTGAAGAACTCAGCAAATAGTGCTGCAAATTACAAGACTACAACACAGCAGAAGTGTGTAACATTAGATTTCAGTTGATTCTTTTAAGACTCCAATTATTGCTTCTTTAATTAACAAGTTAAAACATACGCAAGTTTCACATTTTATGGTCCCAGTAGACTTTTTCTTAAAATGTTAAGGAGTTATATGCTTTTTGTTCTTACTGTTTTAGAGAAAAGTTGGATGTAGCACATTCTTTGGAGTTAGAACTGAAGCCACTCAACAGGACCAAGGTCAGCAAACACTAAACCCAGCAACATCAGAATTAGCAGCAACAATGAAAATCCAAATTTATTGCTGCCACAATCGCTCCCAAGACTAATGGCAAAAAGGTGAGAACTCAGAAATGAACTTCCATTGGTAGAGTCAGTGTAGGCAGAGAGTGTGACAGAAACTATGCTGCTACCATTTTTCGTATACTTCTTTCTCCAATATTTTAATACCAAGTACAACAAACAAATGATATATGTAAGACTACAAGCCCATTTGGAAGCAAAAATCTCAACACTGGGCAAATAAAATAACAATTGGCTACAAATTTAAAACAAAAATGGGAAGCCCGTTTCCTAGACTTATGTCTCAAGCTGGAATTGAAGTACAAACATGAGTATGCTGTGGTTGCTCCAGCTGTCTACATGCATTCATTTGCAACCTGAATATTTCAGTTTTGACAGCTGTATTTGGCTTAATACTGTTACTGTCATTGGAGGTTTTTTAAACAGCATTTAAACTGTTAAAAACTCACTGACTACATCCATCTATAGTTGAATCAAAAAAGAAAAGATACAGCAAATTATTTAAAATTAAAATACAATCCACAAATATACTCTCATATCATGTCAGTCTAATCTGAAATTCATTTTGAGGCAAAACTGGTCTTCCAGTAACAGTAGAGAAGTAGCATGTCCAACACATGGATGTACTTTTGATTTCCTTCCACAAGCTCCAGAACTGGAGCTTCACACTTTGCAAGAAGGGGAGTGTGTTTCTTTCAAGGAAGGTTAGAAAACAGAGCTCAGAATTCATCTCTTGCACCATGGATATGGATAGACTGGAGTGAGGGATAAGGAATGCAGGCAACTCCCAGAAGCTGCTTGTAATTGTCATCTGTTGCTATGGCATCAGATCATTTTGCCAAATGAAAGATTCTGCACTTTAGTTAAACTAATATTTCATTTCTAAACAAAATTATTTATATACCAGCACTGACTTACTCTAAATAATAATCACATATTTTATAGATAGAAACTTCTAGCCACTCATTGGCTTTTAATTCTGAAAAAAAATTAACTCTTCCAGTTACACAACTGTTCAGAGAAGTGAAATGATCCATCTATCCATGCGTTTGCAGTAGAAGCCTTATGGAACCAGCTGAATACCACAAAGTAATTTAGGTTTTTCTTTTATGACTTCCATGAAAAAATACAACTGCCATAAAAGCAGCTTACATGATGCAGCAAAGGCACTGTTTGTGAAGAGAAATCAACTTACAGTTTTTGTATGGGAACAATACCAGTCAAGGAAGCTTGCATCAGAAACCCTTTATGACCTCTACAAAACAGAACTGAAAAAAGGGAAATTCTGAAACAGGAACTTGGTTTGGAGGAGTGGTACAATTTATTCATTGAATGGGGAAAAAAGATCAAATCTTTGAACAATATGGCAGGACTTCTAACATCTGTCTCTTTTCCAGCAACTTGATGGACAGATAAATCAACGCTGTGCAAAATACACTTGTTTTGTATTGTTTAATCTGAAGCTAGTATTTTTACCATAGTAACCCTAAGTAAAATATATTTTTATAGAAACTACTTTAAAAAAAGAGCTAGCAGTTGTTTTTAAAGACTGTGTTTCAAGTATGGACAGACTGTGTTACCCTTTCAGAATGATTCATATACCCAGGAATGGTGTGTGGTGGCCACAGGCAGCTGGAGCACCTGGAGCAGTCCTGGCTGGGTGGCACAGGCAGCGGGGCTGGACCAGGTCCCCAGAGAACAGGGAGCTTTATATAATACTTGAACATACCCAGGTCTGGCAAGCAGACAATGCACTGTCAGGGAGCAGGCAGAGCTGATGCAGAACAGGTGGGAAAGCCAGACTAGGGGTTATTCTAATATATGTTTCACGGATATTTTATTTTCCTGACTTATATTCATGCCAATACACTAACTCTCTAGGTTTTAAGTACCTGAATGTTTCTAAGACTGTGCACAGATGCTCTGGTTTGAGTGGGTGAGTGATGGTCATGTGAGGCAGAGAGAGAGACTGGTAAGATGAATTTCAAAGGAGAAGTTCAGTACACAGACAGAATCAAGAAATGGCAGAAGAAAGGAGAAACAGAAGATGCAGGGGTGGAGGTGGTGAAGAGTGGGGAGAAAAGGAAGGAGATAGGAGGTGAAAAAAGAAAGGAACTGAAAATGATGCAAAGGTATATGCTACATTCTCCTTTAGGAAAGAAAAAGATAAAATGAAGAAAGTGAAGCAGGGACATCAGAAGAGAGCCTGAAATCAGGGCTACATAAATAACATTTACTTAAAATGTTAGTTTAACTAACTGGTTTTAGTCGAATAATTCAGTCAATAGCTATTTCTGTGGTACTCAATAACTCACCAAATAGTTACAAAAATAACAGTAAGGTTGAATAAATATTTTCTACCTTTGTCTTGTTATTTGTTCACTCCAACCAGAAACACTAAAAACAAATAACCCTAGTACTTAAACCAAATTCCATTAGCTTATTACTTATCAACTGGTACTCACTGATTTTGTTTCCCACGAAACAAAAGTATATGGGAGCAAAATAATGTAAGGACACTGTTTAAACTTACAACTTAACTTTTTCTTTAAAATCAGGAGTGTGCTTTAATTACTATAAAGTACTATAAATATAAAAACAGAGTATCATGACGAGAGTTGTGTTAGTACAACACCACTAGTGCAAACTTGCACCTGGCACCAATCTTAAGCTCGTTCTGAATTCAGCTCATCCAGGAGGTACTCTGAAGTGCCCTCACTGGTCTGTCTTCAGAGCTGTTTTTGCAAGTTTTTCCTCATCTGTGCAAGCCACAACACCAGTCCAGCTAAAGTTTCAAGTGTAACTAGTGCAACTTCACTAACTCTGCTGAAAACTGCAGGACTAGGCCTGCACGAATGCTCTTCCAACAAACCAATATGGAAAGAGGGTAGCTGCCGCGGTGCTGACCGATGGCCACCTCCCAGGTCAAGCACCGGGCGGTCTCTTCGCCTACTGCTACAGCAGAGGACGGGCGCCGATCCGGCGCGGGAGGGTGAGGGAGATCTCGGATGAGGCTCGCCTCAACCACCGTTGGGGAGGGCGTGCGGGGAGAAGAAGTAGCAGGGGAGGCTTCTTGATGAACCAGGAACGGGTTTATTGAAGAACGAAGGAACGCAAAGAGGAACACCAGGAAAAGCCCACAGGGAGCCCCTGTCAGGGGATTTTACACCCCCTCGGTCAGGGCGGGGCTCCCACGAAAACAACCAATGATAGCATGGACAGGGGGCATAACGGAGGCGGGGGCAAACACAGCACATCCAACGGGGATCGGGGTAGGCAGGGAGAGAGTACGTGAACCAACGGGGAAACAATGACGTAACCGGGGGAGGTGGATGTGGCGGCCATTGCCTACGCGCTCGGTGGCACGTCTTTCCCGCCACGGCCAACGATTTTTCCCGCCAAGCTGAGGGCAGCCATGTTAGGGCGGGCGGCCATTTTATGGTTCCCGGCCCTCAGAAGTGTTGAACCATTGGACTTTTTGTCCGGTGGGTTCCAGAACACCATGACAGGAGCCGTGGCTCACCACAACAGGTAGCAATAAGAAACAGATAGGAAAAGCATCTTCCACTACCACAGATGGATCCAGAAGTCTCCTGCCTTACAATTAAATGGTTTATCAATGGACCCTGTTCAGATCATTATTCTATACCCTCCTTTTCTCCCTCACCAGCTGCTTGTTGGCAACCACGAAACCGGTACTGTGGCTGTGCAAATGAACCTTGTCTGCCCCGTAAGCCAGGCACCACGAACCTCTGTTTGAACCCTTTCTTTGGTCTTTGCATGGGATCTCAAGAACAGTGCTCAGGAAAATCATTCTGCTCCCATGCTGGGGGTCTGCCAAAGTCTGGCAGAGGGGAACTAACAAACACCACTGGGCACAAGTGGTGGGAGGGCCAACAGCTGCTTTTGCAGCAATCCTCTAGTCATGATTCAGGTCCCAGATGCTACTTCATAAGTTTTCAATTAAATAACATGTACAATGGCTATCATCCCTTCAAAAATAGCAAATGACTTCTGTGGGAATAACAATAAAACCATCCTTCTTACTAGGAGTTTCAATTTTCAAGCCTTTAGATGAGCTATGTAGTTGTATTAGATGAAGTGCGTGCTAGGTAAAGCAATAGAACATTAGGATTCAATTAATAATTTTTTCTGCCTTCTCCCATCACAAAATCGAATGAAGCTGAGAATGCCTGAAAACTGGCTCTTCATCCCTATAGATACTGAAGCTGTTCACAACTTTCAGAATTTACCGTAACAAAAACACAAATGCAGAACAAAGTTGACAGACTTCTCCAATAACTGATGTACATACGGTTTCCATTTCTGAAGGACGAACTATGTCTGTGCAGCTGCTCTTATACACCAAGCAACAGAAAACTATTGCAAATCAGTTTTGGTTCCAGACCTCCTTAAAAGCACAGCTGATCGCCACAGAAGAAGTCCAACTTCCAAACATGCTGTTATGCCTCAGTTTCAATAGCTTCCTACTCTTTTTCTGCTTCCATGCATGCCAAAGTACAGATAGAGGATCAATGCAATGTATTTTTAGTAGCATTGGCTGAAAAATGGTGCCAGCTTCTAATTTTATCTAAGGATTAATTCTGTGAAGGACCAAAGTAGTCAGCAGCAATTCACCAGAGAAAACCTCAGCCACGTATTGTGATCACAAGCAAAAAGACACCTCAAGGACTTAGGTGGGATTTCAGCAGAATCTCCCAGCTTCTAAAGGACAATAGCTAATGTCTTGCTGTGCCTTTATTTCTCCCTCTTTAGCTTTTCCTAGTTTCTCCTCTCTTTTTTTTCCCCATCTCCAAGGACCACAAATACACATCTACTGAGATTGCTCACAAAAACCACTGGCCTGTGACAGGCACGTGGTACCAGTGGGATTTCCAGTATTTCCCTGGTGCGATTTTTTATAAGTACATTGATTGGGTTCAACAGTATATTGATGTTCTTCTTCCTCTACACTCTGCAGCATTTAATGGAAACAAATTAGTTATGGAAAGTTACTCCTGCCCATAGTCCCTCTTTAGACACTACTGTGTCAGAGGAGTTTGGACACGGACACATCTCCAGTGCCTGCTCAGCCCACCATGGGCAGTAACAAATACAAAAATGCCCTCATTGTCACACTGGGTTTGACAAGATAATCCATATCACTTCTCTGAAAATCAGAGCACAGCAGAAATAGGAACATGGTTCCCTGCCCTGAGCTGTCTTTGCCTACAAAGTGTGCCTGTGACTCTTCTTCTGGGTAAAAGTGAAAAGGAAGCACAACCTTGGTTTTCCAAAGAAGCTCTATGCAAACAGGAAAATGGAATCTCTTAAGTGAAGTCAGTATGTATACATCATAGACAACACAAACAGCAACAATTTGTTTTCATTACTCTCAGTCTTGAAACAGCTTGAAAACCAATAAAGGAACTGCACTACATTCTTAATAATTCCTTGTTACATATTAAAACATTATCAATAGATATAGAAATGACGAGTTTTCTAAGCTGTATGTCTAAATACAAAAGATTTCAGTCTAAAGAAATGCGCATTTCTTTCAGCTGTTTTTTCCATGTGTACCCAAGAGTCTACCAAAGATATGACTACTGAAGGTTCTGCTGAATGACCAAGGCAACCTGTCATGAAAGGTGCAATTTTATGCACCAGGGGAAAAACCCCTTCAAAACAGGTATCAAAATACATTTTCAGAGAGAAAATAAAACCTTTTAAAGAGTAATTTTTCTAGAAATTATGTACTACAGAAATACTGTCAGTAGAAACACTAAATGACAGAATATGGTTTCTCAAATAAATGAGACAGTGCTACTGTTTTCAAAAGACACACTTTTAAACTTCTTAGATAACTATCAAGGTAAGAAATGCCCCCTCAGACACAGTTTACTTGTACTCAGGGCTACAGAAGCTAAATTCTAGTCATGCCTTATGCCCACCCCCAAATTTAACATGTAAACTCATTACAAAAACTTTACAGCCCAGAACTGTAGGTGTGAAGGGGGGTGGCTTGCATAATGACAAGGTGAAGTCACAGAAAGTTTCTCAAAACCCACGTAAAAATTTCCCTAATTCATATGAGAGTTGGAGACAGTATTGGGAATGGAATATGCAAGTTGGGAAGCAGTTCTGATCAGTGCTCAAAAATATTACTGTTGAAGAGCTCTAGAACAGTAATCATAATGTGCCAAGATCCAACACTCCTCTGAAAGCAAGAAATCAACTGCAGTTGTATTTAATTTCAAAGGAAGCCGAATTATATATAATTATGATGCTTTTAAAAAGTGCAAAAATCCTTGAAGGCAGCACAGAAACTATTAAAAGACACTATCCCAGAGGCTCAGACCATATGCACAGCATTTACTAAGAACTTCAGAAAGACCAAAAAGAATCCAGATTTTCTAAACTACTTAAGTAACAGCCATAAGGAGGCTAGTAAGAGCAGGACGGCATCCTTTGAGAAGCTAAAGCATCCAAATAAAAAGAACAGGAAAGATTTTATACACTGGATTGTTAGATACTAAAGTCCAAGAAGTCAAGCTAAAAAAAGTGAAGAACTGGAAACAGCATAAATCTGACAACTAATAAAGCACTTTGTAGGGGAATTAGGAGCAGTTAGCCTGCCAGACACTCACTAGGGTTAACAGATGTTCCAGACATGCAAGATGCATCCAAAAATAAAGGCTGAAAAGAAAAACAAGGTACATTTTTGTATCTACAGGTATTGTGAGGGAACCTGTGAAGACTGATGTGAGAATTCTTCCTGACAGAGAGCACATCAGATCTGTCTCAAATCAAAATACCAGTAGATGATTCAACAAATAGACACAGCACTGAAAAACCACTCAGGTGGTCTAGTGCTACATGGTGGGATTCTATGGATGCAATTAGGTGGCATCCATAGAACTCCTCAAAAGTGAAAACCAGTGAACCTCTGGGGAGTTACCTCATCCTTAAAACTGCCCTTGCCCCAAAGGAACAAGGAGGCGGCCACTATTACACCAACATCTAAAGGAGTTTTCTGAGCTGACTGCAAAAGTAGCATCTGTACAGATAAGTGATGGAAACGCTAACCAAGACAGTAGCTACTGTGTTTACTGATTCTTCAGAAAGAGTAATCAACAGCTTCTACAGGGACAAGGGAAATCCACTTGATCCCATCTCCAAGAGGCATCTAACAGTTACTTGCCAGACTCTTAATGAAGCCAAGCTGTCTGGAAATATGAAAGGAAGTCCTTGTATGCATAGAAAACTAGTAAGAAAACCAGAAATGGACAAGACACACAGACCCCACCTGGATCTGCACTGGGACCTATATACTGTTCAACAAACTCAAAACAATCTGTCACAGCAACTGAACAGTGAGGAAGTGGAATTTGCTAAAATTAAGCTATCTGGCAGCATGAGAATCAGGCCTGGTTGTGAAGAACTGAGGAGAGACTTCCTATTCAGTGACTGTTCAAAAAAGGATGAACTTTGTGCAAAAATTGCAGGATAGTGCACATGGCAAAAACACCACCAACTTCATATGAGTTTTAGCAAGTACTACCAAGAAATCACCTTGACATTCAAAAATGGCAAAAAATCAGAGACTGGAAAGGAACAGAGAACAGAGCAAAATGAAAATATGAGAAGTAACTGAATAAACTTTGAGAGTATGTAAAAGATTGGTGAGGGAGGCATGACAGAAATGTAAAATGACACATGGAACTGAGATTGTAAGGATGCAATACTGGTTATTCGCCTGTTCCAAATAAAGGCTTTGGAGCCATCAACTAAAACAAGGAAAAGACAGGTTCAAACAGACACTTCTCAACCAGTTAAACTGACAGGACTATCACTTGTTTAGTTACTTGAAAAAAGTGTTCCACCACTTTCACAGAAATTCTTTGCTCAGCATGCTACGGACATACTTGGGACCAAAAAAATATATATAAAATAAACCAAAACAAAACAACCCCCTGACTTCTGGAGAGAAGTGGTGAAGACAGCACTCACCCAAACATATGGTCCTGTTTCTTCACTAAAATACTAATAGAAGGAGTAGACAGCTGAAGCAAAATTTCACATGGGTAGAAAAGGGAGATAATTGATTTTAAAAAGTAAAGTCAAAACATATAAAGGTCTCTTGCCAATAAGGCAGGGTATTTATACACTGTTTGTGCCTCATTGATTATATGGATTCAATCCCTCACCTTGAGCTTCTCATTCACATGTCCCATATCAAGGGCAGATTAGAGCAGGTTACAGGTATAACCTCCTCCTTAAGTAAAAGCAGACTGAACAAATTATTATTAGGGAAGAAGGTGTGGAATAGGGACTTTGCAGAAGGGGTAGTAAGAAAAAACGAAATTTAGCTCTCAATAGTGGCTTTCAAATTTTAAAAGGAAACAGTGTGACAAGCTGTACCAGTGGCAGTAAATGCTTTATGAGGATACATGTTTAACAGGAGTGAAACCTACAGACTGAGGAAAGCAACAAAACAGAGAACTGATGTTCATCTTACACTGCGTGAACATTTGCCTCAGTTTTAACAGCCCTTGGTTCTCTTTTTTCCCAATCATTCAGTTATTAAAATGTTATGTTGAACTTTAGCCTCTTAAGAAAGGGCCAAGTAAATTATTTACAAAAAATATTGCACCCGAAGATGGTAGCTGGACTATGATAGCCTAACAAGTCCTGAACAAGATTTAAAAACAACCAACTGGTAAGAAAAGTCTTAATTAATATTTAAAGAATTCCAAACAAGGACACTTCAGGAGAAAGAAGCACACCTGGAAAACAGATTCCCAAATGCCATGTTTTCTTCCATGTTTAAGTAAATTTTCTAGAAGTACTTAGATAAAGCTTTTATTCAGAAAATGTTACACTGCTGTTGAACACTCCTTTTGTCAAAATTTCACTATACAGTTGATGTAACTAGATGGCTTGTCTGCCATCTGTCCCCTCAGCAAATGCTAGGCATTCTGTTCCAAACCAACCAGACCATCTGCAATTAATAGGTTGCCAGAATGACTGTATACATATACTTCACATGCTCTGAGTTGGTGATTTTTCTTTATTTGGCAACAAGCAAAGCCAAATATTTCCAGTGCAATCCAAAAAAAGACCACAGAACTGTTGGGACCGAATAGCCTTGCTGACCTCACCAAACCAATACAATTTGAAATTCATAAATACAGATACATAAAAGACCTTCCACGCGTGGCCACAAGAAATGATTTCTTAACACAGAGCTAGCTGTGCCACTGAAAAACCTCAGCACACTGTAGAACCTCCATCCTTGGCAGAATTTTACAAACAGGTGCTCACACTGAGATGTTCAACGCGTTCAATGCGCTCCTCTGTGTCCAGCCACTGGCAAAAACCAGCAGTCACAGGCGGCTGCCACCTTCGGCTTGGCCTCGTTCCCTTACCCACCTGGCAGGTGTGGAAGCCCGTCTGCCTTGGCTGGCTGCAGCCCAGGGTTCGCAGTGCTGCTTCTGCACAGCGGGGCAGGGCCAGGGGAGCACCTGCGCTGCTGACCCCCACCCTGAGCGAGGCTGAGCACCCCAAGGAAAGCAGCATCGTACCTACTTGTGAACCACCCTACGGCTGCCTTTCGTTTGAGCACCATGAACAGTGACCCAGCGGTAACCTGTTAGGTCACCCCTACAGGTACAAACACAGGACAGCACAGTGCTGGCGCCAACAGTTTCATAGGCTATGGAGACCAGGTTCAGCAGCACGGACAAGCATTTTAAAACGAATCCAGTGTTGGACACTGCTGGCATCTTTATGGGAGCCGGAGCGTGGGGACAAACTTGGGCGGCTCCGGGCGCGCCTCGGCACAGCGGGGGCAGCGGGGCGGCCACAGCCCCGCATCCGTCCGCGCTGCGGCCGCCCAGTGCCCCCAGAGCTCCCCGCTCCCCACCACGGGCTCCCAGGCGCCAGCAGACGGCCCAGGCCCCGGCCCTCCACGCCTCCCCCTTCCCGGCAGCAGCTCCTCCCGCCGCCGCCGCCGCCGCCGGGGAAGCCCCGGGCCTCCCTCCGCACGCCCCTCCCGCCCGGCAGCGCGGCGGGGAAGAGCCCGCAGGCGATAGCGCGGCTCGGCCAGCGCTCCCCATACCTGGGCGGAAGGCAGTCAGAGTCCTGCCGCGGGCTCTCAGGAACACATTCCCCCCGCCGCCATCGTCCCGGCCCGCGCGGCCGCTGCCATCGCCGGGCCCGGCCGCCGAGGGGGCGGCACCGCCTCCGCCGGGGGCGGCGCCTGGCGCGGGCGGGAGGCCCCGGGAGGCCCCGCGGGCCCGGGCGCTGCGGCCGCGCTGGAGGCTTGCGGGGGGAGGGCCGGCGGTCGGGCGGCTCTGGGGCGAGGGGCTCCCCTGGGGCAGCCCTGGGAGCGGGGGGTGCTGCGGGGCGGCTCCCGGTACCGCCGTGTGCGGGGGACGGCTTAGGGTGGAACCTGCCTCGAAGATGCGCTGGCTTTTAAATGAATTATAATAAAGTAATAGATTACGTCATTTTCAGCTTGTTCCTAACCTGCGAACTGAAGTAACCCGGTGTCATCTAAAAGCATTGGCAGCCTTCCTCTGTTCCTTCATGCGTTCTTCTTCTGGTCAGGTTTCCTCAGCGTTTAAACGCGCTCCCGAATTTAGGTATCACCAGCAACTACTATCTGAAAAAAGAAAAGAAAAATTATGCCGAAAAAGCAAAGCCCCAGCGTCTCCCTGCTGTCAGTGCCCCCAGCCCGGCCTGCCCTGCCCTGCCCATGGGTGTGGGCACTGTGGCGGGCACGGACCAGGGCCCATGCGGCTCCTGTTTCTGTCAGAACCAAGCTACACAGTGAGGTGATGACTGAAATATATGGGTGACCCTTACAAGGCAATGTTTTCGTCATCTCTTCTGACCTAGAATCCCTTTTTGACCCAGCCATACAGGAACAACAATACGGTTGCAGTTTCCCAGTTGAACAGCCAGGACCCCGTTATTCTGCGTGGTGCAACATGCAGAGTTCTGAGTGCTTCTATTCATCGTGTGAAATCTGCAGCAACGTGCTAGATGAGGTTAATGCTGTCAACTAAAATGCATTCCTATGGCTAGATGGTTTTTCCATCTGTAAAACGTGGGTGTTGTTATCCACAAGTAAAAACAGCTTCTTCAGTCCTCCTTGTAAACTGCTTGATGATCATTAGATGGAAAGCGCTAGGGGAAGTCTTTTTTTATTAAGTAGTTTTTGTCAATTCCCCTCTTTTGAGGCAGCATGTGGTATATTAAACAAATAAAAACTAAAGTGCATTTTTGTGTCTCGGGTGCAGCCTGTCTAAGTATCCCAACACCATCATAGGAAGAGGTGATCACAGTCTTGTGGTAGAACTGCTCATGCTAATATAAAAACAATTGGCTCAGTCATGCAAAGACATTTTTTACCTTTTCTGTTTCTTTTCCATTTTCTTCTCATCTGCTTAATAGGGCTGAGCAGCTATAAACCAGAATATATGACTGCTGCATGACTTCAGCTAAACTCAGGATTAATTTTGCAAGTGAAATAACATCAAGATCAAGCCAAAAAATGTAGATTGTTTTGGCAAGGCAGCATAGTGTGGTTCTGGAGCACAAGGACATGAGATTGTTATCAGCAACTGAATTACCTTTGTCTTACTTAACCTGGATGTGTTGCTAAAGGCAACCATGTTTCTTGTCAAGTTATGCATGTCTGAAAGATTGAATCAGACCTGGCAGAGATGTGGATTGTAAGATCTTCTAGATTTATCTAAATCTGTAATTTCATAGCTCTTTTTTTTTCTATAAATGTGTAGGGTGCTGTCCTCTACAAAATTCTGTTGTCAGTACCATATTTGGTGTCTTTGCAGAATGGGTCATGGATGAGCCTCAGGGTGCTCAGCTCTTTCTGGGTGATGATGATGGTGAGTGCAGCCTGCCTATGGTGCCTCCTCTTCAAATGAAATCCTTTGATCTTAGATCACCTTGAGCACTACTTACTGTAATGAGGAGGCCATGAGAAATTTTAATTTTGTACTTTAAACACATTTTCTTGTGATTTTACAGCCTGAGTGCAGAAGTGTTTTCATCTGCAGAAATAAAGGAACATTTGCTTATAAACGTGAGAACTGAGAATCAGGACTGTGTGTGCAGGAGGGGGATTTCAGCTCTCTCCTGCTTCCTTCACTCTGCCAAATTTGAAGTATGCATTTTTGAAGCCAAGCTCATGGACCAAATGCTATATAGCTAAACTCATTTTACTATGACTAAGTCGTTCAAAGTTACTACTGATCTATGTTGGTTTAATTATAGATTTTCATGGACTCATTCCAAATGAGGCCTAGATAAAGCATCAGAATTTTGTCATAGGACTTGATTTGTTATACAAAGTGTCATGAATATAATGGCACTGAATAAATATTTTACAGTAGCACGTGTCTCCTCTTATTTATAGAGTGTAAATTGAGATTTTTACTAATTTTATGAAGTTAGTGTGAGCATACAGAGGGAAATGTACCATTCTGGGAGGGCATGCAGTATATTGAAAATAAGAGATTAAAAGTGGGAAATGTAGGCATTGAAAATAAATTTCTTATATAAGGTTTAGCTTAGTAAGGACTGTGAATAGAATAGTGCAGATCTGTGGAGTCCAGATCTTGTAAGACTTAATTCGAGCGTGCTTTAGATCATGCTGCCAACACTTACAGTTCTTAGAAGTTCTGAAAAATCCAGTAATAGACATGCTACTTTATTTTTTACTGCAGTTTAAAGTAAGACTCTATGCACCTTGAGACACCCAGATAAAATACTAATAAAACAAGTAAATTATTCTAAAATTTACTACCTCTATTGAGCAATTCAAATAAAGAGCAAAATAGTCAAAGCAGTGGTTGAAGAAGGGGAATCTTTTTTCTAATTTCAGCAAATGACAACAAAACTGGAAGAGTACAAAAGGTGAAAAGGACATAACAAGGTTACTCTAGACATTGGAATTAAAATTACAAAGCACAGACAGATATGCAGATTTGAAACTAAACCATTTTAATCTTATATATAGAATAGAATGACTATGTGCCATCTGGAATTCAGGGAACCCAGTGAAAGTTGGAGGTGTAAACAACACACACAGCAGTATCAACATCTGTTTTCAGTGCCTGCTGATATATATGAGTCCTTGAGGGATAAGTTAGACAAAATAATGGAAACTGATAAAACCTGATGATAGAAAAAGGATCACACATAATTGTATTTGTTTAGAAAGAATATAGATTTACTCATGCTGAAAATAAATGGTGCATACAATGTATTGTCTGTTTTCATGAATCTCTTCTCCCTGTAAGTCCTTGAACAGAACACCATTCATAGCAGATGCAACATTTTGGAAGGTTTGGCACAGGATACAGCTCCTTTCCTTCCCCAAGAACAACTAATGGATAAAAATCAGTAAATTCTGCAAACTTACAGTAGTATCTCATACGAGTCCTCTCTTATGTCCTGCTCCGTTGCTGAGACTCCAGGATGGCTACACCATTACAAGTAAGTTTAGCAATCTGAGCCTAAAACATTACAGAATATGATAAAATTTAAGGTCTGATGTTCAATACAAACAAAAATGAATTACTACAATAAAAATGAATTACTGCACTGAAGAGTGCTAGCAATTTTTAAAAAAAGGCTCTGATAATATTTGACCTTGATGCCAAATGGCTTTCCATTTTCAAAGGGCCCACAAAATAATACCAAAAATGTTAAAAATGTTTTGCACAAACCAGCTTAAAAGGATAGGTTGACCAGGACCAATATTTTGTTGCTAGGAAGGGAACAATGATGACATTGATTATTTCCACAGCTAAAAATCCACAGTGTAATTGATTTTTATCTGACTCATTTAGTGTGGGCAGGCTTCATTTGTTCGAGAAACCTGTAATATATTCCTTGAATCACTGTAACTATGAGAGATATAAAAGTTGATGTAATGAGTTAAACACACTATTTAACTCAATTTGTTTTGCACACTGAATTCCAATTTCTGACACAGATACAGGTTCTATCTAGAGCTGCTGCTCATTTTTTAAGATGTCTTGTTCATTTTCTGTGCTCCCAAATATTGAAGAGTTCTACTTTATTCAGGGTGCCTCTGATTTTAGAATTCCCTGTCCTGAGATTTCATTTTCAGTTACACTGAGAACTTGCACCTTTCATTGAGCGATGGAGAGCTGGGCTACCAGCACATTTGAAAGTCGTGACTAGTAAAGACTCCAGTGAATGAGAGAGCCGGACTAGGAGGAATTATTTGATCTGGTGCTTATCTTTGACACATTCAGTGTCTATTCCTGAAAAATCATGGCTATTTGGGTCATAGGTTTGTATCGAAACTGCTAGACACAGAAAAATCGCCTAGGAGTCCAGCAGGGCTAGAGCTGAGTGAAAAAAATCAGGGTTTTAATTGACGTATGCATTTCCAAAATGATGCAGAATATTTGTGATTGACTGCCACCTCATCTTGAACTATCTAAGAACTTCCTGACTTAACTGTTCTCCAGAATTTTTCTTTCAGAATTGGGCAGCATTTGCCCACTATCTAAAGTTTATGATTCCTGCTGCTCATCAAGACTGTCCAGTTACAAATGGAAAGGAATTAGGAATATAAATAGATTTGAAGAAACTATTTAGTATATATATCCACATACGTATCTGCGTGCTTTTAGAGTACTACGGGTTTCAGGTATACACTGACCTGGTCTAAGAAGAAAATATAGGCTTAAAAGCTTTTATTTCACAATTTGGTCTCAAATTTGGACTTGTTGGACTTTTCTATTTTAAACAAATAGATTTTCCATTAATGTATAAGCAAAACCTGGAACCTAGAAGAAAAATTAATATTTAGTTTATGTATCTGTATGCATGACTCTGAGATTCCTTTCTCCTTCTTTGCTGATAAATGACATTTTATTAGGAAAAATAAAAACCCTGATGATCATTAACCACACTTGCTATTTCTGCCAAAAAAATCAAAGAAGAAGCAATCTTTCAAGTATTAAAATTCAATAAACAATCAGAGCACTTTGATATTTTTCAGCTAGGCATACAACAAGGGCACTCATCTTTTCCTGTTACATTGGTTAATCCAAAATGTGTTGCAAATGTACTGGATGAATCTCTTTGTTTCCTTGCTCAAAGCACAATTTTTTTTTCCAGACTGGAAAAACTCATTTTTACATTACAAGTGACATACAAGCAATTTGATACCTCCTTTTTCTTTCCTTCTATAAAGAGACTTCATCCTCTTTCAGAAAAGGGGACTTCTTGTTTTTTAACCTAAATTTTAACTAAATATATTTTTCAGAAGCACATGTACATCACCGTCTGACAGGATATAACAAACTAGATATGAAGAAAGAGTGACATCAGGTAACTCTGACTACAAAAAAGCTGTGAAAGAGAAACCATTGTCATACCACTTTGCAAAGATGTAGCTTCTGCTACAGAGTGAAGTTTGACACCACAGAAATGTCCTCTAAGTGGACAAGGTTCCACTTAGGTCTTCCGAAGTGGAAAAGGTAGTTGTACATCAAGCAGGCAATTAAATCCTCTTGTTGATTGGCCTTCCTGAGTCCCATTCTGCCACTACTCTCCCTTCAAACACAGCCTAATAAATTGCATCTGTGGTTCAGAGAATCTTTGCTGCTTTGGAGAATGATTTATGTTCCCTAAACTCTTCATAGAACTCTTCTACACATTAGGATTCACTCATATTGTGTGCCAGTTTTTGCATGTGAAGTAGATCTTAAAATTGACTTTACCATCTGTGATGTCACTAATATAGCAGTCACTGAACTTCTTGAAATAGGATGACTATGAAGGATGCATCTATTTTGCCACAGATTTCTATAAAACAAAATGTTTTTCAGTAATTAAAGCTGGAGATGAACAAAGGAGGTACTCCGGGAAAAGCACAGATTAATTTAACCATAAATGACCCATTTAAGGGTTTTTTTCACTCAAGTAATGACTGAAGAAAATGAGTTCAGAGACTGATGAAGGATGCTGAATAGGTAATTATCGCTATTACAAACCTCTTATTTTAATTTGCAGGAAATGTGATTTGAAAATTAAATAGTACTTGATTATTTTAGGTTTCAGTATGGACTCTCTTTCAGCTGTGTCTAGCACTTTTGTTTCTCCAAATTTCAAGGACCTTTCTTTTCCCATTAATGATTGTATTAGATAACCAGAAGGATCCATTTTTCAACAGTATTATCTCAGCAATAAATTACATTTTCCTCTTGCCTCAGATTCCTGGTCTAAAGATCTGTAGGTGTTTTACAGGCCTTGGATAAAAAGAGATAATGAAAAATCTGGACACAGGTAGAGGCACACATAGGCTGATTTATGAGTGAAGACATTACATGCACCACAAAGCTTCTACTTTAAAATTAATAATAGATGAGGACAAGACTGCATGCCCTACAAGGCAAATGTAATCCACCTGTTTTGTACTACCCTTCACTTCAACTACCAGCTTCCTTCACCGTGTTTGCAATGATTTTTTCAGATTCCTCCCAGTTGTACTTATTCATAACAACTAAGTCAATGACAGTAAACACTGTCTGTATTCCCAGAGTGTTCTTTCAAATTTTTAACGCTCCAGTATTTTTCAAATCTCTGTTACAAATGTAACAGAGTCCAATGTCCAAGCATAAAAATCCAGACTAATTGACACTGGAGAAGTGGCTTTCCCACTCTTTGAATTTCTTCTGGTTTTGAAACAATTGAGAAGTAAAATTTTTTTCACGGAAATATTGCTTGGTCTTATTGATCTATTCCTACATTTGTTGAAGGATGATCAAAATAAAGATATGTCCCCTGTACATCAGGCAAAATATAGAAATTAACTCAAGTGCCTCTTCTGCAGGTGACTTGGAACCGTTAAAGATCATTTTGATGTTTGCCAGTTGGTTGCAGGAATACACAGTAAGGAGTTGCAGAAGGCTGTGTACAACAGTAGGCTACAAATGAGAAGATGCTGCATCCAACCCTTCCAAATATACTCTGTGGCAAATTAACCCAGTGTCCTTGCAAAATGAACTGTGCCACCCTTTTCTGCTTCAGACACTCTAGCTTTAAAATCAGACAGAACTAAGACCTTCCTGCTATGAAGCCTAGTCAGGCTCATTCAAAAAGCATGGTGGAGACATGGCACACTCTCCCAGAGTGGGCCTGAGAGTGAGCAAATGGCACAATGCCAGTCCCACCAAGTAGAGACACTCGGAGGCCATTTGCCCGAAGGGATGCCCTCACCACACAGAGATGTAGCAAACCCTCTCTAGCCATGACATCTTCACAACACCCGCTTGACAACCCAGAGTCTGGCCACAAACCCATGGTTCTGAATTTATGCTGTGGTCTTACTTTATAGGCCATGGTACTGGAATGAGTGGTAAACCAGAAACAGCTCAAATATAGTGAAGTGTGAATTTTTGTTGAATGCAATTGGATGGGTTCGTCAACCATAACAATTTTTTGGAATAATTAACTGTGCTGAATTTTTTGTTAAAATAAAAGCCCAACATTCGTATGGAGTAATTACTGCAGTGTGAAACACATTTGAATTAGAACAAGATAACTTTGTCATTGGGTAGGTAAATTCATAGTGCCAGGGAACGTTCCCCTCCCCAGGTTCTAGGAATCATGTGCCTAGCAGTCTCCTGCAGCACACAGTACAAGCTACTATTAATAATATATCTAGAGCTGAACATAAGGTATGGAGGGAGTATTTAAAATGTTTAATTATTCAAATGAAGGAATTAATTGACTGTGCCTTTTTTGCAGTTCCACAATATTCCTAAACATCGTAAGAGCTCAGCATGCTAAGAAGAATATTATAATGTATCTGAATCTGCACTTCAGTTTATTCTCCAAGACAAGCACTAAGGAAAAACATTTTAAAATCAGACATTTGGAACAGAGCAACTGACTTTGGGGAAAAAGCATATCTATGTATATATAATGTATATATACACAAAATATGTATATAATATATAAAAACAAGATTGATAAATCTGATTCAATGGTGATGTTACTATGCCTATTCGACGTACAAAATGTGATGTAATACTATATCAACAAGCTGCACTTCACTACAATATTTATGACAGTTCCTTTTAAACTCATCAGTTCTCAAGCAATTGTAAACTAGTCTTATCTGCCACTGTATTCTATGATAATTTCTGCAAAAAGTATTAAAGAATTCTGAACTGGTGAGAATTTGCCAGTGCTGAACTTCTAGCAAAATAGCATTCATTTTTATACTTCCAAGCTTACCTAGATGGAGATCATTGCATTCCTTAATGGAACAGGCAGGTGGGAAAGCAAATAATCCCATTTGCTTCTCTGGAAACCTTCAAGACTAATTCTTATCCAGAGAAGGTCAAACTTAACTGAAAACCAGGTTGATTTACATACTTATTTTCAGGCAAACTATAGTAAACTGTAACTTTTGTCTGCCCTAAGCTTTCTCCAACAAATTTTTTTGGGGCTGAGCAAACTGTTTGTATAAGGCTAAATTTCTTTCCTGTGTAGGTGCAGTTTTGTAAGCCAGTATTGTTAAACTGGAGTAGGGACCCTCCCACTACGCGTTTTAAATGATTGAGAGATCTGCACATGATCTGTTCATGCATTTGAAGTGACACAATAATTGAAGTCCACCTAGTGTGAAAAAGAATGGAAAGCTTGCCTAGGAACAAGTTGGGAAGCCTTGACCTGAAGAAGTATCTGTTACCTTGCTGTCAGCCAGAAATAATTATGTTATAAACAGGCTGGTACTAGAATTTCCAGTCTTTTCTCTTGGCCTCCAGAGCCAGAAGAAATCTGTGCAGTTCTGGTGTTACACTCTCTTTTTCTCCATCAGCTCCTCATTGGGCAAACAGGTACACTTTCTCTTAAAAAAAAGAGGGATCAATTCTTTACTAACAACCAGCAGAGAATACTTTTAAGGTTTCTGCCAGGTTTGCTTAATTGGACTCTTTGGATAAAAAAAGCCAGCATAGGGCTATGATAGCAGTCTCAAAGCTCTGATTTTCACACTTCAGCACTAATTTGCTTCTGGATAAACTTTGGTTAATCAAATTTCTGCAACTCAAGCAAATAAAGAGTGAAATTCACCCTGGCTGAAAGGAGCCCTGGTCTCATTCAGATCCATTAGAATTTCAACTACTAATATTCTCCCAGTACCTAGTGCTTCATCTTTTGAAATGGAAATGTTTTGGAAGCATCCAGGTATGTAAACAGATAAAATATTCCAGTTGCTAAAGTACTTTCAAAATTAATTTCGCAGTGAAAAATGTTTAGTGTTTAATTTTAATACACTCAATAACAGATTTATAAACCTTTGTTTATAAATGTCTGCTTTCCTCGCAACAACAGTTCTTCTACTTACTCCTAAGAATACTTTGTTCTACTGCAGCTGAAAGATTTGCACCTTGTCCATACCCACTCAGCCTTTGACTTATAATGAAGCTGCCAGAAAGGGCACAAAGTAGTGTAAAGCACAATGGCATTCTTGTACAGTGCAACTGGAATAAACTGTAAATTTAAAATAGCAGTGTTTACTATTAAAAACTTAGTAAATATCTTGAGAAAGATTTAGTGAATCAATGAGACTGCTATTTTTTTTCACACTTTTCCTGTAAGAAAAGAGAATTGTAGTATTTCTGGGTTCTTACATAATCTAGTCTAACAAGTATTTATCTCATCTTCTAGACAAAAAAATCAAACCTCTCATCCTTAAATAAATCCTATGTAAACAGAAAAAGTACAAGGTAGAAGTTAACTTGGAGGACTTTCTATCTGAGCTTCTGAACAATAAATCTCACCTGAACAAATATAATAATACTATCCTGGGTAAAACTTTCCTAAACTGACTGACCAGACAGGTAAATAATTTTTTTCCCAAGAAGGAGAGCTCACATTTATTTATCAGATAGGGTTTTAGAGGAGTTGGGTTTTTTGCAAGAGAATGATCTATCATATGGGTGTCATTTCTGAAAAAAATCATGCACCTCTTATACAGTCTAGACTAAACCAAAGTAAAGAGCGCATTTTGTAATTTCTGCAAGTAAATTCCTAAAGACCAACAGGACTCAACAGATTTTTAGGACAAAATCATAAACTTGTTGTGGTGAACACCATGATGTGTGGGGGAGGAGGGAGAGGTGCCAGCTGGATCCATCATCTATCTTGGCATTTATGCTGCGTTCATCACCATGGTATCAAAACACCTTTACAAGTTCTCAGTGTAACCACAGTAAAGGATCTGTAGTTTCTCCTTGTGTCCTAGGAGGGATGGCTTTGTTGTTGTTGCTATTGTTATTATTATTGAACAAGCAGATGAAAATAAGGGATTTTACAGTTTATTCTGAAGGAGCTGAGATTCCTCAGGGAATCAGCTCCACAGCTGTATGTCAGTTGCCAAGAAAATGGTATCTGTCCATGGTATAGAGATGACCCTTCTCTTGTCCTAGAAAATATCAGCTGTACTTAGTGAAAGGTCATGAAGTCAGTGAGAAGGAGCCCTCATCCTCTTACACAGGGCACAGAGAAGATACTTAGGATGGATGGAGGCAGGAAGGTGGAAACAAGAGTTATTGAATACACTGCTGTTTTTTCTTGGTTTCCCCAGCAGTGCAGGCAGCTTCCCTGAGCATATGTGCCAGAGAGCTCTCCTTATCCCTGTGCCAGCAGAACGTGCCTCCCTTGGGCTTCCATGGACTGATGCACAGAGAGACTTGAGAGCTGGCTGAATACATTTTCAGGAACATACAGCAGATGCACTGGAGCTTAAAGCTGTATTGTATGTGGAAACATGATTTCCTTAAATATTTCTACATTTTCTCATATAAGAAGTATCAGAATGTGGCCTTTGTATTTTTGTCTTTAGCTCTTCCTGTTTTCTTCTGTAGCCTTTAATGTTAGATTTTGCGTTTGCTTTCATTATGAAGAACACTTGCATTATAAAATTACCCCATTGAAAAAAATAGAATATTATGTCCTATAAAGGACATCTCAATGAGAAGAAACTTATAAAATCTTGAGCCTTAGAGTGAAATCTTCACTCCATTGACTTCAATGGTAATATTCCTGTTAATAATAATGAGTCAAGACTATGCATACAGCAATCAATAACTAATTAATGATAGTCCACAGGCCCAATACTAAAAAAATCCTGTGCAATGAGACAAAAAGACTGAAAACTGGACCCAGGCTGAGGCTTTACATGGAGGATCTATTTCTGATCTTGCTGTGCAAATGTTTTAGTGTTTTCTTTTTTTTTTTTTGTTAACTTGAGCTAAACATTATGACAGAAACAAGTGAGATAATTGGGTATTACGAGATATCTGCTCTTTTTCACTTATGGTCATTTTATGTGTTGAAATATTTGCATTGTTTATGTAGGAAAGTGATCCTATTGTTCAGCCATCTAAATTATCTCTTTGTACATCATATTATCAAGGCTCACTTCAATTGTTCTAGTTTGCATAGAAATTATGAGCAATTTCCTTTTAAATTTTGTTATTTTTCCTTTTTAAAGAAGATCAATCCCTAAATTCACAGGGAGAATTTGTTAAACTGGAAAATCCTATTTAAGGGTTCAAGGTGTATAAAAATGACAAAATTGACTTTAAAGAGGCCAGCTTTTTGTTGGGTGTGTGTGAGTGAATGACAGACTAATTCCCATGCACACACGAGAAAATTGTGAGTTGTCCTTTTACCAAGTATTCTGTTACAACTGGCCCTATATGTGTGTGTATATATATATATCTGTAACTATATATAAGAGTATATACATATGTATATTTCCATATTACACTGAAATACTCCTTTTACAGCTTCTTTACATTTTACTCCTAAGTTACTTGCCTATATCAATTACAGATTAAACAATCCATTCTGAAACTGTACTCTCAGATACCAGCGTTTTGTGATAAAACTTACTGTACTCTGCAGTAATCTCCAAAATATATGTGTTGGGGAACAGATATCTTAAATATGTTATTAGCATTAGATTATATTTAGCAGGTTAGAGATAATCTGCTGATTTAAGTAAATACTACAACAAAAAGATACCACAAGAATCTGCTGTCAGCATCTTTTTGCGCCACTTCTTAAGACTCCCTGATGTGCATTTCACATTGCAGTTAAAATCCTTTTATTTGTCCTATTATTTATCCAGCTATGGGATCACTGCACTTTCACAATAATAAAAAAACCTCTATGCACCACAAAAAAATATTAAAAATGTTCTGCTACACATTATTTACTCAAAGCATTAACTTTTCAGTTTAATATTGGCTTTATGCAAAGAGCAAAGAAATTAGATTGACACCTTTTCATTTGAGATAGTATAATAGAGTACCTAGACAGATGTTCTAGATAGATATTGCATTTATGTAGGTGTAACAGAGTTGCACTGTGATCAGAAATATCAACGATGAATGCTGTTAGCATCAGAATGCTGTCTAGAAAGAAAACATAAGTAATGGCATTTACTCTTCCACCTTGAAATCTTCATGGGTTTTTGACCCATCTGTCAGCATACTGGTTGATAGGTTATTTCTTCTCACTGGCTACCATGCCAAAGGACAGAGAAGCAAATCCCTTTGGAGCCAGCTTTAACACTACTCTTTACAGTTGGCTGTCAAGTGGAGTCAAGAAGGGACAGTTGCTACCATCTGCCTAAAAGCGCGGTCTGGAACCTGCGTGTGTATTTGTGCACGTCAACAGCTTTCCAACATATGGGCCTAAATTTAGTTTCTGAATTCATTATTGGGCTTTCAAATATGTGACCCGGTTTTCAGATGTACTGACCACTCAGACATCTGGTGGTTTCATGTAAGCTGTGATTATTCAGCATCTCTTGAGCAAAATCACTCAGTACAGTTTCCATTTTAAATCAATGAGAAGACAGTTGTTGAATTTAGTAGATACTCAGTTGGTCCGTGGATGTTTAACCTTTGGCAAGCACATCTGACCCTCTTGGCCAGGCATACAGTCACATAAGTGAATCTGATAGCCACCTGAAAACTGGTGACAGTATCACCTGACACTGATAACTGTGTCATAGAATTAAAAAGGTATCGCAGAACTCTGACTGTTATTACTTTGTACCTCTTATTTCATCTGTCTCGTGACTTAGCATTTTAAAATCCTGAGCATCTTTTTAACAGCATCCTTTAAAAATGGAACTGTCAAGTGAAATTTTCTTATTCATAAATCTGAAAGTTCCTGCATCTATATATTAGTACTATATGTAAGACTCAAAATACATCAAGCTCCTGATGGGCATGTTGTGACAGTGATACAGGGAGACATCATTAAAGCTTATTATCAGGGAAGCACACTAAAAAGGTCTAATTTTCAGTAAGAACTTTTGATTTTGGTTGCTTGACAGAACATTTTGGAAGACATGCAAAATGTATGGTGGCTAAAATATTTTGTTAGTTAAGTAATACAGTGACTTTACATTTCTGTGAAGAGCAAATTCTTCACTTCTGAGGTTTACAGCTCACTTCTATAGCCCTTGAGGGTTATTAGTGCTGAAACTGGCAGACTTTGACTCATCAATTTGATTTCTTATTCTGCCTTCCACCCATGGATGTTCCAGGCCTGAAGAATGCACATTGTAGACTAAACTTGTCTACCTCTTTATCTCAGTTGCTGAGGAGTTTTAGAAGAGGTATTGGTTAGATCAGCTCCTCAGCTGGTCTAACATATGCCAGAATCAAACAGCAGAGGATCAGAAAATTTTCCCTCTTATGTGTCCTCTTCTGTATCGAAGCACAGCTTCTCTATGCTCAGGCACAGTATACAGCCTATTATACTCACTTCAACCTTGACAATTTTTAATGCTATTTTAGGCCTGTTTAGAAAGGCTTCCTTTCTGCCTTGAAAAGTTGAACTCTTGGGAACAAAGGTGGTTTGCTTTTCAGCTGGAAGGATACAAAAGCAGTTCCAATTTTTTGATCCTGTGTAGCCTTTTTTTTTTCTTTTTCTTTTCTTTTTGTTTTGTTCACAAGATATTTTGTTGGCACAAGTTTGCAATGATCTGCAGGGCCTTCTTTGTCAGCTGCAGTAATCCTCAGACACCCGGTCAATCATACCAGATCTAAATTCCGTGTCAGTCTAATTTACAACAAGCAGAAACATACCTTGTTCACAGGTACTTGCAATACTGCTACAACTCAAAAGTAACATCAGTTTTGCCAAAGAGAGAAGCTGCCTGTCATCTTTCCTTGTTCAGGATCAGAGCAGTATCTGTGCAACAGGCAAACCCGAGGGCACAGCTCATTTTTTAGCTACACTGCTGGAAGCCGCTTTAGACATGTTGACACTTATTTCCACTGCTGTATACTGAAGACATTTGCACTGTACATGTATTTCCTCTTGTATATTTATTTGCAAGTACTCTATTTACATGCTACATTTATCTGATTTTTTCTGGATGTCCTTTGAATTAAGCTGAAGCTACAAGAACTCTCAGGATTTCATGAAATCCACTCCAAATGTGGTTGCTGTTACTGCCTGCCTCAAACCCAACCCATGTAATTACTACAGTTTTGGTTTTACAAGAAGACCGAAGAGAGAAATATTAGGTTATAAAGGTAATTTCTACATTATAGAATTGCAATAAATTATATACCTTCTCAGTAAGCCATAAAACCAAGTCTCTCATGGTTTTTCATTCATGCAGCACCTCTTGGCTCATTAAAATCTCTTGATGGTATTTTTTGAGACCTGATGGCAATAACAAAGAAGTGCTCAATGTTTGTGAGATGTTCCCATTAAAATTGCTATGAATCCATGAAATTATAAGAACAAGCTGCTTCTGTCCTAATCTGTATGTGCATCTTTTTTAATGAAAAGGGAAAGGTTAGTTAGAAGATGTGTGCTCACTATTTATAAAAGCAGAAGTATATTTAGTGTCAACACAATGCAGGTTGGGATGTCACACATTGCTGCACTGATGTACTAATGATTGCAGTTATTGGTTAAAAGAGCAAAGGCTTATGAAGTGTTTCCTGTGTAACTAAAACCAAATGCATTTTAACCATCCAGCAAGACTAATACCACTGGGGAAGGACACTGCTCATAGAGGAGCAACAGAACTTGGTAGACACTAATGGGGCTGTCTGATCTATGCTAATTCAAGAATATAGAGCTGTTCAAAACAAAATTCTGTGTTGTGTGATTCAGGGTGTTTACAATATTTGTGAACCATAGGACTTTTTTCAGTATCTATAAACATTATGTCACTTGTAGCCTCCTTGTTAAAACACACTTCTTTAACTCTTTCTTTAAAGAACTCTTTCTTCAACTCTTTCTTCAACTCACATCTGCTAAGATACTTCTTTCAGGCCTCAAGCTTCTCTAGTGCTGCCCAGCAGACATCTTCCACCACTGAACTGTTCTTTTAAAGGGTGATTGCAAACCTGCTGCCACTTGGCCTGGCACAGAACAATCATCACCTCTTCCGTTCTCCAGCCATGATACATTTTGTATGTACATCCAGACACTCCACTACAGCATGAAATGACTACCAAGGAAACAGACATTGACTGCCTCATTCTAGTTTCCACATGACATTTCTTATCACAAAATACCTTTCACATCAATACTGCCTGAGATCAGGCCTGTCTAGCTGCTTTTTTTGACAGATATTCACAGCTCTGGAATGTCTGTTAATAATAATGATTGAGCTATAGGGCATTTCTTGGGAATTAATGATTGGCTAGAAAGCTCCATTGACTCAGGGCTCAACAGAGGACTATTCTCTCTGGCAGGTAATCAGTCCCAGGGAAATACTCAAAGGTTGCATCAACATTGTTATTATCAATAAAAATTAAAGATAGAATTTTGAACATAATAATTGCAATTGCTCCATATGTTCTAGTTGTTCTATACTCTTCATATTTGCCACTACCTCAACATTCAGGTTAACTCACTGACTTTCTCTCCTAATTCTACTCTTTTTCCAACTCTCTTATTTACATAAAAAACCCTGCAAGAATCAGTTCTATGTACAATTCCACACAGAATTCAATATACAGAGTATGGGTGTATATGCAGCTTCCATGTGACATGAGTATGCATTGCTACTGAATTTACCAGAAGAGGTGTCTATTTTCTAGGTTAAAGTTGAACAACAAGCATTTCCATTGATTCACATTGTCTTGGTGAAAACAAGTCAAAGAAATTAGAGGGAAAATGTAACAAGAATTTAGTATAAGATTGCTGCCTAAAATAAGAATTCCATTTAATTAAATGGATATGCACTTGAGTAAAGAGAAGTCTGTAGATTCAGGTTGAAACATTCATCCTCTCAGTTATTTCAGAGGCAAAGAGCATTCCTTATGGGATAAATCTGTGGAAACGTAGGTAATTATTACTTGCCTTAAAGCAATGTCAAAAAGAGAAGTCTTGAAATTCTTGAAGTCTTGAAAGTGGAAGATGATGGTGCTAAACTGGGAAGTCTTTCATGTTTCTCAACTTGTTAAGCACAACAAATAAATGAGACATTTATTAACTGACTTTAGTGAGAAAAGCTTTATAAAATCACACAATGACCCAATAAGTGCCTCAGTACTGTCTGTAATACTCATTTCTCTCAACTAGTTTTATTTCCATTATTGTAATTAATGGGTTTATATTTTGGTCATGCAGGTGTTCTTAGAACTATATGCTATGAAGCCATTAAAGCACAATGCCACAGGTCTAGTAAAAAGGGCTTGTGCCCCAGTCTAGAACAACTCCAGTTCACTTTTAGAATTCTAAGACATGGTACAGCTGAAATAACTTCACTGCTAATACAATTAACAGGCAGAGAGAGCATAACAACTAAAGTAACTTATAATTAATTAAGGATAGCATGATTTATGGGTTCTGGGTTCCATGGGTCTGATCCAAAGTCTCTTGGTGCTATAGGAAACATTTTTTTCAAGGAGGTTTGATCACCCTCCTGCTTTTCCCAAGCACATGCCACTAAAGGTTGAGTTCTGATCTCATGGACCTGAATCCCACAAATGTCAGGTTCTAGCCTAAATCCTTCTGGCTTCTTTTTTGTAGGGGAATTCTTAAGGAAAACCCTAGGAACTCAGCAAAACAAGAAACTTGTACCATATTTAGTCAGGATTAATAACCCATAAAATAAATCGGTTTTGGATGTTATTATTTCTGCACATGTATAGCACTAATCATGCAAAATATTTAAGCAGCTTTTTAGCCGTCAAATCAACAGGGAAACTTGCATAATCTTAAGTGCTTGACGGACTGGGCCTTAAATGTCTCTAGATGCAATAATAAGTATGGAAAAGATTCATTTTGTGCAGTATTTTCAGCACAAACTGCATCACAAAGTGTTAAATAATAAATAATAGCAGAGAGAAGTATACACAAGGGAGGAATGATATGATTTCAGAGGAGACTTGAAAGAGGATGTTGATGAGGTGAAGGTTTTAAGAATTAAATATTAAAACCCAGAAAGGCTGGTTTTTGGCTGGGACTGATTGTTTTTCTCTGCTGAGAAATAAAGGGGCTTTCTAACCTACCTCCTGGACAAAGATGCCAGGCTTACTGTCAAACCGTTCAGTGGAATCATCACTGTACTTAGAGTCTATTTTTAAGAGAAGGCAAAGGATCGCAATTAGCAAACTACAGCCCTCTCCAATTCCAAACGTCTGCTTTGTCCTCTGCCTCACCTTTCTGTTTATTCACCGCGTAACAACTCCACACGGACTTGGCCCAAGTTCCTGAAGAGCGCCAGGGATGCAGAGGGAGAGGGAGGGCAGCCTGGCGTGGCAGAGCCCCAGCACACAGCCTTCCCCAGAGCCAAGGGCAGCCCGCAAGGCCACGGCAAGGCACTCACAGACATGCCCCAAGGAAAAGGGAAGCGGCTTTCAGCACCAGCCCACACTGTTAAATCACGCCATAGTGGGCTTATTTCCTACATTTGGTGGCAGCATAGTATTCAGGATAATATTATTGCTACTTGCACAGGTTACTGCCGAACCAAACGACAGAGATGAGAGAGTTAAGTAACAGAGATGGAGAGTGAATCATTAAAAAGTCTTTCCCAGAGTCAGTTCTCTGTTTGGGGGAAGTTATTTCAATTCTGTATCTCGCAAACAACACGCTGCCTCACTGTGTCCTCTGGAGCCAACTGACTGACATTATAAGGAGATTTTAAAATAAATGATGTGCAAGAGCAGCTCATGTTTAGCAGACAAAGCCCCGGTCGGCATCACGCACTGCGAGCACCGCTGTACCTGTGCTCGGTGCGCCGGGGCCAGGGCAGCGCCCGCTCCCGCCCGGCCTTAGCGGAGGTGCGGCCCCATGGACGCCGCTCCGCCCGCGGCACCTGCCTTTGCCGCGCAGGTGAGTGCGTCTCCGGAGAGCGCTCGGAGAGGAGTTCCCGGGAGAAGGAGCGCTCTACTCAGCGGCAGAGGGGCTCTCCTGCCGCGGAGCTGCCCCCGGCCCGGCTGCCCCTTACCCCGCTCGGAGCGGGGCGGGCTGAGGGAGGAAGGGAGGGAGGGGACGAGGAGGCGCTCCCGCGCTTTTGGAGACGCACCTGTGGGGAGCGCCCGCCGGGGCGGGAAGTCTCTTATGTAAGGGATGGCGGGGAGCGGGTGAGGGGAGCGAGGTGGGGGTCGGCTCTGCGGCGGGGCTGATGCGAGGGAGGGAGGAAGGGAGAAAGGGAGAAGTCGCCGGCCCCTCAGCGGGGCTGCCGCGGTGAACAGGCAGACGGGCAGCCCTGTCTCTGGCGCGCAGCTTCCCGCGGGCGCCTCAGAGGACGGGCTGGGCTCTCCGCGCTGCCGCCGCGCTCGCCCGCCCGCCACGGCGCATCTCCCTTCCCCGCCGGCTGGATGTCGCGGCGGGTCCGTCCAGCCTCCCGCACCCTGCCCTGGCAGCCCGGCCCCGGGCGGGGCTCGGCGGGCGCCGCGGGTGTCTGAGGGAGTTGTGCGAGAGACCGCGCCGGGCTCCGTGGGGGAGCGGAGGGTGGGTGCCCCCGGCGCCCCACGCTGGCACCAGGCTGCGCAGGGAGGCTCCTCGCTCGCCCTCTCTCCTCCCCCCCGCCCCTGCAGCGCCCTCGCCTCAGCCCTCCCGCTGGCGGCCCCTCCACGCCCCTCTCGCCAGCCCGGCGCGGTGCCCCGCACGCCGCCGCCGCCACCTCCACCCCTCGGTCCTCCTCCTCCTCCTCTTCCTCCTCCTCCTCCCGCGTTCCCTCTCACGCGCACTCCGCTCCACAAGTGCCGTGCGCTCGCTGCTCCGGAGCGGAGCGGGGCCGGGCTGCGGACCCTGCCCGGCCCGTTCGGGGCTGTCCGTGGTGCTGGAGGCGAGCGCGGGCTGAGCGGACGCCCGGCCCCTGACGGAGCCCCTTTATGTTCAGCTCCTGGCGCAGCGCAGCATCCAGCAGCTCGAGCGGCGGCGGCAGCAGCATCGCTGAGCCGGGGCTGGGAGGCAGAATGGAAGGCTTTATTCGGCTGCTCTTCGGCTACTTGGTGGCGGACCTTCTCACGCTGGTGTGTCGGGCTCAGGAGAAAGCTGGCCAGCAGCTGGGGAGCTTTGTGGTGCTCTCGGGAGGAAACCACTCCAGCCTCGGGGAACAGATAGACCCCTCCGAGCCCCCTCCCACCCCAGACTTCTGCAGGGGCTACTTTGACGTGATGGGGCAGTGGGACCCCCCCTTTAACTGCAGCTCGGGGGAGTTCATCTTCTGCTGTGGCACTTGTGGCTTCAGGTTTTGCTGCAAGTTCAGGAAGACAAGGTTGGATCAAAACACCTGCACAAACTATGAGACGCCGTTGTGGATGAACACTGGGAAGCCTCCGTCCCGCATAGATGACCCTCTGCATGACCCTACCAGGGATAAAACCAACCTTATTGTCTACATCATCTGTGGGGTTGTAGCAGTCATGGTGCTGGTGGGGATCTTCACCAAACTAGGGCTGGAGAAGGCACACAGACCCCAGCGGGAGCACATGTCCAGGTAAGGCTGAGTGCCAGGCAGCAGGGTCCCCTTCCCCCCTACCTCCTGCCCAGCCCCTAGAGAGGAGAGAGGAGCCCATGTGTCCCTGCCAAACAAACAACTCCTGCCAGGCAGGCTGCATTCCCCTGCAAGGTGGCCGAGAGAGACCAACTTTGCTGAGCAGAGCTTCTGTGGTGCCCCCAGCCCAGGTTATCACAGAACATGCATATTGAGGAAGACTAGGGATAAATGTGGAGTCTGCACAGACAGTAGTCCATTTTTATCTGCAGTGCCTGACCCTCTCCCTAACAAGATCCAGCAAGTGTTCCCAGATATACTGTGCATAAATAGAAGACCAAAATTCTGAAACCAGCAAGACTGAATTATAGAAAGCCTGATGTGTTCCCTCTTCCAACTGTTTCAAAGATTGGAAAATGTTTTTACTTCTCAACAGAAGGATGTAAACAAATGCCATCTCACCCTCCCTCTCCAGCTGCAAAATGGTTTTGGCAGGACCTTCCCTACTCCCCCAGCCCTTGCAAGTGTGTGAGCTATTTGTAAAATTTCTAAGCTGTGAAAATGAGTCAGGGTGGAAGGGAAGAGGAAGATACAAAAAGGAAAAGCTATTGTAGAATTTCTTAACATTTTTTCGGTTACTGTTGAGAGGTAAAAAATGGAATATGAAAGTCTTGTCTCATCCATGCGTGTGTGTGTTCTAACTCTATCTCCACGGTGTAATGGCTGAGTTATATCAAAGAGAACCTCCCCCACCTAGAGTTAGGCATGCTGTGTACCATCTACTCCAGATCCTGGCTGCCTAGTGGTGGGTAGGCAGGTGGGCAACTCGGGACAGAGCCCAATGGCTTTAACAACATATTCCAAACCCAGATTGTCACAGCAGTTCAAAATCAAGGCATAACACATTTGTCAAGTTTGCAGCCTGTCTGATTCTTTATGCTAATCCCAGGCACATGAAAGTAAAGCAGATGGGGGAAAGGCATTAAAAAAGGCAAACAGATCCATTAAAGAGTCTAAATAGATCCCAGCATATTGGGCAACTTTAGTGATGAAATGCAATGAAAGGATACCTTCTACTGGACATGCAGTGTGGCAGAAAGCTTCCTCTTGCCCTGACTGCTAATGGTGTAGCTCACAATCTTTAAAGCTTAGATGAAGAGTCATCCTTTGAAAGACAGTCCGAGAGACCAACTCAACACCTGGAGCCTAATTTTTTTACTGAAGTTTCTGCATGACTTTTTGATTAACTGCTTATCCTGAAATGAACAGAGAAAGTCACAGAAATACTCCTGCAAATGCATCACCAGTCCACGAGCTATTATTTGCTATTTATAAACTGGCTGATATGGATATGCTTTTACTATTGAGGAAAAAAGCACATTGCAGAAATTTTAGTCAACTTAACAGTGTGTGTCAGTGATACTTCTGCAAAGATGGTTTTTGTTGAGCAAGGTATGATAATCCTTTAGACATTTTGAATATAAATTGAGAAAAATAATACATGGGTCCCAATTTATTTTTTAAATCTTAATCTACAGAGCTTGTTTGGAAAAAGCTCTCTCTTGCTTCAGTCTGTCTCTATAGTGTCTTTGTGCAGGCAAAAAAGGAGGGCTCGTAACAGTCACAAAGCCCAGAACCGAGTGAAGTTATAGCCATGCCTGCAAATTATGGCTTAAATAGGTCCTGTTTCTATGAGTAGAAATATTTGCTATCTAAAGTGCAGGTGTGAAGTATTCTGAAAGGATATTCTGTCTCGGTTTATGGAAATAGAATTATGGGGGATTGGAAAATCATTCTGATATCCTTCAGTCATGTATGCATAAAGATTAGGTTTCTGAAGTGGGTCTTAGCAAAGGTCGTCTGCTACCTCGATTACCTAACAGTGTCTGTGATCTTGTACATGAAACTGTTCAAGGCAGGATTATATAGAAACTTGGAAAGTCATGATCACATGGAAAAACAGTCACCCACTCAGTACACATAATAGCTAGTCATGTTCTGAAAAAGCAGATCTACACCTTTTTTTTAAAAAAACCCCAACGTTCTCACACTCCTATTCCAGTTGTGGGGTGGGTTTACCATTAATTTGAAAAGGAATTAGATTTGTAAATCCCTTTAGCAATCTAAAAATATATTCATTGAGTGAAGAATTGAAGTAACCTCTTAGTCTTCAAGTGAGTGTATAACTGAAATATTCAGTTCTAGCTCATTTTACACTACTAATGTTCTGAAAAAAGGCTGCAATGCTTAATAAATAATTTATCTGTTCAAACAGTTAATAGTACCAACAATTAATATAATATGTAGGCTATGTTCATAGTCACCTTCTTTTATAACATTCATCACTACAATATCAGAGAAACAAAACAAGAACACCTCCTACGTTTTTTTCCTGTACTGAACCTTATTAATAAGCAGAAGTTTAATGCATCGAGAGTGTTAGGTAGGCCAAAGCAAAAGTACTAAGTGTTACTCCATTTTGGCTGGCAGCAAGAAACACAGAGAATGATTTGTCATCTATTTCCTTAGCTAAGATTGTCTCCTTTCCCTTGCCTAGCCAGTGGCTACATGAAACATATGAATCTCCTTCATTTCTATGAACACATTCACCTAGGAAAGGGATGGTACTGCTTATCAAAAAAGACAGTGCATAATGGAAACAGATTTTTTTTTTATGTGGGATGATTTTTTAAGAAAAATGAACAATTGAGTACAACTGGTGTAAATGATATATTTCCATTTTTGATTTACTAAAAATATATAAAAATATGAACAGAGACCTGACACATAAGAACATTGACTCCTAAATAAGAAGCAAAACTGTGCCACACTTTTTAATTCCTTGCATTATTTCATCTTGCAGTCAGTAGATCTTCTGTTCAAGTAAGACAACTTCTTACACACTGGTGTGTGTAAGAGTGGTACAATGTTAATAAAGAAAAGTTTTTTTATTAACTGATCATAGTTTCTATACAACTGTCTTTCATTAAATTTTGTTTACTACTATACCAAAGCAAACCAAGAACACTCCATTAACTTTTCTGAATTTTCCTGAAATATTTGACAATGAAAAAAGCATTGTGGAAATGTATTTAATTAGTGAAAACAATCCATAGGAAAAAATTCTCTATTGGGCAAGTCCCTTTAGAAAAGAAGTCAAGACTTGTCCTTTTTTAGAGAGCTTGTTACTTCCTTTTGTTTTGAGGAAACAGGCCAGGTATGGCATTGTTGACATTTTCTTTCTGTTGGCACGGAACTGTAAGTCTGGAAGATGAAAAGAGAGAGGGGATTACAGTATTAACTCTGCATGGTGTATTTCCTTTTAGACCTCGTGTGTTTTGTTTCTCCTCGTTTTAAAATTTGTTCCTTGATGTTAAAAGGAGATAAGTATTCCCTTCAGCTACAGTGTCCAAGGCCAAGCAGTAATAGCAGTATCCAGAGTAGCTCTTCCTTTACGCTCCCGTTTTTGAGGAGAATGGGGAAATCAGATGGTGTAGGAGGGAGCTATGGCAAAGGGAGGGAACGTGGCAGTGTTGTGCATGAGAGGACACAGATTTGATCTGCCTGCTGAAGCAGACCAGGAGCTTTGTTAGGCATATGAGGGCAGCACGTTCTTGCTGCTTGAGACTACACCAATGGGCCTTCCAGGCTCCATCAGTTCAAGTGGAGAATTCTCTCTCAAAAATGAATAGAAAATGAAAAAGCTTTCTTCTCTGTTGCATGGAGGATATTATTCTGTAAATACAACTGCACCTTTGTCTTCTTTAATCCTTGTAGAGAATGTGCAAACAAACCAAGAACTGAAAGGACAATATTTAGAGTCATGCTCTTATGCTGTAACTCCTGTTTTTTGAAACAGTGCTTCTGACAGTGTGTTAGGAGCCTTCCAAATATTGTGAACCATCTGAGCTCTTCTTTCTTCCTTCCAAGGAAGAAAGTGCCCAGTGCTGAGCTCAGGAGTGAAGTCTTTTGTTGATCATTCAAAAGACATGTTGTTGGGGCCAAAAATAGCCTGACTTGCCAAAATCCTGCATCCTATGTGTGAAATTATTTCCCGTATGGGTTTCGACCCAGTTTTGGAGGCAAAATATGACAAGTGACCTTTCATGAAATAACCTGTGTTTCAGCTTCTTTCAGCTTATACCCACAAGGGAAATGCCTGGCTCCACATGCTTTATAACACCCCAAACCCAAAAAGAAAAATCTTATGGCAAGAGAAATGCTGAAGTGTGATACTTGGATAGTTCTGGGCCATGAACTCCTACGTAGGTAACACTTCTCTGTTTTTGTAATGTGACAGTCAATATCACTGCACAGGTCTTAATGATACTTTTCCCTGATTAGAAGGTTATCTTGCACTTTGCATTTCCTTAAAAAAATCATTCAGTATAACATAGGTGTAGATAAAGACCCTCTGTGTAAGTTTAACTTTTCAATGGGACTGACTATAACAATTTCTTCAGATATTAGACAAAATATATATGACTATATTTAGGTGAGACAAATGCATGAAGGTATTATAAAAGTCTCCTGGCCTATGTGGAATTTTTCAAAGCAAACATCTGTTCAAGGATTTTGTCATGTACTGAGGAACAAGCCTCCTTTTATCCACTTCATTATATGGGCAAATCCCTAAAAGAAAAAAATGCAGGTACAGCATTTCCTTTGTACTTCAGTGATACTGAAGCTGCTACACATTTTTAACTTTCTCTGACATCAGTGGAGAATAAGGACATGCTCTCAGTTATATGAGCTGTTCTGCCCTGAGAAGACTGTACAGCTTTGGCTAACACAGTATAAACATAGGTGCTGTGTTATTAAAAATAGAACTTGATGCTGAGTAGTTCATCTTTTCTTAGTACAGAAGGAGTTGGACAGGTACTTCCTTAAAAACCATTTGAAAAAAGCCACCCTAAAATGGTTGAAAACTTAACATTTTTATAGACAGACAGTAGTTAATCTGCCATCATACATGGTGTTCTTTAAAGTCTGCAGCAAACAATATTTATCATCAGATTAAGAGCCATGAGGAAAGGATTTCTGAAAATCCACTCTCACAAAGTTGGGAAATACTTAGATCTCACAGTTTTAACTCCCACACTGGAGTTAGGAACTTTCGTTTACTTTTCTTCCCTTCCCAGAAATGTGTCCAGCTGTCTCTAGAATTAGAATTAATACTGATGTCAATAATTTTCTCTGTATAGAGACGTATTTGCATAAATTGACTAGATATTAATAGTTTTGGTCCCCACTGATTTTAAATTGTTTTGCAATATAATGCTTTCCTTTTGCATCATTTCTACATGTCTTTGTGAGATCTCTTCTGTTGAATTTTTATTATTCTGCTATGTAGGCCAGCTCTGCTATTTCTGCTGTATAAGCACTGCTTCAAATGGGAACATTACTCTGATACCATTAATCATTTGGTTTCTGTCTTCTGACCTTTTACAGGATCAACAGAGTATTCTCTAACATGTTGATCACAACTGTAACTAATATTTTAATAACATAATGTTAACCATAAACACAAGAAAACATCAGTATTGTTCAGCTGTGTACCCAAGCAATGTTCCAGCAACCTGAAAGCAAGACCCAGCTCAGGATTTCTCTCTGTAACTTAAATGAAGCTAGCTACTTTTTAATATTTAAAAGTATAGTGCTGCTTGATTGAGAAATCATCATGTCACAGAAGTACAGTGGAGGAGCTAGATGGCACTTGGCATGGCTTTCACCAATGAATGTGCTTAATTTATTTATTAGTTTATAAGCTAGTATTTCTTGATGCAGTATCTGGGACACTGTATATAATTTTGCAGAAAATTAAACTAAACTGGGCATAGTGCCCAGAAAATATGTCCGCACCATTAAAAAATTGCTCAAGAGGTCTAAAAATTAAAAACAATAAAACAAAACGGAGGTAAATAATGGTCCATGATGCATTGACCTGAATAGAAAAGATTTGCATTGAACCCTGAAGACACTGGTAACATGTACTACAGCCTTCCTTTGCCTAAGGCAACAGTTTCTGCAGGTGGGCCAATTATTTCCTAGTGCACAGTAGTTCAGCAGGTAGCTTGGCACATAGCTAAGGGCTAATCCTGCTCCTATGGAACTCTGGCAAAATAGCACAGACTCACAGACAGAGTTAGATGTTGCCATGCTGGGAGTTTCAGAGCTTAAAACTTCCTCAGTAACTCTGGATCTGTAGAGCTCATCCAGGTGTATGTGTTTATCTGTGTGCCTGAGGAGGGACTTACACTCAGCAGGATGCTCGACAGTGCAACTGGTCCTTAAACAGTACACCAGGGCAGGGTGAGTCTGTCAGACTGCCTGCAGCTCTGCAGAGCAAGCCCAGAACCAGCATCAGGCTGGGCCTGGCCTTACTTAGGAACCTTTTGCTTAATTCCTCTTTGCTAGCACAAAGCTTTCATCCTGTTTCTGAACCGGCTTCAAAGGAGCAGGGAGTGTTCCAGGGAGTGCAAGCTTTGCTCCATGTTAAAGACTAGGACACTCACGGAAGTCAGAAAAAGAGCTTTTTGATCTCCCCATCTGGATGAGAAATCCTTAAACCCCTGCCTGCTGGATTTCTGCATGGAAGTTATATGACTTTTCAACTCGAGTGACATTTTTGAATGAAAATTGTGAAGACCACTGTGTTGTGTGTTCTAGTTGCAACTGCATGTGTGAGAATTTCCTTTGCCAGGCCCTGTTGGTAATCTAGGTGTGAAGATAAGCAGTTTGTGAAAGGTGTAGACATGGGCTAGGTGCTGAGGTGCTCAGCTTAACCAAGATGGCAATAATGTTACTGAGCACATGCAGTGGCAGAACTCTACAAGTCTCAAGGAGCTTAAATTATGTTTCTCCAAAGCCAAGACACCTAAAGAGCTTAATGTGTTTCTGTGTTTTACTTCTAGCACACTAGACACCCTAAAAAGAGCCTTAGGTGTGAAGTCTCACAATGAATTTACTTCCCTGCATTTACTGTGAAGAGAGATGGTTTCTCCAGCAGACATTGTGATCAACTGCATCTCAAACAGAAATAGATCTTGGCACATATTGTTAACGTCTTAGAGATTTTGCAGATTCATTCTGGTTTTGTTTGGTTTTCAGGGCTCTTGCTGATGTTATGCGACCTCAAGGTCCTTGTACAACAGACCATATGGAAAGAGATCTAAACATTGTAGTACACGTGCAGCATTATGAAAACATGGAGACGAGGCCTCCTCCAAATAACTTACGTAAGTTGCGTTTTATCTTTATCAATATCTGGAATGCTGGCACTGAAATGAACATTATGAAACTAATATTATTGAATGTCAAATGAGGATCAACAGTACACAGGTTCTTGCAAATTAGAAATATTCATTATCTCAGAATCAGAAATATTTATTTTCCTAGTGCAGATTATTGCAACACAAAGAGAAATAAATTTTGAATAGGAAAATTAGTTATTACATTTAGTTTTAATTAATTTTCTTGGTTGACTAATATTGGTTTTGTATCTTTGTCTTCTTCTACCTGTTGTTTTTGCTCAGCTCATCAACCTTTGCCTTATTCTATGTTTTGTTATACCAAAATACAAACTGTTGTGGTTACGTGGAAACAACATGTTTCATAGGGCTGTAACATCCAGTAGCAGAGTGGTCTCATTAGGCTGCTAGATCATATCCACTAGTAAAATAATTAAATACTTCTCTGGATAGTATCAAGTTGTATGTGGTTTTCATTTTCTCAAGGGAAAGATGAGAAGAAGATTATTATTTTAAATTTTTCATAATATTTTTATTCTGTATCTGCTATTACATGTTTATGTTATGGAAGGCAAGAAAAAAGTCCACCTTGGAGCTTCAGAGGAGATGTGGTGACATTTCAAGTGGTTCTGAAGTCCTAGACAACCTATTTCTCAGTCTGTGTTAGAGCACAGTACAGATCTTTCTCATGCTCAGATACATACTCCTCTTGTGATGAACAATGCCACTGCAAACTTAATTTGGATATATCTTTATGTAACTTATATTCAGCCATATCTTAAAAATATATATATCTACATGCTTAAGTTATAGGTATATTTACAAAATCAAGTTCAATATATTTATAAAATAAAAAGGTATCGTTCAGGAAAGTTTAGCTTGTTAGGCAGCCGGTGGCTTTATTCAGTGCTGAAGATCAGTGTAGATGTGCATTTTACTGCAAATATACTTTTACTGCATTGGTGTTTGTATTTTGAAACATTTAAAGTATGTGCACCACTCTTTTCCTTACTATAGAAAGAAAATGTTTTTATATTTGGAGTTTTATTTGGACTGCATTGTGCAGATGTTGGTGCTTTTTTTTTGTGGAAGGGTGTAAAGACAATGGGAGAAAGAGCAGATCCACATGCTGCCTGCACTCCTGCTTTGTGGGAGAGGCTGATGGCCTTTCCTTAGGTGCATCCTTACAGAGTGATGGGAGAGAATTAAAGCTGTGCCCTCGAATAAAGGTACCACATACAGGGAGATGTGACGCCTCATCTGTCTGCCCTGCTCTCCAGCAAAGTGCTTCCACCTGGGGCTGTGCAGATGCACAGTGCAGAGAGGGAAGCACACACCCTACCTGTGTAGAAACATCACTTCTGGAGGGGAACCTAGGCTGCTGCCTCAGACAGAGGTGCTCTAGCACCCTGCAGCTGAGGTGCTTGACTTCTGAAGCGTTAAGGAGGATGGGAACATGCACTGCATCTCTTTGCTCTGTGTATCAGCTCCTTGCTGATGTTTGATCCTTCCCATGGCCACGTTTGCAAGAATGGTACCAAATAGTAATGAAGTTTGGGTCCATTATTTTCTTTCACATGTGAAGTGTTTATTCAGAATCCCAAGAAAGTAAAGAGGTTCTTGTGGCGTTGATTTTATCTAGATTTTTGTAATGATCACACTGAGATATTTTGCTTAAAACTCTTTGTATATACTACAATATACAACATAACACAGCAAGCCTTCAAACTCATTGTTTCTTGGATTTGAATTCAGATTTAAACCTTGCTTCTAGGAACTCTTGCATATAAATGCCACTCAGGGCCTCATAGTTACTGCATCAAGGAAGAAAAAAATATATACATTTAATAGGATGTTGGTTTATGCTGACCCCAGACATCCAAATCACCTCTGTCTCAGAATATGACCCTCTGGCACAGATGGAAGAATGACATGGGAAGCAGTTCTTGCACCACTGCAATTTACAACACAGAAGCACTGCTGCTACTTTGGAGCTGTCCTAATCCTTTGGGTCGTGTATAGGGGTAGTCCCAACAATGCTTCATATGCATCTCGGGCATTACTGCTACAGAAGGAAACCTCAGAAGCCAGCAGCTCTGATGGTAATTGTTTCAGTCTTTAATCAACTTTATGCATTAAGTCAATAATTTTGGATTGTTCAGCGCAAGGCTTCAAGTGGTGAAATTACTCAAGGCATTCCATAACCAATACTGCATACATTTACTTCATAGCAAGTGGATTGTTGTTCTATATTTGTTGACATTTTATGCTCATAAATTCATGTAAAACATGACTAAATGACCTGCTAGAATTAGCCAGAACATCACAAGTGATTGAAATTTGTTGGAAACATGCATTTATGGTGCAGGAAAAAGGATCTTTATATAAAGACAAAATTATTAAGACAAATTTTCCAAGGTCAGTATCTTAGCAAATCATAATTTTATAGTGAAGTTCTGGAACACTGCAAGAGTGGATATCACACACAGAAACTTTGACAGTGAAGCATTACCTACTACCAATGCTGGAAAAGTGACAGGCTTTTTCAGGGTACTTCTAAATAAGCAAATAAACCAGACTGAATCACAGCTTTCACAGAAATTCTATTCCAGATCTTTACTTATACAGAGAAAATTAAATAGTGTAAAATTATTGCCTCATAAACTTTAATATGCATTTTTAAAGTTTTCTAAGTTACCACTTTCTATCTACTTGCCATCTCATAATGAGACTTAAATATTTGAGGCTGATGTACTTTTCACATTGCTCCATAAATATGAAGATGGGAGGAGGAATTTCTTAGGCATTACATACCCCTTCCATGCTGTGTCTTTCAGAATACTGAAGACAAGCTGTTGAAGGCCAAACACTATTGAAAATGTTCTAATTTGAATGTTCATTTGCTCTTTCTGTCCTCTTGAAAACATTTTGCTGATGTTGCCAACACGTTCTGAAAGTATTTTGTGAAGGGAAGCTCTTTTGTCAAAATGACAAACTTCACGTGATCTCTCTGACACTGAAAATGAGTGTGTTTCTGTTTCTGGACTGTTTGTTACCAGAGGACAAGCATTTTCTCTGATGCCTGCAGCTATTTGCCAAAACTCACAGGCCAGTGGAAGGCCAAAAGCTCTTTTCAGAGTCTTGCAGTTTACTTAGTTTCTTGTCCCTTTGTTTTTGATATTCAGAAAAGAACAGGCATTTTGGACGTTCCTGAAAAACACAGGTTTTTTCTTTGCCCGTGTGAATCCAGACAACCTAGATGATTTTTAGTAAAAGCTATTTTGTCCTTAGTGGTTGTTGCCATAATTTTCTTCCAGTGCTGTGCTTTCCTTAGGATTGCTTTTCTGTTATTCCCCTTCATTCATACACATTAGAATGCAGGGGTGCTTTGTAAACAAGCAGTGGATTTCTATTATGAAGTGTAGCATTCAAGTCTTCTAACATGAGACGTTAAATAAAATAAAGTAAAAACGTTGTGTTAAAAACAGCAAACCAAAAGCAAACCTTTCTGCAGAATTTGAGTTCTTGTGTTCATCTCTGACTTTCAGGAATCTTAAGAAAGCAGCAGCATTCCAGGTATTCTTTTCTCTTCTTGTTTTGGGTTTTTTTTTTTTGTGGGTTTTTTTTTTTCTACTTATTGTGTTAGACGTAAGGGATTTATTTAACTTGTTGGGATTATAACAGTGATGGAGTGGGAGTTAGGAGGCTTCATAGCTACATCCTCATTTCTGAAACGTGATTACTGCTATTATTTCTGATTCATGATCTATGATAACACAGTGAAAAAATACTTCAGTTAGTGCAATTCACAGTCACTTTTCCCTAATAATCAGTAGAAGCTCTGTTACTCTTTCCCAATAACCAGCCTTGCACTAGTAAATTTTAACAATTTATGCAGGCTCCCAAGATAAAGGTGACTTTAAAAGAAAGCCAATTATAGATTAAGGAGGTTTTAAGATGAAAAATGCTAGCTTTTAGTTAGTTTGACATGTATGAATTATTTCTTTATTTTGAATTTAACTTAAAAAAAGTGCATTTTAAACACACAATTCAAAGAAGGAAATGTTGCGCTGTTTCAAATGGCCAGCTTTAACACTGGCTAAAGATTTGCAGCACATGTGATTAAAATGACCTTTTAAAAAATACATTCAATGTTGTGTTTGCTGCTGCATTTGACTGTCAGTTGTCCTGGATACTGACTCACAACAAATGCTAATGCTGAAAACAAAGCTATGCTATCTCCATAACTGGTGCCTTATGATAAGTTAACTTTTGTTTTTTCTTTATTTCTGTGTTGAGATGGTAGGCATTTAAATAGGAGGGTATTTTTTTAAGTCCTTGTACATTAGAATAAAAATTCTGTCTTGCATATCCCTGTTCATCTCCCCATTCCTGCACACAGAAGCTCAGCCTGTGTTTTCCAGTGACAGAAACTGTCACTAGTTTGACACTGTGAAAATAGTTAGAATTTGCAAGAATATTTTGCAGTCTTTCATCACTAGTGAATAAGCTTTTTTGTGTTGTTGCCTTTGGCAAACTAATTATTTTTATTTTTAACATACATAACATGTTTAAATCAGATGATTCATTGTCTTGCATTGCCTTGCATTGCCTAAATGTAATTCCTACCACTGGTCATTGGAAATAAGCACAGAGGCTTACTAAGAAACATTAGTAAAGAGAAGAACTGTTCAAAATGTAAAGCTCATGGAGCATATCAAACGTGAGAACTAATTTGCTTACACAGTAACTGTTGGACAATTAATTGCATGATATTGAAGAAGTGGTTGTTGGGGGTGTGCAGCATTACTGTAACTCTGTGTTTCTGGTGACAAGAGCCTTGAAATTCCCCCCAACCCTTGTTTGGACAGAGGGCTGCAAAATCCAAAGCACTGAGCAAATAACGTTGTTTGGCTCCTTTGGTGTCTGGGTTGTTTGATTACAGTGAAACGCATTTTTAGGCCTGGCTTTGTGCATGGGTCTAGCCCAGAGGAATTGCACTATTTTCATCATAAACTTTAACTGGCTGTTAATCTGCTCGCTTAGAAGGACAAGAGACTGAAAAGTTGAGCTGTGTAGACAGGGCCATGTTCTATGAGTAGAAAGATGGACAACACTAATAAGTTTTCAGCCAAGAAAAAGATAGTTTGAGCAGATTGACAGGAGTGAAGAAGTCCTGCTGATGGAGTGCTCCAAGACAGTGAGGAATGAGGGAGAATAAACTGGCCAGCTTAACTGGAGGATGTCCTTAGTTCACAAGAGTCTACAGTGCTGTGACAGAGGGGTCTTTAGTCAGCAATACCAGGAACTTGCTTACATTCAAAGCCTTATTCTTCACTGCCAGTGTGCAAAAACTCATTTTGCTGGGGTTTCTGTGATCTATACAGGAAACACCTGAATGTTATTTAAAAAATTCTGATAATTTAGATTAAATTCCTGAGCTAAACACAAGTTAACTTTCAGTTAACCCTGGGAAAGAGATACTTATGGCATTCTGATTGTAATATACAACTAAGAGGACAAAGTCCACGTTTAAGTGATACATTTTACAAACTAATCATCCAAGTAAGAGCCCACACTACTATCACCAGCCATGTCAAAAGAAATATTGTATATTTAAATATAAGTTCTATTTGAGGTTAGAAGCTGCAAGCTGCTTTGTCACAGCTATCTTGAGACCTTTTTAAACCTTTAAATTAATTTCTACATACTGACTTAAACTGAAATCTTACTACAAGTAAAACTTCAAAGCATTAGCAAATTAGTGATAGAATTTTTGTTAACATAACTGCAGCTATAGCAATGCATTCCAGATACCTAGAGCTCCCATGCTGGAAAAATAATTTCCTATATAAATGTAGAGTCTGAAAACCCATTCCTCTTGCAACTCAGTCACTGGAAGACAGTAATGTTTAATCAGTTCTGAATATGTGTTTAGCCTCACAATCATTAATATAAAATGTTTCTAATTTACATTCAGATTTTAATTCAGATACATGATGCTGATTTAGGAGAAGATGCTCTGAAACTTCTTGAAACACCAACGAATATTTTCAAGGAAGTTATTTACAACCTGAGAATGAGAGATTCTGGGGTTGTTTAGGAAAGACAAAAAGTAAAACAAATGGAATATCTCATTTGTCATTGACTGTTGGTAGATTTCATCAATTAAATTTTAAAAAAACCAGGATGATTTTGAAAATGTTACTATATATCATGCACAATATCTATTTATTTATAACTACACCAGTCTTCACTAAGTGTAGTATGTCAGAACTCTAGCAATGCTCCTACCAAACAGTTAACTCCATGCCTTTGGAATCATCCTGTTTGCTTAATCTGGCAAATGAAAAAAATGGAAAGCAAAAGCAATAGTAAACACAAATTTTGCATGAACAGGACTGAGGAATTTGGTTTGTAATCAAATCAAACTGTGAACTTAACATCATTGCATATGTTCAGTGGGTCTCTTCTTTGTTCTGAAATACTTCTTGTTGGATTTTATTGGATATTCTATGAGACTGTTACGGATCCTGCATGTAATTTTAGGCTTGAGTTGTATTGGGTAGGTCTTTATAAGCTTTGCTGCATATTAAGGATTTCCATTAGAACTGCACAGTGAAGTTTTTGCTCCATCTTTCTTCATTTATTGTACAATAAGAACAATGAGATTGGATTACTGCCTTGCATCCTATCATTTACTTCTATTCAGCTTTTAATTCAGAGAAATCATTTGACATATCTTAATAAACATATTCCTCAATGTAAAATGTATTTGGGAGAAATACAGTCAGTCACTGACATTATCCTTTAGTGGCAAGAATTAACATTATGGTAATCAAAATATTAAGAATATATTTTTGCATTTTATACTGCAGTTAAAAGGCGGAATGATTATTTAATAAAATAAAAGTATTGGTATGACAGAAGAGAGCATTGCTGTACCAGACTATTATATAGCAGCTTTGAGTCACACACCAGCAGACTTCAATAGCACATCTGAAGGATGAGAATCATTTTGCTGTCATTGGGGTGCAGAGTTGTACTTTGAAATGTTGCCCAATGGTACAGGGATGTATTTACCATCTACAAGATGAAAAGTTTAATATCTTTGGAAAGCAGTGATGTGTTTCCCTTGTGATTTCACTTTCGCTCTTTGCAATCTAAATTTTACTTAACGAATTTGATTAATGAGGCGCTATTCCTATCATATACTACTGAATTTAATGTCTAAAATTGTATTTTGTCTTTGGACAGGCACACCAAATAACAGTATTCTCAATGCTGAATAACTTCCAGTGCCAAATATTCCCACTACTAACCACAACTGTCAGCAATATCAGTCATCAGTGCTTCAAGCCTGTTGTAATCTTTCATGTCACTGGGATTCTTGATGTCAAAAACTAGTACAGAAAACACTGCCAAACTAATAGGAATCATGTTTTGAAAGAAACCCGCAAACCATCAACACAACCTTTTTATGATTGTATTCTGCCAGATTTGTGCTCATCAAAATGGAGAAGGATAGAGACTGATACACCTTATTTTTTAATATGGTAAGAGTCACCTCACTGAAAGGCAAACAAAAAGTACCTTTTGCTTTTGTTGGTTTGCCCTCACACAAACTCTGCTTGCCTTTTTCATGCCAAAACAATATTGTTTTTAACTGTTGACTTGGAGCTTAATCATCTCTCTAAGTCCTTGAACTCCCACCCTCATTTTGTCTCAAAAGTCACAGATTTGTAACAAAAATGTAAATTCACAAATAGATCAGTTCTGTCCACATATTCAGGTGCAAGCATTAACCATTATAAACTGGTATATTCACAGCTATCAAGACTTTTTTTTATCACTCTGGCTGTAAAAAACTTTGATACTGTATTTTAGATGTTAAAATGCTCTCATCAGAAATTTAACATTCTGTAAAATCAATTCCCTCCTAATTTTTCCATCAGTCATCCCAGCTTTGCCAAGCAGAGTCAGTGCAGTGGTTACACAATAAAGAAGAAGAGGCTGGCTGCATACATTGAAAAGCTTATGAATACACATCCCAATATTATGAGGCAATTGTGAGATGCTACTCAGGGAGAGACTTGCACCAAATTCAATCTATAGTTTCAATCATAAATGATTTTCAGTACTTTGTTCTATGTCCTCTGCTTTACATTATAAATTTCCTTGAAATGTACATATTGGCTCTGATTCCAGTTTTATTATCATAAGATAAAGTCAAGAAGGGAACTGAGTGTGTTGAATATTTATGAACTAACTTTTTTGTTGATTTTTATAATAGAAAAAATAGTTGGAAAAAATCTCTGGAACCATGCTACAAAACTGCATTGATAATCATTCCCAGATGATTACAATGTGGATTTTAATTTAATCTTGAATTTTTAGTTATCACATCTAAATAGCTTTTAAGATTCCTTCAGTAACATAATTTTGGTTTCAGCTCATACATTTAAGCAACATGTCTGTACACCCAAGCTTAAGGCTGTAACTATACTTCTGAATCTGTAATGAATTTGCAACATAATCCAAAATAATCCAATTTCCTTTTACCATTCAATCCTTGTCAGAGGAAATGCACATTTGAGAAATAGCTATCTATACACACCCATGAGCATATACAAAAGAGAATGTACATAACAAAATTTGGACATTATTGGAGTTAGCACTTGGCTACCTGGAAGTGTCCACAAAAAACTCTCAAAACCAGAGCAGTTTTTACCCTTTTCATTGTTAGTTCACCCTTTATGCTCCACAGAACCAGCCAAGAGAAAAAAACCCCAGTCTTTGCTGTGTAGACACTTTCTCTTCAAGGGCTAATTTTTTCACTTTCGAACTGCTTTATTATTTTCTCTCACCACATTCTCCACACATACTACACCTTGTGCTTCCTGTTGCTGTCCCTTCTGCTGGCTGTAATGAGCTGGTCCTCTGTGCCTACAAACCCTGTTTGATGATGCTGGATTGGACTGTTTCAGGAAGCCTGCAGTCAGCCATTCTGGACAGCACGGCAAAGAGTGCCACAACACAGAGAAGTGCAGTGAATGCTGCCAGCATTTCATTTATCAGCAGGGCACTGCGACCAGCGATTCCAGCCCTGGAGTACAGAATGGTCGTGGGTGTGACTCTGAGGCAGGGGTAGGAACAGTCTCTGAGCCTTGCAACAAAAACAGGAGTTTGGCAGTGCTTAGAGTAATGGCCAGTTTAAGCCAATTAGATGAAATTCTGATTGGTCAGAAGTCCAAGTAAAGCTCTCATCATCTTTAATGGCTCAAGGATTTTACCCAGGGGCACTGCAATTCACTTAGGACCTCAAATATACTTTATTGAGGGGAATTGTGTTTTTGTTGTTAATCTGGAGTAAGAAAGATAAAGGGATATGCAGGGAGCTTATTTTACAGCTTTGCAAAAAAAAAAAAAAAAAAAAAAAAAGCACAGCTTAAAGCTCCTGTAGTTGAACAACTGTTGTCACCCGCAGTGGGCAGAACAGGCCCCTTGGAGGGCTTGTGCTGATACTGAATCCACAACCACTGAACCCTGGCACAAAATAGAATCCCAGGTGGCAGCTTTCACTCATGTAAATGGTAGGAAATTTTTCTGGAATGTTGTGTGAGCAGGGCACTGAGCACAGTGGATTTGCTTCACAGAGGCCGCTCCAAGTATTGAGGGGTCCGAGTGAACACGTTTGCAATGGGGTGTTGGCCAAGAACAGCCTGACTGGTTCTGCTGCTCTGGCATGGGGGGTTTGGCCATGTGAAACAATGTGCTTATATCTTCAGAAGCAAATTAATCGATGAATTCTTGTGTTAAAAAGAATGAGATGATATTTTATAAAAAACTTCCAAAAAGGAAATGTGCTTTTTTTCTAAAAGCTGTGCTCTGTCTCATCAAATGACTAACTCTAGTTTAAAGGATGTGTTTTGCATTTTTAATAATAGTTTAAACTATTTCTCATTTTTTCAAAGCTATAAGGTTGGAAAACTGGATTCTTCCCATAGTAATCCAGATTCTTGTTAAAGTTTCAAGTTAATTTCTGAACAGACATTGATTTTATGAGGCAACATTCCTTATCATTCATGAAAAACAAACCTGACCATCACTCTGGTTAGAACAGTTTCAAGTTTCTAGTCATAGCTCTGTAATGAAATTGCCATTATATGCTTTACATAGTTAAATGAACTCCTATAAGGATTTTTAAAGCAAAATTATTTACATTAATGATTAATAACTTATTTCCCACTAATTTAACACTTTTTTTTCTTGGATTCTTGTTTTTCCTCCTTGCTAAAGGACCTCCACTTAAGAAAAAAGGTCTGTGAAGAGGAATGATTTCTCTCAGAAACAATTAGCCCCATAAAAGATCTTCAAGAGTCCACAGAAAATCAGAAGGGATAAGATATTTGCAGAGGATTTCCTCCTAAATGTTTAAGTAGAATAAAGGTCTATTTTAGACCTATAATGGCAAAATTCACTCATAAAGCCATCTCTTTAGTATATTTCTGGGATTAATCTTGTGGCTACAGGTTTTTGCATCAAAGTCAGTAAACTCAAATTTTACCTTAACCATGCATAGGTATGATTGTGGTGATAGAGAAACCAGGCACTAAGTCAGGATAAAAATGTTCATAGCAAAACCAGTAACAGATACCAGAAACTTCTGGATCTTTAAGAATATTAAAAGTAAAATTATTTATGCTTCTTTGAAAATGTCCAAATTTTAGCAGGTACAGAGGATAAGCATATAAAATACATATAAAATACAATTTATACTATTAATCTATCTCTTTCTACAATTTGTTCATTATCGTAATAATTTTATGCACTCATCTAATAATTAGATAACTAATTTTTTTTCTGACTGTGATCCTATGCCTCTTATAACAAGGTCTAAATAACTTTATGCAAATATATTCGGCTTATTTCCTCTCAGAGTAAGAAAATTACAGTAAAGAACAGCAGTGCTGCAGGGTTCCTTTCAAACACATACGAATGACACACTTTATAATATGATGATCTTGTATTGTCATCGTCTAGCATTTTAGAGCCATTAACATTTACTTGTGAAATCTGCTTTGAAATATTTAGTTGCAAACTACACTTTATTTCCTAGGTGACATCTTTTCCATCATTTGTACTAACAAAGAGAGATAGATGAAGATGTTTCTAGAACCAGAGACACAGAACTAGAGCTAAGCTGCAAAGTGTGAATCACCTATCTGCCCTATGCATAAGAAAAAATTTTCAGATTTTATAAGTGTCAAAATCACCCAAACGTTTTTAGAAAGGAAGACAAGTGGTCCATGAAAATCTGGTCTCTGTAACTTAGTGCTTTACTCTGCTGAAATTGTCCACTGAAATAACATTAAAGTTTCCCTTTCCTCTTTACCACCTCTCTTGTCTGTTCATCAGGAAGAGGGAGGATTGCACCTCTTCCCTCCAGCCCCTCTGCATCTTAATAACCCACATGCAGTACCAGAGGTTCCTCCTGTGTTCCCTGGTTTTGTCTGGCCAAAGAATAATCTCTGACTTTTTCAGAGTTGCCCATCCTGGGATACATATCCTGACTGATCAGCAAGCAGAACAAACCAAGCAAATTACTATAAAGTTTGTGGTTCGGCCTTTTGTCTCCCTTCAGCCATTTGTTTTCCTAACAGCTGTAGAAACATCTCATCCTTGAGATCTCAGTAACACCAAAAAGGGCAAAGGAGTTAAAAGCTACTAGAGGGAGTAACAGACAGCTAGACAAAATAAAAATTCCATTACCCTTGTTCTCTTTTAAGAACAATAAACCTTGAGTTATTTACTGAGTGCAATAAAATGCTACAGGGCATTGTTAGCACGAAGTTTGGATCCATAAATCACATAAGTATTGAGATGCTGCTCTGAGAGTCTGTAATCATCAAATAGTGAGATCTAGTCATCAAAGGTTGGGAATGCCAGGAAAACAAGAAAAGAAGGCTAGAATAATCTATGGCACATCCTCTTCCCCAGGGATCAAAGAACTTACTTCTCAGGAACATACCTGCCTGGTTTGTAGTGTCTAAATTAATTGTCCAGGAAAGTCTGAAAGAAGTCAGGATATGTCAGAGGGTCAGTTCGTGGAGGAAAGTACAAGCTCAAAACTTGGCAGATGGTTTATTAGCTGCTAATTACTCTTATTTCTACTTTACATGATATTAAGTGTGTGTTAGAAGCTTCCAAGTGGAAAATCCACATGATAGTTAATGGAGTTCAAAAGCTGCATTAATCCTCCTTTAGGGCTTGTGACACTCTTGGGAAGGAAGGTACTGCACAGCTTCAAGGATGCAAAGGTGTTAAGCAACCTGAGGCTAACTAGAAAATTACAAAGGGCAAAGCCCTAAGTGCATATTTCCCTGTGGGAAATCTGTGTTTGTAGAAATGGATTCACTTCCCCCATATACCTGTAGTCTATTTAGAGTTTGAGATCAGTGCCCCCTGCAAGTTGGTGACCATGAGCTGGTAACTTTAGGAGTACTCTTCTCATATAGATCCTGACAAGTCTTGTCAACTTGGAAGGAATTATCAGAAGAGGAATAATTTAATCTAAATTATCACCCCAGTAAATTAAAACTAGAACATATGCATGTCACAGTCCAACATCACATGCATGACTGAATCCTGGCAGTCAGTATGTCATGATCAATACTCCATCATCTGAAGAATCCTTCTGAACTATTCTCATAGTAACTTGCAGCCGTGGCTTTCCCTGGACTTGAGCTGTGTGAGGTAACTGTGAGCAGCATGCAGACTGCTTGCTCTGTCCTGTGGATTTGCTATCAGTGGAAATTCCTGACTGTCATTCTCACCAGCTGTCCCCTGACTAAGATGTGGAGAGCTTTTTTACGTTGTGCACAGGACTAAAAAAGGTACATCATTCTTAGGCTGAAACAGTTCCTGACACCCCCTCCATGTAAGATATGATGAGGCCTTACAGAGCTGTGGCCATTTAAGCAAACCTGAGCTTTTTTCCAGTCTGCCTGCCTGCCTGCAAGCTGAATACCTCTGAGCATCAGATTATCTTTGTGCTTCGTATTGTAGAACAGTGTTGCAGAAGCCAGTGCAGAGCTGGCTGTGGTCCAGCATTACCGCATTATCATATTTATGCTCAGATATCTACAACTGGTTTGCATAGATTGCTGCTGCCACTGCTGTCTGAAGTGGTGTGCACTGCTATCACTACCAGTCAGAGCAAACGAGGGTTGGCAAACTGCAGGATCCAATATCAGCAAGCCTGGCAGATCCAATTCACGAATGAGGATCAGCAGAGCCTTAACATAAAGAAATGCCAGATGAAAAGGTAAATTGCTCAGAGCGGATGTATTGAACATATGAGATGAGAGAAGCTGTCAAAGGAAGATGACAATGAAGAGCCACGTTTCACAAAGAAGATGTCAGAAGGCACACAGAGAGAGTGGGTTCTATTTAAGACGTTCCAGAGATTGTTTTTGAAAAAGGATTCAAAATTCAGAACCTGGTAGTGTGGAACACCTGGAGCAGCCTACATAGCCCACTGAACTTTGAGAACAGAGAGCTGTATCTGCAGAACGCTCGTTATCCACATGGGTAAAATTACCTGGACTGGATTCTGACGCTGTATCAACTTAACTCCTTCAGTAGAGGTTAGGATAATAATCATATTATATTTTTCTTTTTAAGCCACAGTTCAATAATATCAGAAAATGGATAAGCAAAAATAAGCCTGAAGAGCAGTGTCATCATACATACAATGTAATAATAACTTAATGACTTACCCAGCAGGCCAGGCAAAGTCATTCTCTGCACCCCACAGAGTATCTCGTGGATGATACCATTGTTTCAGCACTCTCTCTCCCAGTCTCTTGCCCATCAAAGCTTTTCTTGCCTTCATGTTTGGGATTCTGCCTTTCTGTGCCTGACAGTTGTAATGAAGATATGCCACAGTTGGTGACAAGGCAAATATTCTAGAGAAATACTGTCAGAAGAGATGAAATAAAGTAGTCAATATCTGACATTTGGTTTGGAAGTGATCACCTATATGTAAATTTGTGTAATGCTCTGTAACTTACAGAAGAAAGTCATACTTGTTTAGAGGTCACCATTAATTTAAAAATAAATGAAAACACTTACAAATTCATGGAAGAAAACAAGTTCCTATTAAAATGTCATTGCAGCATAAGGATGCATAAAGGTGATATGGGAAAAGACAGCATATGTTTGTCTCAGCTTCAACACCAACTCTAGCTGAAAAAGTGTTATGAATTTTTAAAAGCTTGAAGTTGTGCAACTTGACTTAGAATAACAAATATGGGTTTTTTAAACAAATAATTGTGTTTTCTTACATACTTTAATGTTCTTATCACTTCAGGATACCTGCAAGTCTGTATGTGTTCTACAATGGAATATGACATTCCACTCCAATTTTCTGAATTTAGGCCACTTCCACACAAAGTGTGTTTAAACTGCCACAGTTTACATAGCAACTTACATTGATCTATATCCCCCATATGTGCTGTGCAATATGTAACATGCAGAGCACATTGTATTCTCAGTGCAGCATTGACATTGGAGGATTTTTCCTCAGCTGTGTAAGCAATCCTCATCTTGCTATCAACTTGCCTGAAAGTACTAGTGGGGAAAGAACCTTCTTAGGAATATATAAACAAAAAGTGCCTTCTGAGAGATACATTTTCTATTATATTCTGCAGCTACGATCACAAGAGGCCCTGGATGAACTCATTGCATATTTTGAAGCAAACAAATGTATTTCAGCAGCAGCAGCAGCATGATCTTTTCACCCATTGTTTACAATGCTTTATAATTATGGTAACTATTAACTCTACAGGCACAGAAAAGTCAAGAAATGTGTATCTTCTGATTTTAGGATTTGGTACAGCATAATGTGAAGGTTACAATAGTATTCTCATCCTGATGCAAAACCAGGGACAGTCAGATATTGTCTTTCACTGCCTTTGACATTCTTTGAATTCCATTCACTATATTAAAAAAAAAATGCTTGATGTACAGCAGTATAATTTGTATCAGCATAATACTATAATAATTTCAGAACTATAATACAATAAAAACGATCATTGTTTAGAAAGTCAACATATTCCCTTCTCATAATCCAAGGATGCTTGTAACAATCTGTTGTATCACTCACATTAACATTATTACCTACCCCGGAGACACTGAGATGTAATTTAAAACAGAAACAATGGAGTATTGGGGATAAGGAAATGCTAATCAAAACCTTAAGGATTTCTAGAGGTCACAAACATCCTGGCAGTCTGCCACGATCACGGTTACTGACTAGAGAAAACTTTCCAGTTTCCTTGCAACTCCAGATTAACACAGTTATTAAAATAAACACTTTGAAAAAATTAGGAATTGGTACTCATCACGAGCTTATTTTAGGGGAGAATGGGAGAATCTTACATTTTCTAACATCCATAAAGCTTCAAATAAGAGTATTATAATATTTTAAAAAAGTAAAATGATTTCCCAGGCTTATTTATTAATTTTTATGCAATTCACTGAAGAAATCAGCTTAGTTAGCATTGGTGGTTCAAAAATCAGGTATAAAATCTGATTGAATGAAAAAACTCCTACTACTGAAATAGATGTAGACATTGCCTTACTGCTGTAGGGGAAAAAAAAGCCTTAAGAGACGGGATGATGAAATAGAACATGGCGCTTGTGGATCCCCAGTTTAGATCCATTCATAATGAGTATAACAGTGGCCAGTTTGTAAATTTGCAGCCTAAACTATGTGTCACTAGATTTCCGATCCTTTGAGCATTAAATAATCTGGAAAGAAACAAATTTCCCAATTTCTTAATAGTGTCAGTAACCTGTTCCCTTAAGCAGACAGACTTGCTAAAACAGGGGTGAGAGTGTTTATTAGCAAATGTTGAATTTATGAATACACTCAGTCTTACTGAAGAAAATAGAGGTTTTTTAAACAGAAGCATGTTAGCTTTACTGACTGACTGCATTTCAGGTGGAGTTGTTACTTGGGGGAAGTGGTTCTGTGGCAGACTGACAGAGCCCCTGGGCTCTTGGGCAAGGTGGAGCCCTGGTGCTTTCTCTTCTCCCTGTTGTTACAATGGGCTTCAGGTTAAAGTGATCTCAGTGCTAAATTCCCGTGCAGGGGGAGAAAAAAAGGGAAAAGTGAATGGGTAGGGCTGTGATCCTCACCAGTATGTTCACGCTGGCCAACCTCCATCTCTGACCACCTCCTAGTGGCATGAACTGGGTGGGCTCATAGATTTAAAGGAGAAATTAGTTCCATTAGATCTATGATATATCTGGATACCCTCTGTAATATCCAAGTCCTATAATTTTACCCGCAGCTCCTCTAATCAGCATGTGGGCTGTGAAGCCAAACTGCTGCTATGTTTCTGGACTAGGAGTCAGATTTTAGTGACAATTGGGGTTTTTTTTTCATAAATACTTGTTTAATTTTTTCTTTACTTGCTTTGGTATCACATAATAATACAATCTAGAAGTGTAAAATATGCTTATAATCCCGAGAGTTCTGTTAAACCCTAACTCATAGTAGGAAAAAGGAGAAGAATACTAATGGAAAGAGCATATACTGAAGATTTTGCTTTCATGTGAATGCAATTAGAGCTTTTCCCTTAAGCTAATAGGATAAGTAACTATATGAGGAAATCCACAGACACTGCAAATGTGCAGGAGGGAGAGAGTAGTGTTTGCTTGGTGTTCAATGGTCCATGTGTAATAAGCTGGCAGTTCCATCTAGTTCCTACTAGACAAATGTGTACATCAGAAATTCCTGTTTCTCCCTTCCCCCAGCTGCACATTTGGAAGTTTCAGCAGTGAAGCCACAAGGTGAATTAAGGGAGACATGGCTACATTTTCCAAGCTATTTTATTTTTCTGTATTTCTTTTTTATTTTTAGGTAAATATATGCACACAACAAATACATTCCTATTGCATATATGGCTGTGATATTTAGGATATATTTGAGTTCCTGAATATCTGTGCATGACTGATCTACTCACATGCCTTTGTCAAATTATTCTAGGAGATCTATTCTGATTTTCCTAAACTTTGATCTTTCCCTAAAAGCGTTTGCCAACCTGGTATAAACAGATTAATACTCTGTCTCTTGAGAATAAAATAATGTTCTAGAGTTTTCAGTTGTTACTCTGATTTCTGGAAGATAGAGAATAAATGATACACAGATTGGATTACAGAACTAATTAATTTTTTAAAAAATGTTGAAGTGATTCCTTAATACTGGTAATTCCACAGAAAATGTAGCATATATATAGCATAACACAAACAGTGAGTCTGTGGTAGTTTGGTATGGCACAATTATTGTTGGCCTTAATTTGGGGTGCCTTATATTTGGATTTTGCCTACATAAATGTACTTCAAAAACCATGTTGATATATCCGCTGCAGCAAACCACTTACATGAGTCTCTCACAACTCTATACACAACCAGCAGGAGACTGTCAGTTTTATTTTGCTCTGTAATATTTTAGCTTGCTCCTGGCCAGGATGTGGACCAGTTTTTGGTAATGTACAATATCCAAACTATGGAAAAGATTGTCAGGCTCATTCCTACCCAGCTGCATGGCTTGGGGTAAGAAGGGACAAGAACTGGGGTGCAGTTAGCCAGAAGTTCCCTTAAATAGCTCGAGCTGTGCCACCCTTTTTAGGAACTGTGGTGGGCACCAGGGATTGCAGCCCCTTTCCAGGGAAGAACAGCAGGGTGTCACTGACACTGTCCTTGGAACAGCAACCCCAGGAAGTGCTTTAACTCCAGGAGCCACGATGGCATAACTTCGAGGCTGCTAAAAAGCACACCGTGGAAATACAAAAGTCTCTTCAGCTTTTCCTTTAGTTATGGACAGTTTTTAATGACAAGGAACTGTAAATATTGCATACACACGATAGAGATTTACAACTCAGCCAAAAAAAAAGCTATCAGCAGTCTTTAATGCATTTTTTAAAAAAATCTTGACATATTGGTAAAACCATAGAGTTTCTGAAAAAATTCTTACTGGAAAGAATCTTTTCATATAAAAATGTTTCAAGCACTACATATGTTCTTCTTTCTCATGAGACAATGGCTGCTGACTCTCCAATGCATTCTGCTGCAGCAAAAGATTCACAATTCTCTATTCAGTCTGTAAATAGTTTCATGCTTGTTACATCATTGTTTTGTCCTCCAACGTTCTTTTTAGTGCCTACATGAGATATCCCTGTGTGCATCTGATATTACTGATCTAACCTAGAATTAATACTTTTCGCCCTCAGTACTTGAAGATTTGAAACAACATTGGCGTATTTGAAATGGGGGACATTAACATCATTGACCCTTTTGTTAATGGGTCATTGACTCTATAAATGGTCCCTACTCTGTGGAATGTGTTTTAATTTGCAGGCAATATCTTGCTAACCTGACTCCCACTTTCCTATGGAATTTCACAAACCTGAACCCCACTCTGTGGAATCTCTCTAATTGTTTAGGTGCAGAATGACTTGTCATTTGCATCTCATAACAACTTCAATTAAACTATGCCACATGGCTTCATCATACTACCCCCAAAATGCCTTTGCCATCAACATTTCTCAGAGTGGCAATTCTCCTGAGCTTTCCAGAATTTATAGGTCACAGGTAAAACTGCATGTTCTCTGCAAATGTTAATGAGTTTACAAACTGCTGAGTATTATAATGATAAATTTGATCATATTTCTCCCCTGACTTTGCACAGTCTTGGTGCTGCAATTTTTTTAGCTTATATCTGCTCTCAAAGGGCCCAATCCAAAGCTCATTGAAGTCAAGGAAAAGAGGTGTATTAAGATTAGCAGCTTTTGATCAAGCCTGAGACAGTCAGTGCCATAAAAACATTATCTGTGCACATCCCTTATATGCCACTGACATCTCCTTGCACCACTGTGAGTTACTGAATCTCATTTTCTTTGCAGCTTTCTGCCTGATCTATTAAGTCCAAGCAGTCAAGGCAGCTGTCTTGAGTCAGATAATTTTCAGCTGCCTACATAAAGGGAACTAATATAATATCTACTTTCTGCCCACATCACTGTCATAACTCACGTGGCATGGGGGAGGGCTTTCAGGGAGAAGGGCAGAATGAGATCAGTGATTTCTAAAGCCCTGACCCTGGTCAATCCTCTGCTTCTGCAGTAGACTCCCTGTCCTGCTTTTACAGGTACTTTCACCAAGCTTCTTGGGCACAAAGTAGTTGCTGTAGCTCTTAAATGCATCCTTTCACACCTGAAAGGATATGGCACGGACTGGGAACAGGAGACAAGGTTGCATTTCTGTTTAGTGTCTCTGTCGATACAGGTACGAACGGGGAACTGTAGTCTGATGTCTTCCCTGGGCATTTTACTATCGTTACAGATAGAAAGTGACCTGTTTATTTCAGGAGGGTGCAGTTTTCTTGTTATGGTATATGATGGCATTAATATATATCATTTGAAGTTCTAGTAACCAGACCTAGCACTACTTTTAGGGAGAAACAAAACTGTTTACAGCTGCTTTGGTGAACAATCTTCACTTAAAAATACAGATGACAAAACGAACGTTTTTCAGATGAGAATCTTCATGAAATACAAACCAATACTGAAAATGCCTAGTGGTAACATATCAACTATCCTTGTCAGTGAAAAATGTGTCTTAAACACCGAGGCCCCTTAGGGTTAGTCTTTTATCACAAGGCCAATAACAAAATCACTAAACCTGTAAAGAATTGTTCACTGTTTCTTGGAGTTATTAGTACACGTGTGAAAAAATGTTTTATTCAATAGTTCAGTCACATGCTCTCAATTATGTCAAAATTTCAAAATCCTGTGGCCTTTTTTTGTATAGACAGTGATTTAAAATCTGCCTTGTCTCTGACATTTAAAGATGGGGAAACTATACCATTCATTTTTTTACCAAGATAAATAGAGATTAATGGAAGATGAGCAAAGTAAAGCACAGTCTTATGGGAACAAATCAAATCTTTGGAAAGGAATGCATATATAGGACTACTTCTGGATTATTTTTTTTCTTTTCTTGTTTTTGCAAGTCATTAAGTTTACTTCTCCATAGCTTGTGGACTCATAAGTTGATACAAATTACTGGAAGCACCTGTCACCCCTGCCAAAACTGCTCCCCGTTAATGAAATGGAATTTTGTGATGGTTTCAGTGTCCTAATGCTGGATGTCACCTGTGGCAAATGTCTAACAACACCAAATGTTACACGTACACTAAGTCTTATGCAAGTATCAGAAACTTCCCTTCATGTTACCAAAGAGCAAGATAGGTGATGTTTGATTTAGGCGCTGGATGGACTTCTTCAGAGGTCTACAGAGCATTTAAATAACAGATTGTGTCTTTATGATGAAACTAGTTTTGAAGTACTTTAGTTTGTCGCTAGCGAGCAGAGACTGAGGAATGAAGCGACATGGATGGTTTAGGACGGGAAGAAACCGACCCTTTATTGATTTACAAATTCACTTCTATACCTTAGCACGCTGGACTGACCATAACTCAGTCGTTGGTTCACTGACCAACCACCCCCCAGAGGGATTGGCTGAACCCAACAACACTTACTTCAGATATTTTCTCCTCGGTATCATAACAATACCATCGTTTACAAAATCTCCCAACTGTTTTCCCACAGCGTCTGTGAGAAAGCAAGGCTTTCACACAGACACTGTCAGAAAAGTGAGAAATCTCTCTGCAGCCAGGCTTCCAGCATTCACATTAGTTTACAAGCCCCAGGTGTTTCTGAAATGCAATCCAATGAGTATTTTACAGTTTCCTAAGAGCCTCCTCTCTTAGTATGAGAAAGGCAAGAAGATGACTCTTTCCATTTTCTGTTTTCCAGTTTTAGTAACACTCTTGGTATAAAAGGTAACAAAAACAGTAGTCCTTTCTATGCAAAAATAATAAAAGACTCTCTTCAAAGGACAACACTAATCCTTCCCTCTTCCATTCCACTAAGTTGCAGTAAAAAAATACAAAACTAAACAACTCCTCAATAATGGAAAAATCAAAATTACATTTTCTGATCTCTTGTATTTTCTTTCCTCCAAAGCCTGTGCTCTGGTCAGTGTAATATATCATGTGAAAACACAATGTACACACTCCACATACTTTCTAAATATCTGGTGAAATGGCTTTTTGATTTTTCAGGGCATAGGATGAATGTGCAGTGAATTCATAGGGAGAGCTCTATATAGGATCTCTTGATAGGTGTAACTTATTTTTTATTTACAATTTCTATGGCCCCTAGTTTTATTTTCTCTTCTCCCCTGCTGTCTGAATTCAATATCAAATAAATTTGCAATCCCACAATGTTGCTTCAAGCTTTAAAAAAATGGACTACAGCCAGTGCCAATTTTGGGCACCTATCCAAAATTATACACCAGCCACAGAGTGCAAAGTAGTTTTTGTTACCTTTGTATCATGCAGCCACAAATTTCTTTTTATTGTCTCCATTCCCTGGAGGAATGACATCCTTGTCTGGGTTGCCCCCATCTCGGAAATGTGCTAATTATTATTACTTAGTTTCCTGACATGAATTGTGTTTAATCCTATGCCTGTCGAAGGCCTGAACAGCAGTTTCATGCACATCACGTAATGTTTGGAAATGTAAAGCATAAGGGCTGATCTAGGTAGCATATGGCTCATGGTCCTTTTAGCTATTTGTTTTGATGGTGAACTTTAGGAGAATGATATTCATTATTTTCTATTTCAGTGTATCAGAAATTTCTGTCCTAGTTTTGGAGAGATACTAGAGCCTGCTTCCACAGTTCTGACATCTTTAAGCACAACTTCATCAGGGAACTAAAAAGTCAGCAACATACACAGCAACAGCAATGCTGTGGTTTCAGTAACAATAGGAAGTGTGTTTTGAGTCTCAAAATCTTACCATTCGCACTATACCAATTTTGATTTTGTAAGCACAAATGAATACAACAAATATAGTCTATTATTTCAACATATACTTAAAATGTAATGCATTTTATAATGTATTGTTTGAGTTAAAAAGAGCAAATAATTGCATTTAGTGAATGATCAGTGGATTTAAAAACATTTTGAAAACAATTTTTTTTTTATACCAACTTTATATAGCAGGGTAATTACATAAGTGGGAACATCAAATAAGCAGTTTAAGGTCATATGCCTTGTACTTCTGGACAATTTTATGGCTATAGTTTACTACATCTGTGATGTTACTCTCAGTTAGTTGTTTCTTTCTACAGTGGTCATGTTAGTGGTTTCAGTATGAAATATCAGAAGTACTAGAAAAGTGAACAGACACAAATGTTTCTCAAATGGTTAAGAGACTTTTCAGAAGGTCTATAGCAAGTCCATATCTAATAAAATCAATAATCAAGTGAACTTCAGACATACAACTCTAAGTTTAGCTAACAGATCTTCTGCTTCACAGTAACTGATACTTGACAGCTTTAAAAAAAAAATCAATCCATGGATTACTAACATTTCAGCAGAACTTTGTTGTGAGTTAATGTAACTGAAAGTATTTCAGCATGTTTAATTCCATATTATATGGCAACATAGTCCCCAAGCTGAATATCCCCACCCAAAGCACATACATTTATGTCCAGTGCTTTTCAATAAATAAACAGTTTGGCCAGTGGTTTGTAGAGAACCTCTGCTGGTTCCCATGGCAATATGCAGGTACCCTGTCCAGCAGGTGCCAGTGATGCCCATACCAAAAAGCTGTTCAGTCTGAAGCAGGTCAGGTTAGGAGGGAAATTGAGCTGGAAGTATAAAACACAGCTTTTGGAGTAAAAAGAATGTGTTTAAGCTGGGTTTAAGAATGCCATCCTGCCGACAGTGAAACACCAGTGCTTCTCCTCCAGCTCCCCCAGCAAAGCTAAGCAGAACTTTATTTTTGGTGTAGATTTTGTTGAGGACTGAGAGGGTAGTGTGCCTTCCATTTATAGTACACCCACAGGTTTTGTTATTGCTCTTTTATTAAAGGCATGATGGACAGAATCATTAACTGTGCAGATTATTTCCTTACATAAGGAGAGGAGAGCATCATGCTGTGATGGTTCGGGGTGACCAGCAGTCCTGGTACTGCCCTGCTTCTCTGTGGGTACTCCCTGCAGCTGCCAGGCCCTGCTGCTTCTCCTGGGTCATTCCACCTTTATTCTGGATCACAGGGCTTTGCAATTGTCAGTTTCCATCATCCTGCCATGAGCCTGCAGCAGTGTGGGGTGCAGTGGGTCTGACAGCTCCCCCAAAGCTGCCCTCTCGTACGTCCTGCAGTCTCATTGCTTTCTGGACAGGCAAAACTCCAGGCTTTCCCACCTGCTCCAGCTGTCTCCCGGCTCCCATGCCTGCCATACACCACACTCTCCCCTACAACCCTGTGAGTACAACAATCCACAGTAGCTCCTTTGAAATAATGCACCATCCCTTAACACAGAGAAAGAGAGAAACCTCGCAAAAATATTAAAATTATGTGTGCCTGGCTCATTTTTCTTAAGAGCTCAGTGATCCCCATGCCTTAGGTATATGCCAGGAAGCCTGTGGTTTGGGCAGGTTGTATCCTTCTATTCTTTATGGCTGTAGTGTCAGCAGACTGCATTTTCAGCAGTGGCACCACTCAGAGTGTGCCCATTTCAACCTCTGGCCATTTGCCTTTTCCTGCCTCCCTATTGGAAGTGTCACTCTCCTCCTTCCCCCACTGCAATCTCATCACTGCTTCACAGCTCTCTTCAGAGTCAGACTGTAATGACTTGAAATAACTTTCCAGACCTTCCCTGTGTATGAATTAGAGCCAGATCTGTTCCTCTCACAGAGTCCTCAGTGTGCCTTCCCCAAGTGGGGCTGGAAGACCACTGGGGCAGCCAGCTACAGCCTGGGGCCATGAACCAGCTCTTTTGTTGGCATCCCTCCACTCTTAGCTGCAGGCAGCTCATATTTCTTCTGCTTTGTTTTCAACAATTTAGTGTCCTTTTGAGTTTGAAATACAAGAGAAATAAGCTTGCTAATGTATTTGAGGCAGGAAGTGGGCACCCCTAAAGTAATGGCTATTTTCTAAAGGATTCCTTTAAGGACCTCTGATTTCCTTTCTTACTGATTTCTCAATATCTCAGAATTAAACAAAAGCAAATCCATTCCCATATTTCAATATACCAACAGAAGTTGCATAGGAATAAAGAAATTGTACATTAATCGGATCTTCTTCAAGTATGTATACAGACATAATAGACTAAGCAAGTAATTCCTCCTAGAAGAGATAATCAAAGGTTCTAATTTAAACAGTTCATTTCACAATCATCTTTTCTGTTTTGTCAGCCTAATACACCTATTAAAAATTTAGTCTCTTCATTGTTTTAGTAATGTGAACCACTATTTTACAAGTATTTGATTGATGGACATAGCCAAATGAAACAGCAAGTTTGCTTGCCCTCACCGGGATTTTAAATAACTGTTTTCATTCTATGCCTTGAATAAAATAGTTTCTTTCCTCAACAACACCAGGGACAAACAAGAGAAATGTGATGCCTGTGTTTTTTTCTCCCTTAATTTTCTGATATTGGCTTAGAAACCTTTCAATATAAAGAACTCCCAGTATATGCATAAATTGTTTACCATGCAGTGGTTTTGTTGAGTCTCCTAGGAGCTCTGTGAGGCAGGTTTGGGAAAAGCACTGCTATAAACCCCCAAATAACTGTGTTTTTCTAATTGAAAAACATGAACAATCATCCAAACAGTGGTCAATAGAAATAAGGTTTCAATCCAAAAGGCATAAAAGACTGAGTGGGAAACAAAGTGATGTTTCTTTCACGGCCAATGACCTTTTATTTTTGGCCAGCAGAGCACCAGCAATGGTGATGCAGACCCAAGGAAGGACTGCGAGGACTGGACACTCCAGAGTGACAACACTTTGTCCATCAGGAGCTTTCACAGAACACACTGAAAGGAAGTAAATAGTGCCCTTGCTGTGGAGCCCGTGCATAAAGAGAACTGTTATCCTTGCTTCCTTTTATCTTGGAACATGCAAACTTGGTCTTTTTGATTATTTTTGTCTTTTCTTTCAGCCTTGCAGGCAATCAGGCAATCATGGACGGAACTGAGCATCTCAATGACCACACTGTGGAAAGCAGATATTCAGTCCTCCCTTTATAATGATTTGCACAATGATGTTTTCTAAACAAAAACCAATAGGTTCCTTTCCCCTCTTTTTTTTTTTTCCTGTCAGACAAACCTTTCTAATGGCATTTTTAAAAGTGTTGGTAACTTTTGAACTTATCTCTTTACCATCGTTCACAGCATGGCCATTATTACCAAGGAACATACTTGTGACAGAGGATCTTTTTTCCATGATATTTTTCTAATAGCAAATTTCTTAAAGATATTGATTTTAATTAATTGAGAAGATTTATAGCAGAGCGTTAAATACAATCATCTGATGAACAGAGAAAGCCCAATAAGCCACTCATGACTTATGCCAGGATTCAGACCAATTTAAAGAGCCAGAGAACTGAAAGCCCCCTTTGTTCTGCACAGTCAGGCTACAAGATGCATCACCTTGACAGAACCAAAACTGCAGACATGCAGCATTCGCTGCCTGCAATTAAGGTCTTTTGGCACCAACAGTGACAATAAGAGTAGAAGCAGGAATATATTCAATGACCATGAAACGCAGTCAGGTATAATTTTCCCTCACATTTTATATATTGGTATAAAAGATCAGCTTCTCTCAAGAAAAGTTCTTCAATATTATACTCTTGAATATTATATGAGGCTATTTGATACTATTTTTATCAGATGTGCAAAATATATTAAATCACTAAATATGGTATTTTAATATGTGTACACACACATAGATTTATGCATAAATTTATATGAAAATAATCCTACTTAGATGTCAATAGATGGACTTAACTAGATTTCAGAAAAGTTACCAATCCATGGTCAAAACATGCATTTTAGAAAAGATTTTTCACAGTGTGAAAAGTGCACATTGAAAGTAGATATATATATATTTAAAAATAAGACACTTCTGTTACTACTGCTAATAGATTCTCTGCTGTATTTTAGTGGTGATCTAACACTACATGCCTGTCCTGTGAAAACAAAATTCTGTCTTTTGCAGTGTTCTTAAAGTCATTGGAACTAAACCAAATCAGTTTAAAGACATATTTTCAATTCTCCCTTTTTCACAGGCTCTCCTTGTTACACAAAATGCCCATAATACCAGTACAAAATCCAATTCAGGCACTTTAGGTAGCTGAGCAGACTGAAACCACTGATTGTTATTTAACAACTTTGCAGAGCTGCTGCGTAAAATTAATAAATGATTTAATAGCTTATAGGAAAAAGTTAGAATGCTTGACTTCAGTTCCTAAAATTTTTATAACTGACTTTATACTTTCTAGTAATGCTGAGCTTCTAATCCTATTAGTCGGCTCTCTTTTTCAAGGTACACTAATTTGAACGCTTTCATTATTTTTCCTTGTGTATGCGGATTCTGTGGGCACAGTTTCAGATCCGTTCCCGTTGGTTTGTGTCCCTGTGCTCCTGCAGCTGGACCTGGCATTTCTGGGAAAACAGGTGTGTGGCCGGAACATCCCCGTGGCTCAGTAATCCCTGGCTGCCAGAACCACCTCCTAGGACTTTCGGCTGCCAGTTGTCATTATATTTAAATCCGCTATTCTTCTGTGAGGAAAAGATCCAAACCTTCCCAGGCTGGGCTGAAGGTACACCTGGATGAGCAGATCATGTTTGCACAGCACACGGAAGGGAAGTGGATGTTGGCTGTGTTAGAAAGGTTGCTCAGTATCAATTTAGAATATTCACAGGCGAGTTTCAAAAACCACTGCAAGTGGGGATCGAATGTTACCAGAGATGAAAGGAGAGTAGTGAACAATTTGCTACAGGTCACTTGTTTCAAGAAGACCTTTACTTACTACACTGTGGTACAGAGTTAACACCTGGAGGGTCATAGCACCAGCCCTGGCCACGTAGTCAGTTATTTCAGGATTTCATTACTTATTATTTTAAAGGAGGATCTTCAAATTGGTATAGCACATTCTTAAAATGAGAAGCCAATTTTTAACGGCTGTGGCTTTTAGAGCCTTTTCATATCTCTTTCACATACTTCTCATATAGTTAAATTATATTGCCTTATTATTGCATAGAAGGTGGACAAAAGTACTGATCAGTATTTTAGTGAGAAAGTAGAGAAGTTATAAAAAATGTTTGTGCCACTACCCTGGAGATAAAGTCAGTTAAATGGTCCTTTTTCAGAGTGGGAAGAGTTTTCTAACTCACAGAAAAAAAAGAAATAAAGTGATATTGTAGTAGCCATACTATAGATCTGTGCATAATAAGTACCTAAACTAATATAAGTTTTTTAAATGCTGCATTCTTCAAAGTCTTCATGCACACAAAATGCCCTATACAACAAGCAACACAGAGGCATAGAACCAAAATTTAGCGTGGAAGGGACCTTCAGAGGATAATTAGTTTGATCCTTTGCTCAAAACAAGTCTAAATAGATCAGGTTGCAAAGAGCCATGTCCAGCTGAGTCTTGGGCACCTCAGGGGACAGAGATTCTCTAACCTTGGTGGGAACCCTGTTGCAGGATTTAACACTTTTCTGCAGAGCAGCATCTGCAGCTTGCTCTGCTGCATGAGATCCCTTCAGAGATGCAAGATATCATACTTGCTCTTGCTGAATTGAATGAGGTTCTGCTCAACCCACTTCTCCAGCCTCTCCAGGTCTCTCTGAAGAGCAGCCCCCTCCTCCAATGAGTTCACTGCTGCTCCCAATTTGGGGCCATGCACGTCCTTGCTGAGAGGGCACTCCATCCCATTCTCCTGCTCACTGCTGAAGACATTAAATGGCATTGATCCCACTGCTAATCCCTGAGGAACCCCACCAGCTACTGGTTGCCTGCTGGACTCAGCACCATTGGTCACAATGTTTTGGTTGTAGCACTGCAGCTAGTTTTTCACCCATCCCTATCTCATCCTTACATCATGAATTTGGTTTTAAGGACACCGTGACAGACTGGGTCAAAGGCCTTGCTGGATAATAAATTATACAACATCCACTGTCCTCCACTTCTCTACATGGTTGGTGAGCTCATCTGAGAAAGAGACAATCCCCTTAAAAACTGCAACTTTACCAAGATGAGGCAAATCATGATTTTGTTGCAATAAGTTGAGTTGTTACTGTTTCACTTACATTCAGTAAAAAGAAAAAAATTAAATCTGACACCGAATAAATTCCTAGTAAGTTGAATGTACTTTAGTACTACAAGTCAGTGGCTTCAAGTATATGAAAAAGCTACAGACAGGTTTGTAGTGAGAAACATCTCTCTGACTTAAGAGAGACAGAAGCAGCATATTATCAAATATACAAGATAACCATGAGTCAGTTAATTTCACAGACTGTTACAATGGAGGTATTTTGCTACTAGTGTGCAGAAATTATTGAGGTACTTTATTAAAAGGCAGATAAATAACATCTCGTGTACCTTCTGAGGATGTGTAAATAGGAAACTCAGTAAAAATAATCAACCTAAATCACTGTTAGTCTTTGGGACTCATTCTGTAGAGTGCTGAGCAAACACTTACTGAGTGAAATGTGCCTCAGTGAATAAAATTCTCATTAGAGTAATTGAGCTTTGATAACCGCTATGTCATTAAACATAGATTGGCTTTAAACTAATTGTATTTGCATTGTATTATGATTTCTATTAATTAATGCATTAATGTTTATATTCTGCAAACTCTTTTGAAGTAAAACATTAAAGTGTGTACCACTTAATCTAAAGAGAAATGCCCTCTGAATACAAACCTGGCATGGCACTGGTAGAAAACGTTCTTTAAAGGAATATGGTGCAGCTCTTCCCTGTTTGTGGTCAAGGACAGCTGAGGACAGGTGACTGTGGGCTCTGTGGACTCCCTCCCTCCTGCTCTCTGCAGCACAAGGCAAGGCTGGGGGGGTTTGTGCCAGCAGCACCAGTCCTGCAGTGCCCCCTAACCCACCTCCTCTAACCACAGCAGAACCACCTGCCAGCCCAAAGCAGTCCCAAACAAAGTGGTGAGAGACCTGCAGTGGTCCTAAACATGCCCTGATGGGTTCCTGCTGTGTTCCATTTGGGGCACTGGGAGTGCATGCCATGGAGTCAGTGCTGACACAGAGCTCTCCTGTTGGGGAAATCATGAGTGCTCTTTTCCTTGGTGATGCCAGGTCCCATTGCCAAGCTGTACTGCCCTTGGCTAGGAAAAACCCCTAAACAACAAACAAACAGCACACTAAACCCCAAATGACCTTGTGCAGTTTTAACCTGACGGGGAACCTGAGGCTGTGCACAATGGTGTCTTCAGAATGGCTGTCAACAACTGTTTGCTGTGGGAATTCCACTTTACACAGAAAGCCTTCTTTTGTAGAATTGTTCTGGTCTCATTTCATCTCGGTTCTATCAACAGACAATAGTGAACAAACAATTTCTTAAAGCCTGTTTTCAGGAGCTGGAATTTCAAAATTCAAGTAGACTAAAATAAAATAATTGATTAATTATATGTCAGCTGGCCATTAATTTTATTTAAGAAACCAAATCATCCAGTCTCCTGATTCATATACATTGTCTATTCAGTGGCTTCCCATAATTCTAGAATGGAAGGCAAGGATATGAAGATTGCTTTTTTCCTAAATAATTCCTACCAGCTGGAATATCTGAAACTCTATTTGCCAGACAACAGCACATGTCCAAGAGCTTGCAAGGCCTGACGTACTACAGGACAGATCTCACTGGTTGTGTCCTGAACGCTTGCTCGTGTTCAAGTATTTCTGTCAAGCCTTTCAGGATAATTCTCATTTAATTCTCTAACTGATACCACACTAATACTGATATTTGGACTTCTAGAAATCTGGAGTCTCTCTTTTTGCCTAGACATCTACTGCAAATTTTCTACACAATGTGAATAGTTCTCTGTAAACTCAGACCAAAAATGATCCTCTGTGGAGGTGAGTTTTATCTCCAGGGTTTAGATCAAAGCTGAATGTGAACTTCTCTGGCTTGCAGGGAGGTTTTGATTTATATTCACAACCATGTGTGAGGAGATAAGGATGGTTATTACTGTCACAAATGATAAAACCAAAGGTAAACAAGGGAATGTCTTGAAAAATCAGTGCTGTGTGTTTTAAACTTTTAGATGGGAAAAAACCCAAACAATTAACATCTTTTATTTATTTGCTATACTCATTTTACTTGCATAATTTGATTTTCTGTCTCAATATTTTTGACTTTGGAGTTTTTTACACTTTTATAGTGAAGTCTCACTTATTCAAGGCACTGCATAAAGTGGTGAAGAACTGAGGGGCACCCATACCCCAGCTCCCTCTCACTGATGCATTGTACTTTAGGGATGCAGGAAGCTGTCTTGGAAACCTCAGGAGAAAAGTAGAGGTGGACATTCTGCTTAGCAGGTCTGATGCCTTTAAGATATGTTGAAGTCACAGTGCAATTTACTGCTCTGTGCTTGCACCTGTGTTCCTTTCAGCATGAGTTGGATTTACTGTAGACTGGACTTCCTACTTGACTTCCAGAGATCTCAAAATCTAGGATGATCGGATAAATCTCTCTTTTTCTTGGACAATATTTGCCTGCATCTCTAGGAACCTCACTGAGTGAACTGCCAGATGGATATTTGTGTATAGATGAAGCTAAAGTGGTGGAACCACCAAGTCTCCCAGCATTTAAAAAATTACATGTCCAGTGGTATAAGCAAACCTTTCATACCGACTGAAAACTCAGGTTGCCTTCATAACAAGAATTCCTTTTCTATAATTATGCTCGACAATCCACTAGATAGCTTTGTATAATTACATATTATTGGCTATTTTAAATGTAAAGCAACATAACCAAACATTATAATGTAGTTTAAGTGTAATGACTTATTTTTACTCTTTGTACTTTCGACATCTGGCAATTTTTTTAAGTGCTGTTTGTCTAAGACAGTGCCAAGAAGTTCTTTTTCAAATGAATCTCTCTCCTATGCCAGAAACACAAAGTGTTTATTTAGTTCATTACAGTATGCATGTCTATCTAAGTGATCCTTCATGTGTTCTTCAAATATGCAAATAGCATAATCCTTATACTTAAAGAAATATCTACATATCCTATTTCAAGCTAGAAATGTATTCTTACTGCAGCCTCATGAAAAAATCAAGAGTGCCTCCCTACAGTGTTCAGAGTAACAACTCTGTTGATTTTACACAATAGAAGTTGTGATTAAAGCAGTGCAGGAAAAACTGTGACAAACAGAGCTTATACACCATAGATGTATGAATTTATCACTTTTTCATCAGGAACAAGGCTAAACAATACATATTCTTCACATCCGATAACAGAGACAAAACTTGTTATTACCATTTGCAAAGTGGCCACAGTAGGGCAAAGGATTCTTAAAATTTACAAGGGGACCAACTGAATGAAGGAATTCTGGGTGAAAAATGTGCTGTAAACAGAACTCTAGGGATGAGAGAGCGCAGGAGGTAAAGTGCTGCCTTGGTGTCCTGTCAGCCATCCCATTCCACAGTCACATCTACAGCCCTCATGCAAAACCACAGGAATTCCGCTTTCTGGAGTGTATAAGTATCTATTAGTTAGATGAACAGAATTCTTCATAACAAATAAAAACCTTCTATTTTGAATGATAGTTTTAACAACAAAATGGGAAATGTAAATGGTCTGCACAATACTATACGAAGATTAAAGGTGACAGAAATATATACAAGTTCAACAGATTTTCTTGTGGTGAAAAAAACTCTGTACAATACTTTAAGTGCTGAATAAAATGTTTTGTGACAGAAATTTCCTACAAAGGAAAAATTGGAGGAGGCATGTTTCCAGTGTAGGGTGCATATATTTGACATACTGTAAAATCCACAAGTATTTAATTGTGTTAGTAAAATATATGCAGTGAGCTCCCTGTGGCTTTCAGCCAGTGTCCTGTCTGATTAGGCTATTGTGAGGTAAATGTTTCAAAGTCATAGGCAGCCTTTGCTAAATGGTTATAATCAGCCCTACCTGGTGATCCTCAGTGACTTTCCTGCCTGGAGCACTGGATGCCTTGGGAATCTGGACCCTTTCGGGCTTTGCTCACACCATAGCTACCCCACAGGACTGTTTGCTCATTGCAAAGGCACATGAGGATCCCACAACTTGGGGGGGTCTCACCTCTTGCCTCACAGTTGAAATTTGGCATTAATTAGGGAGGGGAAACTATAGCTTGTCAAACAAAGCTGATTGGAGAGTAATTTAACTTGGTTCACAAGGTGGATCATCCAGATAAATTTCTTGTAATCTTTGGGCATTGCACTTACTGTGTGGATGTCTGGGAGGAAACAAGAACATAACAGGTTATAAAGAAACTAATGTTCCTGCCCATAGATTTCCTGTCTTTTATTAAATATGTCTTGACTGGTGGATTCAGATATATTGCTTTGTAAATGTAATTATTTTTTCCTATCAGTATTAGGGAAGGAAAGTAAGCAGGATTTATGAGACACTTTAGAAGAGGATTTGAAGCAGACTGATTAGTGTATCAGTCTTAATTACAATGTAAACTAAATAATATGAAATATTAATCTGTTGTTTTCAGACCAAAGAATCAATACACAGACTGGAAGTTAATTTTTTCCCATGCACTTATGTCAAGAAATGAAGACAGCTTTATGTATTTTAGGATAGTTCTGGAATTTGTCAATTAAATTAAAACAACCAAAATACCATTCCTCCAAAATAAAAGCAAGAAACTTCAGATGAGCACTTGACTACTTTTTTTAGTTGAATTTTTAAATATAATCTGTTTTCCCCTTGCTTCTTGCAATGCTAAATAAAAAGCATAAATTATTTAATTGAAAAATTAAATTAAGGAGAATCAATTTGTGACAGATTTATGAATGCATATAATGGCTCTTAACAAAATATTGAGCAGCCATACTTAATTAAAAACCAGATTTCCCATATGATCAAAATGGACAATTCCAGAAATATTACTTGTGGTTTTTTACTTCTCTGATTCTGGATTCCTTTTTCTAATTGATGCCCTGAAACCATATCCAGAAATCTCAGCCCTGCAGAAGATTCTGATTCAAATGGGGAACTTCTTGATGCACAAAGGAAGATACTCTCCACACCTTAGTTCTTAGACTTGCAGCCAAATTTCTCCTCTAAGCTCAGGAATTAAATTCTTTTCACTTGTATTTTTCCTGGGCACTGAATAGAAGTTTCAGTCCTTTGTCTCTAGGATCATAAGACTTGAAGCCGTGCCCCAAATATGTCGTGGTGCTCTTCTGGTGCGCACCAGTGAAACAGGGAGCGCCACCCTACCTGTGCTACAGAGTGATTAGTCTCAATGTGCAGCAGAATTTTGCACAAAGAGAGCTCAGTGTTCAAGTTTCTAAAGGATAGTGTGTGAACCAGGAACTGATATACAGGATTTCACTGTGGGTTACAGTGGTAGAGAAAGTGAGGCGGAATAATGCAGGCGAGCTGCCAAACAGGAAAGTAAAAATTTTCACACAGACAAGACCCTTAAGCCTACAGCTCTACCAGTAACGGAATGAACTGAGAATAATTTTCTGGCTTGAGGTTTATGGGATGGCCAAGCCCACACCCACAGAGCTCCGTTCTCAGAGTGGCACCATCCAAACTGCTCGTGGGGGCAGTGTGTGGCCTGTGCTGTCCCCCAGGCCGTGCCCAGACATGAGGGTTGGTGCTGCCTCCCACGGCAGGTCTGTGCAAGCTGTGACCACTATGGACAGAGGATTCACACCTAAGGAAGGGAAGGAAGTCCAAGCAGATTTTCACCAACTAAGTGCAACTACACTAGCCTAATATTATCCCAAGTTAATTTTAACCTCTTTAAAATTTTGTGTGGAAATTTTGTTGCTTTGTGGGAAATGGGATCTCGGGGCACACACACACAAGGGTCCAAATTAACCAGAGCCAGGGCCAGCACAGGTCCTGTTTGGGAGCAGCTGGTGCTGGTGGATTATTCTACCAACATCAGGGGATTGTGTGGCTCCCACTGCCCTCTGGGGGGACAAGTCACAGAGACCACAGTGCTGAGGGTGCCTCCTCCATCCTGCTCCAGCCCTTCCCTCCTCCCGTCCCGGTACTGCGGCGCAGCTGCTCTCAAGGTCAGCCATCCAAGCCTCTGGAGCACTAAGGTTTTGTGACTAGGATTTGGCATTTAAGTGGCTTTTATTTTATTTTCAAGGCAACATTTTTTGCTTTTTTCTCTTTGAGTATCAGTTATTTGAAAATGTCAGAGGCAATTTCCAAGGAAAAATATAATCTTTTTTCCTCTCCCCATCTCTCTGTGTACATGGTCAGAGAACCGTTTTTCTCGGTATTCTTTTCTTATACAGGTTGGGGTTATTGGTTCATTTGTTCAGCCAATTTTGCAGAACTGTCCTTGGCATTCAGGGACAAATGATTCTTTCCAATCAGCAAAAGTGAGACAAAAGAGATAATCCAATACAGCACTAGATTTGCAAGCAGTTCAAGGTCTTACGAGGCTTAAAGATCTTTTTGTTTTTTTTCAGAGAGACATAGAGCTTTCTCAAAGAAATATATAGAACATTCTAAATTTGAAATAATAAGTTGTAAGTGTGGACAAAGCAGAGCAGAGGCAGTATATGATTTCCTTTCAGATTCTGATGACCTTGTCACTGTAATTATGAGCAAACAGTCCATTATTATTATGTATTTAAAAAGACAAAAATTGCCTCTACATTTCTTGAGTGCCAAACAAAGGGAGTTCGATATTCTTTTATAAAGTACTTGGAAACACCTGCTACAGTTCCAAATTCTGAGTTCAAGTTGCTGAAAGAAAAGATGTCAGTAAATTTTCAAGCTACCAGCCTTGGGCCAAGATAGGTCTTATGATAGGTCTTAAAAAAAAATCCCTAAAACAAACAAAGAAAAGCCCCTGCAGATGCCATTACTGCTGTACCAATAGATGCAATCTATGTTCCTTTTTTTTTTTTTTTTTTGCATAGCAAAGAATTTCCCTCAATTAAGAGTAAAATACACCACTGAGTTAATATGAAAAGCAGGAAGGAATTGCTTAGGAAAAGATACAGGGAGTAGGCCTGAAAGTGTCAACCATCCTTTCTTTCCATTGGTTTTTGGTGCTCAGCATTTCAGAAGGTTTGATCAGGACCAAATTAGTCACTTGCATGCAAATGCCTGCATTATGTCACTCCAGTTAATGGATCTCATTCTTCAGCATGAAGGAAAGCCTGAAAAGAATTGCATCATGTAGAGTGAGAGTAAAAAAAGTAGCCTAAACCCCAATCAGATCTTGAAATTAAATACTTTCTCCCTCTCTCTCCGGCCTGCTAGTATCTGCGAAATTTTCTTTGAACTTCTAAACATAGAAAAGATCAATTTAAAGGCAGCATAAACAGAGGTGGCAGTCAGTGCCTGATCTTAACCTACTGGAGTAGCTGTAGCTCACTCGGACAAAACTCCTATTAATCTCAAATTTGGTGTGAAAAAGAAAAATTGGCATTGAGATGGCATTGGCTGCTGGCTTGTGCTGGTGGCCAGTGTGGGGTCTGTGCATCAGTGATGTCTAAAGGCAGGTTCAGCTGGAGCTGGACCCCTTCCCTCCTGGCAACACAAACTGTCCAGACACAAACCAAGCCCTGTCAGGACGCTGTGTAGTCCATGAGCCCTCGTCTACTACAGCAAGGTCCCCCTGCCACACACACACACACACCACACACACCACACACACTTTTTTTTAACACTATAAAATGTTGAACCATCTCAATATTTTTTAGGGCAAGAACATCAAAATAAAACAAATTAAAGGAAAGCACAAGGTGGGGGGTTTTACCTCCCCTTGTATGACTTCCCGTAGTTTCCACTCCCTTTATGAATGAATCTTGCTCTTTTTCATACATTTATTAGCATAGTATAAACCAACAATAAACCTGCTTAACAAAAATTTCAGCCTTCATACCAAGCGGCTGGATGCAACTGTTTTTGTGGAAAAGAGGGAAATCAGCTAAATGCATTTATGAAGTTTCACTTTTTTTTGAGAATTATAAACAGAGAGAGGTGCAGTGATGAGATGTGTGTAAAAGTCTTCCACCTTTTTCAGGGCTGCATGTTTGAAACACTGAAATATACATGTATAAAAATTTTCTAATTATTTGAATTATATATTTGAATGCTTTTACCAAAACACTGAAATATTAGAATAAAATAATTCTTTAGCACACATTTTGTGAGGTAGATGCACATTTGCAGCATTTTGAGGTCTTCATAGTTTCTTTCATTCCAATAGCCTGACTCCAACACGTCATGTTAGCTGTGTGTTTAAATTTCTTTTTTAAAGGTAGACCTAAACTGGAATTCTTTGTCTAAGAAAGACTCATCCAACCTTCCATTTATGAATTAAAATAGATCTTACCTCAGCCCTTTCTCTTCTGAGTGACAGAAAATTCCTGTTTCTGCTTGTGAAGAGACTGGTGTCAGAGAAGTTTCCAGGGAAATGAAATGGTGAGCTGTAAAAAAAGGGATGCCTTATGAAATAAAATTCATAGTCAAGAGAACTATACAGTTTCCAGTTCTCCTGTATTACCCTGTCCAGGTGAAAACAAATCTTCTAATACCAAAAATAAGGTTTAGCTACTGATACTGAAAAGAAATATGAAAATCAGGGTGCTTTCAAGGATCCATACTCCATTCTATAAAGTTGCTTTGCAAGCACTTGAAGATGGGACTAAGGTTTTAAAATCCTCATCCTTTTAATGAAAAATTACTTGTTTTAAATTTTCTAAATATTAGACGTAATAAGAATTTAGCTTTATTTAAGAAGAGGGCTTAAAACACAAAGGAATACTTTTAGCTAAGGTTTCAAAAGCAAGCCGTTCAGCTTGATGGAAATGCATCTTTCCCTCAGGCTCTGCATCAGGCTTCACTGCCAGTTTGGTAGCAGGAAGTGTTTTTACTGAGGGACTCTATTGCTACCTTACTGCAAACAGCTACAGTTCTAAAAACAAAGAGTTATAACTCCTTGCAATGAGCAGTAAACCCTCAAAAGAGTGCATTAAAATTGTCCTTCTGAGCAGACTTGTGTTGGCATGCATTCCTTTCATTCGGAGATACCTGGATCCAGCAGGATTTTTGTGCTGTATGAAATCCAGTTTTGAGCTCAAGAACCTCAGAGGTTTATCAGAGCATGTAATATTAAACTGTATCTTTTATTAGGCAAATCCAGAGTTAAAAAACCAAGCTTTTGAACCTTCAACATTTGGTTGGACCATCCAGGATCATGCCTAGGCTTTCAGCAGGCTCTTGTTTCATCTGCTGATCCTGCAAGTTGCTACTTCCTTCAATGAAATTGTTTGTTTTCACCAAAATCTAAGTGTAGCAGTTACATTATGTCACAAAATCCCATTTAGCTCTTCATAAAAAGGATAAGTAACAGAACCTCTGCTGAAGATCGGATTCTTGTTCCTGGCTTTTTTTTCCTTTTTTTTGTAACTGTGGGCAGCTCAGGGAGGCCACTTGCCTCAAGGGCTTCCAAAACTTTTGCCTCCCCTGGGCAACAAGACACAGTTTGTCTTAATGGTTCCAGATGGTTACTAGAGATTAGTATGGCTCAGCTATATTGCATTGATGATCATTCTCAGAGCAGGCAAGCAGTAATTAATTGGTTCCATCTGTATCTACATTTGGGCATAAAGTGATTTATAATGACCATTACTACAAAGCAGCAGAGGGCATATGATGAACAAGTGAGCCCTGATGGGCCACAGGGATGTGGAGGCTGACACAGCTTTCCATAAGAACTTTCATATGTACAAGTTAAGCTACTACAGAGAACTTACTGTAGCTTGAAGTTTGAATCCAGAACACACATGTAACCTTGCTGTGCTATTCAAGTGTAAGAATCACTTCATGACAAAATTTGTCCAAATACAGAGTCCCTGAAAATAGTATCTGAAACTACTCTTGAGTCATTTTCAGTTAGAAGTTCACATCCCCTCAGAGAAGTGAAGTACTTTCTATCAAGGTTTACCATTTAATATCGAACCAGAGATTCTCTGTCTGTGACCTATTTTAGGAAACACTGAGTACAAGTATTACACTGCGTATACTGAAGTTGTCTCTCATTACTATTTTTGGAGTACTTATTATTCTGATAGGTTATTACAATTACATATTCATGAAAGAACAATGTAACTTTTTCTGACTGCTACAAAAGTTCCAGTATTTACTGTAAGTGAGGATGTTCTAGAGATCAAAATTCAGACTGTTCAAAACTTGGTCTCGTAATTGTCTCTATAGATGGTCAGAGTCACGATCCATATCACATAACATTCATATTTTGAATAATTCAGGTGATTTAAGAGCTTTATGCAATTTACAGAGTTTTGGTGCATCTCATCATTTGTTTCCATAGGACAAATGCAGAACTCTTCTCATTACTGATGACAGTTTTTCCTCAAAGAAAAATTTGCTGGGATTAGTATTTGAGTACAGTCAGTGGTTCTAGACTGATGGGCGAATTTTGCCTTGTGAAGGTTGAAATTTGTTTAATCATATTTTAAATGTGTTTTTTCTGAATAGCCTGTACATTTTGAATAGAGGTCTAACTGACTCTGTGTGTGGATTCACTTGATCAGAAACCTGCTACAAAGAGCCAGGTGACAATTTGATGTTTGAACACAAGTTACCTACGTGAAGGCCAGGACTCTATCTTTTACACAGGCAAACAGAGCTCGTTCTATTATTTACCATTATTTTGCAGCCCTGGTACAGGATAGATGACTACAGTATTTCAGTGTAGGCCTATCTATAATTAAAATAAACTTGCAAGTAATCTACTCTGACTGTGCTGTAGTAACAGCTGTCAGATTGAGCAGCACTTTGTAAATCACCTTCTGTTTAACGTGCAAGTGTTAGAGTTATTTATAACTACGCCATATAAACGTCACAAAGGATGTTTGGTGATTCGCAGATGATAACAAAGAACATACTGTGGGACAGACAGAGAAGAGAAAGCAGCATTATTTTTTTTTGTTTAGACAGAACCATTTGGAGTTCTTCACACTATTCTAGAGCAGTCCCTTAGGGTATCAGCATTGCCACTGGATTGGATTTCTACTCACTTTGCCTGAAAACCCAGCTCTGCTGAAGCCAGCAAGGATTTTGTCCTTGTTTTTCCAAGGACCAAACTTTCACTGATGGCTTTATGCATCAATTAATACATATTAATACGCAGAACCATGGAGTGAAAATTTAAGTCTGGCGAGTTTGCATTGAGTGCAGTACTTCCCCAGGTTTTATGTGCCTCGGAACCATCAGGCACTGCTCATACAAATGACTGAGTGACACATACGCTGTTTTGCTAAATACATTGGAGATGACAGCAAAAAACTGGCCCGGGGGTTCCACCAGCCTGAGGGGAAAAAGGCAGGTTCTGGCAAACTCATCTGAAACTGTGCAAAGAAAATATTTCTAATTTGACAACCAAGATCTCTTTAATGTCAGGAGTTTTACAAAGTTAGCAAAGATTTAAAAAAAAAAAGTCAGCATATGCTAGGAAAGAAAGTCCCACTCTGTTCAAAGCTTGGTAAAGCCCAGCTTTCCTCCTTTCAGCTTTTTGACCAGAGAAAGCATTTCCTCTGTGACCTTGACACTGCTACCTAGAGAGCCAACCTTTAAATACATAGGATAATTCAGGACAGGTGTTTCCTCAGACTTTCAAAATGTATGTGTCACTGGCTCCACGATTATATGTTGCTGATTGTCAGGGAAGGGAATTTACAAATACATTTCATTTTTAATCTAAAGGCCTCTGGTCACGGTCTTGTGCCTGGTGACCTTAAACCTCTCTCCTGACTGTGACTTGTGCTTTGTGATTGATGATCATCATATGCAGCCAAAACATAATTTTAAAAGCATTGGTAAGTCTAAATCAGCATTAGCTATATTGAATTGATTGCTGGAGATTTGAGTTCTGATGAACATGGAAAAGCTTTCTTCCTGGTTCCAGGGGGCTCTCCCCTTCAGCTGTTTGTGATATTTGATCAATTGCCTCACTCAGGAATGAGTGAATCTGTCAAAACTGGTAGAAATTAGATTTGCCCAGAAGTTTATTCTACAGCATTGGCAATGAGCAGGATTACTTAGATCCATGGACCAAAATTTTGTGCTGGAGCTTTTGGGCAGGAAAGCTGTGGACTGGTTTTCCAACACTATAATATTAAATATATCTGTGTGAGACCCTCAGCCACCGGCTCAGAGCAGATAAGTAACTCAGCATCCTATATCCCTGCCCTGATAAGCTTTCTACCAAATCTGCAATAAAAGGTAATAGCTAGAACCATATGCGTGTGTTGCTTTTTCAGATATGAAAGCTTTTCTAGTGACAACTAAACCTGGTCAGCTCATTTAGAACAATGAATAATCATTACAGAGATGAGCAATTTTTGCTTATTGGTCAATTTTATACAATTGATCATAGAGAGAAACATCATTTCAGTTTCCAGGATCCTTGTCATGCTTCAGTCTTGTATAGCCTACATGCTCCAAAAATGTACAGCAGGCCTACAGAGAGGGGCTAAGGAAGTATAGCAAATGCAAAAGGAACAGAAAGAAGATTTTGTTTAAAAAAGTAAATATTTATCAGTTAAAAAATGTTTCTAACCACTAGCACATTAATATTTGCACTACTTTAAACTCAGTAGGGCTATAACATTTTGTCACAAGCACTAAAAACAATTGCAATTACTAGTCATTGAATGAACTTCATTCTCTGTGGTTGACAGTGCTAATTTTGACTGTAGTTACTCAGGATTGCACTGTGGATGATTCCAATGGCAAAACAATACTTAAGACAAAATTTGCAGGTGAAAAACAAACTTAGTATTAGACCTACAATTCATTGATAGACATTAAATTTTTCTTTATGATTGTTATGTAACAGAAAAGCTACTGCTGCATCCAGACCTTTTTTCTTTATTTCTTTTCAATTTCAGGGGTTCTTTTTTTCTATTTACCCTTCTGGTTTACTCCTGTTATGTAGCAGCTCTCAGAGAAATCATATTACAATAAATATGTCCTTTCAGAGCACCTCTAAAATGTCATACTATTACCTGGTAGCTGATACAAATCTATTCAGCTCATGTGGCATATGTTTTAACTGCTTGAAATAATAGCTTGTAGTTGGCTTTGACCAGCATAACTACTACCTAAAAACTGCAAGCTCAAAAACCACCTATAAATCAATTAAAGGTTCCATAGGCTTTATAAAGGCAGAAACAGTCAATCAGATCCTCATAAAGCAGACCATCTAAATGTTATGTTTATTTAAATTCTTCACACTCTTTCTTTGAAATGAAGAGACAGTGTCCACATATCCTTCACAGTTCATTAATCTTACCAGGATCCAGTGGCATATTAATCAAAGCTCCTGAAAGGAATGCTGTCTGCAGCTGACTGTAGTATACACAAGTTGTCTCATTGCATTTCTTTGGAGAAGCACGTTTATCCAGCACAGTATCCTTAAGGATTTAATTGCAAACATAGGCATCCCCCACATTTGCCTAAATAAAAACACAAAGGATCTTTTGTCACGAATTCTTTTGTTTACTGAAGGTAACTTTGTTCTTGAAGAAGAAAACCAAAACAAAACAAAATTAAAATTCTCTGTTGCACATCTTTAAATTTCACCCAGGAGTTAATTTATACCTTCAGTGGGCTGGTGAAAAAGAGATGAGCTAGAGACACCTGCTGATCAGGTGTCTCACAATTAAAGAAGACAAAAATGACTATTAGAAAATAAAGCTCTTTGTACAGCTTGACAATTGAAGGGTGTATATTAAAATATGCAACTTTGGAGTGTACCCTGGAGCTGACAGACTTAACTATGATATAGAGGTTCAGGAAGAATAACGATAACAGATGCTTTGGCTTTGCTTTCACCACTTTGACTGATGGCTGGAAATCAATACCACAGCTGCCATAGGAAGTAATGGCATTGACTGGGTGTTCTCTGCTTTTTCCATCTTCAGGAAATAGACTTTTGAAGTTGCATGTTATCAATCATACTTTAATCACTGTTTTGTGTTTTATCAAGCAACAGATATTGATGTTGGAGGTTCTGAATTTTGAATGCCGTTTTAATTCCTTAGAGTTCTCTGCACTCATCATAATAACCATCCCTTAGAACTAGGCTTTAAAGAAACAATATGCACACTTTTAATTCTTGCAGCATGCTGCAGGCTGCACCTACTTTACTGTATTTGTTTGGTTTCAGAAGTGTGCCTTTCTTGTCTCCTCTCCCCATTTGGAATGTTTCACTTTGCTGCTGTGTGCATCTCTCCCAGGACACCACACTAGCAGCCTTGAGCAAGTCCTAATACCAGGCATTCCTTGAACTGGTTTTCTATACGTTAAGAGCACAGTTAATGTGCTTATGTTAATAAGACTTTTCCAGTGTCTTGTAAATCCCAAACAACCAGTACAAGAAGTACAAGTAGTTTTCTAGACTTTTCAGAATTAAATATAGGTGTAAAATTCAGAATCTGCTTGGATACAAGGATGGTGTTTTGGCACAGGTGTTGCAGTACTGAGCTGCCAAAGTAAAAACAAATACAAAATAAGAAAATACCCCACCACAGATGAATTTTGATGAGAGCTGCTTCTCTGACTTTGAGATTCCATGAACTGCTACAGATTGAGGGAGCCCCACACCCAAACATTGCAAAAAGTGCCCTCCTCACCCTCCCCTCATGATCCACCTCCCAGACACCTGGGGCCGTGGCTTTGAATTAGACTCAGCCAAAACCCCTTGAATGGGAGGACTATGAAGTCTGTAGGCAGTAATTAAATCAAAATAGCATTGGGCTTCCTCTCATTTTATTGAGATTTGAGAGATAGTGGAAGAGAGTAGAGTCACAAAACAGATACAATAGGATAAAAAGCAGTATAAAAGTTATATGAAAACAAACCTGCACTGTAGAAATAAGTTAATATCCAAGGTTTGGGCTCTTTTATCTGATCTTTAGCGGCTTTATTCAAAGAACATTTTGCAAACACCAAAGACTCCATACCCCTGTTCTGAGTAATGGGGATATTTGGAAACTGAGAACTTATGCTTAAAACATACATATTTTAAAAAAAATAGAGCATATATAGATGCAATTCTTTTATAATTTCTCAAAATTTTAAAGAATCTCTAAATTGATATCTGCGGGCATATATTATAATTTAAATATTTTCTGTGGTTTTCCCTTTAAGAACAAAAACAAAAAGGGAAAAGTGTTTTTAATTTTAATTCCTGTGTTGCTGGGATTAAAGTTTAACTGGTTCAAAGGATTTACAGGCCAGAGAAGACTGGTTTATGGTGGGAATAACTGAACGTGTTTTCATGTTTAATATAACTGAAGAACAACTCCTTCTGAAGGCAGCTCTTGCTGAAAAACTGTTCTTAAATCCAGTTCCTCTGGAAGGAGAATTAGTAGAGTAGGAGCCTGCAGCTGTTCTGAAAGGCAGCTCATGGGCTGCATTACGTTGGACTTGTTTGCAAAAAGACAAGTAACAGGATTCCTTACGCTTTTTGCTACTCTGCTGCTTTGCATCTTTAGCATCATAATGGGTGTGTATATCTCACCTCCTGTAGATTTTGTACGTACCAGGGAGTGCAATTCAGTAAATGCAATAATGCAGGAGTGCAGGGAATCTGGACAAGATCAACTCATGTTTTAGTCATATGAATGAATCACTGTTTTCTGAGTACGGAATTATTAATCAGAATTGTATTACAGAATTGTTTGGTGTTAATCTGCAGCTTGCTAAAGAAACAGACTTGTTTTAGCTGCAGGACAGAAGAAGGGATGGGGTCAAGTAACCCTTTCCTTGCCTAGCTTGTGTCTTTGAGGAGCTCTTACAGCCCTGGCACAGCTCTGCTGCTTCTCACCCTCATGCTCAGGATTCTTCTTCCTCCTCCACCGTGCCAGATGAGGCAGACAGGAAAGGTGTCTGGCACCAAGGAAGGACATGCTGTGCCCTTTCTCAGTGTCCCTGTAGGAGTTGTGTCCCCTGAGCCACAGCTGAACCACAGTTTCTGCCTCCCTGGCTCAGCCCTGTGCTCATGTCCCTCCATGGGGCTGTGGCCGTGGGAGCCCCTGCAGTGACCACGGCGGGTTTGGATCCAGCCCTGGGGAGGAGTTACAGCTTCACTCTTCAGCCTAAAGAAAGGCTGGAAAACCTGGGGAGCAACACCATTGCTGTGAAGTATTTATTCATTAAATTTTCATAGGAGGGACTCTGTCAGCCAAACATGGTATGCTATAAGGAAAGACACTATTTTCCAACTCATGAATCATCTAATGAGTGTTGGCATTTAACTATTGGGAAATAATCAACCAATCCCCCAATCAACAAAAAAGTAGATAAATAGTAAATATTATTTAAAAATCACAACAAATTTAGGCATGTTGAATGAAGAAATCTATGTTTATGTGTTACTGTAAGTATTTTGTTTACCTGTGTTGTTATATTTCTTTAGCATATGTTTTTATATGGCAACATGCTTGTAAATCAGAGCACAGATTTTAGCCAACTAGTGCATAGAGATTCCCAGTCATTCATGCTAAAATTTTTTTCAAAAATCTGTATTTCAACAGGATGAATTTTTGATATATCTAGCAAAGGCCATATCATATAACATTTTTTTTCATTCATTACCTCTAAGGTTTTCTGCCTTTCAACCCTGCAGTTTATTTATAGTTACTAATTTTATCTGCTATAAAACTTACCCTTAGGTCCTCTGCACAACAAATGTCTTGGGGTAATAATAAAAAATAATCTGATTCCCTTATCTGAAATGTAAAATATTGATGTTGCTCTACTGTTGCCCACAAAAAAAGGGAAAAAATAACGAAGGTCAGTCATTTAATGGAAACAAATATTCAAAAGAGGTAAGTGCTATGTTATGCCAAGGATTTAATCACTGACAAACTTCAGTTGCTAACTTTTAAAAGTAAAAATGACTGAGGAAGTATTCCTAACACGTAAGCAGTGAAGTTTTACTGTTTCTCTTCCACATTCTAAGAAAATAGTTTTGGTGGTTTTAAGTTACTCCCTTTGCTTTCAAGTATCAAACAAATCAAATGCAACACACAGAACCCCACCCTCGTTCTGAAACAAACATCATTACAGAGGCCTGGAGATAATAAATGTCTGTTTAGGAATTAGGACACCAGAAACCACTTGCCAGAGGTAAAATGATCTGCCACAGACATGGGAGATTTAAACATGAGTTTAAATTACTCACAGAGGCATCCTTGGACTCTTGTTTCTGACTCTCCTCGTGTTGTCCAAACATGAACACTGGAACTCAAATGAGGGTTGATCTCAGCTCAACCTGGTACTGCCAGATTTTTTTTTTATTGTGTCCTCACTGGCTTTTTTCCCTCCATTTATCTAAGAAAATGTTTAGAAAAATTAAATTAGAAATATCTTAATTTATAAATTGATATTATAAAAATATTCTTTCCTCCACAAAGAATCCTCTAGAACTTATCCTCGGCATATTTTGGCCAAGGTATCTTTTTAGCTGGTACACGTAATACCAATGGAGGAAGGATCTGCTCTTCCTCACAAGCAGGCTGACATGTTTCACAAAGTGAAAGCTGGTAGAAAGAGCACACAACTCAAACTTTCCAGATTTTAGTCAGTATTGCGCTTTTTGTGCTCTTTTATCTGAGGTGAAAAATTTTTAGAAAATGATTAAGAAGTTGCCTGGATATCTCTTCTGGAAGCTTTTCATCAGAGCTGGCTTTTAGGTGGTTCTCCCATGGAGCAGCCAAAGCAGACAGTTGCCCAAGGCAGCAAACTGGGACAAGAAGAGAGCTGTGTCCCTCGTGTTCACTTTTTCTGCCCCAGAGCTCTGACAGCCAGGTGGGCTCTGCTCGTAACAATGTGATAAAGATTTGACAAGCTGATGTGTAGGCCACAGCAGCCACCACACAGAAAGCTTTTCCCTTCCCAGGGGAGAGGACGAAGACCATTAGAAGGAGGCAGTGAGTTGGGGTTTGAAAGGGAGTTTCCTGCTGGACAGACTGGAGCTTGCCCGGAGAGGGGCCACTGTGCAGTGCTCCCGGGCTCGGTGGGGACAGTGGACACTCTGGAAAACTCACCCTGGCATGAAAGACCATGGGCTATTTCTGGCAGTGGATTCCAGATGTGTGGAGGGAGACATGGGGCTTCATGGAGGCTCCGTACATGAAGGACCAGAGACAGGACTTTGGGGCCTGATTGAGAGCAGGGGCCAAAGGAGGAGACATTTACAGCAGCCCAGTGCAGTTCCCAGGAGAGGCAGCAGTGGCTGGGGTGGGAACCTGCTGTGGACATTCATTCGCAGCTGGTGCTATTAACTCAGCCTCCCAGCACAGCCTTTCTGGCTCCCTCTCTGGTACCAGACGCCACAGAGTAGGAGCAGACGTATTTCCTCCTGATGTCATTTCCAATTCTAATTTCATAGAGCTGCGAAGGGAGAATGTATCAGAGGAAGGCTCCTCCTGTTACCTCCCACCCCGGTGTGTGGGTTGGTACGTCATCCTTCAGTTTCTTGGGAAGGAAAGAGGAGTATGCTGGAGATAGGCAACACTTGCTCTTGTATTTTAATTTTCTTTTCCATGTTATGCCTCTGTATGTCTCAGGGGATCACTGAGTGATTAGCCACAAACTCTGGTTGATGATCCTTTTAAAAGCCGTTTGCTGTGCTCCTCTAGAAAACCAGACTGTCCTTCAGGCAAAAGCAGCGTATACAAAATATGATGTATTTGCAAAAAATGTGCCTTTCCCTCTTTGAAGCTGCCTGTAATTACATATCCAGGGAATAGTTTGATGTTTACATTTTCAAATATACGACTGCTTGTATTTAGCATAATATTTTTCATCTTTTCCCTTTCTTGTTTCATTTTTTGTGGTCATAAATTAAATTACATTTTGTTGCAAAAAGAATGAGGATTGAGAGCGAGTCACAGCAGCCCTGAAACAAGAGGCCAATAACCAGGAAGGCACTTTTAGGTGGTGGCCATGTCCCCTGAGCCTTCCGAAGGAGATGCCAGCTGGCTTGCTCTAGCAGCTCCCATTCAGAAGAGAGCCTGGCTATTTCCCGTGATGTCTGATGCCCAAAGGGATCTACTGACTAGTCTGACATCACTTCTTGGGGAGAAAAACTGGCCAGCTGCCACAGCCTCTCCCCCCTGCAGCCAGACCAAATGTCTCCTGCTCAGTAAAGCTGGCTTTAGGCCCTTGGGTTAAATTCTTCTCTTGGATTTAGGAGCATGGATTCTGAAAACCTTAGCTGGTTTCAAAGGAGATAGTATGAATTTACACCAGTTTTGTTGTGATCAGAAGCCAAAGCGAAGTCTAGAGTACATAAAATAAATCCAGGCTTTTGGTCTAAATTTATAAGGTTGTTTTAGAAAGCCTTCAAACAAGATTTATCCTCTGGTTCAAAATACATTTCAGCTGACTTCATCCTTGTCAGCCATTGAACAACGTCCTAAAAATCTTCTTTTGCCCCTAACACAACATTTATTATTTTTATATGTGTATATTGTAAACAGTACCACGGAAATAATTTCTACTATAAATTTACCGTCTTCTTCAAAAAAATTATTGTGGCTTTCTGACTATTCTTGAATTCATTTATTGCTCTCGCAAACTTTATATAAAATTTTTAATAGAGCAATTTATACTCTTTAGGTTGGGAGTTAATTTTCTTCACACAAATAGACTGTTAGTGCAACTTTATGGTTACAGACATGAGCCCTAAATAATGGACTGTAGGAACTCTGCACTGACATCAGTGGGATTTGGGTGTTTCTGCAGGCAGAATTATGTTGTTAATTTTTGAGCAATATTTGTTTGTACATTTTGGTTGTCAAGATCTTGGACATTAGAATTAGAGAAGCTAAAGGATGCCTGTTATAATTTGAGCCTTTGAATACTTAAAATATTCTTTAACTATTTTCATGTATTGTCTGGAACAATTCCTACATTTTTTGTCAGATGCTTTAACAGATGGTCAGTATATGTGCTGTCTTGTGCTATGGTGGGCATCAGCTGCTTGGGACAACATTTAGGACTCCTGGACATTTTTGAAGATATGCTATTGGTGTGTTAGTGGGTTTGTCTCTTGTTAGGGTTGTTTAATTCTGCTTTGTGAGTGTGTTCTCAACTGCAAACACTGAGAAACTTCAACCACGTGAGTTATGTTTACCCTACTCTACTTCAGGAGACTTATTTTTAGCTAGAGAAGGCTTTAGACAGAGTCTAGCTCAGCAAAAAGGGGAGAGAAAGGCATAGAAAGTGCCAGTGGGGATGGGGAAAAGTGGGAACTCGAGGGAAGGAAACTAATTTGGGAGACATTACTGGGGAGGGGAAAGGCAGCTCAGAGGAGGGTGGAGAAAGGTATTATACTGACCAGTGAGGTCTGTGTTAAAGTGAATGACTTTAAACTAGAGTCCTGGAAAGTGAGCTGACAGAAATAGAATAGAACTGGATAAGGAAGCAGAACCCATGGAAGAAAGTTTTTGGAGGGATAGGGCAAGGCTTGGAAGTGGTTTCTGGGAGTTTTGCTGCAATACCTTTCCATGAATTGCAGTGAGGCTTACTTGCCTGTAATTCCCTGGGTGCTTCCTCTTGAAAAGTCCCAGTGGTTGGGAAGCTCTCCTGCCCACCACAGCGTTTCCAGGCTATCAGGCAGTGCCTTGCCATGACCTCCGTGCTCCCTCGGCACTCGTGGGCACAGCCTGTCCTGTCCCCTGCGCTTGTGCACGTCCCGTTTGTTTCAATGCTCCCTAACCTGACCTTCCACCAAGGGTGAGTCTTGCTCCGAACTTCCCCAGTGGTCTCAGAAACCTGGGATTCCTGAGGGAAGGTCTCAGCAGAAAAGGTAAGAGGCAAAGGAAGTTACTGAGTATAACAGGCTTTTCCATGTCCTTTGGCACCAGGGCCCCAGCCCCATTCTGCGCTGTTCTCCTGTTCCATGCTGATGTACTTGTTGCAGCCTTTCTGGTTACACTTCATGTAGCTCATCAGATCGAACTCTAGGTGAGCTTTGGCTTTCCTAAGCCCAACCCTACAAGCTTGGACAGAATCTGTTTGGGTCAGCTGTCTCTACTTCCATTTCTTGCATGCCTCTCCTTTATGGTTGTGTTTATCAGGAGCTCCTTGTCCATTGATGTAGGCCTCCTGCTGACTTTGCTTGATTTTCTGCTCACAGAAATGGACCATTCTTGAATTTGGAGGTGGTGATCTTTGAAAATGAGGCAGGGGAGTTGCTGGAAAAGAAAACAGATCCTAAATGTTAAATGCTGCCTCAGAAAATGACATTATAGCTCTGCATCTGTCAAAGGTTTCGTGTCCTCCTCTCATTAAGTGAGGCACTTTGACCAAATTCCTCATTGCCATTCATTTATTTTCTAGGTGTCTGTCCTGAGCTTAGGTTCTGATTGACAGAAATGCTGACCACTATGTATTGCAACTGAGATGAGTAATTTCTAATTTGAACATTAAAAGCTTTATTGTTTTAAACACCATGTTAAGAGCATCTCAGCAGCACCTCCAAGTTAGAGGGTACTTTTGACCTTCATCTTTCTGTGCCTCAATTAAATGCCATCCCTTATCTCACAAGACTTTGTGAAGTTAAATTAATTAGTCATTGTGAAGCCCTCTGAGACAGCAGTGATAAATGAGACAGAAAAGTCTATGCAGGAACTATTGCTCTTCTGAGACGGTTTGAACAGTGAGAAACAAACACGAGTGGTGGCACACACAGCACAGAAAGTGTGTCAGAAGGTGCTGAGGAGCTTTTTGTGAGAACTGTTCACCCTTGGCACTTACAAAGGCCTGGGTCCTATGGAAAGAGTGCTGAGAGATTATGAAAAGTGTATGCATAAGGAATACAAATACAGCTATGCAGATGATCTTAAATGTTGGAATTTCCCAATTTTTAATGATGATTTTGCAAACTTTGAAGCATTTCTACAAATAGTTATGGCAGTGTATTCAATACCTCAGCAGAACAGGTGGTGACATCAGAAGGGTTTGTTGTATGTCACAACCCTTCAGTTTTTCCTTAATTTGTGACTCATATTTTCATTAGTATGCTCTTGTAATTAACATTCAGAAGTTTTTTCACTAATGAAACTACAAGAGTGACTCTGGTAGAATAAGAAATGATCTCATTAGGAATAGCACATTTCTTAGACACAGTACTGAACTCAGTATACAGTTAATTATCTGTGTTTTTCTCTGAAGTGAAATATATATCTTAAATGGTCTCTAATCACATATTTCACTCAGAGCTTTCACTGTGTGCATATCTTGATTACTGACAAAAAACATGATGGAAGGCATCTATATTGCAAGGAAAAATTCATATTTTCATTAACATAATGGAAAGAGCTTTCTATAAAATTATGGCTCTGAAACCGCTGCACCCTTGTCACATATTTTGTTATGTTTCTTTATTTTCACAGGTTTAGAGCTTGGCTATAAGCCTAAACTAGAAAATTAAAATGTGAACACTCTCCCCTGCTATCTTTCCAAAAAATCAGATTTTCTAATGCCAACTTTTGAAGTTCCAACCACACAAAGTGATCCTCTTTCTAAAAGATGGAACATGCCCTTCTGATCCAGTACTTGCCATTCCGACAGCAAAGAGTATTTTCTTCTGTTCCCTTCAAAGAGATTTAAAATTAATGTACTTCACAACTGAGAATACAAGATATTTGAAATTTTGCTGTGGTTAAAACCTACCTGAAACCATGGAGTCAGCAGGTTTTACAGAAAGCTGAAGCTGAAACAAATGGGATGAGACAGTGCCCACATATTGTTGGACCTTTGGCACTTCTTATGTCCACTGAAACATGTGTCTGACACTACTGTGAGCTTGTTCCACAACCAGCCTGCTCTGCTGACTAGAAAACTGCCTCTAATCTATCTGTTGCCACAGTTGGTTTAGTGCTGTCCCTTCTTCCTCTGTGGTATTTACTTTGTGGTATGTTTTCCAAGAGTAATCATACCAACTCTCAGCTCTCTCTTGTGGAGCTTGAACTGTTAAAACTCTCACAGACCAGACTTGGTGTGCCTGTTCTTTTGGGAATGCCCTCTCTGCATGTCCCCTGTATTGAATTCAAGATTTTGATGTGGATTTCCACAACAATGGTGTAGTGAAAGTCTTTCAAATACTTTTCATAGCAACACTGATGTTTCCCCTTTTTCAACTGCAAAACAGTTCATCTGTACTTGCAAACACTCTACTACCTAATAAAAGGTATGTTTTCAACAACAGTGGCATGTGAAGGTTTACAGGTATCCTAAATTTGACACTTCTTTTTCCTCATCTGCTACTCCGGCAGAGAAGAGAACACTGGGACAGTACCTTAAAGCAAAACTTTCAAGAACACGAACTGTATGCAGTGAAACTCTGAACCAGACTTAGATTCTTCTCACCAAAGTCAAAGCAACTCATTCTTTGCTGCAAAAAGAGCAGGAAAGAGGACATAATCACATAACTTATAGGTATATTCCGTAATATTTAAAATTCCTCTGAAAATTTATGCTGGGTATCTAGTAACGGTAAAGGCAAAACCATAGAAGTGAGCCCACAGAAAGCCAGGCTATCGCTGCCAAATGCATTGGAGGGGTGGGGAATGCTGGGGATGGGAGCAGGATTCAAGTTCCATTGCATCTGTTAAATTTTGGGACATCAGAAACACACGTAGCACAGCTCCTCAGGCAGCCTGGCCATGGTGCAGCTCCCAGTCCCCACCAGCACTGGCCCCTGCCCCGCTGGCAGCAGCCCAGGGTGGGGCTCTGTGAGTTCCTTGTGCCTGAGGAGGCTGCACGACTGACTGCACCTTTTCCCTGCGACCTGGCAATCGCCACCATGGGAAGTTTACACCTTTCTGTCATTTACACACTGAAAACTATCATTCGGAATTATGACAACTGTCAATTTTCGCATAATTAAAGAGGGCTCGATGTAGCAGAAAAAATGAATGTTTGCACTTGTGTTCGCTCGTATCTGCCCCCTCCTGAGAAGTGAATATTTAATTTCACCAGATTCTTTATGAGAGCAAAAGTGGTACTCAGGGGCAGCTGGAATCTGAACCTTCAAGTTTAGCATGACAGCATGAAAAATAATTTTTCATTAAAGATGATAAGTATCTGGTTGATGTGTAGGGCACTTAATAGTCTGAGATATTGTTAAAAATCTAACCAGCCATGGAGTTTTCAAGATGAATCTGTATATATGGCGTGCTTCAGCTGATGACAGAAATAAATCTTTTACATACAATGTCAAAGGCAGAATTCTGCAGCCTACACAGACACAATGAAAAGCAGGATGATCCTAGATGATATTTTTAAGTCTGTACCACTATTCAGGATTACACAATCATTCATTTGACTTAGGAATTACTGAGAGGTGCAGAGATGAGAAGACCAAAGAAAGGGATGAGGTCTTCACAGCTGTCTGGTTTATTAGAAGTACCAAAATATTGTTTGAAAAGGCCATACAAGTAAGAGAACCAGAGAACAGTGAATTTGGTGAAAAAAATGGATTGGTTTTTACAAGCCCCATAAGTCCCTTTTAACAGTTGTGTGAAACAATTTTCCTTTGCGGGGGCTTTTAAGAATTATTAATTAATGGTTACCATTATTTTTACTCGTGACAAAAACTACCTATCTTGTGGGCAGCAAGGGCACAGTCCTGTCTTCGGGAAAGAATTCTAAATGTTCACACATTTCTTCTGTGGAAAAAAAAAACCAGCCCTCCTTTGCAAAAACATTTTGTTGCTGTCAACAGGTTTTAGTGAATTTTGTTGAAGTCAGTGATGATTTTGCAGAAATACTTTTCAGTTTGGTCAGTGCCATCTTTCTGGGAGTGATGGGCAGCTGTGGGTGCTGGAGAATAGGAACTGGGCACTGCCACGTGGTGTGGGGGTGGCCCCATGGCAGCCCAGGAGGACACAGTGCTTGCCTTGCTCCCAGGGGTGCAGAAACAGGATTTGCTTGTGTGAGATGGTCAGAGGGAAGGTTTGGTTTGTTGTCTTGATCCAGTGGTAAAGTGCGGGGCTATCCCAGATGGTGCCAATCCTGTGGTTTGTACCTTAATATCCCTTTTTCATTTCCCAGTCTTTCTACCACCCACTTCCTCTGCCCTGGTCTCCTCCACAACACCCACCTAATTACTTCTTTCCTCATTGGTCCCAGTTTTGCTACATCCATCCCAAATTTGTCAGTTCTGATACCATTACCTAGGTCTTTGTGGTCTTAGTGATGCAGTTACCTTGGTGCCTTGCAAGATGTTACTCCCCCAAAGGTCTGCAGAACACCTCCCCAATTATCTGTGAAGTTGGGCCTTCTGTTCCATTTCTCACAAAACTCCCCCTTCACCACCTGTGAAACCCAGCCCTCCTGCATGGTGCTATCTGTAACTTTAGTCATTTTCTCACATTCTTATCAATCATGTTCAGCACTTTCTCATGTAATGTCCAGTAATTTTCCACATCTTGTTACCTCACCTAATCTCAGGCCAGGGCTTAGTCAGTGACCCAGTTATTTGATCTAATGTTGATACCCCAAAATAGGTTTTCCATTATTTCTTTTCCCAATCCTTCACTCAATCCAGATTGATCCTCTTCACTTTCAAATCCCACTGCATTATTTACCTACAAGCTTCTTCCTTGTCTTTACTCCTGCTCAGCTGATCCACTTGTTCCATTGATTAGAGATGTTACAGAATGAACATTTCTTTCTCTTTCCCTCCTCCTATCAGTCTGTTATAATCTAAAGACACTTGCTGGCCTAAAAGAAGTGTGGTTAACCATGGAAAGACTCCAGCAAAGAGAGCAGTCCTACTGTCAGGGGGAAGCAAATGCAAGTGCTGATCTTGAGAACAGTGACATAGCCCTAGTTCTTCCTACTGCCCCTGCTGTCCTTGAGGACAGAAGTACAGACTCTGAGGCAGGGGAAGAGATAATATTGATTTAAGATTAAAATTCAGGTGTCCATCACTTGAAAGCACTTTGAACCCCCCTTTTTTTTCCCATAAATTTCTAAAATTCATGGCTCTTCAGAGGATTTTGAGTTAGGAGTCCAAACATGGACATATCCGAAATAATTTGGGCTTTAAAGATTTTGTTAATAACAGTGAAGTATTACAGACTATTGTCATGTACTCCCAGCACAGTGCAGGGCCGGGACACCATAGCACTCCACATTCTGGCTTTTTGTCACTTTGTATGTACTGTCAAAGCTGGATCCAACCAGAGCTGCAAGCCTGTGCTGTGCTGAGTTGAACACAGCACTCCAGCAGCAAGGAGAGGATCTGCAGAGTAGGAGGAGGCAACACAATGTGCTTGGAAGTAGATGTCATCCTGATGGGACTGCTTGGGTAATTAAAGTGAGCAGGGAAGCTGAAGTGATAATACAGGCATCAGGATGACTCCAGTGAATCTGAGATTGTTATATTGTGTTGGGATCCGTCTTGCAATTTTCTCCTTTTCAGTGCTCCCGCTCCAATTTATACAGTGTAACAAAGGTTTGAGCAATTAATTATTCAGTTTTCATTAATTTCTTTTGGCTAAAAGTGCACAGCTTGAAAGAAAAAAATTGTAACTTTTGGATGGTCTGTGATGTTGTGGGTTTTGATGATTCATAACTTTGAGTTGGTTCTGTACAACTTAAATCTCAACATTTCATGTACAACCACATATTTCATTTCTCCACCCTGCACAAATATTATTTTCTTGTTTTTTTAGCAACCAGTGCATTTTTTTCCATTAGGTGTGGATTTACCACTGCAGCATGTACTTCTTTATGTCATGTCAAAGTGGAGTAACCATAAGATGGTTCTGCCTCTTATTCAGAGGAACCTGCATCCTACTCTGTCATTAATTATCCAGAGCTACGAGAACATCCCCTTTTTAACTGCAGTGTTAAATTTTGTTATATTCTGAACAAAACCACATTAAAACCCCCACTCAAAATGCAAACTAACAATGCTCTATCTTAAATGTGCTTGGAATTTCACTACCATGAACTTTATGTATTTTAAGATCTCTTATTACTATCCTTTTTCTACATTGGGCTGGGAGATAAAAATGGAATTGAAAAAGAAGAATAAAATAATTTTTAGCATCTTATCTTCAGATTCACCAGCCCAAATCTGCCTCTCAGTTCTCTCAGCCTGCTCAAGGGAAGGTGGCTGGTATAGGAAGGGAAATCTCCTGAATAGGAGGGCTTCAATGTGAACAAATCCAGAGCCACATAAGGCTTTCAAATTTCTGGACAGCACAGTGTTCTGAGACACCTTTCATGGGGGTAACCACAGCATGGTAATGGGGATGGTTGTAGCTTTGCCCGCAGCAATCCTGTTTCTTGTCTGAAGTCAGCTGAAAGCTAGATCAGGAAACTCCAAAAAGTGGTTCATTGGTGGGCAGGAAAACTGACATTAGCATTGAGTTAGGGGCCTTGGATGAAACAATCTGCCACCAGAGGTTAGAGCGGCCGGGAAGCTTTGATGTAGCTGGAGCAGGGATCCTTTGTTTTCTGTTTGTAAAAAGCTCCCCAGTGGAGTTTTTGTTTGGGTTGTTAAAATCTGTTTAACTCAAAGAGCTGACAATAAGCACTTGGGAGCAAAACTGTCCCTTTGAAAGTCTTTTTGCTGTTCAACCGCATTGGCCGGCCCTGCCAATTTATAGCTGTGTTGGCTCTCACGGCTCCGAAGGCTGCTTAAGCAAACAATTAAGCTTTGCCGAACACTCCGAGCACCCCAGTGGCAAAATGTGCACTTTTTCTACAGCCTAGAAGATACCCAGAACAAAAACGTTTTTTATAGTCACTGTTTTCCAAGCCATGGCATTAGGCAGCTCGAGGTTTAGTAGTCAAGGGCAACCTATGCTCAGCAAAGACTTAATTTCAGGTGTAACAGGGCCCTGAACTAAGAGCAAAGCAATTACAGCAAGTATTAAAGATGGGTGTCATTTTACACTTGGTGTTCCTTGAGAAAAGCCATGTCTGCTCAATGCCTAATACAGTTTGTTTTGATCTCTGATCAAGGTTGTTACACCCCCACAGCAACTGATTTGATCGCGTTACTCATTATTTCCAAAATAAACTACTGAGGTCCCTGCCTCACGCTTGCAGCCAATGCAGGCTGCCTCTTTCTTTTGCCAGGGCCTATATGATGGGCACAGATGACTGGGTCACCACTGGCTGCATCTTGTGGCTTTAAACCTCAAGGAGGAGAAAGATTTAAATGCAGCACTGTGCCAGAGAATATTTGGTAAAGTGGTCTGTGCAGTCCAGCTGCCCTGTGTGGTGGGATACCTGTGTGCCACATCGGCTCTCACGTTGGGCACCTCCAGCATAGGACTCAGCCTACAGGCACATGCCTGTGCCATCCCATTCCTGCCTAAGGCAGCCTCAGAGAACAAGATTTGGATATCTGTACAAGCAGAAAAAAAAAATTGCTCCAAGGTGTATGCCACAGTGTGTATTATCCAAACTTACTGCATTGAAATAGTCCACAGTTGTGCTAGTTTCAATGTAACAATATTAACAGTACAGAATTAAAAGATGGTCTGAGAAGTTTACTGTTTGCTCTATTCTGAAAAGTCTTCTGGGAAACTGGTGAAATTTTACCTCTGTAAAACCAAAACAAGATATGCTATGAGAGCACCTGATTTTACATGGGAAAACAGCTTTGGAAGAAAAGAAGCCGAACTTTGACAAGTTTTTCAACCATTTCTAAACAACATTAATTTAATAAATTCAATCTCTATTAGATTTTAGGCCGACTGTTTCTCTCAGCCTGAATCATGTAGTATAGTACCACTTCAGCCCAGTCTTGCAGCCTCTTCTCCACACTCTTCCCTGCTCCAATTTACTCAGGGTGTCACGGCTAGAGAAAAGGGGCACAGTGTAGAGAATGAGTATGTCCTACTTGCCTTGGTACTAAGGCCACTTTTCCTCTATAAACAGGAACAGAAAGAAGTGATTGAGAGTGAACTTTCTATGCTGTAATTCTCATGTAAACGAGCAAAGGGCCCTTGGAGTTTGTCTGTGCTCAAGTTCCTGGACAGATTTGTAAGCAGCATTGACTGCTTTTACTCTCCTCTTGGTTAAAGAACCTATTCCCACTGCAGAAGACACTGCATGGAAAGTCACTACATAGCAGTTGTTTGAAAAAGAAACAAGGAATTTTGCCTAATAATTTTATACTGCTTTTATCTACCAAGAATGGCAGCACTTTTTAGAACATTTGGAGAAGGCAGGAGGTGTTTTGTGGGAAGTAGTAATGAAAAATTCATGAAGGATTAAAAATAGTTGGATTTTTTGGGTTTAATTCAGAATCTCTTTATATTTCCCTTAGTTTCCTTCCCTATTTTTATTGAATATAAACAAAGAACTTGTTCTAAAAAAGTTAGATGAATGGGAATGAACTAGAGTGAGATAAGATATAAATCCAATAATTTCTAAAGCAGGTGGTTAAACTCTAGACCCTATACCTGTACCCAAGTGTTGAAGTGGTATGGTTTGTTCAGATGTTCAGACCATCCACAGATTTATCCACAGTTGCAAGGAATTTGTAGGTGAAAAATTCCCTGACAATCTGTCTATTTTCATTTTTTACCTGAGGAATGATGGCCTGAGACAATGCAGTTGCATTTAGCTTTCACTGAGCCTACACGCCTTCTCTTTCCCACTGCTCAAATAAAGTGTTCCTATAACACAGGGCTGTGGAGACTATAGGGAAAGGGGTAGAGAAATGCAAGAACAGAGATAATTGATGGTATTCTGAATCATGTTGTCTGGAAGATCTCTTCAACTGTAGCCCACTGGATAATACCAAGAGGAGCACTTAAAGTGCCGTTCTCTAGTGCAGGCACCCTCACACATTCTTACAATTACTCCTCCCAATTTGCTCAGGCAATTCCAAGCCTTCAAAAAAAACTGCAGAACTGAGGTAGCAAGGGAATGGAGAGTGCACTGCCCCTCCTTAGAGGCATGTAAAGCCCCTGCAAGAAGAGTGCCAATCCATGCTGAGCCGGGTTTACATAACGCCAGAGCACAGGGTGACAGGAAGATGTTGGGGGGGTAATTTCCAGACTGGAACCTCTTTCTATGACTATACCTGGGTTTCTGCATCGTGCCCACTGCGGTTAGGTCTTAGAGGTAAGCAAATATGCCATCTGTTTTCTAATTTTCTTCTATTAAAATCAAGTTCTATTTGGTCACACTGACCCAAACAAAAACTAGGTATTTGGTAATTTAAATATAAAGTTGAAGTTAAAAGCCTACCTTCAATTACTCTTTCCCCAGTAACATGTTCGAGATTTTTTACAGAAAGCTACAAAAAAAAAAAAGAACTCTGACTTAGGTTACTCTTTCAACCTGTAAATTTCAGAAAGGTTTCAGGGTTAATATTATTTTTGCTTGTTTTCTGTTTCTCACTATAAATACGATGAGCAGAAAGATGTTGCCATGGTGAGATTTTATAACGTACTTAAAAGCACTTGTTACAGTCATGTACCACAGAGCCACCTTCACTTATGTGTGAATTGTAAAGACACATGAAAAACCACCCCAAAGAAGTAGAGACTACTGTCTCAGATGTTTGCAATACTTACTTAAAGCACAGATATCACAAACATTTTAGCAGCCACTATATTATTTGGAAACCTATTCCTTCACAGCAAGAAATGGGGAAAATGATTGAACCAAATGAATACACCTTACACTTGAAGTGTCATCACTATCTGTAGTCCATCTTTGTAGTAAGCTAAATGAGAAATTACAAATTAAAATTAACACAGAGCTTGTGCAATTTAAGTTGCCCATTCCTAAACCATGTGCTGGAGGAATCTTTGCACAGAGCCGTGTGAGATGCTTTGAGCACTATTGTGCTGCTGCAAAAGGCAGAGCTCTGACGAATTACTGAAATATAACATCATAGATCCTTCTCCCAGGAAAGCAGGAGCCTGAGGGCCTGGGCTGCACTTCAGCTGAGTCTGTGCTGCTCTGAAAATAGCAGGCTCTGGAGCAGACACGGCGCACCAGGCTCTGCCTCCTGCCCATTTGACTTTCTTACTGACATCTGGAAGCAAACCTGTGCGCTCTGTGCCCAGGCACTGCTGGTGGCTTCCTTGTTCTCTTGGCATGCTCAAGCATTTCCCTCAAGTCTGAACTTGAAGGTTCACTGTCTCTATAGCTTTTAAGTCTGAGAAAATTCTGGGCCTCATCTTAAGCAGATAACATGGGCATGTGCCCTGGAATATCTCCAGGAACTTTAGAGCACTTAAACCTCTGGCATACCTGTAGCATGTCCATACTGCTGCTTTGTCTGGGGTAGAGCTGAATAGCTCCCACCAGAGAAGATAAACTTTAATTAACATCTCTTTTAAACAAGCATTTTAAGCAGACACAGTAATGCTTTCTCACTAACCCAAGAAAGAAATGTAACCCATCCTGAGCATATTGCTGGCTGAAATGGAATGTCACAGCAGTCTGAGTCCAGTTGGGAAAGGGGAAACAAAGCTCAAAACAGTCTTTTCAGAGCTGGATACAGTTACTGTCTGAAGAAGGCCATGCAATTGCTTGCTTGTTACATGAGTGCTAATGTGTGCCAAGCAGTGCTATTGGAAAGAATTAATTCCCTGAATTTCCAAAGAAGTGCCTCTTCTCGGGTTATGGACTCAGTTGTGCATCCACGTGTGAGGGGCAGCAGCAGAAGGCAGCAGTTCTTGCACCTTCACCTGGGATTTTGCATAGGCTGGAGCAAAAGGAGTCACATCGATTCCCTTCCTTTCACCATCACTAACTCTTTGCTCCACATTGTCACCAAGAGTCAGCCAGCTCAAAATGTCCAAGTACTGAAGGAAAAACCCAGCAGAACCCATAGCCATTCCCTGTCAGAATCAGGGGCTTCAAAAGCTCCAGCAGAATTAAGGCCATTTGTACAGTATTTGTGGATGATGCCTGGCGGCCTCCTGTATCAAACTGAAATCATATACACACACCTGTAATACATTGTTATCTACTTTATGATGTAGCATATTGTATATGTATTTCTGGAATTTACTCAGTTTTCAAAAGGTTTCATTGATTTTTGAAACCAGCATTTCAAATGTAAACACTGCTTTGGAAAAGGGAGAAAGGTGCTAAACAGACTTAGGGTACCAACCTAAAACTGTAGCACTTTGCTGATAGCATTTCTAAGGTTGCCTGGTCTATACGCTGTCGTTTAGAGTTCTGAAATAGTTGAATTAAAGACAAAATAAATCAAATCACTGGTTACATTCACGTTCAATACTTATGAATCATTTAGTTCAAAAGCAGGTACTCATTTAATGACTGTATGGGATATACCTCCTGTGAAGATAAAACCTAAACACCAATTATTGTTAATAAGTGGTGTTGCATAGTAAGGTTAAATATCCACCAGAGGCTTGCAAGCAGGTGTAATCACCCCTGGATGCCTATGCTCAGATCTGGTTTCAGTCTGAGAGCGACAGGGATTGTACTGTTCCTGCAGTCCCGTGACACGACACAAAAATGTGCCCAAAAGTTAATAGCTGAAAAGAGCAAAACTATCATTTTAGAGGTAGGGATTGTTTTACTTGTAATGCTGACTCTGTGCAGATACAATGAAGTCATCACACACGAGTGCAACCATCCATCCAAAGACAGCCACGGCTACAGCTCCAGCCACAGGGAATGCGGCTCTGCTGCCACAATTCACTGGCACTCCCATACAAGAGGAGTGCTTCTTTGCTTGAGTAGAACTTTGGGCTTGACTTGCTATTTAGCATTTGGAATCTGGGTAATTACAAAATATTTCTATAATCATAAACCATGGCCTTTGACCTTCCTTCTGCTGGAATCAGGGAGACTTGTGTGGAACAGTCCTAAGAGACCAGGGCATAGGATGAGGTTGTAAGAGATCAGTTCAGATTCTACTACCAGACAAATATGAAATGTTGCATTTAGTAACAGACTTCTTCTGACAAAAGTGAGAGTGCCAAACATGCCTAGAAAAATGGGAATTACAAATCCTTTTAGCTTTCAGAGTATATGCATATAGCATTAATATACATTACCACACCAAATGAGTTTCAAAATATTGCCAGGACCTGCCCAAAAAAACTTCTCTCTTTTTACTGATGATAATGGAGTGGCAATTTCTGCATAGTGAGTGAAAGACATTACCTATAGCAGATGTGTATAGCAATTAGTTGTTAAAAAACTTGCATATCCAAATAAACTCTTTTGAACATTTAGTATAAAAATGGAGTACAAAAATTTTGAGGAATAAAGGAGTTTCCTGTCAAACCGAAGTCGAGTAGTATCTGATAACATGCAGAGAGACCACAATAGGAAGAATATCAATAGCACTTCCCTCAATTGTCCTAATTCACCCAAATCTACTCCAATTCTGATTAAAAATTAAATCTGTCTTATAGCTGCGCATTGTTGAGTAATATTTTCAGATCCAAACATCCTGTAACCTGATTATCTGCAACTCTTTCTGATTATGTGCAATCTATGTTTGGTCTGAATAAGTCAATTTCTACAATGTTACAGTAAAAACAACAGAAAATTGGATCAAGTGTCTTGAAAGAAGCAGGAAAATACTTTAAAAATTCTATTTGAACACATAAATGCCAGCTAACAAGAAGAAAAAAACACAGATGAATAAATTTTAAAAAAAGAGGAAAGACAGAGACAACAATGTTTGTGTAGAAGAAAACAATGCTTTGGAGAGTAGGAAGTTTTCAAAAGTTCTGAGCTTTGTATTTCTTTATGAAATATGTATAAGCTGTAACAGCCCCTTCCTAGCTACATGCAGCTGTATTTCAAGTATTAAACCAAGGACGCTTCTATTCTCTACAGGAGAAGAGAAACTGAACAGATCTTCAAAAGTGTGAGTTGACGTATTTTCTTTATGGCTGTGATTCTCAGAAATGGCTGCATTGGTTTTTTATTTCCCCAAACGTTTAAAATAAGTCACTTTTGAAAGGGAACCTTCCATCCAGCAGCAGAGCTCCGCAGTCCCAGCGGGCTGAAGGAGGGTTGGTCCCACGGCTGTCCCGGCCCAGCTGCACTGGGGGGCTCCTGCAGCTCTCAGTCGGCTGCAGATCTGCGCGGTGTGGCAGTGTAAAACTGGCTCTCCTTTACAAACCGCCTGCAAATCATGCCTTTACTTCTGAGGTACGGTGGAATTCAATTACAGGTTAGGATTTAAATAGGCTGTAATTGTAGTCTTCTATTTCCAACGTCCTACATAATCCCTCCATCACATACTTGGCAATATATCTTTGTCTAACTGGCCGTGTGTCCAGCTCCTTGGGAAGAGAAATCTTTGTTTGGCACAAGTGACAGCAGATGAGAGGACATCTCTCTCTCTTGTGCTCAACAGACCCTATTTTTCATCCATGCCCTCAGTCCTTCTGGAGGAGACATGAATGTGATACTCCTTAGTTCATTCAAGGTCAGAGAATCACAGAATCAAGGAATTGTTAGGGTTGGAAGGGTCCTCTGGAGATCATCCAGTCCAATCCCATGCCAAGGCAGGGTCACCTGGAGCAGGTGACATAGGAATGTGTCCAGGTGGGTTTGGAATGTCTCCAGAGAGGGAGACTCCACAACCTCCCTGGGCAGCTCTGCCGCTCTCAGGGGAGGAAGTTCTTCCTTACAGATCCTTACTAATCCGCTGTCTGTGAAAGCCTCTCCTTCTGCCCCGTGTGATAGACTCTTTAATTTCCCTTTTTCCTCTGTTTTGGAAGAACAGCTCCTATACAAGGACATGAAGACAAGGAATAGCCTTGTGGACATGATAATAATAATTATTATAATAGCAAAATGGAATATAAATACGTCCCCCATTGCAAAATGCAAATTCTATTCTAAGGTTACTACAATGTGGTTTTAAATCAATAACCTCTTTCAAGCAGACCAGTGGAATAACCACATATAGACATGCATTCAAACAGATGCAGAAACAGACAGAAATGAGAAACACAATATATATAAAGAAAGAAACCACTATCTTATGCATTCACTTCTTTCAGTTGCTCAGACTGAATCGAAAGCATGAGACCAGGCACGTTATACACCAGTATTTATGGGTGCACTATCTATTCTCACTGTGACGTACATGCACAGTTTTGTGCTCGTAATTTCGACACATATGCATTAGATATGTGTCCTATTTTTATCCTGTCGTACAAGCAAAGGAAAAGATAAACACGGAGCCATTTCCCTGACAAACCAAACAGTGGAGACAAGACCATTATCTCTGCGCCATCCGTCTCGAGCGCTGTTTGGCACAAATGGCAATGGCTTTCAATATTGCCTTTTTTGCTTTTTCCCCCGTGTTTTAGCAATTTGAAAGTATTTTCACAAGTGGAAGAGCGGCACTGTTTCCCCGGCCCCCTCGTTTCCATGGATGCGCTCTGTGCGGTTGCCGTGGGGACGCGGCGCTGGGGGGGTTGGTCTCGCTCGGGGGGGCAGCGCGGGGGGGCTGACACTTGTAATGGGCAAGAAGTTTAATTGAAAATTAAGTGGGTGCTTCTTTTGAAGTGAGTTACGTGCTAGTGGATTTATTTTGCAGAGGCAGAAGAGTCCTGACCGCAGGGAGCAGGAGGTACGGGGAGATGAATTGCACAGAAGTGTTGTGATGATTCAGACTCGGTGCAGGTTTCTGTGTTGAAAGCCTTGCCCATTTCTGTAGTAGTGCTTGAAAGGATTACAATGGGATGCTGCTACCAGAATTGGGCAAGTGAGCAGAAGTGTGTTGAAAAGCGTATCAAAAAGCAATACTCGAGCGTAGGTTGCACTGCAGCAGCCCTGGGAAACAAAAAGGCTGTGGCTCATGCTCTGCCACTTCTGCAGAACTCATCGGGATTAATCTGCAAGGCAGCAACGCTCCCCCTGAGATCACCTCCAGAAGTACACCAGGCAGGTTAGCCCTGCTTTTGTACAATGCACTAAATATATGGTATCTTCAAGGAATATCATCTTATCAGCTGCATAGAGGGTCACGTGGCCCTTTCTTTGCCCTGAGGTTTCTTTGTGAGCAGTTCCATTTCTTCCACTAAGTTTTAGTGGAGAGGAAAGCATAGCCGGATGGCAAACTCTTGGGGAAGACATTACAAAATCAAATGCAATGAGCCTTCAAAATGGCTTGGGACTCCTAATTGCTCTGACAATACTTCTTCTGCTATCAGGATGAGTAATAACAACAGATTGGAAATGCTTTTGAGCAGAGCAAGGTAAGATAACTTCTACAAAGGAAATGGTTAATGAGGGCTACACTTAGAGACGGTATCTCAGCTGCCACTTCTTGTGAAAAAAATTACTATACGATTTGTCCTTTTTACCTAAATAGGCTGATTCAAATAAGAATTTGCATTGGCTGACAACGGTCAATATTTGTATTTCCAACCTCTTTTACAGATGTCCCAGAGTAAATTGGATAGATAATTTAACTCTTACTAAGATTTATAAAAAAATTCCACAAAATCATTGCAAGCCATTATCAATTAGGATTTTGCCAGCCTTCCAGCCACCTCCACTAAGTCCACCCTGAGTCCTGACACAGCTGCATGCTGTTGGAGAAGCATTAGAATACTTATCTGTTTTTTTAATTCTTGCAAGCACCTCCCCAGTGGAATTTCTGGGATCTTCTCAATAATTTTATTTCCACTTTGAATTCAAACTTCTCCCTAGGTGGTTTCCAGAACACACAAAAAGACTGTCCCTATTTGTGGAACTTGCAAGACAGATCATTTAATCAATTTTAGAGGAATCAACAGTGGACAGTTTATGTACAGTTCGAGTTTAATGTAAACCAGTATAAAATAAGAGTCAAATGAATTCCTCATCAATAGAAAGTCCAGCACTACCATTGTATCTGTGTTCTGAAGTTGGAGCCTTGTTCTTTTTATGTCTCGTATTTTGGTTTGACAAGCCAGCACAGTTCTTAGAGCGATATTGCAGGTGTCCTTCATGCAACATGACCAGCCTCAAACCCTTGCACTGCCTTTGGCAATCAACAGGGAAATAAATATACACGTGACTCAGTATTGTACCAGTGCCTGGTGCTAACCTCACTCGCTCTGTCTGTCTCTCGGTGTTATTTCTAGGGCACCACACTATGGGAATGCTAAAAATTGTCCTTGACAGGAGCCGAACCCACACATGCTCCATTTCTGAAGGAGCAGTGTAATTTGTGGTACCAGAATGTCACTTCTAATTCTGGAAGAATGAATCCTGCTAGATAAAATAATTGACCAGCATGGTAGCCCCACACTTGAAGTGGGCTTAAGCCAAAACTCTGTTGCAGTCTTCAAATTCTGGTGGTTGATCCAAATTTTTAATTTTTCCTCCCACCCCCACAACTCATTTTTCCACTTTAGGATTAGGGAAGGGACCTAAAATACCACCAAATACACATTGCTGAGGAGTAGTGGGCTGCAACCCAGATCCTCTAAATTTTACATAACACTGCACAAAACTGGGTACATCTCTGGACATTTTTTAGATCCTCACATTAGTATTTCTTAGCAGTATATGCTCAGAAGCATATATGAGAATAGCAACTACAGGAAAATAAAGCAAATACCATGCTTGGCAATAAAAATAATTGGCACTTTATATACCATATTCCCCTAAGTTCAGATATGTTCGTATTTTGATGATAATGGAAACATGAATGGAAAATGGGCAGAGGCTTGTGCTCTTATAATTTTAGTATGCTCTAAAAACAGTTATGTGAGTGTCATTACAGAGAAGAATGACTTGGCTTCACAGACCTTGTCCTCACTCAAAAAATACAGGGTTAACAAATTAAGGATTTTATGTGTTATAACATTTCTAGAGAAGCAGACATTCTAAGTCACTTGAAGGAAAGCTAATCCTCGTGTTTACAATTTAAAACCACTGTACAGCTTCCAGTCCTCAGCTTGGCTGAAGGTATGGCTCTTTCCCTAGACAACAGAGAGGGATGGAATCCTTAAAAAAAACTCTGATTGGGAACTGGAGCCTTTTGTGGAACATACATGCTAGATGTCTAAAGCGATTGCTTTGAAACCAGCCCAAATTTTAACCTGTGTTGCGTGTGTTGGTATTTTGTAACCCTTCACATTAATTCCTGCCAGTATGTTACAACAGCAGCAACATAATCACTTAAGAAACCACAGTTACTATTTTCTAATAAAATTTGTGAGAGTAAGCAGGGAAATTTTGGGTTAATAATGCATACAAGCATAGCCTATGGAAAGAAAATTCAGATTCCTGAGGTCAGGGCTAATAAACATGCAAATGTGAATATTAGAGGAGAAGAAGCTTTTCTATATACACCACAACGTATTGCCTGACAATGGTCTGAATTTTGGGAGAAATTGGCTACCTGGGCAATCAGGAATGCAATCTTTGCATGAAACCCACACAATATTCTATTGCTACTGCACTGGTAAAGTGCCCATGTGCAACTTCATGCACACAGAGGCTGAAACAGGTCCTGCCTTCTTTACACAGCTCCAGGAAGATCTGCCTGTAGCTGTATCTATCCATAGCCTCAGTTCATTCCTTCCCAGGTTGCTCGTTTCTAGACTTGACACAAGACCAGAGCCCAGGGAGGCACTTGGGGTTACTTGTGCTGGTACCAGTGGGCTTTGCTGTGGGCCTCAGGAGGGGAAAGAGGATTACAACAGACAGAATTTACCTCCTTTTTTCACCTTCCTAATTTCCTTACCTTCATAAGTTATCTACTTTTCTTTCAGTTACATACTATAAACCTCCTAAACATTAACAATTTTTCCATTTCTCTTGGGAAAAAAATTAGTAAAAATAACCAAAATAAATAAACATTGCCAGTCAACAATGAATGAGGTCAGACTTCAGGCAGCACTCTGAAGCCCTGTTGGTCAGGTTCCTATCAGGACCCACCCTAGGGGCAATGTTACCAGCTGGCAGATCAGAGGAAACTGAAAGGGATAACAGAACATATTCGTGGCACTAAATTTAAATCAGTCATACTGGCATTCAAATACATCAAACATCCTTATTTGTACAAAGGTTCAACTGCTTAATATCTTCTAATTGTGGAAATAAAATCAATTTCACCATGATCCAAACTAATACATAGAATGACTCCAAACCCACTGGTCACAGGAATGGAATTAAAATCTCTTGTGTTAACATGGTAGTGTAAAATACTGTGCTATATTTCACATTTCTGTGAACAGTAGTGGAAAACATATAGAAATAAAATATATTTAGCAATTCTTATTTGTGTGTACACCATGTTATGCATGGCTTGGAAGTCTGGATGCTACAGGAAGAGCAGCTAAGCTATGTTAGTCATGTCTATCCCACCCAGGTCTCCAGGCAAAGATCAGAGGCAGTAGCTCATGCAAATGTTGCTTTTCCAAAGAGGCTGCATAGATAGTAAATGAAAATCAACTTGAAACAACTACAGCAGTAAAATATATCTATATTATACACAGGTCCCACTCTCTCAACCGCAGTTAAAAGGCAATCTGTGAAATAATGAGCAATAAAGTAGCCAGTATTTTTTTTCCGCTGGAAGCAATTGCTCCATGTGGCTCTGAGTCCCTTTCAGCTGTTCTGCTCCGTATATTTAAAATTTCTTTTTTTAAAAACTCTGCAGCTTCCCCTGTTCTTTGCCAATGGAGACTGAATGATGAATAAAATCATTGCTGAGTAAAATCAATGCTGATAAAACAGTCTCAGCTATTACTTAATTAGTAGAAATTTGCCAGTGTTACTCTCTACTTGCATAGCCATTACATAAATATGCACTTCTGACTTTCTCCTTCTAAAAATTTATTTTCAATTTGCCTAAATTCTGTATAAATGTGGCAGATATTTTAATTACTGACAATCTTGAAATTGAAACAGCAGGCGATGAGGAGTCGAAGAATCATATAGAAGGGTGAGATGGTTAGAGAAAGGTAGAAAGATAACTTTATACAAATATTACACAAAGGAAAAAAGACATCTGACAAAACTACTAAGCAAGGTGCTTCCATATTTGAATGATGTACAGAGAAGAATTAGCAACAATCCCCTTAATTTTTATCCCCATTACATCACTCTTTAAGCAATAGGGTTTTTTCAGAGGACTCACAGTCTCTAGTCAATATTTATTCCAGCTGATATTAGACCGATCTACTTAACAGTGAATGGCATGATAGATCAAAGGAAAAGATAAAAACCCAATCCCCAAGAAGACCAAACTAAATCAACCTCCAGCTGATCAAAGAACAGTTCTGGCAATGGCAAGTGTCTTGCACCAGGCTGTCAGGAAGGGATGCAAGTCCTGCCTGAGCACAGCAGAGGTGTGGGTTCAAACTGGCCCCGGCTGGCAGCTGAGCACGGACACAAGGGTGCCCTGGGCTGGGACAAGGTGAGCACTGGTTTGGGAACCCAGGGAGCTCCTGCAGGCACAGCCTGGCTGCAGTTGTATGGCACTCAGCAGCCTGCTGGCCTGAAAGAGGGGGTGAGTGTTGGGATCTCTCATTTGCCTATTGGTGAGGAATGGCTCCTCTTGGGATGTAACCCCTCAGGGAATTCTGCAGCAGCTGAGCAATAGATAGATCGGAAATTTTTTAGTGTTTAAATGAGAAGACCTGAAGTGAACACTCTTCTTCTGGTGAAATAATTATCTGTTTTCCAGTTTATACAGGAGGTTTTGAAACAGTAGTAAGAAACTCACAGAAGTGATGGATTCAGTAACATAGAGCAACACTTAACTGGGAAGTTCCCAGAACTTCCCAATACCATGAGTACAATACCTCCCTTGCAAAGAATCACATTGTATTTTACAAAAAACCCACTTAGGCATGGAAAAGGAAGAAAAATGCATGTTTTTACTAGAGAAACATTCTTTTTTTCCCCTCAAAGCATCCAAAATCTCTTAGAATTAGCCACACATCTGGCGCTGACACACCAGGTTAGAAGAGACTACTGAAAGGAGCTGGCTGGAGTTCCAGTGAACAATAACCAGACAAGGGGCTGACAAAAAGACAGAAGCTGACTTCCTGAGCTGCATCTCTTGAGATGCAACCACAGCAGCAGTGGCTGAACCTGAGCAGCAGCCACAGCAGCTGTGAGAGCCTGTCCAGCCTCGGGAGGATGGAGGGAGCAGCAGCTGGCAGGACTTGGTGGAGCCTGGACAGCAGCAGCCTCCGGCTTTTGGGTCACTGCTCTGCACTGAGATCCACGGGGAGCACCAAGCACATGAGGGAAGTTGGGAAGACCGGGAGCTAAATCTTTGGGGCAGTTAGCATATTATAGACAGGTTATTGGGAAAGGAAAATTTGTGTGGTGGAAGGGCCTTAGGACAAGAAGTGTAAAGTAAAAAGTGTCAATGGTCCGATTCCTCAAATTAAGTCTTTGTGGAAACAGCACTCGATGATTTGCCTGTGGTAGGGGGTGGGTCAGGCCTCCAGCGAGCTCTGTGTGGCATTCCCACACAGGCTGACTTTACACAATTCCTCTCCTCTCAGAGGCAATGTCACAGGTCTTCTCTCAAATGTACACTTTACATAAATGAGCACGAATCCCACAGTTCATAATTGATTACAATTCCATTAGGAAACAGCAATATCTGCAAGTCTTACATAATCTAAAGATGAATCAATTCTAAGTATATTAGTGCTTTTAACAGTTCCAAATTCTGAGTTAAATGCTTTACAAATTATGAAATCCTCATTTAATTACTTTAATAAATCTTGTTTGCAGATTACTGTGAAAATCAGTGAAAACTAATTCACTTTGACTGTTCTGTGTGCAGTGCTGACAAAAATAGAATAATTTTTCTTTTTACTATGGTCTGGAAAGTGGAGGAAAAAAGCTTTAATTGAATATAATCACAATATGCTAGCAGCACATGTTATTTTCCCACTATTATAACTTGATATTTTTAAGTTTGAGGAAGGAATGCTTTTTATGGGAAAGGACTTTAGTCTCATTTATTATGGAAAAAAAACGTTGAATATAAGCCTGGTAACATCTTTTATTTTAGCTTAAAAGATTTGAGTTTTGAACACTCTTATCTTGTCTTAACAGTATCACTGTCCAAGACATTTACTGCATGAGTTCATCTGTTGCAATCATTTGTTGATGGTTAGTGATCAAAATACAGAAGGATTTGGCCCAGTATGTCTACAAACATATACATGGGCCACAAACATTGTTTACAAACAAACCCCTGGGCCACACAAGCCAGTTAAACATTTTGATCCTGGCTCTCCAGAACCAATCTAGCACAAAGGCAAGGATGCCACTGAAGCGTAGAGGAAACACAGTACATGGCTGAGAGTTGTTAGTGACAGTCAGAAATCAGGACGTTCCTACTTCACCATTTCTGTCTTTTCCATATTCTTAATTGTCAACAGGCTTTTGAGAAAACCATCAATTTCTACACTTTTAAGTAAACAAACATGCAGGATAGGAGGCTGCTTCTTCATGGAGATGTGACTGATTCTGAGCCTTTGGGTGAGGTTTTCTTCCCTTTTAGGGTCTCATCTAGAGCTCACCTCACTCTATACAAGGATTCTCATTGACATTGCTGGAACAAGTGCAACCATGTAATCCTTAGGAATACAGCACCAGGTTAAATGTTGGTTATAAAGCACAAGGACTATTCACCATTTTGGATCATTAGTGATTTTCCTTCTGGAACCCAGTGAAGCTGAAACAAGCCACACATAACGTAGCACAGAGGCAATAAAAAGAGATTTGGACCATATGCACATCCATAAAACTCGAGGATGAAACCAAGAAAAACCAAACTCCATTATCATTCTTTTCAACTTCCTTCCTGATACATGAATCAACAACTTGCCCAGGAAACCAAAGGATACACAAGCCCCTCTCAAATGGGTAGAAAACAAGCTTAATCAAAATTAACATGCACTACCTCTCCAGTAAATACCAGTATAAATCTCATGGGGTGTGAGGTATGCCTAAGGACAGGGAGCTTAGTCGTCTGTTTATAGTGACGCCCATCCAGAAAATACCCTCCAAATCTCTCTCTTTCGAAGGGTATAATTTCTGTTGTCATATCTTTCAGAAAGGAGGATCTCCACTGTAATAGCCTTTGTCATTTCATAGTCACGTAGACACTCTTAGAGTGCATAGATTCAGAAGGCTGAACCTTTCAATTATTGTCTTCTGATTGAAACAATTCAATTATTTCAACTATCTACTTACAATTTCTTACTGACCTAGTTCCACCTGAAGCAGATCTGTTGCCAGCACTGTCTTTATCAGCAGTGCTCCTTTGGAGAGCTTAATAAGAATAGTTACGAATACAGTTGTTTTCTTTCAATGTATTTGGAGATTATTTCAGCACCCAGAAGATTGTTTCCATAAATGAAAACAGTATTCAGTTAATAGCTGACACATTACTGTATGTAGCAGGACACAACATACACACACAGTAGGTTTTCTAATTACTGCACAGTATTATTATCATCATATTGCATGCACAGTATTACAGTTCAAAAGCATTTTAAGCAGTCTCATTTTCTTCAGGCTTGGCACAGCTCTTTTCTTTTGATTCCTGAAATCTGAACCCTGATGTGAGGAAGTGAGGGCTGTGGACATTTCCATTGTTCAGCAGCAGGAACAGGATTTGCATTCAAATGAACCAAAAAAGGAAGAGAAGAGGTCTGTAATTAAGACAGTGCATACAGAATTTCGTTGATAAACACTCTAAAAGCTGATGATATTTTAAAGGAATATGTAGCCAAAGACAGAGTTCAAGCACACTAGAGCCTTTCCAGTGAAGCATTTGACAGAATGTCCATTTTAAGTGACCCAGCTGAACCAGTAGGCCTAACCAGGCTGAGGATGAGAGCTGGATTCAGTTAACACGGTACAAAAAGTACCTGCACTGACCTGACAGCAGCCTCTGTGAGAGCTGCCCCTGGTGCTTTACTGCTAAAATGAAAAATAGGGCTCTGCAAATTAAGCAATATTCTGGTATTTAAAACATCTGGCAATGATAGATATCTGTTTAGAGGAATAGAAGATGGAGCTTTGGGAAATAAAGGAAATAAAGTTCTGAAACTTGATGTAAAAGGTCATTCTCTTAAAAAAATGTTAAACCTGAAAAAAAGCTCCATGAGGACTCTCGAGGCAGGAGGACTCCTTATCACAAGCCTAAGTGATCAAAAGTGTCCACAAAACGATATTTCTTGAATATGTTTTATAAAACCCTCATAATTTATGGGAACAAAGGGTTTGTTCCACCAGAACTCCTGCCAGTCACACAAGCTGAGGAGAGGAGACCATTATTTTTAAAAGTGAAATTTGTCCTGAGAAACTGTAAGTCTGCTTTGCATCTGGGAGGAGGAAGAGTCACTACTGGTCTGCAGTCAGTCAAATATCAACATGTTACCTGGTGCTGTGAAGAACGTTGTGCCAAGCTAGGACTGACATTCAAGGAATTAAGAAGAATTTGAAAGAGTAACAAGAGTGTTGGTGTTTAAGTGTTGCTATTTTATAATTTTTTAGTCCTTTTCTTTCCTAGGAAGACACTGCTTTCTGCAATAGGCAGTGTGGCATCTGTTTGCATGTGAGGTTTTGGTGTAAGTCTGTGAGAATGAATTTTATTGCATCAGCCAGAGGCTATTAAACTCATGTCATGAAGTCATGATAGAAAATCAGAACGTAATCTTTAAAAGAGCATTATTCAGCCATTACTCAGGTATTTTTCTTCTCCTTGCCGTCACCAGAAATACAGGATTCTCACATTTAATCAGTGATTTCCTGTAGAGTGGATCTGAGTAACTAAAATGCCCTGATTCATTTCAATGATGGGCTACAAGACTTTGCAATAGTATTTTCCTTCTATTCATGGATTATGTTGGCTTGTTTGACCTTCTCATGGAGACAGAGTCGAAAAGCTTTAGGTATTATTGAGAGCCATTACCTCTAATTTCAGAATCTGCAATACAGATAATACTGGCTGAATTTCTTAGTGATTGCTCAGTTTGTGCATTGGGTCTCTGAGCTTATTTTGTCCGTGTATGGTGGATGAGAATTTGGTATTTTATCCCTCAAATAAAATCCTCTAGACCTGCCTGAATTCCATATATTGTTAGTTGGAAGTCCATGGGGTAGAGCCCAGTTTCCATCAGGCTTAGTGAAGCCTAACAAAAAGTCAGAGCGTTTTCCAAGAGGTTTGGAAGTGCAGGGATATTGATCATCATGGTTTGCACAGCGATGCTCTGTCACCTGCTTGAGGGCAAGTCTGACCCCACTGACTGAAGCCCACAGACTACAGTCCTGCCTTTATCTTGCTCTACCTAATAAATAAAAAATACTACTTGCAAGAAAAATGTATGAAGGGAATGATTAACACATTCTTTGACAACCACGAAAGTTCTCGGTCCTCCAGCAATCTTACTTGGAATAACACTTGTAGAAACTCTCCTGTATTTCAGCTGGATCAGATTATCCTATTCCCAGTCTGTAATTTCCCAAAACAATAGCACATTTGTGCTTTTTTTTCACTTTGAGACTCTGCATGAAAATATTGCAGTGTTATAAATTACATGTTTGCAGTCGGAGAAAAGCATTATTTGCACCCCCTGTATAAACCAAAGAGTTACTCCATCCAAGTAAATCTCAATTATCAGTTTCCTGAAAAACAGTATTGGGGAGCTCTGTGTGAATTGTCTCTATGATCTCCTAATTTCAGCTACAAGCTGGTTTTCTATCTTTCTGTGCTTTAAATTCAGACTATGATATGTCTGTTAGGTTTTTTTAACTTGATCCAAACTCTAAAAGCAAAAAGTTGCTTTAAACATAACATAATGTTTCTACTGAAAATGCATTAGCCAAAATAGCACTCAGTTCTTTCTTATGGAGGCATGCTATTCTGCTAGGACTGAAACAAATAACATGTGGAAACAAATCTGTTTAAAAAGTTCACAGCTTTGCTTGGTTCTGCAGCTATCTTTGACTGTACTCTAAATTCCCAGAGTTTTATTTTATATACAAACTGATCTGCAGAAAATTTGGATTCAGGTGAACTTGTGTAAGCTGAGACATCAGGGTTCCTGCTTTCTCCAGAGTACAGTGGAATGGGTCTCAGCCCAGGTCTGGTCAGCACCACCAGGGAAAAAAATGACCATGACAAAGCTTTCCTTGGAGTGACGTGTTTGCAGTGTGCAGGAGAGGAAAAGGACCTCTGTGATAGATAGATGCTCCTGCTAAGGATTAATATTCCCTTGTCTGAATTGAAGCAGCAGTTCTGGCTGCTTTGTGCTGCTCTGTAAATTGCTCAAGTGCTCTCCAGCTTGGGCACCAACACAGCCCCCCACAGCCAGACTGGCATTTGTCATGCCCATCTACAGCACATACTTGGGTCACATTTGAGCACACTGAATATATCAATACATATATTTAATATATTAAACAAGCCTGTAATAGTTTCCACTTTCTAAAGAAACAAGTGCTTTCAAGCAAATGTTATTTACAAATTAGTGGTGAGAAATCTGGATATAGGAATGCTAAGTGAATAGTCTGTTCCCATTAAGTGTACAGCAAAGACAGCAAAGAAAGTGGTCTGATGTTTTGATCACAAAACCATCCATCTGTTCTCGTAGAATACCATCACTTACTCTTCTAAATTTGGCTATCATTGTTAAGAAAGAGTGATTCCTGAACTTCAAATGCTTCTTGCTGAACTCAAACCTAACCGCCCATTAAAGAGCAGTGGGAAACACTGAGACAGTTTGTTCCTTTAAATCCTTTCCTAATACATGCTTATATCTGAATTATCCTACTTTTCATTTCATTCAGCAGCTCTCACAGATACTACCTGTTGGTGGATTTATGATAATCCCATACATTATTAACAACACAAGATTTTTTCAGCAAATGAGACAGCAAGTACTGTGGTATTTGGAATAATGCAGTGCAGTGTGTTGGAACCTCCATGTCTTGAGAGCTGTTGGTCTTTCCATGTGACATTGTTTATTCCATTTATATTGGACAAATGGTACACAGACATTACCTGCATTTAGTTGATGTGAACACTGTGTATTTCAATAGCACTCACATGAGGAACACATATGGAATTAGCAGCAGTCCTGTACATTTTGCACCCTGTACTCAACTCATCATAAGCAAGTGCACAGAAAGTGCATCCTACAGATTCCCTAAAAATTGAGCAGACCTTCATCTTTATTTCTGTCATCATTCCCTCTTGCTTGGTGTCCTGGTGGTTTATATCAGTAAGTTTGTTTGTGCATCTTTCCCTCAATGTGGAATATTTCCTAAATGGCTATATGATAGTCCTTAGCAAATAACTGCAGTTATACTTTTAAAGGGCAAGGGAATTATTTTTGTCACTAAAAACCTGGAGCTGAAGGTAATTTATCAGCTCATGTAAATCAGTCAAGCTTCATTAACCTCAGAGGAATTGCATCACATTAACCAAACTGAGGACCAGACCCTTAATTATGCTCTCAGTAATAGACTTTGACCCTCTACCTTAAAACTACGGCCACCAGACAGTTTTTAAACCTCAGCTGTTCATAAGCAACCAGGATTTCACTCAGAGAAACTCAGATATTAAATGAAAATTAAAATGTGCATTGGGGATTCTCGCTGTACACTTTAAGCATTTAATGCCACATTTAGACTTTCCATTCTTACTTAGTTGAAAATTATTTCTTTTCTTACCAGTATAGTTTAATTGAGGCTGCTTCTTTAACCTTAATATTTCTAATTGCAAGCAGCAGTAAGTGTTTTGGTGTGCATAAATTTAAAATACCTGTTTACAAAGAAACAAATGCTTTTGTCTGGAATTTAAAATAAATTATTGTGGTCCTGTTTGCTTTTCAGAAATAAATGTCTCCTTGCATTCCTTAGACAAAATACCCAAAGCAGAAAATGTAGGTAGCTAGCAGGGGACAAAAGACTGAGTAGTTCCCAAAGGGTTGTATTTTAGATACTTTTTTCAAGATCTAGAAGCTGTAATGGAATCAGATCAGCTTCCAAATCATCAAGCTGGTTTGGTTTCATCAAATTAGAGATTACAGAGTGTTCAAGTGTTCCAGACATCTATCATGGGACGTGTGTATGGGAAATGGTGCAGGCACTGTCTCCTCTGCACTGCCAGGTTCCCCTTCTCCCTGCTTGATCCGGGACCGGCTCCCTGAACACCCACACCACCCTCATGATAATTCACTCCCAGCTTCCTGTCTGAAGTCACCAACTGGTTTTCTCTGAGAGGACATGCCAGCACACCTGCTATAGTATTTTTCTCTATCCTCCACCAAACAGGCACTGTGGATACTAATCCTGCCCTGTTCTGTTCAGTCCTCCAAAGAAAATTTCTCAGAAATAGTCCTTGTGCCCTCAGGTACCCTCACAGCTGAGTGAACACATAATACACACCTGGCATCATACAATAAGAGCACAGTTGCAAGAGCTTTTTAGGCACTTTGAATGCAAAAAACATACTAAACAGTAATTATGTCCCCAGGTCTTAAGGGAAGTTGCGCAGCAAGCCCTTGATCTGCTTCTGCTGAATAAATGAGGTCTGAGGACTGATCCCTGGAGCCAGAGCCGGCGGCACTCAGCAGCTCCCAGCTACACTGTGGAGAGTGGAGGAGTCAAAGAAAACTGTCTGGGATGGAATGGCCTCTGAACCAGGGAGCAACATGATTGCTAGGAAATAGAGCAATCATGGACTAATGCCCTGACTCTGTTTTCAAGTGCTGTCCAGGCTAGGTAGTGTTAGTTTAACCTAGTGCTTACTAGTGCTGAGCGTGGGGATGGAATTCAGCAGCAATGGTCCAAAAGAACAATCCAAGAACAGCTTGTAAAGGATCAGAGATGTGACACATCCCCTAGAACCACGACTTACACTAATTTAGGGCACATAAACCATGAGCTTCTACTGTGCCCATGAAAGCAGTTACTCACTCTTCCAACAGTGGCGTGCACTAAAAACTAATTAGTGGCATGACGCATTTTAAACCAAAGTCATCATTGGTGTTATGGAGGAGCACAGGACAGCTGTTTCTTTTGCAAGTTATAAACATGATTTGTCTCTTTTTCAGTTTGGTAAGGCAAGAAATAAGACTGTAAAAAATGCTTTCAAGATTTGCCCGCTAAATTCAACTAACATTTCTAAGAAAGGATAATTCATGTTTTAGAAAAGAGAAACTGGACTTCAGCAGGGCAAATGAAAGTCTCTGTATTTGCAACTACTATTTAAGATGGACAAGTCAGGACCTGTTAGAAATGTAGAGTGGATAAGAACTGCAGGTCGTCCTGAAAGCAGCTATTGGGCTGCAGGGACTTTACATCGACATTCCTCAAGAACCTGTGTGAAGGCTGAGTTTATTTGATCTTCTCATTGACAAAAATATAAAAAATCTAGGGGTGCTAATTGAATCTGCAGATGACAAAAGGTGAGAAACAGATGCCATATGGGAGAGAGCAGTATCATTCAAGAATTGTGATCTTTAGGATTGAAATTACAAAAACCAGACAGATTCTGCCAGTATTAAATAGAATGCCAGTACCTAGGGACTTACATAAAGTTCTGCTGAAATCTAAGGGCTATTAATGACATATGATGTATTCATGCTGTGGCCCAAGGCACCAAAAAGGCATCTTGGTTACTTCTGACACAGCTCTGGTCATCTGGTCCTGAGCAAGCAAGATACAGCACTATGAAGTGCAGCAGGTGAGGAGAAGGACTATGAGAGAGGGCAAGAAAAATAAAAATCTTTACAGAGTAAGATTAAAAGGAGCTGGTGTGGCAACCCAAGCAAGAGGACAGCTGAACAAGAGACAAAGCTGCTTTTGCATAGGTATATTGGAAGGAAACCCCAAGCAGAAGTGCTGTTTGGGCTAATGAACAAATTGGTACAAGTACAAATGGTACAGACTGGCTTTGCATATACAGAGGTTGCAAATAATAGATTTCTAATCATTAAAAGAGTGAATTGCCAAAGCAATTTATCTATCGGAGTAAGGAAATCAATTAGCCTCAAGGCAAATGTGAGCCATTTATCCCATAGTTGCCTCAGAAAGTAAACAAAAGGATTTGATAATCCAGAAAGTCCTGACCAATCTTATTTTCATTTTCCTGGCATGGTAATGCAGTGATGAGAAAGATGGTTTCATTTCAGTGCCATAGAGTATTTGTGATATATAAATGCTTAAGTTCATGTCGAAAGATTAGGTCACAGGAAAGAAAATGTGAAACACCTCCAGTTAAAAGATGGAACTCTCTTGTATATACACACTTGGATCAATACAAGGATATTTTACCCTAAACTGAACTGAACAGCAGCAACTTGTTGTCAGGATAAATTAAACAGCAACAAAGATCTTCCAGTTTGTGCATCAGCTGTATACGTGTTTCTTACTGACTCTATACTTACTACAAGCTAAAATAGCCCAATGTGAAACGGAAGCTGTCAGGTGGTTTATGCCCAAAATTCAAATCAACCTTGAAGTTTGTACAGAATGTCCTCCACATTTAAGCTCTGTGTATTTTAAGTTCATAGCCTGCTTGTTGAGGGAGAACACCAACTGGCAATAAACACTGCTTTTATTTTTTATTCTACTACTGCAATAGCTGCAGAAGATACCTTGATTAACTATAAAAAAACTACCCTGACATCATCAGTGTAAACAGGAAAGCAAAGAGGAGTTACATGCATTTCTAAATAGCATCTGACACCACGAATTCTCTGTATGGGAAGAAACCCCAAGGGATGTCTGTGGCACAAATCAGTACTGAATCAGTACTGACGACACAAGCCTTGGGACTAGAAGGAGTTGTGGCACAGTGACGTTGTGAGCCAATTCTCCACAAAACCAGACAGAATTATACACCTCTACACAGTGCCACACTAATACAGAGTCACGCTGGGTTAGTGTGAGCTGATACTCAGAGGTACCTCTGAAGATGTGGGGATTTGGAACCTGAGCTTCAGTTGGTGAGGGAACTGTGCCTACTAAGCTCAAAAGAAGGAAGTTCTGCACTTGGCTTCACCTTCCATTCTTCACTTGAAACATATAGTCCAAATTATCATCCACAGGATCTACTTGTCTGATTAGGAAAACATACTTTGTTAGAAAATTGCTCAATCACTGTCCACAAGAGAGGAAATGGAAGTGTCATTTGTGACTTGCCAGGCAAACTGGTTTTTCATACTGCAAATATTTCTTAGGAAAGTTGTTACCATCAGACTTCCATTTTACCTTCTTTATGCTGAAAAAGCAGTTTTCTGTACCTGCTTTGGGAAGGTATGGATTCAGTTAAGCTGCTAGTGAGAAGCAGAAACAAATTCCTACTGTCCCTACAGCAGAGTCCTAGGTCAGGGCAGAGGCAGACTGCAAAGAAAATTTCTAGCGTAGTATTTTTCATGTTGTGTTTAAAACAGCAATATTATTTTCTCTCTTGCTTCAAACTTACTGAGGAAACAGTGAGAAAAAGAGAGAATAAAAAAAACCCCACCAACCCCACAAAGTTTTACCAAAGGAAAGCCATTCTTGACAGATAAATTAGAGACAAACTAAATGAAGAATGGAGGTACCTAGAGGGGAACTTAGGCAGAATTTCAGCAATTAAAGCTAAAGGCAAGAGCAGAAAATACAAACAGAAGAACTGAGCATTTTTCAGATGGAAATCCTTTATCACCCATATTCTGAGACAAATTAACAGACACTTGGTTTTTACTTCATTGCAATGCTGAGTTAATCAACTGTACATAAGTCACCTTCAGCAATTCAGAGTACACAGATCAGGAGAGAAACACTTGTCCTCCCTCCTCCTGGAACTGTGCACTCTAAATAGGAAATGGAGATTCAGAGGGAAATCATGACAGTAATTAAATGTGTAAGTTCCACACATTGCAGTAGGGAGCTGTTGATGTAAATGGTGTTGGGAGTAAGGCTGGACTTCCTATACAAAAGGCTCAGTGCAGATGTCCATGTATGAATTTAAACCAGAACAGGTTCTGCACTGCCTGTTCACAGTGTAAGGTTGGGAACATTCACTGAACAAGCCAGCATCAAGAATAACAAGGATAAGGAAGCATTAACATTCCTAAGAATCCAATTTAGAACTACTTTAAAGCCATTTTGTGTTAACAGAGCAGTCCAAGGGACCTTTAATGTAAACAAGTCCCTGTATCTCAGACACTATTTCAGCTCATGCATCTGTACAATAATAAATACTTAATTACCTCCAGGGTTGTTTTGGGGCCTAATTAATAATGTGAGGAAAGTGCTCTGAGATCCCTTGGATCTCAGAAAGATAGCACAGAAGAGCAAAGTACAAAATATGTTTTGCGAAACATAATGTTTTAGAAACCAAAATAAAGCAAAGCCAAGGATACCAAACCAGCCATGACTTCCTTGCCAGTTTTCATATCCTGTTGCCTTCTCCACTGTGTTCTCCTGTTAACTCAGACTTACATGGCTGAACAACCACGTCTAGCACGGTTGGACATTGTCACCTCAGAGGACAGAGCAGCAGAGGTGTAGCCAAGCCTGCAAGCACTGCACAGGAACTCACCCTTCAGCATTGCACAAGGCTTTGGCGTTGTTGCTCTGCATGTTCTCACATACTCGTGCGGAGTCTCCAAGAGAAAGAGCCCAGTGCCCTGTGCTGACACCTGCCTTGGCCCTCCTGCTGCACTCAGAGGAGGAGAGATGTGTTCTCTCTCCACTGGAATCTGTTGGAGGGAAAGTGCCCTCCCTAACCTGTAGCAGAAGAGCAGAAAGTCTCCCTTTTGTGTCCAAGTATGGCTTGCTTCCCCATCCCTCAGTTTCTTTGCTGCTGTTCTCACAATTTGAATTAGTAACTATTTTTATGACCTCTTTTCTCATAAATGTAGCAACCTTAAGATATTTTCTAAGCATTCTTAAAATTAAAAGATGATTTAATTTTAAGAAACAAACTATATCACAGGAACATAGGAAGACAGACAATTCTGGATTGCTAAGGCCAGGATGCCTATCTAGCTAGCAATCCATCCATCAAAAAATTACAGCTCCATAGAAGACTGAATAGTAAATTAAAAAGAACAAAACCAAAACCAACATAAAAATCCCCCACCTATTTTTTTTGCATTTTAATAAATGTACATATCTTACAGTCTTATGTGTATAAAACCAGTCCCAGTTATAAATGATCCCTATCAGCTCCTGTTACAAAGTACATCACTGTGATTCAGCAGAGGTGAAGGGAACAGGGAGTACCAGGCAAGAGACTGTGCAGAGAGGTTTTACATCACACTGCCAAGGTCAGCCCTGCCGGGTTCTGTTCTGGCAGCGCTGATGCCATGTCTACATGGGGAAAGATAAGCAGGAAAGCAAACCAGAATTAATTAAAGAGTTTTAAGTATCTTCAGTATGGCCTGGAGTTCACATGGATACTGTAATTCAGAAATAAAGCTTTAATGTAAGTAAAGTGAAATGAAACTTACTTAAAGATAATTTGTTTCTGTTGAGAATATCATAGAAAGGGATACTTAAAATAAATGTATGAATATTGCAGTAAATTAATTCGGCTTAATTTTGCTTAAGTGCCCGTGTCTAGACATGGTTTTAACTTACATGTAGTAAACTTGTAGGACAAAATGTCTTTTAAAATCTTTGTATGTATTTCTTCACCTTTGAATAACAGCAGGAAAAGACAGAAGTACAGTTGTGTTCAATGACCATTGGGGAGGCCAGATTTTTAACAGAGGCCCGTAATTTTGTAGGTGAAATTCTCTGTTGCCAATTGTATTAAAATATTTTGACTCTTCAGCTGAGTGTGGATTTAACTAACCAGAAAAAAACACAGCTGCCCGGGCACTAAAACCTGAGTCACTGAAAAAGGCAGCTTGTGAGTCTGCTCTGTATCTCTGTATGTCAGAATAACTGCTAAACAAGGTGCTCTTTTGTGAGAATAGACAGAACTCACCAGCCATCAGCACAACAGCACATCACGAGATAAGGTTGTGTTAAAGATTTCACACTGGGCTGCTGCTTAAATTATATGGGCTTGGCCACTTAATGGCTTTGTGACCCTCTTTGTAAGGCAAATCTGCTTTCTTGCCAATAAGTATTTATTTGTGGCAGTATGAAATAAGTCAGGAGCATGGAAGGGAGAAGGGTGGAGGAGCAGGACTGGCAGGAGGCAGAGCCCCCAGCAAGCCCAGGAACCCCCCTGGATGCAAAGGCTGCTGCCAGACTGATGATGCTGCACATTTAAGACCAACCTCAGCCAGACACACCTTTTGGAAGCTAACACAATACAGAGAAACTTTTTGGAGCCATTCCTGAGTGTTGAAGAAACTGTTTCACAATGCAGAGCAGGTCCAGGATACTTTAAGAAGCAACGATGAAGTGTTAAGCTTTGCTAGCCTTAAAAGATGAAGTATTCTTAGGGTTTTTTTGTATGGGCTGAGTAGGAAAGCTTTTCTCTTGCCAGCAGTCTGATCCCGTGCTTAGTAAGGTTCACTGGGCAGTTTATATTTCATAGTGAATGATCCTTTTTAAAGAAAAACTCTTGTGTTCTCATTTACATTGATTTGAATGAGAAATAAATGTATCATGAAGTTAATGCAGAACTCTGGACAAGTATGTGGAATATAATTTACTTTCTTTTAAGACAAAAATGTTTAAGACACGTGTGGTGCTAGGGGACTGAATCTTAATGTAATATACTGTATGTTGGCTAGACAACCAAAGAGAAAAATGGAAGGAAAGGAATCAAGAGAATGATCCTTGTGGAAGCGAGGTCATTATGTATGATCAATGTCCATTCGGATAACTCACAGATGCCCCAGTGCTCGTATGAATTCATCTGAGTGGTTTAAAAGACGCTTGAAAATCAATACCTGAACACTCTGTTAAGTGCTTAAGTGGATGTAAGGAGTGTGCACGCTGTTCTCAAGCCTTTTACATGGTAAACAGGCAAAAAATTGCTTCACTAATGTCAGCAGCAAGTGGTGGACAGTTATCTTACATATGGTTTCTTTTGGTTATTGACTGGAAATGATTAAACCTGTAAAATTGGACATCAAGAAATGGCACAGGACTACATCACCTGCTACAGAGGGTGTTAAATTATTGAGCAGTGGCCTTGTCAGAGAGGTTTTGTGTTAACTGCAAGGGAGCCATGCTATTACTATTTTGTGAAAATTTTTGACTAAAAACTGGTCTGTGTATTTATTTACCTTAGGCTATTTCTGCCACTTACCACAACTGCAGTGACATGAATTTTCTTTTCCTCAGAAAAAGAAAGCAAACTCACAACATAGCAATTTTTTGGCAAGCTTAACCAACTACAAGAGAAGCTTTTCTTGTCACATTTCCAGGTCTTTCCATAGTGTTATCTGTATAGTAGATGATAACAGCATGTGGCACATACAGCTGCATCATACAAACAAAAGTACATACAATGGGAATTGTATGCTGAAAATTTTCAGTGGAAAGGTCTTTCTATTCAATTAGGCTGTGACAAAGAAGCTGCTTCCATTTTCAGCTTCACAGAGGCATAACTGTAATATCTGTAGAGATCTGAACTAAATTTATAGTGTGGATCATTACCTGTAACATACCTCATAGGCACCATTGATTCTTGTTGCAGCAAGACTCTCTTTAGCTCTATTTGTTGCATTGTAAACGTTAAACAAATTGAAATGGAATCCCCAAATTTTTTCTTTTGGTAAGAGAAAAATAAATATTTTTGCAAGTCAGTGCACAGGCTCTGAGTTTAGCCTGGCTGTATTACTCCTTGAAGAAGTTGAATGATGAAGAATTTTCTCTTGCAGTTGTAATTCAGACATGAAGGTGCCTGGATGTGTGCTGTGCATGCGAGTGTGCAAGCAGTGCCCCTCCACGAGGGATGTCCTTCATGTGCACACAGGTGCTTCTGGCTTCAAGTGTTTGCCCCACTGGGGCTTAGATGTGGATGAAGGTGAGGATGTGGATGAAGGTGAGGCTTTCCCTGCCCATCACACAGCCCTGCACAGTGAAATTGTTGTGGTGTTTCAGGTGCTGCTGATGAAAGGGTCCTTAATGCAGGCTCTAGTGGGTGTTATGGTGTCTGCTGGTAAGACACAGACACCTGTCACTGATTCCTGCACCAAATTTTAAATACAACTGTATTTAAAATATACCACATGCTGACAGGAAGCAGATCTCTTGGACATCTTGATGGGCTGTGTTTTAAGATCATGTCTTTCACTTTTGGTGTAGAAGCAAATATTCTTAAAAGTAAATCTTATAAATTTAATAAACCTCAATGAAAAGAATAACAAGCAAAAAAGAGAAGAAACTAAAAATCCTAAACCTTATACTCCCAGAAAAACTCACAGCTGAAGTAGCATAAACATTTACAAAAAATAAATTCAACATCATCTTCTTAGGATGACCGTTTCATTCTACATAAAAATGAAGAAGCCTCATCTGTCATACAAGGAAGACACCAAAAGAAGCTGATCCCATGCAAGGTTAACTGAGGGGGCTTGTGGATTCTATGGGCATTAAGCACGTGAAAGTGAGCTTGTGCAAGAGTTTACAGTACAAAAATTAACTGACAAACTAATGCAAAAGATTCCCAAGGGCATGGAAGGGCTGCCAGCACTGGGTTGTACATCATGAGCACTTCCATATTTCAGTATGAAGCTTCATCGTATTTCTCTCCTCCATTTTTGTAGGCTCTTGTAGATGTTCCCTAGAGGTGTCAAATAGAGCTCCACTCCGCTGCCAGCTTCCATGTATATAGTATGCCACTTCTGCCACATGATTAATGTTCAAATTCCTAAAAGTAAATGCATTTCTCTACTTCAAATTCTATAGCAGGAGATAATATTTTAAAGGATGGCAGTCCTAGTTGTTTGCAGTTACTAAATGCATTAATCTTTATTTTTAAGGAAGGATTGAAATTTAATAATGGTGCATAGTGGGAACTGAGAGATTTATTTACTTTGTTAGAAATGATTTATGAAAGTCTTGTTATGGGAGAGAAACTGACTGCAGCTGAAGGTGAATTATTGTTCACGGTTTAACCACATAACATCTTAAGCACATATTAAAATATAAATGACAGCTTTAAGGTTCTGATGGAAAGAAACATAGTTGAGATTGTCAAATCAGCTGAGAACATGTCAGTAATGTAAGCCTCTCCTGAAGCTCAGACTAAAGCAACACTTTTCTTTAGCACTAATTCAATGACTGTTCTTTCTTTTCTCCATCTCTTATAACATAGGAAACTTCTATTCTAAGTTTCTAACCAGGACCTTAGGACAGATACATTTAGATTAAATATTTCAAAAGAATTCTAGATCCATGGTTGCTGGAGCAAGCCAGCATTTGGTGCTGAAATTCAGACCTGAGAAGATTATTTCTGGGGCTACGTTCTATACACCTTGAGGATTAAAGACAGTTCTGTTACCATTTCTAATTAGTTAAAGACTGAAACTGGAGAAACTTGTAAAAGTGGAATGCACACAAACAGAGCACAATGTCAGAGGTAGCAGGTATCTAAGAACATCCCAAGCACCAGCAGTTCCAAAGACTGGCAGTCTGTACCTCTGGGAAGCGAGCAGTAGGGTTGCCAGCGAGGTGAAGTGACAAAGGGGAATCTCCAGGAGTCGGAGCAGATCACAGTGGGACAGCTGTGGGCTGTTATGCAACAGGAGAAGAGAAGAGTGGTGCAATGCAGACGCTGCTGAGCAAGGCATTAATCTGAGAGCTTACAGGGATTTCACTGGTTTCCTGGCATTTGCTTATAGAACTTCGTGTTGCTTCCTGATTAATTAAGGTCTTAAATAATTAATTAACTTTCCATGTAATTATTATTACCTTATAATAGTATCTCAGCTATGCTTCTGAGTGAGAACAGGTATGGCAGAAAGTCCAGGAATCTTCATTCTCGCCATTTGCAGCTGAAAACAGCAGTGCTCATGCTCCTGATGAGCACACAGCAACCACGGCTGTCGAGAGCAGCTTGATGCCATCCCTTGTCACTCTTGGAGGGAAGGACCCCACGTGCCTTTTCCTTCCTTTCAGTGGGAAATGGGAATTTATTGCAACACAGTGTTTCCTAGCAATGTGCCAGGTAAAGCAAGGCTCCACGCAGCATTTGAGCCTTTGCTTCTGCTCTTTTACTTATAGAGGTTGTTCTCAGGTGCTGAAAACAGGCAGAAGGGTGAGCAAAGCTGTTGTTGCCGTTATTGTTCAATGACTTGGAAAGGACAGCAGAGGGAGTTTTGTCATCTTAAAGTGTACTCGTGCTATCTGTCCTGCTGATATGTGTTTTAGATTAGCTGCTTGTAAGGGTGAGGAAATCCTTAACTGAACATGTTTTTTAGGGAATGTAAGTATTAAGAGATGTAGGTGCTGGAACATGGAAGGCAAAAGAAAAAAAGCCATCCAGACGAGCCTCTGTAATGTATGTGAAGTTTGCAAGTCAAGAGCACAGATTGTGTTTTGAATAATACATTTTGTATAGAAAGTGCTGTAAATAACTCGGCAGAGAACACAGCGTGTAAGACAATTAAGCAATTTTACCAATTAAGCTATGGTCTACCTAAAGATGAGAGTCATTATTTACAGCTGAGATTGAACACTGGTAATATTTCTGAAACAAGTTTAAAGGGGACTGGAAGGAACCTACTTCCTTTAGTGCATATAGAAAGTAGATCAGCCTTGGTTATGAAATAAACAATAGGCCAAAACAGTCTAACCTAGATAAATACAATGTGTTAACATCCAAGGATCCTTCTGTGTGAGCGGCCTAATTACATTTTATGAGTCCCAGGGAAGTCAAACGGGAGCTGCACTCAGCCTCTTTGAAAGTCGTGTCATTTTTATTTAGGGTACCTAAGATGGTATTTCTACACTATGAAGAGAGCTTCAGGATTGGCATCTGGAGGGAGTGGGGCCAGGCCAACCAATAGCGATGGAGCTGGGACAGGACTTCAGAAAGACACTATTTCTGTCCTCTTGTGACTGCAAAGGTGTGATTTGGAAATCAAAGATATCTTCTACTTTTATTGCTAAATATAGATCCAGCAGAAAAGAAAGCTTAGAGAGACGAAGTCTCAGATATTTGCTAACTTAAGTGATAGTCAGAAGGGGTAAACATGCTCTGGCAGAGCTTAGCCAAAGGGTAAGGGAACAGCAAGACAGAACTGCAAAGCAGAGCCCAGGAATTCTTAATGAGACAGAGTGGGGGTCTGCCTCTTATCACTTCAGATGGAGAAGAAACAGTGCTGAAGACAAGTTAGGAAGAAAGGCTGAGATATTTTATCAGTCAGTACTAAGTATCTGCTGAGTTTAATGGTTTAAAAAATATAACTTGATATTTGGCATACAACTGTCATATGACTGCACATAGCTGGGCACATTATACCCCACACCACTGCCATTGACATGTCTTTAAATAGAGATGATGAAGCACTGAACAATTCATATAAAACATAAAATTATGAAATTGAATCATGAACTCTCACTTTTCAAAGTATATTCTTTATAATTTGCTGGACTTCTTCCATTTCCTATTTTGTTTTCTTGTCAAAGCTAACTCAGTTTTGGAGAACTTTGGTTTTGACACAAAACTCTCTTAAAGAAAAATAATTCCAACTATGTTCATAATCAGAATACCAGAAGGATAGATGAAATACACCAAATACTGAGATTTAGAGAGACGCACAGTTTCAGAAAATGCAAACTATCATATGCCCAGACTACCATTCATGGTTTACACAGTGGCAAAAACTAGAAATAAACTAGTGAAAATAAACTAGTTTGAAATGCTTGAGAACACCTGCCCTGGAACTCTTCCTGAGCTGTAATTATTGTTTTGAGATTGATTTACTTGAAGTAGAGTCCCAGATATAGGAGTCCTTATTGGCTTATTGACCTTTTGTCCTATTCTGCCAATCCAGAATAGAAAATCCATGTAACCAAAAGGAGGAAGATTGTTTCTGCTGAGAAATTATTGCTTCTTTCTTCCTGTGAATGTGGAAGAATATAGTGGAAGAAGAAGAGGCATATCCACAGTGTCCCTATGGCCTGTGGATTACAGACTGCCTCTCAAAGGATGTTGACAGAAACTTCAAGTTATAATTACTGTCGGGTTGCCAAGACACTGAAGGGCTTCACTGGCAGTAGCAAAAGTCTGTTTGCACTATCTGAAATTTCAGTGGAATTAAGAAAATTATATTCTCAATATCAGAAGGGGGCTGAGTCCCTCTTTTGTTCAGATCCTTGTTTTATATAGTATTTTTGTAAATATTTACTATTCATATGTTAATAGCTAACTTACTAAAATGTGCCTCTCTGTTAAAGAGGAGTACAGGAATTTTTCATACAGCAAATATCACAGAATCATAGAATGGTTTGGGCTGGGACCCTCTAAGTTGCAAGTTCCCTGCTGTGGGGGATCTTTCATTCTTGGTGGAGGTACACTGGTGAAATACAAAAAGTGTATTCCAGTGGAATTTACTTAAACACTCCTTGAATGGATGATGTAAATCCTTTTAGCCAGCTCACAATTTAAGAGACTTCAAAAGGTAGTCTTTGAAGTTCAGAAAAGACCTTTGAAGTGGCTGCATATGCAAAAAAGAAATTAGTGTATAGCACAAAGTACTGAACTTCATTAAGTGCTTTTGTCAATTAGAAAATACAGCAGATTTTGCATAGCAAAAGAAGAAAATTAGGGCATCCTGTTAACAAAGGCTTTGGCTATGTCCTGACAGAGGCTCTGAAGTTACCTAATGGCTACAAACTAGCAGGCATCCCCAGGGGGGACACACAGACTGGACACACCTCTTCCCTTCGGAGAGGACCGTAGCTCTCAGATAAGGGTAATAATTTGTGTTCTTAGGGGTGTGGGATGTGCTCCTGCCCAAGGGACAGAGCTGCAGCTTCACAGTGCCCTGTGTGGTTCCCTTTTCTGCATTTGCTTAGATCAGGGCAGCATCTGCAGCATCTGACACAAACACTTTGAGCCACGAGCTGTATCTGTGGTCATGCTCTGATAAATCTGAAAGCCTGAGCTGATTTCACTTTCGTTAACTCCCTCTTTAGGCAGGAGATGTACTTGGAGGTACATTATGTTTTGCATTTCATTAGATACGTCTTTTTTCTCCTTTGTAAATTTGAACCAGTAGGTTAAAAGGCCCCTTATCCTTTAGGTTCCAACAAATGCATTGGTGAAGGAGCACTGGTTGCATCTGAGATGGAAATTGCCCCCTGCCATGGCACACATACACGGATAGCAGGAGTGGGTGTGCCAAGGAGCAGTCATAGGGACAGCTACTGGGATAAGTCTGTACACAAACGTGTTCATCCTGGTCAGCAGAGTCACTGTCAGCTCTCAGTACGTGAGGGACATCACCCTGCCTGACAGGGGCTTGGTGAGCTTTATGTCCCTTGCAGAGGGCACCTGACAGTCCTTGCTCCTCTCACTCCTTCAGTCATAATAACTCTGGGGGAAGAGGCAGAACAACCTTCCTTCAGGAAACCTTAAAAACAGAACACAGTTTGCATCAACAGTTTCTGTCTATAACTCATTGGTAGCTATGAATGCACGAGTAGCTGGTGAATATGTTATGTTGAACTGGGAAACTTTCCCATCCTGGTGTTTCTGTCTGCTTGATCAAAGCACTGAAGTTCCGTGTTTGCGCTGCTTTGGTCTGCTGGTTTTACAGCTTCTAATCCTTTCTCCCTTAAGGCAGAGTAACTAAACAAGGCACGTTTTTTGATGAAACTGCTTCTATCAAAAAAGAGAGATAAGAATGCTGTTATTGTTGATGTCTACATTGTATTCCTCTAGCACCTACGTAATCATGGTCGGGAGCTGTCACAGGGAATATAACCCAGGCATAAGAAAGAGGCAACAGATGGATTCAGGAAACAAATGGGGAGTCAAATATCACAGTGAGACAATATTTGATGAAAAGAAAAGGAGAGGTCAAAGCATACCAGCTGCATAATCATCAAAATTTTCTGTCATCATGTGGGAAAATGGCTTTAGGAAGGGATATGAAAGCAGACAACAATTAGCTCTGTGAATGCTGATAGGAAGCTCATGTTATGCATGAAGATCTGTGTTTGAAAACATAACAGATGGGTTATCAGGCTGATGTCACTGGAACAGGAGAGGCTGGGAGCTGATGTATTGAGAACATCAGTGCTGACAGGTGAGACAAGGATACAGCATAAAAATTATGTGATACATGTTGGAACATTTTTAGGTTTTCCCAGCTGGGATCCCTTGATAAAGAAAAAAGTATGAAACATCAGTTCTAAATGGGGTAAAACAACAACATGGACAGGAATAATACCTTGTTCTAGCACTGAAAATGCCCCTGATAAAATGAATACAGATACTTCAAATTAATTTCTTACTCAGATAAGAAATGTCTTTTAGAGGGTAGCCAACATCTATGGAACACTTGTTTTGTCTGTCATAATACTTTAGGTTACAGCTAAGAATAGAATTGGCAGCCTGAAAGGAAACAATAAAACAAATGGTATTTTTATGGTATTTTAGTGCAGACAAGAGCAAAAGGCACTAAATGCTCACACAATAAAAAGCGATGCCAACAATTTCAAACTGATAGCTCAGATTAGTCTATGCAGATTTGAGTCCATGACAGAACCTGAACTTGGAAAGGTCAGATACAGAGGTCTAAAAATCTGGAGCTGTAAACTGAGATGGCAGAGGGTCCTCTCGTCGTAGGCACATCTTCATCCCTGCTAGTTAGAGGTGAAACCCAAAACTCAAGAAAGCATCAAGGTGCAAGGTTGTGCAGCAGCCAGCAGAGGCTTTTAGGCAATTGCCTACCACATAAGCCTTAACATCACCCACAATTAGACACTGTCTTATAGAGCTAAATAAAAATCTGATAAAGAAGATATTGGAAAGTAAAAAGAAAATAAATTGGTATCAATTTTTAAATCTTTCAACACGTACATCTAGAAGGAATACACATGTAACTTTGGACAGTGTAGTTTCATGGATAATTTTGTAGAAAATAGGAAGCTAGCCTGCCCAATGAAAAAGGGATTTAGCTATGACTTATATAAATTTAGACTTACAGGGCCAGAATTCCAGTTAATGTAAACAGTTTCAGATTTGGTGACTTCATAAATCCTGTGCTCCTTTGCCAGTGGAGTAAAAATGAGTTACACTTGCTGAAGATCTCACCTGCACTGTTCCAGACTATTTGGAGGAGTCAAAAGTGTAAATGCTCAGTGTTTAAATTTGCCCAATGGCGACAAATGGGTATTTAGATCCTTCCAGGCACTTGGATCACAGAGGATATCATTTGAAGGACATGGATGATATGTTTTCAGTAATTGCCATCTAATTTCAATCTGTCTCTCTCCATTTAGTTCTTTTTTATTGCTTCCTCCTTCTCCTGTCAATCCTGCCCTCAGCCTCAGGGACCTTTATATTTCTCTCCTTGGCTGACCCCCTTTAATAAGGCCATGCCTGGTTATTTATTACTCCCTAAGCAGTCCCCTGTGTTTGGGAGCATCTACTCTGCAGATCTTACTGCATCTTCCAAAGCTGAAATATGAAAGTCTTTGGACAGGATTTGTTCTGAAGGAGGTTAAGAGGCACAGTTGGACTGACCATCAGTTGACTGTCTGAAAAGCAGCCATTCCTGATGTCACCCAGTGGCAACCAGAAAGGATTTTCGGTGCAAAATCTCCATTTTCATCCTGTGGATTTTTATAAGCTTTTGTTTGTAGATGTCTCGATTCTTGAGATATATCAGTTGTAGCTGTTCATATTATTCAACATTTGGAAAATTATAAGAAGTTAAAGTCAAGTCCTACTTGCATTTAAGTTATAGCAGATATGTCACTGACTTTAATAACTGCAATATCAGACCCTGCAATATTATTTTTGGTCAACCTGTATGCACTTTTTTTGTAAATGTACACAATGCATAACAGTTTCACTGAAATTGCTTTATGTTTTATGCAGTCAAATTATGCATCTCTGCTCAGTGTCTCCAATTTTCAAGTCAACTATGTCTACGTTTTGACTTTCTAAGCTTGCTGAATCATTGCAATGCCTGAGTCACGCTTGGTGTTACTGTGTTATATTGTCAGATGTGATAAAAGAAAAATACCATTTATCATAAACATTTATCATAAACAAAGATTTTTAAATCTATCACATACAAGCAGTGATTATTCTCAGTAATATTGCTTTAGACAAGAAACAAAGAGATTTCCTGATTCTTATAAAAGAGTGTAAACTCAAACCAAGTAATTGATACATTTGTAGGCACTAATCCCCCATTTATCTTTCCACACCATAGACAGGAGCATTTGAGATCCCATGTGCTTTATGAGGAAGTGACAGTGTGACTTGGTATCCTGGGGCACACCTTTTCCAGCTCCTGTAGAACTATGTGTGTTTAAGGTCACCTTTTATTCTAAAGGTGACTGCCTGAATGCAGTGAGGGAAGGGAGTGTGACTTCTCTACAAACCCAAAAATTAAATGAGATTATTTTACACAACTGAAAAACTGAAATATGGCATTTCCTTGTGACGGGACAGGAAAAACAGTCCGTAAGTGAGAGAAGGGAAACATAAAAAAAGCCTTACTATGCACTGGATGGTTCCCATGTCTTTAATTCCTTCCAGTTCAACTTTGATTTCAATCCTTTATTATTTTTTGAATTTTGTCTATTCAGACTGATACGAAAATCTGTTACAAATCAGGCCAGTTCTCTAATTCATATCAGAGTTATGACAACTCTTGTAGAATTTAAAAATTCCGCTGAAGAAATATATTCATCCATTTCTAAGAAAGACACACGGGAACAACTGCTTGCATCCTAAGGGAAGTCCAGCATGGGATAGAGATACTATTATATTTTAGGAGGACCCCTAAATGGGGCTTGTGTCAAATATCCCAGCCCCATTTGCATTGCTCAGCGATGTTTCCCCAGCCATCAGCACTGCTGATCTGTACAGTCTGTGCCAAAGCCTCTGCCACAGCCCTGCTGTGCCAGCCTTGCAGGGGGGCTGGAAACGTGGGAGTCACTGCCCGGACCTCAGCCTCCCGACAGGCACACTCACACTTCTCCCACCCTTCAACAGGCTGCTGCACTTCTCAGGCGTTCTGTATGACACAAGAGGGCTGAAAAGAACCTGTGTCATGAGATTCCTCAGGAACAAGGGAAAAAAAGAATTCCCTTTCCTCCCAGCAGTCAGATGGGTTAAACTCAGGCTTACTGGGACAGCACAGCACTGAATGGGTTAAAACTTTCCTTCCTGCACCCCCAGATTCTCTGCTATTGACTCAGCAGATGTATTTACACACCCTCACCTGAAAAGCTGAATGAATTGTTAGCACTAGGAAAACACAGAAAACACAACATGTGGCTGTGTGATTAAATATTATCTTATAATGCATTCAATGAGCTAACTAGATAAAGAGTACTTCTTCATTTCTGCATGCTTGGTTTTTCAATCTTAATCATTTTTTAACATCTTTGCCAGTAGCCTTTTCTAAAGCAAAAATGTCCTATTGAGTGATAATTGTCAAAGTGAGGATGGTATTATAAACATTTCTAAGGTGAGCTCGTACAACTGTGTCCTATACTTGCTGGTCACAGTCAGTGCTTCCCTATTATGCCAAAAAGAGCTTGATATTTATGCTATTCCTAAACTGTTCTTGCCTTTCCACCAATAGACAATCAATTATTATGAACCAGGAGAATGCTTTTAGCCTCATGCTTCTAAGAAGTATTTCCAAGAAAGACATTTAGTCACAGCCTTGTGTGCAGCCCCGAGTGATGGTTGTAGCAGAAATCCTGAGCAAGCTTCTCAGACTTTGACTAATTGCTGACTGCTGACTGCTCACTTTGCAAAGCCAGAGCTGAGCTACAAACACACACACAGCTCTGCAGGGATATGAATCAGAGCAGGAGCAATTAGTTAAAAAAAAATAATCAGAAGCAGATAAAAATAAAACACGTGATATTTTTTGAACTTAATTGTCCAAAATTATGCATCTTCAATCTTTGCCCTGTATTTAGTCACTCGTAGAATGAAACACGCATCAATTTTCTTTGTGATAATAGGCACTTGTGTCTAGATTTGCATGTGTTAGTTAAGGTTTGTATGTAGAAAATAGAAAATGGCATGTGAATACTTGGGGTACAGACTGTGATTTTTAGCTACCATTACGATTATAAATCACTGAAGTTGAACATAAGACGTGATAAAGAGCACAAAAATAAACACCAAAATATCCATGAAAAAATACTCATCTCTATTGGAAAAGAGAGAGGATAAGGACACAAGAAGTCCATGTGACATCTCAGTACAGGATCACAAAGAAAACAGAACACCTCACCAACTGAAACACAGTTAAAGGCTGTTTAACACGGCAGCTGAGCCCTTTGCTGCCGCACACAAACCCCAATAACATTAACAAGGCCCCAGCAGACATTTGCTCTCTGCAGCCCGGGGAAGCCCTTGCAGAGCGATAGGTGAAGTCAGGCTGCCCGCGGGCACGGCAGAGAGCTGGGCTGGAGGACTGACCCGCGGCAAGGGCACCAGTGACGGCCGGCACCTGCAGCCACGGCTCCCGGAGCGCTGTGCTGGGAGGACCTGGGGTGCTGGGAGGACCTGGGGGTGCTGGGAGGACCTGGGGGTGCTGGGCGCAGGAGGCAGAGCGGGAGCAGCAGGAGGGTCCCCGTGCCCCAGCCCCCGCGGGCAGGGTGTCACCAGTGGGTCCGGAGCAGTGACTTGTGTCCTTGGCTCAGCACCGGGCAGCGCCCAGCGAGAACAGCACCCAACGTACCGAACACTGCGCTGTGGGAAACAAATCTGCTGTTCCCAGAACAAAAAAAGAAAAAGAGAAAACAAACCAGAAAGCTTGAAAGCTGCAAAATATGAAAGTGTTATTTGAGACACAAACACTAATCCCTCAAGGTATTTTCCTGCTTCATCCTCCTTTCCCCTACTTTTCCTCAGACTTTCAGATGCTTTATGAAAAGGATGAAAAAAAAGGTCTTAAAAGTTCTATTTTGGGCTGAAAACTCCTTTCTTTCTCACTGCCCCAGGATATATTTGATTCCAATAAGCTACATGAAAAATCTATTTGGGATTTTCTGATATTCTCGCTGTCCTGACCTATTATTGTATCCTCTTTCAACACTTGGTGAGGACAGCAATGTAATAAGTGGATATTTGGAGGCTCCCTGCATACATGGAGCTCAGATGCAGCTGCTAACCAGCAAAAATCAGGTTGTTGCTCACAGCAAGGGATGAAGGTTGTTTGGTTTGTTGGTTTTTTAGTTACATAAGGAGTATTCATACAAGGATAAAAATTGTTTAGCGAACTTCAAGACTTCAGTTTATAGACTGAGATCTTGTCTGATTGGGGGACAGAAGCAGCCAGAAATTCTCAACTTTTTAAACTGGAAGTTGGCAAATAAACCCATTACTAGAAGGTCTCCCAGCTACCTGGATTCTCATCCCAAGGCTTGTTCTAGGCTCTTGTCAGGGAATCTTGTTGTCGATTCTTTGGGGGTTTTTCCTCACGGTATTATTCCCACAGTGCCTCTTCCCAAGTGAAGGTCAGGAGTTAGTTTTGTTATCTTCCAAAAGCATTTGTCCTCAAACAAATACTCCTTGCCACCATCTCCAGTTATCATGAATAAAGATAAATTAAGCTGGCATGAGAGTGTAAGGAAGGACAAAAGTAATAAATAATAGAGCAGAAAATAAATATATTTAAGCACTGCAGTATGCAATAGGGTGGGGACAATTTATCGCATTTTCTTTAAAAATATGCAGCTTTCTTAAAATAGCTGGGTGGCCTGTCATCTGATTTTTCTGTGCATTTCCAAATTAACAAATAGAAGTTTTGTGTCACTTGATACAAAAAAAAAGTTTCCTTTTAAAAATGTCTGTTTGTTTATTGAAATTGACTTTTCTAGTTCATTCTGTTCTTTGAAGTCTTCAAAATTAAAAAAAAAAGAAAAAAAAATATATTTATTCCCCAAAGATCAGCATTTGGAATGAAAGGCCTTTGTATATGGATAAAACTGTTTTTGCTGTGTTTAGTTCTCCCAGCTACATGCAGGTCTGTCTGTGGCACTTGCACTTCACTTCTCAGTGGCAGAGTTCTGCAGGAGGTCCATTCAAATCTCTCTATAGGAAATTCCCTGACCACACTGGAGCACCACAGGAATTCTGTGCATAAGGGTTTTGAAGTTTACATGTCGGTATGGTTCTGTTTTGCAATTTTTAAGATTTTTTTTTTTTTAGATCTATTTGAAGTCTTTGTAAGGCTAAATAAGAAATCTCCATTAACATCGTGATTATTGCAGATCAGTTCATTCAGTTCTTGTCGTATACATATATATATGTAAAATATGTATTACATAAACATGTATACACCCATTCACACAAATCCTTTCTAGAAATACTTTTGGGGAAGTAACAGATCTCTTTAAGTTTTAACCCCTTTCAATTGTCTTTGCATTTTCACAGGCATTTGAAATGTTCCATTTTTCAAAAACCCTCTTTGAACTCACACAAGGGGATTAGCTCTTTAAATTGGAATCACACATTAGGTGCCTGTGAATTAATTAGCAATGAAGGGAGTACCTTTCAAAGGGAATTCATTCCTTTCGACAGAAATCAAACTCCTATAGAACAGGGTTGGGGTTTTGGGTTTTTTTTTTTACTTCTTCATATAATTTTTCTCTTTTTGGCTCTTGCAAGTACTCAGCTACAACTTTTCCTAGTCAGCACACCCCAGTGGGGCAGGAAAGTCCTTTGCAGAAAGACTTGACAATTTATTACACTGCACCAAGCCAAGCTCCTGTTTGCAGAGGTGTTACACATCTCCGTGTGAGAGTCCCACAGTTTTGAAAATATGTCTCTATATGTATACAGATTTTAGCCTATATTTTGAAGAAAACATTGTGGGTCAATGCACTTTGAAAACTCTTATTTCTAGAATTTGCATTAAAGATTAATGTCTTATGAGTTCAATTAAAACTCAGTTATTTTATTATCAAGTATTCAATGCTCAGTATGTTACCACTTGGAAAGTGAAGTATTTCAGGTAAAGGGAGTCACAGAACGTGCAGGCACCAACTGCTGAGAACTGAATTATTAACAGCCTTGATCTGTTACATGCATGATTCAAAAACCTTTTTCCTTTCCCTCCAAACACCAAGTTTGGCTTCCACCGAGAACAGAGCCCTAAGCCTATGTCCCACTTTGTTCCTTTTTCTCTCAACATCCCACAGAGATTCACTGACCAGAGTGTAGGGGCTTTGCCTTCCATGTACTTCCTAATCCTTTCCACACCTCTGATTTCACTGTGGAGACCTGCAGGAAAGCAGTTTATCTAGACAGTGACATAATAGTCTACCCAGACTAGTCGTAATGGCTCATACTAATTTACATTAAAATGCGCATATGTATTTTAAATTACTTTTGACTAATCTCTCATGTCCTCAAATATTATTCTTATTTTTATTATTCATTTAGATCTAAAATATTCATGGAATTTTTTTCCCAAAGTGGCTGTACTCAGAGCATCTCTTCTCAGGTAAGGGGTGACAGTAAGAAAAAAGTGTTAGTTCTAATTTGCTAAGGCTGAGGGGGTTTACAGGTCAAAGCAAGCACTTTTAAACTCAGTTAGAGACAGAGCTTTCAGGATCCATGATTGCTGCTAAGCTATAAACCCGGGAAAAGACTGACTTTGCTTCCAGCATTTCTGTGTAGCTGCTTCTTTAAACCCACTCTGGGTCCCCTGATCCTTCCTGAGCAGGACACTGGGGAGCTCACTCCAGTATTACTGAACGGTGTCTGAGCTGCTGAGCTTTCTCACCCGTGCTGGATCAGCTGAAGCTAAATCTTCCCAGCACAGCTTCCCAGCACTTTTCCAGGTGGGTTTTGCTTCCCAGCACTTTTCCAGCTGGGAGTAAAACCCAAGTGTAAGGCAGGTCCATCAAGACCATGCCCAGGCAATTCCACTGCATGTGGGCTCCTGACATGATAATACACCAGGCAGGGCTGCAAATACGTGAATCTTCCCTCCAAAATCCCATAGGAGAAATGAAAACTTGCACCAGTCACAAATCTCTTTGGAAAGACAAGTATGAAAATGTTCCAAAAAACTCTTTGGGTCAAATGAAAAATTTACATTCAAAATACTGGTAAAAGAGAAGGCATTTGTGTGGGGATTTTGCCAGATAAACGAAACTGTTGTGAAAGATGACATAGCATTATTACCAAAGTTCTAATCCAAGTTGGAGCATAAGTAAGAATAATCTGTCCTGCTTTGTCTTAGCCCTCTTGTAAGTTTGCTTACTACTAAGAAGTTTTCTGGTTTGAGAGAAAGCCCTGTTTTGACACTTCATCCTAGATTAATGTCACTTTGCCAGTCAGTCATATTGTTTCTATGACATGCTGTGATAAAATGTGTTGGGAAGACATGAATTTTTAAAATGGAAGCAGACAAACATCTCCCAAAACTGGTGCTCCTCAAATTCTGAGGAATCCTGAATATCAAGAAACTTGACTTTTTCTGAGGGATGACTTATGCTGGCTTTGCTTATATGGGATTTATGACTTAGGTTTGATTTGTGGCAGATGCAGGTGCCTGCTATGGTTCAGTAGAAGTTATTTAATGCCCTCAGCGTCAGTGCCTCATCTGATGGAAGGGAAGCCTCACTCAGGCAGGTTTAGAAGCTGCACTGAGCAGAGTGCAGCACTGAGATAAATGAGGATGCAAACCAAGCGGCCTCCTACACAGTTCTGCCCTGATTTGGTAGCATTGCTTTTGACCCAAATAGACAAATACTTCAATATCTGATGTTGTACAGGAGATAATTCTAAGCTGTCTTGGTAATGGTCTTTTGTGGGAGCAAATCTAAGCTGTGCCATGGATAACCTGCCTTAGTGTACTGGAAACATTGCAGGCAGTGCTCCGAGTCAGAACAGGACCTTGTATTAGAGACGAGGCCTTTTTCTTAAGTGGAAGCAGCCGTCAGCCTCCAGGACGTGATGAAAGATCCACGACCCCAAAGTAAACCAGATTGAAGGTAGAGGGGTAACAGCTATACAGCCAGGAACAAGCAAGGGTTGAGTGCAAATACAGCAATTTTTTATTAGCCAGATTAATATTGCGAAGAGCAAAGTGAGTAAATGCTTTTCCACAGTGGAAGGATTCCATGGACATCACTTTAAGAGCAGCTGGTGACAGGAACGCCACCACTCTCAGTGGATCCCTACTGATTAAAAATTCAAACAAAAATTTGAAGCAGAATAAGGAAGCACTGAAAAGTTATAGCATTTAGAAAAAAAAAAAAAGAGACATTCAGGAAAAGTTGGTGTCCTGCTTAATTCAGGGACAGCAAATCCACTCATGCTTATAACAAGAGAATGTGTTCAGAGACGGAATGGATAAAGTAGGACTATATGCACAAATGGATAAAAGGGAAATTAAGAAATAATAGTGATGGACCCAGTGACCTTTGCTGTTCCAGTAATTACAGTTATTATGTTCCTAAGTTATGCAATTCTCTCATGGTTGTGGCTTGGATTCTATGAATAGGACCCTTAATGTTAAAGTAAATCAGGACTTGCACTATTTTTGGTTCTAAGCTAATAATTAAACAAACTAAAATAAACCCCCAACACTCTACATTCAAATCCTGCCCCCATGCTTGAATAATAGAATGAGATGCAAGCTGCCAAAAATGGAGATACTCAGACATGGAGCTGCTACTTTGTGCTAAAATCTGCCCTTGTCTGTATATACCTCAGCAGGAGGGTAATGATTCAGCCCTGGTATTTATTTAAGAACAAAGCCAAGGTTTCAAAAATTAGTTAGACCTCAAAAAAATCCAAAGAATGGCACTATATCAATTTAAAATAAGATTTTTTTTTTAAAGCTTACATTTTGGAGGGTTTTTTCCAATTTTTAATCTTTGGGATATACTTTCTGTAAAACTTGCAATCTGTGTGTAAGACCCAAACATCTGTGCAACTGATCCCTCCTCTTCCTCACTCATCTTTAGATGAGTTTCTCCTGGACAACAGCTGGAATTCTGATACAAGTGCAATTTCAGAAACTGAAGCTTTAGAGTTGAGATTTTTAAAGATATTTGGCACCCAAATACAAAGCCCAACATGTAGTGTGATTTTCTGCCTCTCTGGGCACTTCAATACTTTTAAAAACCTGTCGCTGCTGCCTGTTTGCTCCCATCAGGGATGCTACAGCCACAGTGAGAAGACAAGGGTGCGTCAGGCCAAACCAAATAATTCCTGATACAAAAGTGTGAGCAGCACCAGGCGGTATCTGCATTCAGCAGAAGGTTGAAGTTCTAGGACAGTAATCTGTCTTCTGAATTCCCGTCAGTCAGTGCTGGAAGCAATCCGTGTCCGAAGCCTGCTGTGAGGCTCTCTGCCACAGCCTGGGTTGGGAACTTGTGCTGCAGGGCAGCAGGGGCAGAACAGCACCTCTGGCACCCTGTGGGGAAGGACCAAGTCACCACGCAGGATCAGGAGGGGCTGGAAGGGTCATCACTCAGATGGAAAGAAGAAATTTGGGTATTTCAGTTGAAGACAAGACAGATGGGCAGGTACCTCTGCTGCTCAGCTGTACCTCTCCTGCTCAGCTTGCTGCCTCTCTCTGCTCCACACAATAGACAGCTGAAAACACTTTAGTACATACACCTTATCCCTGAGTGCATCACTCATTATTCTTTCTTGACTTTGGTTAAGGCAGCAAAGTTAGGTTCCTGGGATTAGGCCACATAATAAAGAATTCATTTTAAATAACAATAAAGTTAATTAGCGATTTTAGTCTGTATCAGAGTGCTGCAACTCCTGCTTTATTTCGGCCTTGTAAAAAGCTGTAGGTTTCCCATTGCACCATTCCCACGTCAAACATATGGCAAGGTGCCTGAGGCCAAGACTTTACTGGGAGAAGGATTCATTGCCAAAGGAGCTTTGAACAGTTACAAAATATGGGCTCTGCTGAGTCATGTGTAACACACAAACAACCTATTTTTCTTACTACAGTGTCTTCTTACTATTACTATATATTCTTCCTGCAAAATAAAGTGGTTTTAAAATCAATGGTGCAGAAGCTCTGTTCATTTCAATGGGAATGAGTAAAAAATTGAAAGCAGAATGTAGGGTGATATCTGCTCATGGAAGGGTTGAAGGATCCTTCATTGAAGGAAGATTATCCCACGAGATCCATCAGTACCACCATTAGGTTTTCAAGCCAAGTTCTTATTCTACAGTTTCCTTGATACATATTCATATATACGTTCCTCATAACTGTAACACAGGTTCTCACTGAGTGTCTCCAAAGGCTTTTCTTTAGCACAACCAGCTGTTATTTGATATTTACTTTTACTAGTTATCTGCAAATTGAGTTCTGATTCCTACAGAAGATCCCAGACCTGATCCCCCACCAGTATCTTTCTCCCTTCCTATCAGCAAATACAGCACTTGCTAAAAGCACAGCAGATGCTTTGTCTGTAGAAATTGGATTAGTTAAGGGAATTGACAGTCTGGAGAATTTCCATGTTGACAGAGCTTTTTAGTTTCACATGAATGACAGGGTCTGTGGAACAGGGCTTGTGCATTTAGGTGAGCTGAGAGGAAGAGAGAAAATGGAACAAGCACTTCATATCTTCTGTTTCCATGCAGTTTAAAAGCATTTTGATGGATTTCAGGACTTGTATGACCCATACTGAGAACTCTTTTAGGCAGCAAGTTTAAAATGCAAACATGCTCTATAGTGTTTATTACTATTACGCAAAGTCCTACTGAAAAGCAGCAAACTTTCCATTAATTTCAATTACAGCTTTCCATTTACTACCAATCATTTTGAAAGCCACTGTGCCAAGATGTCTTGTACAGTCACAGAGGCTAGCAATTATATAATGTTACACATTAAACCCATTTCATTAAATACATGGAGTCTTTCAGGTGACAGAAAGAAGCACAGATAGTCTGTGAGATAGGCTGAAACAGCAATTGTGAAAGCACCACGTTCCCCTGAAGTATCACAGTTCATTTCACAAAGTTCTTTAGAGTTACTGGAATACATGTTCCAGAACCCAGGAAGGCAAAACTCACCCCCATTGCTAACCACCTCACACAATGTAATTCTTTATTGCTTTGATTTTAGCTTATCTAGAAAGCACAAAGCTCTGCATTCCTGAGAATTCTGTTTTGAAATCAAGCAGTACATCAAAAATGACTGCTTTAACATTTTTGTTAAAAGTTGAATGCAAATTGCATCGCAATGACAATCTGCACAGAAATTTCAAGCCAACATGACATATTCCAGCTATGATATTATTCTACTTCCACTGTCACAAGAGATACCATATAATATAATGCCATATTAACTGACTCCTCAGTGCAGCAGCATTTACAGTGAGTGGCACTGTAAAAGAAAAAAAGGTTGTAAACTTTATACCATGGCATTTTCAAATTGACAGAAGTGATGATTTAAAAGAACTGCTACAAATATTACAGCCGTCCAAAGACGTCCCAGTCAGTGAAACATTAATACTGGGAGATTGTTTATCTGGATAAAGCTTGACATTAACTTCCTTTGGCTGAAAAAACCAAAATCTCTTGAGATGCTTTTCTTCAAACCAGGATCCAGACTTTCCAAACAGTTCAGCTTTTGTCTGGACTTTCAAACAAACCAACCAGATACTAAGGACTAATTGAGGAAAATGTAGGCAGGTAGCAAAACAAGACAAGGTGCCTCCCCTCAAAAGACCCTTTAGTCTGCGTTAGGAAAACTTAGGAACCAAGAACAGAAGTAAAGAGGATTGCACCTTTGTGCAAAAAAATGTTTATAATGACACTGAACACTTTCCTACTATTGACTTTTTTTCAACTAATATTGTTTCTTGGGTTCAGGTTGGATTCAAAAGCACATTTTGGTATAGCAGATGAACTGCACTGTGCAGCTGCTAAATGCTCTGGGATGAAGATTAGACCCTGATTTCTCTTTTCCCACAGCCAAAGAAAAAAAAAGCAAGCAGTAAAGGTCAGCAAAAACTTACCATATGTCATGAATGAGATTTTTCCATAATTTCTGAATTTTGCCAGCTCTGATTGTGGAACAGCATGAGAGATGCAAGGAGAGGCAAGAGTTAAAAGAGGCAGCAGTTCTGCCAAGAACAGCAAGCCCACCCATGTTTGGGAAAAGTAGGGTAATATTCCAATTTTACCCATTTATTTTCTGACTGAGCATTACACTGAGGATGAGGGGGTTTAGCTCAGGTGCACACAGCAGGTGTGATCTCATTCCTAAACTCACAACTACAGAAAATAACCATGACCCACAACTGCACGTCACAAGACATTCCTCCCCATCTTTTCCTTACTTCTGTAGGACATCTCTGGATCGCCTGTCAAGGAATCACAAAATAAACAGATGAAGCCTTTACCTTTAATAATATATCCTGCTGTTCTGTGAGAGTGCATTGGTAGAAAGAGGAAAACAGCTGGGAATTGTCAGTTCCTGCAAATACAGAATTCAAGACTTCAGCTTTGTTTTCCAGAAGATTTCTTAGGACTCTGCACTGCTCTGTGTCAGAGACTTTCCAGGACAGAGCAGAGCTTTGAGAAGATGCCAATGCACTGAAGAACTTTAGAAGCAAGAAATCAAAACATTACAGTAGCTGTAGCACAGTGGTTCCTGTGCAACAACTAAATAATTAAAATATTGAAGCCAGCATTTCCCAAGCCAGAGGAGCTGATCAGCTCCTTTTCTTTCCTTAGAGCTGAAAGAGACCCAAGAAGGACCAAGTGTATTACTCCCATATGCTACACTGGAGCATCGTATTTGAAATTCAGAGGGTGGGAAAAAGAAACGGATTTATTTTAGAAATTGGCATAGGAGAAAAATACTTTGTGGGTTTCAGTGTCTTTCAGTACAATGACCACATCACCTTTTTGAGCTTAATGACCAACACGTGATCAAAACTCCTTCTTTGTCCTCTGTCTCCCATTCAAATAAACAACCTCCTCCTCACCATAAAGTTTGGACAGAAGCTACCCCTGAGCTGCTGAGCTGCACGTAACTCCAAGACTGGTTTGGCCAAAACTCCAAAACCAGACCCCAAATTCCCAGAATCACAGAATGGGTCAGGTTGGAAGGCACCACAGTGGGTCATCTGGTCCCACCTCCTGCTCAAGCAGGGGCAGGAAATAAGGTACACAAAAGTGTGACTTGAAATTACAAGTTAATTTTAAAAGGAAAATGCTTGAAATACCAATGTGAGCATAATCTGCTCTGGGAAGTCAGAGTGATGAGATTGATTTTTTTGTTGCTATCTGATGATAAGATTTTATTTCCATCATTTCCTATATTTATCCTATAGGACTTCTACAGGATTTAATATTGTTGCTTGTTCAGATACAGCAAATGGTGGCAAAAGATTTATTTCAAAATACTCTTGTACCACTTAAAGAACCTTAATAATTTCTGCAACATGAGCTGAGTTGGCCATGCCACTGAAACTCATCATGGAAAAGTATCAGCAGAGTTTGGTGTATACGGTGTGACGACAGCTGAAGTTAAACCAGAACCGTCTGAGCTGGTCCTGGTCACTGTGAAATGAAGCTGGCCACCACAGGACAGGGATATTTATGTCCTTTGAAGACTAGCTGGTATCGCTTTCTTGAATGTCTTCTACTCAAAAAAAGAAGCTTTTTCTGGGAGGAGATCAAAATATTGCCATGAAATGATGAATGGTTGAAATGATGGGATTTTTCCCAGAGAGTGTGATTATTCATGGATTTGTCCAAGCAAAGGACAAATAAATTATTTCCAAAATCTCTGTGAAAAACTCAGTCTGATCAGAAATCTCAGGATTCAGTTTTTCCTTTGTAAATGACACATTTTAAAATGAGAAGCAAAGCTCTATTTGTCAAAATCTGAGTGACTGCACTTAAAATGTTTAAAAAATGTAAAAATGTGGAGGCAATATAGCTAATGAACCATGCAAAAGCATTTGACAGATCTCAGTTACTTACTGCTGTTTCTTTTGACGAAAAAAAGAGGTGTTGTCAGGACTCATACACTTGAATAATAGTGGTATTTGTGTAGATTTCCTTCTGCATTTCTCAAGCTGTGCTCTGTTTTTAAATCTAATGTTATAGAAAAATTATCAAATTTTCTGGGTTTATGTCAAATTAGGTACCATGGAGAAAACCACTGATTGGACGTTACTTCATATAAATAATGTGGCCAACTCATCCCATACATTGTGAAATTATGGCCTCATACTATTTATGTGACTTGAAAAATTACCCTCAGAATTGTGAGTTCAAGATTAGAGCTTTTAAGAGATTGTGTCAGTTTTCTTTAAAATTAAATACTATCAAAGGTACTTGTTCAAAATATTTCAGAATAAGAAAAATGGGACAAAATTAAGATTTTGCCCAGATAGGGTTAAAGCAATGGTATAAAAAAAGAAGCAGGAGTGTTCCTTGACAACATCCACCAAGGAAATGAACAACAAATCCCACCTTTATAAAATGATCTGAAACTACAATTTATAACACTTGGGATAGGAACAGTACAAGATCACTATAATGGGCGAATGCTGCAGTTCAGCAATTACACAAAACATTTTTGCTCTTAGTTCTTTAGGATTTTAACTGGAACAGGAATGTTTTTGTTGTACAAGACAGGATTAAATTGTATGAAACACAAACATTCATTAAAACTTCACAGAAACATTGCAAAAAGCACAGCAAACACCCATGGAAAGATAGCAGCTGCAGTAAAACTGTGAAGTCCGCTAAATGCAAGTCCTGAGGTTTGTATTTCTGATTCACCCCAAAACTTTGAGTCCAAGGATCACACACGAAGGTACTACATGACATAATGCCCCTCTGAGAGTCTCTGAAGGAATTGCAGTAGATTTACTGGACCAATACACATGTCACAGCTACAGTTATTTAATTTCCCAAGTGAGCTTGAGCAGAGTGTTCTTATTTGAATAGCACTGACAACTTGGAGCTCTAAAAGCTTAAGAGTCCTGCAGTGATTTACCTGGGAAACTCAGTTAAAGAGTGATTGCAATTTATAGTCAAAACAGTACTGCAGCCAGTTCTGATAGATCCTGAAGGTGTATTGCATTGTGCTTGGGGCTCAGATTTGGTAAAAAAAAGGAAGTGTACTCATAGGCCTATTCTTATTCAGGTCAGTGATTAGAATTACAGAGTAATTCAGGTTAGAATGACCTTGAGAGCTCTAACCCTGTGCTCAAAGCAGGGTGAACTTGAATCCCATTGCTCAAGACCTTGTCCAGTCAAATTCTGATCTACCTCCAATGATGGAGTTTCCAGAGTTTCTCTGGAAATCCCCCTACACTGCATCCCTCACAGTGATTTTTTTTTCATAACCAGAATATCTCATATTACAACTTGTGCTCATTACTTGCTGCTTTTCCCCACTGAAGAATCTGGCTTTACCTTCTCTCCACCGTCAGGGAGAGGAAGACCTCCTCTTAGACTCCTTGAGCTGAACAAGCCCAGTGCATCCCCCCAGGGTCTCCTCACAGTCCGTGTGCTCTGGTCACTCTGGTGGCCCACACTGCGTTCACTGGCAACATCTGTTGTGTACTGGGGAGCCTCCAACTCTACATGGTAGTCCAGCTATACTTTACAAAGTGTGAAACAGAGAGGGATAACTGCTTTAAAAACCCATTTAAGTCCCTGCATCTGTCACAGATTTGCAGGAATTTGCAGATTTTGAAGCCAGGCCTGTGGTGTTTCCTGAGCAAGAGAGCGGGTGCAGCAAATTTTGCATTTTGTCAGAGAGCAACAGAAGGATGAGACTCTGCAATAGGAGAAAAAAGGCTCAAGGTGTGACTTCTGAAACTGATTCCTTTACAAGAAAACTGGAAGGTCAGAGCTACAACTGAGTAGCTACAACAGCTGTGACACCTGAGTGGAATTCATTTTCCTGAATGCATGCATCTATAATTTTAGATACCTTACAGTGGCTGCCATACCTTCATGAGCCTGGCAGGTAGACGAAGGCTTACAAGACCTTAGTGTTTTTAGGGAGGCAGCTGGAGGCAAGGCAGGAAACCCTTAATGTCAGAGATGGTGCCTGCAATGGCAGCAGTGTTACTGTGACCAGCTGTGGAGGCAGGGTGGCAGCACAGACCCCTTAGTGAGGACCTCTCCGACTCGAACCATGTGCAGCACCACAGCTGCTCCCAGGCCTTTGGCACACGCACAGTGTTTGGAGCTGGTGTGGAACACAGGCAGCACATGGCAGTGACTCCAGGCACTGCTATGTGAGAAACACCACAGCTGAATAAACGACATCAGATGCACAACCCCACAATTCCTTGGTCACAACAAATATCACAGCTACTCAACAGAAGAGGGAAAAAGAAGGGGAATGGCTCAGCCCTAACGCAGCTGTTTGGCTTCTCTCCTGTTGCCTTGGAAGGGCTGGTGTAACAGGGGTAGTGGCAGCTTGGGAATTCACTTACCTGAGCTGACTTTACCACACCAAGCCAGACCTGCGTGTCCTGCACGTTCAACCACTGCTCCAAAATCACATCCTGAAGACAGGAGCTCATAAGTGCCTTTGACATTTGCCTTTCACAGCAATGTGAGTACTCTGACTGTTTGAGTTGCTGCTTTTCATGCTGCTTTAAATGACAATAGTATCAGAACTGTGCTCTGAATATATCCATTTACAAGAGAATGTTACCTCAGTAGAAGGAAGACTTTTGAAGGGCTTACAGCAATCTAAAAATAGTTATTTATTCTGTACATTGACTCTGTGTAACTTATTGTTTATGCTCAGTTCAGTAAACAGTTTACAAATGGTGACTCATACTAGGTAGTTCAGACAATGTGATGTCTCACAATCTACACACTCGTGAAAAAAGCCCCACCAACTGAAAAGCTAAGCAGTGAGTATAAACTCAGAGACAAAAAATAAAAGCCCACCTCCTTTCGTCCACCTCCAGCCAGGTAGCTGTACCTGAGAAACTGCTCTGTAACAGGAGAATGGAATACAGAAGTCACAAAGATGAGAAAACAAAAAGTATATTACAGACTTATCTGATTGCCACATGAATTACATTTTCATGAGTACACCTCAAGGCAAGCATTTGCATTTTTGAAGTCTTAATTCATTTTGTACAATGCCTACACTGATCTTGTTTTTTTCAATTTCCCAAAACCCAATGATTTGTAAGCATTTTAATTTCAGAGTTTTAGTACCTTTGAAAAAAACTTTTAATCAGCTTAAGTCACTTCCTGTATATGTTTTTAGGATAGTAAAAATAAGCAGAAAGATGTATCACAGAGCAGAAGACAGGAATATGGCTGTAAGCACTTTCCAGGATTAATGATGCAGCCTATAATGGGCATTATATGAGTCCAGTGCTCTGTCCCTCCTGGAGGGACACACTGGTTGAATTCTAAAGGCACTGAATCCTAGATGGTTCTAGACGAATACTGAAAGTCTGCTAGACTTGATGTTAATTTCTTACTCCAGCAGGCATTCCTGCAGTGACAGTCTTTCACCAGTCAGTGCCTCTCTCCAGAAGAGATTAGGTAGAAACAGGGATTTTTCCCTTAGCTAGAAACATTTGCTAAATTTAACTATCTGTTTTAGGTGAAGCTTCAAACATTTTGGTTTCCCTGTCAAGATCATATTTAGAGCCAGCATCTTTTTAAGACAAAACATTCAACGAACCAAATATGAAGGCTATGACACCATTTAAAAAAGACAAGGATCAATGAAACTCCTGAGAGTTTTGCTCACTTCACTTCACTTACAAAGTTAATAGGTTTATTAAAAACTCTTCCATCTGAACAGTTGTCTCTCTGAGGTTTCTAGTAATTACTGAGTCACATCATATTAGAGTTTACAAAATGCTTAGGAAAGGATTTTAAAACTTTATTAATCTCCTGGTCCCATCTCTGCCATATTACAGAGATGTTTAGGGGCTGGCAGCCTCCAATAAAATAGGGAATTCTGAAACAAGGTACAGTTGCTAAATCATGTCCTGTGCATTTTGTAACGTGCTGGAACACAATAATGACAAAGCAATTAGAGAAGTTACATTCAACCTACTGAGTGTTCTGTCCACTCCAATCCTTCAGGAAATTCAGTGGGATGCACTGGTAGAGCTGCTTTCCAGGACACATGAACACCAGCCAAAGAGAAAAACAAGTTCTTGAGCTCAGACTTGGATCTGGGACCAAGCTGCTCTCAGAGCAGTGAGAAAACCAGGAGGTATTTCTCCTGGCTTTCCTTCTTCCTGTCTCAATTCTTTGTTCCCTTTGTCAACAAAATGCCTCCAACATATTTAAGTGGTGCATATAGAGAAGCACATGGATACAAGAAGTGCAAAGAATCCCTTCTCCCTCTTCCTGTCTGTCACAGGGGAACTAATACCAGCAATAAACCCAACAAATCTTTGTCTACTATAAGTCTCTTGACCTACTGGGCAAGAATGCTTTTTCTTTTTTCCTTTTCTTCCAATCCATATCTGAGGTTCAGACAACACGCAGCCTTATGTTTTCAAATGGATACTGTGTGAAAGCTCACAACAGAGCTAGAAGCAAAATGCATGAGCTTTTCTTTTCCTAGCTCCATGTCTTATTCCAAATCGTAATGTCTTTCTTCTGTTCCCCCACATAAGATGGACATAGTCAACTTTTAGGTATGAATGAGTTATAAACATCAAACAGCCAGATTAGGCTGCTATTCTCTAAACAGATGCACTTACAAACTCTACTGACCTTTGACAGGGAAATGGATTTTGCTAAGCCACCAGTGACTACACTGCTTGTGCTCAGAGACACACTGAAGCTGCAATTTGCCTCCTCGAGTTCTGTCAGGAACTGCTGCAGAATGTAAAGCTGCAGGGCTGCGGTCAATGAACTCAACCCATCCTCCCCTTAACTTTGTTACAGGAGCTGCAGATCTTGCTGTACAGAGCTTGAGGAAATGCATTTTGTTGAACCTAAACAGTGGGAGGTTAGTCAAGCACATAATGCTTCCCAAACAGCACAGTGACTATCACAGCAGCAGTGCTACAGGAAACGCAAAGTGATTTCCAGGCAAGGAAATTAAAAGAAGTATTTGAAACTTTGCTCAGACCTTGGCAAGTTGGAATGACTGCTGGCACCAACTGCAAAGGCGTGGAAAATGTGCACAGAGATTTTTTTTTCCCTGCTTAAAAAACCTTCCATTTTCGTAGCAAACGTACAGTGGTTTGGACTTCCCTGCTACTTGAACAGCTTTTTTTTTTATATCTGTGATACTCATTCAGTTAAATACTGGCAAAAAGAAGGGTTAGAGAAAAGCAGAAGACTAAATTAAATAGACTTGGTACACAAGGGTGCTTGACCTCTCCTCCCTTATGGCTCCGTCCTTTTGCTTAATGCTATCCCATACCTCTCTTATACCGCCTTGCATCTTCCCAGTATTTCCAGTGACCCCAAAGATATTTCCACTAACACTTGTCAATCCTGGTCTCAAACTCAGACCACTTTTCAGTGACTCTTCAGTTCCAGTTCTGCTGCCAACTTTTCTATTGCATCCTAAAGCCTGTGCAACTATTTTTAACATTCAAGAAATAAAAGAACACGGGGGGAACATTGGTTAGGTTTGCTAGTACCAGATGAGCTCTGTCGTTAGTTACATCTGTTTTACTTTTTCCTGTAGGTTTCTCATCCTATTATTTAAACATTGCACAGACAAATTAGCTCTGCACAGTGAACTTGGGGCTCTCAGCTTCCTGCACTTTTTTTTCTCCAATTCATCTGTCTCAGAGTTCTCCACCAGCACCCGTCACCATAGAAACTGAGCACGTTTCAGTGATTATGTTGGGAGTATTATATAAACTTCAGATATAGAAAGAGAGCTTTATGAAAGGGTTTTAAAGTGGGCCTCAAAGCCAATCAGCATCTGAAAGTCCATTCCCCAGTGAGCCCAATCCTCTGTGTATTGTCACCTCAGGCTTGGCAGCCTCTGGGACTGGCTCAAGCCTGGCTGACACGGTAATATGAGATCTGCTGCAGTAGCTTAACCTGCTGGTCACTGACAAGATTAATATCAGAGACAGGAGAAGTGTCGGGAAGCCAGGAGCTGGCTCAGAACTCGAAGTGGGATGTATATGGGATGCATATCTTATGAAGACATCAGGCCTCTACCAGCTCTTGAAAACACTGCAGCATCAGCACAAAGGGCTTGGCCAAAGTGAGTTCTGCTGTGACTGTCATCAGCATGTTGACAGTCCTAAAAAAAAGGTATTTTCCTTGTGAACATGGGGGAAAGCAGCCACCCAAGCAGCATTTCTGCTGTTACTGGTGTCACCATGGCTCTCAGTATGAAAAGGGATCTGAGTCACTAAAATACAGCACTGTCTCAGTCAGCAGCAGCTCATTGTTGCTAACACAGAAGCTGTCCAAAGGTCAGGTGGGCTGTGCTGGTATTCAGACCCTTATCTGCAGCCAGGAGGACTTTATGGTGGTCTACATGCCACAGCTTCAGTTTAGCAAGGTGTTTAGGCACAAGCTTGACTAAGCAGATGATTAATACCACCAGCTCCAGGCTCTTCAATGAAAACAACGCCCCAAAGGACCCAGCTCTGCTAGTCTTACCAACCTGCCCGAAGTATTTGCTTGCAGTGTAACAGTGGAACAATAAAATAAATACTAATGTGAGTATTAATTGTGCAATCAGGCCCCGGGCAGGCGAAAGAACTGCATGGAAGAGCAATTGAGTGTGCTCTCACAGGACCCTGGTGCTGCACATAGGTGCTGCATTCCTGCAACTTGCCAAAAGCTGTAGGAGTAACACAGCTGCTCATATATTTCAGCTTAACAAAACATATAATCTCAAGACTATTATTAAAGTAATTTGAAGTGGATGTAAAAGCAATCCTTAATTAATGAGAATGATTCAGTGTGTACTTTTGTGGAATACCAGTCTATACTTATTTTTTAATCATAAGAAGAAAAATGTCAGAGATGAGAAGTATGTTGCTTAATTCATCTTGTATGGAATATATTACTTAGAACAATAGGGAGATGGAGACAGAAAAATAAATAGAAATGTATGTAGTGAAAAATAAATAGAAATGTATGCCAGTGTTTTCTGGTCAGGCACATGAAACTCTCCCATTTTGGCAAAATAGGTGTAGGAACACCAAGCTGACGTGCTCCAAATTTTTTATTTGGGACATTTTAACATTTTTAAGAAATATTTTGTATTGCACTAGCAGCTTTGATGTTTTTTAATATAATTTCTACATAGACTGTTTTCCCGAGGCCACTATTGAGTGAGCCAAGAAAATGCTTCATAAGCATTAAGTAAAACCAAAGGAAAGAAAAACATATTATTTTTTTCTCAACTACTAATTCCCAACAAGTTACACAGAAGCTCCATTTCACATGGGATGGTAATCATGTCATCAGCATTTACGTTATTCTGTGGGCCAGAATCTGGCTGGCTGCAAGTGGGAAACAGGATTCTTAGTGCAGTATTGAAATAATTAAACAAAGAGTGGAAACAAAGTATTTAAGTGCAGAAACCAAATTATACTGAGGTAAACAAACCTCTTTGTGACCATTAAACATGCATCTGAAATTTCAGAGGTAATTAGTGACATTACACACACTATAACCATTTTTCAAAATAAAATATCTCGAGCAATTACACGTTTTGATCATTCGTATTAGTGAAAGAAGGTAATGTTCTAAGCAGTTGAATTTAAATATCTGTCTCCAGGGAAGAAGGTACTTTAGATATAGGTTGATAAATTGTCCCACCACTCAGTAAAACAACAAGCCCTGGGTACAAAGTGCTGCCAGATCAGTATGTGAGATGTGTTGTGTCCTGGCAGACTTTACAGGATTTAGGGCAAGGACAAATGGTGGCCAGCATGTGCACCTAACACATCCTGCTCAGCAGGACAGCCCACAGCACCCAGCACAGCAAATGCAGTGTTGGGATGGTCCAGGCTGGGGGTGACTGTTCTGGTGGCAGCAGTGCCCGGGGCTGAAGAGCGCCCGCAGACACCCATGGGCCAGCACAGCCCTGCTATGGCTCCCTGGGCAGGGGATGAGCTGGGGCTCAGGGGCAGCAGCTTCTGTTCTGGGGCACAAAGTGGGGCTGGGACAGGCCAGGGGTGGGGGAAAGACCTCCCTGGCATAGGGAACCACCCCAAAAAAGCCAGGGAGGGCTCCCTGCAGCTGTTCTCCCCCAGTTCCTGGAGAGAAACTCCTGCACTGTTGTGCACAGTCCCCCTGGCTGTGGCTGCCCCCGTGCTGGAACAGTGGGGTGATGTCCATAGTTAGAGCTGTGTGAGCTGATCCTTTGGGTTGCTTTTCCAAATGGGAGGTGAAACAATATCTGAGGAACTGCCCACCTTTCCTTCTAGAGATGGAGGAAACAGAAGGAAAACCTCTCCTTTTTTGCTTTCCTTGTATCCCTTCTTCTCCAGTTTGTGACACAGGGTGAGGGTGAAGCCATTTCAACTTAAATTGGGCCTTACACTGAAGCCCAATGCAATTGTCAGTGAACATGAAAATAAATTCCTTCTAACAGAATAAGTAGGCTTCAGATGCCTGTTTGAGTGCAACGAGCCCCCAAACCTGCCTGCAGGAGCTAGCACTGCAGAAGTTACAGTGACGTGGACTCCAGTCTGCCACAACAAACTACTGCAAACATTGAGGCAGATAAAACCAGCTTGTTTACAGTTTGTAGAGGTCTAGTGGATAAAAAAAAACAAACCAACAACTTCTGATTTATACTGCAAGTTGGATACCATATATTTGATATAAAAATTGAGGCAAGAATATTGGATGTTGTAGCATCACCTTTCCAAATACAACCAACTATGAAGTACTTTTAGTAATTCAGTAAAGAATTCAGAACAACAGACATGGACTTTTACAAGAGATCTGTGTCTCTGAGTGCTATTGCTACTGTTACCTTAAAAAACTTATAGGGCCTGAAAAAGGATCAAGAGAAAGTGAAAAATCGAAGCAGGATAAAGACTAAATAGGAGAGAGCCTCAATCTCTTTTTCTCTCTGTAAGGGAAGATGTAGGTCACTACACAAAACTCAGGTAGAAAATGAGCCCGTTGCCTTCTGAAAAAGAGTAAGGAATAAAAAGAATGGAAATTCAAGGCACTGAGACTGGGTGCTGGCAATGCAAATCACCTGTGAATTAAATGAAGTTGAATTTCCTGTAACGACCCAGAGAATCTTCTGCATTATGCATTGGGAGACAGAGGGAAGCACAGGGCATAATTCAATTGTACAGTCCAAAGCAGAGTAAAGCAACTAGAGTGAGTTTATTGATCTAAAGAGAAAGATAAAACAATAAGGGTAGATAGGAACATTTCTTTTTGTTGGTGTCATGAATCCAACACATTTAGTGACCATCCAACTTAAAGACTGTCTTCATTATCTCCCTAACACCATTCTACTCACACTCCTCACTCACTTTGATGCAATGCACTCTAGATGCACAAAACACAAGGAAATATAAATATCACTTCCATGCAGCCGTTTCATTTGTCTGCCTAATGGGAGCGACAGATTCTCCGTTCCTGCTGGTGGAGGAAAGGAACAGTAAATGCACAGCAGTAAACCTGGCACTCGTCGTTACAAGTCTGGATGCAATAGGGGTATTGATGAGTCCCTCTGGATTTAGAAATCTTTTAGAACCTCCCTTTTTGAGTGTAACAGCTTAAAACACAACATAGTCGCTCACCAGACATTTTATCAGCATTTAAGTGCAAGTCCACCTGTGACAGCATTTTGTCTGCCAAGAGTGCCTGTGTCATATGGTTCACTAGACAGAAGACAAAAGAAAGTTATCAAAGGACAGTGTCAGTATTTTCTGAGCAATAAAACTCAGTGTCCTCAATAACCTGCACCCAGAGCTCCCAAAACTCTTCCAGGAAACAAATAAAAAAATCATTGGCTGTTAAATCAAAGCTTGATGAGACTGCCAGAGAGAGCACTGCAAAGTAGAGAAGCTAAAGAAAATCAGAAGTTCACAATTACAAGGATGAACACAGCTCACTGGGGTGGGGCTGATTTGCCACTGTCGTCCTTATCATAGCAGGATTCTCATCACAAAAAATAACCTCATTAGATAGAGCTCTGTGAAAGAAAAAAAATTAAAGCAATATTCTATTTTTAAAAAGGGAAATGACTCAACAAAGCAGAATAAATCAATGGCAGCATGATAGACTCAGTCCTGCAGGTATTTTGTATGAGAACTTGTGATGGTATGCAGTACATAAAGCACCCCCGGGAACACAGTATTTATATATACTGGAAAGCGAGAAAGAAAATGACAAAATAGCAAAAGTGAAAGACAGAAAGCAGTGCTGGAAGGTGCAGTTCTTGTGGACACCTTCTGATTGGACTTCTCCTGAGGCCAAAACCAGGCCCAAAGTTAATCTGTCATCCCCAGTCTCATTTTTCCCTGAGCTGTACAACTTCAGAGGCTCTTCCCTGATGAAGTAGGGGTTCAGTTTCTGCCACTAAAAGGTACCTGCTTAGCACAGAGATGAAACCTAACAGAGAGCTGCTGCTCCCCTAACCCCCAGATCTTTGCAGTGTAGATATGCACCAAATGGTGAGTGCTTGGCTGGGAGCTCTCAGGAAGGAGTGACTCTACCACCAATATACAAGATTGTGTCGTGCCATTATTGCACGACGCTGTATTAGCCTTTATAGCATTGTCTGTACTGTGGAGCACAAGAGGAGGGTTATAACTGATAAGAATGGAGCTTCATAAATAATTTTGCCTTCAGAAGCACAGTTGACCTGCCCTCATTCTCATCACTTTCTCCTCTCTCTACTATTGCTCTTTAAAAGACAAAGCAAAGCAAAACAAAACCAAACCCAAAAAACCCAAACAAACCCAAAATGTCATGACCCATTTTACTGTGTGGACCCATAAACAGTTGCATCTGTGCAATTGAATGGCTGATAAGCTGCACCATGGCAGGACAAATAAGAGACTGGCCAAGAGTGGGAGCATTTGAAATAGGCTTTGGTGGTAATAAGAGTTGCAAGAAAACATACTGAAGATGTGAGCAGAATTTTACTTTGTCTTTTTTCCTTTCTACTGAGATGAATTATAATAGAAGTGAAAAGATGAATAGGTGAGAACTTCCAACTATGCCAAATGCAAGTATTTGAAAATTGAACCAGGGAAAACAGGTAATTACAGTCCGTGTGCATTGGCTGTGACAGCATGTTAAATCCCAACACACAGCTCAGGGTGAATAAACAAGTGCAGAGAACCCAGATATGAATATTGCTATAGGAAGAAATGCTTAAGAAACTGAAAATGTATGAGTTCATTATTTGCTCAGAACAGATATAGGAGAGAACTTGCTTTCTCAGAAAATGATGAGAAACTGGAACATTTTGTTTCATAAGTTCTGTGAAGGCGAAACAAACTTTTCTGAGTGATACTGAGGATCATTACTAGAACTGTTACATGTGCTGAAGTTTCTGTTTGCTAAGATGCACTGACCTCTCTCAGGGATTATTGATTATCTGATGTATCTTTCAGAAAACCAGAGGTCTTTGGAAATTAATATACAGTCCTTTCAGTGAAGAAGTTTCAGATTGAAGGGGTTATAGCCCACTAGGTAAATGTCATCCTCAAATGGGCATCAAAAACAAATCTGGGAAAATTTACCATTTATTTCTATTGCCTATCAAATATATGGCCTTGGCAATTTATGCTGATTATAAGTTTTCTGCCACCACTTATGATAGCTATGCTTGGCAACTGACAGTGTTTGGGGAGCAGTTTGTGCACATTCCTTATCAGTGTTATGAAATTTGTAAAGCAGATGGACTCTCTCTGCTGCTGCAACTTCAACACCCCTGTGGCCCTTATTTGTCAAAGACACGCATTGCACAAACATCCTGATTGCCTCTGTCGTCAGGGAAATCAATAACATCCCGAGTGCTTGGCCAGAGCCCTTCTCAATCTCATTTCTGTGATGGAGGCATATGAGCAGAAATGCTCACAGGGACACTGGCCAGGCACTCCAGCATCCTATGGATGAACAAATCTGCTCAATGGAAGATTTGTCAAGGAACATTTTCAATAACAAGATCATAAGAACAGAGAGAAGAAACACTGTGGCTCTGCTGTAGATTTGGGTAGCTGAGCAAATGAGATGAAGGTCCTATAGGTGAGTGTATTGCCATTTTATATGCACAGCTCTGTTGCTCCTTAATGGCTCTGCTCTCCACAGCAGAGCTTGATTTCCCAGTTGACTTTATTGCTATATTTATCCTACTAAATATAGAGAATACTTGACTCAGATTTGTAGACTGCCCGTGCACTATTTCTCACAAGACATCCATGCTAGCAAATACAATTTATGCCCTGGAGTAAAGCCATGTGAAGTGTCTGGGGATGTAACCCTGGGAATGCCCTTGGGCTTCTCCCAGCAAAGTTCTGAGGGACACAGAGGCACAGACAGGGCATTTCCCTGCCCATCCAGATACCCACAGCCACCATCACCAGGGACCCTCTTATTCTATTAAGTGAAATTTCCCTAATCTAATTCTAGTAATGACATTTCCAACATTTCTAATTGTATAATTATCCACTAGACTGGTGACAGGGGAGGGTTATTTTTAATTGGATTGTAGCTTTTGTTGTATTTATTTAATTCTGATAAATATTCTCAGAATAGTAAACACAGGTTTACTGGAACAGTTGGTTTTTCCTTCCCTGTAGAGCTGAGTGTTCTGCCTCCCTAATTCCAACCCCTAAAGATCCCTGGTAGATCTCTGTCCTTTTAGGGTGGAACACCAGGCAAGCTGCTCTGCTTTACACATCCCTTTAGGGATGTAACAGAACAGACTGGTCAAGAAGGCAATTTCTGCTCCTTGGTAATACTGAGGAGAGTTTGTTCCTTTGCCTTGCTTCGGTTGGAGCAGCCCACAAAGGAGTAGCACTGCAATTACTCTCTTTGATACAGATTTCCTAGAAGAAGCCCTTACTGTGGTAAAGTGATATGCATGGCAAGTACCCTAAGCAACAAGAATTTGTAGGATTACAAATTTGCTTTCATCATCAGGCCCTTGAACTCTGGCCTGCTTCATGTCTTTGGACCCATGCAGCCAGTAAAACTACTCTAGAACTGTGAGAATTACATGCAATTCTTCACTGAAATAAATTTTGTCTTTCAAAAAAGAGAAAATAATTATTAAAAACACTTAAGACCTGTCACAGTTTTCCCTTAATTATAAATTCAGGCTTTTTTTTTTTTTTTGTGAGGAACTTAGAATGAAAAAAGCATTATATCTAAGCTTCTTTTGCTTTTCAGCTGTGGTAGTTTCAAACACACTAAAACACTGGGGCATCTTTAACAACTTGCAGCACCTTGCTGTTCTGTACTTTTCTTTAAAAATGAGATAAAAAAGAAAATATTAACGTCTTACCTGAAGCATGTACTAGCCATTAACATTAGCACAATTCCAAAGGTCTCCTTTGTTAACACCCTTAGGGAGTGTGCATGGTTAATGAGGTAAAGAGACTTTTCACACTCAGGCTCTGCGGGAGCAGGAGTGTTGATTCTTTTGGCTGGAAAAATACTACATATACATGGCCAAAATGACAACAGTTTACAAGAGACACCCATAAAGTCCTATATGTGATGTTTTTGTGTTTTTCCTAATTCAGCTGATAAAAAGAGAGGCAGTCATAAAATACCATGAAGCCATTAACTCAAGCACATAAGCATAAAACTCTGCAGGCGCTGAAGCATAAAAATTCTACAAAAAAAAGCTTTAGCTCTTACAATACTGTTCCTCCTGTCCATCCATTTGTCCAGTAAAGAAGGGAAACTGCTTTATAATTTGAGAAACAACTGTTGTATTGTAGGCTGTTATATTAATTGTTGTTTCTTTGTAAAAGTCCGGGTACTTGAGGGCATTTGTAGAGTGAAGTTATACACCAAAGAGTAACGTGAACATAACTCGCAAAATAAGTTCTGCTAGAAATTGTAAATGCCAATATTCACTTAGACAACAAAACATTACTGTGTAGTTAAGGGTGGGATATTTACTCATAGGAGCACAGAGCTTGGGGGATTCCAGGACACTTGGAGGTGACAGCCGCGCTGAAGTTGAAGGAGAGCTCAGGAGTGCAAACACTCTGCAGAAAAATCCCTCTCCCACAGAATCACTGCCTGATCAAAATTGTGAATCAACCTCTGACCACACCTTTTTTTTTTTTTTTTTTTTTTTTTTTTTTTTTGTGTGTGTGTTCCTATTTCCTTTTTTTCATTCAACTTAAGGAAACTGATAACATTTCTCCCCACCTGTGACACAAGGTAATTTTTCTAAAAATAATGCAAAATCCACAAAACTCTGTTCCTAACTCAGGGAACTGATCCTCAGTGTCCAACTGTAGGTGCTTTGATATTAAGATACACCTCTGCAATATAAATATATGTTTCTCAAGAACAGATTTCGTAAGAAGAGCAGGGCTTTCCTCTCAACCTGTACCACTATGGTAATTTCCAGTTAGTCACAGAATAGGTGGAGATGGCTCACCAATTCCTGGTCTGGTCAAGTACTTCTTAGGCACTTAGGAATTATTTAGCAGCAGTTTAAAAATTAAAACATCTTTGCTTTTTTAGACTAGCAGATACCTGAGTGTAGTGTGGCACTTGTACGCAGGAATGGAAGCAGAGCTGAAGTGGCTGCGCTTCGGGAGGAGATCACAACGTTCAGCAGCGGCTGCCAAGCAGGAGAATGGCACCAGTGAGTGGCACCCTCCCTGCTGGGAGGACTGGGGCCATAATCCACTTGTGCCTGCAGCACTTTGTGTGCTCTGTGTTTTCATCTTCACAGCTTCCCCTTACCCCTCTCTAGACATCAGCAGTAATGACTGGGAAGTTTGCAAAACTGACACGCTTTTCTCCTCTCCTGGTAGGAACAGAAAATATTCACCAGGAGCAAAGGTCAGTCACTGGGGCACTTTTGCTTTTAAGCAGCAAGTATTTTCACATCCTTCCATCCGAGTACATAAAGCAGCAGCCAGACTTAAGCAATTAAGCTTCATTTCAGAAGTAGTTATGTGGTTCAGAAGGAAAGAGCTTTTCTGAAGGAGCTCATGTGGACCTGCCTTAGGAACGTGCCCACAGACTGTCACACAAAGGAGAATGGTCACGATCCAGGTATTTCTGACACAGAACCTCCCTTTTGACATGTAGTAAAGGGAAATTAGGTAAATAGATTACAAAGAAAACAAATTTAAGAAAAATCAATGGAATAATAAAGAATTAAAAAATCACCCTACTAAGTTTACAAACTGCCTGTTCCGAAAAGAATCAAACACTTGTACTCTTTTCAAATCTGGTTTGGTTAAAGCGTGTTGCCGTCATCCTGCCCCTCTGCAGTCTGTGAATAAGTACACACATAACCTGCAGTTCTCACTCACCCCTTTTCTGACAGCCAAGAGGGTTTGTTTTTTATTTAAGAAAAGGTAGAATATTGTCTAATGCTGAATCTTATTAAATACTCTGTTAGAAAAAAACAAAGTCTGAAGCTGAAAAGGTATTTTCCTTTTCAGGACTCTTATATAATTTCTCTGTCCTCTCATAGTCCATCCTATGCCTAAAAGATGATGAATTGGATAGTAGGATAAGGAAAAGAGAATGAGTTATGCCAAAGGAGAGAGACACTCAGTTATCCAGATAGGGTAGCTGCCTGTGTCTGTGAAGGTGTTCACTTTAAGAAATTCTAAGAAATCTCTAATAAAGATATTATATAAATTTCAATATTTACTGAGGCCAAAAAATGTCAAGTGCTGATATAAAAGAGCAGTTATAGGGCAAGTTTCAGTGTTTCTGAACTGCATCTTTCACATGCAATTGTTTGCTATTTATTTATACTCTGAGACAGCTGTCCTACTCACTTAGAGGCATGCCAAGCCCCATGCAATGCTCTTCTGCTGTGTGTCAATTCATACACAGATGTGAAGTTAATCTCAGTTCACTGTGTCCCTTTATAGATGCTGTAATTCCCCTTTTGGATGTTTTTCTTGGCTTGCTACATCACACATACCTGTACCTATCACCTCCTATCAAAGGAGTGTAAGGGCTGGATATACCACTGAGGAAAGGGTATACAGAAATAATATTTCTTTTTCTAGAGAATACAGATGAAGGATTTAATATATACATACACATTTATAGGTATTAACCACCTTTTACAAGATGTTATTATGTTTGGGCAGCTGCATTTCAAAGCTACAAGCAACGGTAGAAAACAGGGTTGTCTTACCAAGAACTACATTTTTTTATTATCAGGTCACAATGCTGCACATAGATACAGAACTCTCTTATCTTTCCAGTTACAAGGATTTAGCATTCCATATGAAGCTTCTCCTTAGATGGACTACTCAAAGGTTCTATTCTGCTATCATTATATTAATTATCAATAAATTCAAATTTTAGACGAAATGGGGGTTTTACACAACATGTATTAATGGGGAGGGGAAAGGTTGGTCACCCATTGACATACCAAGTTTTATAACCACTGATCTTAGCTGAAGGGAGACTGTGCTAGAACACACCCATGGGATTCCAGAGAATATATCTTTTCAGTTTGGCTAGGACCAAGAGATGTATACAAGTAAGCATAATGATATGAGCCTAAAAGCCTTTCCCAATGGAAAAAGTCACAGAACACCTCCTCCATATACTCACTCATCCTACCAAGAAAAATTAAAAACTCTTGTTGAGCACATCTTTTTCGTCATTCTGCAATATTTCTGTACACAGTATCAAGAATCAAGATTGCTATTTTTTCCTTCATGACGCCACCAGCTCAGAAACTCCTGTGCTCAAGTTAACACTCTGCAGGAATGTGCGTAAGCGACTCCTCTCGGGTGATACAACAGATCCCAGCAGTGACAAAGAACCTGTTCAAGCTGTTACTGGGGAATTGATACCTAGCTATGCCAAAAGGAGAGCAGCATGGTCCAGAATGAATGTGGGAAGAGAATTTGAAATCCCTTGGGCCGCTGCCCGTGCACGGAGCCCACTCCGTGTGAGCACTGAGCAGGTTGGGCTGGGAGAGTCCCCACACTGCCAGGGCTCAGCAAGCTCAGGTGGAAAAGGGAAATTTCACACCATTTAACCAGTCACAAATGCAGCAAACCAAATCTTGCACTCTGGATCCTCGTTCACGTGAAGGAACTGTAGAAGTCAACAGAGCTGTACCTGATAGAGGAGAGGGGAGGATTTGGTCCTGATCACTTTGAACCCCAGGAACAGCAGGAGCGCAGAAAACAGCTTTGCGAGAGAGCTCTATGCAGAGAGCCTTTTTAATATTTAAGAACATTTCTTTCCTGCAGCAATTTCTCAGGACTTCCATTTTTCAGTTTATGCGGTTTCATATCTCCTTCAAGCCCCAGATTTTCCTAATCTTCTGCTGTGGGCCAGGCCAGTGCAAGAAAAATGGACAAACTTTTTTGTGTTGCTTTAGGTACGGGTGTGTATAGGGCAGAATATCTACATTTTTCCCCAAAAGGCCTTTCTGCTCTAAGACAAGGAATCCATGCCAACTCCATGTCCAATGGCTGCAGTGATGAGGCAGTCAGAACATTTACCCAAGGATTAAAGCTGGGTAAAACTTCCAGGCACATCCACATGCTATCATCGTTTGCCCTCTTTTAACTTCAGCAAATTATAGGTGTTATGGGGGAACATTTTCCAAGGAGCAAGTGAGTTGTGCTGATGAATCTCATTTATTTGCTAATGAGATGTGTAATTCCTAAGTACCATTTTGAAAATGTACCTCAAACTGTTTAAAAGTATCCCTGTGTTCTCTAAGGGTGAGGCAGTTCTCCTGAACCTTGAAATGAGCTGGTAGAAGAAATCAGGACTTCATGCTTTCTGGGAAAAACCTAAATCACAGAGAACTATATCAAAGTAACAACTGGTGTAGGCAGGAAATGATTATAATGGTGTGAGGCTGAAAACTTTATTTTAGACTCCTGAGTAATTGCAACAAAAAGAAAATCTCACTGACATGAGGCTGAGAAAAGGTAAAAGTGAATATACTGCCATTTATGTATTTTTAAATGGAACAGACAGTTCAGAAATTGAATGGTTGTGCACAGCTGGCGAAGTGTGCCCAGAAAAATAATCAAAGAAAAGAGGAAAGGGAGGGGAAAGTGAGGGACAGAGAAAGAGAGAAAGATTACAAGTGAAATCACCACAATGGAAATAAAGGGGTACTAACATGGAAGATGCACGACCTCATAAAAGATGACTAAAGGAACCAGAAATAGAATCAAACAAAAATGAAGTAATATTATTAAGCAATCTGACAGTAGTTATTACTTTGCTTATTGGTTAAGTGGGTTTGCATAGTAAATATAATTTTATACATAAAACAATTGAAACATTTTGGTTTGGTAGTATAAGAAAAAGACAGTAACACCTGAAAGCTGAATTTGACATGTGCACTATACACTTCATTCAAAGTGTCTTCTCTTCTGATGTGCCGCTGCTGCTAAAACAGCTTGCCCAAAAATGGCAGCAATCGCAGGAGAAGTGAGAGGTCTAATAATTAATAGCAGTGATGTAATTACATGATGTCTGTTTCTTTAGCAAGAACGAAAATGTCAGTAGGAACAAAGGCTTTAAAATAGCTGTTTAAATGAGTTAAACAAGTTGAATTAAGAGTGCTTAGAAAGAAACTTCTGAATACAAGTATCATGGGTAACTATATGTGGCTTGAATGACTTCTTCAGTTCCTGCATTAGCCCAATGATTCAAACCTCTGAGCATGGCCTCTCTCCTGGAGACCTTGAGCTGGCTTTGGAGGTTGCCCTGGAAAACCATCCAGAGAGATTCCAGAACCATCAAAAGAGATTTTGGGAAGTGGAGATCAAGTACTAGCAGATTTGAAGCTATTTTGGGGATGAGGCCAAGACACTTGAAGGAATCTGTCTCTGTGAAATCACAGCTTCCTTTCAGACTCTGGTACCATCATCATCATCATCATCATCAGTCTTACGTGAGTTCCCCCCATAAAATTGGTCTAGAGCACTGTAACGATCTTAGAGAAACAGAATTGCTGAGAAAGTCGTCTCCTCTAATAAACATTAGTCCAAGTCTGCCCACACAGTAAAATGAAGTAATGATACGTTTTTAAATTGCGTAAAAGGAAAAAAAAAATCAAAATTGTGCTTGTGAATCTGGAGATGATAAATTCAGTAGATTGAAATGAAAATACATTTTTCCCCTTCTATTTGCCATTTGCTGGATGTTCTCGTACATGTAACTTACCCTGATGGAAATCTGCAAAACCAAAGTCAGGCATGTTTTCTCACAGCACACATTTTACAAACAAAGAACTCTCTGGAAGGTTGGTCTTTCCCTAGGGCTAATTAGGAGTTAAACTATGCTGAGAAGTTAGCTTTGTAAATTATAGCTATTGTATGCTATTAAATACCAATTACTAGGGTAAGCTAATTCCAACCACGTATTTATTAAGGTTAATTTACAAGGTGTCTTGAAGGAATTATTGAACATTTTTTAAAATGGTAATAGCTGCCAATCTTAATAAATGATTCTGACAACAAAGAAATCCCTCCTGTTCGTCACTAAGGCCACGAAGTTCATTAAATCTTTCCAATGAGACTATGACCGTTCCGGCAGAGACAGCAGTAGTGTTCTTCAGCTACTGCCCTGGCACAGAAGGGTCTCAATTGCACAGGGATGCTGGACAGGGGCAGTGGGGCAGTTTTCCTACAATGCGTGGAAATGTCTCTTCCCTCTCTCTGGCTGCCACTTCCGCCTGCATTTGGTGATATTTTGCTGCCTTTAAAAGTTTCAGTTCATAATTCTGCAACAGGGGACACCAGCCTGAAGGAAATGCCTCTAGAAGTTAGCTGACAAGTAAGGGCTTAGGAAATTCCAATGTCGAAGATAGAAACTTATGTCCAAAGTCCATTGTCAGAGCAGATTTTCAGTATTTATTCAATTTACACATGATGATTTGAGGACAAGATGACACTGCCATTTTGTCATTTACAAGCAACTCCCAACACCTACGATAGCTGTTCACAAGAAAACACAATTTCAGGGAGGTAATTTTTTCATTTATTGTTCATTTTATTCTTCTTTCATTGTTATGCCCTTTAAAAAATATTACTTGTGTGGTTTTCATTTGCTTCTTCATGAGTTGTCCTCTCATTTGCTTTTCTCTCCTTCCTACATCCTTCCCCATCTCTACACAACATTGTCAGTGGGTGCATTCCTCTCATTTTTCTGTTGGCCTTCCCTTGAAACGTATTTTCCTAACATTTGGTTTTCTATTAGCCTATGTCCCTGAAAACACCAGCAACACGATTAATGAGCTGCTGATCTTTTTCTCCTGCTCCCTTTACTAAAACATTTGGAAAACTATTCTCTGCTGCCCTGGTGACTCCTCTACAGCGTGGAGCTGGCAGCTCCAGTTGTTTTTCCAAGAGTAATTCATCTCCTTGCTTTCTATGCACAGTTACTAACAAATCAATCAAACTCCTACACTGAATCTAGGAGAGGCCTCAGACAGCAGGCGACTATTTCAACTTGTATCAAAAAGGGACATGCGAAAAAGAGACAGAAGTGCTCCCTCATTTTGTTTGAATGGAAAGAGCTATTTATTTAAGTCTACAACTGCTTGGAAATCTAACACATACTTAATAGAAATACCACAACTTCTTTGGTGTAGTAATCCCTGAATTTACCACTACATTTTTGAAGGGCCTGGGTAGAAGGATGAATCCCCGGGATGAAAGCTTGGTTATGATAAACTTGTTTAACAACTGGTTATAAGCATCAGCACAATTAGGGGGCATGCAGTCTACCTGCACATTATGTAAATATGGAAAAATAATTATATTTTAGGTGGGATGATTACTGTAGGTGACAGAATATGTTTCCTTTTTTGTCATCAGTCAAGTCAAAGTTGCAGGGAACTTAACATATTTCACTATAATGTTGGTACACTAGCATTAAGAAACCATTAAATAAAAACATTTCTCTGAGGTATTAATTAAAGAGGCTTTGATCTCTGCTCCTAAACCCTTTCATTTTTTTTTTTTTATAAAGGTAATTTTGTGAAGAGCTGAATGTTTTCAATTCTGGGTGTAAAAAACAGCAGCTAAGTAGAGAAAGAAACTAAATTAAAAAAATATATTTTTCAGCAGTGTTTATACAATGCTTCTTCAAATATACAGCATGTGGGAAAAATAAATGCAATTCTTCCCTGCCTCCTATCAGCTATTTGTACGGGCAAAAAATATGATTTCTTACAAACTTAGGAGCCTTTTGCTCTTTGCAGGCATTTCAGTGCCCCAGCAGGCCCGGAAAAGCTGCATTTGCCTCCTTCCCACAGCAGCCCCTGGAGCGGGGCAGCCAGGCAGGGCCAGGAGCACGAGGCTGGAAGCCCGGAGGGCTGGGCAGCCTCTGCTGCCGTGCGGAGCCCTGCTGGGGTCCGTTCGCACCAGTGCCCAGCTGCAGCAGTGCTGCTGCTGGGCTCTCTGGCCTTCCACTCCTCTCCTTAATCCTTTCAGAGAGAACTCGAGGGAGGAAATCGGGCAAAGTGTAGCTCCACTTCCCTGCAACAGGCGTAATACTTGTTACTGCGCCTGTGACCCCATCAAAATCGCTCTCACACTCATGTTCTGGTGCACGCCAGCTGAAAAGAGAGCCCAGCTGGCTCCCTTCCCACTCAGCCTCTGCAGCAGTGAGACAACTTTCCCCAGCAGAATGAATCACCCTCGCAGCGCTCCGCGCCAGCCACGAGCGCTGCCGAGCCTCCGACGGCGCTTCTGCCACTGCCGGCCTCCAGCTGGGATCCGGTGGCCCTGAAGCCACGTGGCCCAGGGCTGGGGAACCTGGCAATCCCCTGCTCTGCTCCCAGAGCTCTGGCTCTGCGGTGCACAGCTCTGCCAACCTGCAACACAAACCCCACGGGCTGCCCTGTGCGTGAGGGCTGAGCTCACACGCAGCCAGCCGTGCAGACACGGCCACACCGCAAAGTGCACATGAGCCCGTGTCTGAACGGCTCCTGCGGGCCTGGGGAGGAAAAGCTGCTCTGGCTTAGGGCATGCCAGTCAAAATACACTGAGAACATTTAAACGATGTAAAAATAAACCCCCCTCACCATAGATACCACCTGTTTGCTCCATTCACAAGAGAGAATCTCACCCCCGGTGCACGATCTTTGGTGCATTTTTACACTAAGGAACAGGAGAAGAGAGAGGAGCTTTGACTGAGCCACCTACAAAGTGAAGCATTTGGGAGTCAGTGCCTCTCCTCTGTCCCAGCGTGCCCCATCTCTGAGTGTAACAGCACGTGTCAGAGGAGCAGGTTTCAGAGGAGCACATTTCAGAGCAACTACCTGCAGGACGTGCAAGTCCGGCTGCAAACAACCTCTGCTACCACTGCAGTGTGACCACCACAAAAGGAGCACTGCATTAGCTCCAGAAAAGTAATGAAGTTTAATGGTCCAATTATGCCTTTGCCTTTAAGGAAATACAGAAACAGCGTTTTTATACTTTCTCACCTACATAAACATTCTTTAGAAAAGAGCTGATAATAAGTAGAACCAGGAAATTAGAAATTCAGTTCAGTTCAGAAAGTCAGTTCATAGTTTAGAATACTCTCCATTACATTTTTTTCTGATGATTATTGTCATTATTTGTTTCTAATAACAACAGGGTCCTTACATGCCCTCTCACACGTTTGCAGTAAAATTTGATTTGAAATATTTAGTTTGTTTCATATTTATTTTTGTCATTCTCTGCTTGGAGGAGGCCTGGCTGGTCTGAGGGCTTACAGTATCAGACAGTCTGTCACTCCTCATGTTTCCTTCCTCTGTCACAATTTAATATATTTTGTCCTGCTAGCTGCTATGAATCAGGAGCTCAATTCGATTCAAAAGGAGTCCAAATGGGTGAGCAAGTGGCATTACATAATGACCGGCTACAGCTGGAGTCTGAGTTGCTGTTGTTACTGAGCTCTCTGGGTCATAAATGTTTTCTCATTATGTCTCATACCTTGGCTGTGCAGCAGCGCTCTGTACTGCTGCTGCCTATCTGCACATGGATCAAAGGCATTCCCCTCCCTCCTGGATCTATGGATGTGCATGTGAGCAGCATTCTGTATCCTTCCTCCATCACCCACCAGCTTGGCACTGTGGGATTCCTGGAAATGAGACAGGGTCTGCTTTTCGGTGTGTAAGCCACAATAATTGCCAAGATTACTTTCCATTACCATCCTCATTATCTCAGTCATATACGTAGTTTTTTCAAGCAGCCTTTTGTTTGTGAGGAAATAGATGTGATCAGGCAGCTGAGAACTATGGGAGACAGCATAAGACCAAACTTGGTGCTTGTGAAAAATCAAAATGAAGCCTCTGCTCATGAAACAGATCAACCACATTCTGGTGCCTGTTTGTGACAACTGAATTAGAGACATTTTTCAAACAGTTCATTCCTATATAAGGGCTAAACTTGTAAAGGTCAGCAGAATACTGAGTTATTTCCTATTAAAACGTCGGTTGCTGAAGGATGCTTTTCTAGTGTAACTAGATTTTCAAGGGATTTTGCAACTTTGTTTATATGATATTCTTTTTCCTGCTTATGCATTTTCCAGGAGAATATGTCCTGCACTTTGAGTTTGTTTTGGAGATAGTAGTTGCAAGACAGAGAAATCAAGGATCTGTATTATTGCTCATTAATAACTGAATATGCTTCCCCTTTTTTTTTTTTTTTTGTTTACTACCAGAAGAAAACACTACTATAGGTACAGCCCAGAGCAATTAAGTAAGGGGAGCAGATTATGCTTTGTGCTTGAAAGGGTTTTGAAATTTCAAAATCTGAGGTTTTTTCCTGGTTTGGATGAAAACTAAGTATTTCAGCACTCCCTGCAAAAGGCCAGTCCAGCACTGGCTGTCCTGCACCTCATGGACACAGCTGTGGAGCTGGACAGCCAACTCCTGAGGAGCCGCAGACTGGAAAGCCAAAATCCCAGTGCCACATGGGCACCCTGCACGACAGCCAGGAGCTGGAGCCATCTCCCCAGCAGCTTTTCAGATGCGTGGCAGAGGCTGAGGGAGCTGGGGAGCAGCTCTGAGCGCTGGGCAGGGAACAGAGGTGCTCGGCTCAGCAGCTGCCAGAGCCCGACAGAACTTCCAAGCCACGGCCGTTCTTCATCAGCCTTTGGTTAAAACCCCATTGCCCTGGGTGCTGCTTTGATCTGTGCAGATCAGCACTCTCCACTCAAAGCATTTCTGACCAGCTTTAGCTGAGGCTCCGAATCACAGGTTCCACGAAAGCTGGAGGCCTGTTTCCATGAGGCTCCCTTGCAAATCCTCTCTTCTGAGAGATCCCATTGTTGGGACGCAGGCCTGGTGCCACTGGCTTTAATGTGCTCAGGATTAGAGCCCAGTGGATTTCACACTAAGAACAACCAAGAGATAGACAACAGCATTCTGTGAGACTTGTGAAGCAGTCTGTTTCTGAAGACTTGGGACAAGAGAAAAACATTATATTTAAACAAAATTACAATATTTAAATTTTTAGTCCTCATTTTACTCTTCTTAAAGAACAAAAAAAAATACTCATCCTTCTATACTATTTAAGAGTGGGGAAAAACACGTGAATAATAAATGTCATTAATGCCAGCAGCAATTATAATTTAATTGACCACAGACATTTATTTCTGCTTATTTTTCCTCTCCCTGATACCACCACAGGAAAACATGTACTCACAACTGAATTTGATAATTTTACATAGCTAGAATTAAGACTCAATATTTTTTTTGCCATGAAGATTAGGATACTTGTAGTTAGTTGTCATTCAGGAGGCTGTTCTAGTTGTACTTTGTTTTGAAATCTGAGCTATTCATTTGAGACTCATTAGAGTTAAGCCATGGGCCTCAAGTTTTACTCCAGGGCTTCAGGTCTCTGCACAGACTCCTTTAGCTTCAAGTGTTTTGGGGAATAAAAGTGAATTCATAATTTAACAAAACATAAATGATAGTTCTTTGTATTTTCTCTGAATTATTACATTTTATTAACACTTCTAGCTTTGGTGCTTAAAAAAAAAAAGAAAGGAAAAAAAAGAAAAAAAATTATGCCCTGAATCAAGGATTCAGCTGGCTTTTTCTTGAGAGGGTGGCTGACCTTCCCCAAGCAACCAGTTGTTACCTTAATTCTTTTCCAGGCTGTGTATTTTTAATTCTTTCTACAAGGGTTTTTTTTTTTTTTTTAATTCTTTCAATGGTTATAACATTACACGGTAAAAATAGAGACTTCCTGTGAAGCAGACACATATACAATCACTGGCTACAATATATCAACACATTTATGCCCGTTTAGTCTTACACAGCTCCGAGTGGGTGGTTGTCCTGGCTCACACGGAACTGCTGCTGACGTGCAATAATTACCCAAACTTTAGAGCTTTAGCACATCTCTCTTCGCTCTGTTCTTGGAAACAATCACCCCAACAGCATACAGGAGTGATATAATGATTTAGGTTATTAACAGGTGCTGTTTCTTATGGCTATGTGCAGCTATATCATTCTGTGCTGTTGATACTGGCTCTGATAATCCTTAGTCGAATTCCACCTAAAAATAGGTATGAACGAAAGCTATTTGGAGGAGGATATATTAAAATTTTATAACATGTTTTCCAGTGCCTCATGCAATTCTTGGCTATTTCCCTGCATAATCAGCTTGCGTGGTTGAAGGTTGAACTGCAAAGGGCTGAATCCTGGAAACAGCAGTTCCTGTAAACCATATTGCTGGAACCTGGGGTTTTCTCCAAACCCCACACACAACGAAAATGATCCACCATCAGGACTAGACGGAGGATACGTGGTCTTTAGCCAGAAAAAGACTAAGGTGCCTGCAGAGTGCCATTGTGTGGGATGGCTTTAGATGTTTAATACATTGCGCTCAAGCACTTTATCAAATGGGTCCCATATGGAAAATAAAATAACACGGGTGAAAGCCTGCTCTTGTGCCGCCTTGCCCTCAACTGGTCTAGGAGTCCACATGAGTGATGTGTCTAAAGGCACGAGATGGTTCTGTGTAGTACCTGGTCTAGCTGGGAGCAGGCTGGTTTGGCTTTAGAAGCACCAGAGCTGGGCTCTCCCAGGCACAGCTGTCCTGCTGAGGTATCTGTGTGCAGAGACTCCTCTCACTCACATGTGTTCCTGCACTGAGCTGGCATTTTACAGGTTCAGATTTGAATTACAGAGTAGTGCTTTTTTCTCCTCCTTTTACACTGTCTGTGTTATTGTGTCATACACAAAATGGCATCAGAGGCTGAGCAATGTGGGTCCCCAAGCAAACTGGTATAAAATGAACAAAAAGTCAGCAACCTGCTGCTGGCAGAATAGCTCGCTCATTACAAACCACAGCACCTGTTGGCACCTTCACTCCCCAGGAAAGCCTCTTATTTTAATATCCTGAAGCATAGAATGCATAGTTTACTTACAGAAAAAAAAATACTGAAAAAACCAGAATTTAATTGTTTAATTCATTGTCTCTTTCTCAACTTCCAGCATAAAATAATAGAACAGAATAGACTGTTCCAGTTGGAAGGGAAGTGCAGTGATCAGTGCACTGCCTAACCAAGTTAAAGCAGGTTAAAGGCATTGCCCAAATACCCTTAAACACTGACAGCCCTGGGGCATTGACCACCCCTCTAGGGAGGTTGTTCCAGTGTCTGACCACCCTCTTGGTAAAGAAATACTTCCTAATGACCTGCCTAAACCTCCCCTGGCGCAGCGTTGAACCATTCCCACACATCCTCACTGGATACCAGGGAGAAGGGATCAGCACCTCCCTCTCCACGTCCCCTCCTCGAGATCCTCCCTCAGCCTTCTCTCCTCCAAAGCAGATCCGCCCCAAGTCCTTATCTGCCTGTCACAGGATGCCTCCCAGCCCTTTTGGCAGCTTTGTTGCCCTCCCCCGGGCACGTTTAAGCAGAACTGTCTTTAGCTACGCAAATTCTCTCAAGCCTTTGTTTTAAATGCACAGGAGGAAGTCCAAGTATCAGTATGAACAAGGATTATTCTCTAAGGAAACCTTGCCAGGAAGTGACAACAGTTATCGTTCTAAAACAAATACATGCTCATGTGCACCTACAAGACAGAGTGCCTACAACACCGAAATTGTTCCTCACTTATATTCCTTTTATCCTGATAAAGGTCAGGTTCTTTCACCAATCTCTAGTCAAGTGGAGTGATGCATGTATAATAAATTAGAGAAATGCCCTTTGAGCCTCTATTATTTGTGAAAAGAAATAGCTAAGCAAAGGGTGCTCATCCACCCATAAGGAAAAAAACCCACCCAAAACATAACAGAAAAACATTTCTTCTTTTCTTACTGAATTTCAAACAGAGAGAGAGAAAAGTCCCATTACATTTTTTAGTCCTGCCAAGGCCAAACAGATTCATAATTGGCAGTTAAGTACATATTTATCTGCCTTCTGGGTCTGTCTCCAATCTGAAGAGAGAAAGATCTGACAATCTATTTCAATAAATGCAATAACTGTTGACACACAGGGAGGAATTCTTACAGTATTTATCTGTGGGACAATAGGGTCAGAGTGGACCTATTTCTCCAGCTTATGCTGATCGCAGGCAAACCACAGAATTTTGCTGCGGCTTGGAAACACACCTGAGTTGCAAACATTTAAACAAAACCTAATAAAAACGTGGGAAGAAGCTGGACATACTTCTGATTTCCACGTTCTGCGTGGAACGTGGAAATATTGCATCGTTAATATCCAGAACAAGCAATGAAACATGTGCAGCATATAAGTAAATAATCCTTTTTCTCCTACAATTTTCTGAAAGAAATTAGGATTGCTGAGCATTTGTCAACCCCAGCATAAGTCAGGTAGAGTGTTCAGAAGAGAAGCTGTTCTGGCACCTGATCCTGTGTCTGTGTTTATAATGCTCTCTACCTTTTATACTCAGTTGCTCGCTCTGAAGTGCCAGGACAACTGGTGTTTAACGAAAGACAAACCCCGTTTCAAAGGTTTTTCCTATTTATTTGGGGCTTTTTGATGTGAATTCCTGTAAGCACTAGAGGAGATAACCAAACATTAGTGCTTCTCTGTGGATGTAAGTGATTCTGCCAGATACAGAATTTAATCAAAAAGATCTTGCTGCTGAAATAAAACAGGGGTTACTTGTCCATATGCTTTCTGTGCATTAAGATCACAAGTTCTAATACAGACATCTGAGTTTCTGGCTACAAAACTACATTTTGTGTGGATTGTACTGGATGTGGAAAGGTTCCACGCTGGATGAGCTCTATTAGAATGGCAGATCCATCTCTCTTGGAGATATTATTGCCACTTCCTTGATTATAATATTTGTCTATCTTGATTTTTGTTTCCAACTATTTGGTAAAACAAGGATGTAGGATATCATCATATACATTTCAACCGTTTTTTCCTGATGAAAACTAAACCATTCCAACTAAGCTGCCTCATACTAATCCTTAGTTTTCCAACCATACACGAATCCATTCTGCCAGGCCAGTGCAATGAGCAAGCACGAACTCCTGGAAAGTCTGTACAAAACCTACAGCTTGAATGAAAAAAAACTTTGTTGTGTTATAACAATTCTCTAACTGAAATGCAAAAAAAAATTCACTGGCAGAAGTATATGAAGGGTTTCCAAAAGCCAGTCTAGGTGTAGTGTTAACAGTGCAAGTTTTTGGTGACTTCCCCATGAGCACACAAAGTCACTGTGGTGGTGTTGGGAATTGAGGGACTGGACTCTGAGTCCATGACTACTGTTGAACTAAACACCTGCTTGTTTCCTCCTAGGAAAGATGAGAAAGAGAGGCAGGTTACTCTACCAATCAAGCAAGAACCAGCCCTGGGTGAAACATGACTGTTGTTTAATAGGTCATAGAAATTCTACATAAAAGACTAGAACATGGTCCAAAAATCCATAATTAAGATACAGAAGAGAAGACTAAATGATTGCTATATGTTTTATCTGTAATTATACTAGAAAGGAACTATTAACCACAGTATTTCTGGCTGTAAATATATACTACAGAGAGAATTTTCCTGAGGGAGCATTGATTAACGTTGGAGGTAAATTATAATAAATACAAAGGGAAAACCACTTACAGCATATTGAGTTTCTGTGGGAAGTTTGAGTAATGATCCATTATTGTAAACAGAAATTATTTACAGTACCATGCTGTGAGAAGCAATACTTCTGACAGAATTAATACATTAATACAAGGACATTGCCTTTGGTCACAGAGAAGTTCACAGGCATGCAAATATCAGAGCTTCAAGCAGGCTCCCCTTAGGGGAGGGACTGTGCCTTTTTCTGCCTGGCAAATTCTTAGCACATCAGGAATAAATAAACAAAAACAAGACTGCATGGGAAAGTGTTCACATTAATCTGTGTAACAGTGAAAGAGTACATTGCTTCAGTCAGCTGAGCAGGAAAGTTCTTGCCCAGGAGCAAAAGCCCTTCAGGCAGGTAACAGTCCCAGGGATGAAAACCTGACCCCACAATTAGCCCCTGTTGATAGTGTTGTGCCCAGAATTTCAGTTTTCAGGGACTGGTAATTTAACCTGCCATAATTGAAAGCTCACAAAAAACAGGGCCCTGAGCACCTGCCTGTATGTGACACTAAGGCAGAGAAGGTCGAGACTTTGGCTTCTACGAGTTCTGGAGCAAGACAAGATCGAAGGAAGAGTAGCAAAGCTGCTGCCAAGACAGTTTTGCTCCCAACAATAAAAGAAAAGGACAGCATACAAATCATACGTGTGTGTGCCTGGCAGGAGTCCACAAAGCCTTGTTCTTGGAAGGCATTCTGAGAAAACTGAGGAGGCATTCTGCAATCCATTAAAAATAATGTATACAGAGTAATGGGTTATAACTAGAAATGTCTGAGAATAGCAGCACCAATTTTACTTTTCCTTCTGGTCTGTACTTAGTTTTTGAGGTGAAGAACTGCACTGTGAAAGACCAGTGGGTGACAGCAGTCCAGCTAATAAGGAGACAGACATGACAGAAGAGGCTGTATTATAAAGGGCTAGAAACTGCTATTCAGCCTGCCTTCTGACATTTTACTTCAGGCAGGTACCATTGGGCAGAGACTCAAAATCTGTCCTGGGTGTTGTTCTCATGCCAAGATGCACTTGGGTTCAAGAGCACTGTTAATTAGCATCATTAGCAGTCCCACATTCATCATTTTGTATCAGCTAATTAAGGTTCTTAGACGAACTTAAATTTGATGTAGTGGCACAGTAACAAATTATTGAAACCCAACACCCAGTATTTCTGTTTAAGTATCAATTCATCAAGAGGGAAAAGGTCCAGTTTTGAAAGGTTCCTCACATCCTGTAAACCCATCACACTTACCCTGCTGAGAGGCAAGGGACTGCAAGACAACAGCTTCTTGTTTGCGTAGTAACTAAATAAACAAAGAAGAAGCCCCGAGACAGAGAAGTCAGCCCTTAGTACATTGCCTCATTTAGGAGCGATAATACTGCACGGTACGGACACCAATGAGAGTGGTTATATTCCAGACTGGAAATAAAGTTCCTGTGGTTTAATAAAAGACAGAGCTGAGGGAAATGTTATGTGATAACAACCACCCCACCTTCAAGACTTCAGTGCAAAAGCAACACATGTTCATTTGCAAGGCACCGAGAGTTAATTTAACAACTCATTTTTATTCACTTTTGTGAAAAGCGTTGTTGATCTCAGTCACTTCCTAGTGACATTATAAAAAGCTCTGAAAGGAAACTGGTAAGTTGGTCTTGTCAGGAAGGTCAAGGAGATGGATGGGGTGAGATGTGCTCACTGGAGTACGGGGTTTCTGTGTGAGGCTGGGGCACACTGGCCGTGAGAAATGCAAATAAACACAGGCAGTGCACTGTGCTGAGGAGGGAAAATGTATTGTGAATTTAATTCACCAGCAGCACATTTGTAAATTGAGCAGTGCTGAGGTACTACTACTGAAGATGTGCTGAACTACTGAAATTAATTTTATAAATATTGGCCTAACTCCATTAAAGTAGGTGTTCATAAAACACGTTCAGACAGAGCTTTGGAGATGTTCTGAATTTCTCTGATTCTGCCATTTTCAAAAAGTGTCAGTTCCATCAAGAGCAAAGTAAAGCCTGAGCACTGATCAAAACTTCACACTAAATAAGACAGTTTTCAAAATATCAGATCTACATTTTTATACTTTTGCCTCAGCTTACAGATTATACAATACACCAGTTTGTAATGAAGAAGAGAGAAGAATGAAGAGAATAGTAAGCAAGTAGAGTCCATAAAAGGAATAACCTACTAGCAGAGAGACTTCATGGATGAGTATTTTTTAATTCCAGAAAAAAAGAAAATAAACTGTCCAACAAGTAGTTTATGGAGGCAACTTTCTTTGCTGTATACACACACTAAAGTGGAAGCAAAATGCTAGGCTAGAGACATTTTCCTGGGTGTGTATCCTATTCCTGCCTCTCTGCCACAGCACAGACACCTGTATGCAGAAGTTTTTGAGGGAAATGTGGCACAGACAGCCGTAAACTCAAGAGAAGAGATGGCTGAAGATGCCCCACAGCCAAGCAGTCATTCCCTGCACACGTTACAGGGAGGAGGAAGACACAGAAAAAGGTCTAACTTAGGCTAATGTAGAACAGAAATAAACAATACAAGCAGAAAAGGCTCTGGGAGAAACCTGGCACCAGTACAATTCGCTGGCAGGAAGAACTGTGGGTGTCAGGGCTACCTCTGGCACGGCAGGATGAGAGAGGAGGGAGCACAAGGCAGAAACTCACACCCTTGGGACCCTGATCCAACAGAACTGTCCCGCCTGCAATCCTTGCAGCACTGCTGACTGCAGAGTCCCTGTACACACACCCCACAAAGAACACGTGTAGCACCTCTCAGCTCACAGCAGGGCAGTCCCCACAGGCTCACCTGCTCAGCCTAACAGGGCTAATCCATCCTGATACCACCACAGGACAGGTGAAGGCTTTTCCAGCCCTCTCCTCCTGTCAGTTCAGTGTTGTTATTCTTGCCTGTGCAATGTGCCCATGATAATGTGCCCCATTAAGCCTCATCCCCAGAGGAACAGGGACCTGTGCCTGGCCTACTGCAGTTATTTTGATAACTCTTTCCAGTAAAGACTACTTAGAAGAAAATATTTCCGTTTTGGCAAAAAGATTGTGATTGAGTGAACAGTTTCAACCTCTGTTCCGGTGGGGGAGGTCTTTTAAAAGCTACTGAAATTTGCTTCTCCAAAGCAGTAAGATTTTCTCATTTATTGAGACATATATTCATCATTGTTCTTTAAGAGTAGAGGTGTCACTCTGCAAAAGGCCATTAAAATGCAAAAATAGAACTAGGCCATCTTTATGCTGCACGTCAGGGTATGTGCAGGGACGTTATTGATCACAGAAATTACATGTAAGAGGTTCCTAAAATAACATGGGGGTGAGACAGCAGCTCTCACAGTTGTCTTTTAACTCTGCAAGTTCAAAATAAAATGGGATCATTATTGAAAGGTTAAATAGGAATATAAAGTTCCTGTTGATACAGGACTGCCTGTGTCCTAATTATGGAAAGAGTTTCTGTCCTCCTTTTTCTCCACTCTCCTATCTACTTGGCACTTCCTTCAAAAGAATATGTACATCATCAGTAGAGAAAATCAAATAATCTGAAGGCTGAAGTCACTTATTATACGTTTGAATGATCCTTAAGATTATTAAATTTATTTATAAAATTAAATGGTATCTTTTAATATGATATTAATTTCCTTTAAAAATTGCAATGTAAAATCAAGTAAAAAAAAATAAAGTAAGTCCCCTCCCCTAGTAAATGCCTGGGTGGTAATTCCAAGGGGGAAAATGGACAGATATTTGTTCCCTCTTCCTCAGGATAGGTTCTGAAATGCACAATTTTAGGTGCAAAAGGGAAAGTGTATTTGAAAATCTGTTTCTTCATTTTCTGTTACTTCTTATCTCTAGTGCCTAAGCATGAAACAGAGTTATTTTACCTCTTGCTGAAATGTCATCAGTGGCTGCACTAGGAAACATTTGTGAGTAAATGAGAGTGTTACAGCCAAGGAACTGGTGTGTGGTGAGCTCCCAGCAGGAGCTCTGAGCTGACCAGCTGCCCCCCCAGCCCCAGCACTGGCGTGCAGGGACCGGGGAGCCTCCTGCACCGCCGGGGCTGGCTCGGCTTGGTGGGACAGTGCCAGGCTCTGTGAGCAGGAGATGAGACTGAGTCAGACACCTCTCCACAAGGTGCCTTGATAACACATTCCACAGCCATAGGGTTGGAAGTGATTTACTTTAAAAACCAGGAGGTGGACCCTGATCAGCTCTGTATTTACTCACATAGGATACACCCGGTCTGCTTTGCTTGCAGTGTTAGATTTGAAGATTCACCTCAGCAGCCAAAAGCAAATGAGATGGACTAAATCTCAGAGAGATGTTAGGAATACACCATTCCCCCACCAAGGACTGCATCTTCTTTTTTAATAGGAGTTATTTGTCTGGTGCTGTCTTGCCTAATTATTTTCCCCTGAAACTCTTGTGCATATATTTGAATAAGACAACATTATGTAAATAGAAAATAATTCAGCTCTAGAAATAATTGCAATAACAATGTGGAACACATCATAACTAAGCAGCTAAATGTTAGGATATTATTCTACATAAAGGGCCAATCCAAATTACTGTGGCTCACATAAATGCCTGCTTAGATAAGGGGTTGATTAAAAGACAACCATACATAGGGCTCCAAAATACTACTTTTAATAAATTTATTTCTTTTTAGTTATTAGAAGTTAACAGCTAAAGATTCAAAGAATCAAATTGTCCCTTTTGGAAGACAGGACATCACTATTCACCAAAAAAAAAAGCGCACCAATTTCAAGAAACTGACAAAAAACAACATCAGAAAACAGAGGAGGGGTCATGCTTGAGGAAAAGAGGGGCAGGTTTGAAGAGCACTTAGAAAAATTATATTCTGTTTCTGTTTGATGGCCCAGAAGGATTCATCTGCACACTGGGAAAAAAGGACTTGGGCCTTCCACGTGCTGTCTTTGAAAATTCACCCAGTGGATGAAATTCTGTAAAAGCACTCAAAACCAAGGTGTGCTGTTGAGCCTTAGAACAGAACACAATAAAAATCATTTAGTATTCATTTAATTCATAAATTAAGGGACAAGGGAAAGGAAGGGAGAAAGGAATAGAAATGGACATCATCATGAATAACCACTAATGCAGATTTCTCAGGAACAAATGGAGCTTAACCTGAGCAATTCCCTTTCATGTCAATGTACCAGGCCCTTTGGATGGGGGAATGCTGTAGATATTAAAAATTCTGATTTTTAATAGGCTTTCAGAAGCTGCTTCTAAGAGGTTGGTGCAAAATTGTCTGAAAACTGCTTTCAGAGAATAATCTCAAATGATTCCTAATTTTTAATGGAAGGATGCAGTGAACGGAGTTCTGTAGTGATTTATTCTGCCTCCAGTATTTTCAGTAATGAGACGGACAATGGGACAGTGTACATACACTTATTAAATTTGTGAACACCATCAAGCTGGAAGGTGTTTCGAAGATTTTGAAGGACAGAATTAGAATTCAAAAGATGGTAAAAAGCTGAAACATGGAGTGAAAAACAAGATACATGCCTATTAAATGAGACACAAGGTTCTGTGCTTAAGAACAATCACTGTGAAGAGCAATCTGACATAAAAGGATTTCTGGGCTTTAGGGGATTGAAGGCAAAAATGGATCAACAACACTCTGCTGATGCCAGAGAAAAAATTGTATATTAGGGGGCATAATTAAGTAGACATCCTGCAAGATATGAGACATATGAGAAGACATGAGATGCCAAACCTCAAGAAAGATGTGTTCAGAAAGGCTGGATTTCTGAAACCTCTAATCATTCTATGTGAGAAGAATTGAAACACTCATTCTGTGGTGCCGAGACTTCAAAATACATAAAATGCTGCAGCACAAGGAATAGTCATCATCCTTTGAAAAGCCAGTCATTTGTATTTCCTGTGAGTCTGTGCAACAGGAGAACATGCAACCTACTTCATAAGCAATAAATTTTGTTCTCTGCTGTTTTAAAAGATAACAAATTAGGACTGTTTATCTGAGAACAGAACTTTAATTCTTCCCTGCTCTTCTGTCGTCTTTCTCTGAGCTTTTGATTGCTTACCACAGACTAACAACCTGACATTAACAAGACTTGCGCATGCGGGTTGGGAAAGGAGAGATCTATAACTGGATGTTACAGCTTCACTGTAGTCCCTGATATAATTTCCTCTTTAGACAGACTTTAAAAGAATAAATCAGATTATGTCAGAAAGTAAAAAGCACACTCATACCCATTGCTGGGCCAGGTATGTCAGGACAGAAGATGCCACTGGGATGTGCTTCAGGAGAGAGAAATATTGAAGCAAAATATTTCTTAAGCCTCTCGTTAACCTGATGGATTCACTAGAGAAATTGTCCTCCACCTTTGCTGGCTGAATAGAAACAGCAATGAGGAACTACCTCCCAATTTTAACTCTCTCTCTGCCTTAAATCTTGCTCTTAATCACCTTTGCCCTTGAGTGATGTGAGAATCCTGCAGGGAATTTGTTACCCACAAGCTACAGGCAAGGGACTGCTGACCCACTGCTTAGACATAACAGGAAATAACAAAGGCATGAAGTTGGCTTCTATAATTTTATACTGTCTAGTCTTTTCCTGCTAAACTGTTAGTACATGGTATATGGATAGCTAATAGACAAATTAATGGGATGCCTGAAGCAAGGCAATTTTTAATGTATTCAAACCATTACAGCGAAAGAAAACTATAAACAAGGCTTACAAATATTTAGAGTAACATTACAATGACAGGCACATTCCCATTGTGTAAAAGTATAATAATTGCTGCAAAGAAAGTAATTTCATTGAAAGAAAATCAGTCAAAACAATGGATCTGAGCTGGCTGGTACATCTTAGCAGACTATTTCTGGGGAAAGTTACAGGAGTGTTTGATTTGTAAAACAATTGCTACCTTATGGGAAAGTATAAAGGGCATTCTTCTGGGCAAAAAAAATTCTGTTGTGTAAGTCAAATTTGCTGAATTTATCTTTTCTTAATTTACATAGCTAAGGATATTTGCAGTGCTCAAAGTGTGTATAACTGGTGGGTTTAATTAATTTCTCAACTCTGCTACTTGAGGCAAAAGAAGATGAAGAAAACCAGAAACGTGGGCAGGAGTGAGAACACAGAACTGCTCCCTGCCCTCCCACAACTCAAGCACTGGAAATTGATATGAAAGCAAGGTCCTGATATCTCCAGAGTTCATCTGCTTATTGCCTTCTTAGAGGTTATAATCCTCTGTTTGTGAAGCCACAATGGGTAGCTGTAGAGAAGATTACAATGTCACAAATCCTATCAGAGGATTATAAGTCTGTCAGGTTGTGAGTAATTATGATGGAAAAGCAAACCTCCAGAGGACATAAAAATAACCTTCATAAAAGGAGATCTGGTGTCACATAATAAAAGTCTACATGGAAAACCAACCTCAGACTGCAGCTCTTTTGCAAAGCAAGAGCCCAAAAAATATTACAAGGATGTGAGTGTGATGGCACAGCATGAGGCCCAAGGGAAATGAAAAGCAGAAGAGAGAGGCTTCCAGCCAGTTTAGTCACAAGGCCAGTGATATTCCACTCCCACCCTCCTCGGATGGCAGTAAAACAGCCAACTGATTTCACAGAACTCTGCTCCTACACACTTGGAGCCTAACCAGAAACAAGGAGTTCAAACCTGAAACATGATGAAGGCCCCGTCTCCTAAATCTCTGTGACCACAGAGAATTCAGCACCTTACAGCATCAGAGACTTCATCTACAAGACAGTGGGAAGCTTCAGTCTACAGGTCTTGATTTTAACTTGCACACAAAGATGCAGTTGTCTCTTTCCCCATTTGCAAGCTGTCACAAAGAGTTCAGAAGAGCTCACAGGCATAAGATTCTTTTATATATATATATATATATACATATACACATATATATACATATATATATAATTCCCATAGATTTAAACAAAGTGATAGAACACATTTAGTAAGAAAAAGGTCCATTTACAGGAACACTGAGAGTTCTGGACTGGACACAGATAGCAGAGGAGCCTCATACCTCTTTGGCCACGTTGCTATTGATTTCCCTCCTCTTATGTTCCAACTCCACTCCCACCCATTCACCCACCCCTTATATCGTTATTAAAAGAAATACAGTCTCTGGCTTTCACATAGGTAAGTGCCTGAAAGATGTAGATAGGAAATTAAAGGGGTGAAAGAGGGAGGATTTGTATTGTAAAATTAGTGCTGTGCTCATCTTCACTTCAGATAAAAGTATTCCGAATGAATAGTCCATCTGGTTTTGAGTGTGTGTAGATAGCATTGCCTTCATCTGCCAGCAGCAGAGAATTCCACTGCCCTGGAAGGAAACTTGGGGATTTTGACATTTAAAAACAGGCATGGGGCATTGTTTGAGCAACAGCAGCACTGTCACTACACAGCTCACTGATACATCCCTGGACTTCAGTCTCCTGCCAGAGGAAAATCAGCTCCTACTAAGATAAGCGCCAAAGGCACAGCAGCATGGATTTTATGACCTGGCTCCTTGACCTTCTTTTCCATGTCCAGATGAAAGACATTGTCTCTGAACATCAGCTCGTGAATCTCCCTACCATAATTCTTTCTTATGAAGACTGCACCCACAATAACCTTGTTCATTGGTGTCTCAAATGAGATCAGCAAGGCGCCATCCTGTCTACCTTTGGTGTCAGTGAGCCCTGTGCATCCTGCTGGTGCAGGGATGGGTATCCTTCACTTGCCTGTGCTCTGTGCTGTCAGCACAGCCCCAGCGCCACGGGGCCAGAGGGAGTTCAGTGCCTCCACTCTGCCTGTGTCATTGGAGATGTTCCTGCATCTTCTGCACCAGGAAGGAAAGCTCATCCTCAGAGATCCACTGAGGTTATCTGTCTGTGAAAGACCACACAACCTTTATCATGGGAGACAGCAGCAAAGCAAGAGGTTAACTGTGCAGGAAGTGAATATAAAACATGAAGCATCAGAGGGCAGTGTGCAGAGAGACTCCCACGCTCAGTGGCACCACGGAGAATCCCAGCATGCAGCATGGGACTGAGTCCTACAATGACTTGCTAGGACAGCGAAAGGCATAAGGCAGGATTTTGATGACACGTATTTACAGTGTAGACTGTCACTTCCATTAAACAGAAACATTTTTTTTTGCTGGATGAAATGCCATCCCACTCATCTCAGATCTTTTCTATGATTGTGATTCGATGGGTAGGTTGTCTGTGTTACAAGAATGTTTTTGTGATATGGTGCCGAGACAGAACAGATCACTGACTAGCGTAAATTGTTGTGAAAAATATGTATTGTCTCAGAGCTATCACATTTAGGGCCAAGGCAACTACTCACATGACTTGTGCATCATTGATGAGAAAACAAAAAGTCTGCAGATCATAAGGGACAAAGACATCTAGGGATGACTTACAACAGCATTATATACAGAACAACACAGCTCTGTGGGTTACTGAGGGTAGAACCTCATCCCAGAAGTTGCATTGCAAAGCTACAAGTGTTGAGAAAAGGCAGCTGTTATGACCAAAGATTGGAAAGATTGAAAGGAGTGAAAGTATTATTTCAGAGAAGAGAAAAAGATTTGAAAAGTGGTAAAAAAGTATTTAAAATAATGAATGATAAAGAAGTCGGATTGCAAACATCTGTTCTTGCAAAAATACAAAATCAGTTAAACTGCAAGGCAGAGAAATTAAGATTAGATGAGAGGAACACTTTTCAGTTTAGGACTTGTACTAGACTGTGGAAAATGTTGCAGCAGAATGCCATTAATTTGATAAAAGCTGAAATACCGTTTTTCAACTATGTGGAGAATAAGGCCGTGGATATTTTTAATAGCAAATGCAAATGGAAGGGTTCAAGTTTATAAGTTTTGGGGCATAACCTGTTTTGCTGTTTGTGGGAATAACCCCTAGAGTAAGGGATAAGCACACAGCTCTCACAGACTATTTTGCATGTCAGTACCGCCGGGGCTCCTGCACCCTCCTGTCACACATTTGGTACGGGCAGAGAGTGGCTGCTCAGCTGCAGGGACCACACACGTCAGGTGTGTCTGTATGTGCACAAACAGGGCACTGTCTCATGGGCATGGCACCCTGATTTTGATGCACCACCCTCTGCAGAACAAACCCTTGTATGGGCTGGGTGTGAATAAGAATATCCTTTAAAATACAACATTTAATGTAAATCTGAAGGAAGGGGTAAAGAATAAAGACAATGACAACAGCATCACAATACCTACAAAGACACAAAAATCTCAAGTTATAAAGGTGTAAGAAAATGCCCAAACACAAAATCTCTGTGAGGGTCAGTTCAATTGCAGTGGGACAACCTACAGAGAGGCAAGAACAAATACACAGGGTTTGAGTGTGACCCCAATAGGAGGCTCAGTCCGCAGTCCTGAATGAAGAACAGTCTTATTATCCAGGAAGAAACTGAAAGGAATTACTTTACAGCCATACTCAAGTTGTTGAAATCCTACAGTCTCCATCATATGTGGGATTTTTCAGAAACAGCCCCTGAAGCTTCTCTTGGTGAGGCTTGTAGGAACACGAGTATGTATTCACAATGCTGGTTGAGCTTGTCTGATAATTAAGTAATTTACACTCAAGAACAAAGAAGTAAATATGCTTCTTGTGTCAGTGTAGTTATGGATGGGATGGGAGCAATTTTATACTGATATTCTCTAATCACTCAGATCTCTCCTGTTTTCATAGCTGTTATTTTCAATTTTAGTTAGTTCAGGGCATATCTTTTTCTCCTGAGTATCTGAAAATGCTCAGCTATTATTATATTTTGCTCTGAATTTTCTCTTTTTTCCCCTTTGACTTCCCAGACTTCTTTTGTCTGTCTTGCTCTCATTTCTTTTGTATGTGTGTCTGCAGGTGGCTTTTATAGCAAAATCTCATTCTGCTTTCCTGGCCTCCCCCCACCCTCTCCTGTTTTGTTACTGCATTGCCTGTCTCGTTTGTGCTTTTCCTGATGCCTGTAACCACTCATTTCCTAATAGATTCCATTCTGTGCCTATGGAGTTTGTTCATTTTCCCTGTCTTCAAGCACTGAATCATTGACTTCATTGTACAGAAAGGAATGAATCCCCAGGCCACTCTGCAAGAGCAGGTTTCATTCTCCCATGGCTGAAGAGGAGGAGGGAAGTGGCTGAGCTCAAGGGATGCCCATGGCAGGCTCTTGGCTCTGAAGCAGTGAACAAGCTCATTACTGCTGCAGCCTCCTCACAGCCTTTCCTCTAACCCTGAGCCTCCCATAGCTCTGGCAGCTTCTTGACAAGATTAATTGAACTAAGTGAACACACATTGTATTCTATAGAAAATGCAGAAATCAAACCAGTCAGCTCTGAGGCTTTTGCCTTGTCTTACCCTGTTCGTACATGGGATTATGGTTGGTGTCGTGTGTTTTACATTGAGTTCTTATTTGTATTTAATAATCCCTGACATGCCCATTGCTTGGTTCCTGAATGAAGTGCATAAATCAGATATAGCATCATCTTAATTGGACAGAGTTCAGAATAATTACAGTGACCTCTAACACTATTGTCATGTGATTCACACTAAACTAACTCCAAAATTCACAATCAGACAGGTGTGGAAACACTCCCAAAAAACATTTTCACTTGAAAAATGCAGTAAACAGTTAACTATAACAGCTTCAATTGCGTAGGCTGACTTATAGGTCAAGGTAGCAAAGAGAGAAGGTAATGATCAATCTTCATCAGCTGCTGGGAATGAGACCAGAAGCCAATGGCTCAGACATTTCTAAAGGCTCACTGTTGGTGGCTGGGATATAAACCCCACTTTCTCTAGCTATAAACTGGTTTTGGTGCAGCTTCCTTCCACTTTTTATTTTCTTCTCCATGTGTCTCCCAGCAGCTTTTCTATACCTAGAGGTCTTAAGGTAATTACAATCAAAAACACTCCAGCATAAGAAGAACTACTTCATTTTTCTTTCCCTGTCCCTCTCATTTTTCTGCCCATCAGACATCTAAGCTTGTGTGTGATGAGCTCCAGCATATTTCAAACTCTTCCTTTTGGGCTGATAGTAGGAAGACAGAGAGCAAACCATAAACACTTCATCCACAATAACTCCCCAAAGTCTCGGAAGGTTAGGGAGCAGGCTGGCACCGCATTTCCTCGCTTCAGCAGAAAGTAAGATAGGTTGGGAATATTGCAGGTTTTTTACAATATCACCATTGCTAATCAGGTCTGATTATTTGTGCTAGAAGCTGTGGCACAAACAGTTTTTTTGAGTCTTTGTGATGTTCATACTCTGCTTTTTTAAAATAAGTACATAAATTGGCAGTGGCACAGTGCAGCTGGTTGTATGGAATACTGGGGTGGACAACACCAGTGTCACATTGCCAAAAATAATCTCTGAGCACAGCCACAGCTTTCGGGTTAAAGTTGTCCCCATTCAGTGAAGCAGCTATTTGCAAATATCAATCACAGAATATCTGGTTTCTAAGTATAAAGGCTTTCACTTGGCACGAGAGGTCACTGGTAAAGCTGGTATGGATTTTCCTGGTTAAACTTTCTTCCAATTGAAACCAGTCCCTTGTATCACAAAATATTCTGAAGAATCCAAATTATTATTATTTCTTCCCTGAAATGTAACACTTAATATTTTTTTCAGCTTTAGGAAAAAATTAAAAGTCTCAGATTTCACATAAACATTTTGTGAAGTAGTTGCAGACAAATGTCTTATTTCCTGAGAGAATCCCTAGTCAGCATTGCTGAGACTGAAGTAGTGTTAAGTATAAGATGACACTGCTGAGGCCAATCCCTTTTTTAGTTACAAGTGTGGATTGCCCCAAGGTAGGCAGTGCTGCTGAAAACCTCCCCATTGCTCACAGCTTCCTGGGCTCCTGCAGTGGTTACACTGACACTGCCCATTGCCCAGACTGCTGCAGAATTTACATTGCACCACTGCTGCTTCAATTACGAACATTTCCTAAAGAGCTTCCAAATACAGGTGAATTTACCCCCCTCATGTTAACTACATGGGGAGAAAATGACACAAGTGTCCTGTTTGCTCACTTCTTTCTAGAAAACCAAAGATAAAGAATTAGATCACACACTTTAGTGAGCTTGTGAGCACATGCAACATTCACCAGTAATGGCCAGTTAGACTAAAATTTAGTTTGATTTAGACAGATGTATATATCAAGCTGAGATATCTCTTGTAGGCCCTAGGAGGTCATTCCAATGGGAGCCTCTTTATAAATAGGAATCATTCTTCAGTATGGCTCAATGCACTTTGCCAGAGGTGGCCTTTTGCTTAATTTACTTTGTGCAAATGGCCATTTGAATGAGTAATTTGAACTGTCTTCTGTGTGATGACTTAGTCTTGTGTAAGCATCTGGCTCTGAGTGAGGTGCACTGTGTTAGTCAGTGTGGCAGTGTAAAAATGACTGTCTTTAATTCACTTGAAATTCATAATTCAGGAGAGTTCTGGGCTTTTACCAAGACACGAGAGAAGTCAAAGAAGATCTAGAAATTGAAAACATATTTCTTTATATCTTTGTAAAGTCAAGGGAGCAAACCCCAGCACCATCAGTAACCCAGCAACAGAGAATCAACGCAGTCTGTCACTGAACACCCGGACAAAGCCCAAGCTCACCTAATTCATCTTCCCCAGGACATTCCTGGGGTAACTTTCTTCATGGTGTTTAAAGAGAAGACTGAAAAAAACTGATATATCTAAGTAAGAAACACATACAGAAACCAGTCCTGGTTAGCTACACCTTATTTACATTGGTTTTACAACTCTCCATGGCTGGAAGTCATTTCAGCAGTGAGCGTGGCAATATTGGTGCTCATAATATTTTTAACACAGTGAAATCATGATGTTTTGACAGATTGAATAATAAGAATTGCCACAAGGGAACTTCATAATAGTAGCATCCATGAAGTACTGATTTAGCTGTACTCAGAAAAAAGATTAATGACTGTAGGGGTAAAAGGTTGACATTTTCCTCACAGTGAAGGTCCCAAGAGATATTTGGAAGGTATGGATGGTTTGGAAAGAGTGGTCAACTATTCATTGGTTCAAACCATTCTAGTAAGAGGCTTTCCTCAGCTGTGCTCTAGAGATGGAATAGGAATGGCATAGGATTTCAGAAACTCCTGCTCCAAGAGTCACTCAGTTGCCTCAGACATACCAGTACTAGAGCTGAACAGAAACATACTAACAGTTTTTATTTACTACAAAATAACAATTCCTTAAAATAACAACTGTTTCTCTGAAATTGTGACTTAACCAACTCACCCTTTCTAAGTAGAACTTTAAAAAAGGTTCAAAAGGTGTTCCAATAGTTTTTGGGGAATTCTGAAACAGAAAAGCGTCTCATTTTCAATTCTTCCTTACTAAGAACCAGTAACAGCAAGAAGAATCATCCTGTTATTAGATGATAGCACTGGTACTGTTTTTGTCCCATTGCCTCAAGGTGCCCTCCCAACTTGGGTATGGGATGGGCAGAGCTCTGCACAGGCTGGGGCAGCCCCCATGTGAACAGCAGAGGCAGGACCAGAGACAGGGAAAAAAGTTAAAAACCACCTCTGTTTTCTTTTCTCTCCCAGCAGTGAATCTGTTAACTGACTTCAGAGCTCCTGCTTATTAATGAGCTGTGGAAAGCCAGGTGGCTCAATTCCCTTAAAATCCTGGCAAACTGCAGGGATATTTGGCTCCTGCCAGATCCTGTGGGCACTTGGAGGATGGTCCAGTCAATCCATCACAATAGACTGCCTTTCCCATAACTGACCAGCTTTCTGTCTACATGATCTCTACACTGTGCTTGATGCCGTGGGAGTTACTGTATTGTCACCTAGACAGCACCATGGTCTCATTGCAGGAAAAAAATGTGCTTTTCTGTGATTGCAGAAGCCATGAGAAGGTTCTAGAATTGCCAATCAGCTCCAAATATGTCAAAATACAGCCTAGAGAAAGGCTCAGCAAAAAAGATACACTGACCATGTTGAAATCTGTTGAAATTTTGGGTTGCAAATTGAGTGCAGCATACAATTATGACCAGATGTTTTAGAGGCTGGAATTGAACACTAAAAAAACCAAATAAATTATGTTATGTCTTAGAAAGAAAAGTATACAGGCTGTATTCTCTGCTGTAAAGGAACAAATAAATTTCAGAAAGGATATAGGGTGAGTGCTGGCATAAAGCTGTACGCAAGCAGTGATTAGCTCCTGTTTTTATGTGTGTCTGCTACAGAAAACATGATCTTGGTATGATGTTATGATACTCAGCGCCGGGGAAGAGGAGAAAACAGAAGGACAAAGTGTGTGCTTTGAAGAAATCACCTTGTGATAGCCATGAAGCAAAAAAGCACATTTTACACTGTGGTGCTTGTCTGCAGAACACAACATAACGCTGTGCAAATAACCAAGCTGCTCCTGGTTTTAAAAGCAGTGTAACTGTGTATGTGCAGCAGCCTGAGCCAATTTAAATGAGTCTGGCTCTTTTACTGCACAGAGCAACTCTACTGCCCTGTATTCAGTCTAACTTGGAACAAACTCTGTGTTTTGCTTTGTGTCTTAGTGCTGCAGCAAATTCAGTATTGTCAGTGTTCAATTGTTTTGAAAACCTATTTTTTAGTTCAAAGATCTCTTTATACAAAAGTTATTGTGTGTTGCTATAATCACTTGTCAGCTTTTAATCATGCCATTAACTGTTTGAAGTACAGGTCTGCTGCACTCAAACTCCCACTTTGCAGTAAATACTGTTTTGTCGCATTAAATCTCAGGGTATATTCTGTCTAATCTGTACTCAATAACGATGTGCAAACCTTAAGACTAATTTACTTTTTACTTAATGCTTGTCGATTTTCTTTAATACAGATCCACCACAGATGAATAATGTCATGCCAACATCTCCCCTCCTTCCTCAGATGGCACATCAACATTCATATCCCAGCCTGGGACAGATCACAAACCCATATGAGCAGCAGCCCCCAGGCAAAGAACTTAACAAGTACGCGTCTCTAAAGGCAGTCGGTAAGTAAGCGACGTGATGCGTGACTTCTCCTTTAGCTCAGCATGCTGCACTTGCTGCTGGCAGCTGACATTCTGCCTCCAAGTTGAAAACAAGGTCTTGCTCATCTGGACTATTTCATGACAGAATTTCATATTGAATATCCCATGGTAGAATTTAATATAGAATATCATGTTAGTTGGAAATGCAATGAAAATTAAGCTGAGGACTGCAATTAAGGGATAAGAAAACCACATGCAAGAAATGGTGATCATATGATGTGAGCTCATACATGCACACAAAACCACCCTGTGCCCCTGCAAGTCATTGTCCAGCAAGTTTCACCTGTGTCGTACACACAGTGTTCAGCCCCAGTTCTTTATGCCCCAAACCTGCAAGGAGCAGGGTTGGACTTGATGGTCCCTGTGGGTCCCTTCCAACCTGAGATATTCTATAATAATTCTATAACATAATAACACCACAATGCCTGCCTATGCATTGTGGTGTTTATTTCCCATAGCTTTCTACACAAATGAGAGAGAAAAACATCACCTGCTAAATACTTCCAAAAAGAGAAGGCAGTCACACAGTTCTGAAGTAAGAGCTTTCACATTTCCTGCAAGATGTACATTAGTAGGTCACTGGAGGAATGCTCTGAGATCTTATGATTTCAAACAATTAGTGCATGATAAAACTCTTAATAAAGATCCCAGTGGTGACTGTTTTCTGTGCCTGGTTAATATTATTTTAAGTAAATTAGAGAACATCCTCAAAGAAACAATTGTGGGGAGGGAAAAGGACTGTAGCGAGTAAAACATTCAAAAGAACTTTCATATTGAATGTCTAAGCTTGTAATAGTTTTCAGTGGCTGTAAATACCTACTGCACACCCTGTGATGACAGAAAGCCCCTTCTAGACAATAATACATTAAGAACTTGGGGGTCTTCCCACTAACCCTTGCTTACCTTTCACATATGGATGTTGACATCATTTCCCCATAAATTTAGGGTAATGCCACACTCCCTATTTCCCGACAGAGATACTTATCTAGAAAAACAGCAGAACAGCTAAGAGCTTTCTGACTTAAGAATTGAGTATTCACCATGCCAGAAAAAAATTTCATCACAAACTGACATTCCTTTATCTGCACTTCAGGATACCAGACCTCTAACAAAGTGTACATCAAAGTCCCATCTCAAATAGTTCAGTTTTACTTTAGCTGGTTGGTTTTGTATCTTACAAGTGCCATTTAAAATCTGTTTATAAAAACAAGGGTTAATAGCTTTCTGCTGGGTTTTGAATACCAAGCAGCTTTACAATTCCTTCTTCAAAAGGTGCTACTGTGTAATGATGTGGTGATTATCACAGATTTATGCACTGATCTTGAGCTTCTTTTTCAGATGTCAATTTAGGTCAAGCCAATCATCAAAGCTAAAAGGTATTTAACCATAACAAAATGAGAGATGAAACACTCTAAGAAATTTCTCTCGTCTGCCCAAGAGCCACTGAATGTACCTTTCAAAAAAATTATTAAATTAGAACTTAGATATTTCTGGTGTGTCTGAGTACAACTTTTTAAAACAGCTAGATTATAACCATACAGTTAAATCAACCTTGAATGATTGTGCACTTCAGCTCCAGAAGTTGTATAATGCCTCTCAGAATCTTAAACTAAATTAAACATTACTTTCAGGGACATTTTCTTCCAGGGGGATTTCACCACCTTTCCATGCTTTTCCCCTATCCCTCCTATGCCTTCTCTCTTTTTTTTCCCCCCACAGATCTACTGGTCTCAGACCACATTAGCCAGGTTCTAGATGCAGGTGACTTTTCACAAGTGCAAAAGTGCTGCATTGTGATCCAAACTTCTCAACAGAAAACAAGAGAGGTTTTGAAACTGTTTCACACCTTCTGTCTGGACTTACGGAACAAGAACTAAAGACACTCAGTTTTCAACCCTCTGTAGACTCTCCAGGCCCTGGTTCCTCCCAAGAGTACCTCTTGAGTACATCCCAAGGTCACAAAGAGGTGTTTCCATGATGCCAGCCAGGCCCAGGTCTGTGACCACGCTGACATCCAGCTCTCCAGACTGCACACTGCAGGGTTCAGGTTGGCTTTCAGAGAGCTCTGACAGGAAACAGGAGCTGGCCTACATCAAGCCCACCAATACAAATATAACCTGACAACATCTTTGGAACAACCAGACATAGACTGAGTTCACCCTGACCTCAAGTCACAGGGAAAAGGCATTTTTTGCCTGCCAACATTCAGACTTGTATTTATGGATCCCCACAGCAGGTTAATGAGTGTGTGTAGTCCATTTCCTTTTGCATTCATTGATAGTGGCTTGGGGGTGTATTCATTTGCCACAACAGAAACTTCATAAGGGATGTGTTCTACATCTCTCCATGCATTTGAGGCAAACCATATTCATTTAAGTGCCCCTTACTCTGCATGATCCCATTGTTCAGGTGTAGTCCACTGTGCTTAACCCTTTTCTTTAATAAGGGGTTGGAGGAAGAGGCATTTCCAGTGCTTTGTAGCAACTGTAGCTATGGTACGTTAATGTCCCTCATCAGAATGTGGCCATAAGTGGTAAGAAGTTTAGATAACTGAAAAAGTGAAGCTTTACCAGAGGCAGTATTAAATTAATTTCTACACAGCTGCTTTCTTCTGAACTACAGATGTCCTAAAAATTTGTCTAATTTTAGAAGTGAGCTACTCATTCCTCAGTGACTGTCTGCTGTGAAAATTCAGTTTATGGAAAAGCAGCAAGACACATTAATCTCTGTTTTGATCATGTTCAGTTCTCCATTAAATTCAGTAAAAATTCAAGTGCTTGTGAAAACAAGAGACAGCAGTACTCTTGCTATTAATTTGCATTGTGCTGCTGAGTGAGAATGACCCATACCTTGGCAGTGAGACCAAGCTGATCCCTAGGAAGCAATTTTAAAGCTACACCTCATACTCCATGTGACAGCGCTCAGCAGAGTGTGGTTGGACACTGGACTGTTCATGCCTGTTTTTAGTGCAACGTGTGCATTGCAGTGTCTGATCCAGCACTACAGGGGACAAGAGAGTTGAAAAGGTTGCTGTGGATGTATTTTATTTAAAAAGCTAAATATTTTTACTTGAACAAGCTCAAACTGCACAACCAAACCCTTTTACACTCAATGGGAGAGGATGTTTTCCTCATTTCTTGTTAGGAATTCCTTTATTTGTTGCAGCTTCCAGAATTCCTTAAGTACTGACCATGGCTTCTGACCACCTTTTCCCCTTACTGCCTGCTGGCATTTCCATCTCTGAATGGTGTGAGGACATTCTGTGCCTATTTAAATTCTCAGATGAGTGCTTGGAGTACAGCACCAGTGAGCTGAGATGTGCTTACTGTTTTCCTCACTGCACTAGAATTTTACTCTCCTTCTACCTTGGCACACACACCACCAGGGAATAATCAGCAGAAGGCAGAAGACCACTTGGAAATGAGATAGAAAACATATTTCCTGAACAAAGAGATAAGAAATCTACCTCCTAGCATCTCTAGCCTACCTGGCTAATTGATCTGACTTATTGATAGGTACACTCGGTTCATCCATTATTTTTCCATTTTCAAGCCACAGAATCTCTTTTCAACAGTGTCAAATTTTTCCCACCTCAGAATGTAAGAGACTGTCTGAGGGAAAAGGGTTAACGAGCTCCAGGACCAGCCCCAGCAGGTGTGGTCATTGAATGTTGTGCGGCAATAAACACCCAGTGCTTAGAAATTTCAATTTTTTGGTCACCTGAGATGACATAATCCTGGTTTTCTTCAGTGCTTTTGCAGTATTTGATTATTTATGTGAAAAGTGCAGAAAGAGGGTTTCTGCATAAATTATTCTTATTTCCAGTTCATCAACCGTGTTTTTACTCCATGCCTAAATGGTTATTGCTCTCTTAACAATACTGACATGCCTGAAGCTACAAGTGGATGGAGATCTTGTAGATGAACACCTTCATGAAATTCAAGTCCCAGGACATACAAAGGTAGCTCATCACAAATTTTTATGCACATCATTTGGACATTCATTTGGAAAGAATGAACAATCCAACTTCAAATTCCACTCTGCCAAACTGTAAGAGTTATAGTCCATCCTGTTGATTAAAAGTTTCCTAGAGCTCAAACTGGCCTCATTATCCTGAGTTATTAGTTACTTATTCAGTCACACTGTTCTGCGAGCCCGGCTCAGTAACAGTTAATTTTCTTTCCTGAGTTTCAGGGGGTGCAAAGTCACTAAATATTTTTAGACCTTCTTGCAGAAATTAAAAAAATTCCCCAAACTCAACTTCTAAATCCCCAGAGGACTGGGAAAATGATCACTCAGCTGCTGGGGATGTGCACAGACATGCAAGTAAAGTATTTCTAATTTTTCTACAGTTTAACATGATTTTATATTTCTTTGATAAACCTTCTTCTTCCCTTCACACACACACGAACATTTGAGGAACTGAGTGGACATTGTCAAAAAAAAGAAATAAAAATACAATGGACAGAATTCCTCCCTGAAACACAGACCCAGAAAGCCTTCTCTGATGCTGGGAGTTGTTCGTCTCCTGTGGGATTAAATCAGATCTAATTGATTTGATATAGTGAAGCTAGGAGGATATAATTGGCAGCAGACCCACCATCACATCTCTGAGTCTACAGCTCCCAGCATTTCTTGAAGCTGCACAGTTCTTTGATCCCAGAGGAAACATTAGACAGTGATCCAGCTCTGCTTGCAGTTGCAAAACTGCAAAGTGAGATTCTGCAAATAGACACTCAGAGAACAAATATCTCCTGGTTAGGTCCCTGCAGAAAGGAGGGTGGCCACAAGTGTGCCAAGGCACCAGGCAACAACTCCCCCAGAAAGGTGACGCATGTGAGAAAACTGACCTGGTCCTGTGTCCTCTGCACACACAGAAGGATCCAAAGGGAAGACCACCCTAAGGTTGGCTCTGGGCTGTTATCTTTGAACCATCTTCCTGTCTGATGGGAAATCTGTTGCTGCGTTCTCCTGAGCTTCAGACCTTCAATTTCCATAGAAATGACTGTAACGCTTTGCTGGTACGAGATCTGTCTGTTGAGAATAGAAGTGACTTCACAACGACCTCCTAAGAATCTGATTCCTATCTCACCATGAGACTCTGCACCATTCCCTGTAGTTCATTGTGCTCTGGCCTGGAAAGAAGCACCGTAATTGGAAAAATGGAAACACACAGCATGCCTGCCCATGCATTCACAGGGTGGATACAGTCCACTTTTAGAAAAAGCAGGACTACAAAATTATTGGACACAATATGTTCATATTAATTTACTTTCCTATACCAACCACACTGTTCCACTGAGGAGTAAATATTCATGTTTCTTTGGAAGGCTTAAAAAGGAATTGTGCTTTCTTTTCAAAGGCTAAAGAAATTTTCAGTTACCACTTCCATAAGCAATTACACAAAGATGGATCAAAAAAAAAATCTGGGACATGGGAGTATCTCACTGGATTTAACACCACGAAAAACTGACAGGGAAGCACAGATTAATGCATCACTTGTAATATCCAGAGGGTGATTCAGATAATGATTTCATAAATCCAGAGGTATGTGCTGTGTCATAAATAATGCTCGACTATGTGATCTGCCCAACTCAACACTGGAACCACAGATTTGTCTCAAGGAAGTGTGATATAAAAGCTTGGTATCTTATTATTAGTATTATTTACTCAGCCCAGTGCGGCTGGAGAATTTGAAGCTTTTGAATGTTCATTTGTTAAGGAAGTCTTTCATATTTTTATCCTTGCTTCTTCTTCAGGCATAAGAGAAAAGCCAAGCAGCACTCAGGACCAAGCCTTGCTTTACCAATCCCCCTGGCAGGACCTTCCCTCAGCCTTCCCATTCCCCAGCCACAGGAAGTGGAGCATCACTTGTTTCACTCTCCTGATGAGACCCAGCAAATTCTGCATCCTGCCCAGTGCACGCAGATAAAATCACAAGACCTTTTCTTGCTTCCACTAAATCATTTAATTATTTTCTCTGTTATTTACCCAACTGGCTTCTGATACCTACAGGCACACTGTCATAGGTAAATATAAAATGCTTGGAGAGTCCTGATCAAAATATTTTCCTGTTTTATCATCCAGCACACTCATTTCTTCTTCCAGTGAAGTACCCATATTTTAATTATAAATATGTTGTTTGTGCAGAGCCTCAGTATCTTGAGCTAAATCATCTGCTTTGCTGACATTCTTTTTTGGCCTTTTAAAAAACAACATTTTACTGTAAAATCTACAAGAGGATATTCGTTCTGAGGATGGGGAATTCTGCTCTAAGCAGTCAGAATTCCAAGCAGCCATTGCCCATTCCATCCTTCAGCAAACAGACGGATTTGTGAACTTTGGGGATATGTTGGTCTTGGCAGAAGCAACATCACGGTAGGTGGAAGGAAACTGCAAATAATCCTTCGTTTACAAGAAACAGTTTTAACACCAAAATAAGATGCTCTTAAACACTGCCATCTATGTTGTCTCATTTCTTAGACTTTAACAACACACTGAACTTGGGAAAGAAAGGAAATCTGACCTTGAGGTACATTTAGTTTATGTTTAAACTCTAAATTTTTCGTTTTCTGGGTTGGACTCATACCCAGTGAATTTTTTTTTTCTGAATTTGGTCCACTAGCTGTTTTTATGGTGGCTGAAGAATATTTATAAAAAATTATTAAATCTTAACCTATTTTTCATGCCAAAATAGCAAATTTAAATTTGTGCGTCCTAGTTCTTGTTCTTGACGTCGATATTCTTTGCACACATGCTCCTACCACAGAGAAACAGCCTTTTTTTTGTTATCAGCACATTAAAATAGTGAAAATTAAATCTTCACCAATCATTCATAAAACTCATAAAAGTTCAGCTTATGAACACCACTCCACATTCCATCAGTTATACACCATGTAGAACTCACCCTCTTCCACTGAAAATTAGCTTGGTTCTCTGGAAACGAATTGATTTTAAAAATCCTTATTATGTGATAATGAATCAAAATGAAACAAAAAGTTATTTTCGCCTTTTTTTGAGACATAACGGACAGATCTAAAATAAGAGCACCAGGAACCCAGCTGACCACTAGAGAATGGGGGGTTTTTGCTGTCTTTTGCTTGTCTTTTGTCCTTGAAGATAGAGCCTTCAGAGGTAACGAGCTTACAGTAACCAGGTTTGTTTCCATCTATTGAGATCAGTGGCGGCCCCAGGAAGAAAACAAGTAAATCTAAATCAAGCATGGGTTATTCCAACCGATTTCTATGAAATGCTGATGAATTATGCATGAGATTTTTTTACATATTAAGTGAAGACATGGGTGAAACTTTATGCTCAGGCAATAGAAGTGAGCCAATAAAAGCAAGGCTCAGCTCACACAATGACAAAGCCCAACAATGCTGAGCATTTTCACTTGCAGCCCTTCCTAAACATCCCTCTCTGTAACTGTTTTATTTTGCAATATAAACATACTTCTCATTCCGCAATGCAAATCCTTTTTATCAATTATTTAAGCGTAGAGATTGATCTTAAACATACGAAAACAACTGTGAATACTTGCAGATAAACAGCAACACTGTGGGATCCCAGCTCAAATTTAGATTTAATCTGAAGTGTGGCTTTTAACAGTTCCCACCATGGAGCTTACACATTGCACTGCTTGCTCTTAACATGCTCCACCCATTTTCCCCTTTGGACTATTAGCATTGTAGGTAATGTATGGCAGTATTTTTGCAGGAAGAGTCTCATACATGTGTTCAACATGTGATACCATATTTTAAGACTTTTCAGCTTTGCACATGGATACATGTCCAAAGCAGAGTGCAACGTTCTTCAGGATTACCCATGAACACAAAAGATAGTAAGACAACTGATAGGAATGAATCCCTTATTAGCAATATCATATAAATAGCAGCAATTATCTGTCTGCTATTTTGGTTCTGCAAAGGGGGCTCTGAAGACAGTAAATGTGTTTTTAAGAAATTACACAGATAAAAGTCACAGAGAATTGCTTTATTCCTACACATTCATACTGTAATAACAAAGGGCTTGAGCCATGGAGGAAGAGCAGTAACATGATTTGTAATGCACAGTTAATTCTTGCAAAAAATCCTTCCCTAACAGCTTATTTGAAGAAGGATAAGGGGAAAAGAGAAGCTGGAAAAAAAATCTGATATGTACTAGTTATGATACTATAGCATCAAAAAAAACTACCACAAAGATGGTAATTTTTGGTCCCAGTCTAAGGGAAATATTAAGTACAACAGGTAATTTTTGTAGTAGGAAAGCCTGCAAAGCTTCCTGGGCTGTGGAAGGTGCTGCTGTGGAAAGCAGCCAGGGCCCTGCCACAGGGGAGGAGGAAGAGCTGCAGCTCAGCACTGCTGCTGCTCATTTTTCCCAGCAATTGATACGGTTGCAGTTCCTGGGGAAAAGGGGAGAGAGGAGCTGTACACTCCTCTGTGGCTGCAGCCTGGTGTGTGCACTATTAACTATTCATGGCAGACAGCTGCATTTCCACTTCTTCCTGGGCTGTCAGTCACTGATGCTGCTGCCTTACACGAGGGCCCTGTTCAGAGCAGGCACCGCTTCTGCTCTGCCTTGGACTTGGCCCAAGCTGCATGAAAACCTGAAGAAACTCATTTTCTTCTGACAGGGCAAGTTTGGGAATTGCCAGGGAACACTAGTTCCTTTCAGTTTGACACACATCTCTGGTTTGCAAACCTCTGGCAACCATGCTCAAGACTTTAACAATACAAATGCCATAGAATCTAAAAAGAGGGAGGCAGGAAAAGAAGAAAAGGAGAAGAAAAATCCAGAACTCTATGTGTATGAGTATAGCTATGAAATTACTTCCTTTTTTTTTTTTTTTTTAGTTTTTTCCTCCTGAGAAAAGAGTAGAAAAAGATAACTTTCTAATAGAAACAACTTATTCCAGAACTGTTTTGGAAAAAAAATCAACTTCAATCCAGAACAATTACTAATAATTCTTTAAAATTAAAGCAGTTAGGAAACAGATCAAATAAAACTAAATTAGGCAAAAAATAGCTATTACTTCACTGGGATTTTTTTTTTCATTTAGCCAGTACAATTCAAAAAGCCTTTAGGCCTTTCTTCATGTTGAGAAATAATAGTGTAAATCTGGTATGATGCCAGTTGAAAGGCAGAAAAATGCAGGTTTATTTCAGAACTAAAAACACATCTTGATTACATGTTCAGACTCTGAATTGGGTTCTGTGTGTTCTCATGCAGCTTCCTATATCATCACATCCGATATTTGCAGCTTATCTGTAGCTGATTTAGACATATATGTAAGAGCTCCAACCAGCAGTACACTAAAAGAAACAAACTATCAATCAAAAGTATTAAAATTGAAAACAAAATTGAGAACACAGAAGAATGCCAACAGCAACGCGTGAAAAGAAAATTCAATTATGTTCATGCTAAGAACAGTTATTACAAATAAAGGTGGTCAGGAATAGCAGAGCTTTTTCAGTCAATGTTAGGTAAGGTAAATTGACAAGGGGAAAAAAAAAAAAAAGGAAAACCCGACAGGCTTGTTTAGATGCCAAACCCCACTGCAGAACTCGGCGAGCTCTTTCTTTCAGTGCCCCACATCCCCTGTGCGTGCAGCCGGCCAGGGCAGACCCTCCCTGCAGCCCCCCAGGAGCAGGGCAGGGCAGGGCAGGGCAGGGCAGGGCAGGGCAGGGCAGGGAAGGCAGGGCAGGGCAGGGCAGGGCAGGGCAGGGCAGGGCAGGGCAGGGCAGGGCAGGGCAGGGCAGGGCAGGGCAGGGCAGGGCAGGGCAGGGCAGGGCAGGGCAGGGAAGGGAAGGGAAGGGAAGGGAAGGGAAGGGAAGGGAAGGGAAGGGAAGGGAAGGGAAGGGAAGGGAAGGGAAGGGAAGGGAAGGGAAGGGAAGGGAAGGGAAGGGAAGGGAAGGAAGGGAAGGGAAGGGAAGGGAAGGGAAGGGAAGGGAAGGGAAGGGAAGGGAAGGGAAGGGAAGGGAAGGGAAGGGAAGGGAAGGGAAGGGAAGGGAAGCCCTGGAACCCCTGGCTGCAGCCCCCCAGGAGCAGGGCAGCCTCGGGCAGGCTGCTGGAACCCCCGGCTGCAGGAGCAGCTCGCTCTGCTCAGCACTGCGCACTCCTCCTGCACACGCAGAGCAAGCAGCGCCCCTGCAACCCTGAGGAGGCTCTGCCCTTAAACAAACTGAAGGTCCTCACCAGCCAGAAAGGTTACAAACGATTTCATATTATTGTTGATGCATGAAAGCGTTGCTGCAACTTCTGACACAATCAGATTTACCCTGAGAGGCATTGAAAACCACCCAGTGAAAAAGCAAGCAAGATTACCGAAGGAAGAAGTGGAAGAAGCCTTTTAAGCAAATCTCCTAAGTGTTAACCTCTTTGGCTTTGGACAGCATTTTTCGAAAGCAAATCAAACCCTCCTTTCCTAAATCAGTTTATGCTGCAGTCATGCTTTATTCAGAAGTTAAGCATGACAGCATGACTCCTTAGATAAAAAGGCAAGTTTTCATACCATAAATAAGGTTTCCAGTAAAACTCAAACTGATAAATATGCTTAAATGAGATAAAACGAAATAAATATTTCACAGTAGAACTTTTCCTATTTATTTGCCATTGTAGATTCTATGAAAGCCACAAGCTTAGAGGCCTTTAGGAAAAAAAATAATGAAAAAACAGATTTGCAGTTACAGGACAGCCACTGGCTGCATTTTCAAAGAAAATTCAGAGATTTTAATACATAATTCTCTTAGACTTCTTTTACAATTTCATCCCTTGGATCAAGAATAGAACTGGCACTCTTACTTCCTTCTTAAGTTTATCATTCATTGCACGATACTGAACCAGCAGTTTAGCATGTTGGTGCTTGAATTTAAAATGTTAAATCACTTGAGAATACAACCAAGTAGTGTGATCTTTGTCTATCTGCATGCAACAGATTTCAGGTTTCCTGAAAACATTTACAATTCTAATGTTAATTTAACATAAATCAGCCACCATTTGTTTCCAGGTTAACAGAGCCTATTGATTTTGGTTAGTCAGAAAAAAATCTTGTTTTTCTTGTACTGGTTAGATTCAAGTATTCTGCATGCCACTGGTCCCTAGGTTAGGTAGAATGTGTGTGTGCCTGGAGTATTTTGATCAAAACCAAACCACAATATCACTGCAGCACTTTGCAAAATTCAATCATAAATACTGCAATTTAATACTATGTAAATCAATGCAGGCAAATATACAAAGCCCAGCTGGAAAATCTGTTTTACATGTCCAAGGAGAAACCTGCCTAAACTCACACAGTAAATAAACATTTGGAAAAAGAGAAAGAAAAAACCCAAACTTCGCGGTGCTGTACTTTTTGGCACAGTCAGAAGAGGGGTGCTCCCAGACACGCGGCTACTCTTGTATTCCAGGGAATGCTGACCCTGCTTCTGGTGAACCACACATCACATCTGATGCCTGAGGAGCTCATCAAAATCTGTCTCAGTGTTCCCAGCCAGGCAGCAGACTTTGCTGTGGGGGTTGAAGAGCATTGCTGAGACCAGAGGCTTCACTTACCCAGTCTAATTACATTCCTACCCTAAACCATTCCTAATGTGTCTCAAAACCCAGAAATATCCTGGCCTCTTCAGCCTTTCCATAAACTGTCATGAAAATAATCAAAAGAAGAGAAGGAATGTTTAGGCCTATGTATTTATCTTTTTCCATGTCTCATATCTTGAAATAATTTTATTTCACTGGGAAAACAAAATGTAGTCTTGTGTCTGGAGGTGGACAAGCTCTTTTCAAACAATGTTTGAGAATAAAAGGTTGATATGGTTTGCCTTTTCATGCTTGGTCTCTCTCTAGATCATTGTAAGAAATCAGTAAATAGATGAAGTGGTAAAGGGGGCCAGGAGAGGAGTAACACTGAGCCACAAAAAGGAGGTTCTACAAAACTTATGCGGGGTTCTATGCATTACGTGTTTTTCTTCACCTCTGTCAGTAAAACACCATGGGAAAGAATCCAAAGACATAAAATACTCTTCGTTTTCAGAATGTCTTCAATAAAGGCAAAATAGTATTAGAAGAAAACCAAATATTTAGGACAGAAATCAATGCAGGCCACAGGCTGAATTCTGAATTTTCAAAACTCAATACAAGAATGAGAAGGAGGGCTGCAAAAATGAATATAAATGGCCTTTGCCCTTTCTTGAAACTCAATATGGTTTAAAATTGCCCCAACTTGTATAGAGCCACCCCAGTGCCTGTGAGATGAGAACAGGCAGTGACCAGCCACGGAGTAACCACACTCCTTCCTCTTGGCCACAGGCAGATCTCTCATCATCCTGCCTGTTCCCCATTCCACCAACAGGATGCTGTCTAGATGAAACTTCCCCATGCAGTCTGTTTTCCAACACACTTCATATTATGCAGAGCAAATTCTTGTATGGTCCATGATAGCTAGTGAGCCCCTTAATTCAAAACACAGGTCATTAGTTATTTATTTTGCTGTATGGAACACATTTGTATGTGAATTTATTGCATCCAATTCATATCTGGGGCAGCTAATACAAACTCTGTCCATGCGAGTTTTTTCCCCTCACCCAAGAATAAACTTGTGCTAGTGTACAAATGATACTTCTTTGATTTTCAGATGAAATCCTGCAAGAACTCTCACACAGAGCTGGTTTATATCCTGGAAGCCTTTGAACATATTGTCTTAGATGCCAGCTTGGAAAGGCAAATGAATAAGCAATCACACATTCAGACAGGATCAACAGCACCACCAAAGGCAGCAGCGCAGTATTTCCCTGGGCAAAATTCTCATGTTGTCTCTGAGTCAGGATTCATTACCCTTCTGTCTTTCCTTGAGTTTTCACTTCCATTACTTAGAGAAATACAAGTTTCCCATAGCTTCAGGTAATGACGCCGTCATCTCAGCAAACGCACGGCTGCAGAAACAAAGCCTTGTTACAAACTGCAATAAATTACGTCGGGACAGCCTTACAGAGAAACCACCCACAAACAGGCACTTCCTTCATTTCAGCTGCTGTCTGGTGTGTCATCGGAGCAATTCCATTGCTCTCCTGTCCTCAGCACTTTCCACTGGCTTGCTTTCTGCATCTCTAGCCCTTCATTTGAAATACAGACTTTTTGGCTAGAATAAAGCTCTGCATTTCACATAGCTCTTAAAATATATTCGGATAACAAACAATTCTGTAAACATCTAGCAAGAAACGGTGCCCCTACATATTTTCATAGCTTCTGGATGTGACTGTAAGCTTGCACAAAAGTTTGGATTTGAGGTTTTGATTTTGTTTTTTACTGTCTTTAGAGCTTTTGTAAGGGCTCATTCCTTTGTGGATTCTCTTCTCTCACTTCAGAGGCTTCTTCCCACTCCTGGGTGCCTATTTTCACAAAAAACTGTAGGACAGAATTGTCTTTCAGGAATTTATATTTTCCCACAGCTGTAAGAAGTCACGTGAGTATTCAGAGCCACGTTATGGACCCACAGAGTTAAGAGCATTGTCCATAAGGAAAAGAGTTAAAACCCCCTGCAATATTTTACGAGAAAAAGAAAGCATTCACAATGCTAATGCATGTCCACATGACTCTATGCCACAAGGGCTTACACAGCGACCTTGAGGACTACTTAAGCTGGGGAACAGAACAACGTTACATAGTTTCAGGGCCACCTCTCAAGTACGGCTTACATTCAAATAAGCTCACTGAGAAATTCTGACCCGATTGCAGCCAGAAGGATTTTTGCCACTGATATTCAAGAAAACACATTTTCAGCCATGGTATTTATTTGGTAAGAGGCTCACTGGTTTCCATGCTTTTGTTACACGACTATGGATCATGAAGAAAATTGTGAAATGTCCACATTTGGTCATGGGCAATTATCAATCAGCAAAAGAACAAAGCTGGTCTCTCTTAGTGACAGATTTAGGCAGAAAGGTGAACCTTGAACAACAGCATATCATGAAAAGCCCATTTCTTTCTGATCGCTTCACCTAGGTGTGCCTAAAGTCACTGAAGTTTTCCTAGGCATTTCCATAGTCTTGCTATCCCCAAGCAGCTTGGTAGCCATCTCCTTTCAAAATCAACATCCAAGGAATAAGTCAATGGTTCCAATCTGAAACATTTGACAGCAGTACCAGCAAAGTCAAGATCAAAACAAGTTGTGGTCAGTCTCTCTAAGGCATTGCTGGATTCACGTAAGAGTGAGGAGCAATCTGCATTTTACATCATAAGCTCATGGTTGTACCACTGCTCCAACGGAGTGGGATTTCAATCTAAATTCCCTACCCAGCAAGATGCATCCCTTCTGCCAGGATGGTCCCCACCCAGATTCACATCCTCATGAACTTGTGCTGTGGAGCAGAAGAAAATTCAAGATTTACTATTCTAGAAAGACAAAGGAATAGGAAGCATCTCTTCAGCTTAATAGTTAAGGTACCTGGCTGGGAGGGAGAAGTCCTCCTTTTGATCCTTACACTGTTGCTGTATTTTTTCAGTTATTCACTTCATGAACAGCAGGAATAAAGCCCAAGTTCTCTCCGATACCAGGCTCACCCTTAAGGTTGGAAAAAACCTCATATTTCAACATTTCTTGCAGATGAACAGCTACAACAGTAACTAAATTTGTAGGCGTATTACCTTAAAGAAGTAAAAACCTCACAGAAATATTGAAACGGAGAACATTTTTTTTGCTAGCTACCAAGAGGAAGGAACACAAATAATAACACTTGGAATTAAAGCCCTTCTTCTATTATTATTTGGCAATGTTGCAATTCTAATTCTTTACTCCTTTTGCAAATACAACAGTGATATCTTTAAATCCTACTTTTACTGATCAAGATACAGAAGCCAATGCAAAAGGCACTTCTATAGCACCTTTCACCCAAAATCTCAGAATACTCTACAAATAGCAATTCAACTTCCTAACACAACTACCTCCTCCAATGTGCTAACAGCTCATTTTACAGCAGGTGAAACCAAGGCAGAGGGAAGTTGAGTCATGTACCTAAGGTCACGTAACAAATCCATCCTCTAACTCCAAAATATCTCTTTGGATGTTTAAAGTCCACAAAACATTTATAGGGTCTGCTTAAGAAGAAAAACAAACTCCCTCAGATTCACAGTTGATTTTTAAAGTAGTTGGCTTCAGGATACTATTAATATACTTTTCTTGGTAAAACATTTGTTACAAAACCATGCTCAATATTACTGTTCTGAATCTTTTCTGCTTTGAAAATGAGAAATAAAAAACCCTGTTTCTACACTGTAGTAGCATCGGGTCACTCAAACAGGGCACAGCCCACTGTTATTAAGAAACGTACATGAAAGAACAAGGACTGCTGTAAGAGTTGCCAAAAGCCCTCTTGAACAACTCAACTACTCAGTTTTATCAATGCTGATTTTGCTCATATTTGCTACAAGGGTATCCCCTCTCCCTATTTCTGGTACCTGGGCCTGAGTGCACGCTTGTGTGTGCAAGCAGAAAGAAAACAGGATTGAGGGAGGTTACAACGTTCGATGCAGGGGTTGCCTCTCACTGCCAGCACTGAACCCCAAGGCACAGGGAAGAATCCTCGGGCAAAACCTGCAAAACGTTCCTGGATCAGGACAAACGCAAACAGCAGCTCTCCCACATTGGCACTGCCACACAAACATGCAATCAGCCACTCGGCTGCTGTTCGCCAGCTTTCTGCTTGACTTTGCTGATGAGGATTTACAGTTCAAGTCCTGGTTTGTTCTCTTCAAGCCCAGTTTCCAGAGAACAGTTGAGAAGTTCCTAGAAAGGGACTATGGACTGTATCAGTTAAAGCAACTTTAATGGAACCAAATTTACAGAATTAATCATTTCACTTTCTGTGTAGTTTGCCATAAGAGACAATGAGTTAAAAACTTGACATTATAAACATGGCATAAAAAAGAGCAAAACCAACTTCAGACATGTCATAGGCACAGTCCTCGTGAGGCTGAGTTCTTCCTCCCTGTTTCAATAGTGAAGGTGTTCCTTATGTACAGCAGAAAGAAAATTTACTCTTATGTAGGACATCAGCCTTGCTGTGATTGGAGGTCTAAGTAATTATCTAATGTCTGATAAAATTCAGAGACCCAGGACCATTGCTGGCAGTTGGAAAAGGTGAGTGTGAGAAAAAATTAAAAGAAACTGAGGACGTAGCTTGAGCTTGTTGTGGCTTCAAAGAGAAAAATGGCATGAAAAGCCAGGCAATGAAAATATCTGCAATTTTTGGTCATTATTTACATAGCTGCATCACCGCTGCTATTTCTAGAGAGAGAAGTCATTATTTACCTTGCAACTGATTAAAGATCTTGGCTACAGAAGACAAATTGCTGCAGCATAGCTAAGATAAAATTAAAACTACAAACTTACAAATTTACTCTATTCTTACATTAGATTAGCTAAGTTTTTAATTTTTGTATGCAAATTAAACTAATTTAAATGTGAAACAGGCATACAAATGTATCTCTATTAAAAGCTGGACATAATTAATTGTGCTGGATTTAAATTATATAAGCTAGTGTGACTTTTCATAAGTAGCCAAGGTCTAAGTCATGCAACATAGAAACTCGCTCCCCTAGCAGCTGGCCTACAGTGCCTTTGATGTAAAAATTTATAAAAATGAGTACTTGTATGAATATTCACAGTGCCTTTTCTGCAACCACTTTTTCAATTATTGATAACAGATTAATGAGATAATAGCAATGCAAATGCATTTCCACCCCGTTTTTATTCAACTTGTATATAATGGTCCTGTGACATTCAGGGAATATTAACAAATTAAAAAGACAAGCCACATGTAGAACTGGAAACAGCTCTTTTAGGGAGAAATAGGTACAACCTCTTGATTATTCAGATTACAGCTCTCTAAATGAAACAACTGGCTCCAAAATCAAAGCAGAACTTCACAGACTCTCTTTGTAACACATGACAGGTCTATCATGCAACTGCACACCCTGGGCTGAAATGAGACCAGGCCATTATCTCCATTCTGTGATTTGTTTCGAGCAGAAGACACCTGTATGCTATAGAAAAGCATTCGCTCAACGACTGAAAAAGGAAGCAGATGGAGTTGGGTAAAACACACAAAGCCAAATTTGACAGCACAGAAAGGAGCAATTTCAGTCCATTGGAGAGGAAACACCTCTTTAATGACAAAATTAAGGATTTAAGAGCAGAGTCCAGTTTCACAGTCATTACAGAAAAAATGTCATGAGATAATAAATAGCAACTGCCTTTGGTAATATTCCTCCCTTCTGAGGGACCAAGACAAGGGGCATGCACAACTGAAGCCTGATCTTGAAGATTTATATGGTGCTCCTGGGAATTTCCCCTCCTTGCATGAAGATCCAGTTCAGAACTAGAGACAGAGAGAAAATTCAAAGTGCAACAAAAGCCTCCTAGGAATACTTGGGTGACAGCAAAAGAGGGAAGCTACACATAAAACAGTGCAGGGAATTCAAAACCTCATGAAGGCGAGAGGAGCTGAGCTGTACAGACAGCTACATGTACCAGACTTCTGCAGAGAAGCCTTACGTGGCATGGCTTCAAGGGAAATGGATGGATCCAGCCAGGGCACAGCAGAAGTCAAATCCAGGCTGACACAATCATATATTCCAAGCACACCACAGCTGATTAACACAGTGCCAGTTGATCTACGTATTTGGCACTATCTTAAATGAACATCTAAATTTTTGAAGGGGGAAAATAAACACTCTTTACATAAAAGGAAAGTTCTTAAAAAAATGAAATTCAGTTAAGCTTCCCTTAAACCTCAGTCTCAAAATTGAAATGAGTTGCTGGATTGCTGCAGAATGCCTTTAACTTCCTGAGCATGGTTCATACTTTCAAGCAAGGCCAAATAAATGCCAACAATAACAACAATCAAACTTGAGCAAAAGCGTGCACTGGAAGACACTTGCCTAGGAAATCACAGAGGGCAAAATCCTGACTTGAGGACTGCAATGCAGTATTTGTTGGCAGGGCTGTTGCTGTATTTCTTAGTGGCACTGAACCCAGAAAATGATGTCAGAACCTGGAATTTAGGATTTTCATGGTCTGTAAAATCACAGGGTAAATACCCAACCTTCAACAACCCAAAGTATTTTCAGCCCCATAAAGCATTAGTGAACTTCCAACCATTTAGGAGAACAGATCCCATTCTTAATATTGCCCTGAGGCATTATTGAACAAAAACCAGTCCACCTCATCACACATCACCAGACCTTACAGCTGGCTGGGTTAAACACCCACGTGTCACTTTGAATTTAAAGGGGTGTGCTCTCATACAGCAATGCAACCCAAGATGTTGCAGTATTCCCAAGAAAGCCCACGTGCTTCTGTAGACTTCTCTAATTTCCTGTGCTATGTGACATGAACAGTGATGAGATCCATAGGACCCCTCCCCATAATGTAAATGTCAGCACAACCTGTGTGATTTGGGGCAGGGACAGTCTTTTGTTCAAGGGCAACAGGGTTTTGTCTGCATGTATGAAAGCCTGGCACAATGGCATCCAAAACTCTGCTCCAGAGAGAAAATAAGGGGTGGGAGGTGGCATGGATTTCTCCTACTGATGTACCTGTAAATGTTCTGGTCTGCAGACAGAACTGTGCATGACCTACTGCAAACTGTTCACCATTTTTCTTGTGTCCAGCTGATTCTTTTTGTCCCCTCCCCCTTTAACCCCTCATAGCTGACAAGGTCAATGAAGACTTCTACACCAAACGCCGACACCTGGCCGAGCTGGCTGCCAAGGGGAGCCTGCCCCTCCACCCGGTGCGCCTGGATGAGGAGAGGGCCTACACCATCGACAGTGGGCTCACCAGGCAGAACGGGAAATCCAGGATGGGGAAGATACACACTCACCCCCTGGGCTACAATTCTCACTACAAGACCTGGGATCCCAATGACCCGTCCCTGAGGCGGCAAGCGTTCACAAACAAGGGCAAGCACGGCATGGGAGACCCGACGCTAAGTGACCCGCTGACCACCCGGAGCCAGCACTACTTGGGCCCACAGCCATACTTCATAACCAACAGCAAGACAGAAGTAACTGTTTGAGTTTGTTTTCTTTCTCTTTTTGGTTGGTTTTTTTTTTTCTAATGAAATCCTTTAAAAACCACACGCAAATGTATACACAACACAAACACTCAACTGAAAGGCAAAAAAAATTAAATTAAAAATATGAAATAAAACAAAAAAAAAAGAGGAAATGGAAGGAAGGAACTTCCACCTGGACACTCTTGGTATCCAGCCAGCTGTAGGCCGAAGAGTGGGTTAATACCATTCAGCAATACACACTGAAGGTTGAATTATAAACTCCATTTGTATTTCACAATGGAACACAAACCCTTGTGACTAAATTTTTTTACTTGAAACTAAAATCCATGATGAGAAGTAGCACAATCTAGAGAAACTTTACGTCTGCTTAAACATTTACACTATGTTCCTGCCTTGAGACAGAGGAAGAGAGAGAGAACAATATACTGTAATATATTATTTCAGAGAGGAATTTTGTATAAAACCTATTAATAATCACTAGACCTGTGAAAAACCAAGAGCAAACATCTTGGTACAATCCCTAACATCTATTATTGTACTTTCACACCATCCTATAGAGAACGCAAAAAATATATATACAAAAAGGGACAAAGACACTTTTGCAAGGAGGTTACGAAGACTGTTGTGATTAAGAGCATATGGGACCTATCTGGCTGGTAGAGAATTCTACAAGGATGATAACAGCAGAAGATTTCATTTCAGTTTACTTCATTTGATTCGAAGTTTTTGGGAACCTCCAAAATAAGAAGAGACACATCATAGGACACAGAAAGCTGCTGGGGGAAAAAGGGCATCAGAAAATTCCCTCTCAGTCCTCCTGTTTTCGGGCAGATGGTAACAATTCTCACTTTGCAGACTGTCAGGATTTTTTCTTCACCTAAATGTTTTGCCTATCTTCAACTGCTTCAGACTGAAATTAAGCGTGGGTGGTGCCTTTACTGTATTACTATTGTTCAACGACAGTCTTGTTCTTCAAAGTGACCCCTCTGTTCCTTTAAGCTATTTCCTCATGTTTTGCTAAGGATGACAAGGGTTCTGCCCTGCTCAGCCTCCTCTGTTTGTTCCGACAGGAAACTGGACTACATCTCCATGCAGTGGTTGCACAGTCAAGACTATTTAGTTAGCCCCTTCATTTTCCCAGTTTCAACTTTTCCCCTCTAGTCTCTCATTTTGTATTTGCTTTTAGCCATGGTAGTTCTCTGTAGTTCAACTAAATGTTATCTGGTATATTGTCTCTATCGTTTGGCTTTCTCTAGTGGCGTTCCCTCTTGGTGGGCTGTGTGGTGGAAGAGGCTGGTCCAGCCTCAAACATCAGAGTTCTGGGGTTAAACTAAACAAACAATTGGACTCATGGTCTTGACTGTGGTTCTGATGAGCAGGATGCCTCGTTCGTATGAGTAAAACCACTCTTGAACTGGGCACTGGTAGCAAACTCACAGTCCTGGGCCTGTAAAGGCTTCGGCACATCCACAAAGAGACAGAGTTGGGATGGGATGGCAGGCAATGCATTCAGTCTTTCAGTAAATTCCTGCCCTTCCCCCAACACAAGTTACTTGGCTAAATCCCAACTAGCTGTCCTACTACAGTTGCATTCTCACCAGCTGTCAATTCTTCGGGAGATTAGGTCTGGAAGAGTATTCAGGGAGGAGTGAGAACTGTTAATGTTGTAAGAAGAATTGGAAGGGGCATTTCTTACTGTACTCAACAGACTGTCAGTGCTTCTGCTTAGTCAAGGATGCAAGGGCTAAGATTTTGAAATCTGGTTAAGTGGAGATACCATTTTTTAGCTATATCAAGGTTGATTTGCATCCTGAGAGCACCGGTATCCCTCCATAAGCGTGCTGCTAAATTTTATGATCATATGTTTTAAGACTCTCAGAAGTGGACAAAGCCCACAAGACAAATACTTTTCACACAACCCAGACTCTCCACTATCTTACTTTTATTCCTTTAATCTTTATTGCCTTCACAACTGGCTGACTTAATTTGACCCTTTATGGAATGTTGCTGTTAATCCATATGCTTTAGATACACATTACAGCTGCACTCTAATTCACACAGGTTTCGTGTAACTTGAGCATATTTTATGTGGAAATATTTTAGTAACTGTATGTTCTGTAAGTAAACCCGTGTTAATACTTGTTAACTACAGAGTTTATGATACCAATAATACTTCCTACAATAAAATGTTTGTTTGTTTTTTAAGAATGTTTATTTGTAAACATATGTATTCACTATATTACTATGAATTTCTTACCTGGCAATAAAATTGATTCTAAGTGAATCCAGCTTGCTGGCTCATTCCTAAACTTGTATCACTGGGCCAGTTTTTGAGTATGAACTGAGCTTTTGGAGCATCTCACTGCAGCCAGTGGGGTTCATATCAGCACAAATGATGGTTTGCCTCTGCCAGTGGGAACAAGGGATTCTTTGGAAAGCAACTGCATGTTATCTACATTACAGAGAAGCTGGGTGATGTTTGAGGTTCCTTCCAGCCCTAAGCAGTGTGTGATTCTATGACTGCCTGTTACATGCAATGCAGCACAAGGTACACAGGGACTGCCAGCCTTGCAAAGCTTCACGTGCCCTGTAGGGCTCCAGGCACCACACACACCTTATGCCACTTGATCAGTTAATTAATGTTTTGAGGAACAACAACAAAAAAAGATAAGCATGCCCAAGGGTAGAGCCTGATCCTCGTGAATGCATGCGAGTTTTGCAATGAGCTTCAGCCACATCTAAGGATTGCAACTACCCAGTGAGAGCAAATGAAACACTGATGTATATTGCTTCAAAAATGTTATATATTCATTACAGAAAATCCTGTACACAACATCTGTGTACCAAATCTGCTGGAACAGAAAGTCCTTACAGGCTTTTAGCAGTGCTAATGTCTCGTAAAGCTGACAGAACCTTGGTAGAGGGCTTGGGTAACTTCTTCTCTTTGCTTTGCTAAAATGATAGTGAATACATTTCAGAAGAAGAAACAGGGAGTCAGGATACCCAGCTTCAGAATCTGCTTAGTGCACAACCTGGTGCAAATTCTTTAGACAATTTATGAGCCTTTGGAAGCCACGACACATTATCAGAGGGGAAAACAGTTCAAAATTCTCCAGAGTTACCCTTTTTAAACAGTAGAAAAACCTCATTTTCAATATACACCTTTATAGGTGCCAGGAAATCTTTCATAAAAGCCCCATTTTTGGTTACAGAAGAATTTCCCTGCCTCAGGTACAACTAGAGAAACAACCCCTTTTTACCAGAGGGCTCAGGAGAGACAGAGTTTGGTCAGGGCCAGGAAAATTCTGGGCAGCCCTGTGACCCACAGGGAAACCTGGGGAGCCCAGTGGGACACAAGCCTGACCTACAGTAGACACAGCTTACTGTTCCAGCTCCACCACCACATGTTGTTTCTAGCAGCAAATTCCTGACTGGAATCATAGATGGCAAAAGGGCTAAGTGCTTTGCTAGTAGAAGTGTCTCAGCATAACTTTTGTTCTTTCAGGCACATGAAAACCTCCAAAAAAACCCCCTTGAATGTGATTTTGTGTTTCCACATGTTTTTTCCTCTTATGACACCCTGACCCCTTTGACACCATAAGCAAGAACTGCACTGGGCTCCCATCAGCATTTTTCCCATAAGGCTCTTGGATACTGAACACAGATGCACTGACTACAAACAGAAAAGTGCACTGTCAGGAAAGGATGATGTTCTTATACAGAGCTGCAGAGTCTAAAAGCCCAAAGGCTGCTGGTTTGGAGCCCTTTACCCTGGAAACATCTGTTCTCATGACTAAATCTTTAGAGCATGATCCTCAGCTTACACAAACTGAAGATGTGATGGCTTATATAAATAGAGGATCAGGTCTCATGAGATTTCACACTACGAGGTGTCTCCAGGACTCACAACTTTAGATTTTAATAGATTCGGGAAAAGACTCATGCTTGGCTCTGTTCTTATAGAATGGTTATTGAATTTTGGATACTAAATAAATAACCCTAGTCCTCAAATCCCTTTTGCACACAATCCTGTGCACTTTATTTAATCCTGGTCTCTATACTTGAATACATGAAGGACTTCCAGTGATAAATATAGTCTTCACTGTAATTATATCATCTTTCTATTTGGCATAGATAATTTTATTTTGCTAAAAACAGTTATGACAGGAAAGGTTATTGTATTAAACTATATAACCTCATATATCATCCACAGCTGACAACGTGATCATAGGATAAGCACCACATTACCAAAAAGTGAACATTGTTATTTTTATCAATGGGAAAGTCATACAGCTCTATTTTGAAAAGTGTCTGTAAAAACAATCTTGGAATTCATGCTTCACGCTTTAGAGAATTCCAGACTCAGATTTTGCTCAGCCTGCAATTTAGATGAGTCCTCATACCTGCCAACTTAGTCAGTAACATTAGCATTGAACCAGGCCTTTCCTCCCCATCCAGGCGCACTAATGAAAGTCAGGACCAAATGAGGGTACTGGTTATACCCCATTTCTGCAGAAAAGCTGCTGTCATTCAAATGCAGCTGAGAGATGCAGCAGACACTTCTGCAGAAGATGCACCATGAAGAGTTTGACACACCTCATTCAGCTGTACAGGCCCTATCATGTTAGCAAAGCATAAGAGAGATGCATTTGTCCCCCGTGACAGCTTGATCCTAGTTCTGGGCATTTTTCCTGTGTCAGAATCTGCCAAATAAACAACCCTGAACAGGCCATGCTCCCTAAATAGGCCCTTCTCATCCCACAGCCGCTCTTCTAACAAGATAACGGTGTTGTTCAATAGCAAGGTGTTCTCCCTTAAATTTAATTTTTCACCTTCAGAGCTAAGGGACCCATTCAGGAAGGGGAAACTATGGATTCAGACTAACCTGAGGCTGAGATAAGTTCAGAACCTCCATCTATTACTGCTGCTCCTGTTTCCCATAACAGAAAAGAATAAGATGCTGTTTGTACCTAAGTGCACGAAGCAGTGCTCTACTAAGTCAGGTCCTTCACGGATGCAGGAAGAAGATCTGTACCTCTCTTTCTCTGCAGGGAACTTGAAGCCAATTTTTCGTCCCCAAACAATCATTCTGTAAAAGGCTTTTTTTTTTTTTTTCATAAAGCTAAAATTCAGGGTTGGAATTCAGTTTTTGTCTATGCATTTTGTAATACACTGCTACACAAAGTAGCACCTTGTCTATTTAAGTCACCACTAGCTGCCTTCACTTGGCAACTTCACCTGCATTTACATGGTAAGAGGCATTGCTGCTCATTAATAGGGGTTGATGTTGTGCTGGCAGAGTTCATCTTCTGAGCCTACACAACAAGCTTTGTGTGCATCCCTCACAATAAATTAGGCTGGGAGAACAATATGTTATCAAAAGGGATGATTTCAAATCAAGAGAGAACGTCAGGCAGTGTTGCTGCTGTTTAATCAGAGGTTGAGCTACAAAAAAGAACTGAAAACCAGTAATAATCACAAGCCTTTCAGTGGTGATTGGCAGCATTATTTGATAAGGAAACAAGCCCTCCCAAGCATGAGGTGTGTCAGTGAAGCCACTGACACTGCCTGAGCAGAAGCAGGTTCTTCATTTTACTGCATGCAGCTGTTGGCCTCAAGTTCACTCTCTGGGATTTGGGCTTACACTAGCATTTCTATCACAGTAGTTGTTATCAGAGAGACTTTGGCCAATTTTAGTGAATATATTCCTTGAAGTAATTGATCCTCAAAGGAAAGAGTGCTTTACCTGCTACTTATTATTTCTTTAAGCAACAGAAACATTGCAAAAACTTGGATGGGAGTTGGAACTAGATGATCCTTAAGGCCCCTTCCAACCCAAACCATTTTATGATTCTATGATTGACTGTGCTCTTTTTTTTTTCTGCCACAGGTGAAGAGAAGCTAGGCTTTGGTTTTTTTTGTCCTTACAGGGGTGAGAGAGAGAGCTCAAGGATGGCTGCTTTTCTTCCTCTTTTCAAGGCAGTGTTACAATTCAGCAGGGGTTTTCCATACACATCCTGCAGGAGATTGCACTGGCTACTGAGCACAGAGGCAGCCTGTTGACTCCCTCACACACTAGGAGTGAAAAAATCATGCAGTTGAAAGACATAAAGGTAGACTGGGACTACTGTGGCATCAGTACTGGCTTTGCAAGTCAGTAGCTACTTTCTACCCCCCCTTTGGAGAGGTCAGGAGAACTGTGTGGTATTTTCACAACTGATGCTCTTCGGTGAACTCCTGCAGCCTTCCTGAGCACCCCCTCACACACAGCACCTCACTCGGGCTCTCACCTCCCGTGCCAAAGCAGCACTCTTGGGGAACAACCCCCTTTTGTGCACACCTGTATGCACAGACACATTTTACATCACTTGAGCTTTGGAGTTTGACTCCCTAAATCATTTGTGTTTGCAGCACTGTTGAAGGGTAACATTGATTTGGAAAATCCACCTAACTGCCTCACTACATTTTAGAGGCCTTATTTCAGTTTTGAAGATGGGTTCTATACCCCTAATTTACTTTACTGCTTTTGAAAATTAAATACTAAAGAATGTGACATTCTAAAGAAGAGACAGTCTAAAGTTTAGGGATGAAAAGTGTCCTTTAGGGCTGTAATGTATTTTGCCATTACTGCTTGGGGAATAATACTAAGGATGATAGAGAGCAACTTGACAGGATTCATTAAGGCAGAGACAGCATGTGTATGCTGTGATGCACAGGGCTCTGCACAAGTCTGCCTATGCAGAGCAAACTGTTCTGGTTTTACTAACACTGATTTATGAGATTGTTTTTGTGGTTTTGTCTTTTTTTTTTTTTTCTGTTCTAAAAGATGAATCTAAAAAGCACAATGCTGGGAGTACTCGTAACAAAGGTGCCCTGTTGAACACAGCAAGTGGCACGATACTGTACAGCATGACTGTGACAGCAAAGGCCCTGAGCCCGCACTGCTGAGTTAGTGGCAGGACTGTCAGCGTGTGGAAAACCAAAACCCACAGACAACACACATTCACTCTTTGATATGCAGAACTTTTAGACTCCACTACAAGTGATTTTTCTCCACCTGACACCAACTAAATGGTATAGAAAAGGAAATGCAGCAGATACACCACAGGATTGCACAGATCTTCTAGACTGAGTCACAGCTGAGACTGCAGTTCAACAAAATAATGGCTGCAACATTGCCTTGTAGCAAACCACAATTATCCTGCCAGCATCTCATCTCATCTCCCTGGATGTCTCGTACCTTTGACACAGCTCATAACGAGTAGGGAAGACTCTACTCTCAGGCTGTTGCTTGGCTTCGATGTGCACATTCAAAGTCCTTGTGAAAGACAGCTACTCCAGCCGTCGGGATACTGAAGTCTGCCTAAAGTCAAAGTGCAGGTATAAATCTTATCACTTTCTACAAACAGCAGCAAAAAACATTGAGTTTTGAGTCCCAGATACAATTGCCTCATGAATTTCTGCCTAGCTTCTTCAAATTCCTGTCTTACACTCTTTAGTTTCTTTTACTTTTAGTTAATATTTAGCTGCTTACTTACTCAGCAGCTACGTTTTTTTGTGTTTCTACACAAAATGAGCATCACACTAAATACTGGTATGCCTCAGACTGCTACTTCACTGTGTACAATGTATTTTATTATTAACTGATAATTTTATTAGATGAGATATCGTTCTCCAAAGACAGCAGTATTGGAGGAAATTTTCCTATCAAACCCAGATCTACTGATAATCACTGTTCAGTTATCTTTGGGGTTGCACTTTGTTAACAGATTAGTAATATAAAAATTTACTTTTTTAAAAGCTCCCATATACACTATAAAATCTATTCTCCCATTTTAAACATGTTTCTTGTCGTAGTAGGAAGAGAATACACATATTTTCAGAAAGATTGTATCTTTATGGACCGTGAGTAAACAGGTAGAAGAGAGGAGATGCTACACTTCAGTAGAGGGAAAATATCGAGTGTTTTATCAGCTCAAATCCCATTCCCCATATCTATAATATTCCAGCCACAACCACTGTATAATACACTTTCTCATACAAGAACACTGTGGAGGTTGAAGTGTAGCCAATGCATTTAATCAGCTTCAGGGAAAGATGAAGTCGACTTTCCAATAATGATTTCCAGTATGTTCTATTACATTTGTTCACTCTTCAACAGTGAACTTTGAGGATGGGTCAAGCTTCACAAAAAAAATTGACCTACAAACCTGTGTAGTTATTCTGTGTAAAATATTACAGTAATCAACAACCTTAAAAGCTCTTTTCTATTGTCTTATCTGACAATGGGAGGGATATATATTGTATCCCATATACATATATGTGTGTAAATATATATAAAAGAAAAGAAGAACCAAAAAAAGGGGAAAATAGGGACAAGAGATCCCAGTGTGCACCTCCTCCTGTTAACACTGTCAGCAGCACAGAGCACTCCCCAGGGAGCAGCTTACCAACACCAGCAGAAGTAAGCTTGCATTAGCATGGTTAAGCAGACGGAGGACATTACTTCACAAAGATGTAATGTTTTTTCCTTTCTCCTCTGCACTGCCTCTGGGGTTTGGCTGGTTGTTTCTGTTTGGCTGGTAAATTTTGGGTTTGTTAATGTCAGAATAGACATATTCCTGTCATCAAACAGAAAGTAGCGGAAAAACCAGATTATCAAAAAAAATCCACTAGATCAAGAGAAAGGTTACAAAACTTCAGAAGTGACAAGGCTGCAGTAAGGAAAAACATATAGACTTGATAGTGCTGCCTGCTAATAACTAGAGATGTTTTACACCATCTGCTAATTTCCCCTTTGTCAGCTGCACAAGGGAACCACATGAGAGACACCATAATAAACAGAGGTATTTTTTCTCTCTTCGAGATCATGAGTCTCCAGAACCTGTGGCATATATGTTCACTTACACCCAAGCTGTTAATATATACAAGTGAGAAGAGAACCAGTATTTTTATCAATGTGGAATAGCAGCTGAGACAGACAACACAACCTCCGCAGAGGGACATATCCATATGTTACACAAGAACGAATGCCAGAAAAATAATAGTGTTGGGGCTTTTCTTGGAGAAAGGCATTTCAACTAGAGGTCACAAAACTACTGTCCATAAAGACTCTGCAAAAACTGACATAGCATAAGATCTTGAAAAAAAAAACCCAAACCACAGAACATCTGGAAAGTGCATGCTTTACATTAAGCACCTGCTTCTGTTATCCAGTTAGGACATACACTTGGTTCTGCCAAAAGCCCTGCTATGCATATACTATATTTCTTGATCTTTTCTGTTGCCTAGTAAAGGTTTTTGAATTTGCTGCCAATTCAACCCCTGAAGCACAGATGGGAATAAAAAGCATCTTATCTCCTAGCATACGATTCCATATCATGTTTTCTACTATTTTCAAGCTGTACAGTCTCTCAAGCTGCATGACATGCCTCTTTCCCTTGGGAGACTATTTCACATACACCCAGAATCCTAATTCCTCTGTGCATATCCCTGTATGTAAGGCTCGAAGCTGTGATAGAGGAGCTCTGTGCTCTCATTTCTTTTTGTCTCGTTCTTCCAGCAGCAGGAGAAGAATTGGCAGAAAGCTGTTTCATAAGGTTCTCATCCAAAACTTCAGACCAACTGGAGTGTTAGCAGGGAAGGCACTTCTGGTGCTTTGTTGGTAAGCAGAGAAAATTTCTCCTGAGCATCCTGGTAGAGGTGCATGTTTCTGCTCTGAGTTCACCTAGTCACATCTTAAAAGTCAATGGCTCTTTTCTAATGGTAAGGTCTCCAATCCAAAAGATGGAAAGCGGCAGTAGATATCATATAATTTATCAAGATTTCTTATTCTGGCTTGTGTCATTTTCATAATAAATTAGGAAAATATGGGTTAAATTAGCCAACTGTAAAATATGACCCTAATGGAAGAACACAGTTATCAGTAAGCTTCTAATAAACCACAAAGAGGAATCAAGCAACAGTCTTCAAAAGTTTGCTTTAAACTATCAAAATGTATTTGCGTTTCATTGTCTAAGTCAGTGAGGAAAAGTATTAAATTTACATGTAATTCCTGTCAGCTTAAAGAAAACAATAAAGGAATCAAAAAGTGTTCACCACATAGCATGGAGGTATGAATGAAACAGGACGAAGCACTGAGGACTATTGCACAGTATCAGGCACACACAGTTATTCTGTATGAAAGGTAGAAACGAGAGCATAGACAAACAAGTTTCAGAATAACAGTTCAGGCAGCAGAACTGAAAAACAAAACAGGGCTTGGAATTTTAACACTGTAAAAGCTGCCTGTGAGTCAAGAAATTCCGACAGGTCAAACAGTAAAATCACAATCTTCCCACTCTGCTCAGATGTAATAAAGCCTCAGCTAGAATATTGTGCCAAGCCTTAGCTATCATTATTCTAGAGATACAAGGGTCAAACTAGAAAGCACCAAGGAAGAAAAAAATCAGTAAGGTTATTATAATCAGTTATTACTTAAACAATCAGTATGAATAAGCAAAGGTGTAGAGAGAACAAACTGTGAGCAAAACAATGAAAAAAATGCAGTTGTTTATGCTGCAGAGCAGGTAACTGAAGGGAGGTATTATGTACAGATTACATATTTTGCAATAGAGTCACTGAAAAGAGGATAAAACCGTTCATGTTTAGAATATGGAAAGAGTTAGGTCTCATCCTAACCTTCCCTGAGAAGGAAAGGCTCATGAAGGACTTAATCCTTTTATTCCAGTACTTTAAAGGATGGCTAAAAAGGGATGGATGCTCTCTTTTCGCAAGGAGCCACATGAAGACGAGGTGCAGCAGGGTGCAAGTTGCACTGGGGGAGATTTCATCTCAATAAGAAAAACCTTTTTTTTTTTTTACAGTGAGAAGAAACACTGCAGCAACCTTGCCAGGGATGTGGCAGAGTCCCCATCACTGGATTTTCAAGACCTGAGTGAACAGGGTGCTGGATCATGTCATCTAGGCTCCCTTTCCCATTAAATGTTGGGCCAGATGTCCTCTCAAAGTCTGTTCTAGCCTGGGTTATTCTGAGAGTCTTCAGCTTCTCTGCTTATACCACCGGCAGTGCAAGTAAGGAGTGACATATACAAACATTGAGGCTGACACTGGTCCCTTGATATTTAAAAAACACAGAGGGTTTTTTATAAGAAGACAAAATATAGCCAGCAACTGACAATAAATCATGTTTTAGATGACATTATTATATCTATGTAAAGAGTTGCTGAAAAGAAGAAAATAATGTACACCACCAGAGACAGGAAAAAACCTCTCATTGGTGTAAGCACAATTTAGCCAAGTATTAGAAGAAAACCCTTTTGAATGGCGCGGAATGACAAGCAATGAAATGCATTATATACAGAAGCTGTGGAGTTTCCATTGCTAAATGATTTTAAAGAAACATTGAACTGATTCTGTCAAGAATGATTAGGTATTTTTGAACCCTTCTTCAAGAAAGATGGACCATTCAAAGGCCATTACAGCTCTCCTATTACTGTCTCTTCAAGGCCCAAAGCAAAGATGGGGCAGGAAGTCTTCCCCTAGGAACAAGTTTTTTCTCACATTCTTTTATCAGCTAGCAGCAGATGAAAGCTGTAATTAGAAGCATAAAGGTATCTGCTGTTTCCCCCAAATTCAGTGTTGTTACACTGCAATTGCAAATCAGTGCATAATGTTGCCTAGACAGATTTACACAGCAGCTAAAAGCACATATATTCAGACACACTACAGACTGTCTGGGAACAAAGAATCCTGAGACACAAACTACTCCGTGTTATTATACATTACCAATATCAACTTCACTTTTATGTTTAACAGTAGCTCTTTCATTGCATGTCCTTCCCTGGCAGCCAGCCACAGTTTTTAAAAGGTCAAAATCCCCATCTTTAATATAAGATCCCACACAGATGACGTGATCTCAGAGGTAAGGCAAGAACCTGCTTCTGCAAGTCAGCTTAGAGCTACAATCTGAATAAATCATGACTGAATTCCATGAAAGAATTTGAAAGGGCAGAAGAGTAGAGAAGGGAGATAGGGCAGGCTTTGAACCAAGACGCAAGACGGGGCTTCCAAAAACCACAGGTTCCATTTCCTGGTCTGAAATGTATTTCCTCCATCATTTAGGATGAAACAGTTCATTTTCTGTGGTATCAGTTCAGTTGAAAAGTTAATTAGTTCAGTTAAAAAGATCAGTTATTTGTATAAAATAACCTGTCATTTGACTGTCAATGTCCTGGGACAAACTGTCTAGCCCATACTATTTAAGGGAAAAAGGTAAGGAAAGGAATATATTCCCAACTGCTCCCAGTAGAGTTCATAAATAAACTCTAGGCAGTCCTGGGAAGCACATGCAGGGTTAAAGCTCCAAACAGATAAATTCACTGAGAATTTAGGCAATGATATCACTGTGACCAGAAGTTGGCCTTAAGATAAAAAAATGGGCTTTCACTATTCCCTTCAGGCATTTGCTGTCCCTTGGCATCAAGATGAAATCATAATGCTTTGTAATTACAGATAAAAGGGATTTGACATGAGAGCTCTCCAAACAAGCCAAACATCCTGGAAAGTGAAAAAAAAACCAACAAAAAAACCCCAACAACTTGCTTGCATGCTCATTCTCCAGAGTCGAGAATAACCATCAAGACAATTTTCTTATTATTAGCAGCTGTTCAGAAATCAGTACTGGATTCATTAGTTAAATCAGTGGGCTTTCCCAGAAAAAAGAAAGAAAATTATGGAAAGAGGAGGATTTGAGAATAAATTAGTCAGACTGCAACAATGTCAAAAACATGAAAATCTGTAGCTGTGGCATGCAGAAATTACACAAACCCAAATCTCACTAACAATAGATATATTCCAAGCATAACTGAATAACTTAAAGTATAATCACCCATTTTTTAGTCAGCATAGAGGATGGACTAATCTACAAAGACTCCTCTGAGAAAGACTCCAGGGATACAGAAAACGTATAAGGAAAAAAAAATAGGAAACGTTATGCACTGCTACACCTGTAATTTGAAAACAACTCTAAATTACATTTGAGGAAATGTTGCCATCACCCTACAAAGGACAGCATCAAAAATTCTTTCTATTATCCTATGATAAGTTCGTAAGGCATATGAATAAATTTGTTTCAATTGCCTCTGTAACCACTGCTACACCAGTGCATGTCAGTAATACATTTAAAACTCCTGCTGTGGCATTGGTCAGCTGCCCATGGGCTCTGTGGGGAACCTGTTGGGGGTTCATTCTGCAAGTATTCACTTTTTTGACCTGGTTTGGAGCTGTGGGCTGCTGCCTACATCAGACTCTTGGCTGCACAGAGGCATTTCTAAAAGCCAGTAGCACTGAAAAAAGAGACTTCTTGCCCCTGTCAGGAAACTCAACAATCCAGGTTATTGGTATTAACCCACTACAGAGGAAAAGCACTACAAAATAAACGCGAGTTGAATTTATATAAACAGTGCAGATGTGCACGTAAAGAACACAGCCCAAAGCCATACTTACAAAGCCTGTACACAATTTTATTGATGAAGTAGAAAAACTGCTTAAAAATTTAATTGCAACAATCTCACATTTGCAATAGAAAAACCCCAAGCACATTAATTCTTTCCTCACTGAGTTCACCATTAGCAAATGAAGACCACGCTAGGAAACTCAAATTAGCAGCAGCAGTGATTATTTTAATTTTATCCCTTTCATCCCTTAAAGCCTTTTCTAAAAAATTAAAACAAAAACTACTCTTTCCTAGGATGAAGTGTTTCCTCCAAGGTATTTTATCTTTAAAATGTGAAACACTTTGGCCTAAATAACAGAAACTACAGATGTGACTGCAAACATGCATCTAAAAAAAGAGTAATTATTACCTAGTTTTGGCCACTAATTTTCTATCTGCTGTCAATACTTGCTTTGCTACTGATTTGCCCTGCTGGTGCTGTTTGTATGAGAATCATTGTCTTCAGTTTTGTAAACCCCTATCACGGTCTTTATTAGTAAAATGTGAGGTGCATTGAAAGAAGAACATTAAACAGGATTTTTATTTTCACTTGTCTTGGAGAGGATCGCTCTCCCTTGACAGACAGTGCCAAAGAAATGCCACATAGCTTTTTATTTTGTGCTAGTATCACCATCCACAGGCAACCATACTCTGTAACCACTCTAGACCCGGTTGAATAAAATTATATACAAAATATAAAAAGCACCCCCACAATTTAGTCTGCAACGTAGAGATAGCTTGTTGATCTCATTAAAGCATAGAATAGGTCATTTAGTATTTATAAATGTAAATGCAAAACAATTATTCAGCTATTTCACAGGGAAATTGGTGATATTTGTTGAATAATGCTGGCAATCATAATTTTAAATGTTTATATATACAAGCTTTGTTCTTGAAGAGAAACAGAAACTGCTAGAAGGTTTGGATCAACAGTCTAAAAATCATTGTAAATTCTAGAAAAAACTAGTCAAATGCTTCACCACAGGTACCAGCAGGATCCCTTCAGAGGGATTTAATTCCAAACAAGGCAGCACTATCGCCCAATATAATCCTCCCAGGCACTCCCTCACTGACCCGCCCAGGATCAGCTCCTTCCTGCTGGCTGCTGCCCAGCAGGGCGCTGGAGAAGCTCTGTCCGTGTCTGACAGGCATCTGGGGCAGGGCTCTGGGCTGAGAGCTGAACTTGCTCTGAGCATTTTATGGCACGGGGCTCTGGGGCCAGATTCTTTACTGAAACCCATGGGGATATTTAAATCCAAAGGATAACATCTGAGTGTGCTGCATTACCCAGCCCAACACCACAAACTGCTGAGCTCTTTCTGTAGAGTTCTTCTGCCCAATACTGACTTCTGTAGCAAGTTTCTTCTCTTGCAGCAACAGTTCTAACCTCAACAAAAAGAAGAATTACCTGAAATCTTTTATTCTGTGGTCTAAGATACTATCTCTTGTTGCATTAATTTTATTCATTATTTACATAAATTTATGTATTTATAATCTCAAGTAGTATATCGTAGGAAATCCTATCTTGTAGATGAAGTTCTTCATTTCTAATGTATTATTTCCCTTTTCCAATGCACTCTGTCTTCCAAGCAAATGAAGCTACCAAGTGGTAAGACAATTGCAGACTTATTACTAAATATTTTCTCTCTTTTTTAAAAAATAAAATGCCATTCCTTAAACATTATGAAAAGGTAAAACAAAACAACAACAAAAAAAACCCCAAACAAACAAAAAACCAACCAAACAGAAAAAGGAGAGCAAGTCTCTGACTGCAAAAATAGACAGCAAACAGCCTTTTTTCAAGCTCTACCAACAGCTAATCCCAGTTTTTGGAACAAAACCAGTCACTGGTAGCAAGCGGTGGGTTCTGAAAAGCCTGAGCAACTCAAGGTGACCTGGGATCCCATACTAGGTCTTGATAGATTTTCATAATTTTTTAACATATTGTTCCCGTTTCTGTATAATTTTCAATTTGTATGAATTTTTCTTTTTGGTAGTAGAAATTTAATCTAAACAAACCTATTTTGAGATTGAAATTGCACATCTTTACTTCTTTACTGGAGAAAATTGTCACTATAACATTAATTAGTCTCTTCATTCTCTATTAAACTGCTGCACAGGAAAGGGTTTATTGCTAAAAAATATGTGAGGAAGGGATTTTCATTTTAGCATGAGATCTTTCTAAAATTGTTTTTTGGCTACTGAACTGAAAGAAAACCTGTTGTCTACTGCTGGAGGGAGCTCCCTCAAGCGAAAGTCATTAAATCATGTTCACTCAGGTCATAAAAATAAAAAAAACCCCTATTTTTATTTGTTTTTCCTCTGTAACTAATAATAAAGGTTGTTTTAACAGTTTTAACAGCTTGTTTTAACAGTCCCCTAAGAATGACTTGGAGCCATCTGAAGCTTGTGAGCTTTTAGATACAAGATTCCTCTTGATTTCAGTATTGGTTCTATGTTTTAAAAGGATGAAAGGTTGCCTTTAATAACATATTTTCACTTCTACATTTTATCTAGAGATGAGCTCTTCATGATTTTCCCCCTGTACTTTAGTTTTCTGTAAGTGACTTGGTGCATCTTGCGTGCACCTCCAGCACGCAAGCAGTAAGCAGTAGCAGAACACACGAATGGATAAAACATGATCTTCAGCTTTAATGGAAGGTTGCAATGAAAAGAGATATTTCTTAAATGTCTAAAAAGATGGATAGCAAGTCAGACAGAATTGGAAAAAAAATAGGCAGTATCAATCTATATAATATCATTCCCTGTCAAGGAATGGGCTATCTTAAGTGTGTGTAAACAGTACTATTATTCATGGTTATACCACAGCGTAATTGCTTGCTGGGTTTGAATGAGGTTTCTCTGAATATAAATGAAGAGACTAAGTGAAGATAAAAGAAGCATCTGAAGCTAGAAACAAAAAACCCTAAATGAAAATGATGATGTCAGATGCACTTCCTTTTATTGTGTGTATGAATACGAATGAATGTTAAGCCAATAGATTTATAACAGTAGCCAGAGTGAAGCCCAATGCAGGGAGAAAAGGGTTTCCCAATTCCATTCTGCCAGCGTGCTTCAGCCTTGACACCCAGCGTTATTGCCAGTGGAACCCTAAGCCTCTTTTAAACAGAGTCTTGAAATTGCTTCAAACTGTATCAGAAAAACTGGTGATTTTTAGGAAGATAAATGACTGCAGAACCCTCACAAATCCATATCCCTTTGTGCCAAGGGAAATCTAATACCGAGGTCACTGGTACTAAGAGGCATCAACCAGGCCTGCCACATCTCCAGCATGTTGATTATTAACTGAAAATTGTAACAAGGAACAGAAGGCAATTTAATCTGCCATTGTCAGTGTGTTGCCGTGACTTGGAGCAAACCCAAGTGAGCAGCAACATTCCATGTGTAATTCCCTGGTGCCAAAAGCAGAGTGCGAGGATCAGGCCTAAACCCTTTGAGAAATCAGCTATTGAAAACGCAGAATATCAGTATGTGGTGTAATCCACCTGAACTCCATGCCCCTGTCAGACTGGGACCTGACCCACCACACCGGCAAGGCAGGCAGGAACCGGGGCAGAAACGGCCAGGGAACCCTGACTACAGAAACTTGGCCTGAGGCAGCTTGGAAGGAGGAGGGAACCTGCTGCAATACCCAGCACAGGGGTGATGGTGGGAGGCTCCACACGACAAAAACAACAGAGCAGCCCAGAACAGGTGTAGCAAACCACTACCAACGAGAACACACCACAAAAAGACACTGTTTGTCTTCTTCCAAATGGCATCTCTGTGTGGAGCAGACAGTTTGGATTCCTGGGCTAATCCAGGCTGCCTTCCTCCAATATGGCCAGTAGGACAATGTTAATAACAAAAGACAGCAGCAAAGTCTAAGGTGCAGGAGTCAGAAGGATCTTAGTCCATCCCCAGAAAACCATATTGGAGTTTGTCTGCAGTGGCAGGCCCAGAACAGTGGGTATATTGGCTACCTTGTCAGTCCACACCACAGCTCATTTCCAGAGATTAACGGAGCCGGACACAGCTTTCTCTCTACTCTCCCACCTCCACAAGACAAAAAACACTGAATTCAGATTTTAAAAAAAAGCAGACTCAAACATTTTCTTTATGAAATATAATTACTTTTGATTCAAAATGTTAGAAAACTTTTAAAATAATTGAGATATTTCTGCTCCAGGCATTTAAACTTTTGAAGTATTTAAATTTTCTAAATTTAAAAATGAAAAGTTATATGATAAAATTAGATGTTCCTTTCTCCGCTTAATTGAGACTGATGAATCTGAAATTTAAAAAAAAAAACCACCTGAGTGGAAAAATTATTCTTAAACAGCATTTCCCCATGAATGTTCTGTTTTGATACCCAGGCAACATTTGGCTATGGTTTTTTCTTGATAAATGTACAATTAACTCCAGCTCCTGACATAACAATATTAATATCTGAAACCATGATGTTTCCATGGGCATGCTTGGTACCTAAGCAGGGTACCCATTTCATAAATAGTAAAGCAGCTCACACCCATCTCGCCTTCTTTCAACCCGTCTGACATACAAGCGAACTTTTGAAAAGAACCAAAGAATTCTAAAAGCTTTCATTTACAGTACAATATATATTGGGCTCAACTTAAAATTCTGTTTTTCCACTTCTTTAACTCCAGCTGTAGTTGCCTCCCTCTTTATGTGTATGGCAATCTGGAGCCACTCACACTGTTAGATGTCAGCTGAGGTAACATTTTATATTATTCAAACCTCCTTCTGCAATGACAAAAACACTTATTTAGAAGATTCTGAGAACCTGTTTCACAACACGCTCAAATATAGTGGGGGAAAAAGGAAGCCAAAGGCTTTTTACATCAATATTTGCAGGAATTATTCAGTGTATTTCAGACTCCACATCTTACAATTTTGATCACAGCAGATCATTTGCATAATGTCATCTTCCAAAAGTATAAATACAATTACAGTCAGATCTTAAAAACATCTAAGATCAGTAAAAGAAAAGAAAGGAATTGACGCCAATCTTACGGAGCAAAGTCATAATTTTGGCATTTCAATGCTTTCAAAACTTGCGGTGCTTGAAAAAACTTTATGGCAGATGGGATTCCCAAACTTAGTTTTCAAATGCTGAGGTTCATTTTAATTTTATTCACTCAAATGTTAAATCTTGGACAAACATTGTTAAAAAGATTAAATCAAATCAAGCATAGAAATTTCAACAGAAACACCTGTGCCATCTAGAGTAGTAACGTTTGAATGAATACATCCAGAGTAAAACCTATTATTAAAGCATTATAGATAACAAACGTTTAACCAAGGAGATAATCCTAAAGCAGTCCAACAGAAAGATAGGGTCAAGGGGAAAAAGCACTTAAATAGGAAAACAAGAATAATGCAGGATCACCCTGAATCTCCTCTGTCACAATGGAAATCTCAGAAGTAGCAGCAAGTCTGAGAACACAATAAGAACAGGTGAAATGAACTTGCACTCTCCTGGCTTCCAGCAGTTTGCAGTTCAGGCTTTTCTGAGCCGGGTATGGCATCTTCCTATTTAAAGATCCCCACTGGATTATTTTTCTTTCATTGCATCTCCCAGTCACTTTTTACACATGTAAAGTTTTAGGACCCTCAACACCTGCAGACAGACATTCTGTACCATATTGTATTGTATGAAGAATAAGCTCCTTTGCATCAACCTCCTGCTAATTTCATTTGGTGCCCTCTGAGTATTTTGAAAGATCAGTTAGATTTAGGCTAAAATGAAGTTGTGAACACAAGATTAACTGTTCATCATGGGGCTATTTATTCATGTGTTATCCTAACATTTAAAACTCTGTAAATGAAAATTTGTGTATTTTGTAGGGTGATTTAATTAAAGCTTAAGGTTACAGAAAGAGGAATAAAGAAACACTAGTAAAGAAATGCTGAAGAAAGCCATAGAGAAATGGAGACATGGACATGCTGTCTCGTACACCACTCCTGCTAGTCCTGTAGGATCCTAGTCTAGAACTTTTCCTCTCATGGCTTGCAGACATCTAAGAGCCTATAGGCTGCTTCTACAGCCTTGGGAAGAGCTAATTAAGAGGACCAAGTCTCATCAAAATCTTTAAATCTATTATGCAGAGATTCATTTCTCTTAGAAAATCTAACCTGTGACTTGAAAAAGACTAAAAACCCCATTCCAGTCAAGGCAGAGCAGACAACTGTGTAGAGGAAATAGACATTAATCTTGTTGAGTTACTAATGAGAAATATTGTACATAATTTTTTAAAAAATAATGGCTAAAAGACTTTTTTTTTTTCCAGAACGAGACAAACTTTCACAAATCAGGCTGCACAATGGACCTTCCCTAATGTCAGGAAATTCACAAGGATGGTAATGATTTCCTTTCCATTTTGCTGCAGGTCCCCTTTTGCTCTGACAGATGGTCAGCCCCTGGACAATACTTGAGAACCAATGTGAATTTAAGCTTCAAAGCAAGGTAGGCAGAGCAAGAGAAACAAGCTCAAGGCTAAAGGTATTGCCAGTTCCACTGGATACCTTCTCAACTTCACCATTACAAGCAGAGTCAAGTGGCTCTTTTAGAAGAGTTTCTTTTCCAAAGCAACACTGGCATGAATGAAAGGAGAAATAAGAATGTCCGAGTCAATCTAAGTTAATTACCTTCTAAAGAGCTTCAGGATATTTAAACTATTAAGATAAAATGTATCCCTTTTCATTAAAATAAAAATCTAATGTCCTTGTTTCCAAGGATCTCTGATGGGAATGGGAGTTTGGCAGTAGTTCTGTAGCTGTCAGCCAAATCATCAGGCAGAGAATGTTACTTTAATAAAGGATAAATGGCAACAGATTTAAAGTCAGCAGGTATGTAACCTGGGGACAGAGAGGCATTAATTAAATCAGTAAAGGCAGGCAGCAGCTCGAGAGGAAAAACCTAAACAAGAATTTGGAAAGCACTGATAAGACTTGGTTTTCCCTCTGCATAGCTTTTGCCTCCAGAAATACAGCCCTTAAGATGCAAAAAAAGCTGTGAAACGAGCTATCAGAACCCTTGTCAATCACTGGACAAGCTGTATCATGGTCAAAAGGTACTTCCAGGGCCTGCAGGAAAAGAACGGAATTAACCTACGATGTGCATTTATCAGTGAATAACTGCAGATTTGATTATTGTAGCAAAGAGGCTTAAACAGAAGGGAGAGAGTGATAATGGATCAGTTAAAGATTATAATTCTTACTCCATTTTCATTTCAAAGACCATTTTATTGTTTCAGTGGCATTTGCTAATTTGCATGGTACGGGAGACTTTTTGTGTTACGGGGGAAGGGGAGACAATTCTGCAAATTGTTTATTGAAACCATAACAGGTGGTGCTCTTTTTAATTCCAAATTCAGGGGGGTTAAAAGTTCCATTGGCAGAGGTGCACATTTATCCCTGGAGATGCCTGTTCCCCTTTGAGGAAGGTGCAATACAGAATGAGAGAATAATAGCCTAGACTCAAAAGAAATCTGATAGTTGTAGATTTTATTAAATTTTTTGTAAAAACAAAGCTAAAGAAAGTCTTAGGAGTGCAAAAAGTGTGTGTGTATATGTATAATATTTATGCACTTTGTGTGGAAAATACTTGTTTTACCTGTGGAAATAATATTTAAAATCCACCAAACTATCAGTTGTCTGGAGTCTTTGTTATTGGTCTGAGCAAGAAGAACTCATACACAAGAATTAACTTCCAGCTTCGGTCTATGTAGTCTATACTTAATCAGTTCAATTTGGAGGCAAATTAAACACATCAGTACTCATTCTCTGGACATAAATCTGTCACCTTACTATCAGGTGGGAAAGTGTTTTCTGTCTGATTAATCAATAGGGAAGATGAATCCTGTCACCTCCTTTGCTGAAGTGAAATTAAATTAAGGTGTTGGTTAAATGGAAAATACATGGTTGATGTTAAAATGTGCTCTACAGATCCAAAAACACAGCCTGGAGCAGGAGTTCGTGTTTCTATTTCTACATAGTTTTATTATATGAATGTAACACTTTGAAAGGATCTGGCTTCATATCAACTTTCAGCAAAGCAAGAGTAACACAAGATTGTTCCACTCTTTAGAAATGAGGTGGAACAAAGAGAACATGGAATGCAGTGCTCCAGTAGTCAGAGAAATGTAACATTAGAGAAAAAGTAAATAGTGATTTATAACACAGCAGCTGAAAATAAAATCTGGTTTTCAAAGGTTACTATGGCAGATTTGTTTAATTACCAGTAATAGATAAAATACGCAACCGGTTTTCAAAACATTGTGTCTGACATTGTTAGTAGGTGACCACGTCCTAATCTGCATTCTTGGTGAAACTGAAGCCAGCCCAGAGCCCTAATCAAGAACGGGGTCCTGTTCCCCAGTTTTCTGAAGAGCTGGAATAGGGGGCAATGGGCAGATCAGCAAAGGAAAGAGCTACCTCAGAGTGGCTACTGCAACCACCTCAAAATACCAAAGAGGTGACAGATTTCCACAAGAAACATTTTCTTAGATGTTTGCAGCTGTTCAAATGAGAGATATTTTCCATTTGCTTCTCCTTATCTTAATATGCAGCCAAAAGAAGATTTTTTTCATAATGTCACTTTTCTATAAAGCCCTCGAACTGAGGGAGAACTTCTATGCTTCAGTTATTTAATTTCTTCATGAAATATTTTGCATTTCATAACTTCTCCCCCCTCCCCAAATTACCCCAAGCAAAATCAGCATAAAAAGTCATGTTTGGGAAAGGTATTTCAAATTATTTGCACTGCTCTGAAAACCTAGCTGAATAATGACATTCACTTAGTTAGGCTTTGATGCCAGGAGTCTAAAAGAGCTTTCTCACCAGTAGAAACCTTCTATTGGTGAAGCGTTTACCTAGAGAAAACTAGATCAAAACAATCCCAAGTGCTAATTATGTTCTGCATATGAAGGCACTCCACCTTCATAAGCACAAATAACGAATGGACAGATTTTTTAATAAACAACTTCTCTAACAGGAAATTAGAAATGTACATCCCTACTGAAGAGAAAATAGCAGCAGAGCTCATTTTTAATTCGCTGAAAACAATGCAGCAGTTTAGTCAGAATAGAAGGACAGATCAGTTACAGGGGACTTGTGCATTAGTGGCAAACCTGATCTGCATGGGCTTGTTGTACAGATCTCTCCAGAGCCCAAGTCAGAGGAAACACGATGTGACAAAATAGAAGGGCTGCAAATGAAAAAACTGAAAACATTTGTGAAAAGGCTCAGTACACTAGCAGCAGACTAATCAATCACCTGGTAAGTATGTGATCAACACACATGGGAATTCCCAGTGCAATAATAATAACAACAGGTAGATAAATTGTGTGATACAATTTTGCTGGTTCTGCTGCTACCAGTGGAAAGCAGCCATTCATTCTGGGGATGACAGTTATACCCTCTGGCCATTACCACTAATTAAATCCCTATCTTTCCTATTCCATTTTTCCCCAGATATAGATGCGATCAAAGATAGAACAATATAAGGAAGGAACAGGAAACTAGATTTAGGTAATAATTTTAAAAGCAAAGTGAGATAGCCTGAGATATTAATTCCCTCCCCCTGGAACACAAAGCATGCTTCTGGAAGGAAGGCAGGTGCAGCAGTGTGCGAGGTGATGTGTGTATGGCCATAACATTGTAATCAAAATCTTGTGCCTTTCACAACTCCTAAAACTGCTAGAAAAACACAGAGCACACATACAAATAGGAATAGCTCATGGATATGCTCATGTTTTCTACGATGTGGTTACAGCACTGGTGGGTAAGGAAAGAGCATCTGATGTCATCTACCTGGACTTGTGCCAAGCATTTGACAATGTCCCACAAGAGAACCTTGTCTGTGGAGTGGGCAGACATGGATTTGATGGGGGGTCATTTGGAGAAGGAAGTGGCTGGATGGTCTCGCTCAGACTTGAGGACAACAGCTCACTGTCCAAGTGGAGGGCAGGGACAGGCAGCTTTGCTCAGGATCCGTGCTGGAACCGGCACTGTTTAACACCTCTGTTGGTGACATGGACAGCGGGGGTGAGTGGGGAAGGTGTCAGAAGGAAAAATACTGGAAGGGGTTGGAACAAGATTATTTTTAGGGTCCTTCCAACCCAAACCATTCTATTAACCAGTGATTATGGCATTTCTCTACGATTTACTCATTTTTCTGAAAGATATTTCAGATTTTACCTCCTCATTAATGAACTTTGCCAAACCAATGGCTCAGCAGATCTTTGTGTCAGGGTCCAACAGGGAGTTTGTCCATCACGAAGACAGTCTGTTTGCTTCAGCCTCATGGGTCTGATCCAGTACAATTAGTGAGGCTTAAGGAAGAGGGGCAGTCTTTGACTCCTGAAGCATTTTAAAATAATGGCTCATTATCTTTTCTAACCTGTAATACCACATGTTATATTTTAATGTGGAGACCTATCTTTCTGCCTACTCCTTTGAGGAACAGAATGATGGCTTCTATCCATTCTTAACATGTTTTTTCTTTGAAAACAAAATCAAAAAAACCATGCAAAAGCTCCTCACTGTGCAAGCATGCAAAATGTAGAAAATTAATATAAGAACACAGAGCTCCAAATTAAAAGCGGGGCTGCAGATCACCAGTGCAACTTAAAAAGGGAAATAAAACATCCAGTTCTTAAGGAGTAACTGAATCCCACACCTTAGTCATATTAACCAGCATCCTAATGTCCTGGCATCCTTTGTTGGGCTAGATCCTGGAGCCCAGATTTAGCAGAATACACTTCCTTGAGCCTAAGCAAAATGAACAAGGCACATTCTAACTGCAGATGCTTGTTGCTGTGCTGGGTGCCAAAAAGCAGGGTCTGAAAAATAGGAAAAGGCCTTCCTTACACAACAGTCCTCTGTCTGCAGCTCTTTGATCACTCATATCTTTCCCCAGTTGTTCTGTAAGTACTGACATATCCTTGGAGGAATTTTGCAGCTTAAGACATTACTGCCCCAAGCTGTCAACCTCAACCTTTCCACAGAGGTCGCTCCCAAGCGCAGCTTAACAGGAGATGCCAACCTGTCACCAGAGAAAGGCGAGATGTGAGCACACCCTGCCCGGTCAATGCTTGCATGGGCACATTAACCTATGGCATGGGAGATGGGGGCACAATGCCAGAAACTGCTGCAGAAACATTCCTCAGAGGATCTCTGCATCCTAAGCAGCAGCCTTATCACAAAAGGGGATTTAAAGCATTTCAGCTTCGGTACAGCAAGTTATTATACCTACAAGCAACGTGGCTGAAATGAGAGTGACTACATATGTATATAGAAGAAGATACATGCTTAAGTACTTTGCTGAATTGGGGTTTGATACCTTATATATTGATATTTCTGCAGCAATCAATGGGAAAAAAGCTAGAACATACCAGCACAGCTCCCCTGGGAGCCTGCATTAGCTGAAACAATCATGGAGTTCACACATGGTTTCTGTTTCTAACGAGGCATGCCAACTAAACACAGAATAAAGGGATGCAAACCCTGGTATTTCCAGGTATAAAATAATCAGTCTCGGGACTAAAAGCAGTATTATCCTGAGAGCTGAACACCCAATAGCTCTCAAGAGGCATCTTGTACTTGGTGACAGCTATGGCCACAAGGGACACATGTACAGCAGGTCTGACCCACTACAGGAGCTCCTGTGCTCTGTTTCTGTAAGGGACATGTTTAATATATGGTTTCATAATTCCTATTAGAGTGATTAATGCTGGGAGGAGTTCAGACTGCTGGAAGACAGAAGGTTTGTCTAGATGCAGCTATTAATAATCACCCTTTGTTAACTTGGTGCAACACTCCCGGGGCAGAAACGCACACGAAAACAGGGCTCAGGAGCTGGCCAGAAACGTTCCTGCAGGATGGGCAAAAACTGGGCAGGTGAGCATGGCGCTGGCACAGGGAGCTATCCCAGACTCAATTCCCTGCTGCAAGGGAATACATTCCGGTATTTCCAGGAGTAGTTACAATACCTATAGCTTTTAAGACATCCATTTAGTATTTTTCATTACCCTGCAGTGACAGCAGCAATAATTTATTCTGAAAGAAATAATGCCTGAGGAGCTGTAAAACTACACTGAGGTTTTATTGATGCTCAGCATGAGTGTTATGATACATATCTATATAGGTACATATCTATGCATATATTCAAAAAGATATCAATCTGCAATGCAGATTTCAGAAAATGCAGAACTGAAAGATAAATTAAAGTGCACCTAAATTTACTCCCATCCTGAAAGAAGTAAAATGTAAACATATTATTAAAGGATGGATTAGCATGTCTAATTCCATGGAAATTAGAATATAGATAAAAATTTAAAACTGTAATTAAAAGAATGAAGAGAGAACATTAATAGGATGAATTATACACTCTAATGCAAAATGGTATGTAAAATTGTAGGCCTGTTTTCAAAATTAGGCAATGAGGAAAAAAGATACAGTCTGTTCCTAGGAAAAGATTGGTAATAAGCAGTTAAGAGTTATCATACAAAAACCGGTGATAGGTTCTAAAACTTGCTAGATGTCTTTATTATTCACAGGTATGTAGAAGGTTTTCCATTCTGTGTTTTACACAAAGAATGAAAGGGAGTAATTTTTTTTTTTTGTCACAAATGCAGCTAAATAGATTGAAAATTACGATTTTTGTAGTTCTCTGGCTACAGATTAAAACTGCATTTTATTACCCATTTTAGTCAAAGCATCTCAGAGAATTTCCATCTCTAACTATAAAAGAAAACAGTTTTCAATTTTGAGTTAGAAGTGCAGATATTCCTCTGTTTCTTCATGGAGTATTTCTTGGCTGAATTTCGATTTCAGTTTAGATTATGATAAAAAGTTGTCATGTTATAGAATAGTTTGGTTAAGAGCTGTCTAAATCAATCAAAGGTGAATAAAAAAATACCAAGGACTTTTCTGTCCCTGATGCTAATGTAGAAGGGCACCTCCTGAGCAGAATCATCAGCTACAGGTCCTAAAATACTTAAATCTTTATATCTTAAACTGATGTATAAACTCATTTCCATGGTAACTTTGTTTGGCATTTCACAAAGCTCTAGCCCTGGAATTTCACTGTTGTACCCAACATATGATGAAAACCTGCCTCTGGAGTCACTGTCTACACAATGAGTTGCAAGAGTTGTATTTTGCGTATTTACAGGTGCAAGATCTATGAGATTAATATCCTTTCTCTACTTTGCAATTCTCTGCTTTCTTCAGTTTTGTTTCTCTGCTGATTGCTTTTAATCAAGATTTCATTTTTAACTAAACAGACATATTCAAGTGATTCCTACAGTAATTGAACTTTCTGCAGTACAATAAAATTCCTTCTGTGTGTCAGGTTGGTTTTCTTGCTGCTGAGCAAAGAAAATATGTTCTGATCATTATCTAGTTAACTCCATTTAACTCCAGCTAAAAGAGCACGCTGCTCATATAGACAGGTATGTTCACAACTATGTCTACAACCTCCGTTTTGGAATCACTTTTGGGAATCATTAGAAAGGACAAACCCAACAGAAATGCACATGTGCTTACACACCCAATCCACAGACAGGAGGGAGGTGGGAAACAAGCTATGATTTCAACCGCTGCAGCCAAATCATATTCACTCGCCATGCTCAGGAAGCAGAATCCATTTTGTGATTTGATAACAATTTACTTTATGGAGAAAAATGACTGCTTTACTGTACAAACTAAAAATAAAATGTTTATTTATAAAAATAAAGGTGTTTGGTTTACTTTTAACCCGCTGAAGGAATAACTTCTGGTAAATCTTTTACTCTTTACTACTTTGTTCCTAATAGATTTTTCTAGCAATAACAGTTTACATGGATGATTCAAGAGATATTTCAAAGATAAAATACAGCTGAAACCTCATAATTTAGAGGTCATAACTAGATCTCATCAACTAGAATCAAAGTTCTTATCACTGCATGTTCACTGTCCTCCAAGGCACATTATTTCAACAGCTATTTCCTAGGTACAACTTCTTCCAACAGATTGTGGAAATCACTGGATTTATGAGCCCAAAACCCAAGTAATTGTTCTTAGATGTAAGACAGTTTTTGGGGAGGTGTCCTGACACGCAACCCACTAAGAGTGAAATCCTCAAGAGCAGCCTTCGGGTCAGAGAGACGCTCCGGGTGAAGGGAGTGCAGAAACTCCCACGGTTGGGTGCCGGGATTGCCGTGGCTGCAGGGGGACCGGTGTCATTTGGAGAAGCTCAGGGGATGACGACCTCAGCACAGGAGCTGCAGGATCAAAGCTGTGCCTTCGGGCCAGGACCAATGAACCCATTTCATGGATGACTTGAATCAAACTTTGATGCAGAAGTGAATCATTAGCTCAGTCTCCCTGTGGCACCAGGATTTGTCAGCTGCCTCAGACAGACCACAGGATCATTCAAGGCTGGGACTTTGAGAAGATCTAGTCCAGCTTCCTGTTCCAAACTTCCTTCTACTCCTCTTTCCACACCTTATATACAACATACAAACACATTTCATAACCGTATGCTCTAAGCAAAACCAGGTCAAAAAGGAGATCATATTTAAGGACACTGTTTTGCTCTGGGTTAAGGAAAAAGCAGACCTGCTGTCTTACGAAAAAGAAAAAAAACGACCAAACATCTGAGGCAAAATAACATGGAGCATAAAGCATTAACTTTAAAGCCATGCTGGCTTTTCTGCTAGCAATGAAAGTGCACGTAAGAGTTAACATTAAAAATGAAAATGAAATAAATATGCTCTCTAATGAACTAATATACGTGGGTAAGGTAACATCTGCTACTTTGTTTATAACAAATGTGTCAAGCATTAGATATGCCAGCATTCATGCTCATGTTCTGATGGAAGTTGGAGAATTTACTTTATTTGCCCAGCAGAAAATGGAAGAGTTTATGTCACGGCAAAGTAATGTCAGACCTGAGAGCGCTGGGACAGAAAGGCAGAATTTTCTTCTGAAGCAAAGAGAGAGCCCATCCAGTGACTGTGGTTAGCTGGGAACCGCAGAAAAGGCATCTTAACTGATTTAGGAACAAACAAAGAAGATATTTTTAAGAAGTTCCACTACTGACCTACTTTCTATCTCTAAACAAGATTCTAAGTAAGGAGTGATTAGTAAACTGCACTAGGTCAGGATAATCCTGGGAGATTTTGTGACCCTGCTGCTTCCTTTGTATTTGTCTTCCCCTACCAGGTAACGCTAACAGGGAAATCCCAGCCTTTCTCAAGGCAGTCCAGACCTGCTCACAGAGAACATGGCTGGTACTCCCTACTGCTTCACAAGCATCCTCTATTCCTTTACAGAAAGTCTTGGCACTGATGATTTGTTAGTGCCCACCTTAGACAGTAAACAAGAAGATTCTACACCACAGATTCCCTATTTCCCTACAGAGGCAAGTGAGATGTAGAGCCTAAAACCTGAAAGGTGCCCTCAAAAGGAGTCATGGGTTGATCTAATGCCCCATTTCTTCTGTAACTATGCAAACCGTTCACAGACATTTCTTCGGTGCAATGGATAACAAACCTTGAAAGCTTACTACATCTAAATAAAACATTTAACAAGAAACTAGACTAATTCCTCCATTTTGTTTGTAAAGTTCAACAGTTCATGTTAACTGAAAAATACTTTTTAATTTGCCTACAGTTCACAAAACAGAAGGTTGTTAAATAATAGAAACCCAGAACCTTAGGAGTCAATAAAACCCCCAAGATTTCCATCCACTTGTTTGGATTCTTTTATGATAAATCATGTCTCAGGATTACTAATAGGGAGTAATTTTTGCTTCTTTGTTTAAGCTGTTTTCACACTAAATATTTCAGCTGTTTTACTGTTAAAACTTTAAAAAGTTTTTTTGGTTGGTTGGTTTTTTAACATTGCTGTCTCACTTTGGGTAGTCACAAAAACATAACTCACTGTAATAACCTATCAATACCACATTTACTTATTATTGAAGCACTTTTCTATGAAAATACGGTATTAAAATATGTAAATATGCTAAAATTGCTGTGCCTGTAGCATATTCCAAGGGTATTGAAGGCTCTCTGGTGGCAGGAGAACGAGGAGGTCACAGGCAGTAGAAATTGCTGTTTAAGAAGTTTCTTATCCCAGCTCAGAATTTTACCTGGAATAGGTGATTTCCACTCATCAACCCCGTTCTCACTTCTTGGGAACTTGAGCCTCCACTGCTTTACTGACAGTCTTTTCAAGTTAATACTGGAAATGCCTACAAGCTCCCAGTCACTGCCATTATGCTGTACTTCAGCTCAGATTCTGCAGGGAATTTTGTAATCAGTGGTGTTTTCAGAACACCGAATCGAAATTTTTCTGACAAAATATACCTAAGGAAAGATAACTCAAATTATTTCAAATATGCTGACGGTATTAGAATACAGAATTCCTCTACATCTAAGCTGCACATGGAAACTATTTTCATACGAAAATATGTTCTCTTGATAAAGGTTTAACTGAATATTTGTTATTTTCCAAGCTCTATTTAGACACCAGAAAATAACAATAATAGATCAGATAAATTTATTCCATTTTACATAGTGTATACATTATTTTATGTTCTTAATTTTTATTATATATTAAAGTGGTTAAAATTCATTACCCTTCTTTTTCCTCTTACTTCCCCAGCACCATGCTTTTAGTAATTAAACCCACCAACTTCTCTTCCTTTTGACTTCAAGCTGTCTGAGAGACCAACAGGATGTAACAGAGCACCACATTCCTCCTCGTCCTGCTAATTTGACAGGAGCACCCTATGAGATGTTTATACCCTTCTGTACAAGTACATCCCTATTGTAAAAGCTTTTCTTCATTTTGTGAGTATTTTCAGATATGATCAAATCTTTCATTTTAAGTATCTGGGCTTGGCAGGCCTGCTCATTTCTTCTGATTTTTGTTGGTGTTCACTGGAACTTCCCATAGGATCCTCAGGAACCATCAGCAACATTAAATGGTTTGAATTTAAATACCTATATTGGAGTACGGTTTCTGAATGCTTTCACGTATTCTTCAGATGTAGCAAATCCCCCCTCTCCCTTTATAATAATTCAATTTATTGGCAAGAATACCCTTTTCTACTTAAAATGTTTATCTCTTATCTGCCACATATGAAGTCGCAGCCCCACAGCTCCCACTGATGTATTTAGTGTAGGCTTCCATAATCATACATAACCCAGCCTTAGCAATTAGTACCGAAATCTCTTTAATAGTCCCAGCAGTTCTGCAGATATCACCATTCTTCTAATCTCCAAACATTAATAAAAACTTAAACAACTTGAAACAAAAAAAATATGTTGATTATAAGAGAAAACCTGTAGTAATAGCAATTTATCACATATCTCCAGGAATCTTATTAAATCATTTATGCTGCTGTCCGTAGCAATTTAACATCAAATTGTACCCAAATAAACTAGTCCAGGAAGTTTGTTACAACACAAGGACTTTCAGGCAGCACTTCCCTTGAATTTAAAACAACTTTGCAAACAAATAGCATTGGATTTTTGCTTTGCATACTAAGATAATCCACACTAAGGGTGAGGAAAACAAAACATAATTACAGCTATAGTCACCCCTTTCCTTCCTGTGCTGTCAAAGGCAGAGAGATTCCAGAACACTCCTGTCTTTGTTGCTGAAGTAAATCAGAACATGTTGGCACTGTGATCATTTCCTTCCAAGGTCAGTGAACAGGAGTTAAAGGGACAAGGCTAAATTTCACAGATAGCAGAATAATTTGATGAGTTTTCGAGATGCAGGTGGAATGGCTGTCCAGCTGTCACCTTCCCTCTACTTCTGCACAAAGAAATGGGAATTCATTTCTAAAATCTTGTCCAGCACTACAGACCATGTACAGACAGAACTCGGTTCACAAACTATTTCAAAGGAGAAACACAAGATGTCTCACGCATCGTAAGTGCAAACACTGCATTAACACTCAAGAAAGCTACCAGAAAGTTGTTCAAAAGTTTAAATCATTTAACATAAGATATTTAGGTGTTAAAACAAAATCAGACTGCTGTGGATCATCTATAAACTGTATTTTGAAAATACTAGATCAGAATGAATTAAAATATTATTGCATAAAATAAAAATAAGATAAGAAATAATATTTTTATGGTTCTATGTTATAGTTTTAGAAATTATCCACTAATGCTCCTCCTCAACTTGAAAAGGAGGACATATCAATGAGAAAATTGTAGGAGTGATAGACTATGGCTTTAAAACAATTATCTAACTATAGATGTCAGCAGAGACTCTCATTATTATTATAAAACCATTCAAAAAGACATTTTAAGCTCTGATTCAGGAAAATCCTCTGATATTCAGCATATCATTTCGTAGGTTCCAAATATTTAATGGGGATGCCTTTCCCAATCCTCTGCTGCATTTTCACTTAAAGTTCTCAGAATAACATGCCTAACCCGTATTTTCTGTGAATGTCTCCATCAATATCCAATAGGCTTGGGTGATCTGCAGCTGGTTAGCCATCAAGTTTTAATTGCCATTTGGCAGAAACAGAAATTTGCTGGTTTATGCTAGGACTGCTGCATTAAAATCATTTTTAGACTCACTTCAGTGATCATTTGAAAGGATGAAAAATACCAAAGCCCTGTGGTGAGTGTCCATGTACCTCTCTAGTGAATTATTTCATAAAATCTGGAGGGGATGGAGGGGTGGAAGTCAGTCAGGGTATCACTGGAATGAATGATCCTTGAACAGCTCTGAGGACACTTGCAAATATTCCAATACACTGGACTGCAGAGTGAGGAATGTGTTTGTTTCATTTGTACTGCCTTGAAGATTGCAGAGGTAATCTGGCATTGTAACTGCAGATTCAACACAGACACTGAAGTTTACTGCATCAACACGACGCTTGTGAAATGTTAGGTAAAAACACAACGAAAACATCTGCATAGAAGCACATCAGAGTCAACTGGCAGTCAAGTCTGGCAGAAGTCTATCACCTAGTGACAGCTTCCTTTTCTCTCAGCTGTTAGGATGGTATAAAGAGAAATGAGAGAAACAAGCCGTGGGCTTCATTACTCTAAGAAGAAAATGGTTCCCAAGACAAAAATGATCAGCACATTGAAGTATTTTGATATAACAATCAAAAAGTCATAAACACTTTACAATGTTTTGAGGCCGTTCAAGTTAGCTGAGTCTATATTCGATTAAAAACCAAACTTGTACAAAAAGCAACTCAGTATTAGGGGCAGAGAATATTTGCTGGAAGTGTAAAAGAAAGATATAGGAGTTAGATTTCAGTCCTAAATCAACCACTGCCAGGTTAGAGGAAGGGAGATTTGTCTGGTGTAAAAGAACTGTAATTGCAGTGCCCTCCTTTGAGTTCTGTGTTTATGTCCCTAAAACACAACTGTAATGCTTGGATATCTTAGTCACTTGGTATTTGGGAACACTGCAGATGTCAAGAGAAAATGTCATTGTAAGGAACACCATAGCCAGCATATGAACATCATTACTTGGAGGTAACACGCACAGTGGGAAATCTTAACTGTTGGGAATCAGAACAGTGCAAAGACTTGAGAAATGAATCACTCTTGTCAATGCTTTCTATTGTCTAGGAAAAAAACCCTCATATCTCTCTTCTTTACAGTTTAATTTCTCTTTTGTTGACTTCCACTTACTGATGCAGCTGAAAAAAGCTACACAAACCAGTGGCTTGATGCCTTCACTGTAGAGCGTTTGCTAAGGTAAGGAAACCAGAACAAAAAAAACCCTGTCTGCGAAGTTAGCAGGTAATATCTTATGAAAGGAGACGTCCTTGCAGGAGATCTAGTGGCTTTTATAAACCAGCCAGGCAGCTGCACAGTGTGGGCCCATTAAGACTGCATAATGATGTTTAGATGAGCTACAATATGGAGAGCTCCAGATAGTTTTGAATTTATTTCCAACATGAGATGGGTGAAACAAGCCAAAAAGAGAAAGCGATTACACAGAACATGTGGGTTTGCTGTTTAATTTATGAAGTAATTCCTTCTGAGAACAAACATGTAAGCACTGAAGAATTCTCTGTTCTGAGTCTTGTAAAGACTGAACTCTAGCCTGCAAAACGGTGATGTAAGGATTCTGCAGGTGCAAAAGCCTCCGAAAGGTTTCCATGTGAAGCTTACAGTTCAGATAACCTCTCAAAAAAAAGGGCTTTGGAAAATACTTCCTCAAAAGGAATTTCTTGCTTGGGAAAATTGAAAACATTTTCACAAAATAAAGTTAAGTAGGACTTCTGTGAGATAACAGAGTCTACAAAGATTCAGGTATTAGTCACTGGTTTGGGCAAACTCTTGCTTAAAAAAACCCCAATGTCTCCACACATTTCATTACTCACAGGAACATTGCGAGGACACTTTGGGACTGATACTCAAAAATATGTATTTCCAGTTTATAGTTCAATCCAAGTGAGATTTCTGCACACTGCAAGTGATTTCAGTAGTAACTGACTACCCACACGTGTCCTACTCCAACGTTCCAGCATGGAACAAGGTGCCATAGTAGAATTAAGTAATAACTTGGGTTTGAATCCTTTAAAATAACACTTGTCAAAGCATTCAAGTTGTTTTTACCATAATTTACCTTGTTCTCACTTTAATTATCTTCCCTTGGTGTTTTCTAATAAGACAGACATCGTAGTGACATTGTTGAGACCTTAGCAAGGTTCCCTCAAGCAAGAGGAACATGAGGAGAGAAATCCGTTTAGTGCATGGGCGAATTCCTGAAGAGTCCCTGTGGAACCTTGCATCATAGACTTAATTCTATTTTTTTTCCCTTCACCTTGTTAAGTACATGCCCTACAAGTGCTTGAATACGTTCAGGGGAAGAAGGGGAAAGAAAGAAGAAATTATGACAATGCAGAGGCAATTAGTTTCTGATTACCACATATAATACGTAAGAGAAGGAGGCAAGGGTCAGGCAGACAATATTGGAAGTAATTTAGAACTTGCTACATTATAAAAAATCAGAAAACCTATCTGGTTAAATCAAAGCCCTATATCAAAGGGAAATTATATAGTCATATACATTTAAAATAATTTTTTATTATAGTAATCCTCATGCCTCTGAAAACTGAGAATTTTCTGCATTTCTTGAGGACATAACTAAATTACAGACCTTTCTTTTAAATCTAAAGCCAAAGTGTAAATTCAGTTCAGTTCCAATGAAGGAATCAAAACATTTTTCATTTTTATATTTCATTATCTTGATCTCTTAGCCTTGCCCTGAAGCATTGCCAAAAAATATTCAGCCTTGGTAACAGAATTCTATTCACTCTAAATGATGATAAAATTCATCAGCAAGCTTTGCTCTTGGTGTGGACACAAAAACTTCCACTGGTCATTTTTTCTGGGTGCATAAAAACACTTTCTATCAGCTCATAGCACATTCATTCACGCCTTGTTCAATACGACATTTGTCTGTAAAGATAATATATGAACTATTTAAATTTAGCCAATGTGATTTTAGAAAGATACTGCCTTTGTACTCCACAAAGTGCCACTGCACCCCACAAGAGTTTTCAGACTCAAATTTCCAGCACAGCACTTGAAGATCTTAGAAAAGCTAACTACTTTAAGTGTCTGAATATGAAGGACATTGATTAAATTGCATAAAACGATGTAGTTGGTTTAACTCAGAATTTAAATAACTCATTTCATGTGTCTTAATTCACCTTGACTGTAATTTAGATCAAACCAAATTGAGACCACTTTAATGATGAGTAAGGTTGTCTGTACAGAGATTAAGTGTTGTTTAAGCTGCTGCAAAGAACTCAGTGCTTGCATCGCCATTCTTGCAGGACATGCTGACATAGCAGATGCTCATCAGGGGCAAAACCACTGTCAGAAATGGCCACGTCCCTCTGACATCTTTTGCCCAAGCCACTGTACTTGTCCCCTACACTGCAGTTTGTCACAGGGTTGAAATGATTCAAAGTGAAAATAACTTTCTGGAGCAAAGTTGCTGCCAAGAGCAAGACATGACACCACCTCTGAGCCGGCAGTCGCACAGCACAGCCAGACGAGCTCAGCTGACCATCCACTGCATTTCCTTCTCTGCACTGACTGGCTTTTTCCAGTTTATGTTATCCCCTTCCCTTCTGCTGACAACTTTCTCATTTCACTCAGTACACCCCTGAGACGTATTGGGAAACAGAGGAAATGCTACCCTGTTGGGCTCACCCGTGTTTAACCACAGCTACACCACAAGCTGCTGTGCTGCTGATTTGAGCCATTTTTAGCACATGTGATGACTGAAAAAAGCATCCAGGGTATGATGCTCTTGAAACACACTGAATTGTCTGAACAAAACCACCTGTGGTTGCTCTTAGTGTTACAATTCTTCGGTGCTTTCAAATCCATACAGTTGAGGACCCTTTTACATATAAAGTACTCATGACATTATAACATGTAACTGCCAAAGATGCTTCAAAGGTCTGTTCAAACCCATTTTTCTTTGAACTGGTGTGCCTGCTAAAGTGCATTGTGATTTTAGCTCACAGCTTCGTGTGGAGGACAAAATATATAGAAGACATCATGCTTGCCAGATAATGGGCTCCTGACAAGAGCTAAAGGAGTTGGCTCAAAAACAGATGGGAAATACAAATGCTAAGCTTTGATTTCTGTTGGAATAGGTACAGGAACTGATCTACATTCATAGTAACCTCTTCACTTTCATCTCACAAAATATTCTACTATGCAGGAAAATTCTATATTCTGCCTCATCTTGTTTTCATATTTGAAATCTGATCAAGAGCAGTGAGATTATGCTGATACTTTTGGTGCATGTTGGACGAACTTCAGGGATTTATGTGTTATATATATTGCTAGAGTTGCCTTCACACCTAAATTGAAGAGATTTTTTTCATACAAACTTGGAGGTAAAAGTAACTCTAGCAATATACAGAGTAACTCTAGCAATGTTCACATGAATGCCTGAAGGTTTATCCCACGCAATTTTAGACCAGACACAAAAGTACTTACTTTATGGGAAGCTACAAGCTCGCATCAAGGCCAAGCATTTTCTTTAAGTTTAAATGAGTACCAAACTGTCTGTGCTATGCAGAGGCACAGGAGGTGTTTATAGGCTGAATGTGAGGGGTCCTGCTTTAAGCAGAGAGCTGGAATGACCTGCAGAGGCCCTTTGCAGCCTATACTGCTCTGCAATTCTACAATTAGCCATAATTGATGGCAGTATGTAATTAGAAATCAGAAATGACATCTCTCAAAGAGCAACTACTCTGAGTTCACGATCATTCTGTTAATGCTAGTTCAAAACTTCAGGTAAAACACCACCCACTGAATCTCCACCTGTAGCTGCTCATGCTCTTTTTCTCCTGACGAATTCTGCCACATTCCCTGTGACACTGGGGATGGTCCAGTGACCCAGGAGCCTGTTTGTTCCACCATGCAAAGGAAGCCTCGTGGCTTGTCACAGATAACAGTGCCAGGTATAGAGTGCACAAATACAAACATTTACGAACACAAAGGAAAAACATCCAATGCTGCTGTGTTAGGTTTCTCCTTGTGCATGCCTAACATCAAAGGGTCAAACAGTATGCAAAGAACAGCACCACAATAAAAGGAATCTTTAGTATTTTCTGTATCAAAGTCACCATGATGCTGTATCTACATTCTTTACATGTAGCTTTTAAAACAAAGTGGTTTAAATCTGACACCCTACTTTGGCATCCTGCTCATGGAAAAGGAATTTTTAACCAAGCCCCTCCTTCAGGGGGATTTATTCCTCAGCAAGTACATGAAGATGGATATACCAGAGCTGCACCCAGACTGTAGTGCCAAAACCCAATAAGACTGTCTAGTGTGAGTGTAGATATAGACATGAAGAAGGCTCATTACATCTTTGGGGGTTTTCAGTTTGTTTGGTGAGGTTTCTTTGGAGTTGGTTTCTTTCTTCTGGGGGGTGGTTTGTTTGGGGGTTTTTCTGCAGGCATTGTCATGTACATGCCCACAGCTCACATTTTCCAGATATATAAATGTTTCCCTTTCCATTAGAAATTTTATTTTATGGGAGAACACACCTGAGGATAAAAGGGCAATAAGAAGTTTGAGGTTTTGTCATCTCTGCCAATACTGGTTCTTTATGAAGTACTAATAGTGCTCTCTAAATGCTTAATGTGCAATAAGCATCGGAGGAAACCTTAGGTTTCTCAAGTTTTCTAGGGTTTCTTCAGTTATTTTTGCTATATACTTCAGTCAAGTTGTGTTTGAGAATCCGTTTCCTGATCAGAAATCCAGGTATCTTTATAACAAAATAATAACAAGGAGAATACAACATAATTTAATTGCAAGAGAAAGACAATTCAGCTGAATTTCAAAATCTATTTCACATACTTTTCACATGAGCTCATTTCCAAACAACAATGTGCCAGTTTTTCCTGTTTGTTCCTCATTTCTCTGTCACCCATCAGAGTGAAATCATTAACAGACCAAAATCTAATCACATGGAAATTAAGGTCACTAAGAGGCATACAAAAGAAGCCACTCCTTCAAGCGAATACAAAGGGTTCTCATTTGCTAGGTTACCATGTTTGAAAAAGCTTATCACTTGCTCACAGAAAAAGTCCTAATTTGCATGAAAGAAGGATCTCAGCGTGCAGTGTTGGTAGCAAGGTTCCACAGCTGATCTCTGCAGCAAAGCTGCCACACAAGACCAGGACAAAATTTTATTTCGGCTGAGAGCTATATAAACCTAACTAACTGCAAACCTGAACATTATCTTATTTTATAAGAGCACACAATTCATTAACATCAAGATTCAGCAAATAACAGGAGAATTTGCTGCCCTCTTTGTACTGAAACGCCTCAACAGCAATGGGCTTCATCAGGAAAAACCCCGGATTCCCAAAGCGTGGGAATTCCTGTGTGGCTGTAATGTGCTTCAATTACCACTACTGCACATCTGGAGTAGCTTCACTGCAGTACAAAGTGGGTTCTCATCACTAGGAAAGTACAATTCTTTGTGCTGTTGTGTAGGGCTACATAAGAGGCAGTGAAAAGAAAGATCTGATAGTTAAGTTTGAAGTATTTTTAGTCAATTCAATAAAAATACTTTTCAGTCATGATACGTTAAAAAAAATATATAGCCTGCTTGGAAACAGAGATGGCAAATACCAAATGCCAAGCTGAGAGAGTTTCTAATTTAGATGTATTGACTTCTCCTTCCTGAGCATGGCAAGTCACTAGAAGTTTTGGAGAAGTTTATAGGTCCGTGCAAAAAACAGTTTGGTTTGTCACTCAAGGCTACACCTCAGACTGAGCCTCCTTATTTTGTACACCACCAGGAAATAGGAACAGACGAAACAACTGTATATTCTATAAAAGATAATTAACAAAACAGCACATTTACTGAGTGAGCTTAATTATAAAAATAAGTCTCTTTCAGTAACAGGTTTCTGTTTCCATCTCAAATAATCAGATTTGTAGATTAAGGCTGCTAGAAAATAAAGTTTCAATACACAGCATTCAAACACCAAAAGCGACATCATCCAAAAGAAACCTCAAGAGACATTGCCCTCTCCACTGCAGAAATGACTGTAGCACAATTCAGGCTGTTTGCCAGTGTAGGCCATCATGAAATTGGCAGAGAAGTGGCAGATCCTGACATTTTAAATGAGTTGAAAACAGAGAATGAGACTAATGAAGAGGTGGAATGTGGGCAATAAAAATGTACCCACATCACATATGCCAAGTAAACAGAAGAATGCCTGGTACCTCAAGCTTTGGTCTCGAGAATAAGGAAAATTTGCAAAAAATTAGCTGGTGTGTTCATTGCAATATGCAGCCTTAAGCCAGCAGCCAATTTCCTGGGATAAATAGAGGTTACTTACTGCTAAACCTAATTTAAACCAAACCAAACCCTATCTGGAACAGAACTAGATAAGCATGTGCATAAGGGAGATAGTTACAGAAGAAAAAGTGCAATATACTTGATGCTTACAGCATAGAGTCTGAGCAAGGGAAACATCCCTAAGGAAACTCAGAGCGTCCCTGACTCAGGAATTTGAGATTGAGTTTAGTCAGTCTCCTTAAAATGGAGAAAATACAGTAGCAGGACCCCAGGGTGTAAAAACAAACCAACACACAACTACATCAAGCACCACTGCCCCACCCCTTCCCCCATGCCATGCCCACATCAAACATGTCATCAGTGAGGGAAAAAACTACAGGAAATGCAATTGTATCACTGCTTGGGGAATGCAGAGCACCTTAATAACACATGGACAATCCCAGCTTCACATCCTTTTTGCTCTCAAGCCAATGTGCCCTTCACTAAACTGCTGGAGACGTGGGGCTGTCAGAGCACACTCATAGCCAGGACCAGGGGAATTCTTTTCTCTCACTCTGACCAGAGTAAACTCAGATCATCCAAACAGTCGAGGTGTGATTTTCATCCAGATTGCAACACTCCTGTTCTCCTCAAGGGCCTGCAACAGTGATTAGGCAGAAGCCCTCCTTATAGCAGAGTCCTGTATATTGAACATTAAAAATGTTTCCTCTAAGCAAAACAAGTGGGTTTGGGTTCTGGTTGTTTGCTTGGCATTTTAATTTGGTTTGGTTTTTTTTTTTTAATTGCTCCAGGTTCATCTGGCTGTACATTAATTTATGTTTTCAATTTCAGAAATGCACTGAACCTTCCTAGCATGTAACTTCTGGCAAAATAAGATGCCTTATCACCTCTTGGAAACAGGATTTTTGAATGCACCTGATGGAGTTTTTTGGGGTTGCTTGTGTTTGTTTTTTAAACTTGCATGCACATAAAAACTCCCAGAAAGTCACTCTATTGCTATGGAGCCTTACTTTCTTTTCTCTACCCTAAAGGGAATCAGCAAATTGCTTTCACATAGGGAGCTCCTATAAAGGAGAACAGTCTTTGTTTGCTGACCCAATTCCATAAAATATTAACAGAAGGGAGGTTATTGCCTAACACCATCAACACAGCGTTACAACCAAACTTACATAGTTCCTGTTGATTACTTTCAGTACTCTGATTAATTTCACCCATTTCTCCACAATGCATAAAAATCTTATGCATTAATTCATTCAGATAATCTAAAATGTCTTCTATACAGAAGTCTTCATGTGAAAATTATTATTTATGAGGTGTCAAGTGAACAGTATTACAGCTGTAAGAGACTTATTTGGTAGAGACATGGGACACATTAAATTTTTAAAAACTGACACACCTCGTTAATTAGAAATGCCAACATTTGACATTTTTATTCCCAAGAAAATTAATTTATTATAGATTCATTTAATTTTTGGGAGAAAGGTGATGCTGGGAATTCCGATTCACAGCAGATTTCCAACCACAGGTTTCTGATCACCTTCTGTAGCACAAATAGATATAAATGAAATGCACTGAGCCCTCTATATCTTAAACTCTGAGTAAGCACAGCTGTGCGAAAGAACTGATTTCCATCCACTTTCTGATTCCTCATTTCCCACCTGGGACCATGCAAAGCACTTTTTAAACAGTCTTCCCAGTAGCTGGAAGAAAATTAATGATTGCACCGCTCAGTGGACAGAGCTATGCCAGTGACCAGCCGTGGCTTTTTTTGTTTCTTTTTGTCAAAGAAAAGAAGATGATATAAGAATACAAACAGAATAGACACTCTCTTGATTCTCAAAATTATTTTTATACCTGGCAGGTCCATCTAACGAGGGCTGCTCATACACAGTAGGCAGATTTCCTTCTACAGCTGTGTAATACCATCCCAAACCTCCTGGCTTAGGAGTTGTTTCTTTTCCAGAAAACTTAATATTTCCATGCACTGGGACACTTCCAACATCAGAGAAACCTGCCTTCAGCATCACTGTGCAGAACCAGAATTTATTTTCTTTGCTAACCCAGATATTTAACAGCGACACATGATCAACTTACAGCTTCACAGTAAATTAGTTGTAGTGGTTGATAAATTCACACAACACAGTAGTTGAGCTAATAGTGCCCCACACGTCAATGGAGGAGACAGTGAGGTACACAACTTGCCACACCCCAGACCATAACAAAGAGGCTAAATTCTTAACTTTTCAGGGCAGCGTTCAGAGGGTTTCAGGCCAAAGCCCATCAGCAGTGATCCTTTTAGCCTGATTAAAAGGATGGCTTAGCCACACAACTGTGTCAAAAACTTCATGCTGACTTACAGCAAGGTTGTGTGTTTGAGCTTCTTTCTTACTTATGCGAAACATGAATCCTTCTGCAAAACAAGCACAGCAAAACCTGTGTACCAAAGGGAATTCTCCTTTTCAGCTCTTTGTAGCAGCTGGTTGAATAGAACAGGATAATTAGATTCCAGCTCTCAGACGGCTGAGATTTACTGACTGTGAGAACTAATGTTGCCCCCAGTGAAGAAAGCAACATAAATAGCTCTGGCTCAAGGGGTACCTTGGACATATTCACATTGGCTTCATGAGGTATCAGTATGCCAAGTTCTCCCTGTGTGGGATGCACAGGCAAACCTGCTGGGGTGGGGTTAATGTGCCAAGAGAGTCATGGAGAGGCTATTTGAAGCATCTGGAGCATCTCTCCATTTGAATATAACACAAAAGAAGGTTCAAAGGAAAGATGCAGTAAGAAAGGCATAGCAAAAACAAACAAAAAAGTCAAGGAAAAAAAACAACAAAGAAACCAAGCTTGAAGAACCTTCTAGAATTAGAAACAAAGAACTAGTCTACAATTTTTTAAAATCCAAATCATTACAGACTATTGTATATAAAGAACTGCTGTGCTATGGCTGTGTCTGGGCTTTAGGCTTCACCTATGCCCCTACAATATTTTTGCCCAGGTTACCTACAATCCATGAGTTTATTCTTCCAGGTCTTGTTGTCATTGGAAGGCAGGAGCTGTTAAATGTCCTTTTGCATTTGGAAGGAACATTCTCCCACGGCTTCCTGAGGGGGAAAATAATCCTTGGACGTTTGGCACAGAGAGTGTTGCAATCCATCCACAGACACAGGTGAGAACAGCCCAGCTGCCAGCATGCCAACAGGAGGGGATCTGCTCAGACTCCATGCCAATCTCGTGGCCTAATTGTGCAGCAAACTTACCTTCGGTTGTGTCACCACGGTTATTTCCCAACAGTTCATTTTGGAAAAAGTGCAGGAAAATGTTATAGAAATAAAGCTTTGCAAGAGTCTTTCTAGACACCACTAGCAAGTATCAAAAACTGCTGAAGGTAAGTGGAAGATAAAGGCAACAGAAAGAACAAAAAGCATAGCTTGTCTATTTTTCCAACTGATGTTGAGACGCTGTTTCAAAAGGGGTTATCTCAAAGAATGCAGACACATGCTAGAGGCTGGGCATAATTATTTAGACTCACTGACTCACAGATGTCACCTTTAACTCGTTTGTCAGTTGTCAAGCACTGCCTGACAATCCTGCTCAGAGATGAAGTACAAGCAAGACTGCACATGTACTGTCTCACAGTGCTGCATATTGCACCAAAGGAACTGTCCAAGACAAATCCAAAGAGCAGCTCTTCAGGTAGATTCTCACGCACTAAGACATGAACAGAAGTGCCACATAAATCACCTATGAGACACTGGCCTTCTGGTTTATGTACCAGGGTCCAAGATCAGAGATGTGCAGAGCTGACGTGCCAAAGCTATGAAGCATTCAGAACCACTAAGAATATTTTGCTCTCGGGGTATGAGGTCAAATCAAAGAAAATTTTGCAGAAGTCTGACCTCAACAGACAGTTAATCTAATCTTAACAATGTGGACATTTCAAGTCATGATGCGTTTATAAAGCTGTAGATGTCACTAATCTAAAAGAGTTTGCAGGCACTCTGAAGGGACAGAATAAAAATTGCTTTGAAAGCTGTTCACTGGAGAACTGTATTCTTTCCATGTGTTCTGTGACAAAAGCAATCAAGACTGACAGACTGGAAAATCTCTGCCTTTAATGCAAAAATACTGCTGCCCTGTATGTGCTAAATTAAGCCCACCTCTGCAGGTGTTTGTTTTGCCCACTAGCAGGAGATAAAACAGTCATTGTCATGTTCCAGGCAGCACTGAACTGTATCTCAGTATATGCAAGCTTAGTAAATACAACGTAATTAACTAATTATTTTCTTTTACAGTTGATATAAATTTTTATAGTGACAAATCAGAGGCTTGTTAGGAAGCACAGCAATGAAGCATCACTGCCTGTGACAAACAAGGAGACTTGAATAGTGCAATATTCTTGGTTCCATGTGGTGACCTCGGTTATTATAAAATAGCACGCTACAGACGCTTACACAGATATGTTTGGTCATGGTTTCTCAGCCACCTCAAAGAATTTCAGAACAAATACTTCCGGTAAAGACACAAAGGAAAACCCTACCTATACAAATTATATTTAGAATCAAGACTTACACTGCTACTCCCATTGTTCAGACTTGAAATGACAAGGAGTAGAATTAAGTGAAGCTTTAAAGACCTCGCATGTAATCCAAATATAATTTCTTGCTTCTCACGTATTTCCAGAAAGAGGCTCTTGAAATGTTCTTAGCCACTTACTTAACACTGCAGCTATGCCTAGTCGCTATCATTAAGGGAGATAAACATATTCAGAATATTTCAGCTCCACTAATTCCCTTAAGGAAAAGAAAATGAAATTTAAAAAAAACAACTGCATTTTGAGTGCATCAGCCCCTAACATATGCTAGAAATTAGAAAGTAATTACAGTTGCTTAGAATGTCTTAAATACTGGCTGAAATATTTTAACTTAATTTAAGATACAAAATAATTGAAACCAAATTCTGTGCTGAGGAAAAAAAATTAAATATCTCTCCTTGAAAACAGGGCTTGAAGATGATAAAGAAAAGCACCCTTTTATTCTAACAGTTATGCTCCTAAGTAGTTTTTGTTGAAGAAAGAGAAGAAAGTTTCTGAAATTGTGGCTGAGATAGACATCAGCTATGATAGGCTGATTAGACACAGCTAATTTTTTTTAAAAGCTCTGAAATGTGTTGATTGAATCAAACTTGATTCCTTTTTATTTGACTAGATTTTAGCTTTTCCTGTGTCAAATCAGGGAACATTTCTAACAGCTACATTTTTTTCATAGAGTGGTCTATGATGCCTGAGATTTACATCTGCACGGAGGACACACACAGGGCAGTATCCCACAGAGGATTCCTGCTAAAAACCAAAGCAAACACAATGACATTACTGGAGCTGATAGCAGAAAACAGGGACACTGAGGTTCAAAACACACGGTTTAAAAGCAGACATATCAAATGCACAAATTAAAGTATGGGAAGTCTTGGCACAGCCCCAGATGAAATCTGTGAAATACTACAGACACTTCAGAACATTCACATGAAGAGGTACAACACATAAAACTGCTGTTCTGTGGCACAAAGTCACGTTCCTTAAGACCATGACTGGGTCAGGAGGAACCTTCTGATGAGAAGAAGAAAATTGTTCTTCCTCTGCAAGCTACCTCATTTTCAGGGAGGGAAGCTTCAGTGTATATAAAGGCAGGCAGAGACAGAGCTAGAGAACAAAAAGAACTCAGCAAGATCTGTGAGCCTGTAGTTTATTCAAAGACCAGGAGACAACTGAGAAAATAGAGCTATTAGGGGTAACAGCAGAATACCAGCTCTGGGATTGACCAGCAATAGTGGATACCAAGAAAGGAAATTTGAAAATACCAATCCCTGTAACAAATCTGGAGAGAGCTACAACACAGAATTGAACCAGAAAGCATCCAAAGATACAAAGGGATAGTAAAGTATCAGATTCTCACTGAAAATGTGTTGGAAACAGGTGTCTGTTTCCAAAGGTTCCCCTAGAAACCCTTGTCAGCCTGTAGTTTCAATTAACACCTAAAATAATTTCTCCTCAGGACAATCTCAGATTAAAATAAAGTCCATCCTATTTCAGATTGCTTCCTAACCCCACCTTCCTTCTATTATTTAATGAAATGAATGTTGCCATATTTCCAATGTAACACAGTCAAGAAAGGAAAACAGAACTTGTAGCCTCATATTTATTTTACTTTAGGCTAAAATTTCCCAGTCACCAGTGATTTTACCTGCTTTGCCCCAGAAAGTATTTACTGAAGGGGAAAAAGCCTTTCTGATGGCATCTGTGACAATAAAACGTTGGTATGCATTAGAGGAGCAGCAGGACAGGCAGAATGAGTGCCAGAGGCTGATTCCCCTTCCCTTCCACCGGTATCTGCTATTCCTACAGCAGAGCTTAAGCCAGGCTACAACAGTACCAAGCTTTAAATACAGATGAACACTTTCCAATATGTTTTTCAATGTGATTTCTAGATTTATTTTATATTTTTATTGCAAACTCAGTTCCCAGAGGACCTCAAGCATTTTGGGAACTACGTGAAGGGCTGAACTTCAACAGACTATTAGTTTTGGAGTAAGAGGCAAGGAAATACTTATCAGCAGGTGGCTCCAGATATGAGTGAAGGTAACCTGGAACCAGGACTACAGAGAGGGGACTCCAATAGATGCAACTTCATTAAAATGGGATTCAATACCACCAGGATACAAGTCATGGGTTTTTTTGGTATCGTACTTCAGCACTTCTTGCCGGACATTTTGTAACCACAATGAAGATTCACAGTATGAGTGGTGAAGTTTAATACATTAAACACGTACACCACATGTCTTACCTTACAGTGCCACCCTTTGCCATATAAGCATGCCAGGTTCATAAACAAAGAATCATTTAAGAAGGGTAAGAAATTTACCATATTTAAATATAATTACACATTCTGAAGAAATACTTAACACATCCAGTCTCCTCATGTGAGGCAGCTCTTCCTCTAGCTTTCACTGGACACCAGCTCCAAGTAAGGATCTCAGCCAGCTGACACATGATTGCTCTTTTAATATGAGCTTTGGCCTTTCTCTGCAGCAAGACATTCAATGCACCCAACCATACTGGATGCACCTTACAGATATTATTAACACTTGAATCATCACAAGGTATCTTTGGATGGGTGTTTAAAGACACACTGCACAAAAATTCACAAGCTGTTTTCAAATTTAAGGACTAACAAAGTGTCTTGCAAAATAACAAGTTAAACAAGCAGATTCTTCTAGTTACAAACTTAAAATAATAGTTCCTCCTGAGTCTCATCCTCGTTGGAGAATTTTTTTTTTTTACCTGGGAATTCATTTTGTGTTGCTCTGCATTATTTCTAATGCCACTGCCTCTTGTGGGCTTCTTTTTCGTGAGAAACTTCCAGTTCTAGGAAGTACAAAGTCCTCATGATAAAGTAAATAACTTAAACATTTTGTTATTTAAGGTAAAGAATTAATGCTATATTCTGATAATGTATTTTAAAAAAACCAAGGGAAAAGTATCCTGGAGGGTACTTGAAATGTCAAATTAAATCGAAATGCAAAACCTCTCCTTCTGCTTTCTAAACACAGAATGATTCCGTGCTAAAAGGAAAAAAATCTGACACAAGAGACCTGTGTTAGGAACAGATAGAGAGAGCAGCCAATTAAAGACTTACATGTAATTTGGATGATAGAGTATCTTTGGGCTTTTCATGAAAAGGAACACAAGGAACATATGGAGAACCAGTATCAGATTAACACTGATATGTGATGGGACCACTGGCTATTCCTGCACCTTTCAACACAGTTTCATCACACCACGCCCAAGAGGTAGGTACTGTCCCTATAATTCCTATTAGAGAATGAACTAATCAACCGAGCAGAAAGACTTTCACAAACTCCTGTCAGTCTAAGGCAGTGATTAAATCCAGCAACATAGCTTTTAATGTTTTTGAAAAATGGTTTGGTAAGATCAAGCAGAGATTTAGAGATTTCAAAGGCTTTCTAACACTTTAACAACTGTTTCAAATCTTCAATAAAGCATTATTTGATAACAGATGTTAGCGTCCTTTGTTTCTAAATCCAAAGGCAAGGAAGAATACCTTCCAAAACAAATTGAAAAAGTATTTCAATGAAAATCAATAAAACAAAAGAGCTTCCTATTCACAGGAGCTGACTGATGATGATGATTACATTGATTAAAAAAAGAATTGGAAAAATAAAAAAAGGAAGAAAAATCTAGAAATTACTCCCAGTAATTTCAAATAGTAGCAGCAAGAGATAAAAGCCCAGTAGAATTGCTTTTCAGAGACTGAGAATGGGAAAAGAATAAAAAAAGTTGCTTTCTGTCAACACAGAAATAGCATTATTACAACTACCCAATCAAGAGAAGCAGAAAATGTGTAACTAGAGGAGAGTGACATAACCAGATTTTAGTGACACAGTGATAAAAAGGAGATTAAAAAGCAGCAGAAAACATGGATGCAAACAAGTGTTCGTAAGCAGCAGATAAAGAACAGCTGAAGGTAGTAACTCAGGCTATAACATGGCTGACAAAGCAGCCTTGCAACTCTCTAATCACCTAAGTCCCAGGAGTCCTGGTTTTGTAAGGAGAAAACTCATTGTTTTCATAGAGCAGTAAATTTCATGCATAATTTTGAAGTACTGAAACATGATGCATCCCTTAGGAAAGCAAACAGTTTGCAAGTAATTGAGAAACGGACACTGGAAATGGAATAACATTGCAGCTTGGATAGAACAATTCCCACACGGAGAGATTCCTGCAGAGCAGGGTGTCCTTATTATCAGACTCCTGTTGGTGCCCAGAAGCAGCATCACTTGTACTGTTTGACTGGGCACTGGAAATTTCTGATCATCCTACCTCTGTCAGGGAAGAGGGGATGTAACATCACCAGAGAGCAATCAGGAACAGGCTGTAAGAAGGGACGTAAAGAAGCCTCCCACAGTTATTTATGGCTGCACAGAAACTTCAGCAGAGGATTTCCAGAAGGGATTTTATACACCTTTTGGTGCTATAAAAACCAGGCAAGTCTCAAACAGGTTTTGCATCTAACTGGGCTCATACCCATTCCTTTTGCCAAATAAGCCCCTCAGAACCCACATAAGGGCACATAGATCTGACTAATAAGAGTGTGGCCAAAGCCCAGAATGAAATGTCACTTCAGTGCTATTTAAAACTGTCTGTGAGTATTTTGTTCATTGTGTTTAAGTGATCCTGAAGTACAGAGGAATATCTGGATGGACCTTAGGCCAGTAATAAATCCAACAGCAATGAAGCCTAAGAATGCAAATGGATGACAAACATGTGGGAAACAAATTAGACATAATAAAATAATTGAACATTAGTCTTTGTATAATTGATTTGTTACTAACTGACATTGATTGTACCTTTCCTTTTGGATTTCTGTGAAGCTATTCTCGATCACAGAGTTTCTAATTTGCCTGAAGCCTTGTGAGGAAACAGCATGTGCAATAACACGGGGCAATACTTCCTGTAGTTCCCTGCTGTTGCATTCAAAATGATTCCTCTTTGCACAGATTAATCCCTGTTTTCTATACATCTGTATTAGGAACAGAACCTTTAGACTTGCTAAAGGCTTTGGAAATCTACATACTGTATACAGCAGAATAAAGTTTGCATCAAGAAAGAATCAGAATTCAAAGCTTTGAGAAGGCATTCTAGATTTTGCTGTACATAAAAATATCCCTGCATACTCCTAATTAACAATAACAAAAAAATACAAGTCTCCTCTTGAGCCTTCAGCTCTAAGCTTGTCCCAGATTCTGACAAACAGCATGCAATTAAAGATCAGAGCGAGAACAGAACAGGAATCAGATTTCTAAACCTCTCTGGAGGGTGCCGTATCTGCACACATGTTGATAGGACTATTCCCTTTACTTCGGTGATTATGCTGCAAAAAGTTTATAACTCTGTCCTAGGGAGTAAAAGCCACACCTGAATAGAGCTTCACCCACTGAACACCTTTAAGTCCTTTATTCACAAACTTTCTCTTTCAAAAAACAGATTCCTGTTTCCACTGGCCTGATTGATTGGGGCCTTTTGGGGGTTTTTTGAAGGTATATATGACAGTAATATAGTTTAGTCTACATCTGACTGAAGCACATAAAACTTTAAAGATGGTACAAGATGAAGTTTTTTACCAGCTAGAGCTATGCGATATTTTGGTCACCCAAAAACTCTTTATAAGTTGAAAATCACACTCAACCTTATGAATTCAGCCTTTTGCTCCCTTAGCTGTAATTAATTCTAAGAGAAGTCAAGTAAAACATAATTAGACAGCAGTAAGTAAATTTTAGGGACTCATTAACTTTTTATTTCATGTGAATTTTGATTCTTGACTGCACCTAGGAAAACTGAGGAAAAAAATCAACCCATACGGGTGCAAATATAGGTCTTACTAAGCTTCAATCACTTACTAGGAGAAGCTCTAAAATACAGCAGCAGAATTTCCTCATCTTGAACCATTTGGACTGATAGACAGACTTGGACATGGTGCCTACTGTTGTTCAACAAGAAAAAAGTACTGTTTTGTAGGGTGCTGTGCATGATTCAGTGTACTTTGTTACCTTGGGTATTTTTCTGTAAGAATCATGCCGATTTAATGTGGTAACAAATCTCCTGCAGAAACTACAAATGGAAAAACATGTGCACCCTTTTCTCCCACTGGTACTTGTTAGCTCTAACAGAAGAAAAGTCAGTTGAGAGAACCTACAACAATCCTCATATTCAAAAGCCAAACCTGAAAACTTGGTAGATGTCAAGTCTTAACCTGCTGAGCCTTATACTGCACATTTTAAGGTACAAGTGTGGGGGGCAGAAACCTTCCCCGGTTCTTTTTGAAAACCATTTGATTCAAGTATTTTCATTGGTTATCCACCATTTGATCTGAGTAACAATTTTTATTGTTTCAGTTGAAGGTACATTTTCCACAGTCTCTTGAGAAGTGAAGATCTGAACACGGCTGGGGCCACAAATCATTTGGCCTTAGTTACAGTTTAGTTGTGGCTTAATTTATTTGTGAAGGATTTATTCGAATGAGAGGTACACAGTAAATATTTCTATACCCACTGGAGCTGGGTTCTGCCACAATATTTAAATCTTTGGCACATTCTTCAAGTATATATGCACACAAGTTCTAATAAATTTACATACTTAGTCAAGAATTGAGAGGCCCAACTCAAACTTAAAATTACCAGATATTAAGTGCTAGATTTTTTAATCTAGTATTTGTAAAACCTCCAGTTTCTTCTTGATACCTAATCCTCACAGTTTGAAAGAGACACAGAGCAAAATAAACCACATATCACTTGTTTGATTAGCAAGCTAGTTCATCATCGGATGCACACATTTCTTCATCCTGTTTTGGAGCACACAGATCACAACAATGTTGTTTTCCTACCGGTTTCCTATTGATCTAATCCATGTGGGCTTGTTTCTAAAGGCGTTCTCTTAATCTTTATGTACAGCAATGTTAAAAGAGTATCTAAAGCAAAACAGAAAAGGAACTTGAAGCAGTAGGCTGAAATCACAGAAAAGGTTTTAATAAGCTTGATAGAAAAACAAAAACTCTTCTGACATCTGCTACAACTGAGGGCAAAAAATCAAAACCCCCAAGCTATGAAGTACTGAATGCTTTTGAAGTCATAACACAGCTGACCACAAGACTATTGTTGTTCTCTGATTGCACCTGAGTGTTTGTGTGGAGTTTCTCCTCACCAACCGCAGGTGTCCCACACCCTTGTAATGAAGTTAGCTCCCAGGTCTTTTACCCCTACAGATCCTTGCAAAGTTTACAAACACATACTTGTGAAGTTTATAACTATACTAAAATTTCACCTAGTATTAGGCTAGCAATACTAAAATATTAATTGCTTGTAAAACACATTAATCTAAAAAATAAGCTTCTGAAATTCATTCTCATCACCTGTGCTTCATAGGTATTTGTTAAAAAAATGAAATCAAATTTTATCACAAGGACATCACTGAAAAAAAACCCCCATAATTACTGAGTTGATAAAAAATGCTTGAATGTTTTCAGAGACCTAGGCCTGGGTCACTTAAGCATTTAATTCTTACTGATCTTAACAAAACTCAGGCACCTTTATACTTTCATGCATCTGAGACTTGAATTGTTAAGGCCTTTCAATCATGATGAAAAAATGTACCCTATCACTTGCTAAATAAGTTCAGTCTAGGTTGTATTTAAGTCAGCTTTCATACGGGCAAAGAAAACAGCAATCATTTTCATGTAGCTTGGGGCTTGAAACAAGCTCTCACTTATACAGGAGTAAATTCAGGGTAATTCCATTTCCTTCATTTGATTGGATCTGGCCTCTTGCTTCTGACACTACCTCTGGTAACAAAAATCTGTACTGTAACATTTTTTCCCCTCCAAAATAAGACTGCAGTTTAAGGAGAATGCTTCCTAAGAGGAACGTCAAGGCTTTGCACCCCTTCGAGAGATTGCTGGCCTCTCTACGTGGATATTTGAGCACAAGCAACCAAGACTATTGTTTGTAAAGTGACACAGGGAAAGTCATGCATAGACATAGCACCTGCTACAAAATACCTTCCCCTTACACACTCAATTACTTTCCAATCCCCACCACCCAAAAAATAAAATGGAAGTGTAAACACACAAATTATGGCACCACCTAAGCTGTATTCAAAGGGCAGAAATATCCATGCTTTGGATTAGTACTGCAGTAGTTAAGAGAAGAAGATAAGTCAGATACCTCCACTTCTTTTCTGGCACAGTAAATTATTTTTACTTTTTTGTTTGTTCTGGCATAACTATTCCTAGCAGTCACCTGCCAGGCAGGAGCAGGTGTACAGCTGCTACTGTGCCAGGTAACACATCACTGAAAAGGGGAGCCAATTTTCAGCACTTGCAGAACACCTTCTATCATCTCTGCAACAGAGTTCCAAGTCTGGCACACCCTTGCATCATTACTCTTGAAAATTTTGCCTTTTCTATTTAAATACACAAATAGTCCATAATAACTTACTTACAGTTCCCTGTGATCATTATTCTTTCCATTGGAAATTATGGCAACTGGAATCCTCTGCACTGCAGCACATAGTGTGCACACCCAGAAAGAAACCAAAATGTGTCATCGTTGTTGATAGAAAGATAAATATAGTTGAAGTCAGATTAATATTTCCAAGATTACTCATTTCTTCTTCAAAAGAGAAGCAAAGATCATGTGCAAAATGACAGCTACCCATCTGGGACTGGAAAAGTCACCATATGGATGCCTTTTGCTAATTATAGATAAATTTTTGATCTAAGGGATTTAAAAGAAGGGATCTGTCAGTTCAAAAATATACTTCCTCTCCTCCCTCATTCAGGCAATGCTTTGGTGCTGGCTAATCAATTAGGCAGAGCACTGGATCACACAGATTTGCTTCACCTTTAAGAAGGCAATTTTCTCCCACTTAATGCAGTATGCAATCCCATTTGTAGCTCAATTACAGAAATATGTTACAATGATTCCTTTATTTTCTCCAGATCAGAGTAGCCTCTATAATCTTTTAGCCCAATGGCCCACACATTCAGAGGCCATGAGACTGCCTTATATTACTGCTCCACATATGATATCTCTACTTGAACTACAGTATATACTCCTGAAAAGCATCCTAAGTGGACTACAAGATGTTTCAATAGCATAATTATCACCCAAGGTAAGTTCTTCCAGGAGCAATTAATTTACATAAATTATTAAGTATGTATTCCTAACTTTGTGCAAGTTGCTTCCTATTAGACTATAAAATTAATTTTTTCCTGCATTTTGTCTGCTGAATTGACTGATTAATTCTCTATCAAATTAGTGAACTGGCTGCATAGGTTTACAGACCACATTGTTCCTCAGCCTTTGCTTTGATACACTATCAGAGTGAGTTTGTCCTTGGGACAAAAAAGGGTTCCTCTAAAGCCTCCAATTTTTGGCCTCCTTCCAGAACTGCAAGCACTAGCTGATACTCCAGTAGCAATTATATCCCTGCCAAATGCAGAAGCTGCAGTCTTTTCATGCCTGCTTAGCATTTTATAGCATTTATACATGAACTGCATCAGCCTTTTTTTCACTACAGTAGAAATTCACTTCTGCATGTAAAGGTAGCTGATGTGAAGAAAGCTGCATCCCTAGTAACTGGGAGAGACAGGCTTTTCTATAAGACCACTGAGAGCACTTACATGGTTACAACAAAGCCTCGTTATCCTCCCCTCTGCTGAGTTCACTCAAAGTTAGATAGGGCACATATGTTGGATGTTACCCCTCTACCTCAGAGGGGTTAGGGGTGGGGAAGAGTTAAAGAAGTGCAATTAAGTTCAACTCAGACCAACTGTTACGCATTCGCTCCTCTCCTGAGGAGTTTAAGACACGTCATAGCATCTTCAGCTGTACTTTAGCCACACAAACCCAGTATGAGTTCATGCCAGAGACTCTTCCTGTACTGTCCCAGTAGAGTCTCACATTCTGTCCATAATTAAACCAAGCACCTGCCACAGTTATGCACAGAATTAGTCCCCACACCTGCCCTTGACACACCTGCGGACTTCGTGAAGGTCACCAACATTCACCTTTGGCATGTACACCTCAGGGAGGCAGAGACTGAAAAGACAGATGGAATTGGTAATTGCACCCAATCCATTTAACTAAATTTTAACCAAATCCATTTAACTAACATTTTTAACTAAAATACAGCAAATTTGCTTTGTGGAGACCCCAGTTTCCTCAAGAGCTACTGTTCCCACAAAAGCAGGCTGCCTGCAAGGTCAGGTATGGTACCTTCAGTACCTAGTGAGCAAGGGCCTATATTCCACCTTCTCCCACTACCTTCCCTCACAGCCCAAGGGGAAAACAAAGTACAAAGAGAGAATCACAAGAAATCAACTCCTTTACTTAGATGACTTTTAATACAGCTGGCAATAATCTAGCACAATAACCATCTATTGAGTAATCTAATTCTCAACTTGAGCATTAGTTAAGTAATCCTTTATCCTGCATAGCTCTTATCCCATCAAGGAGCTTGCTTAACACAGCACTTATTCCTACAACTCTAAAGCTACACCATTTAACACCAAGAGGTTGCTTTGTCCTCATCACTGAAGCCTTATTTCCAATCACATTTCTAGAAATGACTTAGTAGCTTATATTTTATCCATGCCATGAAAACTTCAACCACACATAAAAGCCTCTTGCCTGCTGCACAGTCTCAAAGGAAGCATATCCATTCCCACACAGACCACAATCTGCAAAATCACCTCACACCATTGCAGTCCCTATTAACTCTGAGTTTTCCTCACCTTATCATGGAATTTTCCACCTTTGCTTTCAAAAAGTAAAATTTTAGCACACAAAAGATTTAATCCTTCAGCTAACCCAAAGATCCTATACTTTCCTTGAGAAAATGTAGGAAGTCAGTCAGCCTTCTAAGGATCATCTAAAGTTCAGCTTTAAACTCAACATAACATCCCATGGACCAGAACCGTAGTTCTCCTCATCATAAGAAAGGTAAGACAAGGCACTAAAACTCTACGCCAACGCTCTGAGTTACTTGCTTTTAAACAAACCGAAGCGCATCTGCCCCAGGCGCTCCCGTCTCTGCCCGACGGCCACCGGAGGTCACAAGCGCCTCCTGCGCCCATACTGACACGCACAGAAGGGCTTTTCCCTCCCCTCACGCCCTTGGAGAACACGGAGCAGTCCTTCCAGCAGAGCCCTCTGTTAACCCAGGCCCCAGGTGTGGCAGCACGCCCGTGTTTCGGTGTTTCCAAAGCCACTCACCGCCAGCAGCAGCCGCCCCTCGCGCTGTGCCCGAGCGTCCGCAGGCGAGCCCCGCGCCGCAGCTCACACGGCAGCCCACAGACACCTTCTTCCAAAACTTTCTCCAGAGCCAGGCTCCTGCTTTTCTGGGCTGGCCTGTCCCGTGCCCTTGGGCTGTCTCCCCGCCCTGCCACTTCACCTCAACTGCCCACAGGTGCCCCCGGAGCCCCCTCACAGGGACCGGCCCCGCCTTCCCCACCTGCTCATCAGCATCATCCCGCTCAGCTGCGGCTGCTAACGGGTCCTTTGAACACTCTAATTAAACTGAGGCCTCCCTGTTTGTACAAGAAGCTTTACTTTAACAAAAAACCCCAAACAACAACAACAACAACAAAACCAAAAACAAACAAAAAAAAAAAAAAAGGAAGGGAGTAAATTCAGAAATTTTAACACTTTAACTTTCTAAGCTTCTAAATACCCAGTTCTGAATTTGTGAGAGACACAGAAAGGCACAAGGAGCCACAGGCCTCACAACAATATCCTTAACTTTCATGATCAAAGAGTTGCCTAAAGGCAGCATGAACAGAAACATTCAGATTAAGCTCCTGAAAAACTTACCTTTTGTGAGACTCAATAGTTCACATGCTACTGAAAGGCAGCATCTACTTCCACTTGAAGTTTGCAAGGCCAGACTTGAAAGAATTTAAAGGTTTGTTTTGGCTTTTAAAAAAATCTGTGGCTGTGCCCTGTTGTGTTCAGGAGAGCACTAAGCTGGGAAAAGGGAACCAAAGTCAAGTCCCTTGCTTATCTGAAGAGGTAACAGTAAAAACTTTCTTTTGTCACATTTCTGAAGAACAAACTATTTTCACAACTAACCTAGGCCTTTCTTTGCCCCTTCCATCAAAGCCCTACCTCTCTAGAGCAGGGAAAGAGCTGATTCATGGGGCTGGAGAAAAGCAGAACTCGGCCCTAGTGATGCAGAGCGTGTTCAAGGTCAGAGGGGATGGCGAGGCAGAAATGGCTTCAAACAGCTGAAACCTCTGTGTCCCCCACTCTGGGTTTTTGCTCTCCTAGGCTGGATTTTTAAACCTGCTAACAATACAGTGGGATCATGCTTTAAGAAATTACCTCCAAAATGTACAAGCATTGTAGTAACATGTCTAATACTCTTGCCAGCTGATGCACATTGTGAGCTAACTTGTGAGATGCTAAGGTCCCATGCACAAGTTTCCCAGAGATGTCAATGTGTTTCAAGCAGGTTCAGTTCTTTGCTGCTTTCACAGGCTTAGTTTGCTTAGGACGGCTTTGTTTGCATTTAGCTGAAGGAAAATTAGGACTAAGGAAAAAATTTCATGTGGAATATCTACTAAAGATAATAATCCTCCTAATTCCCCGGTGTTGTTCAATGTCTTAAGGGAAAGTGAGGGGAAGAAAGAAGGAAATCCCTTAGCAGAATGAACAGCAAGACAACCTAGCCTGTCTGCTGATAAAACATTGATATTGATGGACTTAAGGGATTGGCACAATCAGGTTGTTTATCTGATGAAAATATGAAGAACAATGTGAATCAGGACAATTTCAAGGAAAAAAGACATATTTGAAAACGGACAAAAAGAAGATATGTTTTAAAATGAACAGCAGCGTATGTTTATGCTTTCTCAAAAACAGCTTCAGGCCTTTTGTCAGTATCCCACGATAATACCAAGCATGAAACAACAGAAGAAAGTTTCTATATTTTAGATTTCCTTTAGAAGTGAGTCTAAAAGTACATGGGAATGCAGTGAGCACTGCTTGGGAGAAAACATAGCCGAGGTTCTGTTCTACCAGAGCTGCTTGTAATGCATTAACTAGAAGGTTTGGTGGATTAAACGTAGATCTTCCCCATGTAGGGAACAGGCAATGTGAACTTAGGTCCTTTTGATAAAATGCTAACTTTCTAAACATATACAGATATATTTAGGAGAACCAGACATAAGGTAATGATCTGTCTGTCCATTCAGAGGGTTTAACAAACAGGTACTTCACAACAAATGAACATTTGTGTTGCGGGGGGCTGGTTTTGTGTGTTAAAAGCCCACAAAATTTCAATCACAGGAAAAATCATGCATTTTGATGTACTGACCCAAACTAAAGCAATTAACATATACCCTAACAGCATGTTATTCTCCGACAGAGTTAATGCTATTATACATACCTACATCTAAGGCAAAAACTGTTTGTAAGCAACTATAGACTGAAATAATACAATCCTGAAGAGACTGTTGGAATATCAGCCCAGATGAAAATCAAAATACATTATCTGGAAATACTTTAATAAGATCATTCATGAATGTATGGCATATTTATTTGCCTTAGCACAGACCAACTATTACCAAAGTACAGAAGTATTTGTTTCTCTGCTCACTATAACTTAGATTTTGGTAAGTTTTACAAAAGGAAAGGTTTTCTCTTTTCCTTAGTTGGACATTTCTTCTCTAGGCAATATTCTCAAGTTTTATGTTTGTACTAAGTAAAAGAATTCTTATGTGACATCATAAATGTCTCATGTGCTTTGCAGACCTGTAAAGTCACAAATTGGAAAGTAATGTCCCTGTCTAACAGTACTGGCTGAACAACAGGAATTACCTTCAGGCATTCTGACTCTGCACAGCAAAGAAAAAATAACAAATCAGGGCAAGCTGGCAGCTCAGCAGCCCATTTACACTCTGTGGGGACTCGGCTGGCACTGATCAAGAAAAGGTGGCCTAAGACCTGTCCCTCGTGTAGAGCCAACATAAGCAGAGCTGCTGAGGAGGTGATAAAGCTTCCAACGTGGCACTGCCTTGGAAATGCATTGACTGCAGCTGCCACGGGAAGTATCAATCAGCAAGTGTAAGGTGCTTGTAGGAGGGCTGGCAAATGAAGGCCTCTCATTAATCTCTTACAGATGAATGATGTCTCTGCTACAATCTCACACAGGTCTTTAAGGAGCCAACTTGTCTTAGGTTTATCATCCAGAGTACAAGAACCTGCACTGAACTCAGAGAAGCTGCCACTGGAGATGCACTCCCTCTTCTTAGTGGAAGATGTCTTGATCTTCTCCAGCACAGCTAGAAGACAGGAGGAAACACCACAGATGGAACCTGCTTCTCCTATGCAGTAGCCTAGATTTTTATAGTTCACATAAATATTCACCCCAGCTCTTTATATGGAAAACATATAAATGCTAGTGTCAGTAAGTACTGATTTAGCTTATAAGAACTATGAGAGCTTTGCTTGTGTATTTTGTGCATGCAGATGTATTATTACAGCAATTAACAACAGCTTCAAGCCATGGCTGTGTACAGCAATTTCTCTGACAGATCCATGCCAGTGCAGCAGTCTCCATGCTGCCCATTGAACAGAGGGACCACTTCTGGAGTAAGGTGCTGCCAGGGCTATGCCATGGGATCAGAAACTCTTCCTGCTCTTGCATGAATTAAAAAATGTTTGGAAATATGTGGGTTCACTCATGCTCTTTGCTTTCACCCGAAACGCATAGCACTCATAACAGGTGAACACAGTTACAATGTCATTACAACAATACATTTTGAAACATATCACTTGTGCTGCTTAGTATTGTACCCAGGAACTAAGAAATATCGGCCCTGAGGCTGCCAGGAGTTGACCTTTTCAGTTTTCTTTGTTTTTGTTTCCTGTCACTGCTACTATTTTACACAAATGGAAATGCAATTGCATCAGCAAATCAAGATTACGAAATCTTCAGAAATAATCATGCTCAAATATTTAGTAATATCTTAGATTTAAATAATTAAGTCTTTAAAATTTTTTTTTTACCTGCATACACAAATCTAACCGTGGGTGTATTGTTGCTGTTTCCTGGGTAATTGTTGGAAGTGATATGTGCTCATGTAACAGAAAGTTACCAGAATGCACAATCTTGTGCAGCAGCAGCTCCAGACTGTGGAACAATTTTTAGCCTGAGTTGGCACTATTATACCATGAGATGTTACTCCATAGTAACACAGCATGACCTGGGAAAAAAGTGCTGTTTGACCTGGCATTCCTGTCCCTGCTGTGTATGGATTATGGCACAGAGAGCTGCAGGCCTTGCCCCTTTATTTACGTGTATACCCCAAGTGTGGATTTCTATAAGAAGCTCAGAGAAAGCTCAGCGCAGTTTTGCAGCTTCCTAGAGTCAAGGCTATGGTTCAGAAGATACGTTGTTTTGACGATTTATTCAAAATGCATTTCCAAACCCTTTATTTCATTGAGGGCAGTGAAACGTTAAGACTGCCATTCAAATACTTACACCTCGTAGAACAGTCCCTACAAAATTATCCATTTTTTTGACATTCATACAATTTTTAACATCAGTGGGTTAAAGCACAATTCCATTTTTAATAATAATTTTAATAAAGCATTATTCATGGGTGTGTTTCCATGATGGTCTCAGAAAGGGAAGCCAAGGGCTGCTATTAAAAATGTAAAGCATGGTGACTGTGCTTTAATACACAATGCTTCAAGCTTCCCATGAAAATTTAATAATTTTTGATGTTTCAAAGAAACATCTGACTTAACAAGTGCTTGTGCCATTACTCACATGTATTTAAGTGTGTGACATTGTTGTCATCTCTTCTTCCATTTCCACCCTCTGGAGAACATAGCAGAGAAACAGAAAAATTCTCCAAAAATGTGTTCTAGTCCCTGCAGGCTGAGGACAAAACAAAGATAAACACACACTTCATGACATGAAGTTATTCAAGAAAAGTTGTACTTTAAACCTCCTTCTGTCTCTACTTCAGTTGTTACACAGCAGCCCAAGATCAGAAGCAAACGGGAAACAGAGCCTGAGTCAGGCCACGCATGTGGCTCAGCAAAGCAGGTTTGAGTTCAAAAGTAGGTAAACTCCTCAGACCTAAATAATGTATAAAAAAGTCTCAACACCCCAGAAAATGATCAGGGAACCAAGAAGCAGGTAATAGGATTCTGTACATTCTGACAGTAGCCTTTTCTCACAGGATATAAGAAATGAGCTTTTCTAGCAGATGGAGAGAAAGGAGGGGCACAGTGCATTCTCTTGTTAAGGAACCTTCTCCTAGAGAAGTAGTTTGACAGGTGGGTATCAGTTAACATAATTTACACATTTCTATAGCTTGGATAAGTGTAGGCTATTAGTGCAGGCTGATATAACCTATGTGACAAGAGGCTGCAAACTGAGAAAAGATGAAAGAAGTTTCGAGATGAAAGACCTACAGTATATGATGTGCAATTGACACCATTATTTCTCTCACCTCTGTACCCCAGCTCTTATAGATCAGGAGTGAAACACGACCTGCATGTAAGTATGAATGTATTGAAAGAGCCATAGGCAGGAACCAGAGGAGCACTGAAATAGGACAAGTATCTGAAGGACATTTCAAAGAGTTTTACCCTACCTAAAGAAGAAAATTTGATTTTTTTTAGCCTGATGTTTTTCCTCTTATGGTGTATTTGCACTATAATAAAGAACTATTTCACCCTTCACTATATTGCAAGAATCAATTAATAATCTTCTCCCCTTGTGGATGAATGTAAAAATAATCCTAGTCCAAATCTATCTAAAGTAGTATATTTAAAGCAGTATATGTTATTTGAGAAAAACATAGGTAGTGAAGGAAAATAACTCTCTGAAGGTGAGATACCAATCTACCCTTTGTCTCTCTTTCTACCAGAAGTTAAAGGGGCCTCGCAGCAAATCTATTTCCACAGCAGGCATTCCATCAAACTCGTGCATTACACATCTGAAGGTGCTTGTGAGGATCAGCAAACACAACTCTGGCTCAGAGCTGAGAGGACATCCCTAGTTAGTATTCTGTTTATAAACTGTTCTTTGAGTACAGATCGGTTTTAAAGAAATGAGAAAAAGCCCAAATGAAAAATAGCAATGATTTCAAGCCAGATCAATTGAAAGTAAAGGTTGAAAAATTCCTTTACCAGTCTGCTCACATATTTGTTGTCTGAAACAGCTCTCAAAGGAAAGGGCCAAATAAATAACTTTCTACCATAGATTCAGGATTCCTATACAGAAAAGAATTAGTACAAGAAACAGGGACAGAAATGTTGGTCACAGAGGGTCAAATATATCCCTGTTCTAATTCTAGTGGAACTATAACCTTGAATTAGATCCACAAAATACAAACTTGTACAGACATTTCAGTAACAATTCAGTTGAAGATTTCATGAAAGAATAGTTATTTAATAAACATCAAGTGCAAGTGGTAACAACAGGGTTCAAACTGCCTCCAAGGATCTTCTGCAAAATAAATAAAACTATGTTAAGTCCCTGTTCAGAAGTAAATTCCCATATCTAGCTTCAGGAAATGAAAATCAAACTTCTCTGATTAGTCTGTTAAGTAGCTTTTCACACTTGCAAATTCTCAGGAGCTTTTGTTACATGGATCTGTCTGCACTTCTGGAAGCGAACATGGAAAACAATTACATGAGCATAGCCCAGATCACCTAATCTGGTGTTCTGTAACAACTTCAGCTCCAAGCACTAATTGTTCAGTGTTCTCTTCTCCAGAATATATTCACAAACAATTCTCCTGGGCCTGGAATTCCTTGCTAATTGCCCCAATGATATCCAATCCTGCTCTCCTATCATCTAGTTCTGTCATTCACCTCTATTACTCCTACATGGGCAGTCTTTGCTGAAGGCTGCCACCCTCTTGATCTAATCCAGATCCCACCCTCTCCTTCCCCAGGAGTCCAAGCCACCATAATCTTTATTCCAGAAAGTAGCAAGTCTCATTGTGGGGGGGGGGGAGGAAAAAGCAGCTCCCTGCAACAGAATTGTAGGCTGCCAAATATCTACCAGAATGCAGGAATTGTGTTCCACAAGACCCAGGTGTGAGGGCAAGGTGACCCAATTACCCCAGGGAATATTTTACCCAGTTGTTGGGGCTTTCATAGGTGCAGTCACAACCTCAACCATTTATATAATCCAAACACAACCCTTCAACCCAAATAACATTATCTCGTAGAACACAAACAGGAGAGTATCTTCTGTCCTAGGGGTGACACAAAGCAAGTATGAAGTTCATGCCACACACTCTGGCTGATTCATACACATGCTCTGGACCATGGCTCTTGATCCCAGTGAATCTGTAGCATTCAGGAAAGGTATTAATGATCACCTGATAAAGCTGCAGCTCAACTCTGCAGAAAGATATGTGTTGATAATTTTGTGATGCCCTTGCAATAGGCAAGTGTGACTGTAACTATGGCAAGCTCTTACGACACAGTGCCTTTCAGAAAAGCACTGCTGATGTCTAGGCTAGTATATTTAAAAACAAGATTGACTGCAGGCTATTTATAAGTACTCCTGCTTGTGCACACTAAAACTGAGTGTTTAAACTAAGAAAATGCTCTGACTTCATGTCATTTGTTTTTCCTTTGACAGAAAGTTGACCAACCCCTCTGAAATTCCCAACAACTAGGCAGAGGGAAAAGAAAAACAAAAGTAGTGACACACAAATTTAGCTAAAATAAATTGTATTTTTTGAACTTGCTTTCTGTCTCAGAGAGATTTTAAGATGAGCAGATTTGTTTCCTGATCAACAGATTCCTAAATAGATAAAATCTTTTAATATATTAGATGGTGGAAAATGGTCTGGCAATACTTCCTTTTTATCCTGACTTGAAGATTTATTTATTGCTGATGCAATAAAGTGATAGCTGTCTTAAAAATCTCTATTGCATGGAAGAATTGAAAGTACAAAACTTATTTTTCACACAGTAAAAATAAACTCAAGCACAAAAGAGTGATGGAAAATGCACAAGATTTTCAGACCAGAACATCAGAGAGGTCTTTGAGAAAAGACAATATATAAGAAGAGCAATAGTTATAACTTCTTCTGACAGGTGGAGATTTCTTGAGTTAAGATTCAATTTATCGTGGTGTTGTGATATTTAATCTCTCTGGGTGTTCTGCAGTTTTTCAGTTTTCTTGACCCCTGCTTTGCAGGAAACCTCTATGGCCTGAGGTTGGCTCCAGAATATGCTGCTGTACAGAACAGTTTAATAATATGATAATACTTGCTTCTTTTATTGTGCTGTGAAAAAAGTCCTGGGTGTTCATTAGAAGTCATCACAAGCTGAGTGACATGGTTTGGAGGCAGACAGAAGGAAAAAGTATCATAAAAAAGCCGAATGTTTGGAAGTTTCAGTGGAGTTGGAGCAGTAATGACAGATCAGCCACTCACTAAACTTTTTTCACCTTTTACTGCCATTTTTGACTGTTGTACTTTAATTTTTATAGTAAAAAAACTGTTTGTGAATTAGGCCATCAGTCTAACTGTGGTTTTTAAAGCACACTAGTGCAGCCCAAGATTGCTTACTAAACTGTTAAAATCACTGATACCACTCTTCAGTCCTTGCTAGATTTGGAACATTGTTGTTACCATTCGCAGTATTCTAAAACGAAAACAGGAGGGGTTCTACAGACAGCCTGTCAGTAGGGGCTGACTGATTCAAATAATATGAAGTTTCCATCTTAAACATGCTTCTAAAATATTGGATGAGGTCTTAATCCCAGTGTTACCAGGCAACATGTTTACAAAATCAGATGTGATTTCTATTCTCTGTGAATGTTGGGAATATTCTGAATTCCAGTTTGTTTGTCTCTTCCATTATTTGCTTGCTGTAATTACACTCTATGTGCTCTGTACAGTTTAACAAAGTTTATTTCTGTCAGAGTTTCCTTTAGTACAAAGTTGAATCTACAATGAGAATTAAAGTATTTGAATAAACATCTGCCTGGAAAGACTGGGTGAAAAATCAGCCCACTGATCTCATTTCGTGCCAAGACCAACAGCTTAAAAAGAATCCCAATCATATCACATTTTTATAAAGGTAGAGCCCCCGGACCCAAGAAAGGCAAAGCCCACCTGGCCTAGTTGATGTACACACACTGCATAAAGAGTGAGCCTATGCCCTCTTTTAAAAGGGCTTTTTTCTTTTGTTTTTTTTTTTTAAATACCTATTGCAGATGAGGGATGAGTACAAGAGGAGGTTATGTGTGTTTCCCACAACAATATAAGACATTGGTGAAAATTCTAGAGACTGAATGTAGACAATGCCCTCAATTGCAGAGCTGGGTAAATACTTCACTTGGAATTTTACTAGTTTTTTCCTGAAAAGACCATGTGTATGTCAGCCAAACCTACAGTTTTGCTGACCCAAAGTAGTTTCCATTTCTTTCAAAATATTTCATAATTGGAATCAAGACTTTTGCACAATTTTTCCCCACCCTACTAATAAACTGAGAAATAAATAAGCATCAGGTTTTCCTCAGTTTCAATCTACTGCATTAGTCACAAGCCTGGTCTTGATGTCTTGTTCAATAAGCACTCGTATTTCTACTTTTACTTAGGCCTGGCATACCAGCATGCCTGATTTGGCTTATTTTTAAGAAAAATCTTCCCTTTAAATGTGATTTTAAAGGAAAATCAGTCAACCCTGCACGTATGTAATGGTTCACAGCTTTTGTGGTTCTCTTTGAGAATGTATCAGACTGGAATAGTCCATGTAATATTCACTCTTTGTTCCCATTGTTCCTTTCAAACATGTCATGCGAATGAGAATAGTTTATTATTGATGTTGGCCCATTAAGGAGTCTGTTTTAAGCTTCCACTGGCAGTGGTATATCGAGGCCATGGAAAAAATGACAAGAGACCCATTTTCCTGTATTCGAGCTGCAGACAGTCCCCATTTTCTGAGCATCAGACAACACCCCATCAGATCCCTGTGCTTTGCTTTCGATATCCCACACCTGTAGTCAGTGTATGAAAAAGAAAAAGTAATGCTTAGTTAATAAGGAGGGCTTAAGCCACCAGTCAGGAGGAGATTGAATGACTACAGTGCAATATAATTTTAATCAGATGGGGACGTTAAACAAAGTATCTGATTTGTGCATCTGCTCCTGTCCATGGACACTTCACAGCATTCTATGCCTGAATTTCATTTTTGCTGCCAAACCCACCTCAGTGTACTTGTCTTAATTTTTATTGAAGGAAATGTAAGTATAGTAGATAGAAGTTGACACATCATTTTTTTCCTTCTGTTTTAGTCATGACTACATATTTTAAACCTTTAGGCCAAAATATGGGATTTCTGTTTACTTCTAAGGGGCACAGACCTCTGCCATTTAAAGAACTAAATTGTGAAATTCAAACAAATTGAACTGGAATTCCATTTGGCTGCACTAAATCCAAACTTTTTTAAAATTTATTTTCACAAAAAACACTGACATTCTTTCCTCTTTTTTTTTTCTGTTGCTGCCAGTTTAACATCACCACAGCACCTATGTGCTTAGGAAACAAAGAATAACCAAAATATCTCACAGTTCTTTTAAAAAAATCTGATGGACTATTTTCAAAGCACAGAAATCACAGAAAAAAATTACAGATGTCTCATCTGTTTTATGCTTAAGTGAAAATCAAAAATGTTGTTGCAATTATGATTTTATATTTTAACTATGAAACAAAAATGAGTAGGCTTAAAAAAAATAAACTGCCTGAGTTATTAGAGTCTGTGAATTGCCTGCTGAGCCCAGACAGCAATGTTTTCTAATGTGTGTGTCTGTATCAATATAGTCACAGCACCACGCTCCAGATCAACTGGACACTAATTACAGATTTACCTGATAGGCTGAAATGGCTCCCAAGGAGCCGCTGCACTCTGCTTAGCAAGTAAGTGATTCTTCTAAAAGCTGCATAAGGACTCGCAGTGTTAAATAATCTCATCCTGATACCATTTTGTAATATACCTTCTTCAACCAAAAGTTTTGAGGAGGTTCAGCTTCCTCTGCAAAGAGGTGGCAGGGCCCTGGCAGGGGCTCAGAGCTCCAGACACTGGGTTTACCTTGAATCCATGAGGCCCATTTGCACAGAAGAGAGATTACAGCACTTGAAGTAGCTCCTCAGTTGTCAGCTCTTATGTCTCCTTTAACACTGAGAAAAGCAAGAATTCTCCATTTCAGGCACTATGAGAAGTAGGATACATCCATTAAAATTATGAAGCAGATTATTCAAAAAATAAAAAAAACCCCACCTCATTCTTCAAACAACACAGGATTAAATTGTGGGCCTCATGACCATAAGAAATTGTGAAAGTAAAAGGAACAAGTAGATTCAAAACAGATGAGCACAGGGAATGCAGCTAACACACCTTTAATGGGGTTGGGATATAATCTTACACTCACGAGAAATTTAAAGCTCTCAGTTTTTGAAAGAAGGAGGTTGGGTTGATGGAATAATTGTCTTAAATACCCTTGGTACTCTCTAGCCATTTCTCACCTGCTTGCAGCAGCCCAGGCTGGTGCAGAGCCCACAGCGTGCGTGCTGCCTCCCCCTGCACGGCATTCTGTGGGAAGCTGGCACTCCACGGGAGCAGAGGATCCGGGTGGGAGCTGCGATCACTGTTTACACAAACTTGAAAAGCCTTAGAGAAACACTAAAAAAGACAATTTTTAATGAACGCTCTCTGAAGAGGTGATTAATTTGTTCATGAGCTGTTACTAAAAATGTAATCAGTGAAGTGTAAGAAAGGTTTTATATTCAATGTAATTGCTTGCCTATAATGTAATAGTAATAATGAAAACACCTACAGTAAAGGCTCGTTAACTCAGTGTGGGATATATGATCCTGTTTGCAGTTTAAAGCACAAGAACTAGACACTTGCATGCGCTCAGTACATCTTTTTTGATTCAAAAGCACAGTAGCTTAATCAATTGTTCCTACCCCTTCTGGAAAATCAACACTTACAGTTCCTCTTATGAATCATCACTCTCCTTGTCTATCATTTAAAACAAATATATTTTGCTGTTCTTTGATTGCTCTTGTCTTTCAGGTTTTCACTTCTGGATAATAAAATGCACATCACTAATGACACTAAGTAGTTTCATAATTTCTGGCATATGTACCCTGGGCAAAGAAAGGAAAATTACACCAAAACAAATAAAAATGTAATATAAAATATACTACAGTTTATAAACGCTGTGTTCAGATTACATTGTGGACAAATTCTTGTAATTTTCCCAGGCTGTTTAATACCTTGCTCTGCAGATAAATCTGACATTCGCTTTTACATAATTTACATTGCATCCAACGGAGTAGCAAAAGCCATTGTGCTCTTCTGGATCTGAATTAAAATCACCAGATATTGGGAGGAAAAAACATGAGACTAACTGAAAAATTCTTAAAATGTGAAAGAATTTTCATAAGTATACGGTACTTCTTACTTTTTACAAAGTAGGGTGTTTTCCTGATATGTTACTCAGGAAAAAAAAATAAAATTTACAATTGGCTAGTGGTCTATAACTCATCACTACAGATCAGATTCAGAGTGCTAAAGAGGATGTTATGCCTCCACATGGAGATTTTTTCAACAGAATTAATGTGAAAATGAGGCAGCATTCAACATCAGTAATTACCAGTCTGCTCGCTCATTTCCCCAGATCCTTCTGGGGTCTCCTGCAGTGATTTTTCACTTTTGTTTTAAAAATGCATAGTAAAGTGTGCTAATAAACATATGATAGCGAGGTGAGTCCAGACACAAGGTCATAAATGAGACAATCTTGAATGGAGAAAGTAAAGGCAAGGAATAGCCATTGCTGCTAGGAAGAATTCCCAGAGAATATAGAGTAAGTCTAAAAGATCCAGTGGGAATTAAGATTTATCAAGTCATAATCACTTACCCTGTGGCAAGAATGACAGTTCTACATAGTAATTTTCTTAGAAGTCTATATTTTGTACTTATCTTCTGGTTTGCTACTTATTTTGTAGAGGGAATAGGTCTGTAGTTTGCTAAGCTTTCAAGGTTCAGATCTTTCTAATTTTCTCACAAATAATCACACCAAAAATAGCTCAACAAATGATTAATAGGAAGCTCCAGTTTCTTGTTATTGCTGACTTTATCTAATTACTGCATGTGGTTTACACCCAGATAGCCACACATGCATAGAAAGCCTTACACCTCCCCTCAGAAAAAATAAAATTACAGTAACTCCTGCAGTCAGATTGAACATAATGGGATTATCTTTTCAATCTATTCACTGAGTGCCTCCACGCAGGCTTCTTCAAATCAATAGCTATACTTACAAAAGAACTGGAAAATGCATAGTAATTAAGAAAAAGAAAAAAAAAACTTAAAACACTACGCTTTTGAAGTTTATTTTCAGTAAACAAAGTCTTCCCTTATTCTGGGAGAAAAAAAATAAAAGGAAGAACACATTATATTTTAATGCTACAAAAGCTTAAAAAATGGGATTTTCTAAGGAATCCAAGGAGATCAGGCACCTACTCCCTCAAGCTCTTTTGAAAATCGTAGCATTTATCTTCAGAAGTGCTTCAGTGCCAGCTGGAGAGAGGCTGGCTGAGAGGATCCCATCAGGATTTCACAACCCTGAAGTCATGTAAATTGCATCATCCCCTTGACTTGCTGGAGCTTTTAAGTGACAGAGCAACATTTCTGCCGCAGCAATCACAAGTGTACCCCGGCATGCCCTGAGTGATGGGGGGTGAGGAAAGCACATTCTGAGCTTAGAAAGGGGAGGGAAGCAGAGCACGGGTCCCCAGGGGAGGCACTTTCCCTGCGAGGACAGCACGGGAATCTCCATCCCGAGCGGGACAGCCAAGGCTGCGCTGAGGAGCAGGGCGCTGCCTCCTTGGCCTCCCTGCCCCGCATCCCTGCACAGGGAAACCAAGGAGACAAAAACTGAGAAGGGCCCTGTGCTGGCTTCTGCCAAGCTGCGAGGATTCACCACGAGGCTTAACCATGTACTCCTGGGACCTGAAACCAGCTAGCACCCAGCACAGACCTGCCTCAACCCCCGCCAGCCTGGGCATCCCTGCTGGGAAGGACACTCGGAGCCACTGGGAGCCGTGCGAGGGGCAGCTGCTGGACAGGCCTGAGGAAGCTGGAGACAAGACAGTCTGAACCTGTTCCTTTCAATGTTAATGCTGTGTTAACAGAAAACAGAGCTGAGGTTGGGACTTTCAGACAACTCACAGTTGTTTAGTACTGCTGAGAAAAACTGTCCCAAGCATCAGTTGGTTCGTGTCTGCTGAAAGATGGGAAGCAGAAATGAAGGCAGCAGCCCAGACAGCTGTGAGGGAAAACAAGCAAGAGGAAAATCATAAACCATGGTCTGTGAGAGATTCTTCTGCCTAAGTCTTATTCCTAGTGATAAGCTGATTGCAGTTCTTTCCTGAGAGCATTCCCACTGCACCAGAAGTCAGAAGCAAATGTTCTGGTTTTTCCTTAGAAATTTGAACAAAATATACTAAACAGAACCTCTTGCTTAGACACAATCTCATCGTTAGTGAATGGACTCAAACTCAGGCTTTTAAAAATGGTAGTTTAAAAGAGGCACAGTAAATGCTATTAATACAGTTTTGTTAAACAAGTGGAGATGTGTGAAACCTCTGACTAATTAAAACTGATTCTTGTACAGAAGTGCTAGATGTTTGTAAAGGTTTATGAACACTGATTGAATTTGTTTTTATAGATCAGTAGTCACCAGCTCTTCATCTCAAAGTCTGGGTATCTTTGTTCAGTGTCTGCATGGACAGAAAAATGAATTTTCCAATACCTGACTTGTATTTTAGCATTAAAGAAAACAGCTAAATGGTATGTATATATATAATACAGTATAGAAACAGATAAACTCTCAAAACTGAAGAAGTGTATTGAGCATATGTCTCAAAAGGTAAGGACACTAATTGATCTTATTTTTAAGGTCTGATCCTTCTGCCAAACAGGCTGCATTCAATCCTCAAAGAAACAAGTTCAATAAAAAATTTTATACCACTGCATGCTAAAAACAGACAAGTCAAGCACAGAGAGCTCCTTTCATGCATCATTTTTGATTGTCCTACTTTGCTCTGTCAGGAACAGCAGTGACAGCTTAGTGTTAAAGCTTTTTGACACTGCAACAAACCAAATAAAGCCTAGTTGTGTATTTTGGAATTTATTTCATACCACATCTAAAATATAAACAATATAGGGAGTTTTCATCGTTCTCAAACAATAGCAGCCACTGGAGACTGTTTCCAGAGCTGATGTTTTCCTCACTCGCTAAGGATTCTCACTAGCTGAGTAGCAAAAGCATGTTTGATAGCCAGCTCCAGGAGCCAGGCTGGCCAACACAATTATTGCACATTCTGTCAGCACATTTCCTCCCTTCAGCTTTACTTCTACAATCTTTTTCAATATTGTTAAAATGAGCAATCATTCGTGATTCACACTCCCAAAAAAGGCAGAAACCAACAATTCCCAATGGCTATAAATTATTAATGCAATTGTGCCAATCACACAGAGCTTAGTGCTTTTAAAAATGGAATGAGATTATCTGCACAGTTATTTTCAATCAGATTCATCTCTTATTAGGGGGCATTATGCATACGGCTTGCTTTGAGAAAGCCATCTTCTTCAAAGAAGATTGTTGCACAGTCATTTCTTGTGAAATACTATGCAAGCTCTATATTAGATACCAAATCAATTTTTTGTTTCAGGAAATAATTATGTGTAATGGGTATTTTACTTTGTAGATAGACTGATTCTTTCCAATGTAAAAGTCTGTTCTGTTCTCAGTTGTTACTCCCATTCAAACCATCCCCGCTTTGAGTTGGCCCTCACTGATTTACACCAATCTAGCAAATATATAGGCAGAACTGGAGGTTGTGGCAAAGCATTTTTTGCTGCAATAGCTTTAACAGGCTGTAATAGAAAAGTTTGTAAGACTTACTGTACAATGTATCTGTTAAAACAGCTGGGACATACAGCTGTCTCAAAAAATACAAGCTAGAAAATCTTCCTCTCTGGTATACAAAAATCTAAAAACTATTATAGAGCAGTAGAGATTCAAAGGGTGTAAGTAGCAAGGTCAGCGCTGAGGAATCCAGAAGGTTGTCTTTCCTTGTAGGTTCTCTCTGTTTCAATGTTTGTTAGAGTTTGGACTCTGTGTCGCCAGTGCCTGCACTAGAGGCCATGTGGAACAGCCTAAATGAACTGGAGACACAGGATGATTTTATATTTACTGTTGCATTTTGTAAGAGGATTGGAAAATTGTCTTTGTGCTCCCAACTCCTATGACTTATTCAAATTACCCCAACATCATGCCTCAGTGTCTGGCAAGACACCAAAGAAACTGGAACCAAGTTCAGTGGTGCCTCAAGCTCCAGGAGTAGGAGTATTCCCTTGGGAATGACTGGCTAGCAAGGTGGAATCTGACCTGCATTAAATGTGGACAGTTTGAGAGCTGAAATACTGAAATCATAAGGATAAAGAGACTCAGAGCACATAAGCATGTTCCATGTAAAGGAATTTAAGCATATTGAGTCAACAAAAACATCAATAGCAGACACTTAGCACATGCTTAACGGCCCTCTTTAATCTAGGCCAAGAAGCAGCTCTCAATTTCTAAGACCCTTGCTTTTTGCTGCAAGCATTACATTATTTTATCTTCTGTATTGATGGGAAAAGTGATCTTTAAAGCACTGAGCTGTCAAAATGCTGTACCAGGATTTTGCTATATTATTTTACATATTTCAGCTCTGTAATTCAAGTACTGGCAATCCTCAGATCGAACACATCTTCTCCAATATGGAGAACTGTCTGGTTCTCACGGTCATATGCCACGGTGCCATTTAACAACCTGTATTCCCATCTGTGAATCTGCTTCCTGGCATTTGCCTTGTACTTTATTTTTCCCATCCAGAAATCTGGCAATAGTTTCTCGCTATTATTCTGATAGGAGTGTGGGTCAAACTCATTCCACTGTGAATGTGCATTTGTGCTTGCAGAGAGTGAGTGATTGATTGGTATCAGGCAGAAGTGACGTCTCCTGTTACTTTTCTGGCATGTTATTCCGTGGTTAATCAGTGCCACTGAGTGTCACTCAAACCTACCAGATGTGACTCTAATGGATAGCTGCTGGTTGCCTGATGTCTGTTTTGTCACTGATGTGACTGGAGTGCTCCTAAAAGTTATTAAAAAAAAAGGGGGAAAAAAAGAAAAGACAGCTTAGCAAGTATGAGGAAACTGTATTTAGAAAGTAGCTGTATTTGTATACCTCTGCTTTTAAATATTCAGTCAAGTGATTTTTTCAATATTAATTAATCACAGGGCTCTCCACCCTTGTTTAATCAGGAAAGATTCATGCAAAAGAGTACTTGGGATTTTTTGTGTGTTTTGTGGGGGGTAAAAGAGTGTTATTCTTAATTTAGTTATTTAAATTCTTAGCAGTTCTGGAACACATGCATTATGAATAATCTTCACCAAAAACACCACAGAAATTTCTATCATGACTATGCCTTTTAGGCTGAAGCAGAGTCCTGTTGAAATAAACACTGTTATGAAGGCAGAAAGGAAGATTGTTCTCTCCCAAAAGGAGCTTAAAAATCAGTCATAGTGAAGGACTGAAATTATTTTCATTTAATTACAAACCACAAATCCAGCCAGCTTTAGATCCAGTATGAATCAAAAACTGAAACTTGAAATATCCCAAGACTCCTTTTCCATTCTGGTTTATACCTGAGACTGGCTCTAGAGCTACCAGATATTTGACAAGCAGCAGACTGGAACTCACAGCTCATGTTTATGACTTAGACTAATCAGACTGCAGACACTTAAGTATAGGTGTATTTATGCAAATACCATCTTTACCTATTGCTCATCAAGTTCCACTGGATTGAGGCTTTATTTATGGATCCAAAAAGAGCTGATACAATTTTTTTAACAAAAGGCCAATTATTTCATTGTTGTTTAAGGTGGTGCTATGTTTTACTTACCATGTAAACAAACTTTGATTGTGTATTTGCCAAGACTTGCACAAGTAGTGAAATCTGCTGCCTGCATGTTTTAATTTTTCTCCTCATCTCTTAGCTTCAGGAATATTATTTCTTTCAGCAGGATAGGGATTCAGAAAGCCCGACTGGCATCTGAAAATAAAAGTAAAATATGTAATACTCACAGCCAAACTCTGCTCATCCTATTCAGTTCTACCAGAATCAACAAGGTAAGCGAAGGAAATGCTTGGTAGGGACTAGAACTGAGAGTGGGGATGACTTACATGTCCTGAGGCCTGCCAGAAAGCAAATTCCAAAACTACCTCCACATCTGAGATTTTTAGATAAATGTATTTGGAATGTATAAATCTCTAAATTCAGGGTAAACAGGAGGTGAACCTGATTCATGAATTGCTATTTTTGTTTTCTGGCTTCATTTTATTTTCAGACCTGAATTTTAGTACGGTAGAATTGATAAATGCTACTTTCTGAAACTGAAATGGAATCTAAAATTGAATTATCTTGAAACTTCTGGGGTATGTTCTTGTCCTAATGCAAATCTATAGCTGCTGACAGTTGTCAAAATTTATCTTCAAATGTATTCCCAATCTGGAGATTTAAAAAGTGCACATGATGTCTAATGGAGAGCATGAGGAAGGCAGTTTTTCTAGGGAACAACATCAAAGATTCTGTAATTTTATTTTTAAGCAAACTGTAATTTAAATAAAGCATGAATTATAAATCTTGCAATGAGAATGGAGACGGTAACTGTGCTTCATTTTGGTCTCACAGTGAATGTGACCCTTTCTCTTCTGATGTCTTAGAAAATATTGATATATATTTAATGCAAAGCCCAAATTGACCTTAATTCACTGACCTAAAACATTTATATGCCTTTGTTGCTTTTAATTTTCAGTGAAAATGACATAGTATCTTAAACACACCCCCAAACAGCATTGTGGTGGATTTACATTTTATTACTAGGGCAAGATCACGATCACACTCATTAGTTCTAAAGCTAGTGTTCTATTGAATAAAACAGAAGGGAAGTTGGGGGTTTGGCACTTTTCTGATGGGTCCTGATGGGCTTTTCACATTACCCATATATCATGTAAAAATAATATGTTAAAGAAGAATTCTGAAGAAGAAAATCTAACCTTACCACCATCGTATCTCCCTGCAGCTGAATTAATAAGAAATGTAGAGAAACTATGAATTATTCTAAGTACTCAGAATTCTGCAGATAATATGTTTTACAGCTTCTTACTTAATATGTGTAAATGTATGCATGTGTCTCTCCATAACTGTACACAACCCAGTCCACAGTTTTTCACATGTGACTCCCTTGCACCATCGACAGACGATGCACTACGAGCTGCAGCTTTAATAACTCCTTGTAAGCAAGTATAGAACAGACACTCGGCCAGGAGGGCACCAGATATGGATAACGTTGATAACACCAAGAGAAAGGATCTATCTAGATGTGATTTTAGAAAATAGAGCAATTTAGCAGTAGGGATATTTATAGTACTGAAGCACGGAAGAAACATGAAGCTAAACTTAGAAAGCCAAACAGACCAATCAAGAAGAGGTAAAGGAAATGTGGTTATAACTGAGTCACACAGATGCAATGGTCATCTCTGTGATGTGCATTGCAATCCTCTCTTGTACATGCTAGAAAAATGGAACACTGAACAGGAGAATTTTAAACTGCATAAACCTCTATAAAGGGACTAAAAAAATCATCACAGGGCTGGCCTCACCCCATTATGAATTTAAGGAAACCATCCTTCCACTCTGTTTATCAATTCACCTGTCCCTGCCTGTGCTGTAACAGCAGTTCTACAGAACTTAATTAACTGGTACCTATAAAGCACTGCAAAGTTAATATTAAAGTGGATAAGCCAGTGCATGCTCTTACTGGTTTTAATATGGACACCTGCTCCTTAGAAAGAGATAAAGTGTTACTGCACACGTACGAATGGGTTAGGCCCCTAAAAAAAGAAGTGAAGAAAAAACAAAGAGAAGCAAACCCCATAGTTTAAATTGGGGTCTCTCTCAATTTAAAAACTATGTGGAAAAAATAGCTGAAGAGGTGAAGCGTAAAAAAAAGAGTAGTAATGATTTTGTACCGTAGGTAATACTTCTTGGGTGCAACTAAAGTACAAAGTAGAAAAATAGCAAATTCTAGAAAAAAATACATAAAGTGTTTGTTGCAAGTATTTGTCTACCAAACCAATTCCCTTCACATCAGTGTTTTGAAGCCTTTGTTATGCTCCCAGATGTGGTCATTATTGGTGAACAAGTTGGCACAAGTGACAGAAACTTGCTGTGGGGAACTGCACGGTGTTAGTCCTTCCTCTCTGGGCAAAGCTGGCCCTGCCAGGGCTCAGATCCTTCACTGCAGGATCTCACTTATTCCACAGATCTACTGATTTTCAGCAGGCTCTGGTCCTCACAGCAGAAGGGACCATTACTGCAGAGTACATAGTGAACATATAAGAGGCTGCTAACAACACATATCCATGGGAGAAGAGGAAAGCCCCTCTGCAGTGACACCATCTGAGCCAGTGGCAGAATGAACACAAGTTCCCAGCCACGCTCACAGGGACACAGGGACACAGGGACCTTCTGCACTGCAGCTGAGTCAAGCCTCAGCCCTTAATGGCTTTCTGACAAACCTTTGGTTGTAGCTCCAGCAGCCAGCAGATGTGCCCTTTCAAATTCCCACTTCGTTTTTAACATCTCCATCACAAGCTACTAGCAGGATGCTGTTTGCACACATTTTTGCTCTGTCTACATTCACATCACGCAAACAAGAACCTGCTCTAATAAATACCTTTGAGCACCTTCAAACCACTTGTCCGCTGCATCTTTTTCTCTTTCTTGGACAGTCCATCAAGTACAGGAACATAAGCTCTTTTTTTCAGGCAAATAATATCAATAACAAGATTTCAAAACGTGTCTAACGATGGTACTGAGGAAATGTATTACTGAGTTGGACTTCACAAACCTGTCAAGTGATTTGGCCACTGCATTTATCTGTATTTCCAGAAAGTTGGTGATCTCTTATGTCAGAGAAGATGCAGATGCTTTTATAGCTCAATAACTATTTCGTTCCTTGGGATGCTCTAAGTTTATCACCAGGCCAGGAAGATGTGATGGAAACCTTCCCCAACACAAGAAAGCTGTGAGGCTGTGTAGAAATGCCACCAACACAGTGTCACTGTGGCAGTGCCTTTGAAGTGGTTTTTTATGCTTGTTAGGCACTCTATGTTTGTCTGCACTCTGATAATCTCACCAGCCACAGCTGGTTGTTCACTTTCTCGCAATCTCTCTAAATTACACACACAAGGTACTGGGAGCTGGGGGACTGTGTGTGTTAAACTGCTGGCCTTGAATACTGCACAGCAGAGCCTGCTGAGTGAGCTACAGTCACAAAGTGGGAACGTTGAAAAGGTGCCTCGCAAGTAGAAGGTATGGGTAAGGAATTTCTTAATCAAAATTCTCCATCCCCATCATGTTTATAGCCAAAAGTTCTTTCAGGTCTACCAGCCCAACCAATGAATCAGACAGAAGGTTTGCTGAGTAATTCCAGGCACTGGTAGGTGCACATCACAAACCTGCTTCAAGCTGTGTCTTGTAATAAAATGCAATGAAATTATAACAATTCTTTTATTATTATTATTATGTTCTTACTACAGTTAAGGACCTGAATGAAAGCATTTACCTTAGAAGTGGTGTGTTTTTCATTCATTATCTTGTGGAGAAACTGAAGTGGCTTATAAGCCTCCTGACCTGGCTGTTTGGCATTAGTTTTTATACCATTTGCTTTTCACCAACACACTCCTAGAAAACTGGTAGCTATAGCTACATACATACATACATACTGGCCCCTTCAAATCACTCAGTTCATCTCCACATGCCATTTTCATCATACATGAGCATGAGCAGAATTTCTAAATGTCATCTGGCTTAGCAAGAAGGTCTACTGATAAGGAGATGGCACTTTGTAAAAAAAAAGGCCCTCAAAATACCCAAAACACATACACTGGTCATTGTTTCACCTACACCTGAAATTAATTAGATGGTCTGAAAAACTAACCTCCAACAGAAGAAGAAAAGTGAAAAACAACCATACAAGATTTTCACCTAGGACCAGTATTTTTTAGATTTGTTGATTGTCAGACTAGACAAATAAAATAGAAATGAAAAACAATGGTGGAAAAATACACATCAGCCACATCTTTGGAAGTGTTCAGGCACAGGAAAAACCATCCAGATGCTCTCGCTCGGTTAACAACTTAATTAGTGATGATTAGTCAGTAATCTGAAATCTTAAAAGTATCACATTTGACAAAAGGTTATTTCCACTTTTGACTGGTCTCTAACTGCTTACTTAGATCGATTAAAAAAACCCTTTCAGCTGCCTAGGTAACACAATTTCCGATGTTCTTTGGTAATTTTTTAGATAATATTTCTCAAGAGGCCTTATGTAATTAAAGAGGTTTTAATCACTAGGATCCTGTAGTGAAGGAAGCTGTTAATGATGTGCCAGAGAGTGCTCAGTACGAGACAGAACGTAAAGGAAGCTACGGACCTTCCTCAGGGGTGTTCCCCCCTGCACACTGACTGTCTAACCTGGCAGGGCCGGCAGTGCTGCTAAACTGCAGAACTGATATCCCAGGCTACAAGTTCTCCAGGTTTAATCGAACAGTGCCCTCCTGCTGGGTCACATCTCCTGCTGTCTGTTCAGCTCTGTGTTAGCACACGATGTCTCTGAGCACCTGGCCAGCTCTGCCACAGCACCAGGCTGCTTCACAATCATTCATGGACCTCCTTTCTCCAACTTGCACTCCACATAGCAAGACATTATTCCCTATTTGCAGTTGGAGAATTGAAGTGACAAAAAGTCTGAGATGAAGTTGGTGATTTAATCCTGCCCCACTGCTCAGTTCGCAGTGCTGGTCCCTGCTCCAGCCCCACCTGGTTTCCCGTGTGCTGTAAGGAGAGGACAGCAATGCAGGACTGCTCCACAGCTGGGATGAACTGGAGAGGGCTGCTCCAAAACATCCTGCAGTGAGGTTTTTCCACAGCTCTGCCACCTCCTAGGCCATGTCAATGCACAGAAGGTCTTGTGAACCTTCTGTTTCAGGAAGAATTTGCAATCACCTGCAATACATGAACACAGAAACAAAATTTATTTCGTCTTTTAGAAATAGTGGTAATGTCTTAATTCCTCAACTAGATACCACAAACTAAAGCATCAATTAATCCTAAGTGGAGACCACAAAGCTGAAGTCTATCCCATGCAGCCACAGCCACACAGAATCAAAGGAAAACAACACATACTCCAGACAAGTCCTGGACAGAGGAGGAGCACAGCCTAACAGCCCTTCATTAGGTGCAGCTTGCACTGCCATCAGAGTTGCACTTTCAAATCAACATGTAATATGTAACCTACCTGGAAATTAACTGACAGCATATCAAACAGTTTAGAGGAAAAAAGCAGCGGTTGTTGATGAATTACCAGGTAAGAGGCCTTGCCCTCTCCAAAGCTGGAAGGCATCTAAGTGTGGTGCTAGAATAAGAACAGAGAGCAGTTTATCTGGGATCTAAACCTTTATTAATTGAAAAACTCCTTTCATTTTAAGTGCTCTTCAGCAAAACTGATTCCTAGTTTGTGGTTTTACCAATTGTATTTTTTAGTTGTATCCATTACTTTATTCTAAATTGTTTTGCAGCCCCCTTCTTGGCTGAAGGTAGTATGCATTGTGATGTTTGCAAGAGACAATCTAGCCTGCTTTAATGCATAAAATATAAATATACTCTTATTGGGTCAAGAGCTCCCATTACCTTTCTTGGACACAAAACTTGTGAATTATAAGACATGAAACAAGCACAAGAAGTTCGTTATCTCTTGCAGAAGACAGGTAATGGCATACATAGCTACAGTTCTCTTTGGTTCTGGAGAGGATGAGTTTTATCACTATTTAAGTCCTCGGCCTTTGCACTTCAGATAGGTACGTTCTGCCACCCACACGTTTCCAACCAAAGCCTGAGTTCAGTATGTGTGCAATTTTTCTGAGTCCCAAAAGACATTGCAACATTTGGTACAGCCAAACATCTTGCTTAATTCATTATTCACTATTTAAAATTTTGTCAGAAATCCAGGCATGAAGTGAAAGAATAAAAAAAAGTCAGATAAAGAAGTTAAGCAATCACACCTTCATCAACAACATAAATAAATCAGAAAGCCCATATGCTGGGATTCAGGAATCCAAGTTACACGACGAAAAGCTTACACATAACAGAAATAGCACCAAACCCAGGATAAAAGGGGCACATTTCCAGTGAGTAATTGCCACAACCAGTGCTGCATGTTTTTTCTCTGAACATGGAGCTTTATTAAATGTGACAGTAAACATCCCTTCCTGATGCTTCCTGTAAACTTTCACATCCTCCTGGAAATAGTGGTGATCAGGGATACACAAAAAGCTTTGCTGTCAGAGCTCCCCACCAAACCCTACAATTTATGTAGCAAACTACACCATTTTCCCCTCCCAAGACTGCACTGCACCGAACCAAGAGAAAATGCAGTCTTTACCAAAACTCATTATACTCCAGGAACTGCAGAACAGCACTGGCAGAGCAGGGCTCTGGTGCTTCAACCTGGGGCTAAGGGCTGCACTCTCCCTTGGTCAAAAGCTCTTGGAAAAGTCTCTTGCGACCTACACAAAGAATGAAGCAGCTTTGTAGCTTTGGCAACCCAGCTTTAGTCTTTCTACTACATCACTGGGGGAAAAGCATCTCTCTTGCTTTTTAACAGATTTGATTCACTTAAAGTTACAAACCTGATTTTAGCTGCACAAGTGTCTTTAGCAGGTATTACACGAGTCTGAGAAGAAGCCTGAGCCTGCAGATGGCAGATCAAAAGTCTCTGCTTGGAGGCAATGGGAAGACACGAAATCTGGAGGGATGAGTCTGGCTCGGGGTTACTGCAGGAGGTGCCCCTGGAGAGACGGGCTGTAGCTACCAAAGGAACACGCACTGCTGTTAGACTTAAAAAATGAAACTAGAAGGCTTTCTTAGCAAAGATGTGTCCACTGATTTGATCAAAGTGCAAAGGATTCCAATTTTTCACATTCAAAATACAGCTGATTGCAAATAATGAAAGTGCACTTTGCTATAAAACAGTTTGTACAAATCTGCTCTGAAGGGATACAGAACTTGATAAGGAAGTATCCTCCTCTGAAAGGATACAAACCCCTGATAGTGGGTTTCGGTATATTTATTTTAATTTTTCCATGGGAAACCCTAATTATTAATTGCTCTATGCTTTCACTGAATAAGGTTTTAGCATAATAATCCATGGGAAATAAGATATTAATAATAAATTGGTTATACAATACAGAGGGTTTATAGATTGAAAAATACCCTCTATCACAAAAGTTAGGTTTTCTTGCTATCTGAAGAGACTGGCTAAAATTATTGATGGAGTATTAATAGTTCCACAAAGTTGGAAACTGTAGGTAGGAAAAATACAAGAGAAAATAGGATGTTATCAGAGACCTTCAGGCTAGAAACCTGCCTTTGAATTCCTAAATGTGTGATAAGAGGAGTTATATAACACGTTTAAAACTCAATAAACAAAGCCTGTCTGCTCAGGAAGCCAGAATTAGACCGTTTGTTTCCTATAAGGAAGAATGTTTAAAGTTATTTCTCTGTCAATGGCAAAACTATGAATAAACCTAATGAAAAATATAGAATGTGTGGGAGTAAAGAATATGCTTGGTTATAATTCCACTGTTGTTTAACTATAGAAGTATCGCTAGTTAAGTGTTCCTCTATCTGACAATATTGCATCTGGTAAGATAGCTCTCTATTCCGATCACCCACTGAGTAGGGAAAGAAGAAATGGGGCACTGGAAACAACCAACATCTTCCTGGTAGTCTAACCCCCTTCATTTGATGAAAACCTCCAGAAAAGAAAATCCTCCTTAGCCAGCTTAGCAGTACCCTGGTTAGCTGCTAATGTCTGTGGTAAGCCTACCTGTGTCATGGGGAAAGTGGAGAGCTTTTTAAAAAATTACCAGAGGTCATAACTTGGGTTTACAGCACTTTTTTTTTTTTTAAGTGAGCGAGAATAAGGGTCATGGATAGCTCAGACAATCAGCATTCAATCTTTCAAACATTTCTTTATACTGCAGCAAGTGGCCACTTTTGTTGTTCAAACACTGCTCGAGTGTTCAAAGGCACTGTGTGTTTTGGATGAAAGGTACTCTTTTGTTTCCACCTCCTCCTTCTGCTACGAACGTAACCTGAACAAGCCCGAGAGCACACTCAGACAGATCCCTCACTCTGGAAGGGAGCTTTTCAGGGATCCCAGCCACCCTGGCAGCGGAGGGAGGATGAGAGGCGTAACAAGGCCGGTCCCTCCTGGGTTACCAGGGGGAGAAGCTGCCGCTGGGGCTGAGCGAGGGAAGGACGAACATGAACCAGCAGTGCACCCTTGGGGCAGTGGATGCAAACTACAGAGCCAGCGGGAGCTCGGGCCGGGAATGCCGAGCCTTGCCTTTCCTGGGACACGGGAAGGGCTCCGCCGCACTTCTGCCTCCAGCCGTGGGTCCCCCAGGACGGAAAAGACAAGGAGATCCTGGAGCCAGCCAGGGGCTGGAGCGCACAGCCCGCCTGGAGATGGGCGAGTCACAGCCGGGCTCTTCTCAGAGACTGGCGAAAGGTCAGCGGCGACGAGACCCAGCAGAGACAGGTACAGCCGGACACACACACACAGTCGGTGTGGGAGGGCCAGCCGAACATCGGCACAGGCCTTGCAGGTATTTAAGACTTGTCAGAACTACACCCAAACCAGCCTGATCAAACTTCCCAGTCACGTAACTTTCCGAGGCCCCTGTAAATGGAAGTTTCCTGGGGAGCGTGTCCAGGCACGGCGCGGGGGGAGCTGCGGGTGCTGCGCTGGCACACACCATCACCCAGCACCCCTCTCTGAGCAGCACCCCGCCAAACACAGACAAGCCTGGCGAGGGAGATACCTACGAGGTCCTTGGCCATCCATGACTTCTCATCACTTGGTTTTAACAAGGACTTACAGCCGAGGTCAGGTCAGCTCTCAGCAGACCAGAGTTAATGACGGGGTTACTCTTCCCAATGAATTGATAACCTGTGGTTTGAGGGCAACCGTTGAGCCTTAAGAAATAATTCCATTAAATTAACTCCAGCTTTGTGTAAGATATATGCCACTTTAGTTCTAACTTACACATACTCCTTAAACAGGAAAAAAAATCCACTCATTGCTTAAAATTTCCAACAGAATAATAATTGTTAGTCAAATGCAGGATTTAACTCTGTTTCCAATACAAAATGGTATTTGTAGAAATGCAGCAGGGATACGTGTGAGTCTCGTGAGCACAGTAAGAGACTTTTATCTACAATGATTTGTTTCAGAATTTATTTAAATATTTTACCACTATCCATACTCTGACAACTGGAAAATAAATAAGAGGATGATGCATTACTTATTTCCTTGTCGGTAAATTAGAGAGTATTATCAACACAAGGATTCGTACAGATCCGATAGAAGATGGTTTATGCCAGAATTCAACTTTTGGGTGTTTCAAGTTTGATGATGATTTTATGACTGAGCCCTTAGAAATGCCTTAATGACATTTAAAAATGAAAGAAGTTTTGCCCCAACATTTTTTGATCCGTTTGAGACTGCTTCTAACTCTGATTGTTTTACAGCAAGATCCACTTCCTCCTGGAACTACTGTTATTTGGGAGGTTTAAAATGGATCTTAGTCGAGTTCTTACAGAATGTGAATATTACAATCTTACCTACCCATGTTTTCTTACAACAGACAAAATCCCATGCAGAGTTTGATGGTTAACAGTATGTTAGCTGAAAATTCTTATTTGCCCTGAAATTACTTTTGAATCAATAATAAGCTAAAGAGATTTAGCTTGAAAAGTATGTTGCAGAGACAGATTCAAACTTTCAAAAGATCAGTCTTTGACCCAACAGCTCTGTGAGTGAGCTCTGATCTTTTACTTCTGCCTGTGGGCCCTTAACCTACTGTTGTGCAGGGTGTTCCTCTGAGCCTGAGCACAGCAGCCAGGCTGGAACACAAGAAGGAATTGTCAGTCCTTCTCAGCAGCACTGCTCCCCTTTGGCTTAATGGTGAAATGTTCACTGCAACCAAAACTAGAATTCAGGTGCCATATATACAGGAGTGCAGGCTGCATTCCTTCACCAGCACCCACTAAGCCAGGGCAGAATCCAGCTTTTCTGAAGTCAGCTCCTCTCCCTGGGCTGCACTGAGGCAGTGCCCCCATTCACTACTGCAGTTACTCAGCTCTGTCCTGTGTGTGCAGGAACAAAATGGCACAACCAGCCACAGCCTCTTGGAGGGAAAGTCTTCTCCCACCCTGAAGCCATTTCATTGTTCCCAGCCTCTTCTCCCTCCCCATCCCCTCATTTAATCTTACCCGCTCTTGGCCTCAAGCTGGAACTGTGCAACATATCTAATACGTAAATCAGCAATAAACATTCCACTGCGATACCAGATCAAAGTTATAAAGAACTTCTTAATTTCAGGGCCCACTGTACCCCTCAGCCAGTTCCACAGGTGCTGAACCTCATCCTTGTACATCTTCCCCTCTTCACAGCTACACGGGTTTCCCCTGGATAATCACTGCAGAGACCTAAATACTGAGACTTCAACGTGCCAGGAAGTATTAGATCAAAAGAAGAGAGTAAGAAATAAACTGACATTTTCCACACAATAAATAGCTTATCATTAGCATTATATAAAGTGTGTGACAAACTTAATTTTGGAACTATTGACAAGAGCCTCAAAGTTAGTCTTTAATCATGAACATTTTCAAACTGGCTTTGAAAAAAAGTCTCTACTCTTGCTCTGGCACGTATGTTCTCAGTTTTGGATTTATTGGCACAGAAATTAACAAAATCACAAAGCTGATCTTCAGTCATCACCCAGGGGCTTTTTGTATCTGTTTGGGCTGTTCAGACTTTAGAGTTACTTTGATTCATATCATGGAAAATCATTATTCAAATCCTTCCAAAAATGGGCCCTACTTCAAATGACACTTTCCATTGGATCCCAAGTTAGCCAAGGCTATGAGATGAATCTGCTTTCTTTTAATGTAACACACTGCATTGTAAGAATATAGAATTGAATGTTATTTGAAAATAGATTAAGACAGGCTAGAATTCCTGAGTAGAGAAGCTTTGAGGTTGGAAAACCAGCTTAAAATAAAAGGATTTTTTACAGATCTACTCTCCAGTTAAATCATTGCTGGATGAAGCCTGGGCCTTAGTCATCCTGTCCAGTCCAACACATTTCCGTGGATTCTTGGTTTCCTGCGAGCTCTATCTATTCTTTGTTGATTGCTGTACATGGAAAGTGCCCTCTGCCATCACCTCTAAGGCTTGTCTGTGACCTGCACTCAGCTTTTCTGAGATGCTCCCGATCGTCTTCTACACTCCTCTCCTCTTTCTAGCTGTCTCCCAGTGCCTTCTGCTGCAGGATACTGCAGAAAGCTCTCTGAGCTGAGAATGCACAGCTACTCTTCTGCAGGAGGATCCACTTGCCCGCTCTGCTGGCCAGTTCCCCTGGAGCAGGGCAGGGCCAGGATTCGTCCTCTGACCCCTCTGGACCCTGCTACACACAACACTGTGAACACCCAAACCAGATAGAGCATCAGTCTATCACATGTACATAGTATTGTATACTTCTACGTAAAATCAAGCATGCTATGAAGAAAAACACATTAAAAGGGCTTAAATGCCTTCTCAAATAGGGCCATCCCTAATCAGATCTGAGGCCAACAGGACTTTCTTCACCTTTCCCAGTAAGACCAATACATGCTGACTGGAGCTGTTAGAAGCCCAGACTGAAAGTCTCTTGTACAGAGACACTGCCACTGCACTTGAGCTCTCAGTTAAAATGATTTGAATATTTACTTTTATTTGAAGGTGTGATCAAGCATTTACCAGAATGGGATCACTATCCAATCTAAGTCTTCCTTTCTAACTAGGTTTATCTGTTTCCTGACTTTAAAACAACCCCTAAGATCTGCAGACCACAGCTATGTAACTTAAAATACCAAAATAATATTCAAATCCTCTAAGCCTGAGAGATCCAGAACTGGTTCCAAGGTAATGCAGCAACCAAGAACCCAGTTTTCTGAAATTAATTGACAAGATCAAACCAGTCTTTCTCACGTTTCAGAAATCAAAATCCATATATAGAACTTACTAAAAGTCAGAAGAGGCACATACAGTGAAAGGTTCGTGTCTTAAATGTAATCTTTTCTGGTTTTGAAAAATAGTCTGTAACTAACAAGCATTTACTCATAGAATATAAACCTCTTATCAGTTGCCTCTGAAACAAAGCTTCAGTTGCCTCTGAAACTAAGCTCACTGCACCCACTCGATATAAACTTCAGCATTTATAAAGGCTTACAAGATCAAAATCAATTGTTCATGCCTATGTTCCAAATTGTGGGAAAAAAGAGTTTTCACTTCTAAAATCTTCACACTTTCAGTCTGATAATCAAGATAATTAATATGCTCCTGCTGGAATATTTTTTTTTTACTCCACTATTTTTTTGGGGGACATTTCAATGGAGATAAATGCAGTTTTACATAAATTAACATCCAGGGAAACAAATTAAACACACATAGTACGTGTACTGTATTGTTTTGCTTAACCTATAGATTATGCTTAGCTACTGTGAAAGCCTCATTTCATTTCATTTATTCTGTGAAGGAATAATACATGATTCCTTCATTATTCCTAACTGATCATCGAGTTCTCAAGGAATGAGCAGGCGCTCATAATTACTGCAAAAATAATTAAACACAAAGAAAATATAATCATTTAGCAAATGTAGACATCTCTGTTCTCCTCATATAGTTTATAACACTTTGTATCATGTCTCAAACCAGACAGAGCCCTACGCCTGTTCCACACCCCGGGCAGGGGCAGAGCCCTCTCCTCACCTCCTGTGCCCTCCACCCTGGCACGAGCCAAGGCCACCACAGCTTGGCCAGCAGCTGCCTCTCCATCAGCCCTTCATCCTTGCCCAAAGGCTGCCACTGTGGACATTTATTTGACTCTAACCCCACTCTCACTCTGTTCTGTCTGTGTGTCCCTAAGATACTGTTGGTATGTCTGAGCTTGCTGAAGCGCCACGGTTTGCTGGAAGCTCAGAGCTGTGCTTCTCACACTACAACACCCACAGAAGGCGCTGGCAGTGGCAGAGGAACACGAGCAAAGAGCTGGATTTTCATTTCAGTGGTCACCAGTAGAGAAAAAGAACTCCATTAATAAAAATTTCACACATGTAGTGACACGCAACTGAATCTAGAGTGCCATTAATATCTGTGACTATGTATTTAGGACAAAGTAATTTATTCTTATACTTAAGATAATGAGTCCTCCAATCATTTTACTTTTCCATTGCTACCAAACAGTGGAAATGCTTAATTCAGCACAAAATTACTTATAATTTGGCCAAACTACTGAACATAAAGTGTCTCTTGGACAGAAGTTGGCTCCTTCATCACATCTTTCTCTCTTTCAAGAGGAAACAGAACAGAGTTACTGAAAACACTTTCTAATAAATGGCACCACTTTAACATGTCAGAGCAGAGCTGATCGGTTTTATTAATTCCTCTACACTGGGGTTGGCCTCCTCGCTGTGTAACATTTCAATGCTGAATGCGTTGCAACGAAGGCTAACTGTTCAAGGGAAAGAAATGGTATCACTGACAAACTTACCCCTTACTCATCCCCTTCAGTTCCCACCCCTTCATGGTTTTATCCTTTGACTTGATGAAATCCCTTTCCAACCAACTCAACGGTGCCAATGTACATGAAGCAAATTATATTGAGAAGACTGTATAAGAACATAAACACAGTTTTCAAACCCCAAGACTCCTTCCTGAGCTCTTTAAAGTTTACAGGTCTTTCCAAACTCTACTGACATTGCCTGAAATGGCGCATAAATCCAGCCACATGGAGTTGCTGCCAGGACACAGTGGGGCATGTGAACTCTCCAGAATGTTACTGTGGCCTTCAACAACAGGAAAGCATCTCTGGATGTGGGGAAGACAATATTGTGACACCACGAGAGTGCATGAAAGACTTTTCTGAATGCGAGATGTTCTTTTATTCTTAATCAAGTCACTTATCATCAAGCTGGCTTGAACATCTCTTTACAGGGACGCTATTAGAGCCAGCTAAAGCAAAGGAGCGATGATGAAGCATTATCAAAAGAACAGCAAAAGTGCTCTGTAAAATCTGCTTAATCTTAGGAAATCAAATCAAAGAACAGATCAGTAAATGAAACACCTTTGGTGCTTGCTAGCAGAAAAATTCATTATAAGCATCAGGTGAAGGAGGCAGAGTTGAATGGTCTTTTATTCTCCAGAAGAATAGAATCTCAGTTCCTTAATTTCCAGGCTGCTGGGGTTCATTGGCAGATAAGAGATATGTTTAGCAAAAGAGGAATGTTTCAATAGTTTTCCTTCCACACCAAGGGAAAAAACCCTAGCAAAACTCAAAAACCTTCAATACTTTCAGGGAGAGCATAGGAAACTTCTTTGCCTCTTCAAACATAAAATCAAACACTCCACCTCTAAATGTGTCTTGTTTGAGCTCTCACTTCCTGCAAATATTTAACATTATCTATCCTAAAGCCATCCCTGTACATGGTGATGCAGTGCAAAAACCCAAATATCCATTCCTTTTGCCCTAGGTAATACAAAATGTATTTCTTCTTATATGTCACATTTTTCCCTCCTACTTTAAAAAAATGATTTCATGAAGAACTGGAGAGACTGTTCCTTTCCATTAGCCCTTAAAATAATATCCAGTGCTTTGTGCAAGTGGAATTAAAAAAAAGATGAGTTCTGACACAAGCCTTATTTTTCATAATAGCAAGAGAAAATCTGAAACTCAGATGGGTCTTGTTAGTGCTAAATGCACTCCTACTGACTCCAATTTGTTTTGTTCTATTAATTTATCATCTTACATTTGGAATGATTTCGTAGTCTGCTAGGAAAAGGTCTCAGAAGCGTGAAGCAGTGAGATAATAGAATGAAGATGCAGCTAACTGTGATATTTCAGGGCTGAGTACTATTTGTGAACACACTATTATTCTAAACACAACCCTGCAGTTTTTTCTGCCTACAGCACACACAACATTGTTTAGCAATAACAAATCTGACAGTCTCGGTGGGAAAACTCAGTGAACCCCACACACAGAAGCTTCCAACTCTCACTACAATTCAGCTGGAGAAGGCCTGTAATTTATTCATCTGTAATTGCTGTGTCTGCATTGATCAACTTTCTCAAGTCTATTCAAGTCAATCATTGAACAGAACATGCAGCAAAATAATAAAATCAGAACAGTACAAAATGGCAAAGGTATTTGCTGATACTGTAATTCAGACCTGGAACTGTGACTTAAGCTACACCATGATGCCTTGTTATTTAGACTGAAAGCCATGATTTTTGAGACCTTTAGTGTGCTTGACTGATTTCAGGATTCTCAGGACTTGTGGCTTTCTTTTCATTGAAAAAATAATAATGTCCTGCCTCATGCTTTTCTTATTTTATCTACTTAGAATTCCTGCCAGCTACAAGTAAACAAAGGCCACGTGAGGGGTGCTCTGATATATGGGTACTTCTGCTTTCCGAGATAACAAACAAATGTTCAATAGCACTATGAAAAATGTGCATTTACCAGTAGTCAGCGAGAGACACACAGGTTGAATATTGAATATTCTTCATGAACTTCTGCAGTGCTCGCAGAATCGATAACTACAAACCCAGTAACACCTTACTGAGCAGAGCTATAAAATTATGAGCCCAAAGAAAAGAGCAGAACTGGTTTGCCAGGCAGTCTGAGGGTTTTTTTTCCCTTTATTGACACCAGTGGTCAGCAAAGGCAATTCACTGGATGGCACAACTCCTTCTGAATTAGTAACACACTGAATAAGCAACATTTCCACAATGCTTCCAGGCTCTGGATGCCAGACACACTGCACCAGAATGACATTCAGCTGTGGGATTAGTGAAATTCCAGGCACTGATAGAAAATCTATGCTATTTACTGGTATCTTTGCAACACTTCAATTGGGATTGTCATGCTCTTTACCCTCCCTTTTTGTTTAACTATGATTTTTGTCTCTTTCTCAGCACTGCTTTAACCCAGTAAAGGACACATGAAGTTAAAAGAGGCTCCTTGTCTGTGCACAGAGCTCCACTGAGTGAGTCATATGTGTAATGAGTTCCCTTCATTTCTGCAGAAAATACTACCAAGTCTGCAAATATCTGCCTGTGCTATGATATGTAGAGACTCAAACTACTTTATCTGAACACAATCTTTACATTGTTGTGAAAAATACAGGAATAGGAAAGTTAAAACCCAACATGCTATCTGAGAAACACAACTGGGAAGTGCCAGGAGGCGTGATCATTGCAGAAAATTATTTCCATTTGGTGATTATTATGATGAAAATTACTTACCCAAAGGTCATGCCTGGAAAAAAAAATCTGGAAAAGAGAAGAATTTGAACTTTATTTCATCAGAAAAAAATATTTCAAATTTCTTTGAAGTGTTTAAAACCAAAAATCAGTGCAGAAATTCATTCTTTGGAGGAATGCCAGTCAGAGTAACACATGGAGGAGGCCAAAGCATATTATTGATTAATACCAGCATCCAGCTTCAGTCCAAAAAGTTGAAAATGCCCATGAACATCTCAGTTCTGTGCCAAGGACCCAGCAACGCAGACTCTCCGGGGTTCTGTGCTGAACCTTGAAGAAAAGTGACCTGAACAAACTTCTGTCCTCCCACACCACCAGACTCTTCCCTGGTAACCCCCTCAGGAATTTCAGGGCATGAATTCCCATCAGGCTACGGCTGAATGACACAAATGTACCTTGCCCTCATATGATGAAGTGAGATGAACTCAGCTTTGCCAAGATATTGCTGTGAGCAGAAATGGATTTGCCTGAGTCACTGTGCTTTACCTTGGCTGAGGTAAATACTTCTGAACTCAGTGCATTCCTCAGGATCCTTCCTGTAAGTCTTGTGGAATCACCATGGCAATATTCTCCACTTACAGTAATTACGCTGATATATCCTCTCTGAATACCTAAGGTAGTTATAATCTGCAGAAATAAAAGTAATTATACAGCAGTCAGTGTAATACAGCTGTGGACAGCTGTAAATAAAGTGTTTACATGGGGATGGAGACATTGCAGAGCTTTAGAAAAGTGTGTTATGAAAGACAAAAAAATAACCCTGTTCCAGTTTGTGAGAATATGCAATTTAATCCATGTAGAAATCTTGTTCATCAGTAATTACAGAAGGAGATAAGAGTCTCCTCATTTAAGATCAGGCAGAAAATGGTTTTATTTTATGTGTCCTGAGAAGTATCACATCAAAAATAATTAGAGAGAGAGATGTAAAAACTTTCAGATGTTTTAAATATGTTACCTCCTTTGAAATTTAGAAAAGCTTCAAAGAAATGTCAGGTTCTGGCATGCTCTGGAAAGAGCACTTGTATGTAAAAACAACAAGGCCTTTCCCCTAGTTTTATATATATTTGATGGAGCCACTCAAAAAATAGTAACTGAAAAACTAATTTAAATTCAGACATGATTCTTTGGATAACAGTTTTAGCTCAATGGTTGGAATTATTAGGAATGAGCCTGTGGCAAACCCAAGATTGGGAACATGACACAAAGGAGTTTCTGTCAAGCTTTTCCAATTATTAGTCTTCTCTTCCTAGTTATTTATATTTCCTTTCAACTCACGTGTCTAAGTCACAGAGCAGTAATACAGTAGCTCCATCTCTGAGGAACAGGAGCAACCTGTGCCAGAAAGCCTCTTTGCATTTGCATGGCTGTAAGATTTTCTACGGGAGGCAAGAATGCACCATCAAACTTTTGCTTTATTGTTACATTTTTAGTCTGTAATCATTCCTCATGTCTGTGGTAACCAGTCTTCAGGGCCCACTCTTACTAATTAACTAATCAATTACACACTTGCTAATCTGTTTTATCCAACGATAACAAAGCAGAAGGAAAAGGAAGACATAGATTTCTTTTTTCTACTTAAAGACACGTTTTCTTAAAACTCTGGTTACACAAAACCATTCTGATCTGTCAGTCCACAGCCTTCCATATGGATTTTCCAAGCATCAGTGTGAATTAATTTTGATTTGAGTCACTTATTGTACTCACTCAGTTATGTATGATATGGATTGGCTTAGCACTGTCATCAACTTATTTGAAATCAATTCGTTCATTGTTCACACCCAGTACACCATTTTGGACAGAAATAAAGTTCAATGAAACAAGAAGAAAGACCCACTGGAAGGCAAATGATAGCATGGAAAAAAAAGGAAAAATATAATAGTCATAGACTGGAGACAAAAGAATAGAATAGACAGAACCATGGAGATCAAAGACAAACATGGATCAAAGATAGAAAAGGAACTGCAGACAAACCAGAATCTGTGATCAAAATCTGATGGAAAGGAGCATTGTGTGATGTGAAAAAAAGGAGAGAGGAGTAAAAAACCCGAGGCTCACTGCTTCAGGATATCCTGAACGTGCTTTTGATTCTCTCCTAGTCTCTAATCCAGCCACGTTAAAGAAAGAAGTATATGAATTTCCCTACAACCCCTAGAGATAAAAAATTTTTGCTGGGATGTCTTGTCCCTTGCTGGGATTAACTCTCCCTTGCCCACTTTGCTGTCATGTTCATCTTCCTAACACTGTTTTCAACCTGCTTTGCTGGTTGCAAGAAAGGATTTTCTCATATTTCTGTGACAAATTTCTCAATAAAGAACATTGTTAACTCTTACCAGCTAAACTCTGCCACCAGTCTAATTTCTGCAGAGTTCCTGCTGCAGATAACTCAATCTCGTTGTGGGCCTCCTGCCTGACCACAGCTGTTCATGCCCTTCCTGGCTGGGGTGCCAGCACCTGCTTCCCAGGAAGAGAGAGAGGCCTGGAGTCACTGGGACACCTGGGGCTGAGATCATGTTCTATCAGATCTAGGCAAGATTCGTGGTCCCTTTTTCCCACTGCAGGTTTTGGCCCAAAATAGGGTCATATCACGGGTTCCTGCCCCTGGGGTGATGGACAGTCTCAGAATCCCTAGGCTACTATAAATTATTCCTTTTGGTTTTTGCTGTGTTTGTGAGAGCTGAACCCTGTGCAGGTTATTGCTGACAGCTCTCAGGCCAGCTCTTTGGTGAAATTCCCCATTGGCACTCACACATTTGGGGTCTGGTGGTGCTGTAGCAAATCCCTTCTGAGGCACCACAGGGATATCCAATTTTCTTACTTTGTCTTAATGCTGGGCAACAGGAAAGTTACAGTTGGAAGTGATTGCAAGTCTGTTCTACTATATAAGAGGAAATTTTCAGCTTTGTTTCAATAACTATTGAAAAGAAAAAAAGAATTGTTATGGTTTTCAGGTGATTTACCAGATAACCTTTACAGCTCAAACAATGCTATGACCTGAATATCTTCAGGATATTACTCAGCAAATGGGTCAGTTAAAGCAGCCACATGGCTTTCCAAACGTTTTAGGAAATCTGAAGCACTGACACAAGACTAATTTTCATTCTCAGCACCACAGACTGCTTGACATTGGCACGGACCTCCAGAGCTCATCTGGTCCAACCTCCCCACTGAAGGCAGGCCAGCTAAAGCTCAGGACCATGTCCAGATGGATTTGGAATACCTCCAAGGAGGAAGACTTCCTTGGTAAACTGTGCCAGTGCTCAGTGACCCTCACAGTGAAAAAGTGTTTCCTGATGTTCCGAGGGAATCTCCTGTGTTTGAGTTTGTGCCCACGGCCTGTGGTCTTGGCAGGGGCACCACTGAGAGCAGCCTGGCTCTGTCCATTTGGCACCCTCCCTTCCAGTACCTCTATGCACTGAGAAGGTCCCCCTGAGCCTTCACTTCTCCAGCCTGAACAGCCCCAGCTCTTTCAGCCTTTCCTGAGAGGAGAGATGCTCCAGTTCCCTCCTCACCTTCCTGACCTTTCACTGGATGCTGTCCAGTGTGTCCCCATCTCTTGTACTGGGAGTCCAGAACTGGGCACAGAGCTCCAGCTGGGGCCTGAGCAGAGGGAGGATCAGCCCCCTCAGCCTCCTGGAAATGCTTCTCTGATGCAGCCTGGAGTCCATTCACTGCCTTTGCCCCAAGGACACTTTGCTGGCTCGTGTAGGTTTCCAGAACCACTGGATGCCTAAAACCAGGAAGCACTGGCTTGGTTTGCACAGGCTCAGACAGAAACAATCGCCTATTTTCGAAGAGCTGCCAAACAACATTTTTCTCACAAGGACATCTTGTGGCTAATATTTCACATTATTGGCAATAAGCCATGCAGAGAAGAGACTGGAGCATCAGGAGTCTTACATCACCTCTTATGCCAAATGTACCCCCTCATTTCCCGTTTAGTCCTAGTTCATAAAGATAGGATCAGAATCCAAAGTTATATTTGCAAATGCCACTATAAACTATATTTAAATAACCAGACGTGGTTTTGTGAGATCATTTCTCCTAGGGTAGCATTCAAAATATTCAGTTTTGCTGGAGATATTTTCAACCCTCTTTATTGCAATTAATGGCTTGTTAAGAATGACATTGGCATCTACTGGATAAAGGACTGTTAATACTGCACCACTTATGGGCTCTATAAATTGCTGTATGTTTGGGAGATGGTACTGTAACATCTGTTCTAGGACACGTGCCTCTAGCAGGAAGATACTGGATATCTTTCCAAGACTTTCCAAGAACTACAGAGTGCCACTCTGTGAAGATGGCAGTAGCTTTTTAACGTTCCCAAAACACTGCTGGCTTAAGATATTTCTAAGAAAATAAAATCTGTGAACACAGCACTGCTTTCTACTGGCGTCATCACACTTCACAAGGTCACTTAGGTGCTTTTCATTAGAATATTACAATGTAAAGGTGCTGAGACAATTATTGAAATAGATGGACCTAGAGGACAAAAATTTTAAAACTTCAGATTTCAGCAACTGGGATAGAAAAACAAGAAAAAAATCTACAAAGTAATTTCCAGTGAGAGTGACTTTAACACTGCCACCATCCTGGCAGCAGCTGTATGAAAGCAAGGACGTTTCCCATTTTATTTCAGTAAATCTCTAATCTCTACACTTGGCACCTCAAAGAAGTTCAGTTTAATATGCTTCAAAAGAATTAAAAATTCATCCTTCCCTTTATCCCAGATATCCTTATGATGAATTTTCTAGCTCTGTCAGACATGAGGAGGCAATTATCTTAGATAAATTTGTTTGTATCATTTCTTGATCACAAATGATACCAGAACAGAAAATATTTGCCTCCATAAATCAAAATTTTATAGCTATCCTAGCAATGGGTTACAGTACATTAGGATCTCAATCTACAAGCTGCTGATGAAAGATGAACTATACAATTAATGATTTAATCAGTATACTGTGTTAATTACAAATGAAGCTGAACTCAAGATGAAAATGAAATATAGAAATAGCACATACAGGACCAATCCTGCCTGCTTTATTCACTGTGGCATTCCTGTTTAAATGCACTGGGACTAGCTGCAGGACTGAGGCAAGCAGAATTTGATCCTACTTATATTACCTCATATAAAATATTTACACACTCCTGCCAGTAGTGTATTTTACAATATTCTCATTATAAGAGAAGATTAACTCTATTTCAAAGGAACAATATTAGAAGTTTCTAATGGAATCCAGAATAATTGCAAAAATCCCTTTTTTGGAAATGTTCTCACTTGGGCTGCCTCATTAATCCCTTTAACCATGGAACTCACATTTTAATTGTAGATAAGACCTAGGCTGCCAAGTATGTAGAAACACACCTGTTCCTCCAGTGCAAAGAGTCTGCAGATCCCCACCTTTTGTGGCCCCAGCTGTAGAAACAAGGCCTGGGGGAGGTGGTGGAAAAGCAGGACAGCCCCGTGGCCGAGGTGCTGGCCAAGCTCCAGGCAAGATTCACTGCCTTGGCGAGGCACACGGGCTCTCCAAAGCGCTGCTGACAGCGCTTCCCCCACAGGACTGCGACAGCACATCAATCAAAACAGGAAAGGGAAACTCACGTTCATCCCAGTAACTGATTAGCGATCGCTTCATACAACCTTTTCATCCTTACACCTCACTTTAAACCAACTCCCTTTTGCTCCATCCTTCCTGCTTTGCAGAGGAGCAGCACCCAGAGGGAAGGCAACATTGGCTTTTTTAGCTGATGCAGTAGGGACTGCTTCAGGTAAAGTAATTTAAATAAGCCTTCTGATTTCTTCATGGTGTCAGAGTTTGTTTCATTTTTCACATGGCTTCAGGACCGGAATTACTTCAATTTACTTTACTTTTCTCTCTTGCCTCAATCCTGTACCTAGGGCTGTCTCAGTGTGTGCCTTGCAGCTGGCTCCCAGCTTTAACACTAACTGTGATATTGTTAAATACATCTGGCACTGTTTTGAAGTCGTAATATAATGATTGGCAAACTTTTGTGGATAAAACCACAGTACTTCATTTAATTGTGCCCCAGGGATCTTTTCCCATATGCCCATGTGTGCAGTGCACACAAGGAACCACCTCTTATGGTGGTCTGATAATTTATTTCTTAAATGCTTGACACCAGCTCGCTTAAAATTTGTAAAAAATAGAGGAGTTTGAACAAGAACCCCAAAATCTTCACATCAAACTCTAGCCAGATACAAATAAATAAATAAAACTCCACACATACACACGCACACACACTTTCCTTCTGTCTTGTTTAATTCTTGTCTTCAATAGGTGCAGAAATGGGTAAACAGACTGTGAACCTGGATTCTAGATCCAGGTATTTCTTAGATAATTTGAGTATTTTTCATTTTGCAAAATCTAATCTGAATGAAGCATTTCCCATCCTTACCAAGTGGCCTGCATTTATCCATATGTATAAAGGAGGTGTATGTGTGTGTCTCTTGCCACAAGGATGTAGTACCAGCAATTAAACCTTGATAATAAACGGTTCATCAGTCCACAGGTGATGTACAATAAGTGATTGCTCCTCCAGGTAGTAATCATCTGCTGCAATTGCTGAATTATAAATTCCCTCTGGGCTGATTGGATTTTATCAAGAAGCCATGAAGTAAAAAAGGGTTTAGGGTGAGGTTTTTTATAGTCTGAAACCTAATATTAGAAATTTGCCAGTTGGAAAGGAGGGCCTTTCCTTTGAAGACATGCTCACAGTGACTGAACAGCTGTCAGAAAAATGTAACCGTGTTCAGATCAGCCTCTGGGACCAGAGTATATTCCAAGGCAAAGATTAAATTAAAAGGGTTTTTCCCACCTCCACAAAAATATATGCAACTCTCATGCACACTGAAACTGTTTTCCTATTGGCAGAGAAACATTCCATAAATCTATATAGGGACTGAAATAACATGATCACACTTAAATTCAAACCCAAGAGCTAGTTACTATTATCATTTGGACATTCTGTCAGTACAATTTATGGATTATATTTGAAAATATTATTTGTGAGACCACCAGTTCCCCTTTTAGGAACCCGAAGGACTTCTATGTAAATTAAATTTAGACCACTGTTGAAAATGGAACAGAAGTTTTAAGTTTTAATAAAAGCCTTACCTGTTAAATATACCCTCCTTTTTTCTGTTTTATTTTATTTCATTTTGTCACATTAGTTTTCTTTTATCAACTACCAAAGCAGTAAATAAAGCTGTAAAAAATTCTGCCGATCAAAAATAAATCTAATCCACAGAATCAAAAACTCTCTAAACCATCTAACACTTATTTCCATGTCACATAGTTTCAAGGGTTTTTTGGGAAAAAAAATCTATTTCTTGCTAGCTTCTAAATGTTTGTTACTAATATTGTTACTTTCCAAAATACAGTTAATGGAAAAAGAATACCCCAAAGAACATAAGCAATCAGAGTTAATTTTAAATTGATGTTTAATAGCAGCACTGTGATGCTTTCCTTTTCTTTTCTTATTTTTCCCATAAAATTTCCTGTGAACATAAGGGGTGTGTCAGCCATTTCAGGTTCGCTTTGGCAACAGAATTACAGCCCAGATTAAAAATTAAGCAGAAGACTGTTTAGTCTTTTATGAGCGTGCATCAAAATCCCAATATGGACATGGAATGTCATTATTTTCTAAAGTTATGCCAAGCCTAAATGCAGCCCAAATTCTCCCTGCAGCTATTCCAACTGGGTAAACCAGGGAGACTTTCCTTTTTTTTTTCTTTTCCTTATAGCCTAAATGAAACTTTGGGGTGTGAGTTATTTCATAACACACTCAATACACATCTAGATGTTGTAGCATAATGAACAGCAGCAAGAACTTGACATATTTAAGACAAATTAAAAAATAAGACCTTTGAAAACACAACAGAGGCATCAATGAACAGTTGAAGGGTCATCCCTGTTAATTTGGTTATTCTGACACTGAAAATCTACTTGCAGTGCAAAGTAGCAATTACAGTGTACTCAAATTGGACAAGAACCAATTTATAGCAATAACCCCATAATCCAAGAGTCAGCTTAACTGAAATTTCAAACCATTGACCTGCCTGCCTTGTGGAAACTTCAGCAAAGAGAGTGGTGGCTGTTTTGACATAAGCAGAGAACTAACTGTAAGAGACAACTACACAGCTGGCTTACAATCCTTTCATTGGAAGGTATGATGTGATTCTGTTTCCAGTGTAGAGTTATGCAAGAAAAAATATGGGATGGTGACAGTTATAAACAGAAACCCTGCTATTTTAGAAAGAACTTCTTCAGTACCATTCGTTCTCTTGAGGAAAGGCATTGATTAGCTTTAGAGCCAGGCATTGAGAGCCAAACTAATGAAGTGAGGGAGAAAATCCCCAAAATCTTTGAAAAAGGATTTTCCAAGGCCTGCATCGCTAAGTTAGCAGCCACGAGTGGTTCTTCTGGGCTTCTTTGGAAATTGCCAGACATTGCTCGTAACATTTTCAATGGCACAGGGACACTACAGCTCTCTGGAAAAATAGTATGTAGGCTCCACATCACTTGGGTGCCTTTGAAATGTGAGAGGCAGGAGAATAAAGAGGAGAAACAAGAAAAAATCAGAAAGCAGCCAGAGTCTGTCACTGTGTCCCTTCTTTGAGCACACACTGAGGAAAAGTTACAGCCAGTTTTAGTTAATCTTTAGTAAATTTCTAATTTTCCCATCTAACATCAGTTACAATTTTAAGAATCCAGATGTTGAAAGAATATAAAAGGGGAAAAACTAGAAAAAGGAAACCACATTTCCATTGCCTGTCTGACTGGTGGCAAGGAGAAGGTGCATACAATTTACTTGTTCCAGCCTCTAGCAAAAACATTCTCCAGAAACAGATTTTGTCTTTGGGCATCTTGATATTTGCTCCATAACATGAAGCATAGATCTAAGGAGATTCTTGCAAGTTTGTTTTATGAAGTTCTGCTGCAAATCCTCATCTGCCTGGAAGACACAGGGACCTTTCAAATCCATCAGGGTACTGGAGAGGCAAAGGGCACCTGCAGCCCAAGCAAGACTTGCTGAGTGCAGATAGGCTCCAGTTGTTCCCCAGATGGCACCAGGTCCCGTTGGCTTAGTGATTTAGGCCTTTTTTCCGCTAGGTACAATTACTCCACGAGCAATCATAAAACCATTATGCATTGGAAGGCTGCTATGAGGTATCCTAAGCCATTTCTTCCCCAGGCTAAACAAGCCCAGTTCCCTCAGCATCACCTCACAGAGAGCTCCAGCTCCCTCGCCTTCCACTGGGCTTGCTGACCTTCACCCACATCTTCCTTCTAACGGGAACCCTGTACTTGCAACACTGAACACTGGACTTAATTCCAGAAGTCTTCAAACTCCTTGGGCTCAGTTTTATGGAACAATCTAGCGCAGTGACCAACACTCGGTGGTTCAGGTCACAGACATCATGTTGTAAATAGAGAATTCTGTCAGTTTAATTCATCATGTGCAATCCTACTACCCAAAACCACAATGAGATTTGTAATACACAGCCATCTGCCCAGGAACAGCGGTTGGTAGCAGTGGGCAATGACAGGATCTAGAGGGGGAAAAAAAACCCAGACCAAAGAAAGAAAAGGCAACAGAAATTTCTTCCAGCTTTGATATCCACTACTTATTTTAATATGCTAGTGTACAAATGAATAATCTAATTAATTAGCATACATAAGTCTTCTTCACTGACAAGCTTCCTTAGTGATCATTTTACAAGTGACATTCCTATAACATCAAGGAGATGAGCTGGAAGATCTTTTATTCTTTTGTTTTAATGGAATCTAAGAGTTCAGCAATCATCTGATATCTTCCATCGATCTTATCACACCACACTATTCAGAGCAGCATTTCTGTCTGCAATATTAATGTACTTTTCTGGGTCTGATTGTTATCAGCTGTCTTAAGAGCATCCCCCCAGATTTCATTTTGAAGTGACAATACATAATATGATGTTCCTATTCCTTTTTATTTTCTGTATTTTTAACTCTCACAAATGGTCACATAGTTGAGAGTGTTTTCAGGGCTCTGAAGGGCACCTGGATTTCTGGATCTAACATTTACAAACTTCTGCATTACCAATTTCAAATACAGCTGAAAAAAAATGCCATTTTGATGCCAGACCAACCTTCCCACTTGGAAACCAACTGTGGAAGAACCACCGTCACTCAGTTACAGCATTTTCTGTAAGAGTCTGCTCTGCTCACTGCCAGCACCTCCTGACTCTGCTGATGTCCCTGATCCTCCAAGATCATCCTTCTTTCCCGTAAGTACAGGGCTAATGGAATGTTGACACCAATGCAGGATGCATGGCTATGGATTTCGTATTTCCAAAGCTTGGAGGCATTCAGATTAGGCTGATTTAGGCCATCTGTATTAAAAATATACCTAGTTCTGCAGAATTTCCCTTTGAACAAAATGCTCAGTTGTGTCCTGTAGGATGTTAATTAACATGGCAAGGTACCATGACAAGATACCCAGGTGCTAAAATATTTCTAAGGAGTTTGAATTCTGGATATTGACTTTCTTCAGCAGTAAGCAGCACAGCTCTATCCAGCAAAACCGGGAAACTTTTGTTTGAAGTAGTATAATTTTTAAAACCACTTCAACGGCAGAGCAGAATCAGGACATTTTTAAGGGAGTAGGAGGAGAGAGCCAATATGAAAGAGAAAATATTCTCACTCTCTTAACTCCAACATGAGTGAAATGAAAAAAACCCCAACAAATATTTAAATTAACATTTTGAAGTTTATGATGTATTTGGAAGAGCAGACTTAAAAGCTTGCACTAACTGACAAGGATAAGATGACATTACCTTTTTGGATTTATAACAGTGTTCGAAAATTCAAGCTCAGAGGGATCCAAATGGAAAAATAAGAAAGTGCATCAAGAAGATGGGTCAATTAAAAAACCACAAGATCTTTATGGAATTAGTGACAAGAGCCACACACTGTTCCCTTTCGGGAAGCACTCCAACTCTTTGAATCAGATTAGGGTCAGTCCTAATTGTTTCAAGCACAAATATGTGTGGCATTTATTTGCCAGTTGCCTTTTTTTCTGACTGATTAGCATTATGAAGATTAGCTGCCAGTAATTTCTGAACTGGCTAATATAAGGTAATTAGCTCACAGCATGCTGCAGTTTGCACTGCCCAGGAGAAGAGTTTGCTCATCTCAGCCATGAGGAGGATTGCAGAAGACATTGCAGAGAAAGAAACAGAGAGTTAGCAGAGCTCCTGCAAAATTTGATTCAGCTTTTTTCAAGATATATTATGTAACAAGAGTATGAAGAACTCCCAGGTTTGGCCTGAACTAGACTAGAAAAGACTTTAAAAACCAGTACAAAATGCTTCCAGAATACCTTCCTTAAAAATCATGTGGTGTCTCTCTCAACCTTCCTTCTCTGTGGTATTACACTTACTCTTTTTATGACGTTCATAGAGAAAGAACAGTGATGCCTCCAATGAGAAAATGGCTCTTTTAAGGAGGTCTTACAGTGTAATTCATAGAACTTTCATCTGAAAGCAGTTTTGAGAAAAAACAGCCTGGAATCAGAAATGCTAACTAGGGCATTGGAGAGATTCTAGTCATAAAGCCATAACAAGGAGAAGAGGGAGGAACTATGATTTTCTACAGAACTACATGATACCTTGGCTCTCAGTGTCAGGAGGTAAGGGGAAAGTAAACAGGGACAAAGGGAAAAGCAGGACTTAACATCTGAAGTTAAAGGAAGGGCCAGTTGTACACACCAGCTCCTCTCAACAGGTCCAACCACAGCTTAGGCAAAAGGTAGCAATGAAAATCCCCTATAAACTCTTCAAGGCAGGTGAGTCCAGGAGCAGATGAAGAAGCTTAGCAGCTATCATGAAAAATCAGCTAAACACCCCAATCTAATAATTATATTTTTTATGTTGAATATGCTGTTAATAGTTTTCCTTTTTGTCTTCTCTAGCTGTATTCTATTATTTAAACCAGAAGGTTTTTGATAAATCTCCCAAGTGAAGCAAAGCACTCTTAGCACTGAGATTCTCATGGTGTAGTGCACACCATGAAAACTCAAAAAGATTTTAGCTAGAAGTTTTTAGGATGCTCTTTCCATGAGGAGGGTTAACCCAGGTATTTGCTCAAAGCAATGTTTTCCATTAACCAAGTTCACCCTGTCATTCAGCAAGGCCTTGACTGGCGTCCGCACAGAGCCAAGTGCACACGAGGCTGTGCCGAGCACTGTGAGCCTTCCACCCAGCCGGGGATCTGCAGCACAAAGTCAGGGTCTCTGACTTTAAAGGATTGATGCTTTATTGAATTACAATAGGCAAGTACCTAACATCTTCACCCAATTTGTATCCAATTTGCTTTTTCCCTTGAGCTACCTGTAGGCAGTGTTCAGGAAATATTTACAGGAATAGCTTACAAAAGTGGCTCATTTAAATACGGGAAGTTAAATATATTCCCCACTGTTAAGAGCCATGAGGTTTTAGCTAGAGTTCTCTTGTTCCAGCATGCCCTGGTCCCCTTATTAAACTAGAGTGGAAGACTTGTAGCATTTTAAGAGAAATTTTTTTTTCCATAAATTTAATTTCAATCCTTATTTTACTACGCATAAAACTTTTGGTTCTTCTTACATAAAACCCATTGCACAATACGTGTCAACATCCAGTGACTCAGTTAATGGGTAGGTGGGAATATATGACAGATAAAATTTGTTAATGGAAAACTTAATGAGAGTATCAAACAAAATACCTATTAGCATTAGGAAGGACTGAAATATTTTTAAATTATTACAAAAAAGAAAAAAACAAGCAACGTATTTAAATGTGAGGTGAGGAGTGAAAAAGAGTATTAAAAGTTACTTCACCATAGAAACATACGATGTCATTGGTACACAAGAATAGTATGGTTGCCTTAAGCTATACCCAGCTACAAGTCTTCAAGCTGCTATAAATAAGGTTTGGCAAAATTCTGGGACTGAAAGATAAAATTAACAGAGTTTTTAATCTCAGGAGAAAACATGGTTAAACATTATAATTACCAAGACCAGGTATTTTAATATTGTGTTAATTTTAATGACCTTATTCATCAAAAGACTTACAAAAAGGGTGACTAAGCCCTAAGTGGGGAGAGTAAAATGTATTCTGCACAAACAACAAAGAATTTCAGGGATTCATGGCTCATGTTTAAAACTCAACACATAAAGTGATCTGACTCATAACTCTCTTCTCTGCAATGTTAGAAATCTAGAAAATACTAAAAATCATTAAGCAATGTTAGGGAGAGCAAAGGATTTAATTAAACCAGAGTGTAATCCTTTTAAGGAATTTCAAAGCCAGATCAGTGTCACTGTACAGATTCATTTGATCAGTTTTCTTTACCACCTCTCTTCCCCTTTTTTTAATTGTAATATCACTACATTAAACATTAATCACTTTAAATACACACATGCCAAACTCTTGTCAAGAATCTCATTATCTCATGTATTAAATTGCAATATCTCCTCTGGCCTACTCCTATCCATTCAGATTGATGCTGCAAAAACAGGTGGCTTACCAGGAACTAAACAAGTGCCCACAATGGATAGGAACAGAGAAAAACAGGATTTCTTCTCACTGGGAACATATCTTCCCTCTTGGGATGTTCATTTGAGGACGTTATCCCATATCTGCCAAGCTGAGTTAATGCTTTACCATCCCCAGAAATGCAGGGAGCACTCTGGACACAGACCACAGGCTGGTCCATGGTTCCACAGGCTGGACTGCAGAGCTTCCTCACAAAGATGGCACACACTGTCCCTGAGGGCCTGTCAGCAGCATGGGCAGGGATTTGTATGTCTGCAGGGGAACGTGGGATTTTCCCAAGCAGACCAGACACGTGTGACTACTAGTCAGAGGGATGAGTGCACGTTGAGAAAGGCATAACATAAAATTTATAGCTTTCAGAGAAGTTACCTTTCTCTTCCGCTGTCATGGCTTTTGAGAGAAACTGGAAGACAAAATGCATTCAAGGAAAAGGAAAGAAAAAACTGAAGAAGTGGACTAAGCACTAGGAGCATCAGTGCTGACCTGTAAACAAAATGAAAAGAAAAAATTCACAACATTTTCTCCATCTTTTCCTTTAGTTTTCTCTTTTTCTATTCTGCAGCTTTTAAGGTGTTTAGAAACCACCAACAGAAATACTTCTTCACAGCCTTACAGTGCAGGGGGACAGGTGAGTTTTCATTAGCTTTTCACATTGATCTTCTCTGTGTTCTCTATAATTTAATTGTCTGCTTAGGCTCTATGAGCTTTATCTACACCACCACAGGCAGATCCATCGCTCCACTAGCCAGATCCACAGGAGAGCTTCTTGGCACCTCTCTGTGATGAATGGAACACAAATGTGCTTCAGTTAAGTGGTTGGTAACTGTGCAGAAACACACCTTTCCTTGCAAGCTGAGAGAGAACAGAAAACAAAAATCCCTGCAGAGCAGTGAATGCAGAGGCAGCCTGACAAAGGGACTCCCTGTCCCAGAATCTGGGGCGAGTTTTATGACGATTAATAGAAATGTGGAATGATTGAAAACACAAATGAAGAGCTCTCTCTTTTCCTCTAATTGCTGCACTGGATCATGAAATTAAAGTCATCGAGTAGGAAAGATCCTGTACAGATTTCCAGAGATACTGCATGTTCTGGCTAATTGTGTCAGCCTGGATTAGCTGATTAGCATAATTAATCTAAACTTCTGATTACCCAAAGGAAAAAGATGTTCCTGGATGCACAGGTGAAATATAATGATTGAGACTTCAGTAGCTAGGAAGTATTTCAGAGTCCTGTTTGCTTGTCTCTTGCATTCCTAAAAGGCCTGAGGGGAATGAGGAGAGCACACTGTGCTCTTTGCTGGGGAGAGTGTTGTAAATCTGACCCAAGGATGACAAAAGAGCTGTGCCAGTAATCTGTACTGTGGTACATTAACAAGTGTTTATGGTACAACAGCACTCAATCTCAAAATCTGACCTCAGACCTAACCTAATCCTATCCTAAACAAAAGCAACCAAAAGCACAGACTATATCTGGAAAAGAAGCCCAACAACAGCCTAAAAGGAGAATCTGTGATGATGTTTCAGTAGAGTTCTGTAAAGTCACTCAAACATTATTTTAAAAGTTCCAGATCAGAAGTTGATGGATACATTTAGAATTTTTTTATTGACAGTCTGAGTCATGGGTTTTGTTGTCCTCAATTATAAATCTGTAAAGCTTCAGCAACTGAAACAGCTAAAAATTGAATTTGATCATTTCACTATTTTTTACTGCCTCAGGAAGGACAGTTACATAAGTCATAATGGCAATGTAAAATATTTTCTAATTATTACATAGAAAATATTTCTTAAGAAAATATTATAATGGATTTTAATTGAGTGAAAGTTGCATTACTGGAAGCCTTCTGTTTGTTCTCAGTATGGGCACTGATGATGAACATTGCTTATTCCACTCCTCATCTCTCATCTGCAGAGAATAATTATGGGATTTTCACTGAAAACTCTCTGCTAACTCAATCCTTTGTTCTCTGTTGATACTGCCAGAAAAGAGAAGGCTCATCAACTACAAATTGGACTGAAATAGCAATTTTATGGCCACATAAGCCACCATGCAGCTGAGGCCAAGAAAACCCAACTTGTTATACTCTGTTAGGAGTTCAGATCACAGGGGAAAAACCAAGTTTGAGTGGTCATCAGATATACTGGCTACCTTTCCAAGGTCCAAGTCCTTTCAAACAGCCTTATCAGTCAGAGAGAGTTTTCTCTTTTTTTTATCATTTAAAAAAAATTTCAAATGCTCACAAAAAGTTGTCAGTGAGCACGAATTTTAGACAATGAAAATGAGGTTCATTCCACTAGAATGAACAGCAAAGGAAAAACATAAAAGAGAGTCCTCCAGTACAACAGGGTGTGTAACACAGCCTGTGTGGACACGTGAAATAGTCTCACTCATGTTTGCTGCTGCCTTATCCTGTTCCTGTACGAGGACCAGGCTATCGGCCCTTCCAGGAGAAAAAACTCAAAGATATTTAGTCAAAAACCAGCCAAAACCCCAAATACAAGTGTTTTGTCAAGACATGCCCAAATGCTGCACAGCCTTTCAGGGGAAAAAACACCAATGACTGACAGAGCAGATGGAAAAGGAGACACTTCTTCAAACTGAAATCCAGTTGCTCTGGGTGGGGGAAGGTACTGGAAACAGACATGAACATGTCACTCTGCAATAAAATCTGTCAGCACGTTTGAGAAGCTCATTAAAATCTGAAAATGTTCTCCCCAAACCAAGTTTCATAAAACCTTTGCCACTTTCTGAGTGAAAGAACAAAGAGCTTGACCTAAAATTTGTCAGAATCATAAGAAAAATTTAAAAGAATATACTTTAATGTCCAGGGGCTCAATGGGCACAGCTGTTTCATTAATACTACAGTAGTTGCCAGCCCTCACTGTATCTGCTGTTATTTTGCTATTGACTTGTCTCTAAACCTTAACACAACGGATAAATAAATCAATAATTGCATTACAGCAGCCCTTTGTGATTCTCTTGAGCAGAAACGCAGCTGTCCCCTGCTCCCAGGGAAGAAGGCACATTTCGATCCCTCAGAGTTTCATTTTGTCTTGCAGTTGCTGCACACTGACAAAGCAGTTCTGTGGCAACCTGAGAATATAACTGAGAAACAAGGGAAATCGAATGGCACAGCATTTCCAAAAGGGCCTCCACTTTGCCTCAGGGAGACAAGGCATCCTGTTGCTCAGGACATGTCTTAGAAAAGTATTGAGAAACAGCTGTGTTGTCCTTAAGCTGGAAGGTTTGAGTGCTTTCAAACACCTTCTTAATTCCTTGCAAGTAGTTTCTTCAGTTATTCTGTGCTGGGAAGATCTGCTTGATGCTATGAGTATTATGCTGAATGAAAGGGAGACATGCAAAGGAGGAGAAGCTCACATTGCCATGTGTTGCCAGGGGCTGGTTTAAAACCTCACAACACTGTACCATTTTCTATGTTAAATGGAGCTGCTTTACTTTAGATGCTCACAAGAGTTCAAATCAGAAGAAGACATTCCTCCAGGCTAATGTACTAACCTTCAAAGCATGAGCTCTCTGAAGTCAAGCACTAGCTGCCTTCCTGGGGCTAAGAGGAAAGTGCTTTCATGTTCATCCAGAGCTGGATGTCCAACAAATTCACTGCTGTCAGTCAAACATGAGCCACACACAGCCCTTGGCTTCCAGAGGAAATAAACCTTCTACAATTCCCAAGAAAACCAAGGAGTCCAAATACCCAGTCACACAACCAGTCCTATCAGCTCCGGGGAGGTCACCCATCCTGGGCTTCCCAGCCCACAAGCCAAGTGCTGCTTTCTTGGTCCCAGCTTGTCTCACAATGAGTTTGGCTGTAGGAGAGAGACAATAGCACTTTTCTAAACATGTAATTACTTATCTCAACACTTATTTCAAATGAAGTCAGCTATTTATGAAATACATGCAGATGCTGAGCCACAGAAAGATATGGATGGAAAGGCAGAGTGGCATTAATAGAGGAACTGCGCTGTTCATACGAATTTGACTTTAATTTTTCAGGGAACAGATCACCTCTCTCTCTGCTATGTTGGTGAGACCCTGGAATATTACAAGAAATAGCACATTCCATGCCAGAAAAGCAATTCCATTTTCAAAAGCTAGAACACTTGGGTTAATTAGAGTGGCTCAGATACTTTGATCAGAGATAAATTAGTGCTTTGTACGAGATCCTGCTCTTAGTTAACTTCTTTTACTAAATTCCCTCACTAATGCTTTCTAATTTCACATGGGAGAGAATGGGAGAAGATGAAAGGAAATTTTTTTAATCAACTTGCTGCAAATTTAAGAATAGTTTGCTAAGTTTTTGTTTGGCTTCATAAAAATATATTATGTTTTTGTCTTATTTTTATTTATACCACAATTTATTAAGCCATTGCATGGTATATAAAGCAGGAGAACCATAATGCATTGGGTATTTTATGCCCCATTCCACATTTATTATTTTCTCATTGCAGTGGTGAGGGCAGGGGCCAAAGCTCTGGTGAAAACGTGAGAATTTATACCGGTAATAACCTGCAGCAGTCAATACTCACTGTCCAGCTGCATTTCACATGTAACTCCATTAAGTTTAGTGGCACAATTTTGTACCTAAGGAAGCCTTCCTGCTGGGTAAGGTTTTAGGCATCTTCACATTCGTATGCTCTGTGGTTTAAGGTGCTTGCTCACTCTGCCAGGTCTACCACTATTAGCACTGCCCAGTTAGAAAAGCCAGGGTTTATGGTTGAAATCATTTAGGAAAGACTGAGGAATATCACGGCAGAGAAAGAAGTAAATTAATTCAACCTTACTTCCGAACTGCCTTGGATCATATTTACACAATGGCGTCTTTTGTGATAACAAAAGAAGAAAACCAACCCACCGCACAAACAAACAGAAACAACAGCAACAAAAGAAAGTAAGAGTGATTAGTTAAAAATTTAGCAACAACAACAGAAAAAGCTTGAGAACTGAAATTTTGATGCATATTCCCTTTTTCCCATCTGCATGCTTAACCAGTTGTGAATCTGTCAGAGGCTCTTGGTTCGCATTTCTTCCATTCCGTTGTTTACAGTGAATTCCCCCAGAATACCAAGGAAAAGACTGTCTTAACTAATATGATATAGTAACAGTATTTTCACAATTGGAACTTGGGGCCTGCCTAGGAGATTCATCTAATTATATAGAGCCTACAAGAATTCCCCAGGAGAGCTTCAGACAGCATGTCTGCTCCTTAGAGAGCCCACACCTGGCTCTTTTTCATGTACTCAAAGCCTTACTGGCAGAAGCCATGTCCAGGATTTCTTTATTGTCAGTCAGATGCCCTGTAACAGTGTGAATCCTTCAGCCATACTGACAGTGGAGCTGATGGCACACAAACACAGCTAATTACTGATAAAGGCAAACTTTGCTGCTCTCAGAACACAGCCCGTTTCAGGCCCCAAACCATCACAGCAAGAACAAAATTACATCCATCATAATTTAAATCATTTTTTAAAGTATACAAAACTAGTTTGCAATTTTTCATGGAAAGTTTTTTCATCTGGAATTTTAGGGTCTAATACTTGTTAGACACATAAAATGGCAGAAGCAATTACACAGATCTGATGCAATTTTAACAGGTACCAACTCAACAGACACTTGGATACAGAAGACAACTGATACATTAAGAAAAAATACAGTTGACACTTATACATAAGACCTGCAACTTGACAGTCACAGCTCACAAACATCAACTACCTCAGGCAGTTGCAGATAGGCTGGAGAAAGAGACAGGAAGAAGAACAAGCAGAGACCCAATTCCCACCTCTCAACAGATGGTTAAAAGCTGTTGGTAATTTTGATCCACTTTCATCGCTGTGTCTAGCAGACTTGAGCTATTTGCCTGCTATAAAACCTGCAGTGTGTTTCTCCTCGCACTTCCTATTTCTTCACTTGGATATCAGAGCCATGAAGTACTCTTTGGGGTTTTTTCCTTTCTTTCCTGCATTGGGACACCCATATTTTCTTAACCTGGCATATGAAGGTGCAGGAAGGGCCAGCTCGCTGTTTCCATTGAAACAAAGGCTGATTTCACTATGGCACACAGTGGATATCTCTTACAGCTGAGCAGGGAGGCGACGCAGCAGGGATGCAACAATTCAGAGAAATTCACTGCATTAAAAGTAAATCAGTCACCAACATCCCCAGCTGTTATTGCCACTGGATTTAATAAAGCAGCTTGCTATAATTTTCATTGTCATGCCTTTAGCACAGAGTAGTTTACCTTGCCTAAAACTAGGAGCAAGTGTGTTTCCTGGGGTAAGAACTGCAGAATGACAGAATCCCAGACTGGCTAAGAGTGGCAGGGCCGGACCTCTGGAAGCTCATCTGGTCCAACCCACCTACTCCAGCAGGGCCACCTAGAGCCCAGGACAGTGTCCAGACAGCTTCTGAATGTCTCTAAGGAAAAAGACTCCACAAAGTCCTTGGGAAATTGTGCCAATTCTTAGTCATCCTCACATCAAACAAGTGTTTCCTGATGTTGATCTTTAAAGTTCCCTTCCAACCAAAACCATTTTATGATGCTGTAATGTTCATAAGAACCTCCACTGCTTTAGTTTGTGTCCATTGCCTCTGGTCCTGTCTCTGGGCACCACAAAGAAAAGTCTGGCTCTGTCCTCTTTGCGTTCTCTCTTCAGGTATTCAGCTTCACTGATAAGACCATCCTCCTCTTCTCCAGGCTGAACAGCCCCAGCTCTTTCAGCCTTTCCTCACAGGAGAGATGCTCTAGTCCCTTTATCACCTTTGTAGCTCTTTGCTGGATTCTTTCCAGTAGTTCTGTGTCTCCCTCTTGCTGGGGAGCCCACAACTGGACCCAGTGCTTCAAATGTGGCCTAGGTCACATAGATCATCCAGATGCAAGTTCATAGCAAATAATATAAGAAAAACATGAATGTTAAGACTGACCAATTGTTGTAGCTCATTGGAGGCATTCCTAAAGAACAGTGGAAGTACTCAGTGTCTACTGGCTCAACCACGGCGTATTTGGGTTCATATTTCAGGTTCTCAGACTCGCAGTTTTCCAGCAGCTGCAGTACAATATCTAGTCCACACAAATATTGCTGTCTTGTCCAAACAGTCTTGCTTTCTTCTGACTTTCTGCATGAAAACCCCTCCCTGACAACCCCTCTGTTAGCCTGGCTTCACAGATCTTGTGGGCTTTGAGCAGCAGTGATTCAAATAAAATTCCCAGTGTTCAGTATGGCCCATAACACAGGAGATTTCCAGCGCTGGGCACTTGCAGTTCAGCTGGAGTTAAACACGCCTGACAGGCTGCAGCACAGCAATGCAAGAAGCTGATGCAAAAATAATTTTCTTCCGTTCTGTCAGCCACACTAATCACCTCCTTCCAGTTGTGTCCTAGTGCCACAGGCTGCTTTCCAAAGCCTCCCCTGACACCACAGCACCAGGACACCTCGTGCGGGGCTCCCGGGAGCCCACGGCCGCTCTCACTCTGGCTGCAGACACAGAGCAAGCCAGGCACTGCATCAGCTGAACTCAGGCAAACCCAGGCCATGCCCAGAACACAGCAACGTTTATACATCAGAACAGCTTTGGCTCCAGTTGTGAGCAAAGCCTAAGCATGAAGTAGTAATAATCCTTCAGGTCACCTGGAAAGTTACTGCATATATGTTTAATATTCACATAATGCAAATAAAAAGGAAGGTGCATGTCCATACAAAGAGGACAACAACATCGTGTTCAGCAAAGCATAATATGCATATTGTCTGTCACTGGGGTTTGTTTGCAGTCCATGACAGGTTACAGTCAGGAAGGAATGCTGTCAGCTGCAGGCACATGCATATGGGAATACCTTATATTTATCTCCCTGGCAGAACATTGTGATCATTTGAGAAAACTTTGAGGCATAAAAGAGGATACTTCAAGATTTAAGGATGATCAGGAATAAAATCCTTGCTGTTAGAAGATGCACATTGCCATCTTCCACATAACATTCAGAACCCTATTCTAAAATAGAACTGATTTTAAAAAAAAAATACAAATGCATATACTTGAAACAGAAACCTTCTAAAATAAGATTTCTGAAACATTTCTTGCTCTCGATGCACCCACTGATGCCATGCTAATCAGATGACTCTATAAATCATATGTATGGTAACAGAAATTACAGGTAATATCCTAAAATAACAAACAATTGTTCCCCATGTAATTATGTTACAATTGATAGCAAATGCTTTTTGTCTTTTTAAATTTTTTACTTTAACAGGTGTCCTTCAATTTGCCCAGAGTAACAGCAAGCAAATTTCCTTGTTGGAGCTAAGGCACAGGATCACTTAGCCGAGTATCTTACTCCTGTTTCTGTCTCTTTCACCATGCTTTTCCCCCAGTGTAAAAGCAATAACAATGAAATCCAAGTTTGAAGTCTAGAGACTAAAGTTAAAATGAGTGCATGAGTCAATTCTCAAGAAGGAAAAAGAAGTAGATAGTGGTCTTCTTAAGCAGCCCCTAATATGTTTGCCTTTCCCTGGAGATAGGATTGGGAAAAAATTCATTTTTCACTTAGCCTGGCACACCTTTTTATTGCAAGCATCAAGGCTGCACCACTTCATAATCTCACTGTGGGCAACCTTAAAACTCATTCAATTTTGTCTCCACTTTTCCTGTCTGCCTATTCCAGAACAAGACACTCATCAGGGCAAGAAACTATCTCATAATTTCAACTTTAAATTTATTTATAATCAGTTTATTACAATTCGACTTTGTGTTTTCTTTTAGCTCAAATCCACCTTTTTCCCCACTGGTACATAGTTTCTCGATACAGTAGAGATAGCAATGCATTACATGTCATACTTTTATAGTTTCTTGTAAGATTGACTTTTCTTTCATAGATGGCTTGGCAGCTTTTCCTTGAAACTGCTGACCAGGACAGTTTAAAATATCCCAGGTTCAGTCCACTGCTTTTATGAAGGCATTAATTTCTGCTGCAAAACCCTGCCATGCAACAGCTCCTCAAATCTCACGCACATTTTTGCACTTTTACATCTCACTGCAGCTAAAAGTTTCCTTCTGATCAGCAAGAAACCTTTGCACAGTGGTGGCCTTCTGACTCTTGATTATAATTGCTGAGTCTCCAACTTCAGCAGATTTCCCTGATCACACAGGCTGTATTCCTATACTTTCATCTGATTTCTATCATTACAGCTCTTAATAGCATTCGTTCATCCCTGTTTAGTATTCTACTACTTCTCCAAATTGATGTCGTCTTCAAGTGTGAGTTATAAGCAAGTTAATTAGCACATTTGTACTTGTTATGCCAAGATCACAAGAAAAAGTTTCCTGGGAATTTGAAATGCATTAGTTCGGCACTTTCTCCTCCACTGCAAACCACCATTGTATGTTGTTCACTAATTTCCACTGACCTTTGAATTTTTGCATAAAGATGTGCACAGATCATTACTTCTGCACCTGAATTAATAAATTTCTATTTATCTCTATGTTCCTGAAATCCACTTTGATTAAATTCTGCCTCAGTTATCTTCTCAAAAAGAATAACAAGACCACCTGATTTATCACTGGTAAAGAACAGCATGTCATATTCCACTTCCCACTAAAAACTGTTATTTTTTCACTCTTACTGTTAAAAAGCATTCTAACTACTTATATTTTATTGAGAGCAGAGTGAAGAGGTCACAATGCCTGGTTTACTTTCTTCCACTCCCAAAATTTTCACAGCTTCAGCTTTTGTAACACAGTCTAGTCCTTTTTTATTTCAGTTTTATATAAGAACATATTAACTACTGATTTCCTGGCCTATTGTATTTTCTACTTCCATAAAATCCTCATTAATAACCAAGAGCAGAGCTAAAATAGCAAGTTTTTCACAAATTCAGCAACTGCTTTGTGGAGAAATGTGTCACCTGTCCCACTCCAGAATATGTAGACACTAGCACTGATAGAAAAATTTGTTCTTAAATCTACATTTAGGAAATCAGTCTTTTTCATAAAGGACACAAATCCCAGTAGGATAAGTCAATTTTTGACTTGTCACCCCATCACACTATACTGCACTAAAAATACAAAAGGATTAATGCTATCACAACATCACATCTCTGAAAAGAAAATTATCAAAAATAGACAGGGAAATGTCCCAGAAAGCCTTCATAGGAGCCATAATTGTTTGGTCATGACCTGTTCTCACCACAAGTGAGCAAAATACCACAGTTCCTTCACCAGCCCTGCTTGGCTGTGGAACAGGATGGGAGTTAGATGCCAGCTCTGTACATCCTGCTATCACGAGCACAGATGTTTTGGTTTTCATTCCCAGCCTTCAGAGTGTCTGTGTATATTTCAGCATCTCTGACTACCCGAAGGATGGGAGAGACAGACTGAAGAAATACCCAGTTCATATTCAGGACACACGAATCATAAACTGTCCCATACAACCCATATTATTAAAGTACTGGGCATCATTTCTCAGCACACTGAACTTATTTCCCTCTCCTTTCATGCATGATTTGCTTCCAATTCCTTGACTGGCACAGGGCAATTGTGATGGCAGCACAGCAAACAGTCTGATCCAGCTGTGGGAGGCTGATGGAAAGCCTGGAGAACGTGCCTGAGCTATGGCCATCACTAAATATGGGCTTGTCACTCATATGATTGCAGAGAATAAATTTGATAAATGCATATGGCACTGAAGAATGGCTGCTGTTTCCAAATAAAACTGCCCCTAAAATCAACCTTTTTCTCAAAGAATTTAAGAGTTTTTAGAAATACAAACAAAAGAACGAACAAATAATGACAGGAGCACGTAATGAGGTTGAGCATCATGGTAGGGTGGGTGTCCTATAAAACAGCTGTGTAATTAATGTTTCATCAGTCATGGCATTCATCTGTGTTATATGAAGTAGATTCTTGGCTATTTAGAGCAGTTTTCTTATCTTTGGGAAGCCATCCTCTTTCTGCACAGGAAATACAATCATTCCACAGCTGAAGTTATACAGATGCTGTACAAGTCCTGGCAGAATGTTGCAAACACACCTTTTTCACAGAGATTTTACAAATAGATTTTAAATAACAGAGGAACTGCCCAAATATTTTTTCCACATGATACAGGCTTGGAGGACCAAGAAGACTAGAAGTAATTTAATTAACTTGAAACTATATTGGTCATTGACCTTTGGCCATTTTTTCTCTTCCTTGCAAACATATTTGTTGGAAACTCAAAAAATTACCTTTTGTTTCCAGGAATATCTACACAATCACATATCCAATTAAGAAGCCAATTCTGACATCTCCAAATGTTAGGATCTATGGTAAAATGAACACAAAATTTCAAAAGCAAACAGCATGAATAATCAGGGATTTTCCTTTATAGAAATTTTTCTTCAAAATATTTGATAGTTTTTGAAACTGCAAATTATTCAACCTTTTTTTGCAGGTGATATGTCTTTCCAGGATAGTTTCATTGCTATGTAGGTACTTTGTTGAACTGTCCTGAAACATTCCCTTTGGAGTCAATTCAGTGATGAACTGAACTGCCCCAGTTGTGGCTCACTGGCTTATGGCAATACTGATATAAAAGCTTACAATTTCAAATGTAAGTATTGATGTCCCAAGACAGATGTCATGATTTGCAAAAAGTTGTAGAGACCAACAATCTGTGTGATTTGTTAAAAATGTATTGTAAGCCCTGAAAATCCATCCTTCTCCATGCTTAGTGGTGGGCATTTTGCTAAATAAATTCAAGTTTCTAAAAGGCTTTAGTGGAGCTGACCAGGCTTTTTCCTTCTAGTTTTGCAAAAAAATAACTACAGAAAAATTTATGGGGATAAGATTGGACAGGAAAGATTTATGGAGAAAAGACTGGACAAGAATAAGGGCACTATTTTAGAATAAGCTCATCCTGGATCTCAGCAGTGGCCTTTGAAGCATGATCAGACATCCTGAAGCTTTGCTGGATGTGCACAGCTCCTGGCTGAAGGAAGCCTGGGAATCCATCCATGCTTGCTGTTATTTTTGAAAGCACTAAACACATCTTTTGAAAAGACAAGTCCTAAATAGTCCTGAAGTCCTAAACAGATTTAAGGACAGAGAATTATGATTAAAGTTGAGGTTTACCAATTCACTGTACATTGTCCTTAAACGAATAGAGTGACACACTTCACAACTGTCTGGACTTTTGTGGGGCTTTTTTTCTTCCTCTTAGTTAATCCCAAGACACAGGGACAAATTCTGGCCACACACACAAAGTGTCATGGTTTTTTCTAGTAAGGAGATTATGAGCAATTACACAGTTGTGACTCTAAAAGCTCAGCAGGACTTCCAGCCCCACTTGCCTCACTCCCCCACGTCCTCTGTCCTTTGCACTGCCTGTCCTGTGCTGGAACAGGCATAGGGAAAATGAGGCTGGAATATGGCAACAAGTTACCACAGCCAGACAATGAGTCAAAGCAACCAAAAGAATCTGATATCAGAGCATGGGCACAAAGGCCTTCTGGTTCTGAACCGTAGTTTCCAATACTGGAAAGCATTCACAAAAGTGGTTTTCTCTAAAGAACAATAAATCTCTTCCTCTGCCCTTTCAAAACTTGAAGTTTTGATCAAAGTACAAAGTACGTGGCCTGTAACATTAGATGAGAAAGCAAATTCCTCTTGTCCCAGGGGAATTATGGCAAATGACTCTATCTCTAAATCCCAAACACAGCTCTGCACACAGTTCTGCCTCTGGAGAGATTAAGAGGTGTAAGCATATATGACAAACAAATCATTTGGTTCAATGTGCTACCAGAAAATCCTAAGATACTATAGTAATGAAGATTTAAGAGACATGAATAGAGTAGCATTTTTTCCTGCATATTGCTGACCTGCTGTCAAGTAGCAATTAAGAAACTAGAAAATAGGTAACCAAAAAAAAGAAAGTAAACAGGGCAGCAACTTTTAGTTTTAAGGCTCATTCTCTGATATTCCCACTGGGTAGTAACAGGAATTGGATCTAATCTTTAGAAAAAAATCAAATCTTGCAAAAAAATAGGAAAACAGCTTCTGTCAGCCCCAGCATGTAAACTAATTTAGCATCACTCCCAGGTTTTGTAATTGCCCTGCTTTCAGCAATACAATCCAACAGGCACCATTCAGCTGCTATACTGCAAAACCACAAAAATAAAAGCAACAGCAAAGTACATTGACAGAAGGATTGCGATGTTTATCTGCTGTAGGGCAGGTATGTATTTTTTTTATAGTAACACCATGGAATATAGTCTACTCTGCCTCCTACTGTAATAAAAAAAAGGCATTTGTAGCTTCAGATCCCCTTAAAAGTATTGGGTTTAAAACAAGTCTGCTGCAATAACACTGCCAAAATATACCACAAAGATTTCAAAAGTTTAGCTTTTGGCATCAGAGACCTTCTTACACGTCCCTTTGCATCGAGCACCAGGAGCCCATCTATACACTGCAGCAGATCACCTCAAGGTTTGCAGCACTCTGAGCAGCTGGTATTAAAATCGCCTTCTGCAGTGTAAACTCAATTGGTGTCAAATGCCTGGGACTGAAAAAAGAGAGATCTTTTATGATGAGAGTGGCAGTAAAGATTTATTCATATTTTAGGGACCAAATTTCTTACACAGTGCACTTCAAGTAAGGAAAATTATTTTCTGCATAAATGAGAGCATGACAGTGGACCGGAATGTGGGAATCAATCAGTGAGATGCAACTTTTTAAAAAATCATCAGAAAGCCTTGGAAGTCTGCAGCCCTGTGCTATTTCTGTGTGTATAACTATGCTTTTCTCCAGCAGCTCTGCTTTTCACATTCCACCTGGTCTGAAATCCAACTACTAAACGAGGACATTAAAATCAAAAAGGAAAAGTGGTGGAGAGGATGAGCTCCTTGGAGAGAGGAGCAGTCCTCCAAAGCATCTTGTTCCAGGAATGTGAACTTGATTTTCCTAAGACGAAGTGGTATGATACAGTGAATTCCATGGATGTGAACAGCAGGTTCCTCTAGAAACTGTTCTAGAAGCAGGTACAGTTAGGCAAAACTTACTGGTCAAAATAGATTTAACAAACATCAGCCATTTTTTAAACCAAACCTTCATCAAAACAGAAAATTTCCAATTTAATTTCCCTCTCTTTTTTTTTTTTTTTTTGCCTTCCTTTTTCCTCTTTTTTCAGCTGCTTGAGTCTGGATTTTTAAGGAAAAAGGTTTATTATTACTCATATTTACCTTTTTTCTTCTACTCTGTTTCTAATTAATCTTCAAGTTTGTATAATTTCTGGAGCTCTAAAATGAAAGAAATTAAAATAAAAAACCCCAACCATAATCTAAAATCCCAACGTCTTAGTTCCTTCTTCATTAATCACTAGTGCACTCACCTTGAAAATGGGATGAAACACAGAAGAGAAAAATGGAAAATGGAAAAGAACAGTTCCTTACAAAAATTTGTATTCTAATATTCTTCTATCTCTACATTGATTTAAATATCAAAAATATTACTTTTAAATGCCTACCAATATTTGGGGGAACAAATACACATACAGAAAACAAACCAGGAAAACTTGCAAAGTAGAAGAACTCTGAAAACCCATCAGCACATCTGGAACAGCATTTGAGTGTCACCACAGCCATTTCTGGTGGCCTTCTCAGCACTTACACATTGTGATAACCCCACCCCCTCAACCACCAGAGCTGCAATGCAGTAGGAGGTGCATTTACACTGTGGTATGTATGGAGTGCTATGGAGTGCTATGGAGCTTACAAACTCCAGGGTTTCATTTATCTTCTTAACATCTTAGGAGAAATTCTGTGTCTGGAAAACACAATTTCTGGTCCACAAAATAGGGAGAAGCTTTAGAACCACTGGGGTCCTCAGTGGTTTCTAGACTGTTCAATATAAATGTTACAGACATTTCTAGTTCTAAATCTACAGTCTGGTTTTTTAATGAAAGCTTCTCAAATGATACTTGGGCCCCAATGTATCTAGAAAATACTGAGTGAGTGACAGCTTTTATATCGGCTTCAGAGGTACAACAGAACCTGGAGAACCTGGAGTTCTCCAGCTGAGGAAATACACAGTAATTTACACATTCTCTTGAACCCTTTATCTGAAGACTCTCTTGAATCAATCCCATTTGAAAAACTGCAAGGGTTTTTGTCTTCCTTGATCTTTGATCCTTTTTCCCTCTCCTTTTTCTGTCTTTAAAAAAAAAAAACCAAAAAACCCCAAAAAATCAAAACCACACAAAAAACCCTAAACCAAAACCAAACCAACACACAAAAAACAAACATACACACAAAAAAACCCCCAACCAACAGGATCTCTCATATAATCTTTCCAGTACATTAGCATTAAGCATTTTCCCTAAAATTTATGTCAGTTTGGAGGGTGGAATTACATACAAAATCCCATGAAATCTGCAGATCTAACTTCTCTGAGTTTACATTTTTCCTTCTCACAAGGTGTTAAAACTCTTCTTGTAACACAGATCAACTGTACTCTGTCATTATTAGTGAAGCCACAATCCATCTGTTGCCAATTCTTCACCAGACACCTCCTGACTAACCTTAAACTGCATATCAAGCTGAAGGAATGTCACAGATCCGACCATTTAGCAGCAGTAACAATCCATCTGTTGTGCATTATTACTTCTATGAATCATAAACTTAATTTTAAATTAGGTGATTAAATAGTAGCATAATTCACTTAGATGTTAAAGGGATAATGTTTTGTTTGTGGTTCCAGCTGTTTACCTGGAATTACATTAGCTGAAGCTTAGGGCATAACTCTGTGAAAGTCAGTTAATGACTGGAAGCCAACGCCAGGTTTTGTGTTTAAAAGTCAGATGAGCAATGGAGTTTGGGAGATAATAATCATGAGGCAACAAACATAAGTTAATGTCCTCATTCCCTGTGATGCACACTTTTGAGTCATAAGGGAGAAAAGGACAATGATTGGGTTTTCCATTGTTTTTCCACTAGCAAAGCACCCTAGTCTTTCTCTTGTAACCTAATATTGGGTGCAGGTACCGTGGGCCTGAGTGGTGGGATGGTACCACCAGCTTACCAAAAACTATTTAATCTCCATTGCAGAGGGTTCTTTCTTTTCTCACTTCACTGATTAAGCCACAGGCATATTTTCTATTGATAACTCAAGCAGAGAAATAAACATGCTTTTTCAAATAAAAGCAGAAAACAATGCTTATGAAGCACTCACAGAGATTCACTCTTTTTCCAAATATTGCACTACTGTATGTTTGGCAGAGATACGCCACAAAATAGGATGAATTGCAAACACTCGTTACTTTTTGGTTCCACTAGGCTGATATCCTTCACGTTTATTTTGCTGGGGCTCTGCATTTATAGGTGAAATCATCAGTGTGGGGAATGTCCCTGTGCAACTTCTTCTGTCAGAGAACTTCTCACCTCTGTCCTTTTGCATCAAGCTACTACATAACTTTATGGAGTCCCCCTGCAGAAGCAGGAAGAAGTGGAAGGACCCATGCTGGGTGACCGGAGATTCATAGGAGGGTCAAAGTATATAAGGGCTGAGCTCTCTTTACTTCTGACTGCTGCAGTGAGAGGAGGATATGTAATTTAAGTCATACTCTAGCCTAAAGTATTAAATAATAAACATAACTGACTTAAATATCCCCAACTATCAGCAAGTGGTATCAATGTTTTTGTCACTTCGCCTATCTAGTCTACGATGTTTCTTCCTAACTTTAAATGTAAGTAAAAATATTATGTGCAGTCAAAGCCAAGTTCAAAAGGTAAGAAGGCAACAGGAATGTTCTCATTGACCTCAGCAGGCCACAGGATACTTAAGCACCTCGTACCTGCACAAAAATGGGGCTTTAATTCACCACTACTTTGTTCCAAAACATTACTTTGAAAAATACTAACAAGAAACTGAAGAATGGGGACACATAACATTTGGCTGCAGTGATTTAAGTGTAGACTGTAAATGGTATCTACTCACAGTGCAGAAAACCTGTGCCATCAGAAACACACAAAGGTTGGAAAAAAGGGAAGAAGGCCTAAAGTAATAACGTCCTCCCTCTGCTCAGCTGCAGAGAGTTGGAAGGGTGCCTGTTCGTTAGCATTTGCCATGATTTTGTGCCTGTTACATTCTGATGCTTAATAAATTTACTCTGACAAGGAAAGTATAATCTTTCCTGAGATAGCATGGTTATTATCTTCCCTACATGAAGGATCTGTTCTCTGCTTTAGGGGAGTGGCGAGAGCAGAGAGGCAGCTTAGCTAACCAGTGGCTGGAGCTTCACTTTGGTGTAAGTATTGCAGGGTTTTATTACAAGGAATTCACAACGTTGCCTTTGAGCTTCTCTTTTTTACTCTCTGGTTTTGCAAATTTTATTTGCTGCTAGAAAACCATAGTTCCCATTCCATTTGCTGTAGGCAATGTCAGAATGTCCCCATCCAAATGGCTCATCAGCCTCATTCAGATCACTGTCACTCATGCCACGGGCAGATCAGTAAGACAAGACATCCTGAAATGTTCTCATAGCTACATAACTGCTCTAATAATGACATGGAGCTCCTGTAGCAGAGTGCCTGCAGCAGCTGATAAATTCAGAGTCTACTTGCTGACCAGTTCTCACTGTGCTGTAATAAAATGCTATTGGCAGGTGTAGATAAAGGGGGGAACAAGGTTCTGCTTCAAATTTCTGCCCTTAGAATTGCTTATCTTTTAATAAAATGAGAATGCAGAAGTGGCCAGTAGAGCAGTACTTTAACGAAATTTATAACAAAACACTACTGATGTGCAGAGGAGCAAGCTCTGCAGAATGAGCTGCTCAGCCCAAGGAAATTACTGCACAGGGTATGTTTGGGAACTACGGATTACAACTGACCTGCCATCTGGCACTAAAGGAAACAATGTCACACTTCCAGCACAGAGCAGGCACCAGGGAGCTGCTGATTACTCTGCCAGACAATACTTTGAATGAAATATATTGTACGGTCTCATTAATTGCATATTTTACCTCCACATGACTGTAATAGTTTGCCATAAAAATAAGATTTATTTACCAGCACAACAGAAAAACCAGGAAACACAAAACAGAGGGACTCATTAGTTCTTGAAATTTTTCCATCACAAAAAGGTAGGACATTGTCAGTCTTAAGCTCAGTCCAATAGATAATAGTTTAGAAAGAAATTTATGTACACCCTGAACTTCCAAACAGAAAATTTTACATTACATGGACAGCAGGAAGACTCAGAGAGCCCTACTGCCAGGAAAATCTGTTGTGAAGGACATGCCTTAGGAATAGAATACAGAGAAACACAACAAAAACTTATCAAAAGAGCAAAATTTATCAAGAGAAATGGTGCTATTATCTCACGAAATCTCAAAAAGAGCCCCATTCCTACAGAGCTGAGTCAAGGCTGGGTATACTTCTTACAGTTTTGTCAAATTAGTTCTTCTATCACCTTGTCTGAGCACTGCTGTACTATATTGCTCAAAAAAAGGATGAACTGTATCGAGCTCTGAGTTCTTTGTTCAGGCAAATCTCCTTGTATGTTTCCTGACTGATGTGGTGTCATAAGCAATTATCCCTAATGGTCAAAAAATTGCACTAAGCCACAAAGAAAGCACTCATGCCAAAAATATTTTGGGTAGGTTGTTAGAAAAAATGATAAATAGGTATTTGAAGAATAATGTAAATGCCCAGTTGGAAGCCACAGCAGGGAACCTTCTATCCTGCATGGGATTCTTCTAAAAATCAAGAGCAACAAAGAGGAGACAGAAGATAAAATTTATCTTTAGTTCTTGTGCTTTAACTAAACTGCATAAGAAACAGTAGCAAGTAACTTGTTTGCTTCCATTTCAAACAGATCTGTCCAGCTCCTTAGGTCCCATATATAAAATGCAGATGATTAGAAGCAAACATGGCAGGAGTCATTTCTTAACTGGAATGCCAGTTCAAAGGCAAGCACTGACACCCTCAGCACCCCACACCAGTGCAGCCATTGCCACTGAAGGAGTGCAGAACTTTCAGTACCTGCTTCTGGCAGAAGTACAGCAATTTTTAGTAAAGAATCCTGAAAAAAAATCAATAAAAGTATGCCACAGAATCTGCCTCTCAGTCTTCCCACAATCTGCCAAGTACATAACTCAGACATGTATCTCATTTTTCCACCCAACTTAAAACCTTTGGCTCTGAATAGCTTTCTATTTCACTGTAGGTGAAGACAAAATAGTCACTTCCAGTTTGTAAGTGAAAGCCTTTCTCCTTTTTAAGAATTCTAAACTTATTCTTAAGACAACGAAGGAAAGATGAAGGAAAAACTCGTACAACTTCCCTACCTACCATTTCTGCTGTAAAGATAAGTAAGGAAAACACAGGCATAGCTCTTTGTCATAGCTCTGTCCAGCATAACTGCGCACAAAGCTAACAGAGAACACACAGCCGCGAGGATTATGCTCTTTAAGGGTAACAAACCTTTAGCCTGAAGTTCTCACCACCACTTTGAGTTTGCTTTTCCTCTGCAAACAGTAATTTAAAGATGAACTGGCAAAAAGCTAAGTCACTCTAACTAATACTCTCCTCAAAAGCTCTCATGGAAACAGAAGTAGCTATTTTTACTTAAAATATCTTTAATTAACCTCTTCTATGTAATACAAATTTTCAAGATAATAAAAAAATCTTTGTACAAGCATGACAGATCAGTACCAACAAAATTATTAAACAATACAAGAAATAAACATGCACATTACCATTAAAAAATAGATGTTATTGGAGAAGAATGTATGTCTCTCAGCAATAATACACATATATAGAAATATTAATTGTTGTAAACGAGGTATCATCTGCAATCCATTTTCATGGAAAAGGCTGAAGGAAAAAAGAAGGCTGCTTGCTGCTGCCATACCCTGTGTACACTAAAACATCTGGCAAACTCACAGAGCCATGGGATCACCCAGCCCTTTAGGCTGAAAGGCCCTCCAAGATCCTTGAGTCCAACAGTGACCCCGGCACTGCCAAGCCCATCACAGTCCCTCAGTGCCACATCGCCACAGTTTTGAACACTTTCAGGGAAGGTGACTCCACCCCCCACTTGGGCAGCCTGTTCCAATGTGTGAAAATACTTTCCGTGAAGGAATTTCCCCCCATATGCAATCTAAACCTCCCCTGGTGCAACATGAGGCCATTTCCTCTGGTTGTGTCCCTTGTTAACTACAAGTAAATGGAAAATCTGAATAAGAGAAGCAATAAACCAGATTTCACAAAAGAATGTACAAATTCTTTACACAACTGACACCTGGGAGAGCCACTTTGAAAGGATTTATTCGAAGAAAAAAATAAAAATGAGGCCCAAGGCACTGGATAGATGAGCACTGGTTTTTTCTGTGTCTATAGCTGAGCAAAGGTGGCTACCACAGCAATATTAGCTCATCTTGTGGTTGTTCACACCAAATACTTGCCAGCTGTTGCTGTTCTGAGCCTTCTGCCCCTCTGCCCATGCGTGCAGCCGCTGCTACTTGTTATACCTGTGAGCTTTGCCCAGTCAGACTCAAAGCCTCAGCTGACTTTCTCCCTTGCTCTGAAAATAACACACCAGTTACTGCCTGGTTGCCAGCCTTCACAGATTAATTTTTTTTCTGAGGAGACAGAACTACTTCATTTTGGGCATGAAATAGTAAGCAGCTTTCAGCATTTTTCAAAGTTATCTACATAATATTCTAATAAGCAAAGGTATTTATTCTAATTTCCTGAATCAATGATAATAATAAAAGCTATTACTTCTGAAACGAGTTATGGTTCTTTCATAAGAGATGTTGTTACCAAATAATTTATCTGTCAAACCATCCAATACAATGTAAAAGAGAATAAATTTAGTTCTCGGAATAAATACAAATTATTTTTCCCATCGCTGTGTTAAGCTTGTTAATTTTGACTTTCCCTTTATACTCCATATTCCTCTTAAGACCATTCACTTTTCTGGCAAATAGTATCCTCTCTCCTATTTACCTCTGTTCCTTGAGCTCTACTTTATCTCTTCTGATCATAATCTCATTCAATAAATCTTTTATGCACTGGAACTGAAATTTTAGGTTTGTGAGAAGTAGGCATTCCCTACTAGACACAGTCATCCTCCTGGAGGAAAACCTTGCAAACCAATGCTTCAGAACACATCTAACTGTATTTATTTTCAAATGCTAGTGGGTTTAATTTCAACTAGATTATTCACTTTGATCAACAAATATCACCTCCAGCATTGAATTACTGAAATGGAACAGCAACACTTCCACTCAGCATCTCCAGGTCACTGCTGGAGCACCTGATACTCCACATTTGTGGTTTGGCCATGGCAATCCATTGTACCCTGGGACCATTTGGCACTTTCCTTCTTCACAGCCCTTCCTGTTCTCAACAGTGCAAGTTGGGTTTTAGCACAGAGAACATCCTTGTGGTCAGCAAAGAATTCAGTTATTAATTCCCTAGCTTTTCCACAGTGAATTGCCATGTACAATAGCAAACAATGTGTTTAATGCTCCTAATTTCTACAACAGCTTTAGGTTTTCACTAATTTGATGTATCAGCAGTGGTTTCATTGTCTGATCTCAACAGCTTTCTCCTTCCTCGAGTGCTTAACTCAAGCAGCAAAGTAGAAAACATCTACATTTGATGGATGTTTCTGTCACAGTCCTGCAGCCCTGCACTCCCCCACTGCTCTCAGCCCAGCTCGCAGCACATCAGAACATCCCAGCCCTCGCTGCCGCTCCTCCCTCACAGCAACACAGGGCTCTGCAATGGCCCCGAGGCCAAGCAGCTGGAAAAGGTTTTGCCAGGCTCTCTCACCTTTGATAATGGATATTCTCCTTTCTACTTCCACCAGTCAATTTCCTATCACTGACAGCTTTCATTTTACATGTAGATGTATTTAAAAATGGAGAAGTTTTAACTCACAAATGTCTTAATTAAATAAATATAAGAAGATGGCTAGGGCACAATCATTCTGAAAGAAAGCTACAGACCTAGGCAGAAGGAGAAAATGTGAGAAAACCAGGAATAACCCATGTTGGATTTGGTTGGAGAGTTCACAGTGCCTACAGCTGGATGTTATTTGAATAGCTTTTACTCCAGTCCTCAGCAATTATAACCACTTAGGAGTCTGATTATAATTCTCTTCTAGGGGTTCATTTTATTACTAGACCCAATTTAATTCATATCCTCCATCAGCATCAGGAGACTAGAAATCAGCCATCATTATCACTTCCATTTTAGAGAAGAAGAAAAAAGGCACCAATGAGATTCTTTTTGAATTGTCAAATCACGGCCTTCCTTAGAGCCCACTTGGGCTCATCAGCGAGCCTGGGGTTGGTTTAACCCTTAGTTCTCTGCGCCACTCACACCTGCCAGGGGAAGCATCAATTCTGTAAACGCTTGATTTTCTAAAAAGGAAACAAATATCTGTAACTGAATAAGGAAAGCTAAGAATAAGGATAGCTGGTTTTGTTCTGCTCTATTTAGAGTTTAATACTCAAACATAAATCTATATACCTATATATATAATACCATATACCTACTCCAGGATGCCAGTGTTAGCATTCTGGTGGAAAAAAGCCAGCTACAGTCAAAAAAAAATATTTCACTTAAGAATTAACAGAAAAGATGTACTTAAAAAATAACTTTTAAAATGTATCCATTAATATTATGCATGCCTTTGTTCTCATGTCACACTTCAAGTTCTTTATTTGCAGACTTTCACTTAGATAATTTTGCTTTTTTCATTTGTTTGTTTCTTCTGCTTCTCTTGATTAATTAGAAAAGAATCTGATAAAGACATCACAGCGTGTTTCACTGCTTTTTCAAAGGCCTGTAAACAAAAAGACTGAAGCACTTTTTAAAAACATAAATGGGTAAATCATACACAATCATCTGGGTTTCAAAATGAGAGAAACTTGCTGTTTAATGATCACTTGGGTGGCAAAAAACCCACACTGGAATCTCAAGCAGCACTTGGTAAAAGATGGAGGAATGAGATCTTTAGTTCTCAATTCATTTTCAAATCAGTAAAAATGTAATAACATCAGGATCCTACAGATGTTCAGTATCTTGTGGGCCAGAAGCAGAGACATGAAACAGTCACGAAAAAATACCTAACCTGCAGAATAAACAAATATAACTGGCTTGTGGAGTGCACGAAGCAAATGGAAAGCAGAAGCTTATTTAAGATTAAACCAGAGGTGTCATCCAAAGTTTACAGGCCTGTAAAAACACAGCCTCTCCCTCTTCCAGCTCATTTTCCTGGATTCTGCCTTCTTACAAAAAGCTCTCCAAGGATACACTGTTTTCTCCTGATTCCCTTTGCTTTTTCCCAGTCACTCTATGTCCAGAACACAAACTGAACTACTTGACACTTCCCTCTTCAGCACAGTCTTACAGATATATTTCTGTTTGTATTCCTACTGACTTACGTGACTTTGGGATTTTTACTGTATCACTGCTAGAGTGGAGTCAGTGGCACATCCAGGCCACCTCTGAAGCTCCATGGAAGCACCCTAGGGAGAGCAACCTTCACCTGCCTCAGGACTAATGGGCATTCCGACACATCTGCACCTCTGCAAGCTCGCAGGTCCCACTGGAATGAAGAGCCAGGGCCACCGGGACAGACTCTGAGGGACAGAGCTCTGCTGCCTGCTGCATCCCACTGCTACTTGAATGCCTGCTTGCCTCCCAGGCCCTTGAGTGCTCTGCAACCTTTGGCATTTTGATGTTGAAATTTTACTCATAGGGAAAAAAATCAGAAATTATTACATGCCTTCTCCTTAAAAGAAAAAAAAGTCAAGAGCATGCCTGATGTGAGATCAAGTGAACTGGATGCTCAAATGACTGAATTTTCAATGAGAACTTTATATGCTCCAAGTGTTTCAGTTCTCCTCCCTCCCACTCCATCATCCCAGCAGCTCCCAGGCACACGCTCTGGGCAGAGCCCAACCACGCCGGGGTCAGGTGCCACCTCCAGGCAGAAATCCTGGGAAGGCGTTCAGTTTGTGGTACAGCTTTTGAACCCGGCCTGTGGAGTGAGCCAAATGCTGTTAATGCCTGTGCTGCACTTAAATGGAGCAATTCGTACCACCTTTGATTTCAAAGCAGTTCAACCTTTGGTATAGAGATTCAGATTTAGAATTAGTTTTGCCCCATAAATTGCTCAGGTCAGTGTAGTAGTCAATGCCAATTTGAAGTAATCAGACATTGAAGGTTCAAAACAAGACAAGGAAATCCTGCTTCCAAAAGCCAAAGCCTTAACAGGGAGGAGTAAAGAGACCTGTGAGCAAACATGAGCTTTGCCATTGTTATTTTTTCATTTTGTTTTTCTGCTAGTGGAGAAGTGCCATTTACAAAAATAACTTTTTTTCAATATTCTGTTTTTATCTTTAGATTTGTTCTTAGAACTGAAAGGCATCACCAACAGCCTGAAAACCAACCCGTTCTAGTAACACAAGCTTTAATGTGCCTGCTAGAACCAATGTGCCACCACAGCTCAGTGGGAACTGAGCCGGGCAGGGCAGCAGCGGGCAGGGCAGCAGCCGGCAGGGCAAGAAGCACCTTCAGATCTCTAACGACCACACACATCTGGAAATTGGAAACTCTGTCAAGATTTACCCCTGAGTTTAAGCCATTCAAAGCAAAGAAAAATTGCCTTGAAATTGCCCATTTCGGTCCATGATTATAAAATAGCATTTTTAAGGCTACATCTACATAACACTGTAACTGATTTAATTGATTTCATGGAGATTTTGTCCATATTCCAGAGGATGCTGGAGAGGATTAGACAAGAAAAAAGAAACATGAACAATCATTTCCTCTTTACATTATCTACTCTCTACCAGTCTGTTTTTAAATCACTCATCTCTCTTCATATTTTCAGGAATAAATAAAAAAGAACCAATGGCACCTCCCAGCTGGCAAGGATGAAGTTTTCTCTTTTGCATCTTAAGAGATCGGGAAGTTCAACAGAGGAGTGTGAGCCCAAGGAGCTGACTCAGGAGATGAGTGCCATTGTATTCCAGCTGGAGAATGCCTGGGGACTACCCCAACTCAATCCATTACAGTGCACTACCAAACACTCAAATTTTATGCTAAGTAAGTTTGACTTTGCTCTATCCAATTAATACCTATTCTATCCCATTGATATCAACTTTAATAAGCATAATGACTGCAGAGCATTTCCAAAGACCTCTCAGGTCTGGAGTAACAAATAATTCCTGTTTGTTCAGAATTGGCAGCACTTACAAGTCTTTCTGCACACAATGTAAATGATGAGTTTGGTAGACAAGGATAGAGTAATGGAAAACCAAGTTTCTGGTTAAAACAGGCATGGGGGAGTTTCTTCTATGTGCCCTAGAAATATGCCATACTGGTCATGACATTTGAAATCTTTTCATATAAAGCCTGAAGTTTTGGGTTTGCTTGTTATAAAATCCAGTTCGATACAAAAATCAGAACATTTTATTATGGAAGTGCAGCAGTCATGTATTTTGATATGATTCCTCAATATTTTCTAAACCAAATGTTGACAATTTTAAAGTATGTAGAATTTAATAAAAATTATGTCTGTAAGGAAAACTATTTGACTTTAAAAATCGTGAACTGCTTATTCTAGCAGACCGAGGACTCAGCTTTGTGTGGAATTTGGGGGGTTGAATTTATTGGTTTAGAAATAGAGCTCACTCTCTTAGGTGTGCAAGACCTTGAAAAGCCAGGTATTGCTGTGCTGATAGAAACAGTCCCTGGCCACAGCACGCAGGCACTCTCATCCCTGCAGCTGGAGAGGCCCTGCTATGCACACCCCCAAACAGGGCTGCACAGCAGCTTAAACCATCTCACCCAGAGCAGTGCATTTTGCAGTTTGCAGCAGCTGGATTTGGTAGCCCCTCTGGAGCAGTTGAAAGCAGGAAAGGCAACCTGACAACAACCTTGCTGTATTGCTACGTGAGTTGCTTTCAAATGCTGTGTTGTGAATCCATACCCAATTTACTTCCCATCAGCTCTCCATGCAAAACCGTGTGTGTCCATCCAGACACTTAATGCAAAATAGCCATAGGGATGGAAATTTATAGCATAACCTACAGGGCATTAACTTCTCAGTGTCAGAGTACTCCCAGAATTAACAACCGCTTTGCTCACTTATGCCAGGCTGTTGAAGTGTTTGCCAACTTTGTGCTCTGTGTTCCATATCTAAGTGGGTCTCAGAGACAACTTGTGCACAGCATAAAACACAGAGGTTGTAACAACAGATCAGTGCCCTTCCTTAGAGTTGTGATCTAACCCAGGACTTTAGCCAAGCTGTACAGACTAGTCCCAGTACAGGTTTTTTTGCTCTGCAAGATGTTTAAACATCTTGTGTTTCCTACTATGAACGGATTTCTACATTAGTATCCCATTACATTTTTATGGACAATAATAGCATCAAGCAAATACCTGTGTAAGTGTGATTTAGAAAGCACAAATATTTGTTCAATTCCCATGTTCAATTTTTTGGTGAGGTCTGAAATTGCTTCAGAAAGAGTCAGACTGTAATGGAACAAGTTTTATTCCTCTATCTGTTGTTCTAAAGTAATAGACAGAACATCCTGTTGAAAATATTTGTACTTCTACCATACATATTATTAAGAAAGAGAAGCTGATAAATGTGTAAGCCATTTTCCAGAGGAAGGCGAAAGAACTTCTCATTTCCTCTATCAACAGTTGATCAAAACCCTACAGCAATACCAGCAACAGGAAGAATCTGTACCCCATAGACACATTTTTCTTTGTACAGTGTCTGCTGAAGACCTTTATAGATTGTCTTTGCACAGAAAATTCAAAGAGAACTCAGATGTTTCTTACTAAATAAAAAAGAAATCTCGAGTAATCCTGTAATAAGAATGTGTGACTGACTCACTGGTGACATTAGGATGAAAAAATAACCAGTTTCTACAAGAACATTTTTGAACTCACAGCACAGTAAGAACAGACTAAGGAAGCATTAAAAAAACAACATTACCAGTAGAGGAAGAAGAAAAAAAAAAAAAAAAAGATGGTTTTAATAGAAAATCTAGGGAGAAAAAAATGGACAAGTTACCTTTCTTTGACAGAAGTTAAAAACACATCAATACTTCTAAACTCAACCCATACAAACATCAGGGGAGAGAAATGTGTCCAGTTGCACAGAAAAGGAAAGGTCATTTACCAAAGTAAAAAGAAAATACCCTGCAAAATACTGATTTGAGAAGACAGAATCATTGTTGGTTGTTTGTCATCTAAGGTGTAAACAAACACTTTACAATCAATAGACTGTTCTCAAGTATGAACAAACAAACGGGATTGGGTCCTCGTGTCACCTAAGGAAACACTAAAAGGATGAGGCTATACTTCTAGTTTTCTTTTTGCTAACTTTGCACATAGAACATCACATTGCATAAACTGCATGTTTTTCCCATTTAATCTGTTAATTTTCAGTGATTACATTAAATTTCTTAATTACTTCCCCCCCCCCCAGCTTTTCTTATTTTTGCCATACAGCAATCAGAAAAGCAGCTCTCTGCTGGAAACTTCTTCTGTCACAGCTCCGTTCCAGACACTTCCCATTTTCTTCCCCCTTTTGAAAACCAGTGCCAGAGACCTTTTCCCCTCAGGCCAGCTGGACACTGAACCCTGAAACATGAAGATGCCTTGGGTTGTGTTACAGTCACCTCTGTGAATGGTCCAGTGTGTCTTTTCCTATCCTGGAGTGGCCCCAGTCTCTGCTTCACAGTCCCCACCACAGGTGAGGAACACCCAACTGGATTATCCTGACCCCACAGACATCTCCAGGGACGGACAGGAGATGGAGAGGTGATGCTACAGATCCTCAAGGTACTGAAGCACCCATTGCCTGTTTGAACCATGACAAACATCTCTGACATTCCCCCTCCTCCAAAATGGACTCTAAAGCCACCAAATTCTCAGCCCAACTCATGTAAAAGACACCACAACAAACAGCATTTCCTGTCACACCCCATGGGTGTTCTGCTCTCTTCTCACAGGGTATAAATGCACTGTGCACATGAAATGCACCCCAGGACACTGCATGGATGAACCCATAACACACTCAAATGTCCTACAGACTCCCTGAACCCCAACACCTGCTGAAAGGCACGGCCAAGATGAGCTGCTGAGTTACCTGAGTGATCACAGCTCCTGCTTTGTGTCTGACTAGTTCCATTCACTCCCTTTGTGCACAGTAAGCACCAGCCTTTCATTAGCCTTTCCACATTCCCATCTGTCACTAAATTCTAGTTCCTAAAGAGAGGGTGTTATTAGAGCTTGGTGTTTGCTGTGATTGCTCCCCTCACAACGGAAGATGCAATCAGAGAAAGAATTTATGTCCTGTAATTCAATGAATGGATGTGTTCCGACAGCAATTTCTTTAGTAGTTACTTGTGTAAAGTATGTTTTTCTGTAATTGAAATTCTACAGTGTACAGTTATTTATAAAAATACATTATTTATAAAGGCATTTTCCACCTTAATTTCATTACTTTCTTTCAATACAATGCTTTCATAGTCACATTTTAATTCTTTTTATTGGTCTGAAGATACTGAATGTTTTAGGGCAACTTATAAGCAGTCAAACAGAAGAGCATGCTGCAAACAGGGAATAAAATCAGAGGAGAGGGCATAGCAGGGCTCTTACTAATAGAAACAGAGACATAACTTTTTACCTCTCCAGAAGTAAAAAGTAGTCCACATGTAAACCAACAAAATATTTTCTAACATTTCCCTACATTATGAAGTCATTCAGCTGTAAAGAACACTTGAACATTCCTGAATAGCATTCTTGCCCTCTGACAAGTATTCCCAAGGGAACAGGAAAAAGAAGGACAATGTCTTTGGAGGAAAAAATTAAGAGAAGGTCCGGAAGGACCCAGAAAGCACTGAAGACATCCTCTCTGTTATTCACACAAGCACTTTTCCTGACCAAGTAATTTTGTAGGTATTAAAAAACCTTATAATAAAATTACTTCAAATAGGTCTGTAGAGAGTAATATCACACAGGAAGCCTACAGATTAGACTGCTAATCAATCTCTTACTAGAAAAACTAAATTTTACAAATTAAGTGTCTTAAGGTGTTAACCTCAAAGCCCAGGTAGAAATTGATGCAAGTTCTCAAGGAGCAGCACATAATAAAAGAACCACTTCTGGCAGGGCCTGTCTGGGTGCAGCCTCTGGGTGCTCTCTGCCAGGATCCCTCCAGCAACCAGGAAAGCACAACTCTGGCAAGGGGTAGTGGATACTGGGAGGGAAACGTCAGGGGGAGAGGCAAAAGGAGGAAGACAAAAATAGGAGATGAGTCTCCTAATGCTGTGTTTTTCATGGGACAGAAGGAGAAGCCACCACCTTTCGAAGGCGGCCTCTGAGAAAGCTGGAAAGGGACTTTTGACAAGAGCTTATAGTGATAGGACAAAGGTAATGGCTTTAAACTGACGGAAGACAGGTTTAGATTGGATGTCAGGAAGAAATTCTCGACTGTGAGGGTGCTGAGGCCCTGGCACAGGTTGCTCAAAGAAGCTGTGGATGCCCCATCCCTGGAAATATTCAAGACCAGGATGGATGGGGCTTTTAGCAACCTGATCTAGTGAGAGGTGTCCCTGGCCGAGGCAGTGGGGTGGAACTGGATGGTTGTTAAGGTCTGTTCCAACACAGGCCACTCTATAATTCCCTGGGGAGGACAGAAAGGAAACACAGGAAGGAAATGCACCACTGTGGAAGCACTGTTCAGCAATGCTAAACCCTTGGTGTGTTGCTGACACTGTTTGCATCACAAATGCAAAGCAATGGCTCAACACCAGCTAATGTGGAGAGAAATAATTCCATCCCTGGCAGCCCCAGTACAGTGGGATCCCACACTCCCTCAGCCTGGAGCCTCACAGCTCTCCTGCAGGCTCCCTGCCCTCATCCATCAAATCCCAAGAAAGGCTGTCAGAGATGCATGCCTAAGGAGAGAGAGTTTGATTTTAGGGAGAGCAGACAACTGAGTTTAGAAATGAATAATGTTACGCTTGTAATAAGAAAAGAGCATCTTGAAGGTTATGTTTTCTGCTGTTTCTGCCATTGTAGGTCAGCTGAAAAGATTGCTCAGAGCTGCTGAAACCAGAGAGCGTTGCTAGGATTTTGTGCAAAGTCCCTGTGACTTACAGCTGGAGCTGCGAGACATTAAGTATTTAACAGACTCCGTTTATCTTTCCTGAAAAATAGTTAGAAGACATCTTTTAAGTACCACTTATGAAAATAGAAGCATATATATTTGATAGTGTGCTTTTGTTTTCACTTTTTTTTCATTTGTATCAAATCCTGACAACAGTGAGAAAGACTTGGCTAAAATATATTATCTGCTATCCAGAAAGAAAACCTTTCTCCACTTTTACTGTAAATTATTTTCATAATTGCAGCTGAGTCTCTCATTTTTTCTCGAACATGACCTGCTCTGTGAAAATCAATATCTCATTATCCAAGCCATAAGGTGAAGCTAATCCAGATCAGACTGCACAGCCAGAGTGTCCTCCCTGCTTGTCTGGAATCATTTGAACACAGTGAACCTTGATTCAGTGGGAATTTTACCAACTGACTTAATGTAGAGTTATTTAATAACACTGTGTGTTTCATTCAAGGGCGACATAAATAACCCAAACTATCTATAATGAAAATATCCTATTCTCTTGGCTTATGCCACATTTATGGGGACTTTTTGCTTCTTTAAAATAACTGCTGGGGTAAGTTATTGCATAAATTATTTGAAAATAAACATCGCTCTAAGCTACAGCTTCATCATCTGAAATAAAACTTTACTTGCAAGGTGTTTTAGAACACGAACCAATGGCAGATGTACCATGCATTTTGCTCCCTTCTAAAACATTTCAAACTCCAGACCATCTCCTTAGAGGTAACCAGAAGATTTGGCAATGGAAGCCAACACTTCCTACCAGTTTACTTAAAATTTTACCTTGTGAACACAGAACAGGGAAACAAGTATAGCCAAGGGAACTGAAAGCATTCTTGTCTTCTATTAGCACAGACTCGGGTAAGCTTCCCTTCATCTCTCTAACAACCACACAGTCGCATTTAGCGCCATGATTAATTCTGCTTGGAAATTGACCTGAATTCCCAGATACTGTGCCACTAACTTTAAGTGAATTAATTTCAATTTCTTGAACTGCTTTTTATGTCAGGCTCTTTTCACAGGCTTCTCCCACACACTTCAAGCAAGCTGGCCATCTTGATTTCTTTTGAAGTCCATGAAGACGAGCCTGGTACTCACCTCAGCTGTTTTAGATGTCAGCTTTCAGATGAGATGAAAGGAGGCCTGTCCATGATTTATGAAGGGAAACAAGATGCCTAGATTAAATGTAGATACCTATGCTTAAAGATACCAGAGTCTCACCCAAATCTCACTTTTCCTCAAAGGACTGAAGTCCATGGCAAAGGCTCATCTTCCAAGGCCATTGGAGCCCCGACTTGCTCAGCGCACATTCATCCTGAAATGTTGAGACTCTTGGCTGGGCACCTGCCAAGGCTGCTGCAACCCTTACAGACAAACTCACATATTCAGCTACTAAAACTCCAAGCTCAAATAGCAAATAATTTCATTTTACTGAATGTTTACTCTGGGCTTTTTTCACATACATTTGTTTCTAAATATTTTTTGCTTTAGTGTACCATCAGTTTACAGCAGTACAGTAAAAGTGATGGCAAAAGGTTCTGTGCTGACATCATGTGTAAATATCAATAAAAATTAATTTCCTTTGGCAGAGATTATTATCCAAGCACTGCAATCACCTGATCACAGCTAGACTTGATCCACTTAGATTTATCTATTTACCTCCCTTGTCTCTACAGCCTCCATGAATATTTTTAGAACAGCAAAAAATGAGAAGAAACATAAGCTCAGGGATGACACGATTACTCCCATTTGCTCAGGGAATACACATTTTCTCTTCACAATGGGATTTCCAAGAGCCTTTTAGAAGACATTGGCTCTTCATTCAGCATAAAATACAGGACAAAATGCACAGTTTAGTGTAGGATGTATAAACAATCCTGCAGACCCCATTTTCCTAGTGAACAGGACACCCAGGGGAGTGCTTGAGGAAGCCTAACTCCTATCCTTCTGAATTTTTTTGTCCAAAGAATCACCTCCATTTTCTGCCTTTCAGTAATTTTTCTACTGAGGCAATGTGCTCAAAGGCCAACAACATGATCCAAAGTTTGGCTACTGACTGCATATTGAAAGAAAGGAAGGGGGGAAAAGAAAAATAGAAACCAAACAAAAAATTTCTGCCATAGTGAAGCACTGCAAATATAGGGCCCTACAGGGCACTAAGGGCAAGAGCTGACTACAACAGACATAATGGGCAACAAAGAAATCCGGCGCTGAAAAACTGCACAAAGAAAGCCGAAGTGAGAATACTGTCTTCATTTAGGGAGGAAGCAAAAGCAGGAAATAAAAGAAGAGTTAGTGAATAACCTTGGGACTTCCCTTATGGAGAATATGATAAAATATTTCAAATAACCATCAAATTCAATGGGGGAATTTGACTTATGACCATTTTCAGCAAAAAGACAAAATCAGCACTAAGTGGGGAGAAAGAACAACTGAGTACATTGTATGCAGCGATTTCACCACTAAAACCTCCATTCAGCTTGACTGTATCTGTGACAGGTGTGTTACTGATACTCGAGGACTTCTGTAAAATTAACTTGAACTTGATAGTTCACCAGTATTGATCTTTACCTGTGTGTCAGCAAAATTATCGCCTATTGGATACTTCCTTGCAGCTTCAAATTGATTGCCAGAGGGCAGGCATAAAGCAAGCACTCTTGGCGCACCCAAAAGGGCTCTCATATTTATGGACTGTCAAAATAACACCTTTCTAGAACTCAAAAATATTTCACAAGACACTCTTAAGCAACTTTTTCTGGAAAGTGAAGGTGAAAAACTAGGACTACATTTTACTATGTCTCTCCTGCGACTCCCTTGTTCATTTAGAGCTCTTCCAAAGCCCACCCCCCCAAAGCCACGTTGCTCTCCAGACAGGATACTGAAGTGGAAAATTGGTATTTTCAGCATGCTTACCCCATCTCGGGAAGTAACGACGTGCAATTAAGACAGGAAATTGAGTTATCACAAGATATGTACTCTAAATTGCTTGAGAAGGTTAAAAGGGTATCTAAAGAGAAAATATCATAAAAATATTTCCTACTTCAACAAACTCCATAACACAAAGTTTCTGCAAGTTGAAAGATGTCATTCAAGGGCATTAAAGCACTAATGTGATTAATTGGTGTCATTAAGCAAGTTCTAATAGTTCACAGAGCAGTGACAACCTCTGTACATATTGCCATGCTTAGCAGACAGGGTCAACCAACCTCACACAAACCAAACCTGGGGTTATCGACAGTTGATTCTTTAATCTTCTAGTTTATAACCAAAAATGTAATTAGTATCTATCAATTATCGGACATTCCTGAGAATATCTGACCATATCTGGGATGGTTTTTTATCTCTGGAGTTCAAAAGCTTGTTTTCCTAAGCGTCAAACCTCAAATTTCCCAAAAACTGTGAAAACACAAAGGAAATTTAATCAAAAACACAGCAGCTTCAGCTCTTCTGAAAACCTCTCTAATTTTCTTTATATCAGGTTTTTCTGCTGCTAAATTACTTCCCCCTGGATGGAACAGGAAGACAGCTTAAACCAAGCAGATGTTTGGATTGAGAGCTAATATACAAACAAATATCAGTATCATGATGGACTACACGGTTGCTGCTTGCCTCCAAGTGTGGAAGAATCTAATTTGGAGACCTGGTTTGATTCCTTTTGTCAATTTGTTTTTCAGGAACAGTTCAGGAAGAAAAGAGCCACTGGAATGGAAAGGATGAGTAAATTCACTAGTTGACCACGAAAAAAAGAAATTAAAATAAATCCAAAGAAAGAGAGCCAGGTTTCTTTAAAAACGTAGAAAGGTAAATATGCTGTAATTTACTCTTTTGGGCTTAGACTAATAAGTTTTCACAGTTTAGTTCTGGGCCAGCTTCGTCTAACATTTTTAAGAATATTGGTCCTGTTCCACCCTGTAAAGAGTGAATTGTTCTTGACATGTTTGGAGCCAGTAACTTTTTACCAAGTGACATGAACTTAATGATAACCCTCTCCATTAATATTGATAATGAAGCATTCTTTATAATAATTTTTTTAAAATTTATCTAAACCTTTCCAAATTTAAACTGTCTTCTCACTTTGGTGTAGAGCTCCGGCCTCCCATGTATGAACACTCCTGAACACTTGCTATCACTTTCGACACTGAACATATGCAGCTACTTCCCTTTTCTCAGTGCCTCCTGGAAAGAACTATATACAGGAAGCTTCCTGTGCCCCCCCAGCACTCTACCAGCTACTAGGAAGAAAATTAACTCTGATCCAGTCAGAACCAGGACACATTTCCCTCCAATTCAGTACTCAGAAAGACACACACATCCTGTGTTAGAGCAGCAGGACTGCAGCTAGTTTGGTCCAGCAGCTCACAAGATCTTCTGATTTAATATTACTCTGATCATCTTAATCTCTTTATTATGTAGCAAGAAAAAAGAACCAGTGTGCCACAGTACTATTAAACAAAACAATTTAAACCTTACATGTTCAAGGCCCTTGAACAACCTCAGACTATAACCAGCATAACTCTGAGAGGAGGGATTCCTGTGAAGTGGAGAAGAAAATCCACAAATATTCCTAGCTCCACTTTAGTCTCTGCAGGTTATTCTGCTTCTGGAGCTAGTTGAGCTCAGAAAGCCTGTGCAGCACCTATCTGGATATCCACAAATGCTGATCATTGAAGGGGGAGGACAAAGAGGTCAGAATGCTATTTTCTTTGGTAACTGAAAGATTTCTTTTCACGTAGACCTTGAAGCAATTAAAAAAAAAAAAAAAAAAAAGAAAGGAGAATGACCATTTCATCTGACTTGAAGGCAAAGCTGTAGCTGTGGTTTATACCACTTGTTCCTTCAAAATCTGAATTTAGCAAGGAATGTAACTCTTGCCTCTATATTTAGGAACAGATTAGAATGACAATTAACACAGTCTCCAGTTATCGTCTATAACCTGTCATATTTAAAATGAAATCCAGATTTTCCCCAAAGATCACAGAATATTAATTACTATCTGGCACTACTTACTTTGTTAAAGGAAAAAAAACACCAAGAAACTTTCAGTAATACTTTAGGACTTATTGGTACCAAGAATCACAACAAAAAAGCCACTACTGTTGTCACTGTCACCGTTTTTTCTTGTGCAACCTAGAAAATAATTCCCAAGTTGAACATCTCTGAAGTAATCCTGTTCAGTTTCAGAGCCTAAATTTGCAGCTTCATTTTCTCTAACAAAGGATGAAAATTGCTTTCTCCTGCACATTTCTAGCAATCATCAAGATGAAAGTTCCCTCTACACCACACTTTTTATCATTATGTTTTCTCAGCACATTGAGCATCTCTGTTTCAGCTTGCCCAATTGTTTATTGCTGAGCAAATCCCAGCACTGCACACACTGTAAATCTGAAATACAATAGGTCTTAGAGCGAGCCTCCCCCTATTCTCAGTGCTGCTCTAGAAGATGTATGAGCAAAAAGGTCACACATAAATGTTCACACACAGCAAATTTCAGGCCATAACTTAGATTCATTCCAACCACTAAATGTGTCTCACTGAACAACAACTCAAAGTGAAATTACCTGACAGCGAACATGTGTCCTCCCAAAACATGAGCTCTCACCACAGATTACATATTTCACATGTCAGCCTCCTGGATAGGGAATATTTCATGCATTTGTTAAAGCACACAGTTTCTGAGAATCCACGGCTTTATATCTCTTCTTTAGAAAATAATAGTGTTGAATTTCAAGTCGTGGCCAAGTTGTCTGAGGAGCGGGCACAGGGCAATAGGTGCAGTGAGGGCTGCATTGTCTGACAGCACTGACTGCTATAAGCTCTTTGCCTTCCTCTGATAATATGGGGAGGATGTAAGATTGAAGTTTATCCAACATTTAGAAGGAAGGTGGAAAAAAAGAGCAAAATACATTATTTTCAGTTCAGTCCCACTAGATCCATGCCCTTCCTGAGCGCCCCTGAAATGCCCACATGTTCTGACATTCTCTGTAAGCTTCAGTCCCACTTACTAACTGATTCAAAAATACAAAAGTTAGTACAGTTTCAGGTAACATATTGCTCATTGTATGCTGCATTTGCCTTCATGTCCTCACTGCAGAGCTGCAGACACACAGCTTTGCTCTGAATGGGGTGAAAAAGTATTTGATTAATGTCAGTAGTGAAAAAATTATTTCTGCCCTAGTCACCAGCACCTGGAACACCCTTGCTGGCAGGATATACTATTTCTTATATTTCAACAGTTTTTAAATCAAATCTATACAGTTTCAATTTCAGAATTATTTCAGAACTATTTTACAAAACATTTCAAATAGGACACTTCTCCTAAGTGGAATTTTCCTCTATTTTTATTCCACTGAAAGCCCAAAACAGAGTGCATAGCAGCATGTATTCTCAGCAAACTTCTGGCAGAATTAATGCCAATTCTTCATTCTGTCTGCCATGGCCATGAATAAATTATCAGTCTTCATAATTATGCAAATCTATTACATTTCATTAGCTTATTTTGAGAACACTATTAATAATAAAAAATGTCATAAAAAATAAATAGAAATAAAATCTATTAGACATTGGTTAAAAATTTGGATACAGAGTCCAGCGGGACATAGCTTCTGTTCCATATCTAAATTCCCATTGATGCAGAGAATATGTAATATTAATAATCCTGAGCAAGTGTGGAAAAGAAATCAGGTAAGCTTGATTAGGCTTAAAGAAGTTTTAAAACTCTGGTGAATTAGATGCAGAAATTGGTAGTTGACTACTTTCAGTTAGTTAGTAATTTGTTCATGTTTAGTTTGTAATTTTGTAACCCCATCTTTCTTCATTAGGTTTCTGGCAAGGGAATATTCTGTCGCCAGAGCACAGCGTTTCTGTATGTCACACGAGGGTAAAAACCGTAAACCAAAGTGAGACAAGGATCATGCATTTAAATAACAAATTTTACATTTTGGTGGGTTTGGTTTGGGATTGCAAAGGCTGTCTCTAATAATCTTAATGGGACTTCTTTGATCAAGTGTTCCAGAAGGTCACTGTATCAGTCAGCTAACACCACTGCCAGAAGTAATTGCAGGTAAGTTTTATAGTCAGCCAACTGTCAAGAAGGGCATAATGTCAAGTTAACTGGAATTTACACTGTAAACATAACCACTGTGATTTAGTAATATATTCCAGGATTTCACAGTTTTCTGAGAATGTCTTGGAGCAGCACTTAAAGTTAGCATGAAAGTGTGCTGCTAGACTTGTACTCAGAAAAACATCTAATCAATCTTGTTTCATCTTTATGTGTTTGGAAGAGAACGTAGGTGGATGCAGATATCTAACATGAAACAACACTGCCCATATAAAACGTGACATTTGCTTTTCAAAGGTATTTTTCTATCCTTATTTCCCAACTATTAGTTTCTAAACTAAAGTATTAGACTTTTGATACTAGTTCAGATATTTAACCTTATGATACATGCTGGGATAGTCCTAACAATTAACCTCATCGGAGGTTGGGATGTTATCATCTCCCATGCTTTATACACAGAGCATGAAAGAGCTTCTGAGAGAAAACCATGAACCCCCTTCCTTGACTTGCAGTACTCCGGCACAGAAACGAGTGCCTAGGGAGGGTTATGTCAGTGTTACACACACTAAAAGATCTGATTGCTTTGACTCACCCTTCATGATGTCACTGCTTTCAGCCTACACACTTGAAGCAGAGCTACATCAGGCCCCTCTTTTATAGGTGCATGAATTACATTTCTGATGAGCTAAGCAATAAGAATGGTTTGGAGTGATGCAGGGACAGGTTTCAACTTACAAACTTATGTACAACTGCTATTCCATCTGGGAGTTTCGCAAATGAACAGGAAAACAGGGCAGGAATACATACATACTCTGTTTGAACAGGCAACACCTTTGCATTGATTTGGGTTCTTTTAAATGCAGAAAACAATTTACCACCATACTCTTACACCTTTTATGTGACTTGTATACTCAGCTTTCCATCAGCCATGCAGCACATTTCAGAAACTCATATCAACTCACAAGGTTCCTCAAAAATTCATTGTAGCTAAACATAATTTTTATCCTGCAGAAAAACTAAAGTGAGTTACTTTCTGTTATGCTAATGTCAAACAACCTCTCAAACATAAAATATTAACAATTTCAAAACAACCAAGCAACTCACACCAAGTACAGGTTGGTGTGACAGCTGCCACAATGAATAAATGAGCTGGCTTTCTGCTAAATGCCTTAGGGATTTTCATGTACAGTTTATACATTATAGGTTTGGGGTTTGCTGCACAATTCCGTGCTCAGCTAGAGATGATCAGAGGTTCAGTCAGTGGTGTTTCAAAATCTCTGCAAAGAAATCCATTACTTATCACCTGCAGAGGTTCCTTTCTTTCTTACTGCTGGTCAGAGGTGGCCCTTTGTTCTGTGTGGCTTGTGACAGGTGACAGCACTGCAAAGGGCTCCCCTCACACTCAGACACTTGCAGTGACTTTAGTATTTAATACTTCAGTGGTTCTGTATTGCATTCAGAAAGAGAGAAAATGCATTTTAATGTCACTCATCTGGAGGCCTCTTTTTGTTTTTGCTATTTTCTCTAGAAAAACTTTCTGTTGAAGCCCGAAAACTTTCTGTTTTCTTCCTGACACAATTTCCATGGCCTTTTATTTAACCCTAGCCCTCTCCCTCTTCCATGCTTGATTTTAAAGAACAAAGTGAGACTTGAGCAGCTCAGAATTCAGCCACGCAGCTCAACTGGAGAACATAGTAGAATTATAAGGATATCTCATCTTCCTTTCCATTTGCAAACTGCCTGTCATAGACTGAATCAGCAAGATTTGACAGCTCTCATTGTAGTGTCTCTTCTACTACAGGGTTCTGTTCCAAAAACTCTTCATCACATTGAATGAGATGCACAGCTTGCCTAAGTTGACAACTAGGCAGTCTAGTGTTCAGGCAGACAACTCATTTTTAACTCCATCTGGCAATGTACAGATCCAAATGGTGCCTCATGTAACCACACCGTGAGATTGTTGCTGCCTTCAGGTGCAAGGACACCAGTCCTGCCTTACACCATTGAGTCACAGGCATTTCAGGTTCTCTTCACCCAAACATTTCAAAATGACTACACCAAACTTGCAACTTCATTTGGCATTTTATGAAATCTCCAAGACAACTTAAAGATGTTTTCAAGCTTCTCAACTTTACTTTCTTGCTTTTGATCAATAACACCACTGAAATTATGCCAAGTCAAACAGTATTAACTCAAAATTATCTGCTTTTTTCTGGCCTTATAGTATCTTTTCCTGTTATTCAGTCAACCACTTATCTACATAGATCTCCATGAATACAAAAACACAGCTAAAAGTTTCTGTTCTGCCTGTTCATCTAGCTCCTTCTTGTGGCTTTTCTTTCTACTGTCAAGAGATGCTAACGGCTCACCCAACCATGCACCAATATTCCCTTTAAATGAGTATTTATAATGTCCCCCTTGGCTTAGGGTGTCCAGTTATCTTCTGCAACATCGTGCAGCACTACAAAAGAGATTATCTTCACATGATGGCCAAGCTTCTGTCTCACCAGCACAGCTCAGACTGAGGCAAATGGAGTGATAACTGTGTCTCTGGGAACACCCATTCCCTGAGGATACAGGGAAACCCAGCCTCAGAAGAGCTGGGTTGCTTGGGAACAGTGCATGTGAAGCCAATTTACCCATCACAAAAGAGATTGCAGCAAACCTGACAGGAAAGTCATGAAAATCTCATACTACTGGGACAAGGCAGTGCAAATAACAAGATGGGTAACTGTTGTACTTGTAAGACAAATAGATGAAAATTAGCTTTCTATGATAAACTGTGGAAAAAGGAAGAAATCATCGCTAAGAAGACTGAGAGCACACTGTACATAAGCATCTACCATTTTACCAAGTAAAACATCCTAATTAGATTTCTCACAGGAGAACAGCAGTAAACCTTTTATGTTGGAGCACCTGGCTTAATTTATTGTTGACATTTTAAACCCTAATGCAGTTTTACGTATAAGCACAGATGGTGCTCAGTGCTGTTCCATAAACTTCCTCCCCATGGTCCTGACTAAGAACCAGCTATGCTCCATTCAACTCACAGATCCAGAATAAAGTTCAGGAGGTTTGCACGTGCCCTGGCATGTCAGGGAGGAGAAAAACATCTGGAAAATAATGGGAGCCATGAGACAAATGAGAAAGTTTTCTGGTCTTACAGGCCCAGTGTTCAATGTGAGAAGCACTATTAAACCTGCTGGTGAGTATTAGCTGGGTAAATGTTGGCTGCAGTTCTGCCATGAGTGAGGGTCAGGATGTTGGCGTGTTGTTGAGGAATACAGTGGATAGTGTAAGGTTAATGTGTCACTTGGGCTGAAATATGCACAGCTATCAGGCAGCACGAGAGCTTTCAGCAAGAGAAGAAAGAAGAAAAAACCTGCACTTTCTCTAAAGCCAGTACCCTATCCCAGTGAATTCACATGCATCTCACAGACCAGAGTTCTGTAAGACAGGTAGATATCAACTTTTGACTGAAACTCTCCATATACTCATAACCTGCTGAGCTCACTAAACTAAGCAAGGTTTGAGGCTGCAAGACAAACTTTTGCTCCAAGCATAGGCTTAAGTTTGCTGGTTCCAAATTGCCATTTTTTCCTGACACTTCCCAAATTCCACCCCCTGCAAAGTAACATGGAGGGTAAACTACAGGGAGTCAGAGCACCAGCAAAGGCAGGCCATCCTACCTTCCCAGGTGTTAATGGGAGTAGGAGGACTTTCTACAAATTACTTTATAACAAAAGAATTTGATTCGTGCTGCTATTTCGAGATAACTTGCTGGGTAATATGGCCAGGATGCACCCAGAAGAGGCTGCAAAAATGCAAAGTGAGCTGCTCTTAGAGATCTAAATTGTTTGAATCTGAGCTGCCTCATGTGGAAAGAAATGCATCAGAGACAGGAGTTCACAGTCCAGCCTTCACAGTGTCAATAGCCTAAAGCAAATGGTGAAGACATTATTTATTAGCTTCATGGGATATATTTCAACACAATTTTCCAGAGAGGGTTTTCCTAAAATCCATGCTGGTTCATCACCTCCACCACACGTGGCTGTCACTCACTCTCTGAGCTCTCTGTGCCCCACCCAGGGAGCCAGAACAACTGGCTCTTCCCTCTCTGAAGCACGGCTACACCAGTGCTCCTGACCCTTGCAGTTTTTATTTTCAGTGTTTTCTACAGCCATCTATGACCTGTGTCCCTTTCCTTGAGGGATACACTGCCACTGAATTCCAAGTTGCCTTTCACTGGGTCACTAGATTGTTAAGCTTTGTAGCCACACACACAGCCTCAAATACAACTCAGTTCTTTTTCCTCGTCGTTGCCCACAGAGCCCAGAGCCACCCCCAGCAGCTCGGCTGCACAGCACTGCACACAACTCCTCCCACTTTGGAACCACTAGAGTGCACCACAGCTCATTGCCAGCAGTTCTCTGTCCCAAGTATTTCAGAAGTGAGTACTTGACCAGATGAGACTTTTGGCAGAGGCAGTTTATGGTAACTCCCTCTCTGTGTAGGACATTGTCCTTTTCCATGTGCCTCCATCAGGCTCGGAAGAGCTTCTTGAGACTTTAGTCTCCACTACACAAGACCATGAAGAGCTAGATCTCATTTTAAAGCTAGCCCTGCTCTGCTTTAAGCCGCTGGACTAGATGGCCTCCAGAGATTCTTTCAAGCCTACGTTATTCTACATAACAAACAAATCCTCTTTAGATAGAAGAGGAGGGGCCAAGAATCCACTTTAAATGAGACAGAGCTAATGGTGTGCTGCAGAGAGGAATGTCTGCCTGCAGCACGAACTCTGTGGTGACACATTCCACTTCCATCCCTGACAAGAAGGCAGACAGGACTGTGCTGTTCTGCTGGCAGGAACTGCCTGCCCTCCACAGTCCAACAGCTTGGCCAGCCCAGCTCCAACGGTTTTCAGAGACCACCAAAGAAAACCTAGTTAAAGCATATGGATTTTCAGTGTTATTTTTCTTTCTAATTTACAGGCCAGCTAAGAAATTCAAAAATTTTTAAACACAAGCATCACTAGAAAAAAATCACGAGCTTAACTATTTGACAGCTGTCTTTGAAAAATAAATGTCTTCACGAATACAGACAGCCTTCAAGACTGGATAGGAAGAGGTGTTAGCTGTGACTGCCCGTGGTGCAACAAACCCCTAAGAAACCTTGTTTAAAACCTTTGATCAATTCCTTTTCCTTAATGGCAGTACAGAGACTCATCAGATTGCCTTTCATGGCAAGAGAATTTGACTTTTTTTAAGGGTGAGGCTGAAGACATTCAAGGTTCGCTACCTCTCTCATTTCTCCTCTGGCAATTAACAGCTAGTGGCAATACACTATTCAGCTTGGTGCCAGGATTTTCAGAGTCTGATGTTATCTAGCAACAGGAATGAGGTCAGAAAACTAGTTCAGATACATTACTTTCTAGTCTCTTTTCTTGAGCCTTAAACTTACTGATGCCAATTAGCAAAGTACTAATGAACCTCTACCTATATTGAATGGCTGCTGCAATTCAATTGCAAAACAAGCCTCTTCCAACCCTAACTCTCTAAGAAAATGTGAATTGGATCATGATACACATTCTAACTAATGAGGAGTATTTAATGTAGATCTTCTTGCAGAGTGCTCAGGTGGGTCACAAACAGATAATTGCATTGACACTTCATTGCAGCCAATCTTTAGAGCATTGATGCACCGGTTTATAACCCACTTATTGCACACACAGCTCATGGCAGTGAGTGCTCTGCTTCTCATTTCACACCACAGCACAGATTTGCTCAGGATGCAGAACTCTTCCGAAAGAATAGTTTTTATACATGCTGGAGGCATATGATGAATATATTTTGACTTGTACTTTCTTAGACATAAGATTATCATCTTCAGCTATGGACAATAAAGATACAAAGATCTTTCTTTCAATACAATCAGTATTCTCTACAGGACAGATTTCTAGTGAAGGCCCTTTGCAAAAGAAGTACAAATTTATCTTTGCCCTTGAAAGACCAAAGACCTGGTTTTCCACAGGCATGCTGATGGCAAAAATAAAACAGGTAGGAAAGATCTGCTTTAATGATCAAGATGATTCTTTCCTTTCAAACTCTCTAGGCTTTAAATTAAAAAGAAATTCTGTAGCCTAGTGATATAATGGCAAGAAATTATGGCATATTTACCTGTCTAACTGAAACTTCAAACATTAGATGCACAAAGTGTGCTGAAACGTCAGGACAAGCAACAGCCATTTTCTTTCCCTTAATATTCACTGCAGTTATTCCTCCTCCAGTTGCAGTAACAGAGCTATTCATGGTTTAAAAATAACCATCAATCCCCTTTTTGATTGATCTGTGTAGGTTTCTGGTTGCATGGTTTAGGTCAGCAATGGCCAGGGCTTTCCTAATGGCATGAGCTTATTTCCAGTTAGTTTCCCTTCTGCTCCTTTGGGTGGTGGTCACAGTGTAAGAAAATAGACACCAGGACAAGTAAGACTCTGCCTGGGGAGTCTCTGTGTTAAAGAATTCCTAACTTGATCTTCTATCAATTTGGTTTTGTTTAACCTTAATATACAACATATCTCAATCTAAATTTTCCTGGATCTAAAGAGTTTATCCCAACAGGTTGTGTTGTCCTCAAACCTCTTGGGCAATAGTTTATAAAAAACCACACCAGATCCTGTCCAGCATCCAAAACATCCTTTGGGATCCAATATAGGACTGCAGAGATAACTTCTCAAAATCCCTGTAACTTATGAGTATAGAGCAATTAATTAGTGATGTTATCCCAGATTTCAACACGATCCTATTTCAAGAAAGCCACTATGTCCAGCTGTCCAGTAACACACAAAGACATTCCAGACAATGGTGCTAAATTAAATGACAGCACTGTCTCCTCACCTTGTTATTTTGATGTCAAGTGTGATGCAGCAAAAGAAACCCAGAAGGAAGAAGATAACACAACTTCGTTATGAATGGAACTGAACACTCACAGAGAAAGACAGTGCTGGAAACAACCTGGTTCCAATGAACAAAGAATAACTCAGTACTCAAGTGTCACTAAATGGATGAAGATCAATATAAATTTTCAATTTCTGAAGATCATACGATGTGTTAAAGAGTTACAGAGAAGTTTAAATGACATTTTAATATAAATTTCTTACAGATGCTGTCAATAAAAAAATAGAACTGTATGGACTTTTGTAGTCTCTTTTTCCTTCTGATTTGATAAAATCATTTAAAATACAGTTTTCAGAACCTAGTCCTATTGACTTTGACTGTCTTTTATGCAATATACTGGCTTAGACTTGTTAAGGACTGGATCCTTACATGAATTCAAATAAATATCCTTACAGTCATCGCTATGCATCTCAATGTAGTTCTAAAATGCTAATGCACAAAGGAATTCCTACATTTCCCACTGGTGATTTCTGCCAGTTTCCTGTTTTTCATTTGATTGGCTTCAGAAACGACAAGGTGAAAACGTTATTTCAAATTAAGAACACATTATAGTTCCAGAGTTGCAGTTAATCCAGAGCAAGACAGTGCTAACTTGGCTAGATAATGAAATCAATTCTCAGGGTCATTCTGTTGGATGAATGAGAAAGATAATCCTTTAAAAGCCCTTGGAAGTGCACTTAGTGGTAGATGAGGCATGAAACACTTTTTGACAGCATGCCTCATTCAGCATATAAAACATTAGCAGAGGATCAAACTTCTTTACTGATCATTCTGGGATGTAGTTTAGTCTAATGAGGGGGTGATTACTCTGACAGCAAAGTTAAACACACATCACAATACCTTCCCAAGGCACTGGAAGCAGGTTTGGATGTTCATATTGCTGACAATGTCTGGAGCTGTCTTCTGGAGACCTGCAGCAAGACCAGAAGAATCCATCCTTCATGGACACACTGATGAGTACAGAGAAATATTACCATTTTTCTCCTGCTACTGCACTTTTCCTACCTGAAGGAAGCAGGGGAGGGGGTGGTAGAAGAGCATGAAGTGCCAGAAACAATCTTCAGGCTAAGTGATTGCACAGGGAGGAGCAGCAGAGAGCCCATGACCACCACAAGCTGTAGCCCATCTTTTCCTTACATTATCCTCCCGCCCAGATGTCCCAGGAAAAAGCAGCACTGTGGCTTCCCACAGGCCTCCTGCTTCCTGCCCTTGCTGACATTTCTCCCAGGACAAGTGCAATTGTTCGGCCTAAAGCTTCATCATATCACATAAATCAACAGTTAAAACAAAATTAAATAGACTTCTTGTATTCAAGTTTTCTTGGCTGAAACTTCTGCTTTGGAAGAAAGATATTTCATTGAGATTAAACACAGACCTATTTTGTATGACTCAATTTTTTACTCCCAAGGATCTGTTTACCCCACTACTTATGCGTGTCAGTAGAACAGTTGAAAATGATGGATTAAGTTTCTTAAATCATGGCTACTACATACTGTAGAACAGAAAAAAATGTCTTTCAATGTTTGCTTTTTTACAAAAAAGAAGCAGTTGAACAGAGACATGCAGCCTCAGAATAGTGCACTCTCTTCATATCATTTGCTTAATTTACAGGAAGTACATCAAAATTTAAAAGCATAAACATGGATCATCTTGACTTTATTTACACAGCTCATTAAGATCTGAATGCAAGGAATGTATATAACAATATATAAATACTATCATAAACATCACTACTTTTGGAATCTATTATTTTAAAAACTAGGCTTATTTTTAAAGGTGACTGTACTAAAGGAGCCAACCAACGAATGCCTTTTCCTTGGGCAAGTTCTGTTAAATATTTTTTTTGGTTTCTTGGACAAGGGCTGATGGCTTATCTCCTTGTCTTACGCTAGCATAAAACTTATAGCCCAAGAGAGAATATCTGAAGGAGCTCATAATTACTTTTTTTTAGTATCTTTACGATACATTTTGCAGAACATTTCTCAAATTAGTGCCATGCTGCTATCCCTGGCTTAGAAAGACATAAACTGACTCTTAGAGGTCTGGAGGGACGTTGGGAGGCAAAGCTGAGTGGTGCAGACACCCCAGCAGAGAACAGGCTGTGAAACCACAGCCTGCAGCTCACTCACATTAAGTAACATGGTTGCAAAAGATACATAAATTCACTCATGAAGTACAGTTTCACGTAATAAACAACCAGGGGAGGTTTGGTTTTAAATATCAGTCTTCAAGGAACACAAGCAGAATAATTCATAGCTGGAAAAACCCATTTCTTCACCTGCATTTCACCTCTCAGCTGTACAGATGAACAGTCATGTGCCCCGAGGCTTCCATTTTATTTTTCTTATTTTTCTCCTTCAATCTCCTGACATTAGGGAATAAGGAAACAACAAAAGCATTGGAGACTAGAGTTCCACAGAGGCTATTTTGCCTTGCTGAGAAGCATATTACTAAACCCTAACTGAATTTTTAGAAGAATATTACAGAGGAATGTTGTTTCCAGCTACTGTAATGTGTGTGTTACGATAAATGGATATTTTCTGCATATTCATCAGACTTCTTTCCCCCCAATTAAGGGAAGGAAATTTTAGTAATGTTGCTTCCTATTGCAAGAAACGACATTTCTTTTCCTCTCATTAACTCTCACTGCGATACAAATATTAAAGATTCATTTCTTATACTCTGCTTCTGCAAAACACCCCGTTTATAAAGATATCGTAAGTTAAATACAGTGATGGAATAACTTATTGCACTGTAATTTCACTTTTGAGGGAGGAAAGCGTTATCTGCCCAATTTCAGTTCTAAATCTAGAGAGTACTAGCTAGACCCTAGTTTTGAATAACAGCTTTTTATTAAAAGAAATTAAAAGTTGTGAGGTGTAGAGCTTTCTGCTCAGGGCATAGCTCATTCTCTGGCTGAGGTGAGATCAAATAAAATTTTATCCTAATTATCCCATAAATACATATAATTACATTTCTGTTTGCATCTTTTACCACGCTTTTACACGGCAGTAATTCTAGTGGTCTGTGTAGATATACTTTATGTTAAATTTAAGCAGTCTTTCACAGTATAAGTTGAGCAATTTTGACAGCCTAAGGCTTAGTTTAAAATGCAAAACCCATCCAAAAAAAAAGATGAATAGATATGAGGCTGGTGAGCCATCAGCATGAAGCCAGGTCAGTCTTCTCACTGCTTATCTTGCACCTTGTCAAGATGCACACACAAAAGCAGCAGTTAATTCATTACAGATGCATCAAGAGAAGGAATTCCTGGTTAAAAAGACTCAAATGTATAATCTAATGGAGAAATGTCCATCTGCATCCTAAACTCTGTAATAACCTCTTTACATTGACACCTAAGGCTTTCCTTGATAAAGGAGCATAGACAAGAAATGCTGGTCATAGGTAACAGCTCAAGTAGAAGTTGGGGAAGAGACACTGTACAAGCAGCAGCACATCCCCTTCCCACAAAATAAACGTATAACAGCATGTATGTATTTTGCCTTTTTTTTCTTTTGTGGAAGAGAGAATGAGATTTCCTTAGCTATCAAGGTGATGTATGAGATAATCTGATCCACCTTTAAGTTACTGCTGTTCAGACATAAGGCACTCTTAAGAATCCTTCATTTTCTTAGTCTTCTCCCCACATTTATTTTCCATTCCATCTGTAACATTCAGTAAACACAGCAGCTGTCTGCAATCCATCTAATCTGAAACACAGACTTTTCACTCTGAAACATTCAGTGCATGTGTTTTGAAAAACAAGTCATGTAATATTCTACATTATTTAAAAGCTTTCATCATTCTTTGAAGGCTACTGTAAACAGTAGCTGCAGGGGAGTTCATTTAAATATATTCACTTTGAACTGCAAATTGTGTACGGTAGAAAACAGAATGACACATACAATTTTACCTTTTTTCCTGCTAACTGTTGTTTACAAATGTTATAAAATCTATTTTAAAATTTAAGGGTATGTCAAGTTTCAGGCAGTTAATTATCAGTGTTGGAATGAGTCTTACGGGCTCCTAACACTTGATGGGCCATGGGGGGGGGATTAAATGGCATTCAGATTAGGTAAAAAGCATTCCTTCCCACCAAAATACACAAATTCACAAGAAATCAGCCACTGAGGTCAGGAGCTGTACCCACTGATAAGCACAGACAGGTGGAAAATGTGGAATATCCCTGGCAGCCGAATACTCCTGGTTTCTTTGTAAACCACTGGCATTAGCTGCAGAAAATACAGTGAGAGTTGAGCCAGCCATGTCAGTGAGCCCTTTTCTGTGCTCATAAACTCATCACAGCCATTGCATCCCTTGCTCTACGTGAGCATTTGGGAGGGTTGATGTAGCAGGAATTGAATACAAGAGAACGTTTGCGGTGCAGCGCTGGTACTCCAGCATTTGGGAACAATAAAGTGTACAGCACCCTGGGACCAACGTGCCGAGTGCCATCCACGGGACCACACTGGAAACAGCTACAGAGTAAAATAATATTTTCTACTAATAATAAAGTTCAAAGGTGAAAGTGATAATGTTTTATAGATCTTGCCAACTTCCAGGACCCCGACCTTTTTGTTAATGTCATTATCACAATAAAGCTGGGTTGCTGCATTGCCAGAGCATTCCAAAAATGATTAAGATTAGTTCTCTTTGCTACAGGCAAAATCACTTTTTGATGTTTAATATGTAAATGTCATTAACTGCCACATAGTAATTGCACATTAAGCTAAGCGCTACTCCACAGTTTTAGATTAAACAACACACTTGGATATACTTATTAGCAATAGAGCATGCTCAAAATGAAGAGCTCCCACACGACTACCAAATGAATGGTTTACTGTGGAGAAAGGATTAGTGCAGGAGGGAAAAGTGTAAGATTTATGCACAAGCAAGCCCTTCCAGAGCTAGGTCACCACCAGTGCCACCATGGCCCTTACAGCAGCTGGCGCAGCTCAGGTGAGCCAAGGTACTTTCGCCTCCAGAGTCACACCGTGCTTGACAGTAACCTGGGTAACCCTGGCCTGAGCCTGTTCTACCTCAACAGCAAAAAAAAGTGTGACTTGAACAGAGGGCTGGGAGCCCTGTAAATGCACCCTCTGGCTGTGACACTAAGGGGGACACTGGGCAAACAGGAGAGCAGGGTGAAGTGCCTGGGCATGGCTCAATGGGCTTGTGCACACCAGACTGCCAGGGACCTCCCTTGAAGCATTTGCTGTGTGACAGCACCGCCTTTGTTCCTCACCTGGTTGCTGCTTGCAGAACCAGGATTGCTCAATAAAACAGGTACAAATCTGTATGGCTTCACAGCTAACTCTTGTTCAAACTCAAACATGTCTCTCCCTTTCTGAAAGGCAGCATAAGGCTCAGGTTTCGTTAAGGACCTTGGCCTTACTGTGATAACACTTGAGAGAAAAAGGACAGGTGAGATAAGCAGCTACGGCCGCACCATGGCCTGGAGGCAGCAGTGCCACCAGAGGCCAGGCTGACTCCTCACCTTGAGGAGAAACAAAGGTGGTGCTGTAAACATACTTAAATTTTTAGTTTTGAGACAAGAAATCAAAGGTAAAAACCTAAGTTCTAGCAAACAGAATTGGAAAGTAAAATGTTCTGCCTTGAACTTGTAGCCTAACGTTCCTTGAGACACTTGAAGCTTCTTATTTTAAAGAGCAACAGCTGGAAATTCAACAAACTTGTTCTTTCATATCTCCTCCTTTACCAGACGGATGCTTTTAATCTGAAATAAGAACTTTTTTCCCTAACTTAAAACGCCTCAAAATCTGGTTGCAATTAGAAAATTAGATAGCCTTTGTTTCGATCAAAAGAATATATTAGAGTAGATAGTAGTAGATATTGTTGCCCAATACATCTACTACTTGTTTGGGTTAGTTCTACTCCTCTCTCTGACATTGTAGTGCTGCTCTCAGCAGTGCTGACCAAGTTCCAAGCACAGAATAGTTACAGAAAACAATCCGGCAAAAGAAGCCCCAAACTTTCCTCATATAAAAAGGTGTCAAAGGAATTGGGCTCTGTGCTACCCCTTAGACACAAATCCTGAATGCTAATTCCACTGGTTTCCTTTGAAAATCTCAGCTGAACAGCTCATGAGAGGGCACAGGAGCAGATTTTTTCAGTTGTTTGTTAGATGTACACACTCCATTGTTTTGTGAATATGTGTGTGCAGGGAAACAGCGCTGAATATGAAAACACATCAACACTGATTTTAAACAACATTTTGGCAACAACAGCTTCAGTAGTGTCCTTGGATGACAACTCTGCAGAGATAATTGGTTTGTATGCATCAATAATTACACAATTGTGCCAGTTTTTTAGGATCTTTTTCTGCCAAGTGTGAAGTGTTTCAACAACACTGTTCAGACACATCAGAAACTATTAATGCAATAAGTGACTTTCACTCTAGATTCCAACCACGGATTATCATGTTCATTTTTTTTTCATACCTCTGGCTTTAATTTATGCACAGGCCAGCAGTATTAACCCTAAATGGAGGATTTAAGGGTTTCATTGTTATTTGCGTAGCTGCATTTGCACCCTGCTTGCCCTGAGCCAAGAGGACAGGGTCTGGCCAAAGGTGCCCCAGCTGGAGCCCCCCTCTCCAGCCATGCTCAGTTGGCTGCTTCTGTGGCTGCACATGTGCCACAGGAATGCCCCAGCTAGCCCAGAGTCCCAGTCCGCTGAGTAATCACACTACACTTATTTCTGCCCAGCTAAACAAATACCAACTATTCTGCATCCGCAGCCTCTGTCCCCTGCAGAGGTTTCATGTGCTGCCACCTCTCTACTTCAGGCAGCAGCCTACAGAATGTGTCTAGCACTGAACAGGAGAGGAAAGAATGGTATCACCTAATAATAATCTAGGTTTTCAGCTCAAAAATACACTGTTATTGCCACCATATCTGTCTTTTATTTCACATTAGCATTTCATGCTCACAACTGTACAGAAAATTGTAAATATGTCAAGAGGCTGCCAAAGGCACAAAATGCAGAGGAAAACTTATGAGCTGAGAATAGACAGCGAGAAATGTACTTCCCTAACCACAGAACCTAAATTTTCTTTCATCCATAATCTGACAGGAGGAAGTTTTCCATTTGCCTGGGTAAGAGCACTGGGGGATGGAAGGATATTAGCCCTTCACTTCTTCAGTGACGATCGTAAATATCTATTCTGTGCAGGTGCAGAAATTGAAGCAATTGCACACAGCTCACTTTGCTGCAGGGTTGTGCCAAAAAGCCCTGTCTATGACTGTGGAATAGTGATCATAGAAGTGTGATTACAGAAAACAGAGACCTACGCAAAGAGCAAGATCAGGAAACACAAGGCTAATCTGAGCAGATTCCTACCCAAAAAAACCTTGGCTCACTATTGAATACAATCAAAATATGGATTTTTAAGTAGAACTTTTTTTCCTGATAGAAATGGAATCCTGAATGAATCTTTAAACCACAAGTCAAACCAGAGCAGAGAAATCTGCATTTGCAGACCAAGTCTCCACTCAGTGAGGTTCTCCAGAAACAGGCTTCTGCTGCTGTCAGTATATTCAAACCAATGCCAGCTGCAGAGGTGTACAAAGGATCTGCATTAAGGGGGTTTCATTTCTTATTTTAATTGAATCACTTGGGATAGTTTAGCAATATTTTTATTTGCTTAACTCAAACACAAATTACCATTATAAACCCTGAAAAGTTCACAGCAGATCATTCACCCACAAACTAGCTGGCAAGAACATCACTTTACACTATTCATAGATCAGCACAGACTTACCCCCTTCTCTTCACAGGGACAACCTTCTCTGAAGTGCCAGCAGCACTGATATTTATATATGTATTTCTAAATCATTCCCGCCTTTCTGAACAGAGGACAAAATATACTCTAATTAAAGTCATGCTGTTGGGTTGAAGTAACACACACTAAATGTCCAGTCATAAGTTTATGAAACGGGAATGTAACCTCAGTCTCCAGCACCTGCTAAAGCGTTCCCACTCACAGGAAAGCAAGAGTGACACATCCAGCCACATTCCCAAGCCTGATTCCACCTGGCGCAGCTTTCAGGAAAATGATGCTTCAGTATGGCAGCCCTCAATTTTAGAACCTTCCATTTGCAACCTTAACTTCCCTCTACAGTAATATTTCTCTGGAATACATCATATTGCACAAATAAAAATAGAGCCACAAGAGTATAGTAACATATTTACTACATTTCTTTACTGACTTTCAAAAGTCCTCAGGAAAACCCTAGGAACCTGCCTCTCACGTATCTTACACAAAAGCTCTAAGGAAAATGCTTTCTTTAGAAGAAGCCTATAACTGTGTTCACGTTTCCTTTCCAAGAAGAGGATTTTTTGGGGCCCAAACAATGGCTGGTGTTGAATCAAAAACATTTTAATGAGAGAAACAACAGCTACGCATTATTTTTCTACTCGGTCACCAACTCTAAGAAGTTCTCTTATTTGCACTCCATGTAAAGCATCCTACTTTCAATGGGATTCTGTAGCTGTAAATAACCTCTGCCTCACACTTCAGGTCAGTGCCACAGGATAAATGTGCCACAACCTGGGCAAGTCCCTGCACTCTTTGTTTCAATTTGTCCCAGGTTTCTGAATTTTTCCTTGCTGACGTCAAAAAGTTTGGCACTGTCTTCAGAATAATTGCTCTTTAGATAAAGTTATTTGGAACAAATACCTTCTGGAATATTTCAAATGAGGGGATGAGTCTTCAGCAGTGACAAGTTCTATTTCACACCTTCTTCATGATTTTAGCACTCTGAGGAGCTGCAAACACTGTCCAAAACATGCCCAGATGTACATCAGATCTTCAACAATTACACGACTCAATACTCAAGTCTTTCAAGTCTTTCCCAAATCTTTGACTTCTGAATTTCAAGATGACTCCAGTAAGTGAAAAAGAACCCAACCCTAACTTCCCATTCTATTTAGATCTATAATACCCTGAAAGCTAAATAAATCACTGAAAACAGCCAAGTGCATGTTTTATTATTTACAACCAGCACTTGCTTTCTTTGGCAAAATACGAAATGAAGTATTTCCTACAGGGAACATTCTACAAGAGTTTTATAAAATATCTCGCCTGAATAGAGAACATGGCATCTTACATATACATGAATCATTTGCAAGGATTTGGACCATTTATACCCCAGATAAAAATGATCGATGCTTACAAACCCTCCCAGACCCCTGAGATGGTTACATGGGCCTGTTGGTGAGCAGGGCTGCCCATGGAACAGAAGCTCTGGCACCTCAAGCTGCTTTAACTCTGCTGCTAAAGCATTTGATGAAAGAAAAACGCTCTGCTGTGTTTTCATACGGCCTCCATGCCTAGAGAGAGGCTCCAAATTGGTCTCTGTTAGGGTTTATTTTATTAAGACATATTTCAGAGGTTGAGAGATTTTTCATAACAACTCCTAACTTTAAAAACAGGAACATCCAAAGCCTTTTTCCTAATCTGATTTCTAATAGAAATTGTGTATCAGAGCCATTACATTTATTATTGAATAATCTGAGCATGCATCCCCTAGTTTTCTCTACTGCATAGCCAAATTATAAATTAGAGTGCCTAAGCATACATGCTATTAACTATTCAACCACTGAAATCCAGAGTCATGGGGTTGACTGCAAAATAACTTAATTAAATGAATGCAAATATCATCTGAAGAGTCATGAACTCCACTGCCCCAGAAGTTCAACCAATCCTCCTACAATAGCAGACAGAAAGTACTAGAAATCAGTCTGTGAGCAGTGATATGATACAGGCTGATTTCCAGTGTCTCACTTCATATATATTCTCTCATGTCAAATAAAGCAACTTTCCATTATTGGTTTCAGTGGAGGCACTTATGGTCTATCTCCCACCTCACAAAATAAATAAACTAGAAGAAAAAAACCAAAATAAATTTACTTCTCCTGAGATCGCTAGGCCCTTCCAAAACAGCTAAAATTGGCCAACATATCCAAAGGTATAGGGTGAAAAGGATAAGGAAGAAAAGCAGGTGCAGAGAAAGACCTTTGATAAACCAGGGCTAAAATACTTATTTCAAAATTGGAGTATTTCCAATCTATCACACACGTCTGAGAATAAACTTACTAGTTTTATATAAATGTTATAAACCACACTGGATAGCTCTTCAAAACAGAGTCAGGGTGAGAGCTCTTTATGTGTGCCCTGGTAGCTTTTCCTGTTTCCTTCCTATTTTTACTGTTTCCATTTCTGAGCATGAATGGTAAAATCCATTTCCATGGAACCTGAGGCCCCACCTGTCTCAGCAGGTTTTGTACAAGTGGTTGCCTTCTGCAGTTCCTGAGAAATCCTTGGAATGAGAACTAGGCAATCTGAGCATCATGACAGCTGCCTATATTTGTTGGACCTTGAAAAATAATTCTGAGAAATGTGATCTGTTGTATTCATAGGAACATACAAGAATTAGTCAGGAATACTTTAAATATCAACATTTTTAATTATGCCGCCCTGCATGAAAACAAGCAAAAATAATATGTGGAAGATCTGAAAAAAAGGAAATACTATCCCCTTATTCCCCTAATGGAAAAGAACCTTTAAATTAAGACTCCTACAGGACCATGTGAGAACACAGAACAACATTTGCATCTCTGCATCCCGAAGTCCAATCCGTACAGCCCATGGGGAATACAAGGCTTTACCACTTTAATCTTCCACTAAGTGAAGTGTAGGATTGCTGATGTGGTTTGCAGCAGAGGCTGGAAGAGTGCCCTTTCCCCACTCCATCAGCCTTTTGCTCACAGATTTTCACTCCTTTCAGCCACGAGACACACAGTTACATTTCCAGCACTGGAAGAACTGGTGTCTGCAGGGTTTCATTTTTGCCCAGCAAAGGCACCAGTACTGGCTGTCAAGTGGGCTCAGTCTTACTGCAGCAAATCTCGGGAACAAACCTATTCCTGTTCAACAGAGTGCTTCAAGTTGTTGAACCAGATCACTTAAAACTCTCCTTTTCTGAGAATAACTCAGTGCAAATGTTTAATCATCAGACTTCAGACTTGCTACTCCATGATTGAATTTTTACATTTTCCTGGTTCTCCTCATAAAACTGAAAAGCAAGAACAGAACGAGTGCCTCAAAGGGTAAGCCAAAAATATGAAGGAAAAAACCTCCAAACCCTAACAACCCTAAAACATTTTAAATCCCTAAAGCAGTTGTAATTTACACTATAAAGCAATAGAAATAAAATTATCCAATGGCAAATAATGAACCCTAAATATCTGTAAATGATAGGATCATTTATTTTTAAACATAATGTTCAATTCTGGTAAGTGTCAAATTTTAATCCCTGACCAAAATAATTGAAAGAAGAATTTCTACCCTCCCATGTGAATTTCTCTCTTCTACATAATTCATAATTTCATATGAATGATGACAAACGCTGCTTTCTCTGATGTTACCTGTAGTGTATTTTCTGAGAAGTATTGCTGTTTTACTACCTGATTTATTCCAAGTATTGGTTCAGTAAACACTATGAAGAATTATTAACAAATAATTAAAAATTAAACAAAATTACCGTAGAGTATTACATTCTATAGCTGACTGTTTACCTTTTTCAGACAGAGTCCCTTTCCATGGAAAAGGGAATTTCACCAGGAAGAATTTGTGTATTTCTGCAGAAAATTACATTACTTAAGGGTGAAAACACACAGGGACATTCCTATCTTTGAACAATTTCTAACAGCTGCTGACACTTTTTACCCACCACGTGATTCAATATCACTGCTTAAAACTAAAAAAATTCCATTTAAAAAGGAAAGCTCTGGGGAATCCATGATAAAGATAGCAACAGCAAAATACCATCCACCATCCCAAATATCAACAACCTGACTGGCACACACAAGGACATCTTAGTCTGGAGCACATTTTCTTTTTTTTTCTTTCCAGCTACCTTTAGAGGAATTTTTCACCTTTTCTACTCCCTTTTTCAAACTCTCTTCTAAGGATATGGTGAGATTAGCACAGTACATTTTAAACAAAGGAGAAATAATAACTCAATTCATAATAAACTACTCATTTGCTTCTGGTTTTTTAGTGGGCAGGACATTGGTGATATGAATTTCTCCTCCTTTTGCAGCAATAACTGTATTACCCCAACAACAGAAGTTTAAAATGAAAGTACAGCCCCAAAATCTTGAACAACTAACCAACAGACTGAGCGCAGACTAAATTCAAGTCACTGTATTTCCAAGAGCAATTAAAAAATCTAACATTTCCCTCTTCAGTTGCCATATGAAATAAAACTGTGAATCACAACCATGACTGACTTCCCATGATGTGATTCCCAAAGCCACTGGCACAGCAATACTTTGTTGTTCACTAATGTGTTCAGTATCGTCCTTGCAGCAAAGAGCTGGTGGAGGGAAGGTTCTCCACTCACTGAACCCAATTGCTTAAGCAGCAGGAAAGCAATGAAAGAAAACCTACTAAACTTGAAAATGTAACCCATTTAGAGAAATGAAATGTGAAGTCTCTATGATGCAAGTTACAAGAGGATACAGTAAACCAGACAGAATCACAGAGAATTGCTAACATTTCAGAATTCCTTGTCCCAAGAAATTCAAGGTAAACAAGCTTTCTCCTTTGTGTTTACAATGGATGATAATATCTGTAAAATTTGTGAAGACTAAGACCTCAAACAGATCAAACCAGGTTTTGGAAATAGTTGCAGAAGCTCTATTAACACTGGAATAAATAACCTGGAAAAGGGAGCTATAGAGCTGGTGGCAAGAGTAGCTCCAAAATAGGAGTTGGCTGAAAGATCTGAAAACCTTTTGTAGGGCTCTTTTGCTTGAAATTACATTGTCTGCTCTTCTCAAACATTAATTCTTTGTTGTCTCCCATCAGTTGATTCCTACTCAACTTCCTTCAGCACTTTTCTGCCATTCTCCCAACTCCAGTTGTTGTACTCAGCTCTCCCCGGATATTGCTGCTTTCCATTTCTACTACCTCCTCTGAACTAGTTTTTCAGCTATTTCACTTTCTTGCTTTGCCCACCCCACCCACCATCTGCTCCACTCCAGTCCCCTTTCAGCTTCTCTCTCCATTTGTCGGCTGTTCTCTCTTCATTCCCTTGGCTGTTTTCATCCTTCTTTCAACTCCCACAAGCTTTCTGAATTTCCTCTTACCTGCTCTGTTATCCTGTTTTATTCACTGCTTCCCTCTATACGACACCTTCCTGCAGCATTTCATTCTATAACAGCAGGAGCATTCCCTTTGGATTCTGCACACACAATATTGTAATTATACAATTATTTCTCCTTTCTGATTCCAATCTTCCTTTTACCTCTTTCTGCTGCTTAGTACTTTTCCCTTTTAACTATTTGTTGCATTTATTTTGTTGAGACAAATGTATGCGAGCAGAGAAGAAATCACACAAGATGACAAAAAAAATCAAGTGACTTCAAAGTTGATACTGTAAAAAAGATGAAAAAACCTCCCATAGCCTGACCAAAAAAGGGAGGGGTTTCTGTATTTTTCACAGCATCAGTGAAAGAGAGGTTTGGAACAGATGGCAGAAGACTATAATGCATACTTGCCATTAAAGACTGAAGAATATTGATGTTATCTCTGACAGATATTTATCAAATATATTCTTAACAAACAACAAAGGGATTTTTATAAGCTCTGTAGTTAGCCTGCTGTAGTGCTTTCATGCTCTTACTCTTTCCAAAAACTAAAAAATCTAAGGTATTTGCCTGCATCCATATTGACCTTGACTTCACAAATACTACACACAGTACCACAGCTGCTTTAAAAAATTTTGTCAGGGTCATTATTCAAAATGGTCTTATTAAGTTTTTGGAAACACATTTTTAAGCCATTCCAGAGAAAATCTCTCAGATGACATTTCCACTGATAAAAGCAGTGGCATATTCCAGAACTATCTGCCCCATCATAAATGTTTGTTGGCTGGTACTATTGTCACTGTGATAAATTGTCACTTCTGCAGTTCCACCCTGACTCCTCACACGGTGAGTTTTGTTCCTTACAGCTTTGGTTTAAAAGTGCAGGGGTTGCAGAGAGCTGTAAAACTGGGTAATGTTCATCCCTCACACGAGACATGGGCAGGAAGGTCCCTGTTCCCTGCCCAGGAGCTGCTTTAGGCACTCTCAGGGTTTGGTGTTCGGCTTTGGAGGCAGTAGCTGCTCTCCACCTCCCTGCTGGATGGGGGCACAGAGGAAGGAGCTGCTGAGGAGCCCCAGTGTCCTGCCTTCTCCAGCCTTCTGACTAAACAAGCTTGCTTCACTTAGTCTTGGTCACAGGTCATCATTTCCATTTTGCTCTCCTTTGAAATTTGTCAGCATATTTGACATCACCGTGTCAGACACCATCAGCGTGATGTCCAAATCTGAGCAATGTTTCTGCCTCATTAGCGCTAAATGGCACAGATTAATTACCTCCTGTTTCTTACACACAAAACCCTTGCTAACACATCCTCAAGTGACACGTGGCTTTATCTCTTGACAAACTGGCACAGTCAGCCCACAATCCAAAAAATCAGAGTCTGCTGACAGGACCAGCAGAGAAGGAACGACAACAGGAGAAGTTACACCAGCTACATAGACTCTCAACAAAAGTTTATAACTCCAAAAAGTGCAATAATACTAGTTTCAATTCTTTAAAAATCAATATTTTTTATTTCTCAAATGGTAATAACTATCACTAATTATTAGAATTATTATTTCTGACCAAATGTGCATTCATCAAAATGTGAGCAATAAGTGCAAACTGAAAAATGTCACCTTTATCTGTAATTTGTTGGAAGATTTGCTATTTGGTTATTACTTCATCTTATTAATAGATAACCTATTACATTAAATATATTGGTCTGATTTTAATAATTTTACTGAACAGGACATAATCTGGAATATCTTTCTAAACCTGGCAACAAAAACTTATTTTGCCTTTTCAGAATTCTTCATAACTCCCTCTTCAAAGGCCATCTATATTCTTCATTTCTAATTTGAGAATATAACACATTTCAAGTTCTTTGACTTTCTAAAACAACAACTCTACAGAAAAATAATAAATGTGAAGATCATGGATACTTGTAGTGCTTCTAACATTCAGCTATGGAATGGCAAATTTTTTGTTGCCAGAAAAAGAAAATACAATGAATAGATAAAATATTCTTGCATATACTTCAAACAGAGATTAGCAGAGATTCAGTAATAAATAGGAAGTAGAAGTCGAAGATTTAATTCGTCAGATGAAATAAAAATAGCTGTGTTGAGCCCTAAAAAAGAAACGCTAAAAAAATCTGATGAGTTTTGACATACAAACTTAATTACACTCAGATTTTTTTTTTTTTAATATCTAAATGTGGATACAGGGGTCTATTTTTAAAGATCAATTCATTTTCAAAATCAGAAAGATCCTGACATCCTCCTGACAGCCCCAAAGCTCTCTGCTATTCCCAAAATCACACTTCTCTGTCTTCTTTCTCAAGGTACATAAAGAACCCAACTGAAGATCATGCAAGTTTTCCATTACTTCAGCATCTATCCCAAATGGATACAATTTCCTTTGATCCACATCAGAGACAACATGGATGGATTCCTTTAATGCTTTTCTTTTTCAATGTAAGGTTGATATCAGGTATGTTCCTGAATAGTGACATCTAGAAATGAAAATAGATATGTACAACTAAAAGGTATGAACTTACATAAGCAACGTGCAATGATACCTTTTGATGTTCCTTTTCAAGCAAAAGTATAAATTAAGTTCTGCAGTACTTAAGTTTTCATGTTTGTCTTATTCTGCTCATGACATGCCTGCTTCAAACAAAAATGACAATCTATTGGAATTTTTCAATTAAAATCCTGAGACTACCTTCCCCAGTAGCATTTCTCATTAAAATGACAGCTCTTTCAAGACATCCTTTCATTCTAAGCCTCCATGTCTTACATTCCTAAAGTCAATGGCAATGGAAAATATCAAAACAGGATGAGAAGCATGAAAGTAGCTTTTAAGACTGCAAGTGTCTACAGAAATGATTTGCACACATGAACAACTCCAAAGAAGTTCCAAAGTCAGTATAAAAGATTTCCTCTAAAAAAAGCACACTGTATTGAAAGGGTTCCAGGAAAGTCTTCTGAAGATTGCTGACGATGTATGGTCCCAGACCAAGTTCTACATCCCTGGAAAATAATCTCCTAAGATCTACCCATGAACCCTCTCTCCTGTTAAGAGGGCAGGAACAGCAGAACAGACCAAGCCTGTGGTGTGTTACTGCCCTGGATGCTCCCCTAGCTGGGGCAGCCAACACCGGCTGTGAGCCACCAGGGACCCCTGCAAGGGCACAAGGCCCAATGACCTTGGGAAGCGAAGGTTGAGCAGGAAAGGCTGGGGGGCTCAGGAAGCTCAGAAGAAGATGTAGGAACTGACCACAGTTGTCATAACAACAACAACCAAGCCCTTGTACAATAGTTGTGGTTTTGATGGAAATCTTGAGAAAGCAGGTGAGATGAATTCCAGTGAACTAATTTCTGTTCTATTAACTCTAGGGCAAGAAGAAGTTAGAATCATTAAAAACACTTTCCAGTGTTTGTGTGGCTGCTCCTCAAAGTGTGCATTTCTCTTTAGTTCTCTTTATAAAAGCTTGGATTTCCGTGGTGGCCTGCATGAGCGCGTGAATTTCTTATTAACAAAAAAAAAAAAAAAAAATCACAATCAGATCAGTACTAATGACTGTAACAACTAATGCTGCCAGTGCAATTTCTCACACCCAATTTTCACTCAATATGCATTAAAAGTCACTGTCACCTCTGAGCAACAGTGTAATGAATCATCATCAGGGTTTATAACAAATTTCACAATTTGGCAATCAAAAGTGAGACTGCAAAAACATAACCTTTTATCATTCTTGGGAAAACATGTCAGTGGTAGTGGAGAGGTCAGTGATGACATTACAGAGTGCAGCATGTGTGCTAAGGAATGCATCCCTAAAAAAAAGGCAAAAAGAGCCCTTCTAACACTTTTCATCCAAGATTCAGAACAGGCTATGTCTCAACAACAGCACTGGAAGTTTAGAATAAGCACAACCTGTAACTACAAGTCAGTACAACTTTATCGCTCAAAATGTCAAAAATGTATTTGGAAATATCCAATGGCTATGAAAGGATTGGTTCTTTAATATTTGATCTGCTTGTTTTCCTGAAATGGGGGGGAAGGAGGGAGCAGGGGAATACAGGAGAGCTTTATAGTCTTACTCTTTGTCTGTAAAATCCAGGGCAGCTGCCAGCTGCCCCTCTGAGCACCCCTGGTGTTTACAGAGTCCCTGGAGCCTCCATGAGCCCCGTTCCACTGCAGTGTCCATCTCTAACCCCAGGTCAGGAAAGCAGAGAAACGATCTCACTCCCACTGCCCTGACCGCTGAGTCATAACTGCACAAAACCAGTCAGGTTCAGAAGCTGAGCCAGGAAATCAAGGAGCAATCCACAGGGACAATAAAATTCAGAGTGTCACAAAGGCTCTCCCCAGACCCTCACTTTTCACTAACACTGAGGAATACATTTTTAACTCATCTTGTTTCATACAACAGCTCATCAAAACAATTAGTGATTAATTTAAGTGCAGGCAGTCTCCAAGGTTAAAACCCCAAATACAGTTTTAATTTCCATATATCTCTTTCTTCCATATATAAAATAATAGCATTTTTTGTACTTTATCACTGTTCATTGTATCCCTTGGTCTTATTTACTCAGTCATAAACTTTTCAGTGATGGGACCCTTCTACTCTATGGACGTATCAAACCTCATAGCAAGGTCCAAGCCTGACTGTGTTTATACAGCAACATGTGTAGTTCTTAGGATCAATAGAATAGTTCCACTGGTGTCCCAAATAAACTGTGAAGTCCACAGCTCTCTGCTGTGGAGTGACTACAGTTCCAAACCTGGAGAAAAAACTGAAATATTTACAAGAAGTCTGCTCTTGAAAAGGAAAATTAACAGAAGTATTCAGGAATTGTTTTGCTGTGTTGAAAGAGATTAATTTTTCTGCCTGGAACTCCAGCCACCGCAGCTTTCACCATGACAAAAATCATTACACAATAAATTTTTGGGAGGTTTCCAAAGTCCATTCATTCCCCAGCATTCATAGCTACTTAAGCCCTTCAAGAAATGCATGCCTTTAGCTGCAGGAGACATCTGTACTAAGAAGTACAGCATACCTTTAGTCTAGACAATTAATTAAACCACCAAAAGTAATGCACAAACAGCAGGAAGCTATTTTCTATTCTTTAATATAAAAACATTAGTGTATTCAGAAATATTCAGTAAATTACAGCTACAACCAAGAGGGTATATTTAAAAGAAATGAGAATTTACCTTAAAAAAATTACATTCCTCATGCACCCTGCTGACAACCTGAAGCACACAAATTTTAACACCTTGGGCCTCCCCGTTTTTAAAAACCAGCCAGAGGCCAGCACAGATTAGTCCCCTCTGTTAAACAGTTGCAGCTTGTCTTCATTGGAAGACTTTGGGTTTTGTTAGAAGCATTATAATGTACTGGAGCAAAAAAATTGGCTCTCAGCTTTATATTTTCATTCCGATTTTGTAGACGCAGATGCTAAGCACCTCCTTGACACCTTTTGCAAGTATGCTGTTAAAAACACAGGGATTTACCAGCTGCATCTCAGGGACTTTGAGTTTTCTTTCAATCTAATCCCATATAAGCAGAGCCATTAAATTGCAATGTTGGACACCAGTATTGGATACACAAGTACTCAGTCGCCAAATTAGAAACAAAAGGGGCAATTAATACAATCAAGAAAAAGAAAGGCCTGAAGGAGGGAAAGAGGAAGCAAAAGGTAAGAAGCTTCAGACATTCTGGGCACCACTCTAGACTGAATCTTTGAATTAGGGTTTAATAAAGCCCTAGTTTAGATTAACCCCATAGACAGTAAGCTACAAACCCATATAAACACACACATGCCCTGCCCGTGGGGTGCGTGGGCTGGGCTCTGGGGATGCTCAGGGACAATGGACAATCCCTCCCTGTGCAGGGCGGGACTCTCGCCAATCCCCACTGCTGCAAGAGCAAAGGGGCTCCCCTGGCCCGTCCCCTCTGCGCAGCTGCCTCTCCCCACACAGAATCCCACCGGCCCCAGGCCTGGCACAACGAGCTGCCCCAGCACATGAAGCCAGAGCCTTCCTGTCTCTTCTGGCCCAGGCAAGTGGAGATGCAACTTCCAAGCAAGTTCTTGATTTACTGCAAGCAATTCTGTGTTGATTTCTAAACAATAGCTGTCAGTAGCACAGCTGTAGAAAATTAAATTGATCCTATCTCTTTGTGAGCAGTACCCATGATTTATGTTGTATTGCAAAGACTAAGTCTCTTTCTTATTTAATCAGGATTTGTCTTGTAAAGTGATTGATAAACTTGTCAAATTACTGCTGTTGATTATACACTTGGAGGACTTGTTGGATAACTTCAATGTAATGCAATTAATTATATTTTGAAGAATTTGCACTGATTCAGCCTAAAGTTATGCTGCAGACTTCTACCAAAGGGCCAGCCTTACTCTGCCCCAAGGGAAAAGGAAAGCATGGGGGTTTTTTTTCCACTCTTCAATATCAAAACCACCTACTTTAAAATATAACAGAGCCCCTTTTAAATGAAATTGTTCTCTGGCACTTCTAGAAAGCCCCTGCCTTATAGAAATGAATCATTAAATCATGTGTTTAAGTGGCATGTTTTCTTATTTTCAGCATTCATTTCAAAATTTTAAAAATTCATTGACAGATCAGCCCTAGATATTACGTATTAAAATGTTATGTTACAATTGATGAAATATAATTATAACAATTTTTAAATCTTTAGGTAACACATATAGATTTAAGTCATATTTATGAATTTATTTTTCTTTAATATAAGTTCTAATACAAGTTTTAAAACTTCAAAGAAACAGTAACATGTCACCCCAAAACTTAAGTTGAAAATTGTCACAAAACCACAATTAATACCATTTTTGAAGATTTCAGCCTAACTAAATATACTTGGGAGTGGTCCCTCACCCCAAGACTAATGACATTGCTTCAAAACAAAGCAGAAAATATCACTGGTGTTCTCTGGCAATTGCTTATGCAAACTGTCCAGCTGTGCAACATCCCACACATTCCATTAATAACAGACTGATAGATAAATAATCTACTGACCACTTACTACGTCTAGAATCTGAAGAATTCATTGCAAATTGAAAGTATGGAACTAAGCTGCCCAGTCTCTCCACCAGTATAAATCAAAAAATTTAAGCTCCTCTCGAAGATGAAGATGCAAATATTTATAGTGGTATAAGTGGACTTTCCCATGACACTTAAATAGGGTATAGTAAAATTTGCTGAAAGAACAGCCATTGTTAATCACTTTCATATGTATTTGTCTTCTCCAGAAAGTAGTCACTGCATCTCAACAAATATTACTGAAACTAAATAAAATAGCATTTCTAAATGTACACACATCCACAAATATCTTATCACAAAACCACATCAAAGTTCCATTCATTATTCTTAATAAGCCCCTGCACAATCTGGTATTAATGCTTTACTCCGGTGCATTCTTTACTGCATGGCTTATAACTGCTTCCATTCTTTCACCCCTGGAACTGCCGATGCAGGAAAGGCTGAGAGTCTCCCTTCTTGTCTGAGGTGCCTTGGTGGCCACCTCCAAGAGAGAGCATGAACAAACCAAAACTTTTGGATCAAGAAGTATCTCAGGGTACACACTGCCCTTCTGAAGGACTGAGAACAGCTCAAGGGGAGCTTCCAAAACTCCCTTGAAGATCCCCACAGCTCAGTGCTTTCTCTGGTGCCTCCCAGCTGGAGTTGCTTGCTCCAGCCTGGATTCACTTCAAGACACAACCAATTCCTCAAGTTTAGCTCTCAGCAGTTTCAGTACCAGTAAAAAACATTCCATGACTGAGTAGTAACAAACCAAATCCTCTCTTGTATCAATGGCCAGCTTCCACTTCAGGATTCCCCTGCAAAAGTGAAGTCCTATATTCTACAAAAAATGAAAGCTAATTAGTTGTTCCAAGCTGCATATAAAATCCTGCTTTCCTCACTCCGCTCTCTGCAATTTTGCCTTCTTTCAGTCAAACCTTCAGGGTTTTTCTCCTCATTAATTACAAGAGATACATTTGAGCTCATCTATTCTTTGGTAAGACGAGGCTGTCCTTTATAACTGAGCTCCCTGGAGCCACACAGGAAGTAGATTAGGTCTGTAATTTGCAGGAATTTCAGCATATCTTTCTTTTATTGCACAGCTTCCTAGCTACATACTGCAGTTAATGCTCCATGTAAATCTATTCCTTGAGACTTCAGCTTGGCAGGCACATAAAAACATATAATCTTGTGCTATATTGAGGAGAGGGTGGAGGAAACTGGCATTTTATAGTGGAAGGCCAATTACAACTTCCTGAATTGGATTCCGTCAGCTTCTGCAGAGGAGCAAAATATTTCTACCAGAAAGTACTTCTAATCTTGATCACAGCAGCAACAGTAGTGTCACGCTAAATTAAGATATACACTTAGAGTTATAGTATAACACAGTTTCATTTATTTGCCCTAAATCTTGTGGCTTTTTCTACACCTTTTTTAATACAACTCTCTTTCATTAGAAAGAGTATTTTGACGACTTTGCTGCTAATAAACAAAAAAAATCAAAACAAAACAACAAAATTAGGTGCACGGACTGAAAGCAAAGTAAATAACAAGAGCAGAATTTTGAACTTCAAATAAACTAGAGAGCATGAAAGAAATAGGTCAGGTATCACTGCAACTTGTGCCACAGCTGTTTTAAGCTGCTGTTCCCACTGTCAGTACTCAGTACATTACTCCCACCAAGGTATAGGGATTTTGGGAACCATTTGGTAAGTATGAATCCACAAAGACTGTGTTATGGCTTCCAGACTAGGTCAATACACCTGGTTTGTTGTTCTTATTTCAGCTCCCAACACAGGACAATATTCTTCAACTCTGCCTGGATTTCCTGCAGATAATATGAGCCTGAGCAGTCTCATCCACATCCTTGTGCATTTGGGACCTATATAAACTGTCTAAGTTCTTTCCTGAGGTTTTTCAGGTGCTGAACTACCATTCCACAGGTTTTTTTCAGTGAGCACTTAGCTTAGAGTAGTAATGTAGGTCAGTCCTCGCTTGAGCCAAGAAGGTGTTCTCATTTCTTTATTTCCACAAAACTGACAGCTGCCAAGGCCAGCTGTAGACTTGGTTTCAATATACTTTGCTCAAATGTGCTGCGCTATGGGAGTGCAAATATCGAAATCTCTCCTAAGTTTGTGTTCAATTTACACAACATGCAATTGTAACTGAAAAGGCATCTTTACTGCCAGAATGCTTACTGGACTCTTTTTGGCCATAATGGGTATTTTACGAGCTGTAATTTTAACAGTGCAGTCCCACAGATGAGATAATATTTATAAAGACTCTACTTGAGGGTGGGGACCGTTATTACAAACCCTACTGCTCAAGTTACAAACACTGCTGTAGAAATCTGTGGTCATCAGAAAAAGTAAAAGAAGAAACTCTTAGGAAAAAAAGAAAATAGGAATCCAAAAGTAGGTCTAGCTAATAAGAACATGATACCACATTTCTGGAGGTTGCCAGGCCAGCCAGTTTATAGCCAGAAACAAAATTACTCCCTATTACACACAGACTCAGGAGGCCAGGGAATAAAGAGGTGACACAGCACCACTTTTCTCCCTCTTTAACATCTGCTTAACTGCTTTGTGAAGTAGTTTCTGAACATAAAGTTAAAACTTGTGTATATGATGTCTTCTTAGCATCAATCTCCAGAAAATGCACACCAAGACAGACAATTTAAACTGAACTCCTCTTGAGTGGATTCCTCATTAAAGCATCAGTAAGACATCTTGCTCTTTTTCCTAAATAAAATTATTGATTTTTTTACATACCTGTTAAGAACACAGAGACTAGGAAGGAGGGTTTGATTACTGCTGTAGATCTCCTACTTCATTTAATAAAATGGATGGAAAAGGAGATTATGATGAACTCTGTGTGTGAGTATATTGGTAAGCCTTATGAACTCAAGGAGTGAAACAAGAATTCTTAGCAAATAAATGGGGCAAGAGTAGCTTTGCTGGTGGATTGTCAGTGTGGAATGGAAGTTTCACAGACGTGTTCAAATAAGATAATATCTCCTTTTCATGGCACAACTCAAACTGTCTTCAACTGAGCTAGTTTTTATTTACACCACAGTGTGCAGGAGCATCTGGGGACCTTGGTTAGGGCTCCCCTGTGTGTGCGGCTCACGGCTGACAGTGGGTGAGTATTAATCACCTCTCCCAGAGCTCAAAGGGCTAACCATCAACGGCAGCTTGAAGTTTTTCTTCTCAGATACATTCCCTCCAGGGAATAAATTGCCTCTTCAGGCATTTCTAGCGCTATGGACAAAGAATGAGGAGCAAGACAAACTTGCTCCATGAAACCTTCAATAACTGCGGCCATTTAAACAAAAAACTACGAAATATTATCTGTGACACATAAGCTTCAGTGTTCCACTTCTCAAAATAACAAGACATTATCCAGCATGTACACAGTGCTCTCCCTCCCAACTGACAAGAGGATATAAAATATTTATTAAATTCTCCTTTCTGTTACCTACCCCAGCTAAGTTTGGCATCATTTCATGCTGAGGGATTATCCTTGTGTCCCAAAGGAACTGTGCTGTGCATGGTTGGCCCTGATTTGTTCCCGTGGTGGGTACCCTGAGCAGTCACACTGCACTTCCAAAGCCAAATTCCCAAGGTTTGGGACTCCAGAGCGAGCATCAGCCGCCCACAGGGCAGGTAAGACATGTTCTGCCACTGCTGCAAGCTCTGCCTCACATTTGTCCCCCCACTTGCTAAATTGAAATCAAACATTTTGTACAGAAACTGAAAAACATTTTTCTCTTCTCTACCCCCCGCAACAGTTCCTGTCAGCAACTTGAAGTAAATCAAGTTCATCATTCATGATAGCTGCAACAAAGTCACTGATGAATAATAATAAAAAAAAAAAGAGTATTTTGAGTTTTCCAGAGACTTTTGGCATTTTGTTATGAAAAGGAAGATTTTATTTTAAAATAAATGGCTGCTAATACAGAGATGGTAAGGTGAAATGTAAAGATGAGGTAAAGTTTCAAAGCCAAGCTGAAAATAAATAGAGGATTTATATTATCTGGGAACCCTGATCTCACAGTTATTATTGATAAAAGCAAAATTTCCCTTGGTATCTATTTGATAAACTAAAAAGACCAAGGCAGCTGAGAGTCCTAAGGCAAAAGAATTGTGTAAACGAGAAAAATCAAAGTCCTGTTGCATAATTCACTGTCTCTTTCAAAAAAGTAATAATGCCCAAGTAACAACACACTGAAGTTCTCATATTTGCATAATCTTTATCAACAACTGGTTTTCTTCATTTGTTTGCCTTTTATATTCCCAGTCTAGCTGACCAGGTGGTGTTGCTTATGCTGAACCCCAAATTGTTTCCAGACGATAACATGAAAACCGAGTGTCAGAAAAGCACAATTCATTTCTAGGGTTGTTTACAAAAAGATGGGTGACAATGAAGTGCAGCAAGGGTTTCTGTCCTTCCTGTGGTAGGGCCAGACAAAACATAGCCTTGTCCCACTTGAATCAGCTGGGAGAGATCTGGTGCTAACCTGAGAGCAGCTATGACAGAAGGCAAATGGTGACTTGCTAACAACACAATAATTCTTTGTTGAAGTGTAAACAATCCTTTTTGCTTCCCCTTCTAAAATCTCTTTGGTTCTAGCTGACAAATACACGTTTCTGGAACAAAAACCTGAAGTTATTATCTACTGGGACAAGTATTTTGGATATTAAATACACAGCTCAAATTTTTGTAGGTGATCAGAGTGAAAAGTAGGTAGCACATGAACATAAACCAAAGGCAGATGGGCTGCTGAGAATTAATGATGAGTTGAGTTGCTAATGAGGAACTCATGCTAAGTTATAGTCAGGGCAACAATTGATTCCTGTTAGGTTCTTCCCTGAAGGCTCCATCTATCAAACAGCCTTTCCAAGCTACTTGACAAAACTGCTTGTGGCATAAAGATTTTCTTTCATGTTTATCACTGAGAAATTAATAGATCACTCGACAAATACTGGTGGTTGTTAGCCCACCTTCAAGTATCTAATGAATCAAAAGTTGTCTGTGTTGACCAATATGACCTTTAGCTTGTGTGCCCACGATCTGTGCTGAAATGGGGCTTTTAGATACCAGCACTTATTCCTGCTAAAAAGAAAAAGTGTTCAAAATATCTTACAAATTATTTGTTTTTAGATGAAGCACACACTAATGCCTAAGACATGCCGGGTATTACAAATGACAAATATACTACAACTGCTAGATATTATTCAAGCTACGACTGAACTTTTTGCAGTAGGAATACAATTCAATAGTCTATGTACAAACTTCCAAAACATTTTAACTTCTTTCCTATCAGCACACTTTCCTATCTGCATATTCCATTTGTGGGAGAATCTTTTAAAAAATAGTTATTTACTTGAATTTATGAGAAAAATAAACAATCTGCCAAAACTATTCCCTAACTAAATTGTAAGCATATTTTCTCTGCATGAAAACAAGCAATGCATCAAGTACTCAATGACTTCTAAGAACTGTATTAGTTTCAAGAATACATTAAGGACATAATACAATACCTGAGGGGAAGTCAATAAATTGCTTCTTGAGGACTGTGTGACCTGCCTGCAGGGCCTGGGCAGGTCACACATCTCCAGGGCAATTAATGGAACAGCACAGCTGCTGCTGCTTCACTGCGTAGGGAAGCAGAGCCGGGGTGGCTGTGTGACCTGCATGGCATCAGGTGGGCAAGACCTGCTCAGGGCCACAGAGGATTCAGAGTGTGACTTCCAGCTTCCCCAAGCAAAGGAGGAGGCAAGGGATACACACCCAATTCATGGACACTTCAGCAGGAAACATCACTTCTGACCTCTTTTGGGCAGAGTTACCAATGGGAGATCCCTCTTGATTTGAATCTATGCACACCTCACCTGGCAAAGAAGCAACTCGTATTTAGCCAAACCTGTTAAGCATTATGACTAATGGGAGGAAAAGATGCTTTCAACAGGTTTCAGTTTTCCTCTAACTCATTTTTCTGTAGGCAAAGAACAGTTGTTTTGAACAGTGAAATCTGGCAGACAGTTAACCTTTATTTCAGAGAGACAAATTACTTTTTCATCACAGTTTATCAAATCAGCAATTCAGCTCCATAGATCAACACAGTGGGAAAATTTTATCAGAACTGAAAGAGGACTTTACTGAAAACAGATTGGCTCAAAATAAAATATGCCTGCTTATATAAGGAAGAACACCAGAGTTTTTCATGGTACTCCAAACTGAAGAATGGGGGCAGGCAAATTAGAGGAGGCAGCATGGCTTGAACTGCCACAAATCTTTTCCTGCAATCTCTTAACATAGGGAAGACAGACATTTATTGTAGATTAGGGAACATAAACCCCATCTTCACACAGGCTTGTTTCACTGCATTTTTTTTCTATAATTTTATCAGGGGAAGGTTGAAAAAAGAATGTGGTAAGCACAAAAAGCTTGAAACAAACAGTAAAAATAAACTTTAGTGTGTTAGAGACACATGAACAACGCTTCAAAGACTTAGAATTTGTGGGTACCAGGACACCCAGATTTATCTTTCATTCCAATTGCTTACATGTTCTGTGAAAGCAACACTTAATACAAACAGGCTCCTCTAGTTTAAAATCAGTTTCTGTAAATCTTCATGGCCTGATGCTCCTCCCTCACCTATCTTTTCAGTGTTCTTCCATCATGCCTGAAAAGCAAACAAGACTGGCCAAGTCCTTTCCCAAAGAACATTAGTTTTTCAGGCTCAAAAGTTTCCAACTCTCCTGACACACACTCAACTAAACTCCAGTAAGCAAAGCCACACAGTGCCCATGAGAACAACAAAAATGTGAACATACAAATGGCAGAGAACTTTCCTTTGGAGAAAGGACTGACAGTTCTCCTCCCTCTTGTGTGTCTCTGTTGTTCAATGCACAGCCTGCAAGGTTCTCAAGCTTTGAAAAACTGCAGACTGGTCTTTTCTATGCAGCTGGTTCCAGATTTATGACTCAGCCTTCACCATTCATCTGTCCAAAACCTTATAAACCTGTGCCCCTGCACATATAAGCAATTCCATGAAAATGCACTTGGAGGGGGCATCTGTATTATTTTGTAAGCACCTTGACCCTGCTTTTCCTCATATCCATGCTACATGCTGGCCAAAAAAAAAAAAAAAGTGCATCTGCCTGAGTTTATTTTCAAGGAGTTTTTCTCTGTGTTACAGGTAAATAACAACTCTATTAGTATCATACTATCCTGGTGTTATTAATACCTGAGCACTGTAGCATCAATCATCACTATGGAAAAGCTGTATTTATATATCACTGTATTGTTTCCTCCCCAGGAAGCCTACGAAATAGATTTCATATTTCTGTCCTGGGATACAGAAATAGTGTGTATGTACTCGTAATGAACCAACTTCTACATCTTTTACTAAAGTGGAATTCTCAGGAATGTTAAAGTTCATGACTGAATCGTTTCCTCTCTGTTAAAAACAAACTTGTGATATTGTAGAATTGTAAATTTTTTTAAAATTATTCTAGAATAAGTTGTGCTTTATTGCTTCCTGATTTCCAGTGCAGTTACTGCTCTTGGATAGCATCCTTAATATACCTTGAGGCTACAGAGAAGACAGCTGATTCCCCTGGTCTCTCAAGAGAAACATCATTTGGGGAGTGAGAATAAATAGCTCTGAGAATCTTGAATTATTGAAACAAAGTTACATCTGAATCATTTCTTCCCAGATTGTATTTTTTCCTCTTCAGAGTTATCTGGTGATGGAAAAGACTATTCTGACCCTTGATGCATGTAAAAACAGGCAAATGCCTCTCCCTTTGCCCAGCCCAGCACGGAGCAAGCAGCTGCCACACACAGGCAAGGAGTGGAGCTGGACCTGTGTCTCCTCTTCCTCGTGATAACTGCATGGGCAGAGCTCTCAAGGAAAGGGCAACTCAAAAGTGGCTGGAACATGGGGCCTAGTGAAAGGCCCTAAAAGTCAACAGGACTTGAAAAAGGTTCAGGACTACGCATTTGCAAATCCTACTGCAAGATTCAGGACACATTCCAGCTTGGAGGAAAACCTTTATAAACAACATTCCTCTGGGGAAAACTAGGCTGAAAAAACTGGTTAAGGAAGTCATTGTTGTCAACAGAGGTGGATAGCAAGGGAGACTGGTTCTGTCAAGAGAGCATATTACTCTCTTTTCATGTAGTTCTTCACACAATCAATTTTCTGTGCTGAAAGGGACAATGAGGCCTTGCCTAAAATAATAGTACTGAGGATAAGCATGAAAAAACCGTGATTATAGGTCAGATGCTGACGAAGATGATGAGAACAGGAACAAAGGAGCAGTGACAAGCTGTTACCATGTACACCACAGATATTATTTTGCTCATTAATTGCTCATTACATGCCATTAAAGTAGTTGCTGCTTCAAATTATGCCAGTGCTCCTGCAGAAAGAAGCATAAAGCAAAATTGTGATTCACTAAATGTGACAATGAATAGAGTTTTAACAGTTTAAGTAGCAGTGCTCTGCATTGGGCTTGACTGAGTCCTCAGTAGGAGGGCAACTGTCAGAATCACAAGGAACTTCTCAAACTTCACTCTCTGCTCTTCACTTCTGTCTGCACTTCTGTTCACACAGAACAGTGTAATTCCTTCAAAGGCAAATCAAAAGGCACTTTTCAAATATCAGATATTAAGGCCACAGAACACCTTTGGAAATACAGTGTCATCTTATCTTCTCTCCTTCCAGCTGCAGGGAATGATGGGGGAGGAAACAGGAAGAGCCAGCAGACCAATACCTGCTCTGATCCTGGTGTCACCAGCTGAATTTTGGGGTTTGTGATTGTGGGCCTGTTTACAGGACAACAGGCCAGCTGACAACAGACTGGGTACACCTGACTCCAGGGGGGGAAAACGATCTTTGCACAGGACTTAGCAGCGATCAGAGAGCTTGTTTAGATTTGAAGAGGAAGAGGGATAAAAACAGGCTCACCAGACATAAGCCTGGGGGCAGCACTCCAATATTTGAGGGATGATGTGCTGGTGATGTCCCTCAGTCTGCCTTGAAGCAGGAGCCAGGGCTGAAGATCCACGTGGCTGCAAAGACAGAAGAGGCGGCAGGATCCCAATGGAAGTGCACCTACACCAATGTACACAGCAAGAGAACAGACAGCAGGAGCTGGAAAAGGCTCTGGATATCCTCTACCTCGGCTTGAGTAGCACCTTTGACACTGTTTTCTTCAGTGATCTCATGGAGAAATTGGCTGCTCGTGGCTTGGATTAACTGACTGTTTCCTGGGTAAAAAACTGTTAAAATACACCTATTTTTCTCATTTAAAAGCAAAAATTCATTATGTTAGGGAGTTGTTGGAAGAAGGAAATGCATCTACATGACTTTTAAGAGGTTGCTTTTTGGTTTCCAAGCATGTTTCCTTCACTTCCCCAAGTCTGTGGTGGATCTGCTGGGGGGCAAGTGCTCCAGTGCAGCTGTTAACAACCACAGCTCTTTGAGTGGCAAAGGTGTGGTCAAACCTGGAAGCCCAAATTCTTCTCTCAGTTCTGGCAAAAAAAGTGTCTCCTAAGCTGTGAGTATTTGCAAATCACCTTTGATAATATGCCCATTCAAGCTGTAGCTTCAATTAATTCTTTTTTTTTAGATATAGAAAACACTTTCAAGTAGTATATCAATTAAGTATAAGCAGTAATTGTACCATGCATATCACCATATTGTCTTAAACTCTTCCTATTAAATCTAATGAATTTCTGAGATAAACTCTACAGCACAGGGTCAGAGTCACAATCTGATCTGAATTTAGGACATTGTCCATATAGCACTCATAATGGATTCATTTATAAACTTAAATATATCCTAAACTCTGAGCATCTTGGGGTTTAAATAATAAGCCTTAGTGCAAGGGAATTGAAATTTTGCTGCAAGAAGTGGATGTGTTTGTACAATACATTACACAAAGCACTGCAGCTCCGAGGCAGGTGGCCCTCTGTCAGCCTGGAATTATAGATAGCATCCATTACTGGCATGGGGAGAAGTACAAGTGAATCACCCATCTCCAGAAAAATTTATAGCAGGGAAACACCTGCCTGCCCACCTGGTTTTTTTCATTCCTTTGTGCAATTAACACATGAGGTTTGTTTTCAAGGGCTGTGTGTTAAAATCTATAGACCTAAGGTAAGGGCTTGTTAAATAGCATGAGTAGGAAAGAACTGAAACAGCAGCAGCCTCTCGAATCAGTTCTGAGACAGCTTTTTCTCATCCAAGACCGACATTATTTTAAACCCTGAGGTTCTTTCCAATTTGAGTTATTCTGTGAGTTGTTCAGTTGTTCAAAATGCAGGAGAGAACTCTGGGTGACCTTCACCTGAATTACTGAAGAAGAATCACTTGTTGGTGGGGGGCTTTTCCCTACAGTCGTAACATTCTATTGTCCTTTGGGAAAAGTACCAAAAAATACACACAGTAGGTATAGAATTATTTTTTTTAATGTGAAAATTGTGCAATTTTAGATTGTTCTCTTCAGCATATCACTGCTCCATTTCTGGGGCAAGTAAGCCAGAAGTCAAGAAAAATGTGAATAAACTTTTAAAATGCTAAAGAGTTTAAAGTCTATACATAAAAAATATTCAGCTGTCTTAAAGTAAGTGATTAGAAATTACAGGGTTTTTTTCTTTATCCTGTAATTTCAGTGTATGGGGCATAGCTGTTGCTAAAAGCACTCAGGAATTTAGGCAGGATAATTATAATATGGAACTTTTCTTCAAGAATGAAAAATGATGTAAATTTGCCACCTACTATGTATGCAACAGAAGGAGAACATGCAGGCATAGCAGTCACTGCTTTTACTTTCTAATTAATCTCAACTCTTTTGACTTTGGCCCTTATTTAAATCATCATCTCTCTAACTACAAAAATGTCATCATCTGTATTTTCTCTGACATGATACTTGAATGTGGGGCAGTAGGCACAGGTTCTTTAAAATATGGCTACAGCAAAAGGAATCTCTACATAACTTTCTATAAAACTTCAGGTAGACACTACAAAAGAGTTTAGGAGTGATAGATTTGCAATATTGTAGAAAACAGCAACAATATTGCATTAAATAAATCTTCCTCCACATTGATGGCCACTATCTTGCCATGAATTTCAAAACTCTGCATTTGGCACATACAGTTTGAAATAAGATATGAGCTCCTCCAGAGGTAGAGCTTTCCAGAAGTGTTTTTTTCAGTTATCAAATTCAGTATCTTTTATATGCAGGAAGCAGGAAAAGTTTTAAAGAAAGGGAAAAAAGAAAAGCACCCAGTAAATACTGCAATTGAGCAAATAAAGCACTTCATGTTAGTTTCTCTAAGGGTAAACTAGAGGTAGCAGTTAGAAACCTTTGTTAAATTGCTATATAATAACCAAGGATCATTTCACACACTGCAGACATAAATCTTTCCCCAGGGGAAAACAGAGCAGCAGTTTAATGAAGTACAGCCAGACAACAGATCACTTTTGCTCTAGAAGAAAAACCAGAACAAAGCAATTTTCAGTTTCCTTATTTTGGAAAGCAGTCTAGGTGGACAAGGAGCTGCTGGAGGGTTGGCCTTTAGAGTTGCATTGTTCTAGAAAAAACAGAGTTTCTATAGGCATTTCTTTTCGTTTCCCCATGCACTTGAAGGACCAAGACTTTCCCATACACTTACACTGCACTAAGACATGGCTTGTTGACCATTCTAAAGCAGGAATCCCATAAAATAAGTATTTCTGGCACAATTTAGCTATTCCTGCTCTTATGAATTCCTGCTTAATTTTTTATAAGATTACAGCAAAATCACACAAGATTACATTGCTCCTTGCACTGTACTATTTTCAAATTCACTAGCAACATGAAAAACATTAAATAAAAAGACTGGGAAAGTTACAAACAAAATCCTATAAAATAATGCAGTTAACAGTATTGTTTTAATCATGATATGTTGATAATATCTTTAGAGATCTCCCTCACAGAGAGATAATATCTTTAGAGATCTCTCCCTTGTTGCAGGGGCAACAGGTTAAAGTGTTTGCAAACAACTGTCCCCTTCTTCCCACTACTATCAAGTGCTGGAACAGCCAGAGTACAAATACTTGCAAATAGTGTGATTTAATCCTGATTGAATACATGGTATTCAATCTGCAGTGCTGCTAAGGAGTTCAGTACTATTGTTTTAAAATAGTTTATAGTAATTTGAGCATGTTTGTTCAAAAATGCCCCTCTGTTTCTGGCCAGTTCCAAATAAACAAGATTTAAGGTTGGGATGCAAATGTGTCACATCTGTTTCCACATAATTACTTAAAAGCTTTTCTCTGTAGACAGGTTTTTTTCCACAGCCCAACCAGAAGTCAACATGTCTGAATATAAAATTAATCATTACAGTAAAGACATTCTGAAAAAACACTCCCCTTACATCCCCTATAGGACATTGGATGAAGTAGTGGCACTTTTAGAGAATAAGTTCTATGTCAGCCACCTAAAAGTGCATTTTCATCTACATTATTTCACAGATTACACACACAGACACACTCCTTCATAACACTTCCAAATGAGCTAGCATGGCTGGGCAGGTTACCCTATATCAGGATATACACAGCTGCATAAAGAAAAAAGTGACTCAGAATGATTTACTAGCTAAAGTTCCTAGATGGAGGCTTTCACACTCTTATACTACTCATCTTAAAGGACACTGTCCACTTGGGAAATTACCGTTCTGTGAGAAAAACGAGGGATGAGTGCAAACAAGTACAAAATTCTGCTGGCTCTGCTGGTTTACAAGTCTGGCATTTCTGTGGCAGACACAGAAAAGTTCACAGATAAATTTCTTTCTGAATAAACCTGAAGTGTCCCACATTTTTTCCTCAGACCATGCAATTGCATCCATTTTTACAAAGAAACAACTTATCCATCTGGAAGTTCCTTCTCTGCCTAGGCAGTTTATTCTTCCCCCCACTCTCATCCCCACAAAAGAAGCAAAGTTAGCAAGGGAACTTTGCTTTAAGAACTGAGGATCATTGGTCAAGAAAAACTTAGATGAGAATGCATAAATCAGTCAGTCAGCAGTTTTTTGGCTGCTTAGTTTGTTTCTTAGACTTTGGTAGCCCCACCAGAGAACAAACATGGGAATTTTATATGCAAACATGTTAGAAGTGAGCTCAGGCTTTATTGGCATCACTGTTAATACAAAACGTGAGAACTACCAGGCAATCTTCAGTTGTTTTAAACTAGTACAGACTCACTGGAGTCAGCTTAATGATCTGATGGACTCTCACTGGAGAATCCAGCCCAAAATGACAACAAAGTAAGCGTTCAAAAAACAGCCCTGCATTTCTGAGTCTTCTGAGAGGTTTTTTGAAAGTTATGAGCATTTGGAAGTTTGCATATATACATTTATATATACACACACATATGTATAACCCTTTTTAACACTTTGATTATATAAGATTAAGACAAAACACTATTCTGATCCTAAATTGGCACATTCACTCATGGACAGATGATTTGATGAGATCTACAAGAAAAAACTACTGCTTGAAAGGAATTAATCAAACTCAAAACATATTTTGGGTTTCTTTTTTATGAAACCTACTTTGGGATACATGACCAGCCTTTAAGGTTCATTTATTCCTTGCTAATGAGAGAGGTGGGATTACTCAGACAGGAAGCAGGCCACCAGTTATTACAGCCCAGATCCTACTGAATATAGATGAATACTAAGGAAATGTCTGAAAGGAAACAATGGATACAGAGAAGCTTGAAATAAATGATGAGTCAAAGAACACTACAGCACTTAAAAATCCTCCCACCCTACCAGCTACCAAAAGACTTGGAAAAACATTTGTATGCATGTACTGTATCCCTGTTCCTTCAGCCCCTAGGAAAACATAGTTTGTTTTTCATGGTTGCATCTTCTCCAGCCATAATAAAACTGTATGTTTTTTCAACACTGATATTTACTTTAATGAGATATACATTAAGCAATTAAAATATTTGCATGCAAGAAAAGCCTTCTGTTGAAATTGCCCAAAGGAACGAAACCTGCAGTGAAACGAGTGTAGCAAGACAAGGGTGATTTCCCATACTAAGATCAATCACACAGTAAAGACATAAGCCCAAAATCCCAGTCAAATTACAGCAAGATAAGAGGTTTCAGAACCAATGAGTGTGTTCTCCTGTGAAATCATTGGTAGTTTACACTAAGTGGTACTGTGGGGAACTCACTCTAGTGCCCTTATTCCCAGTTCTCCAGGCCATTAACTGTCTGCATCCTGGACATCCTGCCAAGCATCCCCTAACAGCCATCCACACACCTGGGAGGAAACAAAATGCAGCCCACTGTAACAGCTACGGCTCTGTCCACTAATACTGAACACAGCTCATCCTCCAGACTTTCACCAAGGCACTCACCACCAAAACTTCCCATACAGACAGTGCTCTATGTGCCCTTCCATCCTACTCTGTTTTTTCACAAGAGGACTTTCTCAGACTCTTTCAGATCCTCAGCTTGTGGCCTTCTGTGGAGCTTACATAAAGCTAGCATGGCTTTTTTGTTGTTTCTTATTGACATATATAGCCTATGAGATTTTTTTAGTGGTTCATGATAGCATTCACCAGTCACTGATGAATTCTACTGTCTTTGCTTAATTCTAAAAAATAGGAGAAAGAAAATGGAGTTACAGGCATTCCCATAGTATTCCAGGCAAAAGAACTGAGAAACAACAATAATTCTGAGTTTGAAGAGCTCTTAAATCTCTGTCTTAGGTATGAGGTGGTTTGTTAAAGACTGTAGAGAAGCACTGAAATTCTCAAGCCCCACCAAGGAATACAGTATGTAACTGCCACTGAAGCTAAAGATAATTGTCTGTCCTTAATCCTTTTTCTTTTCCCCTCTGAACTATCATCCCTAAACCTTAAAGCTCAACACTGCTGCTTTGCTCAGCAAAACAGAACAATTGATTTCAAACAATTCACATCCAAAGCCCTCAACAGCCATTCCCCCCTCAGTTACGTAAAGAGCCTCATTCCTCAGTGGCAGGAGCTCTACCTGCAGCAGTGGCAGTTTTGCCTTGGCTTCCCAGCTTTCAGTTAAGTGCACTCAGCCTGCAAAGAAATTTACCAGCAAGATGAATAAGTGATGGTGGACAAGCCAAGCCTGGCAGCAGCTGCTGGAGAAAAAGGCTGATGGATTGTGCCCCCCAGATAAAGAGAGGAAACTAATACAGACAAACAATGCTTTCGAACAATTTATGTGCTGCTAATTTGCAGGTCACTGATTAGTGCAGAAAACTGTCCTACAGCAGACCTGGCAGGGGTGACACACTGCAGGAAGAACAACCTCCTTGCACAGGAGGTAATGGTACTTTCTGTGATTACTGCACCCCCCCAGGAGTAAGAAAACCTACACACCGTACAGTTCACACAGTTATTACCTCCTCTGCAGTTACTACAGCCCCTATACCCACTGCACAAACCTTCTCTATCCTGCAATATGTACAAGGATTTATCCCTACATTTTGCTCTGGATAACCCACTGACACTTTTCCAATTGTAGAGTAAAACTTCTTTAGTTGCAAGAAATAAATTTAAGATGTTCTTTTCAACAGGTTCTGCTGCTGGTTTTACCACCTTCATCTCCCTCTCAGCATCCTACTGAAGAAATTTTGGGGACAGCTGTTAATTAATCTTCCCATTAATTTAAAGGCTTAAAAAAGCACATAAGAGTGTCAGCAAACCATTTTTTAACCTAAAAAATGTTAGCTCTGAGGGCTCATATTTATTCATGATGACTTTTAAAACTTGGCCTTATTATGGACCTGTATTAGTGGTATCCTACTTGTAGTTTTCATTAAAATTCTCTGGTTTAGGACTCAGTTTTTCCATTTCTCTGGTTCATAAGAATGGAGCAGATCATAGATAACACAAGCAAGGGAACGTCCCAAGAGAAATGCATCATCATCAAGGAACAGTCACTATTTGAGCCTGGGTTCTCACCTCAGCACAAACATAGTTCATCCTCAAAAAGTACATTCAGTATTGGAAACTGCTCCTTTTTTCCTGCCAAACACTCAAACTAAAGCTCACTGGGGGAAGTTTAACCAGGGCTCTGTGCGTGTACTGCCAAGAACCCGTCCCCATTTGCTGAACACAGAAAATGGGGTTTGCACAACAGCTGTAGCACTGCAGCCAGTCTGGCAGTGCCATAACCATCGAGCTGTTCTCTCACAGGAAGGATGCAGAGCTCAATCTCAGAACATTAAGACCATAATCATGCAATAAAGGAACCAAAGGGACTCTCAGTTCCTTTGTGATAATAAAATTGTTCAAAGATTACATCCTTGTTGAGCTCTTTTCCAACTAAAATTGAAATTAAAAATGGGACAAAGCAAGAATGAAAGAACATATTAGTGTGGAAAAGTAGGGCACATCCCATGAAGAACTGTATTCAGTGCAACTACTGTGTATGATCAGGAACTACAGCCTCGGACAAGGCAATCAATCGCTTATGCCAAGCCTGGATAGAGTTTATTCTCTTAGAGCATAGCACCTGAATTTTTAAAAGATATGAGAAACTCTGCACGATAGACTTCTGTGTAAAGAAATTCATGTGAGAGAAATGTGAACATACCACGGTCAGAACCAAGTTGCATCCTATTCCTTCCTCAGGGATATCATTATCTATCATTAAATTAGCTACTGCTAGATTATGCCTTGGATAAAAATAAAAGCCTCCAAATCCAAGAAAAAATTTATTCAATTCACTACATTTAGAAAAATGTGATTCCTTTGACTTTATCAGTGGGAAAATTCATACTTATACATATTGGTTTGGCTAAATTATTTTACAATTCAGGTGATAAAGAAGCCAGTATCAAAGCAAACAAAAGACAGGGTTTACACATTCAAAGCATACATCCGAGCCCACATCCCTCCAGGTGACAACGGCCCTAAAGTCCAGAGCATTGGGAAGACGTTAAAATCTCTTTATGCCAGATATTCTGAACAGATGTTCCTAGACATGAACCTTACATATGAACGGCCACTGCCTTCTTACTAAAATCATGTCTAGAATTTAAGCTTCAGTCTTGCAGGGACAGAAACAAGCCTGGCCTAAATGGCCAGAAACTGACCCAGAGCTGCCAGGCCGGGCCTGCCACAGCCACAGCCACCCCGCAGAACTGGGTGCAGCACTCAGAACAGCCATGAAACACAAACTCCTCAGCTCACCTGCTCAGCTGCCTGCAGTTCAGAGATTCGAGTAACGCCTGAACTCTTTATGAGACATTCAACCATGTACACAAATGATTTTTTTCTCTCTTCTCCCGCTGAAAAAGAAACTTTTCCTAGGCTTTATATCTATGGGAATAGTAAGCCAAGAAATTTTGCAGATGTAAGAATTCCATTTCTTCACACAGAACAGGGTTTATTTTCTACAATAATATACTATTTTCTGTCCTTTTTTTAAATCAGTTTTTTATGCTTCCTCTACAAAACCAGAGTAAAAAATATATCCCTTTCAGTTCAAATCTCAGTGTGTTGCTCCATCACAAAAATATTCCTTCTACAAGTCTTCTAGAAATATGAGTCCCAGTGTACCAAGATGTATTAAATGGTAATATCAGAGACTGATGAAGTGATTTAGTAGATTTGCAGTCATCTCTCCCTCCCTCTTTTCCAGCAAAAAGATTTTAGCTCTTCTTTTGGCCTTTGGTCATGGTGGTGATGAATAGTTTAAACAATCACACCAAAATTAAATGCAATTTTTCTATCTGTTCTTAGTGCAAGTCAGAGACAAAAGAGTTACTGTTTCCCACTTTTTACATCATATTTTTGTGGCAAGGTTATAAAAGGACTTAGTCTGGTCAACATTTATATTAAATACAGGACTGTTTTCTCAATCCTGAAAGAAGTTAGGAAAAAAAAAAAGAAAAAAAAAGGAAAAAAACAAACATGGGAATTCTACTTATCACTGAAAGTAGTAAATATGTGAGTGTGGTATCTCCTTTAAGAGGAGCTGGATGCAATTTTGATATTAGAAATCTTGATTAAAGAGTACATAATCATATGTAAAGAGTTCTAATCCAGGAACTGCATGATAAAACCGGCAGACAGAATATTTTTTTGACACAACAATTTTCTCTTATTGTTTCAGGATTACAACAAACCTACAGCTAAACTAATTGTGCCAGGGTGGGTAAGGTTGTGTCAGCACTTTCCTTGTAAACCTCTTATCCAATGGATTTATTACTAAATAAAAAGTTTTTCAGGGGCTGAAAGCTGGCATGAGAGACCGCATTTATCTTGAGAGACTTTGAAAAAGAAATTCAGCTTGTCTTAATGCAAGGAAGAAAATTGCTAATTTGGGATACATAACTTTCCACTGCTAATCTTACCAGCACCATGCATATTCTCCATGCTTTAAAAAATATAGGGAAAAATATTTTGTTGATGTTGCTTCATTTTAATTTAGAAAAAACAAAAATCCCATGCAAGCTACCTTTTCTTGTTATGGAGATTTTAAATTTTACACAACGTACATAATGGCTTTTCCCTGACTATCCAATACAGTGTCACAAATAGGCCCTAATTATACCCTCTGGTTACACAAAAGACAAAAATAGTCTGTTAATTACCCAACACATTTATTTTTTAAAAAAACCCTCTTGTGATATGCATTTATTTTTCAATGGTAGCAATCATGGCTAGAAAGAAAGCCACCCTAAATAGAATTTTTTTAAATAACTGTTATATGGCAAAGAGAACAAAAAAGTATGAAGTCAAGGGAAGGTTCCTGAATTAGACTGGGAGGTATCATGAGGCCCTTAACTAACTGTAATATCCCAGGGAATCTGGGATGGCCAAAGCAGGGGCCTGGCCCCTGGTGGGAACTCCCAACCACAACTACATCGGCAAAACTCAGTGCACAGCCAATAGGCTGGAAGCCGAGAACTTCAAATATGAACAAGCACTAAAACATCCATTCTGGGAAAAGCTGCTACTCATCACACCAGCTCTTCATGTAGGCGCTAAGGCAAATTGAATTGAATGTAAAGGTGAAGAACCTCTGACAAAGACTGGACAATGCACCATCCTTTAACATAACAAGTTATCTGAAGCTTGTATGCTTTGTGTTTCACAGGATTTATTGCTCACTGGACTTTCAGAGATAGTCAGGAGAGCAGCTCATCTCTTAAATAATTTGGCTGTTCTTCAGGTATTTGACAGTAACACTGAGTCATATCCCATACAAGCCTCACATGAACATTTTATCTGAAATTAGACTCAGAACATCTTCAATTCAAACACTCCCTACACTGGAGACCTCAAATTTAGCTTTATTTTGTACTTTTTTTACAAACACCTATTGCCAGCCCTGCCAACTCATATTGGATTAAACAGCTGCTCTGGCTTTTCTCTCACACACCCTATCACCACCAGCAAAGGTCTGAGCCTCCACAAGGCACGGCTGCAAATTCATTATCTTTAAGGAACACACATAAAATGACAGTTTTCTCAATATTGTTCCTCATGGACAGGTCTAGGGCTTTCCACGCAGTTCAGAGATGCAATGAAACACTAGTACACCCTTCTGCATAGCAATTCAGGAGGAGGATTCTGGTACCAGTAGTCAAAAAACTCTGATCAGCTCTTCTGCAGCTTTATCACTTCTGTGTGCCAAGAAAAGTAAAAATAAAATAAACTCATTTTAAAAATCAGCTACTTGAGTCAGTAATTCAGCAGATACAAGCAAACAAAAGATTGGAAATGTAGGAGTTCAGTTTTAATAAAGACACTCCTTTTAAAAGCAGTATAATGCCTCAATCACCCATTTCAGCCTTGTGACCCATCTATTGGAACACAGAGAGGAGATCACAGCCCTTCAAATGGTTCAGCAAAGGCTTTGTACAGCCCCTTCTCCTTCAGCGAAAGTCCTTTCTAAAAGCTTTAGTCTTGTTCAACTAGATAAAGGCTTGGCCTTTTTCTTTCTAGCTTTTTTCTCCTCTTCCCCTTTCCTTGCTGTAAATACACATTTCAGAGAAAAGAAGACATTAAAGAGGGACAACAGAACAGCAATCACTACCTGAGTACTGCTTCATATGAGAATGATTTTACAGAGTCAGACAGTGCCTGTTCTCCTGAGTAAATAACTGGACCCACGCCACACCACATAGGATATTAACGTTCTTTATGAAGTGGAAAAAGACTCAGATGAGGCAGACACTGAGCTATCAAAAGAAACATGCATTAGTTTTGCTTCAGGATGGAATGTCAGAATCTGTAAATCCCTTCCACCTCAAAGGGCACTCACCCTTCCCAGTTAGGACATGTGTGTTCAAGCCTCTGTTCAAATGAAATGTCTCATACTGTCTCTCCTCAGCCTTGTTTACCCACCTGGTGAGTCTCCTTTTTGTTCCATGCCCTTTTGCTGTACAGCACGTGCTCCCTACACCAAATTAAGTTTAAGCCAGTGAGTCTGCTTAACCAAGCTTGGCTCAGCTTCTCAAAAACCGCTCTTCATACTGTACCCTTGTGCATTTATTAAAAAGTGTGTGTCCACATACACACACACACTCCTCATAGCTTAAAATTTTTTTAAAAATTACAATTCTTATTCATGTCAAGCACTGGCACATCACACAAAATTCTCCCTTTGCTGTCAGAATAATTTTCTTCATTTAACTGACACACACTACCAAATTAAATCTGCATAGGAAAAATAAACACACATTTTACTGCAGAGAATAAAATGAGAAATTATTCTAATTTGAGATTTTCTTTTAATCTTCTGTAACTACTGTAATTCAATCCCATATTAAACAAGCATTGCTTCTGCAGCATACTCCCTTGCAACAAAGAATACTATAATCAGAATAATATTGTTTGTAATGAATATAGAAGAATCTTCAAATTGTCACAGCACTGGGCCACCAGCACCCAGAGAATTCTGCTGGATGTTGGAATCTGAGTCCTTAGCCATCTATGGACAGAAATACTATTTAGAGCCACCAACATTAAGAACTCATTGTATTGGTACTATTTAGAAATTTGGTAAGAATTTATGTGCCTTGAGAGCTTCTATTCACAGAGGAAGAAAAAAGTTAAAGCTGATGTTTGAAACAGACATTATAAATACGACAAAATAGTGGGAGACTGACATGACCTACCTATATGTATATATTGTAAAGATTTGTGTATTCAGGACCCCACTGTACCACATTCCCAATGTAACTCCACAACAATTCCTTTATATCCTCTACCTCTCCAAACATCGCTGAATAGCTGTCATTTCGTATTCAAAATCATGCCATAAGGGACACAGTTTCTCTGTATCTTCAAAAGCAAACCATTTTAGTCTAACAGAGACTGGGGTGATGGGAAGAAGTGGGCCCTGCAGTGCTCACTGCAGGAGGATTATACACAAACGTGTTCCAAAAGCTTTGGGAGATGAAACACATATTATAAAAGTCATGCCTGGGAAACGGAAAACAGCACATCTCTAACGCATTTTCAATGTCTCAAAAATACTAAGAAATAAATCATTCATTCCCATCACAAAATTTCCTGGAGTCCTCACAATCACTGCCTTCAGTGTGAGGGAGCAACAGGATCAGGGACAACGGAGGCAGGGGCAGAGTCCTGGCTGATAAGGGGCACCACCCCACTTACCTGAGCAAGGAGAGGAGAGCTGGCCAGGAGCAGCAGCCAGGGCCAGGCACACACCAGTGCCACCACCCAAGGCCAGGGCAGTGCAGCAGGGCCGGGGCCAAGCCAGGAAGTCAGGATCAGCAAGGCAAACAGCCCAGAACAGGTAACACAGCTCAGGCAAGCTCCCAAGCAGAAGCACAGAGGTCTCCAGCACAGCTTCGCAGTGCTCTTCCTGCAGCACCCGAGCTAAGCTCTCACAGCTGCCCCCCAGCAACGCTGCCTTTGAGTCCAGGCAGGGGAAGGGGTTGCAATTAAGGCCTGACACCTAATTGAAATCAGGTGTGTTGTGGAATCCAACTTAAATTGGCAGTACCAAGCCATTGGCTATTACTACACCTACTTACCTAAGTCTTAACTAGCATGAGCTTCTGGAAGATTATAAATTTTGAAATGCTTTCATAGCACTAAGAACATCAAAATGACTGATAAGATGCAGGGAGTTACGAAGCCACGTGTAATGAGGCTCTGAAGGTCATGAGAAACTGATTTGAGCTGCACAGTTTAAAATGTCATTGGATTGCTTGTGACTGTTCTTTCTGATCTGACATGGTGCATTTGGGAGACACATTCATAATGGAGAAAATGTATGCATTGTATACAAACACACACAGACCTCCCTACGTGTACTGATAGTAGAGCTCCCAGCTTTCTCTTGCTGCTAATAGTTTTAAATGTATATCATGAAGATAATTTTTGTCTTTCAGTTTATATTGGTTTGCTAGGGGTGTAGAAAAACCTTTTGCAGATATAGGACATCAGTTTGGTATCCTGAAACCATTAGTCTGGCATGTTTAAGGTGTGAGGAACATGGTTAGCACTTACAGCATGTTTGTTCTGCCACCAGTGCTTCAGTTAGAAAACAAAACACCCTTCTTGAGCTCAAGTGGATGCTTATTACTGAGTTACAACCTTTGCATCCAATGTGCGAGGCTGTTACTGCTACAGGGTACTAAATCTGCTGAGGCTGAGTGGAGAAGGGAAATTGCAGTTACTGCAAACCACATAATTCATCCATATAGTCTAAGTGTGAGCAAGAGAATGTGGAGATGATATTTCACACATTTTCAAGCAGAGAGATACAGATGTTCTCACCTTACAGCTGAATTTGCCAGGAATAATGAGAGAGAGGGAACACCTTGCTGTACTCTGCCTTTGGATTTCTGCTCTGAAGAAAATACATTTTCCATTTTTTACATGCCACAGTCTCACACAAAGTTATTTTACACTGGAAGTATTCATGCTTTCCTAACTACCTTAAAAAGTCACTCAGTATTATTAAGTGCTCATTTAAAGTAACATTTGTGATCTGCCAAACTACTTAACAGCATGCAGTAAGAAGTTTTAAGCCATTATCAAGCTTGCAGTTATATATAATAAGGAGGATGGGTTCAAATAAAAATCACTTTCAAGTAGAGGAATGATTAATCATTGCTGTTCTCTCCTTCGTTTGTATTCTTAGCAAAAGTTGTCAACCTTTGTCCCAGCATTAATGGTGAGTTTTATGTGACTGTACATGGTATTCTTAAACTTGATTAATTAGCAAGGCCACATTTCATTTGAAAGTGCAGAATGGAGTCACATTTTCATTCAGTTCCCTAGGGAGCTAATTATAAGGTCTGCTCCACATTCATCACAACAATATCTCCTATATGGCACAAGTAATTATTTAGATACTGTAAATATCCTTCCAAATACTTAAAACAGAACAGCTTCAGCTATTTTAAAGTTTCAGTAGAAACTGGTGCTAGCCTCTGCTGGGAAGTTCCAAATATTCCCTGCTCAGGAAAACCAGCAGGTACTCAGCATCATGAAAATGTAAACCCTCTAATGGGAATTTATCTGAACCAGTACAAAGGAAAAAAATTGAAGAAAAGGAGAACATAGTAGTTAAGATTACACAACCCTTAAAAAAAAAAGAACATAAATGTTTAACAACCCAATGATGTTGTTTTTTCTCCCTTAGCTCCAAGGCAGCAATCAATTCTTTCTGTTCTCCACCCCCAGTACACTGGAAACTGGCAGTTTTGCTGCAGTAAAAATCAGAGTAGAATATGCAAAAGCCCGTCTCTTAGAAAAGGAAAAAATCCTTCTTTCCCATCTTGCATTAGCCTTGGGGCAGGGGCAGCAGGCTAGGGAGTGACAATGGCTCACTAGTCATATTCCAGGAGCTTTGGGAATGGAATCCCATCATGTACAAAGACATCAAAAGAAGCTTTGCAGAAGTATGAGACATCTCTTAAACTCTACACCAGAACTGGGAACTCAACTGCTACAAAACAGCAATTTATCACTTGGAATGCACATAGGGAACACAAACACTGCCTTGGAAAGGGGCAGAGTGGCTGCAGAGTAGCTGAGGAGCTACACCAAACATCAGTTCACTTCTTTTTTGGCTTGTGGAATTCTCAACTTGCTTAGGCTGTGCTCCAATTCCCAGGATTTGCCCCTAAAGGCAAATTTTAGAGAAAAAAATACGGCTATTTGATTGGCTCCAAAGCTCTTCTAAATTGGATGATAGAGTGCACATCAAGCAGTAGAACAGCTTCCATAGCAACACACACTCTCTCTTTGCTTAGTTATTTCTAGGGCGTCTGTCAGTGACTCTGCTCCCTGCAAACAGTTGCAGGGAGGGAAGGTTGCTTGCAGCCTTGTAAACAGCCGCCGTTATTGTAGAAGTGTATCTGTATTATTGTCTGAGTGCACCTTGTGAGGGCAGGCAGCAGCAAACTGCTTCTCCAAATTGATTATAATACAGATTTATATTTCCCAGCATCTCCCAAACAAAGACTTCAGTGTAGTCTACAAATACTGTAAAAAACACCCTGCAAGAGCCCAGAATTATAGATTAAACTTTCTGAAGCCAGAAAAATAAATTATACAAGATCATGCTACCTAGAAATACACACCAGCTGTGTTGAAGCAGAAGACAAGTGTTTCCACATAGGAAAACAGTCAAATATTTCTAAAATCTACCCCAAATCCACTTTTTCTGAAGGCATATCATATAGGTGAAAGTATTAATTTATCTCACCTCCACAAAATAGCAAAACAAACTAAGAGTATAACTTAAAGTCCAACATGCATGTCAAATCACAAAAATTTGTGCCATTATAATGCTTTATTTAAAATTACTCTATTTCATCTTTGAAGAGTTTCTTATATTAGTTCACAAGTTACACAGTATCTGTAGCTCTCCTTATTTTCATCACCTTGGAAACACCATTACATGCAGGAAAACAAATATCAGAAAAATAAATATGGATTTATTATTTATAATACAAGAAATTTTTAAGCCTGAATCTTCTATTTGATATTCTTAAAGAATTTGACAATAACTGAGCCATTTTGTATCCAAGTAAATCTCTTCTGTAGCTGAGTAATAACAATTGTGACCACAATTTTGAAGATTATGAGTATAGATAAACAAACAGATGAGGGCTGATGAGCACCTACCATTTCCCTCAACAACAAAACCACAGGACTTCTGAATAAAAGACAGACTGGATTCAAGAGAAATGTACTTTTAATGTTAGATACTGCTTATTTTTAAAATGTCTGAAATGGAAATACAGGAGAAAACAACAGGTACTACTGTTCTAAGTAACAGCTCTAGAAAATGTCAGCAGTTACTGAAATCATTAACAATTAAGACTGTAATTCACAGGAAGAAAATGTAACTGCTGTTCTCTTATTATGTAAGGTTTAGCTAAAATACACCGATAGCTGGATTAGAAGTAGTTTGGTCTAGTTTTTAGTAAACAACACTGAACGAGTCGCTGAGAATACACATCAAGCACACAGTAGTTAAATGCTTTTGTCTTCGGGGTATTTGGGAATCCACCACCATATTCACTGAACAATGACTCAGTGGAGAAGATACAAAATGCTCTGCATCCGATATAACAAATATATTAACAAAGAAGAAAATATAAAGGAAGAAAAAAATACTTTAGCTGAATAAGAAGAAAAGTCAATTTTATATTATTCACTCTTTGTCCCAAACAGCCAGCGTGTGTTGACCATCAGGGCATGCAGCAAACTTTATATAGTTTTATTTGGCATTTGTAAATATATTTTCTGACATTTGGAAAGAGACAGAATTTGATGGGACTTGCAGACAGCAAAACTTTGTAGGACTCTTTACCAGTGTTCACTATTGCAATTAGTAATTTAATTTTTTTACTCTTGCTTATGCCAGGGTTGCTTATGGCCTTGGAAATAGTATTCAGGGTTCAGTAAAAGGGAGAACACCTGCAGAGCTAAGGAAAGTGAACACCAGCTGTGAAGACCAGAGAGAAGTGTCAGGGAGAGAGACGCTTAAAATAGGTCGAGATAGTCTCATTATGGTACACACTAGTTTAGTGCAGAGCCTCTGAGTTAATCTTTTGCTATCAAGAGTAACTGATGAAATCAGCAATAAAATGCAAGTCTCATCTCATTACATTGCTGGCCAAAGGAAACCATTGCTTACTGCTGCTTCATCAGCTCCAGAAGCAAAAGGGGTTGCAACGGTTCTGCCCTCAAACACATGGTAAATGAAATAGGTACATAATCCAATTTGGACGGTTGAAAGGGAACTCCTTTTTAAGTATTGGAAAATATAAGCAAAGGAATCTTAGGGGGAAAAAAGGTTATGAAGACCACGCATGTGTACAACTGTATGCCAGCTTTATCCTCATCTGTACAACTGTATGCCAGCTCTATCAGCCTCCTGCATCACATAATAGACCAAGGCATCTGCTCCAGAAGTTTTTCCACAAGATCAAATTTCAAAATTACGTTCAAGGCAAGAGGTCATACAATGCTGATAACAACAAAGCCAGACATTGAACAGTTTGCTCACCAAGTAAGCACCATTCAGCCTCAGAACTGACAAAACTGAGGTGGAGACTGTCTCTGGTAAGGTCATTTGAGAGGTTTATGATGTGTTTTAGCAGCCCAGGTTGCTACTTGGACCTGTGCAAAGCAGCCCTGCATGTCCTCTGAGAAATGTGCACAGTGCAGAGCCACGGAAGTGGTTGCATCATCTGAGAATCCTATAAAACCTGCACCTCCTGGCTTAGCCTGAACCCTTCTCTGGGATCACACAGTTGTTAAGTGGAATTACAAACAATTATTGCTATTATCTACCCTGGTTTGTAAGCACAGGCAAGCAGTATTGCACATCCAGCTCTGAGCTCTCAGCAATCAGCCAGAGTCAGTTAGAGGAGCTATTGCAGAACTGGGTAAAAGCTAGAAAATTGAGAGACATCTTTCAACCATAACATAGATAGTATATAACCACAGCAGATTTGAGAGGCTAAATCAGCATGTATTAGCTATTATAACTCACTAATTGCTGTTAGGAAGAAAGTTCTTACTCTTATTTCTCCTTTACCTATAATTTATCTATAATTTTGCTGTTCCCTGTGCAAAAGCTTTGCCATTCCCAGCAGCAAGCTGGTTCAGAGAAGGGGATCAGGACAATGTGTGTCAGTTGGGGTGAGATTTGTCAGTGTGCTCCTCTGCCCAGACACACTGAGGGCACTGGAGCAGCAGAGCCAGCCCAAGGAAAGGGGCAGGAGCAGGGCAGCAGGCACTGCCTCAGCTTAGCTCCAACACCACACATACTCACAGCAGAATCCTACAGGAACAGCCTTCTATCAAAAAGTAGTGTGATAGCACCAGAGAGCAGATCAGAAGCATTCTCTTTCTTTGGGAAGAAAATAGGCAGCTCTTTCAAACACCTACCAGTGACTTTAGTATTGAAATGTTTTCCTTACAAAATCCAACATGTAATTCTTTAGATCGTGGCAGAGATAGAAGCAATAACAAACCAACATCAGAATGAATGGGAATGTTTAATAAAAGTACCATTTTCATTAACTGAGAGTCAGTCTGTGCTCTTTGTAGCTTAGTTTTCACTGGCAAGTGTCCCTAAAATAAGGCACATTCTAAATTCTCTCATAATTCAATACAAAGATTCCAGACCAGAAAATTCTCCATATAGTCTCTATATATTTTTTCTTAAATCTCACTCAAGCTCTAAAATAAACCTCTGTTGTGCACAAGCTTCACACTGGCTCTTTGAACAGGACTAAACTCCTAGCTAATAGTGTCATTGCTATCATGAGAGGCAGGACAGAATCTCTCCCTTTTATGCTTCCAGTTTTTGGCAAAGCTAACAGGAAAAAACACAGCAAAAAATATATAATAGCTGAATCCCTAGTGGAAAATAAACTGCCATAAATAATTTTACAACATGAAAACTAATTTAAATTTGGCCATATTTCTGGCAGAGCAGTGTTCTGTTTACAAAACTCTGAGTGCTCTACACTCTACTGTGAATGTTCATTTAAATTCATCTGAAAGAGGAAGGTGAATCCAATTCAACTTATTTTCATGCTGTGTTAGTTAGCTTTCATTCACTCAAGAAGCAGAGATAACAGCATATACCTTCCCTGGCACACTATGAATTGCAACTTATTTATCTTTTTCATCAGTGGCACAAACCAACAGCAAATAAAACAGGGACTTGCTTACAAGCAGGCAGCAAGCCCTGTATCTTCTGTAAAACACATCATGTATGCCAAGGTACATGGAAAGGACAAGAGAGGAAAAAGTTCTCCCCAGTTTCACGTAGTGAACCAGGTCACAAAACAATTGAAACATTCTAATTCTCACTGAACTGACTGAAATTCCTTCCATTATTTCAGGGGGATAAAAAAAATAAATTTGCGAGCATCTTCAAAAAATCCAATGAAGGATTATATCATCTAGTCAAAGTCAATTAATGAACAATAAAAAGGGTCAAAATATTTGAGAAAAATTAGTTGAAATAATTCTCTGCTTTAAGAAAATGTTTTAACGTTACCAAAACCTGAGTGTTTCCAATATCTCACTTTCAATGCACTTACAATGTAGCATTTTTGAAAGAACCGAAAAAGAAAATCTTACACTATTTTGTAAAATTTTTTTGTATACTTAGAATGAACCAAATTATCTCATTGAAACCCTAATATTTCTTTCCTGCAGCTACACCAGACATGTCAGAATCAGAAAGTATGCCAGCAGAACCAGATTCAGAATTGGTACTTCTCACGTAAAACTGATGAATCTGTATCTTTTTATTCACAGTACCAAGACCCCTGTACAAGGGGGTTTAGTCTATATACATGAACTTCATAGATATCAGGTGGTTAACAGATGATTTAACAAGAGTGTTGTTGTAAAAAGAATGCTGAAAAATAAAAATCAGCTACTCCTACTGACATTAGTTCCCCAAAGAAATAGTCAGGTTTTGTCATATTCTTTAGGATATATTAAAGTATCAGAAATTCCTATTTCAGCAACCCAAGTGCACTCAGCTACCTAAAATACATCCAAAGTATTCTATTTGTCAGCAAATGTATGTCCTATTACATAATTTAGGATGATGGACAAACTCTCATGGATGGAGAAGTAAGGTGATGAAAATATTCTCTAGTGAATTGTTATACAGCAATTAAGCCGGCTCACATTTAAGCATTTATTGGAGGCTCACCAGGATATTGGACATCGTCTTCGTGAGAGGAGAAAACATTGTTACAGCATCAAACAATGATGCTTCCATTTAAAGGAAAATATCTTTAATAAAGTCATCCACAACACCTTTATGCAGTCAGTTACGAGTCCAAAGCCAAGATAAAGTATAAGTACAACAAATCAATATTTTCAAATATAACATAACAGCCATAAGTGTTATGAGAAGAATACTGTCACCTCTTTAATTCAGTTGAAAGTCAAAACCAGAGAAACACACTTACAAAATTGGTCCTGGTGTAAGACTGACTGGTGAAAATAAACATATTTAGCTGCTTCTCAATTAGAGAAAATAATTGCTCAGTACCATTGTTCATAATCAGCTGCAAAGACATTAAAACCATCAGGGAACAAAAACAGCAGAGGAGAAACACTGCCCCAAATGATGAAACAGCACTTCAAACTGCACTGTTATATTTGTGTTTCAGTAACCTTTGTAACTCTTTCTGATTTGGAAGCATCATACACACAGGAACAGAGTCAATCAAACTGAATGAGGACATTTAAAGAACATGAACCCAAAGAAAGATCAAGTTACATGAATTCAGGATTTGGGTCACCTGTACAAAATGGAAACAGCAGCAAATGTCATCTATAACCAAAAAATTGTCAGGCAAACAATGAAACTAAGAAAGGACAACCTTAAAGCAGCCTTCAAAGAAATTTCTTGTAACCAGATTGCAAAGATGAAAAGATTTTTTCCTCCAGTTAACTTGAACTGAGAGAGATGAAGGGGAACGACTGGAACTGGGGAAAAAAAAGAAAAAAAGAGGGACAGAGTTCAGACAGACTCAGCTGGATACCAGTAACACTGGAACAAGAAACAGACATTCCAAATGAACAGAAAACTAGATTTAGAAACAAGAGAACTTGTATTTGTATTGCAAGTATTTCTGAAAAGAAAGACGCAAGATAAGGAAGAAACACAAGGAAAATTGAAATTTTCATTATGCTTTCTCCAAGACTAAGTTTCTTTTTTATTTTGAGAAATTAAAACTTCAATACACATCCATTAGAACCTTCTAGCAAAGCTGTCCAGAAATAATCAGTGTTTCTTAGTGACCAACTAAATATATCTAAATGGTCACTGATATTCACTATGTCTTCAGTACCCTAAGTAAACACCTATTTTTCATATTTTTACCCATATACAGGCCACTCTACAGTCTCCAGGAGTGGTGTTTGCTTTTCCAGACTGAAAATCCAATTTTCAAACAATTCTCCATCTATCAATAAGGGACAAGAAAAAATACAACTTTGCTATGCTTATTTGAAGAACGGGTGAACCAAATGACCTTGCCATTGGAAATAATATGGCAGACGTATCATGTAATTTATAATATTTCCCATCCACAAAACAAAGTCTAGGTCCTCCCAAACACGGATATAATCAGGGAGCAGTGTATTACAGCAGCCTGTGACTGAGGTCACGCTGTCACCTCTCAGTGGCCGCAGTGGATACTCAGCACTGCCCCACAGGAGCAGCTGTGCAGCCACAAACTCCACCACTTATGCTGTAAATGCCCACGACTGGTGCATTTCCAATCCTGTTTCAGCTGTAGATCACCAGACAATGTAGTATTTTTACCTATCATGAGAGGAGACAGAACCTTCTGGTAATTTAAAGAAAAATTGATACAACACTTAAAAATCTTCAGATGATCAGAATGTTTAATACGACTTTACAAAGAAAGTGTTTAGAGAGCAGGAATGAAAGAAACCTGAAAAGAGTCTGGCACTGTGATCTCACATTGCAGGGCATGGGATGTACCTTCCCTTCACTTTTGAATACCCACAGAAAAAGAACTATCGAGTCCAAGTGGCAGAAGATTAAAAAGTCATCTTGGAAGAAGACTTTTGACACTATCTCAAAATAAAGAAATAAAAAGCAGTTTCTTAATATGCTCTCTGGTTTAATGTTTCAATTCTGCGATGTTCTGCTTCACTGCTACTGAGTGACAGAAGAGCAAATAACAAAAAGTGGTTTTGGTGCCCATATCTTGATTTTTTCTATATATTGTAAGAAGAAATTACAGACCTGATCATTAAAAATGTTACAATTTAGTCCTCCAGTCACCAGATGTACAGCTGAGAAGTGGGATCAATTCTGAAAATTACATCATGGGTAAAGAGAAAGAAAAACTGATGAAGAAACAGAGTAAACCATTAGAAACCTCTTCTGCTAGACTGGAGGGTGAGGAGGGGGAAAAGATGCAGTATCGTGGTTTTTGAATAACTTCTGTTATACCCTTTTTGTATTAAGATGTAACTGCAGCTTTAATGCAGCCTGTAATAGAACTCATTGCACATCATTTATTTGCTATTTATCCAGCTTCTGATTAACAAACAGTGGGAAATGTGTAGAATCAGAATAATTGTTCCTGACTGGGGCACTCACATGTTTGACATCAGCCACTTTATGCAAGCAAATATGGGAAGTGCTTCCTGGTCAGGGGTACATGAAACCTCCCAGATAAACAAGGGGAGATGAGTGGAGACATCAGGTGTCAAATGGTTTGGGGTTTTCTTGGTTTGTTACTGAGCGATTAAATCACATTTCTAGTACCCTCCATTAAGTGGTTACCACACAGTTACTGAGTGGCTGCAAATGCATCTACAGGTAGAGAGCACCGGCCTCTCCCCTCTCATGTGGAAAAGTGAATGAGACCTTCCCCAGCCCACCACACCTCTCCTCTTATTTATTTTATTTCTTCGTGTACATTGAATTTTAGGTTGTTGTTTTGGAGTTTTGGAGTTATTGTTCTAAATTCCAGACCCTTATAAAATACACTTAGCAAAAAAACACAGATAAATTTATATTTTTTGATATTTTTCTATACTTAAAGATATATTGTCATTGATATTTTTTCTCAGATATTTATATCATCTATTTAATTAATAAATTATGAACAATTCCTCTTTGATAGGTAGAAATAGACAATTTTAACCAACTGAAAGTATAGAAAGATTTTAGAATAAGAGCCGTGGTAAAGATACAAACCAAAATCAAAATCCTCAGTGAATCAGTCCTGTAAATATTTGGAATTTTGATTTGAAAAATAGATCAACATAAAATAAAACCATTTAAATGTTTGAAACTTTAAAAAAAATCTTCATGGTCTCGTTGTCACTGTTTACTATCCCATCCTCCCCCACTGTGCGAACACTAATTCTCTTTGCAGTGTTTATCTGGGGACCTATCCAAAAGCCTGAGTCTTCAGAAGGTGCATCACGGGTCAGAACAGCGTTACCTGTCCTGAGGCACCGTGAATCACTCAGCAGAAGAGGAAGTGCTTCACACCCAGAGTCCCAAACATGCCCTGTGACATCCCTGCCTCCTCCCACCTTTGGGGTACCCACACCGACTGCTGAAACCAGAGAGGAGCTCCGAAGGGTAGGAACATCCCATGCAGATCTGGAGAGCTCTGAAAGCATTCCTCATTGTCTAGGGTGGGACAGAGGGGCAGGGCAGAGCGGGCCCCATCAAAACATGGTGGATTTTGGAACCTTTCTTTAAATAACAGCTAAACAGTAGAGCAGAGGTAAATACAACACACAGCCATTCAAGGATGGGGAACTGCAGCCATTTTTCCAGCAATAAATTTTCAGCAGGAAGAAGTTATTCTGACTAAACATAGATCTTTCAAAGTTATTAGAGAAATTATAAGCAAAACAGGCTTACTTTGGTTCTTATTTTAAAGAAAGGTAAGGAGACGACACCAAACCAGGGGTCACATTTTCTTCAGAAAAGACTTCTTTTGTCATTTATCTTGTTCTGAACTCGCTGAAGAAGTGTAGAGGCTGCAGTGAACTACAGCCAAGCAGACCAGAGGGAGCAAAGAGCAAAGGGAGGACTGTGAGCTGCTGAACAGATGGAGCGATTAAGTACACTGGGGGAATCCAGTCAAAGCAACCGAGAATAACTAGCAGGGAGCATGGCTTTCAAGGGCATTTAACAGGAAACTTGGCTGGTTTGGACTCTTTTCTGCTTTTCTAAGTTGGCATTTTATTGTAGTTTCTTTCTGTTTCCTGTTGCCTCTCAACTATTTCAAATCCTCACCTTACTATTGCAAATCTGGGAAAAGTGGTTATTTCTGTGCCACAAGAAAAGGGAAAATCCCCTAGGTTTCGGGGCAAGGGTTCAAAATTATGTTAAATATTTTAGTAATGAGCCCTAAAACTTCAAGTGGTTCCCATGTTGCTGTCAGTCAAGACCCTGATTTGTCCGACTGCTTATTTTCCTGGTCTTACTGTCATACATCTATCAAACAAAACCCATGATCTTTTGAGGCACTGTCTGCAGCTCCTGCTAATATCAGTCTAGATTTATGGAGATTATGTGTTTTGGAGATCAGAAAGAAATATGTCCTAAAATTGATAACTGAGCAAACATGAAGATCACAAATACAGTGTTTCATACATGTATTCTGGCAATTCTAAAAAATAATGCTGAAACTAGCACATATACAATTACCTAGAGTGGACTCCAATGTACCTCAACATTTTCCAAACAAGAAGAAAAATATACAAAGATGTAAAAATTTCCCAAATACAAATATTCAGCTCTTGGAATGCTAAAAGTTTAGCCAGGTTTTAAAATCATGAGAAACTTCTTCAGAAGGGTATTTCATAGCACTACTTGTGTTGTGCAATTTTTCAGCAGACTATGTGAACAAAATTTTGAAGTCTTGCAAGAATCCATCAAAACAGATGCTGCACAGGGAAGAAGAATGCTTGGACTCTCTTTCTAGGGCTAGATCAGACCTCAGATAAATCCTTAATCTCTTTTCTTTCATGCTCATATTCTCTTTTGCCTGCTACAATTGCAGTCATAATATTTCTGCAATGACAATAGACCTGCAAACTGGCCAGAATCCATATTTTCTAGTTTGACATTAATTGCAGCAGTAAACCAGGTATCAAGTGCTGATGCAAAGGCAAAAATCTGTAGCTTCCTGGCCATCAAAAAACAATCTGAGGGTGAGCAACACTTTTTACTTACTCTGTTGCAAGACTTGGTGAGATAATTGTGTGCACATACACAAATATGCAACACAGAATAATCTTTCGTCTTATGTATTTACAGGCTCCTTAATTCAAAAAGTTCCAAGTTTTCCAATTCCTTTTTTGGTCTGTCAGTTTTATGGTGTGAAAAGATGGAAATCATAGTCTTACATAGAAAAGAGGCCTACTGAAGAGATAAAGTATGGTTTATAGAAATAATCAGACTCATGTGAGCTTTGTCTATTATTTTCTAATTAGATGTCAAAGCAATAACTGAAAAAAACATCTCAAGAGACACCTGAGATCAGGAAGCCGAAATGGTGAGAACAGACAATGGTTCGCTAGGTACAGGTTTTGTCAGCATTTCGTTCTCCTTTGATCAGATGTTGAAACAAAGTAATCCAGAGATTTATCAAGAGGGGAAATAGTGTCCAAATAAATAAATTCCTGTGTTTGCAGGTTATATCTGAGAAACTATGTCACACGCAAAAATCATCACAGTCAAGGAATAGTGAACCTTGCATTAAAAAATAAAAAAGAGATTACACTTTTTAATTTGAGCAAGAACCCCCCAAATAATGGTATAGGTGGCAGTGTGTGCTATGTTGGTAGATACTATAAGGATCTATTTATGCTGCATATAAGATTTGCCATTCTCCTGCCTGGGAAAAACCAATCAGAACAACTCACAGAGCCTTTCATAAAGTTTTGGTGTTTGCCATGAACTTTTCTGAGGTTCCTCAGACCCAGGTGCTTGTTTTCCAGAAAGCAGATGCTTGTGACCCATTGTGGAGTGTATTTCTAAGGTTACGTAACAAATATGCATGTATTTGTCATCACATGAGGGAAAGCAAACCTGTTGGTTCTGTAAGATAAGCATTATCAGCTTGCATGGTAATAGGGACAAGACTTGAAGCTGTCCAGGACAAGAGCTGGATACCCTGGTGTACCCCCAGTACAGTACTAGCAAGGCAAACTTATTTAGATCACACCAAGTGATAAAACTGAGTTTGCTGTGGAACTAGAGTCACAAAAGGGTACTACAATAAAAGGTAAAGTTGAAGAAAGTTGTAAAGTGCAGGAGCTAGTTACAGCCTGCCTTCTTGAATATGCATCCCTCCTACTACAAGCTGGCAAGTGAATTTTTTTCTCACAATATGGTGCACCACATGCATGTTTTTCACTCCGGTAATTTCCTGGAATAGCTCAGTATACAGTAAGATATGGGGCATTGGCAAAGGAAGAGAGGAAAGAGGTCACGTTCACAGGAATCCCAAAGTATCTTCACTTCTGTATAAAATGCTTCAATCTATATTCCTGGAACTGGTCCTGCTAATTGGAAAAGAAAAAGGTAGCATAAAATCCACTTCTTATTCTTTAAATAACCCTTCTTTACAGAGGCATAAATTATTGCTCTTTAATACAGCAGACAGTACCAGGATTTGGTCCTTTTAAATTATGTTATCAGGGAGACATAAATTTAAGGAATTGGTATAACCTCCTAATGTAAAATTTCCCTACCACTTAGCCTGATTTCCTAAGACATAAGGTATTGTGTAACAGTCAATTACACATGACATTGGTAATACATATTAGCAAAAACTAATCATCTTTCTTTTTTTTGAAAATGTTTTATTTTATAAGTTAAAATAAAAATATATTATCATGACTGAAAGAATAATTTAATCTTAGCAATTTAGATCTAAATATGCAATACTTAATAAACAGTGTTATGGCTATCAACAATTCAGGCATTATATAAACTCGAACTTTTGTTTCTCATGTGATCATCATTTCTGCAGAGGAAACTGCACAGAGAGAAGGTGGCTCCCTGGAGCATTTCCTCATTTCTACAAAGAGATGATGTCTTTCTTTGAGAATAATATGAATACCACACAAAATTCATTTGAAAGAAACTTTGAAATTAAGTTGACACCAGTGTCTGGGAAATTGATATCTTACACTGTACAAAACACACCAAGGAAGTTCCAGCAGAGTAAAATGCTAGTCAAACCCTTCTCAAGGCTACTTACTTTTTCAAGCCTATATTCTTGTTACATGTATTTTATAGCTCCTGGTTAAGATTTTGAAGGTGCTGAAGCATCCCAGTATGTGGCAAATGTGTTGTAAACCAGTGAAACTAACAATGGCTGCCAGAGCTAAGTTAGGACTGACAGGTTAGGTGGGGAATTGTACCTTTAAAACATTTCTGTAAGGAGCCAGAATTTGACATCAAATGAAGCAGGTGCTTCCATTATTAGCTCAGATTGGTTTAACAGGATCCTTTTGAGGCAGTTATTTGGCTTAAACTTGAAAATTTCAAGTTCCTCCAAGTTCCCTGCTGAGGGAGAAGCAGAGCACAGACACTAAACAGGAAGAGGGAACAAACCTGACAGAGAGGCTTGACAGAACACTGCAGGAGAAGAAGGCTTGGTGCTTTGAAGGAACACTAAGGGAGAGAAGCAGGATGATCAGAAAAGTGATCAGAAGTGATGATCAGAAAAGTTCCTCTGGAACAGTCTGATCAGTGTCCACCTGAGAACTGTACTTCAACTGCTGCCTTATTTGAAGCCTTCCCTTCCATTATGTACAACATCACACTGGTGCAATTCATGTATCCCCATTCCAACATTCAAAATACATTGAAAGTATTCTCAATAAAAGTCAGTTAATAAGAAGGTTATTAAAAAAAAAAAACTTATCTTGTTCTAAAATAAGCTGTCAAGCACAAATACAGAATATGAATTTTAGCAGAAGTTATAAAGCATTTGGATAATGGATCAGTTTGCAGCAAGCAAAATTTCTCGGATAAATTATACAAGAAATGGAACAACAAATACATAAGCACCCACATAGACATGACTTAGAATGCACACACTAAGAACAAATATAACCAGCAAAGAAAACAACTGGTGATGTTCAATCTTGTTTTATTTTTTGCCAATAGCAGAATAACATGAAGATGATGACAGTCTACATGAGGGACATCTCTTAGCAAATGTAACAGAAAGAACAGGCCCAAACACATGAAAAAGGAAAAGGTAAACACCCTGCACTGTGATCTTTGAGGAATGTTTTCTGTCATTTACTTACCAAACAATTTTCCACACATGCCCATGATAATACTCCCTAAATAGACAATGATGCAACTCTATAGGTAAATAACTTTGAGGCATTTAGGAGAAAGCATAGTTTGAGCCATCTTATATAAATTCAGTGGAAGAATGCTTAGTATCAGTTTCCTTCAGTAAAGTTCCAGCCTAAAAACAACAGAAAATGGTACCTACATTGCAACAATTATAAAATTGAGTATTTGAGAGATTTGATTAAATCACATAGAACACTTTTCCTGATATGTTATTCTCCTGGCTTTCCCTCCTATTTAATAAGTCAAATATTAGCACATTGCAACAACACAAGATTTGCTTGGCTGGAGGTTGTTGCTGGGGGGTTTCTTTCAGAGTTTGTGTATTACTTTTCCCAAACCTGTTACAAATATAAGCATTTTGTGAATTTCCAAACTATTTCCATTCTAACTTTACCAGAATAGAACACTGATGACAAAAGGAATTTCCAAACAAAACCACATTACAGTTAATCCCGAACTACAAACACATTCACGTGTATCTCAGCAAATCCCTGTTTTGTTCTACACAATTTTAATGCAGCTTCTACAGTAGAGTGTTTCATACAAAACTGTATTCTAATGCAGAAGGGTTGAAAATCCTGTTTATTTGTTTACCTGTCCATCAGCTTCTGTTCTGATAATCTGCAGAGACCCAAGTAATAAATCACTGTAAGAAATGGGTAAGTTTATAAACAACTGATCACACACTCCTGTAAACAGAGGAAGCTAAAACCAGGCAAGGTGTTTAGGAGATGGGCTTTCAAAACCAAGGGGTATCTGGATATGAAAGTAGAAAATTTACGATTCAGTCAGCTGAAACAAAAGAGCTAAACCAAAACCAACTCTGCCAGATGAACATTTGAGGACAAAGAAGCTGAAGCAAATTTAGGAGACCTGGTGTAATGGTAACAGGAATTGAATACAGAAGCAATGTTTGAGTGAGCTCAAGGGTTTGCATTATCAGTTGCTGGCTAAAGTGTTTTCCACATTATTCTTTGATGACTGAGCTATCAATAATTAAAAGACACAAATAGCCAAATCAATCTGAATGCTGTTCTTTCCCATTCTCTACATATCGAGAATCTGCTGCTGTTGCCCAGGCACACATACCATCACTGCAGAGGCCAGTTTCCAGATCTCCGGTTCACTGGTTGTCACTTGCAGCAGTACCCCAGCACTGTAAGAGAAAGGTTGCAGAAGTTGGAACATATCACAAAAGACATTTAGCTTTAGGATTCATGAATGTTTCTGGTTTTCTCCTTTCCCAGCCCCTAATTTCTTACCAGGAAAAGACAAGAATAGTGACCATCACTGCAGTTTCTCTATATGCATTAAGAAAATGTTCTTTCTAGCAGAAATCGATAATAGATAGAAATAATATTTGTATCCTATGAAATCATAAACTTCATGCATCTCCTTTATGAATTTTCATCCTATTTAAAGAATTGAAAGTCACAGCAAAATGTGAGTGATTGAATCAGAAAAAAATTAGAATATTATTTGTTATGTGATGTAATAAGAAGCACTGCCCATGCTTATGGGTAGCTGTAAATATTTTTACTCATAGTATTTATAAAGTAGACAAAAGCAGAGCTTCTAGAGCTAGCATCAAAAAAAAAAAGAAAAAAGCTCCCAACTTCAGAAAGGAAGAAACAATCAATTACTCCATTTTCTGAAATACTGGGAATATCAAACCAATATAGTAGCTGGTGGTTTTACTTCTTTGTGTCAGAATTTAGAAACATGTAGGAAACAATTTCATGTTTATTGACTTAGAATAATTGAGATTTCTTTCTTCTGGAATCTGTGAAACAGGCTCTATTCATCTGCTTTGCTCCTGATCCCCATTTTTGGGTGGCACAATTTAAATAGTGCATCTTTCACTGACAGGTTCCTTCATACTGACAAGGAAGAAAGTTTCAGTTTTCCTTTTTATTTTTCAGGTCTCCTTATGCTTATTTAATGAAGCATAAATATGGATGGCACCTTTTTCTTTACAGCAGCTGAAAACATACAAAAATACATTCAGCTGCAAAAGCACCTCTTTTTTATCCAGTCTTTAAATAGTTCCCTTGGTTTCCATTATTTTTACAGAGACTTTTACTTCCTTCACACATGTGAGCCACACCATCTCCAAAATAACTGTCCACATAAACTCATCACACTGATGTCAGGAAAAGAAAAAAACACATGGAACACTCAGAACAAGAAAATCCTGTTACACAGAGATCCATATTATTATTATTAACTTCATTTTCACTTCTTATGTGCCGAGTGCTCAATACTGAAGTCTGTGTGTCATTCTTTCCTCTTTAACAGTAATTAACCTTACAAAGGAGTATTTTAAAGTACTTATTATTTAAAATATTGATCTCTGGTAAGTTCTTATCAAAATATACCTAGAAGTAACCAGAATTTTATGCATGTGCTATTTTCTATTTCTGGATTGAAATCATCGGATTTTTTCAGAAATATCTTGTCAAGTGTTTCCTGTGCCAATGCCATAGTTCAAAAACTGAGGGCACTCCTCAAAAGTCAGAAAAGATTTTATCAAAATATACAGCTGAAATGTCTGCAGGAGGTCTGCAGGAGAGAGCCTGTGCATATCTTTTTTTTTTTTTCTTAAGTTTTATAGACCTCTATCTCTTGTTTGGTAAACACGTTATCTGAATAAAGTATTTCTTACTCTCCTTTTCCCTCATATTCTCCCTCCTGTTCTATACCTCATGGCCATCGTTTGTCTATATGCAAGGAGATTTTTCAGCTGGATCTCTGGGGCTCAGATTTGCCTTTCTACAAAGAGGAGGATAAAATACAGAAAGGAAGGAGAGAAGATAAAGCTCCAATTAATTCATGTTGAGTGAACAGGCAAACAGGTGCAGCTGAGCAGGGATCACCCCTCAGAAAAAGTAATACATTCTTTTGGTGACATTTAATTATACTTTTCAAAATATCTCAGCTCTAAAAAACAGGCATTTCATTTCAAAGAAAGGAGAATGTAGCAACATTCTCTGTATAAGAGATGAGAAAGCACATCTATGAATCATAGCAGAAAGCCAGCTAACCCTGCAGCAGATTCTTCTGCCAAGCAAATCTAGAAAGGACAGAGTTTGAAGGATTTTTGCATTTACTCAAACTAAAACATTCATGAGCCTGCAATATTAACACAACCCCACGCTGATTCCCAGAGACAGAGCCCTGGTCCTCAGCCGGGACGCTCCATTCCAAGCTGACACATTTCATTACGGCTTCATTGTATTTCCAGACCCTTTTGGGGCACACCAGGGGCTCAACTACAAAGCTGATCAAGTATCCACTGTACAGTACTGTCTATTTTACAGCTGGGCTTTGTGGAAGAAGACAGATTTTGTACACTACATGGATTCTAAAGAGTTCCTATAAAGTGTGAAAGAAGAGTAAATTCTAGAACCAGAGGAACAGGTTGCAGGATAGAGCTGTCCTCCAAGTCTCAGCCAGCAGCAAATGAACACAGCATTCAGAGCTCACAGTGGTAAACGTAAAAGAAAAAGTAGGGAGGAGAGATCCAAAGAAGTTATTTCATCCATTAGGCTGCAAATTCCACCATTCCTGTGGGACTATAAGAAATAATTAGTCCTGAGAAAATATTCCTCCTACTGCAGGACAATAGAAAAATTATGGGCTCGAGAATACATGTAACAATTAAAAATGTGTCACTTTATTCTTTCTCAATGCTTTCTTCTTCCTTTCGTATTTACCCCAACCCAGACATTTTTATTACAGCTAATGTTAAGAATAGTTATCCAAACTCAATGCCCACTGGGTAGGATGTTGTAAATCAAGTACATTGCTTCTCAAAAAAAAAAAGAAACAAACAAACAACAAAACAAAAGAGGAAGAAAATAACCAGACTTCAGGCAAAAGCTCCCTAAAAGTCCTGGAAGAAGACTTAGAAGATCACTGACTCTTTTTTTGTGTCGCAACATTTACTCCGATGCTACTTTTGGAGTAAAAGAGTTGGAGAGATTTCTCTCCTCAAACGAAGGGTGTGTTACTCGGTGACAACACATCACTGGGGAGCCTACAAAGAGCACAGCAGGTACTACTCAGTTATGTTTTTATTGCAGGTGGAACCCAACTGTAGAAAAAAAAGTTGCTCCACAGCACATCAGGCTTGCCTTAAATTAATTAGGAATACATTTCATCTTGTCTTGGATAGGGAGTTATTACAGATAGTTACATTCAGAAAAGGAGCTCTTTGCCTCTGTTCATTTCTACAGAATTTCAAGAACAATCTACATGTGAATAAGTTGAAATGGGCCAGGGAGAACTGAACCATAATTCCACATAAGAACATATCATCAGATCTCAAAATTATGGGACCCAAAATGAACTTTCATTTACAAGTGAATAGGCAAACTTCTTCACTCTACTTAGATAAACCATTACATTCCAATACACCATTTTTAAGCCCTTTGTGTACTTTCAATTATACAGCCTGATAACTGCTGAGATACCTGCAAGGCACCTACATGAATATTTTATTTAGGTGGATTATCATAGTTGATGTTTCATCCCATGAACTTTGACTTCCCCTTGTCCAAAATGCAAGTTTCAGCTTGAAGCGAGCCCACAGATAACGTGTTTGGGTGCCACAGTGCAAGGCAACACAGCGGGTCTATTTTGGTGTGTTTGCTGCATGTATAAATACAAGCAGTAAGTACAAGCATCTTTCCATCCTCCTCACAAAACCACCTTTCACACTTTATTATCTCTTACTAAAACCTACTGTTGGCTTGATTGAAGTGTGTAGGTTGCACTATACTTACCTGCAAATAAAGCACCTTCATTTGGTTCTTAAGTTACTTCAGCAGCTCTCCCTGTTATTACATGCCTCCTTTTCAAATTATGAATTTCACACACTTCACTGCTTTTGTGTTTCATTTAAAGCCTTGTTTATTGGTGGCACAAAAGTAAAGCTTGACTAGTAATGTCTGCCTTTTTCTTTTCATGCTCTCCCTCATGGGATGCAATTCAACTCACATTATGGATGTGAATTATTCATTTCTGAAAATCTTTCAAGTAGGTCTGAAACAAGCAGGTTCCTATTTTTTCTACCCTTAGAATGAGGGAAGAATCATATTAAAGAGTTTCCATCCTTTCACATATATGATTTAACGACAGAATATACATAATCATCTTCTTAACAGATACTGCTGAAGACAAAATCTATACCTAGATGGACTACTGTGCCCAGCCAAAATCAGTTTTTCTATGACAGGATCATAGAATTGTTTCTTTTGACTTCTTCAAATGTAAGGTTGTTTTTACAAAGACTGCTACACCTCAAAAGGCTTAAGAAAAACATGTAAAAAAGTAAAGTGGGTAAACTAAATTACCTCTATGGCTGATTTTATTTAATATAAAATAAAAATGCATATGTTTTATTACTACTTAAACTATTTTATATTATTTTAAAAATAAATCACTCACTTTACCTGCTTTCAGAAATGTATAATTAAAGAAGAGCCAATTCTACTAAGTTGTTTAATACCTAAATCTGTAACAGTTTTTATCCACACACTGCAAACTCAGTAACTATATGATCCCCTTTGTTCCTGTAAGGTTCAGACAAGCAATATTTTCCTTTAGTCCTATTTTCAAAATTAGATAGGTCTGTTCACTGTAACAGAGAGCGTATTAGATCTTCAGTTTATGTGAAAACATAGTTGTTATCTGCTATCAGCTATTTCCCTCAGCTTTTGTCTTTTGGTAAAATGTTTGCCGCAGGTGAAAAAAAGGGTAGAAAATCAACACTGCTGTAACAAGGGGTGGGTTTGGGTTTTTTTTGAAAACTAGCTTGAGTTAGCTAAACAAACTGAAAAACTGCTAGATGATCTAGTTTTATCCTCAGGTACTCCAGGAGTGAATGTGGTCTATATATCAGTTTCTATATATATATCCATAGGCACACAAACCCAAAATGATGAGGACTCTCAACACTGTGACTCAAACACTAAGTTGTGCACATCGACTTAGTCGTGTGAATTTCTGTAAGTTCAGTTAAATGCAAGTTACTGAATTCTGACTGCCTATTTTGAAAATTACAAAATTTTGCTTTCCATGCTAGTTTTGCAAGGAAATAAATTACACAGATGCACTGCCAGCCTGTCAGTTCTCATCCCCTCCCTCATAACTTTTGAATGAATTGGCTAATTTTGATCAAATTTGACAAGAGGACCTGGTCTAAAAGATATGAAGTTCCAACAAGTTTCCATAAGAACTGACAGTTGAGTAGGAGATAAAGACTGACATGAGTCTTCCCAGTGAGGAAAATATTGCTATGTAAGCTCAGCAATTATCTATTATGCTTGACATACCCACCAGTTGGTGATTGTGTACATATCAGCCACACAATTCCCTTGCGTGGAATTTGGAAGCAATTACAGATCTCCCATTTCTCTGCCAGGCACAGGCTGGGAAACAGAGGAGTGGTTGGCAGTATATTTTAGAGGTTTTAGCAATGAAAAGTGAATTAAGAAGGGAGCTGTAATTTGATTGGACATAACCTCATTTGAAACCAAACTTCAGCATATACACTGTAATCAGACAAATTCATTAAAGTTTCCGAAGTGTTTGTAATCATGAACCCACTGTAATCCAAACCAATAAACCCAGGAACAGGTTGGAAACCATCACTGTGACTCTCAGTGTGATTTAACAATGCTGCACACAAGTTGCTGTTTGCATTCTCCAGTGCTGGTTCAAGGAGTACTTCAGGGTACCAGCACTTGCTCCAGAAGGCCACAGGCAATCACAGCCTGCTTTGGCTGGGCCCACAGGAGCCCTGCTGGGAATGGGCCACTTGGCACTGGGGACACATCCTGTGATAACACCCGAGTAACTCGAACCTTTCAGAATTCTTGATACATAGTGAAAGGACTCTTGTACCTTTCCAGGCCTTTGTCTGGATGATCCTCGGCCCACATCTGACTGAGAGATTCCCAGTGATGCTGGTTCCTCGCCTCTGCCCAGCTCTGCTGATGGCAACCCCTGGCTCTGAAGGTTATGTTGTGTTTCTTTCCTGTCTCCTCAGCCAGTCTCACCAATGCCACGTAACAATGAAAAACAAGCTCCCCCTGGTCCTTACTCCTGTTTAGTTTCCCTGCTTATTCAGGAAAAGGATTACATTACCTTTGTATCCAAAGGCATCACACCACGACCTCGTGTTCTGCTATTTTTCTACTACTATGAATCCTTGATTTTTTCCAGTCATTGCTTCCTAAGACAGTATTGCATTCTGCTGATGAAGTACTTCACTTACATCTGCTCAGACCTAATAAACACTCCAGAACTGGAGGTCCATCAGTGTTACTCAAAATACTTGTTTGAATTATCATTTAGGCAGTCATATCCCTCCCTCATTCAGATGTTGCAGAGCATAAATATAAGAAACTATTCCAAAGAAATCTGCATTGCAGTCATCATCAAAGTGAGTAAATAAAGAAAAGCTGACAGGCCCTCACACACTAGGCAAATTGCTGTGATCTTCACAGAGAAAGGTAATGGTTTTCTTTTTCTTCTTTTCTTTTTAATACAGCTTTTCTTCTAGATTCAGGGGCCTTCATGTTAAATTCAATATTTTTAGCACCCACACGACCATCTAGAATTAAATTGCAGCAGTTCCTTAGCATCTGAGAAAGAAAGCAATGATAGATCACTGTGATTCTCCTGTCCTTGTACAGAATCAAAGAATCATTTACTAATAGACTGAATTGCTTCCAAAAGCAGAAATCACACAGCTCCATCTTGTGGAAGATGAGATTCCTTGTGAAATGTCAGCTCAGTTCATCTTCTGTCTTTGGTAATGATTTAGCCTTAGATGTTTTTACATAGAAGTTTTATTTACTGCAGGTATTTCCTTTCATGTGTAATTTACACAGCTTTACCAAGAGCAGGAGCAATCTGCCCAATGTTTTTAGTTATACTGTCCTGTGTTATTTTATTTACCCATAGCATTCTCCCAAACTGGTCTGTACTTCAACAGTTCACATTTGTACCAAGTGGTGCAGAATCAGCTATTTAGTTTTCTTTCTATCCTCTCTCTTTGTCCTGTAAGAGCTTGAACACCTTGCAGAAGTGTCCTTCGTGAAGACACCATACGTAAGTAGTAAATATATTTGATTTTCAGCCTAGTGGTACTTCTCAGCAGGAAGCATTTTCAATACAGTTTAGATGACATAAAAATGCAGAGCAGCAGAGTTTGTGTCATTCATGTAACGCAGAACTGGGATCTGTAATGTTTCCATAATATAAGTCTATTAAGCAAACCAAGTCAGAACTACTTTTAGGCCCGGTGAACCAGATAACTTTTCACAACACTCCAAGAAATGTCTTCCTGGGTTCTGAAGACAACTGTGGGATTGGTCCTTATTTCCTTGTTACAGAATCTTTGTCCTTTTGAGAGCTTTGGAATGGATTGGACATCAAACATCAGCATATCACCACATGCACTCCACATAAACCTCTGTGCCACGTTACCAAGGAAAATTTAATGTTTGTATTTATACATTGTATATACATATGTACAACTATACATTTTACTTTGGGAGAGCGTATTAAACCGTGTGTATCAACACAGGTCTACAAACTGAAATCCACCAAGATAAAAGTTCCTTGGGCTTCAGTATGGAACTCATTGTAAAAGCTTCACAACATATTTGGATGTTTCCAACAATCCCTGGTGTTTGAAGAAGGTATTTCTCATAAGCTGCAGTCAAATGTAGAACTCCTCTATCAGATTATCCCAGCCCACATTCACTGAAGTTTTTGGAAAAAGCAGCAGTGATGTGACTCATGGGAGTACTCACAGATGACTCTGGGAACTCATTTCCTATTAATTTTCAACTGAAATGCATGAGTGGTCAAAAATGACCACAAACTTTCCCTCAAGTCTTTTAATTTAATTAAAAGTATAAATGATCCTAAGTATTTTCATCTTTTTAATTAGTTTTAAATTAATTTTCAGTGTGAAAGCCAGAAGTCCTAAGAGAAAAAGTAAGGAATTGCTCATAGAAACTTCTATCCAAATCTGCATGATGAACGTCTGCATGATGAATGTCAACGTGATAACCAAAACCAGCTGCTTATTAAGATACTGGTTTGGACTAAAACAGTCTGAGGCTGTCTGAATTAATGCATATAGACAAAAACCAAAAAAGTTAAATAGAGAAAAATCTCCTAAAAATCATCCAAAATACGTATTTTTAGCTAGCATTCTGGGACTTGAGGGAAAAAAAAAATGACAGAGTGCCATCTTGATTGTTTCCCTCCAAAGGATACTCCATTGCCCTATTGAGATGATTCACCACCACTCCACTCCCCTGAATTCATCTTCCATACTGAGAAACATTATGGCATAGTCCTGGTGGAAGTCAAAATAGCAACTTTCCAGGTATGACTGACAAGAAAAATACCTCATCTCTTCTGCTAACCTTTTTTCCTGTATGAAATTTCAGGGACAGTATCAACTAGATTTCTTTTTATTAAGTCTTGAAGTGATCTTTGTTTCTCTCAGAAGTATTAGTACTACTTTGAAACACTAAAAACCAAAATCCATAGAAAGGATGAAGAAAAAAGACCAAAGGGAAAGACCTTCCAAGGTTCATAGCCCACCCCACTAACAGCTGTCAATCCTGACAAGAAACAGCTACCTCTGAACGTGGGTGGATGCAAGAGTTCATCTTTATCCAATCACTCTTAGGGCCATATTTCAGAATCTGCCAAGAAGGTTGGCAATTAGTGCCAATCATGACGGGTTTTTCTGTGATATGGACACCTATTCAAGAGATATTGGACTTATACTATCAAACTACTTTGCCTCTGTATCTAAAGACCCTCTGTATGACTTTGCAACCTTCAGTTACTACTAAGATTAGCCATGGAGATACTGAAAACCTATTCCTCCATCACAAAAAGACTACATTGTGCAGTTTACAGCTGGAAGTTCCCTTAGGCTTTTTGAGAAAGTGCCAAGAGACTACAACTAGAAAGACTAAGTAATTTGTCCAATAAGGCTACAATTATTTAATTCCCCAAAAGCAGAGAATTAAAAATTATGTTAATTAGGATAAATATTGAGAAAGTATTAAAGCATTATTACAAGACAAACCAAACAAGAGTTGCTGACTATTACAACTGCTACAATTAATACTTTATAGTGATACACTGTGTTGCATATGTTGCTTAGAAACCACATAATTACACACATTTAATCAGCCTTAACCTATGTATTTTCATTACTTTGATGCATACCATTAAAATTCAAATGTTATCAAAACATGGCATTAGAAATAATTTAGTATTTCCTATTTCATATTGAAAAAAATACATTATTAAATGCTATCTATGAGGCAGGTCATTCTAGTAAAAAAAAAAGACAAAGGACAGTACAAACACCTGATTCTGCTTGTTTACCAGTCAACTATTTATCTATTCCTTTTCTAATCCGTGTGCATTTTGAATAAAGCACTGAAAGTGTAATCCCAGTTTCCCTGATAATCTAAATGAGAGATTTGACAGCAGGACAAATCAAACACCAGCCTTAGAGCAGAGGGAAATAAAAAGCAAAAAGCCTGTAAGACTTTGCAGGTAACCAGTTTAATGTAAAGACCCTTGTTTTATTATGCCTGAATAGGAGTATGATTCTTTGGATTCTAAAGTACTTTAATCAATGTTCAAGGGTTTTTAAGAACCTCATTATGCATCACTTTTACAGGATTATGAATATTTGCAAATGTGGTTAGGTAGTAAAACTTCAAAGGCTAAAAAGTTAGATTAAGATATATTTTCTAAAACTCTTCAATATATTTCAAAATCAGAAGAGCTGCCCAATATATATTGCCACATTCAAAGCATCAGCTTTCTCTTTGAATTTTAGCAACATGTACTTTTCTCCTTCCTCACTGCTTTCCTGTGATGATGGTTATGTCTGCACCAGTTTATCCAAAAGTAAGTAGTAAGAGTTTCATTCAAATAAAATAAAAATAAAGGTACAAAATTAAAGCTCCGTATACTAACGACTGACTTGATTAATTTAACTTAATTTACTAAGCAACAGTGTGCAAGGATTAATAAATAAACTTAGATAATAGTTGAGAACCTCTATGGCAGTTTTGTAACTATCTCTTCTGAGGAGTTTTCTGCTCCTTAGAGGAACAAAAAAAAATCAAAATTAAATAATAAATAGGATAGGTCTGCAAAGGCAGAATGGAATTTGAGTGACAACACTGCTTGAAAAAAAGAGTGTAAAGGGACTCAGGACTGAGATCTTTTCCACCTTCAGCTCTCTGTCCATAAGTGACACTACTGGGGGCTCTCTAAGGAGGCAAGAACCAGCATTAAGCACATGGTCTGACAGCAGAGGAGGGGCACACTGTAACATATTGCAGCACAGAAAACCTTTATAAAGAGGATACAGTGAAATCCAGGAAAAAAATTCGTTCAGACTTCCCTGGAGATATTTTTGAACCGTATCCATCTGTAAGGGGTGTCAGTCCCACCACCTCTTACCTGTCTCAGCCATGCAGCCCCTGGAGAATGACTGGCCTCTGTCTCTCACCCCACAGGCATCAGATCCTGAGAGGAGCCCTGCCAGGCGTTGTTTTCAGAAGTAAAATGGGTTTTGTACAGGGTGAAGGGGATTGAGGTCTGTGAAAATCCTCCAGAGGGGAGACAGTTGTTGATAACAGCACAAAGAACAGAAGGCAGATTTGGTATACCAAGAGTGTGTCAAAGGAGGCATAGCAGAAGAAATAATACCCATAATGAGTTATTAATGGTACCGAAATTGTACCATTCATTTGTTAAAATGAATATGCTTGACTGTAGATTTTCTTGTCAGTCTATATATTTTGATTTTATGCACCACGCAGCTCAGCAGCAAATTACTGCAATTAACTTCGATTCCTTAGGATCCACAGCAGTAGCATTTCCACATCTCGTGATGGAGTCTAGAATTCAATTCTAAATTCTTGTCTAAAGTGCTTGTACAAAGTAAGTAGTTACTTTGAAAAGTGCTGACAAACTTCAGCAGAAATTCTACACAGATCTATTTCTCATAAGAAAAAAATTTCTAAAAAAATCCAAAGAAAATTTAGTTTCTCCGTCACAGTAAAGTTTGAAAAAGAGCTGAACAGCTTGAGTTAATTCCTTAACAAACACCTTATGCATTCAGTCACCATTTTTGGATTCCAAAGACAGACATTTCAATGAGAATCTTCGCTTACAGATAAGATGTTTTTCATGCTGTTCCTTTTAAATTTTAGTAGCACATCCACTGTGAAAGTAGCACCGTTCCATCTGTGCAATTCTAGAGAGTCAGACACTTTATCTCATAACAAATCTGCGTAGCTTTCTGGTTTTTGGCTGTATGAGTACAAAAGAACTTGACATAAAACAAACTGCAAATAATCAGATGCAAGGTGTAACTCTCTAGAAGAAAGTTAAAGCCCTTCTTTGGTTAGGAGAAACCACAAATCTAGTGTCAACAGAGGCTGGGCAAAGGAAGAGAGGCAAAATATTAGAACTAGGGGGACTAAGAGATAACACAGTAAAAGATCTGCCAGGAAATAGCAAGTAATAGAACAACCCATCCTCTGAATCAAATTTGACAAAACGTAAGAAGACTCAAGACAGACATTTATTTCTGATGAAGAACTCTAGTAGTTTCCATGTATGACACATGCTCTTCTGGTTTTGTTTCCATAACTTCCCAGTGAGTTACTGGGCAATTCCCAGCGCTGAATTAATTTAACTTCCAAAAGAAATGAGTTTCTTTGATTTGTAAAAGTCACTGTGTGGAACAATTAATTGCTGCTGTATCACTGGAGTATGGTTCAGAACATGATACATGGATAGTAGACATAATGGAGAATTTTGTCATAACTTGGAAATCCCATCAAGGGATCATGATCAAAAGGGCAAAAGGCAGCACAGAACTGGACCAAGTCTACTTGTCAGTACTTGCTTTTCATAACACAGCAGACTTCAGAGACCACAAAGAGCATCTGATCCTCTTTTGGTAGTGTACAAACAAAAAGGATTTTACAAGCTATGACACCACTTTCTCCATTTGACTCCACTCTGAAGAAGAGACAGGAAAATTAAGCATGTCCACACAACTCAACCACTTACAGTTCAAACTCTGATCTATCTGCATGAAGCCAATGCCCTGTGAAGTGAAATGGCTGTGGCACTCTTACATTAGGCTACGAATGTGGGGAAATAATAAAGGCATTTTTTAATTGCCAAATTATTCCCTATGTTTTTTGACAAATACCATGGCTAAGATAGCTGGTCCCTTTCCCAAAAGCACTCAACAAATCCCCCTTGCAGCTCTCTAATAAAGTTACCTTGCACCTTTCATCTGGTAAATAAAAATCCTTGGAAAAATGGAAACAATGGGAAAGCAGTTCCATGCATATTCAGATGGTTGTAATTGCTATGGAAACCATCTCTAGTAATAGTCTTTTGCTTCAGAGCATCAGAGGCAAATAATAAACTGACAGGAAAACAAAGTGTAATACTGCCTAAGACTCCAAAGTTCAGAATTCAAGAGAAAATTAAACAACTGCGTAGGAAAAGCTTTCATGTTCTCCCATCTTCCAGGTTCCTTTTGCAGCACATCTCTGTGGATGAGCACTTTGGTATTGATTTCTGCCTGGGCTTCCCAAATTGCTGCTGAAGTAGCCCCTAGGGCTGGCAGAATAGCTACAGTTGTTACAAAAATAAAAGGATACTGTTTCTTTAGCCTAGGAGTAATCCTAATTTTATTGATAGAAATTTTGGGAAACCTGAAAACATGTAACTCCATTCAAGCAATGGCATTTTTTTTCAAGCTCCAAAAAGACTGATAATAGGGTCAAAGAGGGCAATGGGGTCATGAATTCAGAGATCATCAATGATAGCAATTAGCTTTAATGTAAATTAAGGTGGGTAAAATAAGAAGCTACTAATTTTAGACTTAAAAAATCCAATTATTTTAGAATATTGTATGCCTTGCTTTCATTTCTGTATATGAAATATTCTCAATTTATTTGATTGTATTTGTACTACATGAATATGTTAATGGGTAGTTCAGAATATTTTCAACATTTCATCTCCTTTCCTTGCAGCAGCCTATCTGCTGATACAGCAGAGGTTATCTCCCTGCTCTTCCTAATCAACCCCAACACCTACTTCTGAGTTTTATCGTACCAATTTTCAAATTTGTTTGCTGAATAAAATTAGCAAATGCAATATGCATACATCTACTACTCCGAATTATGTTCAAAAGCCATCACATAAGATGCAGAAATAGAGGGGGAAAAAATCAAAATTAAGGTTGTTCAGGATACTGAAGTACAAACATCATGTATGTATCTTTAAAGTTTTAAACCTAGCCTTTTAATTGTGGGAAAAAACCCACCCTGTGGAAATCATTAACAGCTGCTTAAGTCTAGTTCAGAGTTTACTTAAGACGAATTACACTGAACACACTTGCTGTGACTCGTATGGCAATTACACCTAAGGGCGAAACAAAGGGCAGGAGTTGGGAGTTGCAGGGTCTCCTGGTCTGTGCAGAGCCAGTGCAGGATGAAAACTCACCTTTCCCCTACTAATGGTCCCTATCCATCAGACCACAGTCCAAATCAGCTCTTTTATTGCAGTTCATTTTTAACCCTGCAAAAACATGTCATATTTAATTTTTACAATAGCCTCATTGAAAAAGAATAATTAGGTTTTCTTTTATAGGGGTAATATTTTTTAACTTATAAAGAATGTTCTGTATGTAGACTTCTGGAGAAAAATCTATTTCAGCCAATCACAGATCACAGAAAGTGCTCCCCTCAAAACTACATATTCTAAGAACATGAATAAATGCTTCTAATAAATTTCCAGATTATGGAACACAACTTTCTCAATTTCCAATGTATATTTAAACATACAGACAAATATAAATATTTCTAAATCCAAACAACAAACCAAATCAAAGACACAATAAAAAAATCCACAGAGTTGGCAATCTCACCACATTTTCACAGCTGAAAATATGGAATTTTACTTAAATACAAAAGTTTTATGTAAGTTATTTAAATGTTGTTTTTCTTCTCACAGGGAGGCCTCTTCAGCACTTTACATGTAATAAAAATTTATGGCTATGACACAAAAGAACTGTTACTGTCTTCAGACAAGACTGTTGTCATTACCCAAATGGGCAGATTAATGACTTAGTCATGATTTTTGCATTTTTCTCTTCCACAGTAATGAGCAATAACTTGTAAAAATTAAAATTTAAAAACAAGTTAGTTGTCAAAAGCATATTATAAAGACTAATATCAACATTGTTGATCCAAATAACAAGGAGTGAGCCAAATACTAATTCCCCCTCCAGGGATTTGTTCTATCACACTACCAGGCAATTAACCTGACTTTCATTTAGTGTTAATATGATGAAATAAACAGATCTGTTAATGCATTTTTAAAACGCACAAGTAAATGTCTTTCTTGGGAGGTTGATAATGGGCTGTACTGACCATCTCACATCATCTATCAGTTTGAAAGTAACTTATAATTTGTGTGTGGTTACTATTTTATATGGAATGAAACTCCTAAAGTTACTCCAAATGTTTATTACACACATATATAAAATGTAAGTTTTAATGTGTTTAAAATTAAAAGCAAACTTTGATTGTTGGATACAGAATGTGTTCATGCACTCCCCTGAATAACGTTCTCCTAGCCTATTATTCCCAACTTTAAAACTACAAAGTTAATGCTTAGCTAATTCTTAGCCAAATTTTATTTATCCCTGTTCCCATTCAAGTTATTTCCTGTATTTTTATGAATTTTTAAAAATTAATGTAGTATTTTGCAAAGAAAAATTGCACAAAAATAAATTGCAATATTTAGGCCTAAATTCTGGTCTTCTAAGGTAAGAAATGACAGCCCTCTGCTGGCTAATAAATGTGTACCCACAAGGACTTCACACAACCGTTTTACATTAATACTACATTTAGCCAAAGTTAAAATAAATAAAAATATATAGAGTACAAAATAAAATTATAATCCAGGGATGCCTGAAATATTTTATCTGGACCATTAGGAAACATTGTTTCTACTTCCTGTAGGAAATAGCAGGGCAAGGAAATAGCTGGTTCCTAAATTATATGGACAATTCTATAGAATACTGAAGTTCCTCAAAGAAGTAACCATATTGGGCTTCAGTTTTCCATACAGTATTCAAAACTAGCAATAAATGTTAATGGAAATCATTGTGTTACTGTGTAAGGCTTTGTTCTGTTCAATTCAATGACCTGCAGTCTACAAAAATGAAAAGTTGTCCAAACAAAATACTGATTTTTATGGTCTAAAATAAGTTTTAAATGCAAACATCACAGAGCTTCTTAGCAGCCAGATAAAAATGAGAACCAGAGCATGGTATTTGGTACAACGGTTAGCAATATGATCCAACTTGCAAAGAAAAAATGGTTTAGGTACCAGCACGAAATTTCATAAATATGAAATGTGTGAGAAAAATCAAGAATAGTCCCCATCTTTTATCAATTTTTGTCTGTTTTTAAAGACTTGTTTTCTACTTTGCCCTGAGGACCTGTACTGAATTTTAAAATACAAAGACATATATTGTAAATAATTTGCATTTTTCCTACGCTAATTTAAAATTTCCCATAGCATAATTCTGACCGTGTAGCAAATTTACAAAGAATCCTCTGTAAAGTGCCTCTTCATTAGCAGTGCCGACTGGAACAAGTGTGCAGTAAAGGAACACATTGGCAGCTGTACACTTTATTTTCCCTCACTTAGAAAAACACCAAAGCCCAAAGGAACCCCGACTGCAGCTGCCCACATGTGACGGTGTGAAACAAAGAACTGAAAGGGTTTATTTGAATATATTTGACCGTTGATTCAATGCCCTGATAACGGCATTTTACCCAAAGAAGACGATATTGACAGAGATAACTGGAATCAGCACCCAGCGTAAACAGAAGTGATCGGAACGTTTTCCAGAGGTTCCCAGAAAGGAAGGAGCAGGCTGCGCGCTGCCCCTCTGCCCCACAGCCCAGCACACAAAGCTGGCAGCCTTCTCCTTCACTTTCCAGAGGGGGATTTTGATCCAGCAGAACCGGGGCCACCCCTGGGCCTCTGAGCAACCTGGGCTAGAGAGAGGTGTCCCCGCCATGGCAGGGCGTGGAACTGGAAGATATGAAGGTCCTTTCCATCCCAAACCCTTTTGTGATTCCACGATGCTCGACTGAATTGCAGGAAAAGCCTGAGGAGTGTCCTGCATTTCCAGCTGTTTCTGAAAGCAGGTCTGAAGAGTGCCTCACCCCTATGGGCACAAATAGCCTTTCCTGCACGGACCGGGGCGGGCACCAAGGAAACAGCGAGGTGCTGATGCCTCGTGTGAGGAGTGCTCAGCAGAGTTTGGGTTTGATGCTTAAGAAATGTAAGTACCCAGTAAAAAAATAACCGAATCACAGAATATTCTGAGTAGGAAGGACCCACAAGAATCATCGATCCAGCTCCTGGCCCTGCACAGGACACCCCAACAGTCCCACCCTGTGCCTGAGAGGGGTGTCCAAATGCTCCTGGAGATCTGCCAGCCTTGGGGCCGTGACCACTGCCCTGGGGAGCCTGTTCAGTGCCCACTCTATGGATGAAGAAGCTTTTCCTAATATCTAACCCAAACCTCACCCGAGACAACGTTAGGCCATTCCCTCGGGTCATAATAAACACAAAACGATTGGAGAAGACCGGCTACCTCGCATTACCACTCGGCACACACGCCCCGCGCGGGGAGAAGCGGAGGTTCAGCTGGCCGCAGCAGGAGCCCCTGTGTGGGGTCCCGTCCCCGCCCGCTGTTGTTTAACATGGACGGACATTGCCCTGTGGGACCCTCCTGTCCGCGCGCCCCGGGGTCCTCGCGCGCCGGGCGGGAAAGCGCCCGGGTGGAGGACCGCGCGCGCGGACGCGGCAGGGGGCGCTGTCGGGGCCCGCGCGCGTGCGCGGGAGCGGTGCCGTGATGGCGGCGCTGCTGGAGCACGAGAGCCAGATCTTCCTGGAGCTGTTCCACCACGACGGGCTCGCCGTGTGCGCCCGCGGGCTCGGCATCGACCGCCTGCTGCTGCGCTTCCTGCGCCTCTACTGCGAGCCCGCCAGCCTCGTGCTCGTGCTCAACACCAGCCCCGCCGAGGAGGTGAGGGCAACTGCCAGCGCCCGCCCCTTCCCCTCCCGCCTGCGGCGAGCGTGTCCCGGGGGCGGCCGGCGGCTCTGTCGCTGCCCCGGCCGGCGGAGCGGCTTTCCGGGCTGGCGGGAGGGTGTGCGGGCTCCGGTGAGGGCAGCGCGCGGGGCGGGCCGGGCTCCGTGCACAGACCCGGGCACAGAACCACTCAATGGGTCAGGTTGGTAGGGACCACAGTGGCTCATCTGGTCCCACTTCCCTGCTCAGGCAGGGCCGTCCCAGAGCACAGGGCACAGGATTGTGTCCAGATGGTTCTGGAATATCTCCGGTGAGGGAGACTCCACAGCCTCTCAGGACAATCTGTCCCAGTGCTCGGTCACTCACAGTGAAGAAGTTCTTCCTCGTGTTCAGGTGGAACTTCCTGGGCATCAGTTCCTGCCCGATGCCTCCCGTCCCATTGCTGGGCCCCAGGGAGCAGAGCCTGGGCCCTGCTCTGAGCCCTCCCTGCTCACACTGACAGACATTGGTGAGGTTCCCTCTCAGCCATCTCTTCTCGAGGCTGAACAGCCCCAGCTCCCTCGGCCTTTCTCACAAGAGAGAGGCTCCGGTCCCCTCACCCTTTGTCACCCTCTGCTCCAGGAGCTCCATGTCCCTTTTGTCCTGAGGAGCCCAGAACCGGACCCAGCGCTCCAGAAGTGTCTCAGCAGGGCTGAGCAGAGGGGCAGGGTCACCTCCCTGACCTGCTGGCACTGCTCTTCCTAATGCACCCCACGATCCACTTGGCCTTCCTGGCCACAAGGGCACTGCTGGCTCAGGGACGGCTTGTCCACCCCCAGGTCCCGGGGAAGCTGTCAAACCATACACATTCGGGATCATGGCAGTTGAATTTCTACTCTTCTGCAGCAAGATGAAGTCCTAATAACACTAATGAGCTAAAACAAGTATATAACTTATAAATAACCGGTGAGGAGAAACGGGTGAAACATGCTGACAGGTTTGTCCCTACTTGTACAGAAAAAAGTTCTTTTTTCTCTGGAACCAGGCAAATTTCCCACCATCAGGAAGGGGAGGTCTTTTTGTAGCAACCATAGGTGAATAAAGATCACAGCTGTAGTTTGTAAGATTAAGCTTGTTGTATATGTTCTACCTGCTGTAGTCATCTAATGACAGGTGAGGGCACTAAAAGATGATCTCTTCCCAATTCTGTGTCCTTTAGGCAGTATTAAAATTGCATTTTCTCTGAAAATGAGCTGTTGAAATACAAGAAAATGTAAGCTCCTTGAGGTGTCAGTTGCTCATTTTTGTGTAAGTATTGTCTAGCTACTCCTGACTACGTAGATTTTTAAATCACCCAGATGAGTGTGAAACTGAAGAAAGTATATCAAAGAAATAAAAATCATAATAATTCTGATTTCCTTTAGTATGTTATACTATCATGTCTTTATTTGTTTTGGACAGCTCCTCAAAATTACCAGAGTATATGTAATAAAGGTGCTTTTTGCATCCCTTTCCTTAGATACCACAATAATGTCTTGTGTTTTTATTGTATTTGGTTTAGGAGTATTTTATTGATCAGCTGAGGTCAGATGGAGTTGTTCATCTCCCTCGGCGCGTTACCAATGAAATTGCAAATAATACTCGGTATGAATTTTACACACAAGGAGGAGTCATCTTTGCAACAAGTCGGATCCTTGTGGTAGATTTCCTTACTGACAGAATTCCTGCCAATCTCATTACCGGTAAGAGCTTAATGAAATAAAGGTAAGAGTGTTCTGTTTGAAAATATGCAAAGCTGAATTCTAAATGAAGAGTTCTACTAATGGGTATTGAGGTTGAAGAATTATTCCTTTTTTTTGCCCCCACCAAGACTGAGGTAAAAGGAGCAAATATGTACTTCTTTCATATTTTTAATTGGTTTTTTTCTCTAAACTTGTTTGCCTTATTTAATCATACAGTTTAAAAAGGCTTTCAAAGAAGAATAATTGATTACACTTGGTAAAATAGTGTCCTGTGGTGTATTGGACACTAGCCTATTATTAAAACTGATTTTAAATGTTATGCTTTATCAGCCATGCACACTACCTATTTTTTTGCATTAACAAATTACTCCTGATGACTTCTCATCAAAAAATACCTCACTAATTGTGAGGTACACAACACACAATTGTATATTGACACACTTGGACGCTATGCAAATAGTATTACGAAGTAATGCTGTTACTGTGATTGTAAAGATTTTAGGAATAGCTTGCAACCTTTTTTGTTGTTATATAGAAGCTATACATGGAAGATGTGAGAGTTAACCTTTCCTTCTTATGTTCTGTTCCCCTTCTCCCCCAGCCACTCTTGTTTTTATGTTTCTGTCTAAGCTGGAAACCCTGTTACAGCCTGGAGAGCTGAAAAAAGAGATATCTAAGAGCCAGGGATATAAGAATATTTTACTGTTACCTAAGTGTTAACATCTTAGTCATTAACCATATCTGAATATTGTATGCTTAGAAGAATGTGAGTTTCTGCGTCAGAACCTGTACCTCCTTCCTTTTAGTCCAGCTATGACAAGTTCCACTCTAAAACATTTTGAACAGTTTTATGCTGGAGTCAAAGAACACCAGATTTGTCCATTTTGGTATTTCTAAATTCAAAAGAAGTGAATAGGTTTTCCGGGCAACCTGTGATAATTTCTCTTCTTCCCCCAACTCCTCCCTCTCTACCTTTCTACCCTACCAAAGAAGAAAATTTAAAAAAAAAAAAGAAGATGAAAAGAAGAAATACACTAAAGTTTTAAAACCGGTGCTGTCCTATAGTGCCACAGAGCTGTGACAGGTTTTGCATTGCCACCAGAGGTCGGTGTCAGAGCAGCTGCAATCGACCGGTGGCTTCATTCCCAGCCTCCCAACACCTGGGTCCGTGTGCCTTGTCTGTGTGTGAGATTGTACAACAAAACCAGCAAAATCTTGTAGTAGTGTTTCATGAGAAGATAACAGCAAAAGCCTTTCTAGGTGGTAAAAATGTCTTTTGTAAAATCAGTGTGAATTAACAACTGATGAACTCATAAATCCAGCTAAATGAAGATAAGAAATTATCACTGCAGTAAAGCAGAATTATTCCTGGTGGTTTTAAATGAGTAGAAATGATGTACTTGACAGCACAGTGAAACTGTTGCAAGTTGGTGTAATAAGAAGTGGCAAGTTGTTTCTACCAAGGCTTACAGAGCAGGTGTGAACTCACTTCATAAGCAGATATATATTGACTAAAAGCAGGGAAGTATTACAATAAACACAGTTTTACTGACCTCTTACAGATTGTGTTTCCTGTCATGTCCATCTGCAGTCACATCTTGATAAACTGGAAGTTGTTCAGAGATGACTATAATCGTTGTTATGTACTGAAAAATTTGCTTCATAGGACAGGTCTAACAATATCTAGGTAGAAAAATACCTTATAGTGGATTATTTCATGACTTAATCATGAATGGCAAGCAGTTATATGGAAGTCTTTTTTTCTGAATGCTTTTTCATTTAGCGAGCAAAGGCATGTTAAAATCAATGGCTGGGTGCTGAGTTGAAGAGGCCTGTTACAGAAATTAAATGCTCTGTAAGTTTGTCAGCTTATGTAGGCGCAAGGTGAAACCTGTGATGTTTGATGTCCTTTGCTTCCATTTTAGAAAGGCATTTGTGATTCCACTGGAAGCTGTGAACAGGTACCACATAGGCCTCACTTCAGTAGGAGGAGAGGGAAAATAGTGTGATGTGCTGTTTAACATGATTAAGGATGAGGAAAACGCAAGCCTTGGTTTAGCAGGTCTTGACTGAGTGAACTGTGAACTCCAGAAGTGTTTGCTTCAAACACGTAATTAAATTAAACTGTTGCATTTCTCTTTATTAATATGTGCTTGACAGATCTTTTATTCCTACTACACCCATAGCCATGAAGAAAACTGCTCGCGTACTCATACATTTGATAATACTTGCTGTCCTTAAGTGTGAATATGACTGTCAGATGGGAGAGAAAAGCAAAATAAATGTTTTCAGAAGCTTTTTGATTATGTAAACACTTGAGCTGTTACCAATGAAAGTTACTTGACAAGTCTGTAAATTCAGAATTTCTCTTAACAAAAGAATTCAACTATCACAGCCTCAAACATATCAGACTTTCTTTGTTGTAACAGTGTGTTATGTCATGCATTTGCTTTTCCTGCTTTTAAAAGGCTCAACTTCAAGTTATGCCTCAGAAATAAAGAATTTTCTGAGCTGGTAAGTCCTGCCACTCATGCACAAGCTTTTTTTTTTTTTTTTTTTTGTTAAAGGTGCATTATTAACTCAGTTCTGTTATTTGGCAATTCCATGGTACTGAAACGGAGGAATCAGTTGTTTCAACCGCAGAAAGTTTGTTCAACCCTCATTTTAGAAGACTTAAATTCCTGTAATTAAAAGAACAGTAGAAGAATAAGACAGTTGTGAGGAAAAATCTGCACAAACCTGGACCTTTCTGTAATTTTTTTTAACTTGCCTTTTTTTTTTCCTTTTGCCAGGCATTTTGGTGTACAAAGCACACAGAATCATTGAGTCCTGTCAGGAAGCATTTATCTTGCGACTTTATCGCCAGAAAAACAAGCAAGGCTTCATTAAAGCTTTTACAGATAATGCAGTTGCATTTAACACTGGCTTTTGTCATGTGGAAAGAGTGATGAAAAATCTTTTTGTTGGGAAGCTTTATCTGTGGCCAAGGTGAGGCACTTGTTTACTTCACTGGAGAGTTAAACTTAGAGGAAGAATGAAGAATTTTACAGTGGGTTCCTAAGAAAACAAGGTCTATGCAGTCACACTGCTCATCTGTGTTCCCTCCTGTATTCCCAAACAAAAGTTTTTCAGTTTTTGACAGAAGTGGTCTTGAATATGCTAAATTTCTGAGACTGTTTGAAAATAGGCTCAAATTAACTCTGTTAAGGAGATGAACCTTATGGTAGAGCTGTCCTTTTAGTCAACAGAAATCACAGCAAAAAGTGACATTCTTAATAGTTTGAGAAAAGTTTCTCTTACTAAGCGAGAGTATTTAAGCCATGAATTGAGAGGAAAACAGTCTCTCAGTTCTGCCATTCATGGAGGTGTTTGTTTCCAGCTGTGATGAAACTCCATGCATCTCTTTCTACATGTCAGATTTTTTTGATCTTCTAATACATGTATGTTGTGTATGAAGAATATTTCTTGATGACTGTTAAAAAACAAATTGCCAAGATGTGGCATGCACTGAGTCTTCAGGAGCAGATCCACAAATGGAACTGGACACTCTTTGATGAGCCAGTCAGTGCTCTTGCACTGAGCAGGAGCTCTGCCCATTTGTTCCTTTAGTCCAGGCTGGAATGTGTTTCACTCCATCTTAATGAACTGTTCCTCTGCGTTGGAAATTCCTTAACAGTCTGTCTTTCAGTATCCCGGGGAAGTAGAAGTGGGCATACCTAGGGTAGGAAAGGTTGAGTAGAAGCTCTCTAGACTTCCTTCCTTGACTTCCATGAAAAGACCTGAGGCTGCAGCATGCAGTAAGGGAAGTGTCCATGGAGTTCCAGAGGTCAGCAGCCATCAGGTTGCCTGGGCCTCGTCCTGTCAGGAACGATCAGCTGGCATCTCTGGACCTGTGCAGCCAGAGTGGCTCCAAGGACAGGGTTCCAAAAAGGACCTGCTGGTTATCATTGCAAGCTGGGAACGTCACAGGATCTGCTGGTGCCACCATGTGATTTCAGAGAATTCATGAACCCCTTCTAGTTTCTCCCTTACAAGATTTTTTGGGCTTATTTTAATATTTGCTGTATGTGATGATGATGCAGAATCCAGTGCAGTAATTTTCCATGGATCATTCACCAGCACTATAGGCTCACATGACTAGAATGACTACAGTCATAATTGTGGAACAGATGGTTTTCTGAGGCTGTTTGTAAGATTGCAGTCTTCACATCAGTAGAAACTTATTTTGGAATTAACTTACTTGCTAACATTTAAAACAATTGTAATTGTAGTTTATGCAAACTTTTGAGTAATTCTAAGTCAAAACTATCCAAGTAAATCTTAAGAAGCTGTTTTTCTCTTAGATTTCATATAGCAGTGCACTCATTTTTAGAGAAGCATAAACCTGAAGTGGTGGAAATACACGTGGCAATGACCCCTGCTATGCTTGCTATCCAGACTGCAATCCTGGACATTCTGAACGCATGTCTGAGGGAACTCAAACGTTATAATCCAGCTCTTGAAGTAGAAGATCTATCCTTAGAGAATGCTATTGCTAAACCTTTTGACAAGGTAACCATTTTGATTGTTCTGCAGTGTCTAAATAACAGGATGTAGATCTCTAAAGTGCCTGCCATGCAAACAGAAATGTTACTTGCAAAATAAATAACCAGCAGCAGCTGAGTGTTCTCCCATGACATGTTTATTACTGGTACAAGGGGATGCAATGGTGATGTGGCAGTTGCCAGTAGGGTTTTTGATGTATTGATATTGTTGTTCTTCCTTCATTTCCAAAGTCCCAACAGTAAAAACATCCCAATTCATGGTTATAATGATAATTGTTGCTGCTTTTATTAAAAAGACAGCTGCAACTTCAGCTCAGAATACTTTGGAGATACATATCAGTTATTGCCACACACATACTCCCCTTTTCCTTTTGAATTTCTTGCTTGTGTTTTTTGTTTTCTCTCATAGGGGAAGCACTGTATATAATAGACAATATGCACATGCATGCATCTACTGTATCTTTAATCATTATATATGTCAGTAACTGTGTGGTCTTTGTTATTTTTGGCAGATCTGCAATGTTTGGCACACATGCTTTCTTTAGGGTGAAATCAATTGTCATAGTGCAACACAGTTATTGGTTAACTGTGATTTAATCTGGATGGAAGGCCTTCTGTACTTTAAATATTTGAAGATTTTTTCTTGAGCTCTATAAGTTGTACATCTTCATGGTACCCGTCTTATTTTGGAAACTAAATGACATTATAATGGTTTTTGCTGTACCTAAATAAAGGACACTGGATACTAAATACAACAGGCCAGTACCAGTAAAATAAGGGTGGTTTTTAAAATTTTACCAGTATTTTATTATAAGATAAAAAGGAAAAAAATTACTGAAAGCATTAAATTATATACACCTGCTAATTGCTGAAATGTTTTTCATAAAGACATCTATATTATGTTAGCTTCACTAAAATATGGTAACTTATATCAAAACAAATATCTCACCAGTACATCTTTATTTTGGCATCTGTAATAACTTTGGGAAACCAGCAGCATCCCCTGTAAAGTAAGAGAAAAAGTGCGTTTTCAGCTTGGTTAGAAGCTATAATACAATACTGTATGTTTGACACTCCAAACTTTCCAATTTCTATTTCCAGACAATACGCCACTATTTAGATCCCCTCTGGCATCAGCTTGGAGCTAAGACAAAGTCTTTGGTCCAGGATTTGAAGATCCTTCGTACTTTGCTACTGTATCTAACCCAGTATGATTGTGTCACTTTCCTTAATCTCCTGGAGTCACTGAAAGCAAGTGAAAAAGCTTTTGGTGAGAATTCAGGTAAATACAGAATAACCACACAAGTTAATGCATGAAACAGTGCAATGTTGATGTTTTTAATTAACATTCCCAAACATATGAAGGTATCTAATTAGGTTTTACATAACCAGCCATAAGGACGTAGGTTTTTATTGACAGATAATTCTTTCATCTTCCCACTTAACTGCTGTTACTTAACAGTGTGAGATTTGCATCACATTTCTATCTTTTATTAAGCTGGTAATTACACAGCAAGCAGGTAGGGCAGGTATTCCAGCTTAGAGATTTGGGGCTTTTACTGCAAAGGGTTGAAACACATACACATCGCAGATGTCAAACTACTACTGCTTCCTTCTCATTTCGTCTCCAGGCTGGCTGTTCCTTGACTCCAGTACTTCAATGTTCGTGAATGCTCGAGCTCGAGTTTATCGCGTTGCAGATGAGAAACTGAATCAGAAAGGCAAATGCTCTGAAAAACGTGATGTAAAAAAGGAAAATGGTACTCATCATTCCTAATTTTAAGTTTGAGTGTCACACAATTCCAAGTGCTTTGTGTATTATTACTTGTGCTCTGGTTCCCTGCATGAACTTCCACAGCTCAGGATCTCAGTCTGTTAGCTGGGATAAATTGAGGCATGATCTTAGTTCCAAAAGCATATAATAAACAACATGAAAGAGTCACGAAGAAGTAGGGGATTCTCCTAAGCTTGCTCAGCTGATCACTGGGAGAGCTTTTGTGGAATTTTTCTTGCATTACATTGGTGTTTAACTTCATCTTTATTATCTTATGTAAAAGAGTAGGAGGCTGTGGTTACTTTTATTAAAAAATATATTCAAGAGTTTCAGAATTGAAGAATGAGTGAATATTTCAGCTTTTTGCTTCACAAAAGCACTTATCTCCATTTTTAAATTTAAGAGTGTTCTCCATCTCATTAGCATAACAAGTTGCGTGTGTAGGCTGTTGAATATCATATTTGCCAACAGGCATCACACTATTGACATCTAACCACTGATTTAAAGTCTGAAGGATATTTTGGCTGCAAGAGCTGCTATGTTCAATCTTACTTTGTTTCAGAACTGAAAAGGGAATTGGTTCTAGAAAGTAACCCAAAATGGGAAGCTTTGAGAGAAGTACTGAAAGAGATTGAAAATGAGAATAACAGCAGTGACAACCTTGGTGGTCCAGGTGAGAGAATACTAAATGATGTAAGTTTTCACAGTACTTCTACTGGTTTGTACTTCTACTTGACCTTGGAGAGAAGAAACTAATTCTTTTCTGTAGTTTTATCAAAGAGCTAGTTTAAATTTAGTAATTTGTGGCCTTAAAATGAGGGACTTAAGTACATTATGTACATAAACTAGGTAAAATTAGATAGTTTTATATAAACTCTTATTAGGTCTTGCTCTAAAAGAGAAATGCTGTTCGTTCCTGCAATGCAATACTTTTTAAGAAAGAACCTGCATTATTTTGAAAAAATATTTTATGTTACATTTCAGTATTGTACTGATACCTTAGTTCCAAGCCGAATACAACTGATGTGGAAATTTATAATAATCAAGGTACCATTCATTCATTTCTTAAGTTTGGGTTCAAAACAAAAATAGGGGTTCTGTCTTACACCCTTTCTAACTTGCACATTCTTCTCATGCACCTGAAAATTTGCTTCTCATGAGTTGCATATAAATGAGGTAGAGATTAGGAGGCAGGGAAGAGAGTCTTAACTGCTTTGCTGCCTTTCCTATTTTAGGGCTTTTCATTCCTTTAAAATTTAGCAGGTTTTATTTTAGGAAATAGTAAGGGTAAAAAAGTGCTCTTTTCTCCCACCCACAGTGTTCTGACTCTGGTTAAGAACTGGCTCTCTCACCTAGTGTTGTAGGAGTTTATCTGAGTCAGCTTGTGGAGAATTGTTATTCACAAATGTCAGTAATACTGTGTGAAACATGTTCTGTAGACTCTCTAACACAGCTGACAAATTAGAATGGTCTAAATTAAGTTCTCTCTTATTCCACATCTTAAAAATAAGTAGTCGTTCGAGTATGTTTCAACACACGCTGTATCTGCCTCGTTTCCAATGGTCAGAAGGAAAACTTCACAAATTTAGATATTGTAAGAATAAGGAATGCTGAATTTCCATTATTCTTCTCTGATTTTATTTGGTACAAAATGCCATGCAATTTAGATTCTCTTGAAGTCCAGAGCAACTGTGGCAGCCGAATTTCAAGGCATTTGGCAGGCATAGTGCTTGGATCAGTGCAACCCGTTGGCTCGGGAGGTGCTTGTAGCTGGATAAGAAGCACAGCATTACAGGCTGTAAACATGGTATTGTTTCTTGACTGCAGGGCAAGTGCTCATTTGTGCCAGCGATGACCGGGCCTGTGCACAGCTCAGGGAGTATATTATTGCTGGAGCAGAAGCTTTTTTAACAAGACTGTATAACAAAACCTTCGGAAAGGATGAGAAAGATGGAGAAGTGTGGATTAAGGACAGAAAAGCCATCAAGTCCAAAGGAAATGCCAAACCAGACACAGGGCCTCAAGCCAAGAAAGCTAAACTCACAGCTTCTTCAAAACAAAATAAACACAAGAAGCAGCAAGACCGGACTATAATTGAAATGATAGGGAAAACTGAGGAGGAAAAGAGAGAGGAGGTTGAGGTGGAAGACAACCAAGAATTAAGTGGTAGCCAAGAAGGCAACACTGAAGAGACCATTCCTGAAGATTTCGATGTGAACTTGCCCTCAGATTGTTACTATGGGATTTTCAAGGACCCACTGACGATTATCCACCCGCTGCAGGGGTGTGGGGATCCCTACGCGCTCACTCGGGTGCTGCACGAAGTAGAACCCAGATATGTTGTGTTATATGATGCAGAACTCACTTTTGTTCGGCAGCTGGAAATCTACAAGGCAAGCAGGCCTGGGAAGCCTTTGAGGCAAGTTGATTTGGCCAGGGTAATTCTAGTCTGAAAAAAAAAATTAAAAGTGCACTGCCAGCAGTCAATGCAGAACATGCTGCTGTTCATTTTCATTAGCTACCTTTTAGTTCCTGTTTAGCCCTTAAGTTTAAGCAAAAGCATAATATCTGGTGTAACCAAAAGATAATTTTTACTTTCCAGCAGGTATTCAGTCCCTTAACAGCAGAAGCATATCTGTTAAAAAAAAACAATTCCAAGCCCTATGCTTTGATGATTTTAGTGGCAGTAAATCATTTTGAGGTGGTGTAGTCTCATTTTAAACCCTCTCTGAAGACAGGATTTTTAAACAAAAGGATTTCATTTTGGGTTTAATTCATTTTCACATTCCTGATGTTCATCATGCTGAAGACCAGTAATTCAGAAACAGTAACAGAAAAGCAAGTAAAGGAAAACACAATAAAGAAAGCGAGTATTTGCAGTTATAGCATTTGCTGACAGAAGGATCACCACATTGGGTAGATGTATTTGATATGCCTGGAAATTGCAAAACTCAGTTTTATGAATAAATGTCACATACTAATTAAAAATATAGAAAACTTAAAATTTAATATACTATTAAATAATTTGTCAGGCACTTACTGCTACTAATCTTAAAAAGTTTTGTGACCTCTTTTTTTTTTCTCTTTTATACCTACAGAGTTTATTTCCTCATATATGGGGGCTCTACGGAAGAGCAGCGCTACCTCACAACTCTGAGGAAAGAGAAGGAGGCCTTCGAGAAACTTATTCGGTAACACAATTAGTTTAACTGCCTTTATATTTAGTGTTTCATGTAATTCCCCAATATGTTTACATTTTAAATAGAGTGAAGTTCTTAACTGTGTGAAGGCTTTAAATAAACTTTTAATTCAATTCTTTTTCGGATGTAAAGAGTACTTTCCTATTGAGAATCACCAGAAAGTCAAAACCTTCCTTTTCAAAGCACCTGGTGTTTTGTATAATAATTTTAGCAGGATTTAATATTAACTTAAAGGCTAAACAACACCACTTGGATTTTTTCTTAATTGTCTATGAAGTTCAGTTGTGTAATTGTGTTTTTGCAGGTAACATTTCTTGTAAGATAATTTCTGAAGCTTTTATAACCTAAGTCAATGGAGGAAACAAAACAATTTCTATTTCCTTAGACTGTATAAGACAGTATTTTTACTGACAGTGCCTTCTCAGGGGGTTACAGTGCTGTTACTAGTCATTAGTTCCTTCGTAAAAGGAAAAACCTAGTAAAACTCTGTAAATTGCATTTCTGATTGGATTTGCATTTAGTATTAAACTATATATAATTTTACATCTGGATGGGTACTAAAGTATTTCAGTCTCCTTTACGCCTACCTTTGCAGTTTTTAGTGTGTGTTTGTTTGTGGTTCCTTAGAGAGAAGGCCAGCATGGTTGTTCCTGAAGAAAGAGAAGGAAGAGATGAAACAAACTTAGACCTCCTCAGAGACGCTAGACCTGCCTCTGTCTCTGCTGACACACGCAAAGCAGGTGAGCAGGTCCTAGGTCAGGCTTCCAGCCCAGAGTTTTCCAACAGTCTCAGAACTATTGCACTTTAAATCCCCCTCAAAGCACCTGGGGCACAGACACGTAGTACATTGGCTCTGCAGTCTTCATGCTAAAGAAAGGTTATTTCCCAGTGACGAGGAACTGTGGTTTCCTTTGAAAATACAGCTTATTGAAGTATTTGACCATTAAGACAGATACCATTTGGATTGTTTCTAGGCAGATTGTTGGTTATGAGACTGTCTAGTGCTGCTTGTAGGAAGAGAAATTAAAACATAGAAACTGAGGTCTACAGATGGTCAAAGGCAGTGTTGTCCTTGAGCTAGTGAATGTTGGGGACTTCTTTTCATCTTGGCAAAACACACTGCCTGGGTAAACACCTGCACATTGTGGGTTTGATCACTTTCTGTGCACTAAAGCATCCTTTTTCTTTTGTTACAATTCTCACCACATTTTTGTTCTTTTCCTCTGACATGTATACTGTGCCTCTGCCTGTTTTTCTTTGCTGTCATTTCTGTAATCCTGCTTTCCTTTGCCATATGCTCTCTAATCTTTGCTATTCCGTCTTTTGTGGCCTTGGTGCTGCAGTGTCTTTATGTGTCCTTCTGCAGATCTGTAGAGGCCAATTCCTTCAATAAAGTACTGTGTTTCTGTGGGAAACAACTGCAAATAAAAAGGATGAGCTTCATTATCTTGTTTTGCAGGCAGCCTTTTAAAGATTTCCCTGATTCATTTAAATAATTTTCATTTACGGCTTAATGTATTTCATTGTCACCTATACAAAGCTTACAGCAAGTAGCATGGTAGCTCTATTAAGCTGCAGAACATGCCCCATAAACTACAGTATATAATTAGGCAAGTCATTTTTCTCTATAACAGTTAAAAATTATATGAAGTCTGGATTTATTGTACTGCTGAATTTGAGGTATAACTTAAGAGGAGAAGTCCATCCATTGCAGAAGCCTTGGCAGCACACAGGAAAACAACTGGAGTGGGAGGTGCCAAGTGTGGGGATAACTGTGTTTATTTTGCTCTTTAGGTGGACAGGAACAGAAGGGTATTCAGCAAACCATAATCGTGGATATGCGGGAATTCCGTAGTGAGCTTCCATCACTGATCCATCGCCGTGGGATCGACATTGAGCCTGTGACTTTGGAAGTTGGGGATTATATTCTAACTCCTGACATCTGTGTGGAGCGGAAGAGTATCAGCGATCTGATTGGTTCCTTGAACAACGGCAGGCTGTACGCACAGTGCGTTTCCATGTGCCGCTACTACAAGCGGCCAGTTCTCCTCATTGAATTTGATCCTAACAAATCCTTCTCCTTGATCCCACGAGGCTCTTTACAGCCAGAAATTTCCAGCAATGATATTACTTCTAAACTAACCCTTCTTACACTGCACTTCCCAAAGTTACGAATCCTGTGGTGTCCCTCTCCCCACGCTACTGCTGAACTGTTTGAAGACTTGAAACAAAACCATCCCCAACCCGACGCAGAAACAGCGATGGCTGTCACCGCAGATTCCGAAATTCTCCCCGAGTCAGACAAGTACAACCCTGGGCCTCAGGACTTCCTGTTAAAAATGCCAGGGGTTAATGCAAAAAACTGCCGTGCCTTAATGACCCACGTTAAAAGCATTGCAGAGCTTGTGACACTGTCCAAGGATGAGCTCTCCAAGATTCTGGGTAATGCTGCCAATGCCACACAACTCTTTGACTTTATTCACCTGACCTATGCAGAGGCACTAGCGAAAGGAAAAAGCAAAAGATGACTCATGAGATTGTTCAATACAGAGCACAGATAAGCTTTTCTGGCACAGTATTTTGGCAAATACATGAAATATTTTAATAAATGCCCTCTCTAAGATAACCAGCTGTTTCTTGCTAATGCTGTTCCATCAGTTTTAACATGTGAGTTAATAATTACTGAAGGCAAGTTTCAAGAGGAAAAAATATTTTTAATAGAGAAATTTGAATTATTTTTATTCTTTTTAAAGCACTTTAACCAATTCTATAATACCACTGAATTAACTAAATGAAGTTTTTCACCAAGACCATAAGAATTAAGTGCTAAGACTAACTGATAAAGGTGTTTTCTTGTGAAAGTTATGATGTCTTGTTCAAGCTAAAAACGTGCTGTGTTTTGATTAGTGTGTGTGACCTGCTGCATGATACAACACTGCTTTTGCCATTTTTAATGTCTCACGCTCTGGCAACTGCCAGTTTTCGATTGACAGTGATGGAGCTATTTGAAACACATCGTGGTCTTTGCTCAGGAGTTTGTTCACAATACACTTGGACTGAATCTTGAGTTTTAGAACATGACCATAAGCCTTTGTCACAGTAAAATACATTCTTATGCTATGCTCTACATTATGCTTGCTTACCTTACTACCCATTATACTTTTTGCCATTCCAAAGCCAGCACAGCTCTGTGTTGCTAGATTTTGCAAAGTGGTTTCCTTTGGTCTGACTGGATAGAGATTCTGTGGTGCCACAGTACAACTTAATTTTGAGTGTGCCTTACTTATACTTTTAAGAGACTTTGTTTTTTTACTCAGTTTTGATAGCTCTTTCACATCTTTCACTGGAAAGTGAAAAATCTGGGTATACCATTGGCGCTGTTCCTTTATACCAAAGAATTATTTCCTCTTGTAAAATGCAGTAGTTTTCTAAGCAAGGTTTTCCAAAAGTGTTGAAAGTTCTTCCAGTATTGGCTTCTTTTGTGTCCTATTGCACTTGCATTTTTATGTCTCAAATTGACTGTCTGTCAATAAACTCAGTAAAGCCATTGTCACATAGAAGATAATATTTGTAGCATTTTGTGTAGCATAAAAGAGGGAAAAGTTTGTGAATGTGTGTATTGTTAAATTATATATTCTACACTGAACTTTGGTACAACTGTGTAACAAACTGCCATTGCCAGAAGGGTTGGTCCAGTGTCATTCCATGCTAATGTATTTACTTTTGCTATTTGCAAAACCTTTATCTGTGACTTGCACAAGTATTTATACAACTCTAATGGGAACAACAGATCAAAAGTATCTCCTTCATGAAAGGAGAAAATATTTTTTGTGTTCAGGTTTGGTAAAAACTGTACTGTGAACTTTCAGGTATAATGTTTATCGTGCATTTTAAGTGTGAATTATGAATTGTTAACTTTATTCTATGGCTGAGCTGTGACAGATTTCCAAGGGAACATTTTTCTGCAGATGCAAATTTTAGTATTAAATACACCCATAATGAAATTAAAATTTGTTATTTATCTTGTTTTTCATTTGGCTGTATTGATAGAAGAACATTTTTCTTTTTAGTGTGTGGTTTACAATCCAGATTGTAGGGTTTCTATTGCCTTAGATTCTAATTTATGTAATATGAAAAGAAGTTTTTCCATGAGACTTTTGCTTATTCAAACTAATGTTGGCAGATATGCTCAGGGTTGAGAATGCCTGTAAAGTGGTGCTAAGAGAACTGAAAATCAGAGTAAGACCATAACTGCCCTGAATGCATGGCCTGTAGAGCCTGATTCAGAAAAGGGGAGCTGACCAGCCTTTGAGAACAAACATTGTTTGTGCAGTTGCATCATTAGGGTGCTCTATGAACTGTGGGTCTGGGGTTTTTCACAGATGCTGCCTCAGCTCTGTCAATGAGGTTTGGGGTTTTTTCATTGATGTGTATGGGGTGAAAATGAAGAGTATAGTAAGAAGTGATAAAGTTGTAGCTCTGTATTGTATGCTAGATCAAAGTTACGTAATGCAATTAAACAATTATTTGCTGAATATTTTGATGAAATTGCCTTTTGCTTATATGTGTGGAATTTTTGTAAAGCATTTCCTTTTCCTTTCTCTATGCAGGATTTGCTTTTTTCTCTAAAACAGCCACAAGTAACATTGTTGCATGTCATTATTGCTCCTGTACTTTGGCATTTCACTGTATTAGGTTCGATTGCCAGTTGGAGCTGTGTCCTCCTGGGACAGGAAGTATGGATTGTGCTCCCAGGTGGAAGAGGTCCTGTGTCCTGAAACCACTTCTCCCTGAAATAACCGAGCCAAAGGCTCTTCCTGGATGCAGTCACAACACAAGGTTGGGTGGACAATGAAAATCCTGGCTTCGGGGTGTTCTTTAGCTCTCTTTCATCAACAGTCATGGAATTCGTACATCGTGTCATTGCTGATGTTTTAAATTCATGCTTTTTTATTTAAAAAAGTAAACACAAACACCCCCTGCTTTCACTTTGGTAGTGTCTCAGCTTCTTCCTTATCCCCAAACCAAGACTTCATGTTCCCAGGTCGCTCAGTAGGTGAAGCCCCGCTGTGTGGGGTTCATGTGCTATAGAGGAGTTGCCAGGCTGCTCCTTTCTGCAGCTTCTCCTGGGCTTTGATCACACGAGAGTTCTTCTAGAATAACCACACAACCTCTTAAAAGCAAATGCAGCTTATATTAGCAAATATATTTAGCACAGGATAGATGAAGCTGTAGTCCCTGTGTTTAAGTTACCGGGATACTTTTCCTGCTCATGGGGACACTTGCAGTTCCGAGCTACAGCTGCAAAAGGAGGCTTTGCTGGCAGTATTGTCACTGTGCAGTCCCTAACCAAAGCAAACTTTACCTGCAAAATTACTTCTTCTGCATGAGTACGTAAAGTAGGGCTTTTCTGGTAGCAGTTAGATTGATTGCTTTCAAAACTTAAATGTAAGCTAGTTGACCAGAAATCTACACAGTTTATAAAATATGTAGCTATGCTGTTAAAAACAGTGACTCTTTTGGGAAGTGGAAAAGTTTAAGTGTGAGGATTGTGATTTCTCATTTGCAGAGTGATAGTACAACCACAAATAAATAACTTCATTTTTAAGAATTAAAATATTTGTCTCTAAAGCTTCCTGAGTCCAACTGCAGAATAGAATCCAAAAACAAACATCTGCCAAAAAATAATTATTAAATGGATACATTACTTATATGCCAAACAGCATTAAGAAATGTAACTGAGGGTCATCAAAGAAACTTGTCCTGTTTCCAGTATTTCAGGCTCCATGAGCTGAGTTTACAATCCTTTCATAAGGACCATTTTAGGATAAAGTTCTCCTTAGCCCTTACTCAAAGATAACCTAAATTAAATTAATAGTCATTTGATCTGTTTTGTATGTGATTTTAAGAAATGCAAGTAGGGTCAGAAACCAAAAAGTTCAGAAACCATTGCTCCAGCATTTTGTAATACTTTGTCATTATAACTTATTTCATATGTTCACTCTTCATGTAATAGCAAGAATTTTGGATATTTGCAGAATTAAACTAAGAATAAACCCTTTTATGTTCTTCATATGAAGTCTTTAATGTCTTGTTAACTGTTAGGTACCTTCTTGCATTGAAAATACACTTATCAATAGTATTTGCACTTTCTTAATTTGCATGTTTTGATAAGGTTGTACAAGGAAACATTCAAGTGTTTTAAAGTTTCAGTGCCATTTTTTATTTTGAGTACAAAATTTTAGGAGCTCATCTCCCAGACTTTTCAATACAAATAGGCTGGCCATTTTTTCACTTGAGTTTTGATCTGTATTTTGAAAGCTTCTCCTCAATAAATTAAAAGAAAGAAATATCCTCAGTCACAGTCTTGAAAAGAGGGAAGAACTGTTCAGTAGCTTGGCTAGCCAATACTTAGCTTAGAGGTGAATTCTTACTGAAGTTAGTGAGGGTAACCAGGGCTGCTACACTGCTATGGTGATTTGTTGTCTAAACAGAAGATGTTGCTGCAATATATCAAAATGGGCCTGTGTATATACTAATTTTAGTGTCTTTTTTTTAAAACATGGCAAAATTACCTTAATCCACAACTGCTATAAAGCAGTCTTCCTAGGAATATTAAATCAGGGCTAAACAGATACCATTTTCTCAGCTTGCATTTTACCCTAGTTCTGGCTCTGAGAGCTTCCCTCTATAAATAAAAGCATAGTTTTCATTTCTAGGGTCCTCTGTTCTCGGTGTTACTTTTTTTTTCTTCCATCTTGATCATCTTCTATCAAAGAGCAGGAGCCCAGAGTTGTTAAACAGCCGGCATTGTTTCCAAGCTGGCATTATTAGTCAGCAATCTTGTTCTTGAACTCTCAGCTTCTTCCTCAGCTCTCAGAATGGCACTTAGACGATTCTCATTTTTATTCTTTTTTTGTTTGTGAAAACACAGCGGCTATGTGGCAAAGGTTTTTGGAACTGACTTGCCTTTTTTACTGTAACCTTTCTCAGGTAAGTTCAGATCACAGTCAATAGTCAAAGTAAAACCACACATAAGTCTTCTGTTTATGAGATGCTAAGGTTTACCATGAGCTAGGTCCAAAGAAAACTAAATACAGTTTCAGAAACTATTAAGGTGGGACTACTGATTAAAGGATTTTAGCCAGGAGCCAGAGAGTAAGTTTATAACTTTGAGGGTAGAATTTTCAGAATCACTACTAAATCGACCACATATGTACAATAAATTTATTAAGGGTTTTATTTTAAAATCACCATTTATATCTTTAGCTTCACTTTGATAAATAGTTCAATGAATTCAAATTTCATCCACCTGAACTCAGAAAACTTAGAATTTTACATCATTGAATTAGCAAGAAGATAAACAAATTCCCACCTGTAAATCCAGTGCAATAGCTCTGGTTTCTCTCTCCTTAGTGGCTATTACCTGTTGTCCACAGAAATATGCTAACCTTCAAATTTCAAGCACATACAAAACCATCTCCGAAGTGATTCAAAGCTCAGGAGTTTTCCCAGTGAAATTGGCACATGAAGCCTAAACTTGACAAGGCTGCATTTCAGCTCCCATAAAAATAGGCAGCATAGTTCTAATTTGAGCTCTTTGCATAGAGCCCTGCAGTTCCAGGAGGATGCACAGCGGGACACGTGCATTATCCCTCCTCTGAACATCCTCCTGGGTGAATGGAATGTCCCAGCAATGTCCCAGCTGTGCAGCTATGTGGTGGAGATCTGTGTGTCCTATACTCATAGCATCATTTAGCACTGAGTTAAGTAACATCTTACAGTTTCTTCATCACTTTTTTCTTGTGAAAATGTAAATTCTTGTGAATTTACATTATTCTCAGATTCTCTATTCATCTTTTATCTTTCTTCTATTTTTCCTCTGGAATTTTCTCATTTATTTCTTTTTCATATCTCTTATCCTAATCATGACTGTCTGTATTCTTGTCCTTTTGTTTCCCTTCAAGAATGCTGCTTAAATATTGTTGCAATTTGCGATGTCTGTTGAGCACAAATAACACTAAATTCTTTGCAAGACTGGCTGCACTGGAGCCTTGTCCAGGCTTAATATCCAGGGACTTACATAAAAAAAGTATTGTACTTACTTTTCATGTTGGTCCCAGACTGGAGGCGTGGCACACTTGGAAAGCTGACACTCAGAGAAAAGAGCAGCAGGTTGGCAGTTCTTGCAACATTTAATTCTCAGTTTTGTCTTAGATTCCTTTTTAAACAGATTAAAAGCAGCCCAAATAGCAGACACAATAAAATCATAATCAGTTGATTTTATAAATTTTTCCCACCCTGGAAAAATTTCAAAGTATTTTTTACATGTCACAAAATTCTTGGAATCTTACGCATAGATAGCAGAAGTTGCAAACTTTCTTGTGGCATTTATATCTCACGACCATTTTTACATATTGCAGTACTACAACTGGCAAGTTCTCAGATCCTGCAAAAACTCTTATTCCATGCTTAAGCATTTACATTACAATGTGGGAGATCTGCAACAGCAAAAATATTAACTCCATGTCTCCTACTTTTGTCTAATTTTTCTTTATTGAAATCCTCCTCTCTAACTCTTCCCATTGTCAAAATACGCTTTGTTTCTGCTTCATCCTAAATCTCTGAATGTTAAGTGTTGGGAAGAACTATGGTCTTTAAAATCAACATATATTTGTGTTAAACTATCACGATTCTAACTGCTGAAGTCTCTGTAATCCTCGTTTCATTTGTTACAGATGCATTTGGAAGTGTATCAATCCACTTTCTCTACAGCTTACAAAATGTCTTTCCAACACTCGCATTGTGATAGCAAGGGGAGCAGACACTCCTAACAAAAGCTGGCTGGGATGCAAATGTTCAGATCACCTGCAGCTATAGCAGAACAGCAAAAGTCTAGAGATCCTTCAAGAAAAGTCTTATTACCAAATATGAAAAATACCTAAAATCTTCAAGACATGTCCTGTGCAAATCTTGGTGGATGAGGTACTATCCATACAGACAGTCTTTCAGATAGTGAAGATGTCTCAGCCAAGCCTTGAACTTCAACAATAAATCTGCTGTACTACAGTTCATATAGCTATTATAGTAAGTTTGTGTTTTCATAAATATTTGCACTATACTGCACATCACTAGCTGACAGAAGTCATAATTAAGTTTTTCTTTTTCATTTTAATATTTACTTGACAGAAGGTTTGAATCCCATACTAAGTTGTCGGAGTTCTTTTCCACAAAGTGCTATTGGTATTAAAATGTAGTGGTTTGGGGTTTTTTGGTCAGCCCCACCAGCTTCTTAGGGATCCCTGACATATTTCTAGTCGCTTGAATAACTCCTGTGTTATTACCCAAACAGAGGAATTTCAACTGGTGTCCACCAAGAATGTCTGACTTCCCTTGGGCCATTACCAGCTTCAGCCTGTGCTGTCCCACACCAGCACCTGCACATGCACACACACACAGAATACCTGCAGGGTGGGTGACACGAGCCTGCACATCTTCAGTGGCTGTGTCTCCGGAATGACCCTGAAAAAGCCAGCTAAGCCCATCCCTGGTTCTATATTTAAAACTGTTTGTTTAATTGGTGGAGTGCACCAAGAATAAATAATGAGCTAATTCTGAAGATCATTCCCAGAACAGCCAGCTCAGATTGTTTCCACAAGACAGAACTCTCTCCTCTCCTTTCTTTGGATTTGCTGGATTTTGGTGTTTCTAACAGTTTCATTTTATGAAGGTGAACAGCTTTATCTAAATGCAATTGTAGGAACAGTACAGTATTTCAAGCATGAAGCATTCTGCACGAGTGAGATTTTGCAGTGTTTGTTTACTGAATACAAAAATAGTCAAAAGTTCAAATTCTAAAACTGGATCAAGGATTCTAACCAGATTGGAGATGAAGTTTCTTCCATGCCAAAACAAAAAAAAAAAGGAAGAAAGAAACAACAACAAACCAAAACAAAAGTTTTCCTGTACTCCCAGTCAGTTAGGGGATACTACTACCAGAGTTTTTCATTTACCTTGCTTAATGACAGTTAAAAACAAGGAACTTAACTACAAATTTTATCTCAGAAAAGAAGATTTTAAAAAAGACTTAAACAAATACAGTAATTCCTTTTTCAATTTTTTCCTTAACTTTTTAGCTGTAATAGGTTATAAAGGTTTGATAATAATTTAAAAGAAAAAAAATACCTTCTCTTGTATTTTGCTTTGTTCTAAAGTACCAGCAGTGTCCACGGGTCTCTATGCCTTGGTGAGTGCACGAGCAAAGAGATGAGGTACAAAGTAACATACAAAGTTCAGAGTGCAGTGAAACGACTGCCCAGTAACAGAGTAGGCTTGCTCATGGACTTGAAGATTTCTAATAGTAATACAGTAACTGTCCTTTTTAATGACTATGGACATAAGTAGAACTTGTTTAACTTGACCTACTGTGGTTGAAAGAATACAAGCTCTAGACAAATACCAACCAGACCCTGTGAGAAGAGTACTGTGTCTCTTCGCTAGGTTATAAAACTAAGAACTTACTTAGTCATGCACACATTTTATCTCACAGAGAGCCAGAAAAACTAAAGGCAAAGGGTTATGCCCAAGCTGATAAAGCAAGTCCATGATGAAATTGAAACTCACCACTGACTCATAGGTCAGTTTAAACTTTAAATCTTATTTTTCATATCTTTCATGTATTTCCATATGCTTTTTCAACTCTCATATGCTGTTGCTTATTACCAGTTTAAGATGAAAGTCTTTATTTCAGTAGGAGTCTAGTGATACTCTGAGCAGTTTACACTGAGGTTTCTCTTGATTCCTAGCAGTGATGCACTGATTCATCCTAAGCCACAGGCAAAAACATTCTGCCACCTCCAGCGTAACTTTGGGACCAAATATGACGCTTATCTTACGGCACAAACTCACCAAAAAACCTGTCTATAAGCCAGTTTAATCTTACCTTCTAGAGTGTCTCTCACTACCCTGTAAGACAGGAAAGCTGGGGATTAAGTGGTAGCATGGAGTCAAGAACCAAGAAGTTAGAGTTTGCTGCTAGACTTTCTCAGTTCAAATCCTTTTTCTAAGAGTGAGTTTTAAATACTACCGAGAAATTTGGGCTGGCAGGCAGGACCCAGTTCAGACCTGGAAAATCTGGATTTCTGAGCAACTGTAATTAGCTTGACCCTTATTTTTAGGGTCACACTGCTTAGACTGGCAGATACCAAAATGGGCTGAGGGCCAAATCAGTTATGATCTGGTTTTATTTATCTAAAAGTCTCATACAGACCTAATTTGCTGTTTTGTGTTAAGAAATAATGAGTAAGTAGAAAGGATTATGAACACATGTTTGGCATAGAGAGGAAGAGAGAATGCAGCCATAACTTCAATTTTGGAATGTCTTACTTCATCATAAGCTTAAGTTTCAAAGCTGACACGGGGATTTTAGTACATAATGCCTCATTTTCAACTAATTGCATCTTAACTGAACATTGAAACCTTCAATTTGGAAGCTCAAATTAGCAGCTATACGATGGTAGATTTTTTCCCCAGTTCTGTGTAGATGCCAGCGAGAGGATCTAGGCATATGATCAAGTCTTTAAATGTGGTTTTATTAAGTAATAAGCATACTCAATATATGGTGACATATTTTACAAAAAAAACTTCTTATAGTCTGCTGGTTTATCCCTAATCAATATCTTGAATAATTCACCCCGAAGTTTTCTCAATGCTCTATGTAGAGAAAACCAGTATCTTTCCTTGAAGGTGCCTTGCTTTGGGCTAATAAGAAACAAAAAAAAAAAGTAACTGTTCTGGGTAATTCCCATGCTACGTTGTGTCATAACTGCCTCTGAAAAGTTGAAGTTCCCCCAGAGAAAAGTAAAAACATCCCTGGTAGCATATACTGGTTAAATATCAATGCAAATCACTGCTTCCTTAACAATTTATGCAAATGAATCTTTCAGTTGGGTGAGATGTTTATACTTTAAGCCTACAAAGTTGATTAATGACTTGGTCAACATAAGCCTTGGTTCACAGGGAAGGCATCTGCAGATAAATAAATCAAACACTACTCGCCAATTTATAATATTGTATTTATGCTTCTACTCTGTGCATGCTGAATGACGGCAGTGGCACATGAATCAAATGGGTACTTTACAGCTTCCCAAATGCCACAATCTGCCAATTTCATTAGCAATACCATAAAATAAATTTTTCAATCTGGAATCTGGGTCATTTCCTAAGGAAATCAAACTTAGGAAAGAAAAGCCACCCTGTCCTCTTTGAAAGTACGAAAAAGATATACGAAGTCAAACTGTTGGAGAACGAGGTGTGAGAAGAAGTTGCAGAGGAGGAGTTGCACCAAGGGTTGGTGGTGAATGGTGCTAATAGAGACAGACTTGTGTGCTTAGTGACACAGCCATCCACAGAAAACTGCACAGTCTGGGGTGTCAGTCCTTCCCTCCTTCCCAGACACATCTGGGTACTCTTCCCTAGGGATCAGTAGGCATTGTGTACGGCATAGTGGGACAGAGAACTGGAGCAGCCTGAGCTAGAGCTCTGCGGCTGCATCACCACTGCATCAGCATGAGAATGGGGGATAACAAAACTGAGTTACATGGCTGAGCCATCTCACAGTCCTCATCCCAAGGAACAAGCAGAACAGGAGCATGAAAAGGATGAGACTTAAAAGGCAGAATGAACATGAATAATTAATTTCCAGGGACTGCAAGATGATGTGATCACCTTCAGATTTTCCCCATCTGTTGCTAAGCAGCATTCTTAAGTCACAAATTTTGCCTTACAAAATGAACAGCAGTCTCCGCACATTTTGCTAGTTTTCCATTTTACACTGTTCTTTTGCCAAGCTTGCATTATAACTATATTTCAAAATGCTCTAAAACAAAATAAGATCAGCACTAAGATAGCCGCAGTCTTTGGGAAAAGGTTTCAGTTACTACCTGAGACAAGTAGCCCATGGACTCTCCAGTCCCCAAAAAGGAATTAGAAAAGCCTCCATCTCGCATGTTCCAAAGGAATTGCTTTCTGCCTCTCAGCCCTCAGCATTACATGAGAAACTGAACTTGCATCATAGAAAAGGCAAGAGTATCGTACATTTGGGTTTGCATATTCAATATCAGTCTCAATCTGTATAAACAAAATCTTAGAATTTTTCCTGTGGTGGTAGTAAATTAATTGTATTAATTCTTTCGATCTGTGCTAAGGCTGTTGTTCCAATGATCAGACACCCATTCACTGCTCTGGGCATTCTGACAAAAATCAAAATTAAATCAAGGAGCTCTCTCTGTTAGAAAATCTCTCTCTCATTAATTAGAAGTAAAGGGCTGGCTGCCAGTGTTCCAAAACCAATACCAAACATCCCCACTGCAAACACCCTCTCCACAAATGCTTTGATTCACTACCAGAAATTTCAGAAATCCTTGTTCTTGAACAGGAAGATAAGCAAGTGACAAAGAGTTCAGGATCTTTCACCAACTGTGGGCAGTTAATTCCTCACACTTAGATCCCACGTGTCTGCAGTTTAACCACTCTGCACTGGGAGCTCAGTTAAACAAAATGAGCAATCATTTTAAAGTGCAAAATGACCATCGGCTCCATTTTCAATAGTCATGAAATGAACAAATCATAAAGCTGAATAACATTGTTGATCCCAGGGAGTATGTGGCCTAAAGCAGAAGATGCCTTCCTTACAATGAGAGAAAAGACATACTTGATACTACAGCAGGTCTTTTCCTACATTTCTACAGAAAACACAGAAGGTTCTTGCTAAACCAGCACCAAAGTGACAAATTGTACATTTTCTTGCTGGTCTTTCTACAGGACAGCACTAAATAAGCCTATAGTCACCATCATTCAGGCTTCTTGTTTGTTAAGGTTTTTTAGCCATTAGCAAGAGACTGATTGGAGATTCTGGAGTCCTCTGCCAAACCAAAGCCTGTACCCTCAGCTCTCTAGAAAAACATTTCCCAAAGAGATATCCCAAAAGCTTCCTAAGTCTCCTTGGCTAACTGTAGCAGCCTTCAGAGCCCCACAGCTAACAAATGCTTCTCACACAGCCACTGGCCCAAATCCACACACATTGGTCTACGACTTTTCATATCCTTCCAGACGCCTCGGCACTCACCAAAGCAACAACTCTACCTGGCCCCACCCCTAGTTATACACCCCAAACTTGGAGCAGCTGCACTGTTCTGCCACTGGTTAGGCCATCGCTGCTTTGGCAAGGAGTACTGCTTATTGAAGAAGATTCTTGTTCCATACAAATTAAAATATTAACAGAATAGCTTTAGTAACCTGGGCATTTATATTCACCTACTGCCCTACTTTACATCTACACAAGGATATGTCCAAAGCCAAATTTTTTGCACTAGCACCAGTCAACAGTGCTCTTTTCCTCACTCTTTTTGGTATACCTGGAGGAAAGAAAAACAGAGAGTGGGATTTTTTGTCTTTGTTCACCTCTTTTTGTCTCCACCAGCTGTTAAGTAAAAGGACAGGGAGCGGGTAACAAAACCTGCAGCCTAGTGGTAGGTAGGCAAACTCCTGTTGCCAACTCAATCTCCTCCCTGTAAGCCTCCAATTTCTGCAAAACTGCAGGACTATGGTTGAGACATGAAAGAATAGCAGTCTCTGGCATGTGTCCTGTTGCTTAAAGAACAGGAAAATGAGGAGAAAAGAGGCATGAGGAGGCTGCAGAGATGGAATACACACATATTCAAAGGTGAGGCTGCCTAGAGTCCATCTAGTCCAGCATGCTCCCTTGAAGAGCAGCCACAACAGGATACTTCACAAAGACATTCCTGTCCTTTGTTTTCTATTGAACTCAAGGAGTTGTTCCCCTGTGGGAGAACCTCCCCTTTTTAACTATGCTGCCATTTTGTAACCAGAGTGTTAAAAGCTCATACAAGTCCAAATAACATTGTATCAACAACTCATCCACTTCCCCTCAGCTAAAGCTCTTTGGAGAACGCTCTGTGGAGAAAGTAGTTACTTCTTCCTCCCATAACACGTTTTGTCAATCTTTTGATCTCAGGCCTTTAAGGAATATATTGGAACATAATAATTACAAACTATATGACACAAAGAGAAGCTGTAGTAGTTCTTGCCCTAGTTTCAAAGTAGCTTGTTCAACTGTAAGCCAACTGCACTACTATTCTGTAATCCTGCAAATTAGATGTCAAAATTGTGATCTTTACTCAGTGAATTTTATCTAGAAATTTAATACTCCCATCGAATTTGTAGTTGACACTACTACAGAATATATTATTGTATATTTTAAATAATTAATTGTCTTTATCAATAAATCTGAACACAGTGTTTACATCTCTAGAATAATCAAATTCTTTATATAAAGCCTGTACTAGAACTGAAAAGCATCACTAATTTCTGAATAATTCCTAAAATACGTTTGCATTGCTTCACTAAACAAACAATCCTTCCCTAAAATACACAGCTTACAATTGCATGATTAAATACATATTCACTATAAATCACAACAAGTATTTTTATCTGTGCATTAATTGGAATATTAAAATACTGATATTGTGTAATTTATCTGCTTTTCACGTTCAGCAGTTTCTAACAGCAGAACACTGGTTTGAAAGCAATAGAGGGAGAGCTGGGTCCATCCTTTTATTGCAGAGCATTGCATTGCTCTGGCAGCTTCAACCATTGTACCACTGCTTCTTATCCTTAATACGTTGTAAAAAAGGGAATACAGAGTCTGCTGTTATTCTTGGATGCAAATGCCCAGGGCTCTTGTTGAACTATTCTGTAAGAAGAAGGAAGTGCTGTACATATCCATGCCCAAGACAGGAAAGGTGGTGCTCAAAAGTCAAGAACAATTGTGTGGAGCTGGACAACTTCCATAGAGTGATTTTATGGAAGAAACTGTTTATAAGAAGTTATTTGCTGCTTTAAATGCATCTTTTTCATTGACTCCTATCACCACATTGTTTCATAAAACACAAATGCCTTCAAGAAATGAGCACCATCTGTGTTTAATGCCAAACCCTTACACACACCTTTGTCTCAGACATCTTTTTTCTAGGCTTTTCAAGTTCTATAGTATTATTCATCAAGGAATGCTCCATGTGTTCTGCAATATGAACCATGTCTATACCCTTCTAATCAATGAATGGGCATTAATGAAGCAATTGGAATAACTAGAACGATCTAGGCTGCACTGTAACATTAAAGAGATTCACACCTCTTGCACAATGCTCTTGTTCATGCTTGTTACTTCATATTTCATACACTCTCCACAGAGGTGATCTGCATTTCTGTAACAACTACGTCATTTCAATTCTTACATAAAGAGAGAAACATGATTTATATGTTGCCATCATCTAAAATCACAGCTAATCTTTTTATGTTTCTGGTTTTTAAATTTCTTGGCTAACTTAGAGGAAAAAAAAGGTGAAGAGGCAGACTGAACTTCGTCAACATAATCTCTTGCTATCAAAGGGATATCTTGTGCTTTTAGGAAAGTTGAAAATAAAGAATTCTTTGCAAATATAAACTATTCAAAGAAAGAGTCATACAACAACTATTCCTTTTATCTCGTGCATTCGAGAAAATTTTTAAAAGCCTAACATAATTTCTTTGGCATAATTATCTGACATCTCATCTTCAGTAGCATTCACACTCCAAATTCTCTGCTAGTATTTACATTATAAGTCTGTTTTTCCCTAATTACTTTTGGATTTGTGTGTGCTATTGAATTTGAAGGTGAGGCTTTTGTGTTGTTGTTCAATTACTAGTTTTTCTAGAACTCTCTAGACCAATGTTTTACTCCTGAAATATTAAAAAATTAGAATATTTCATAGAAAAGGGCAGCAGCAAACATTCAGTAATTTTGAAGGACAATATACATGTTCTAGGCATGGCCATTGCGATGAAGCCTACCTGACTTGTTCAAGACTAAATGTGAAAAACAGATGTAGCAAAGTTTGGTTGAATCCCTGATTTGTGTTAAAACACAACTATTGTTGAGTAAGAATTTGTTTATAAATGTCTTCATTCTCTACAAATTCCTGACCATCTTAAATGCACTTGTCCATGCTAAAAGGCATCCAGCTAAAGGCATTCCAATACTTGTTCCACTGCATAGTTCTTTTTAACTGTGTGAGTCTCACCTACTTCCCAGTTACACACATCTCTGTCACCTTTTCCTGCTGTTAGCACCGGTAACTGCTTGGTCTCAGGTAATAATCTGCAGACATCCACTGAATTCGCATCCATTTAGCCACCTTAGTTTCCAAAGTTTTCCGACCTTGTTCAAATAATGTAATAGCACTGCAGGACACCTTAACTGCTTTGTAATCCTAATTTGATTGATTAGATGCTACACAGTAGATTGAGAACTTTTTTGTAGTTGTTTGCATTCTGGTTTTAAAGGCAGACTACATCTGAATGAACTATTTCAGTTGAAGAGGGACTGAAGTAAATCTGGAGCAAATTACTGTTTTTGAGATCTTTACTTAGATCATTGCTAAATTTCCAGGTCATTGTTGGTTTTAGTTTGCTTCTGGAGTTGGATAAAATCTGATAAGATAACTGTAATCTAGAGAAATATAAGAGAAATTTACCCTGTTTTACAAAGCCTAACAAAAAAAATAACCTTCCTATCCATTGAAAACAAATTGAACAAGTAATTCTTTAAATGTCAAAGCATTCATTTATAGTGAAGCATATTGGAATGTCGTCTTAAAATGATAAGGAAATAAAACCTCTTTTTTTATGCCTGCGGTATCACTGCTGAACAAGAGCACTGAAAAACTCTTTTGGAGCAGGGAACCATGTTTTGCTTGGTCAGCACGTAGCGTAAGCTCGATGCAGTCTCTTAGCAAGCTCCTGGACATCAACAACTTGCAAATAATAAAAAAGCTGTATTAGACCATTGCACCAAGTGGCAGCTTAGTCCTTAATCTGTGAGCTAAAAGAAGTACAACCCAAAAGCAGGGTTGCATAATACTGGGCCTGATGAAGTATGTACTTACAGAACAGGACTGGCTCAGTATTAGTAAAAGTTAATTTGTTAGATATTCGCTGTGAGCACAGTGTTGCACAATATGTGCAATAAATTATTGTGTGCATGCATGATCATATTCTGCTCATAGAATAAATGCCTGTGTTCTCTATTACACATTCTCAAGCATAAATCATCAGGCTTCCAAAACTTCTTTGAAGAATTTTTTTTCCTCGTGATTGGTTTGATGTTGAATCAAGTTCAGTCACCTCAGACACTGACAGCTAAGCCTGAAGGTGAAATACACGACGTATGAGTCCCATCTTGTTTGTGACTGTTCGCACAACCAACATTTGAAGCCAGGCCCTGAGTTCTGCTTCGAATTTCAAATCCAAGAGACTGCAGCACCCGGAGGAGAGCGCTGAGGGACCGAGCTCTGCTCACCAGCCTCAGCCTCCGCCCGCCCCAGGACGGAGCCCCAGGCACGGGTCGATCCGGCCCTCCCGCCACTGCCCGGTGCCCCCACGGAGCGGCGAGGCCGCCTCGGCCGAGGCACCGCTGTGAGGGACGGGGCGACTTGCCTGGGCCTGGGGAGTGACCCAGAGGACTTTCAAAAATACCTGCACCGGGAATAGTGTGGCCAGCAGGACTGGGGAAATGGTTGTCCTGTACTCAGCACTGGTGTGGGCACACCTCGAGAGCTGTGTCCAGTTCCTGGACCCCTCAGTTCAGGAAGGACATTGAGGGGCTGGAGTGTGTCCAGAGAAAGACGGCGAAGCTGGGGAAGGGTCTGAAGCACAACTCCTATGAGGAGCAGCTGAGTGGGCTCAGCCTGGAGAAAAGTAGGCTCAGGGGGGACCTTATTGCTCTACAGGTACCTGAAAGAACGTTGTAGCAGTAGGGGTCGATCTCTTCTCCCAGGCAACCAGCGACAGGAAGAGAGGACACAGTCTTAAGCTGCGCCAGTTGGACACATAAGGAATTTCTTCCCAGAAAGGGTGATTAGACACTGGAATGGGCTGCCCAGGGAGGCGGCGGAGTCACCGTCCCTTGAGCTGTTAAAAGGACAGGCTGGACATGGCCCTTAGTGCCATGGTCTGGTTGACACGGTGGTGCTCGGTCAAAGGTTGGACTCGATGATCTCAGAGCTCTTTTGCAACCTCAATGGTTCAGTAACTCCGTTCCGGGGGCAGCCGGTAACAACACCCCCCATCCCCGCTTTCTGAGGGCGCGAGTGCCCGGATGTGCCGCTCCGCCTCCCGCACGTGCGCGGCGCCAGCACGCGCGGCTCCCCCGCCCTCGCCCGCGGGCCAACCGCCGGGGCGCGCGCCCGGGGAGGGCGGTCCCGGGCGCAGAGCTCGCGAGAGGAACATGGCCGCGGCGGGCCGGGGTGAGCGGGACAGCGCGGGCGGGGGGCGCGGGGCGCGTGCGGTCGGGCGCCGCCTCACGGGGTCCGGGCCTCACGGGTCGGCCGCGCTGCCGCGCGGTGGAACGGGCCGGGCCGGGCCGGGCTGCGCCGCTGAGCGGGAGCGGCGCCGCCGGCAGCCGCTGCCGCCCGGCCCCGGGGTGGGCTGCGCGCCGCCCCGCCCGCAGAGCCTTCTGAAGGAGGTTGAGGCGGACGGGAGTGCCGAGAGTGGCGGCCGCCCCCTCCCTGCCGGGGGCGGGCAGGGTCCCCGCGGGGCGGCAGCAGGGGACACGAGGTGGGGCGGCCCCCCAGCTCCGCCGGGCCGCTCTGGGCCCCGAGCAGGTGGAGGTGCCGGTGCCCGCACCGCGTCCTGGGACGCGGCTCGCACCGGCCCGGCCCCTGCCGTGCGGCCGCTGGTGGATGTGTCCCGTGTTATTATTTGTTAGTAAGGAACACTCGCTCCCGGGTGAGGTGCAGGGCTGTGAGCAGCAGGGCGGCACTGCGGGCCCGGCCCGAACCCTGCGGGCGTTGAGATGGGAGCGCCTCGCCCGGAGCCGCGGAGGGGAGACGTGAGCCCTCCGTGACCCCAGTCGTGCAGCTGTAGCGGAGGTCACTGAGCTGTGAGAAGAGCAGCGACCCTTAGACCAGGGGCTGTTAACCGAGTTCGGCTTGTTTTCTGCGACATTGCGTGGATTTTAGATGGCACTTGGCTAATCCATTTTAGGGGGGTCAGGTTTTGGAATAGGTTGCCCAAGAAGGTGGGGGAGTCACCATCCGTAAGGCGTTTAAAGGACTGGATGTGGCGCTGGGTGATTTAGTTTAGAGGTTTCAGTGGTAGTGCTGGTTCGATGGTTGGACTGGACGATATTAAAGGTCTCTTTCAAGCTCAATGAATCCACGATTCTAGAATCAGCTTTGTAAACAAGTGTATGCACAGCACCTGTATGCACAGATCCCCATCCCGGGTGCAGGTCACTTGGCTGACGCTTGCGGCAGTGACATTCTTTGGGACGCGGGGAGCCAGGTGGAGAGCTGTGCTGCCGTGCCGTGCATTTCTGCCAGCAAATACATTTGCCTTTGTTCCATTTATGCGGGTCTTGTATTGGTGTGCAAGTGTGCAGTGCAGAAAACTGCTGTTAGTCAGTGCAGTCGAGAGATAATACCAGGACTTCTGGCTGCAGCAGGCAATTAGCTGAAATAAAGACTACAGGATTTAAAGCGAATAACTTGTCTAGTTATGAAGTAAATATCAGAAAAATTATCTTTTCATGAACGTTTCAAAAACACTACCGTGAAATCTGGTATGTCAATAGGTCTAAAATACTTAAAACTTAAACATCACTCACCTTTTAAGAAAAAAAGCCAAGCTTACACTGTCCTGTGGGTGCAGCATGTTCTGAAGTTCTTGTTTATGGGGAGGTGTTCACACTTCTTCCTCACGCTGCGTCTTTTCCCTTATGATAAAAAATGCCCATGTTTTGAATTAATTGAGGTTTTAAAGCTCTCAACAAAGACACAGCTGGCATTTCATAAAATTATTCTCTTAATGTGTAACATTTTATCTTGTTGCTTCCTGAAGATTTCTTTCCTGTGTAATTACTTAGGGCAGATGTGACTTTGTGGTATAACTTGCATTTAAAACTAGACAAGATTGCTGTCAGGTAATGGCACCAGTTACTAAGCAAATAAAAACATGTGGAAGCTGAAGATCCTTATCACATTATTGGAAGTGCAGAACATCTTTCAGGATTTGGCAGTATTTGGAGAAGTGGAGAAAACTGAACTTAATGATGCAAATGAGTTTTTAGAAGCAGTCATACAATAAAATGGAAATCACCTTAATATTTATCTTTTCTATTTGTCAGATTCTGTTGAATGAAGTATTATAAAAAAGCTTTAATAGTGAGGGTTAATACACAGGTATTCAGACAAATTTAGTGGTTTATATGCTTAAAATGCTTTAAAAATTGGAACTTTTGCTTGTTATCCTAGCAGTGAAATTAGATAATTGATGACACGATGGATGAATATAATATTGGATAGGGAATATACTTAGTTGTGGTTTGGGGTTTTTTAAACAGTATTTAGATTACTGAAGGAATGATTATTGGAAGGAAGAGGGAATATATTTTATCATAGGCCATTTATTTTTGTGGGCCTTTTTGGCATTTCCGTCTTGTAACCTCTTTGTCTTGTGTGTTTTGGTTTGGTTTTTTACATGTTCAGCTTTTACCCTGTGTCACTGATATGTACAGAAACCATAACACCAGCTTCAGCCTTTAAAAGAAAAATAATCTGTTAGGATTGATCTCTGGGATCAAAAGTAAAATTGTGTGGCTGAGCAATGTATGGAATGTTTTAAGTCTGATACCTGTGGATTCAAAGCCAAAACTGGAAAACCCCATTAGTGTTACTGTATGAAACAGCATTTGATAAACGCCAGACTTAAAAATAACTGACTTTTTAAACTTTTCTAAATATAGTGTGCAGCAGGTTTCTATTGACTTAATCATATGTGTCTGTACATGTACATATATACACACATACGCTAAAATATTTTAATAAATGAAGTGTTGGAACAAATCCATTTGAGCTGGTGACATAGCAAAAAGACAAAATGTGGGTGTGAACAAGTTTCCTTTTCTTTTTTTTGTAAAGGTTCCATTGTATTGGAATCTATAGAAAACTAAAATATATTTCTGTTGTATAATTGGCACTTCCAAGGGTGAAGAAAGAACTAGGGCTGGGTTTGTGTATTGTAGTTGAGTTAAAAGGAGCAGGTGATGCACCTCTGGTACTGCTGTTCTTGCCAGAGGTAACTGGAAAGACAAACACCATCTTGGAATTTGTGTAGGAATATGAAAGGTGCTAAAAGATGCACAAAGAATATATTGAAATCATTTTACTCTCAGGATTTCAACCCAGTAACACACTTTAACACCCTAAAACTGCAGAAACTGAGAAAGCTGAACTAGTATTCTTAAGGCTTTAATTTCTCAGGTAGAACAAAATACGTGACTTTTAAAATAAAGAATCGTTGAGACATCTTTGTGATTTTTGTTTTTCCTTTTTACTTTCCAACCAACCAGGTATGTGCTGAAACAGACACTTTAGAAGGGTGCTAGAGATATAAGGTAAGTGCTGGATCTTAAAAATTTTAAACTTTCTAAATACACTTTTTTAATAAAGCTGCTGGGCTATTTTTTTAGTGAGCAGTGTATCCCCTTAAATTGTGCTGGTTTTATAATCCTGTTAAAATGGAAGGTTTTCCAAGAGATTTGTTCCTATACAAACAGAAACTTGGTTATATGTAATACTTGTATTACAAAACTTAAGAGAAAGTTACCGTGATTTTATGCTTTGGCCTTTGATATGAGTGGTTTTTAATCACCTCTTAAGATTATGACTTAAATACTTATATGCTGATTAAACAATGGTTTCTCTTTTTAAAGGACTGTCATGCTTGCAAGCCTTCACAGATGTTAGACTTTTTCCAAATGGGAATAGTTTTGGTATTAATACTTTGGCCTGTAGAGCATTTTGTTTATTTTTATCAGTTTTTCTGCAGTGACTCAGGCTTGTACCAGCACAGCACTTCCAGAGGGCCTCTAGACCCCGTGTGGTTTGGTTAAATCCATCCAGTTATTAGATGAGGAAACTTCTGTCTCAAAGGGAGTAACCAAGGATGTTTAATGGATGCTGATAGTGCTGTTTCAGGAGGTGTTGGGAAGTCAAGCAGCTTAGTAAAACAAGGAAGTTGGGTTGTATTGACTAACACATTCTCAGTTCTGGAACTGTGTGCTTCTCGTGCTCAGCTGGTCCCTAAATGGTGAAAATTCTGATCCTGCCCCTCCCTCCTTATCTTTTGTATGGGAAAAAGGGGGGTGGGACAGGTTGCCTGATTTTCAGGATAACCAAGACAGAGCATCAAACTTAAAGCGTCTTGATAGTTTCCACTGAGGCCTCCTAGATGAACCAGAACATTGGTTCCAGCTCTACAGAAAAAGCAGACACTGCACACGACTTTCATGGCTAAGAGCTGCTTCAGAGACTGGAAGAACAACACACACAGAACTGGATATACACAGAAGGGGGTATGTATCTGTAGCATTGATGTATTCCAACAAACCCCAAAACTGTGTTAGGCAAAAAATCCCAACTGGAAACACTTAAAGGTAGGGGAGCTTCCCCTAACCTGAAGGCAAGGTGTGTTTTAGGGTTGTGTGCAGGCTCCATGAAGAGCGGGTTTGATTAGACTTGGCAAACCAGTTCACTTTGTGTCCTCCTTTAGTAAATCTGCAACCTTTGATTCTTACTGTGAATAACTCTGCTGCTTTTTTAGCTGCATGTCCAGAAAAAAAAGAGGAACAACTGAAATTAAGACTATTTGCACTTGACAGTCATGAATGTTTCATATTTGCTTCTTCAAACGAAATTATTCTGTGCTGTGCCGAGGACAGGGAACCAGTATTCCTGGCATTGTTTTTAAACCTTTTTAGCACCTGAAGTTCAAGAGCCAAAATTGCACAGTGTTAGTTACAGAATACAACTTTTTTCAAACTTTCCTTCTGTGGCAAAGATTGACGTCTACCACAAAAATCTTCCATATCCTGAAACTCCAAAGCAAATGCACATTACAGAATTTATTGAAGTGTTCAGGTTACTGTTATTAAATCCAGATGTTCATGTAACAGTTTTGCACTTGTGCAATGAACTGGATGTCTGTGATTGTTGACTCAGTAGAGAGTATTTTAAGATTTCATATTTGGTACTTGGCTTAAGCCATTAATTAAATGTTTGAAAAGGGGCTTTTACCTGGGCATGGTGCCAAAAGCAACAAAGTGAGAGAGAAGTCGTAGTTACACTAATTTTTGATCTTCACACTAACTAATGAAATACAAATGAACAAAACAAAAAATAAAGACAAAAAGGAAACCCACTGTTTTTCTACCCTTCTAAATGGATTTATGACATAATTAGTCCTAGTTACATACCTGAGAAGGACATGCAGTTGTGTTCTTATTTCCACATTTTGTGTCTAATGCTAGAAGCCTGCTGGAAGGCTAGGGGACAGTTGCTGAAAACTTGTTTACAAATTCTAGAGACATTTAAATCAGTTTGCTAATCATTCTTTAAATGTAAAAGAGGTATCTCATAAAAATTCAGCAGAGAAACTCATTAAAATTAGTTCAAATTGTTAGTGTATTCTGTAAAGTTCAGTTAATACCCAAAAATGGTTCTTACATCTCATGTAGTGGCAAATTTCTCAGTATTTCCTACACAAAAAAGGTAGATGAGACATAGAATTCCAGCTACTGAAATTCCATCTAATACATTGCTGCAATGCTTAATTTTGTTCCCCGTATTTTTAATATTAAAAAGGTATAGCTTGATAAAGCTGCAGTCCAGCAAAGCTTTAAGCATGCGTTTCTGACACTAAATGGGTTGCACAAAGTTGAACACAACGCTTAAAGCTTTTCAGGATTTAGAACCACATGTTAGTAAAGCTTTAGGAAAGTAATGTTGTGACCCAGGGAAAGCAATGTGCATGTGAATGTGTCTGTGGTGGCTGTCTCCTCACAGTGCTACAGGTGCAATTCTGTGTACAGGTACATTGTACCTGGGTACATTGGCAGGGGTTCAGTGTCAGATGGGAATTAGGGGTTTGGTGTCCGTAGTTGGGTGTTGAGAGAACACCTGATGTCACCGTAAATCTCACGTTGTGTTTTAAAATGCTGCATAAGGTGTGTTACCAGTCTTTTTGTACATTGTGAATTGGCCATCTTGGCACATTCCCTGGTACATGAGTGACTGGAAGTGGGAATGCAAAGGAGTGTTTTGTACTTTTATAATTTTCCTTGATGCTCAGGCAGTTGAGGGTCTCAGGATTGGTGTATTCTGAAAATGGAGTTTGCTGAATATACTGAGGTGGCTATACAGAAACTAATGGGATCTCCATGTTCATTATGGTTGATCTGAATTGTACCATTTGTGTGTTATTTTAAGAGTTTTTGAATGGACTAATAAATCTCTCTGAACTATTTTTGACTGTGTTTTTTCATTACATATCACTTGGTATGCTATTTTTTTAGGATTTTCTCTTTAAAAAAATTTTTTTAAAACATATTTTTCCATGGACAGTACAACTAAGGTACCCAAAAAGAAATGCCTTAATGTTTTGCTAATGTTTTTCAGTATGTAACTTGTACTCTTTGTACAGCTATACTCTTTATAAATATACTTAGTGTATTTATAAGGTTTTTGTTAAGGACTTGTAACCTGTGTGAATTAGGAATTTATAGAAACAACTGGAAACATCACCATTTTTGACTTAATGTTTTCAACACTAATTTCACTTGGAATGTCTGTACAGCAGAAGGTTTTTAATACCCAGTTTATGAGGGTAGAGCTCACTTACAGTGTTTCTAGTAAATACTTAATTCAAGAGAAGTTACTGCTTTATTTTGCAGTCTTTATTATTTCTGAATTTGTATGGGTTAATTATAGCAATGCTTCTTTATGCTAATGTCAAATAATATAGCAGCACTCAAATACAAACTACTGAGCAAATGCTGTCAGTTTTTGCAAAATACAAGCTATCTTTATGGTTATGGGGATTGTAAGTCTTCCAGTGTGAATCAAGCCCTAAATAATTCTCTCTACATCTGTAGACAGTTTTAACCAACTTTCTTTGCTTCTATGAGTAAGAAAGTGTAATTTGTGATTTCTTCTGGAATCAGATCCTCCTTCCTCTGCCAGATGTTCCACCCTTCCTCTGTTCTGCCAGTTAAACCATTTGATGGCTCTTTTACCAGGTCCTGCATCATAAGCCTAATTTTAAAAACTTGTCCTGCAGAATTGGGAAAAGAGAAAAGTGGAGTCTCTTGGAAAGGGTGAAATGCAGGTGGTGAGAACCTACTCTGGCCCATAGTTCATCTTTGCTGCCCTGGGAGTGCTGTGGGCAGGAGCACAGGTGGGGAGTGTGGAGCCAGCCCAGCCGTCAGACATGGGGGCCGGATAAAACACTGGGATGTGCTTCCCTTTGCTGCAGAGTAAACCACACTCACAGGAGACCCTTAGACACAGACACAGTTCTACATCTACTGTTCCTCAAATACCTGGAGCAGTTGAGGCCTGAAGGTGGTGCAGAAGATAGAATTCCATATAGAAACCCATTTGCCTGTGGGTTCTTGCCATCTGTAGTAGACTTTGGAAAGCCTAAGCCAAGCCTTGTGCTGGCTGATTGAGGAACATGGTCAAGAAAAGGCTATCAAGGAAGGATGGTATACAGAGCATTTTTGATGGGTAAAGCTGAGTTGAGGTGATTTAGTGATACATAGAGGATAGAAAAAATTAAAAATTCAGGAATAGAAATCGGGAAAGTGGGTATTGAAGTGATCTGGGGAAAAAATAACTATTGTCTGACGCTAGAAAAAAACCCAATGAAAATAAACTAAGAGAAAAAACCCCTTGGTTACAGCATTTATATCTGACCAGATGATATTTAACGAATATCTTGTTTTCATCAGATAATCAGCATTTTCCAAAAGAGTTTCTAATAAAGCTTTGTAGTATCTTTTTAAAATATTTTGAGTGCTGCTCAAACTACAAGAACTACAGAAAGTAGATGTGTGAGACAGCTGCTAAGTGCAGAAATTTGTAATCTACTGTAAACAATTTTATGTTACCATCTCTTTCTTATTTATTTTTAAGCAAGCAGCTTTGTATGGAATGAAATATTGGAACACAATAGTTTAACAGATAAGACTTCTTTGAAATCGGCCTTAGGCAACATAAACTCTCCTGACCCAGAGTTTCTGCCCTATGAGTCTTTAGCTAATTTCAGTGGGGAAAATAGAATTCAAGTTCATTTTAGCTTTGGAGATCGTGAGAAATTGGTTCTTAAAGCACTGAGGGCATGGGCTATGGATTATAGCATTAAACTGTTTAGAACATCAGAGTTTTCAGGCACCATACTAATAACATACTTTTTATGATTATTTTAGAATATGGGTGTTGATCTGGAGATTAAGCTATATCACTTACAATCTTGGATCTGTATTTATAAAGAAGCAATAAGTGATATTCCTTCCTGTGGTCTTACTCTGTTCACAGAGAGGATTGTCCTTATTAGAAGAAATGTGTTTGATTTGAAAAGTAAAAATTTGGCTTTTGCTTAATGAAGAGTGTAATTTTGTCTTTAGCAAATGTATTTATTTTTCTGTTAGTGGTAATACTATGTCTATGGTATCTCTTCATGCTTAATTACCAGTGTTTAGGAATCTCAGGGCTGGGATTTTGTGGTTTGTTGTGGGATTTTTCTTCCTGGAAGTCTGCTTAACTCTATGGAATTTATCATTCTTTCAGTCTGCATCCTTGTTGTTTCTGTTAAAAAACCCCCACTTTAATTCTTGGGAAGATGCTGTAAGGTGTAAATCTATTACAAGTGATACAATTGCATTCACATTGTGACCTTTTGTCACTGCTGTATAAAAACTGTAACCACTTACCATGATGTGGGATCTGAGCAGGTGATCAGTGCAGTGTGACACTTCTGCTTCCAGTAAGGTGTAACAACTTCTTTATCCCTGCTATATCAGCAAGTCTAACTTGGAGAAAGCTGAAACTGGGGAGGAAGGGGGTCATCCTCCTGGAGCCATGAATCTAAATGATAGCTGATATAAGAGATGAAACAACTGCTCTTTCCCTTCAAAGTGCTTTTTAGAGTTTGTAACAGAAAGTAATGCTTTTAAGCCAAGCAAATAAACATATTTGCCGTGTTCCAGAGGCAGCTTTGGCTGTAAGGATGGACCTTATTGTGACTCCAGAACAATGAAAAATACAGGAGAGAATAATTTATACATATTGAGTAGAAGAGCTGGCAATAGCACAAAGTGGTATTGTGGGATTGCCAAAATGTTGTGTCTCTTCCTCTGTTTAGTTGAGGAAGATGAGCATTCATACCCACCCAGCAGGTATGGGAGGAACACGTGTGTTTAATGTGTGTAGCTAATTGTGAGGTACCTTTGGGAACTCCAGGAGTGCCTTCAGAATCTAAGGTTGTAGCTCACCAAAAACGGTTTTGTTTAAGCAAGACAGCAGCACTATAAAATATCATCGTAATACTTTCACCACCACCTTTAATTAGCCCTTAATTGTGCTTTTGTTGCTGTTCCAAATTTGTCATTGAATGTCAGCTAAATTGCTGAAGAGATTGTCCCATGAACTTGTAAACTAGACACATCAATTGTGTGGTACCAGGCCTCTGTTTTCTTTCTAGTTAAACGAAATAGAAGAGAAGATTAAATACTTCTAATAACTTTAAAGTAAAACCAGTCATTTGAGACAGTTAAATACATGTGGTAAGGCTCTGCCATGATTTTACATGGTGGTTACATGATCAGAAGTAAGAAACAGGAAAGAAAATTGTAGATGAACTCTAAGCACTTGGTGCAAATCAGGTAAAGAATGCACAGTAAAATAGCTGCTGCTTAAGATGTAGCACGAGTTGATATTTATATTTTTTTTAATTAAACATTAATCTGTCACCTTTTAAGTTTTTCTTTTGTCCATTAGCAGATTAAATACTAAAAGTTTTATTTTCAGAAGTTGGGAGCAACTGGTTTCCATGGGAGCTAATTCAAGTTATTGTTTGCATTGTTAACACCTTACAGTAGCTGTGTTGGTCCAAGTTAATATGCAGCAAAAGGCTTGTGAAAGAGAGGTTTTCTTAGTTGTCCTAAGGTTGTGAGTAGGTACTGCTTAAATGAGGACCTTCTGCATATGTCACTGAATTTCAGCTCAGACATAATCATTCTGATTTTTGTAAGATCCTCTAAATTGTTGTTGCTCGTAACCTCTAATTATGCTTACATTATTTTGAAATGTCTAATTAGCACTTAGTTTATTGCTGAATGTGAATAGTATGTTAAATTCTGTCCAACAGAAGTTGATTGTATTTTTTAGAGAATACCAAATATTACATTAATAAAACTTTGCTAATCTCTGTAACAGTGCATAGATATAAAAAGAAGCAAAGTATAGATTTTTCAAGAAATTTCATCTAATAGAAATGATTGTGCAATGTTCAGTCACACTTACGATGGGAGGCAGAAAGCAGCACGTTCAGTGGGAAGCAGTCCTGCAGTTCCTTCCTCTTTGACTTGAATCCTTGTGCTTTCCTTGCTTTGTTCCGTTCAAGGGCTTGGTTTACAGGCAGTAAAATAAACAGAATAGCACCTGCAGCTTAGTCATAAATGGGAACATCTCACAGTATCCAAGCAAACAAATGAAATCATGGAGTCATCTAACCTTTCCTGAAATGCCTTAAGAGCTCTACCATCATTCATTGTTAAGATAGATCACTATTTTGGCTATCAAAGGTATCTGAACACACAGAGGAATTGTGAAAGATTATGATCCAATTCATTGATAAAAGTTAATAATTATTGTCTGAGCTATCAAGTGCATTTATAATACCAAAACAAACACTTGGGTTTTGATTTTTTCATATGTTGGCAACTTCAATTACATAAATAGATTCTTCTGGCTACACCTTATGTTTGCTGGCCACAGAAGGTTGTGGAGCACATGGGCTCTTACTGTTTCCTTCCACAAAGTTCTGTCATAGACCAGAAGAACTGAACTTGCTTTTGGGCAGGTTAATCTGAGTTGATCTCACAATTATTCAAACACTACTGCAAAGCACTTCGTATTAAAACTGAAATTAAGAACTTTGGAATTTTTGCTAATTGGAATTTAAATAAGTTGCTTCTGAAATCATATGTCACTATGTTTCATTGTAAAAAAAGAATCTAATTTAAATATGTAGACATTTATGAGGGTGAGAAACTAGAAGCATCATTTGTTTGCACACCACACTAATGAAGATAGCTTTTGTTGGTTGGTTGGTTGGTTGATTTGTTTCTTTGCCTTGCTAAATTTAGGTGTAGAACTGATCTAGTTTTGCTTTGTAAACTGAGTCTAAATGTATTTCTTGCCAGTATTAATATCGGCTTTTTAAATTAGAATATTAAAGCAAATGTAGACTATTGACAATCAACGTCATCTTCACAGACTGAAAAATAGGAATGTCATGTTTAGATTTTTCTGAGCATTTGCATACAACATATTTCCATATATAGTGTGTGTAACATCTAAACAAGATAGTACTTCATGTTTTGCCTATCTAGTTTTAAGTATTTTTATGAAGCTCTTTATTTTAATAGAACTAGTGAGGATATGTGCTATGACAGCTTTATATTTATTTAATCAAGTTGATCCAGCTGAACTAATTAATGTTGCCTTAATAGGAGCATTGTTTATTAAGAATATCCACAGAAAAGATGAGATTAAATCAAATTATGTCTGCTCATAAGGTGATTAAAAGTAAAAAGTTGTTGAGGACTGTGTCTGAAGTCCTTCACTTACAACAAGTCATGGGACAATGTGTTTTACACTCCAAGTATTGTGGCCAGAATTCTGATTGCTGCTGAGTGCTCAGGCAGCAGCTCTTAGGAAAGATGGACTCAGCTGTAGATGAAATAATTAATGATTCAGAGTTTTAAATTCAGAGTTTTCAGCACAAATCTTTATGAACTCTGCTACAAACACAGAAAATTAGCACAACGTAGCTTCTGCTTATTAAGTATTGTGTTGGTAAAAGGTAAATTAAAAGCTGTCCTGTGTTATCTGATTGGGTTAATGGATGTTTGCTTCCATGCTTGGTTTTAAACAGCTCCCTAGGTGAGCATCTCTCTCTCAGGGTGAAATAGCAGAGCAGTTCAGACTTCTTGAAGATGGAGGTTGTTGACTGTGTATTACCTTTAAGAGGCAGCTAAGTTTAGACTTTACTTTTTGTTTGGTCCCTCAGACTGATTTATTGATTTTGGTGCACACTGCAGAGTTTCACAACTGTTTCTTAAAGGAAGACGGCATATTTGAACGGTTTTATATAATCAGTAAACAATTTAAACACCACTTTCGTCTGAAGGTATGAGTTTTGTTTCAGTGATTAATATTGTGCGTATTGAACCATTGCTTGCTTTACTTAAAATATTTGTAAGTTTAGCATTTTGAATAAATTCTCTTATTATAATTTTAAAGCCCTTGAAATGTGGATACAGAAGATAGTTGTAATATTTACAACTACTTAAAACATTTGTATGAGACTTTAAGGTATTTAAACACTAAGCTTCTCAACATTGCTGCTATGAGGTAGATCCTTTCCAGTGAAGGTTTATGTGTAGCCCAGAAGACTTCACCAACTCTTGTTTGAACAGGTTAGTTTGAGAAGGCAGTAATGTGAGAAAAGAATAGATAAATCATCTCTATGGCCCTACACGGCGACAGGGTAGGCTTTAGTTTCCCCACGCTTTAATGGAGCTGTGGGAGGCTGCCTTTATTCCTCACAGCCCCACACTGCCAGGTAATTCATTTGCACTTAGCAGGGCACAGCTCCCATTACCAATTACTGTGATTTTTTTTTTTTCCTGCCTGGAGGCAGCACTGGAGGGACTGTATCATCAAGGATTCTCCTGACTCATCCTCAACCTCTGTCCAGATACAAGTAATTTTCTATATACTACCTAATGTACAATGTCCATTTGCCAGTAGCTTATTTATTTTTCTTTTTTTTGATCAGTCCCAAAGATTTAAAGATTTCCTTTGAAGAACTGGTAAAGAGAATCTCAATGTAGCATTGTCATCAAAATATGCAGAAGTGTTAAATGAGTTTCTGGAGGTCTTTTGGTGTCTGTTCAGTGGTATTAATTTAGCTAGAGCAGACAGTTACAAAAATTTAATCTCAGTCAGTTATTTAATAGAAGTGGACTTTTTTCTGCAGTATTGACCAGCCCAGTCCAGGACTCTCTGCTCCTGGAAGAAACATGTTATTCCAGGTTCTGGTATGGTGAGAAGCGTGACAGGACCTCAATTTTGTCAGATACTTCTGCACACTGTTTTTTAAAGAAATGAATAGTAATAGTGAGTTTTTCATAATGAATAATCCAAGATGATTACTCATGGTTAGTCAGCTGCTGCTATTTCTCATCTTTTTCTGCTTTTGTATAATTACCTTCGTAAAAATAGCTGTATGATTTAAGTCCTTGTTGCCCTGTATTTGACCACAAAACTTAATTAATTAAGTTTATCAACACTGTCGGATTGCAGTTTCACTTTCAATATAATAATTTAATGTCAGTTTTCCTGTCAAAGTTCACCTGCTGCACTAAGATGGTGTCTGCACGATGGGTGTCAGCACAGCAGAGGTGAAGCTGTGCCCGTCATCGGGGCTCGTGCCAGCGCAGCCCTCGCTGCGTTCCTGAGCTCCGGGCAGCGGCTGTGGCTGGGCTGAGGAGCGGTACCCTCTTTGTAGCACAGCCTCTCGTTGGTGTTGCTCCAGGAACTGATGGAGATGGAGACTGCAGCCAAGCCCATGATTTGTTTCTTTATTTTCTCTTTACCCCTTGCTGATAGGCAGCATGCCAAGAGGAGCCATCCTTTAAAACTCTGCATCTCTCCCTCTCCTCGGAGTGGGTGTTTCATCCCCGGGCTTGTCTCCGGGAAGTGACTCCCGTAGCTTCCAGTTCCCGAATTATTCAGTGAATGTTCCTGACTACTTTGTTTATGTTCAAGTCCGATGTGTGTTGATTCTTGGAAGAAAGGAGATACTGAGCATTCCAAGGGTCTGACCACTGGGACTGGACTAATTTGCAGCCTAGGAAGGAGGTTTGCTGTAGGCTTGTGTAGGCACTGGTAGGGTCTGCTGCATTCTGAAAGCACAGTCTTTGCCCTTCTTCATGAGAGGGGATGAGGAATTGCCAAGACAGTCTCAGATTGTGACTTCTCACATTCTCTCAGGTACAAATCATTAATGCCCACTGCTCAAATGGAAGGAATATTTGAAACTGTAACAGCCCCCAATGTGCTTATTGGCCTCAGTGTCAGAAATCACTGTTCCCACTGCACAGATCTCCAAGTCTTTCCAGACACTGACAGGGAGGCTAAAGAGCTTCATGCAATGGCCTTCCTTGGCAGCTGTTAGTTAACCTGCTGGATCTCACACTTTTTAAGGGTCTTTGTTAGTGTTTTCTGATACATTGAAGAAAAAAGTAAGAAAAACAAAAACAAACCCAACATTTTACAATTCTAGTATTCTCCCCACTAAAGATTCTGGTGTATTACAAACTGCTAGAGTTTGAAATTTTACTGAGTTTTATAAATGGAGAAACTGAGTGCTCATGTTCACACCATGATTCTGTAAATCCTGGAGCTGGTATTGCTAATATCTTGTGACTGTTAATTCAATTCAATATTGCACTGTATATAGTGACCCAGGTTCCTTGCAGGTGTGAATGTGCAGTGTTAATGTCAGCCAGTTGACTTGGCCAGAGCTTGAATGCACTATGATTCTTGAACTGTTGCTTTCCAGTAGGTTGCTAAAATAAAAGCTGATTTACTACCAAAGTGTCATCCAGATTTCACAGTTTGTGCCAAATAAAATACCAGTTCTGGTGTCTCAAGTAGCAGGGAAGTATGTATTTCCCCCCCTTATATGATTTTTCCAAGGAAATACATTTTGTCTTTTGAAGATAAAATGTTTAAAAAGAGCATTTGTCTTCAGCAGTTAAGAAGATAGCAACCACCTACAATCTGTGAGAACACTTACATAAGGCTCATACATTGTACAGGAGTTCTGGTTTGCCAGTACTGGAACACTGTTCCTATGTACTTGTCAGGGAAATGTGAACCGAAGCCTTCCTAGCAGTGCTGGTGCAGATTGTATTTTGATAATATATTCTAAAGGCTAAGTAGGAAAATACTTTTTTTCTAGTTTTCACTTTACTACTCTTAAACATTTTGCTGAATTCTATGTTAAAATGAAAAACAAAAAACCAACCACCTGAAATCGTTTAGGACTATTGGAACAATTGAGTAAATTTATTTTTAGTTGCCAGAAATAAATTGGTATTATGCTTTCCAACATTCATAAGGAGAAATGGTTTTCATACCTAGCAGAGTGATGGCTCACAAAACTTTAACTTTAGGTTTCTTAGTTTCAAGGAAGGGAGCAGAAACTCCTGAAGTGACAACTGATTTCTGTAAGATCAGCCTGGTATAAAAGATGCTTTCTTGGATTATGCAAAGTAGGATATTGAAACTTTATTAGTATGGGGTTTTTTAAATTCTGTTTTTCCTGAACATGTTTTTTTACTGTTGAGTTTCAGTTATGTTATTAATATACTTTGTGTATAGGTCTGCTTCAAGTCAGGGGTTACACAGATAATGGTTACCATCTGTAAATGCAGATGGCAAATATGAAATAATTCTTCAAGATTGAGGAGGCTTCAAAGAAATGAGAAAGAGGAGAAATTGTTATCTAATATAAAATATGAGAGTATCATGTGCTTTACATTCTGAATCAGAGGTTTCTCAGTTTTGCACATGGTTGCTGGATAAAGTGTTTGTTGTACAGGGTTTGATTTTAAACAAGGTGAACTAATGTTTTCTACTACTCATTTTTGTGTTTGAATTATTAATGTGCAAACAACTAGTTATATTAGAAACACCAGAATGAAATGGCTTTCGAAGTCTGAAAATAGATGGGAGACATTCTGCATGTCTTTAGTTGAGTTTCATGTGAAGTAAATGCTGCTGGTTGTAGCCTGCACCTGATGCTAAAGCAGTTGTATTCATCTGGAGCAGTTAAAATGAGTGTGCTAGAAAATGGTAATGGTTTATTATCTCATACATGCAGCAGTGTAAAAAGATGTTTACAGAGAAATGTCTTTTTTCCTCATTTATTTCTTTTTTGTTTATTTGTTTGGAAAGGTATTTATGAAAGTTATTTTTAAGTTTCCAAATTAGTTTGTCAATTGATAAGAAAAACCTTATGCCAAAAACAAACTAATAATTTCATGGATGCCAAGTTTAGGAGTTGTCTTCAGAAAGCTGAACAGCTGAATTTTTCTTTAGATTCTAATAGAACAAGAGATAAGAATCAAATTAATTGTTTATATATTTTTATTGCAAGTCTTCAATTTGTCATCTTTATAATATTTTAAAAGTTCTGGTCATTGATTCAGTAAGGAGCTGTAAGTATCCTAGTGTATCTAAGCCAGATGTTGATGATGTAGGTCACTGACTTTTTTCCCCCCTACAAAAAACCCATATAAATGTTGGGTGGGGCTGTGTGTTTTCCTTTTTGGAAAGGTTAAGAGAATTTGTTGTTCTTAGCTCAGAAATATTTCTGCAGTCTGATACAGCAGCAGTTCATAAGAAATAATGAAAAGAAATGAGAGCAAAATGTGATTTGAGATAGGAGTAAAGAATTTGAGGAATTTAGACTTTCTGGGAATTCTAGAGTGTCTTTTGTTTAAACATTATGTAGCAACATAGCAATAGGGTTGATCTAGTGTTAAAGGATCATTTGAGAAAATACCTGGGTTTTTAGCAACCTATCTACAAGATTTAGGAGAAGGGAAATGCAATGCCTGAGACTTTACTGTGAATTGGAATGTTTAAAGTTAGGGTTAGAGTTCTGCACTGGAGAACTGTGGATTTAGAGGTTTCCTAATGAAGAAATTCATGTACTGTATGAAACCACAGTGAAAATGGGGACCTGAGAGTCATAATCAGCAGGAAAAATTCTGTGTGAAGGGGGTGGGCAAAGCATTTGTAGTGAGGTTACCCAGAGGTGGTGAAATCACCTGCTTTGGAGATTTTCAGACCAGACAAATTCCTGAGAGCTGGTAATCCCATGGGACAGGGGGGGGATGGACAAGATGACCTCCAGAAGGTCCCTTCCAACCTATTTTATTAATGGTCAAGCCATAGATCAAGCACATTTTGTGTGGGAAGTCAAACTTGTTTTGAGTTGTGCTGCTGTGCTGCAATCAACATCATTTAATTATTGCATGCTGTGTTCTCAGTTGGATCTGGACAATAAACCCACATTTCTGTACATTCCTGAAACAAAAATTAAGAGATGGACACGTTACCAATTCCTCAGTGCGTTGTAGAAGTGATGAAAGTCAAGCTGGTTTCTTTCAAAGCATGATGTTTAGTTATCTGTCATGGGGAAAAGAATTAGTCAAAGCTGACCTGCAGCACAACAAATGCTAAACCTCTATTACAAGAAGGTGTTTCTATTAATTTCATCTGGGTTTGAAAGCATGAACACAGCTCATGTGGCTTAATCTCTTTGAAAAGTCACTCCAAGGCAACTCATATCTAGTAAATTGTGGATAAAATGCTGTGAATATGAGCAGATAAGCAGCTACATTTTCACTTAAATTCTGCTCTGAAGAGACCTGCTTGGTTAATAATGTACTTAATTTGTATGGGTGAGTGGGAGTTTGAGGAGAGTGTAATGTCAGGAAATCGAGTGAGAGCTGAGTAAATTATGCTTCTAAAAGCTAAGAACAAAGAAAAAAAATCTTGCATAACGGTAAGTTAATGTGTCTTCATTTAATGTGAAAGCACCGGTTGGTAACTAGGGAAAATAATGAAAAATATGCACTTAACCCTGATAATTGTTCTGTTTAGGTGTATATCAAGCAGTACTTGCTTATATTTCTTATTTTTCAATTCACACTTTCAGAACATGATTCTCTACCCTTTTGTAGTGTAGGCCATTCTTTGGTGGTCATGATAATTTTGTGTCATCTTGGTTTTTTAAATATCATGTTAACACTTGAAATATTTTGGGATTGATCATTGAAACATATATTGCGTTTTAAAAACCTCTGAATACACACACCAACACATGTAGTGTTTATATTCAGAATATTTGAAGTTTGAAATTTAAGGTTGACTATGGCAAGCAGTTGTGTTTCTTAAGAAAAATAATTTATTAATTTTTTAAAAAAAATCACAATAATAAGATATTTCTTTTTTATGGATCTTTCTGAATTGTTAATATTTCATATCATTCAAGTTTCCAAGAATCCAGGGATAGGACTTCACTGAAGTCCATATTGATTAATTGGTTTTTAATGACTTGATAGTTCTCTAAGTTATAAAAGGCTGTACCAGTAATTCATACTTCTGTCTCTCCTTATTGTAGATTAAGTACCACACTAATGATAGAAAGGAAGGAAATAATGAATTGGGACTTTAATTCAACACTGTAAAGTATTTTAACAATAAGTAGCTAGTGCGCAGTAAAATTAATTTTAAAATATTCATGGCCAAAAGTCTTCCTTGCTGGAGAGACTGAGGATTAACTAGTTCTAATACAGTCCTTTGGTGGTGTGAAGTCCTGTATTAATACTAACGTTGATTTGAGATCTGAAATAATGTGCAGAGCTTCAAAATACTAAAAGCCATTTGTATGTTAGTACAATATATTTATACAGCATTCTCTAATAGAAGCTACTGGAAAAAGGGGATGTTCTGCTGATACGCGGGTGGGGGCACAGAGTGGGGCACGGGAGCTTCTGGACACCCATCGTGAGGGTTAATACTGGCTGATTTTTCTGTCCGTGTGAGCAGAGAAACTGTCCTGCTTCTCTGTTAAATTGCCTCTAAATCCATTCCCTGACTGTATTTTTGCCAACCCGTAATATTTGTGGGAAATCAGTAGGTAATGCCTGTGTAATTCTGAAGTTGAGTTCTGCGTGCGAAGGAACTGACCATACCCCAAATGTGAAGGCAAAGCAGTGTCTGAAGCGTTTCTCGGTGTTGCTGGAGCAGAGTGTGACCAGAGCCGCCTTGTTTCCGCAGAGCGCCGAGGCGAGCCCACGATGGAGCCCGCGGGGCCGGCGGACGGCGAGGAGGAGCCCGGGCCCCCGGCGCGGCTGGCGCCCAGCCCGCACAGCGAGGCCGTGGCGCACGAGCTGCGGGGGCTGTCGCTGCAGCCCAGCCCCTGCCTGCCGCCCCTCACCGAGCGCAAGAATGGTGAGTGCCCGGGCTGCGCGGGCTCGCGGGGACGGGCCGGGCAGCAACCGCCAGGGACTCTCCTCGCCTGCTCTTGCCACGTCCACGTGTGCCAGGGGTTGGGGAGTCTGTCCCGGGAGCTTCGCCCGCCAGGGCAGCTCTTGGAGCACCAGCGGGCACACTCTGGGGCCTACGATGGAGTTGTGTAGATTTTTAAGTGGTTTTAAATCTACAGCTGGTGTATAGTACAAGTATTGATTTTTGAGAGTTGTATTATTATCAGAAAAAAAGAGATAATTTTCAAGAACAGGGTTTTTTCTTCAAAATAGTGCATAATTAATGTTTCACATTCTATCCCAGAAAGTTTAATTCAATATTAGTATACTTCTGGAAAATTTGTTTTTTCTTAATTTCCTGTAAAACCGAAATGGATGAGGTGTCATGGATCTGTGTCATGTCAAACCTCCAGAGCAGCCAAACTATTGCTTAGCTATAAGTTCAGATTTAGTAATTTTGGTTAATTTGGTTAGAAACACTATTTTTGTAGAAATTATGAAAGTCAGAAGAAAATTTGTAAAAGTGAACTTTGAACTTGATGGGTTCAAATTAAAAGTAGTTTTAATATTTGGTCTTTGTTTTTACTTTTTACCAAACACTGGCTATTTGCAAGAGTATTTTAGCATGTCACTACATTATAAAGTGTGTAAGCATTAGAGATTACAGTTCACAGAAATACAGTGGCACTTAAAAAAATTCTGAAGTGTTTCAGGGTATTTTTTTGGTTGGATATTTTTATGCAGGAAGCATTATGCTCACTGTGAGCTTTGGTAGTGATCCTTTAAACCTTTTGTTTACTTGAGTGAGTCTTTTGGCAGTAGTCCAGTAGAAGGCTGAACTGTTCTAGTGTTGTTCTGCAGTGTTGTTAAGCTGACTTGCACAAATTAGTACAGAAACTGTGTTTCTAGCTTTGCCAATGTCACTGCAAGGGTAGGAGGCTTCTGCTCTGGATTGGTTTTGTTTACCGTGGAGGTAATCACAGCATGCCTGGTGAGCCAACAGTCACTGGAGCTGTTATTACCTTCTCCTTTTTCACATTTTCCTTCTCTCCCCTGCCCTCTGCCCCAGAGATCCCAGTCATAGAGCAAAGCAGGCATAAGAGTTTGGGTGGGCAGAGCTCGGTGGGTTTGCTGCAAATTCTCATGGTTAGCTTAAGCTCCAGTGGAATTATTGTCCCTTAAGTTTACAAAGGAACATTTATATGCTGTGCCAACTCTGTTGAAGAGGTTTTAACTTCCAGCAGAGGATCAATAATAAAACAGTTGGAATGCATTAGGAGCTTAAGCTTTTCCAGTCACTTATTACATGCAGGTATTTAGTCCCTGAATAAAGACAAATGGATAATTTTGGGAGGTGGATGTTGTATGTTGGTCTCCTGGACTGTCACAATTTTAAGGTTCTCCTGTTTCATTTGAACTGTTTTCAAGTTCATGGATGTGGGCAATACTGGATTGCTAATGAAACTAATTTCAGGTTCTCATTAGTCTGCATCTTTCTGGATAATTAGGCAGCACATACAGTGCATTGATCATGTAAACCTGTGCCCTGTTTATTGCAGTGTCTTATCGTGCCTGTTTCTCTGGAGGCCAACTCTTGTTCCACTTGCTAAAAAGCAGCAAAAGTTACCATTTCATTGGTTCTGCTTTTCACACTTGTCATCTCCTGAGTGATGACGAAGATGTGTCTGTGATTCTGGCAGTCCCATGACAACCACGGGTGTACAGTCCCTGTCATGAGAAGTGGGGCTGCTCAGAAAAATGGAGTTTGGTAAACAGGCTCTGGGTTTGCATCCCTGCCTGAAGGATGGCAGGTTGGGTCCAGTGTACGTGCTTTTTAGGCAAGATGCTGTGTCCTTAGGAAGGACAGCTTGGGGGAAGAGAAGAGTGACATGGATGAGGCTCTTTGGAAGCAGGAGGGAGAAGACTGATGACTGGGTGCTGAGTTGGGCTGCAGTGGAGGAAGGCTGACAAGAGTAGCAGCAGCGTGGCACAGCCCAAGTACCAGTCAGAACAATGTGCTGCCCACACACTGTACCACAGTTTCACGAGCTTCTGTCTGAGAGCCAGGAGGTGGCAAGGGAGGGAAGGATAGGCTGTCTGCTGCTGACAGCAGGAGGGTGGATTGGAATGATGCTGCCTGCAGCTTTCCAACCTGCTGTTTCAGAGCCAAATGATAGGAAGAGATTGCACATGTAGATACCATCAAAAAAAGGAAGCAGTGCATGACCAGAGCTTTTTGCATGCTGAATTAGTAGTTTTCCAGAATTGATAAGCACGCCACTTTGGCTGGTAGAGGGAACTGTGAAGGTCTGGGTGTGAGGAGCCATGCAATCATTATTTCAAGGTACATGTAAAATAGAAAGCTCTGAGCTTGTGTTTTACAGCAGTCTCTCTTGGCTCTGCAGTGGCTTCCTTGACTATCTCCTTGTGCCAAAATCTTCTTGTCACAGTGGCTACTAGTTTCTGAAAAAGAGACACGTAAGTTGCTCTTGTGCAGTTGTCATCCACAGGTGGGAGCCTGGTTATGTTCTTGTAAAATGGGTGGGTGAGTGGCTGGCTCCTGTCCAGGCCACTGACTGCCCTTCAGCTTTGCATCTAGCATAAATCCTGCCAGAAGGGGAGTGTGCCCGTTCCCTGCCCTCTTTGTGGTGGAGAAGCAGTTCTGTTCAAGGCGGTGGGAGCTGTGAGGTGTCTGCTCCTCCAAACTCGGAGCCAGTGTAGGAATGGGATTGCTTCTGCTTCTCTTTGGGGTTGTGTATCATGAATTGGAGGAGGGTAGAGAAGGCGGTGCTGTGCCTCCCATGGCTGGCAGCAACTGTTCTCTAGCAGAATTGGGCTAATTGAGAGAAGAACCAAGAGTCTTGGATGTTTTATAGGAAAAAAGCCTTGGGACAGTGAACATCTTAAAGCAAGACTGGTAAAATCTCAATTAGGATAAATCAGCCCAAAGAAAGCCGTGCCCCTGGCTGTGTAAGAACAGGGATACTCAGGAACAGAGACCCAGACGCACCAAAGGTCAGGTGAGAATTGCAGCTTCTTGTGGGGCTGGAGAGCTCGTGGGGAACTGTGGGGAATTCAGGGGAAGGTGGAACACACACACACAAAGAGCCCAACACAAATCCAAACAAAAACAAATACTCCAAATGGTGTATATTGAGTGCTCCTAAGGGACCAGTCAAGTCAGCTGGGAGACACAGTTCTTAAAATAACTGAATGAAATCCACATCCCACTTAACCTAATGGTATTACTTAAATAAATTTGATGATCCAAGGGAATTTTTCTGGCATCTAAAAGAGTTGTGGTATATTAGTTTGCCTGTTATCTCTTATCTTCCACTCCCTCAGTATGTAGCACTGGAACATGCATTCTTGGCATAGTTTTATGGCTTCTGTGAACAAATCCTCAATCCTCTGTGCAATTAATAGATTTGAACTCCAAATTTGATGTTAGGGAATCATGTGACATTCGGGACATTCTCCTTGCATCTGTATATGACAGGTTTTTCTCCACTCCTCTAAGATCAGTGATTAGGTGTGTTTTTTCCTCTTGCAATGATATATAGGTAGGTCACTGTGCTTAGAATTTATTTTCTTGAGAGAGTTGGGAGAGACACAGTGTATTAAAAATGGCTAGTGGAAAGTCTAGAGAACAACAAATGGAAAACTTAGTTCTGATTAAAGTAATAGCTTGGCACGGAAAATAATTGAAAATGTCATCTTAAATTCAGCAGTTTCATAATCACTAAGCTGAAAGCAGTGAGATCTAGAAAACAGCATGCAGATACTCTGATTAACAGCACCACCCCCCAACAACAACATCAGCAAACCAAACATAAAAATCCCCCCACAAAACCAGACCTCAGAGGAAGTGTATCCTGACAGACCTATGTAGATAAAGAAGTGCACAGTTTGTATAAGTTTACAGTAGAAATGTGTATGTGCATTTATGATGTAGTGCATAAATAATGTGTGTGTGTGTACAGTGGTTGCCCAGAGAGGCTGTGGAATCTCCACCCATGGAGATACTAAAAATCAGACTGGGCATTGTCCTGGGCAGCCTGTTGCAGCTGACCCTGCTCCAGCACGGCTTGGGCCAGGTGATCTCAAGAGGCTGCTGTCAGCCTCCGTGATTCTGGGGTTTGTCTTTCCATTAAGGTTTTAATAGCTCATGGAACATCCAATGCAAATATTCTACTAAATAATCTTTGGTAAGAACACACAGCATATTGTAATTAATATATATTTGTCTCTATGCTTTGGGTTTTTCTGGGAGTGCTCTGGTTTTTGGGGGTGTGGTTTTGGGGTTTTGTTTGGTTTTTAACATCTCAGTAGAAAAAACAAATGTCCCTTGGTCTCCTTGTAAATATTTGAATGCCTTCCTATCTGTTCCGAGATGAGAGTAGGTACTGATTTCCCAGTAAGTCTGTCTTTGTCATTGGTACTGCCAGTTCCCACAATCCTAGCATTCCCAGGCCATCAGTCAGTGTCTACAAGGAACAATTTTCAAATATTAAAGCATGTGAAAAGACACACAAGCCAAAACTCAGAGATCTCTAGGGACTGTGACCTCTTAAATGGAATATATTCTGACATTTTCACAGGCTACATGAAAGAATTCCAGCAGGGTCATTCCATTTGGTAAACTTCTAAACAAACATTCCATCATTTTAGTTTGATTTATAGATATTATTTTTTTTAATTATCTGCTTATTGTGAAGAGATTAACACGGGAGACATGACCTGTGACTGACTCAGTTCAAGGCATCTGGTATATATGAAATCCTGTTTGAGGGCTTGGCATTTGAGTGATTACAGGAGATACAGAAAGCATGTTTTCCTTTAAAGAGATCGCTTGATCAAACTGTCTTATTCTGACCTTTTTTCTTGAAATTCCTTGTGCATAACTAAATGCATAGCTTGAAAAGAATGTTGAGTTAATTTTAAATTCCATTGTATAATTGTTTTAAGTTGTTAGAACTAAATCCTAACTGCAAATGTTATCATTGAAGTGTCACCTTGTGACAGAGCCACTACAAGAAATTAACATGGAGCAAACAGAACTGGTAATTGGTGTGCAGCACTTACTATAGGCATCTTTTGCAAATCATAGGTAGCACAGTGGATGACTAAATGTTGTCCTCCAAAGGATTTATATGTATGCAGTTAAACGTAGGTGTGTATAGTTAAACGTATACAAAAATACATATTTTTATGTACTTTATATACACACTTTAAAAATATTTATTAATTTAGATGTGTATATGGGCAAGACCAAATGGAAGGTAGTTTTCATTTAAGCGGTGAATACTGCCAACATATGTCCTCTCTTAAAAGGAATTTGTGTGGGTTTTAGTGGGAGAAGAGAAGTAGAACATGCAGACTTATAAATTTGACATCACTGTAAGTGTTTGGTATTTTTCTGAGAAGAGTGACTGAGGTAGATGGTGACCATTATTTGCATTGTTTGGGTCTTTGTTGCCACAATGGTGGAGAATATAGGCAGAAAGAACCCCCCCAAAACAAAACCCCTTAATTAGCAATTTGAAGTAATGTTCTTAATGTTTATAGAAGTAATAGAATTAATTATAATAGGGGTTATGTAAACTAATGCTTTAGTTTGTGTAGTCAGAGCACTGTTTTCCTATGTGAAGAAATTATTACACCATGATCAAGAACTAGATTATCCTAACACAATATAAAGCACCAAGGTATTCATCAAGGTGTATGTAAAGCCAAGGCGAAATAGATATTTGAGTAATTAGGCTTTTTTCCCACTTGAAAATGTTATTGTGGTAGTGAAAGAGTTTAAATACCCGAGGGCGTTTGGTTTGGTTTTGTTTTTCTTTTTGATGGGATTGCAAAGGAATGAGTTCCATATGATGTGAAGAGTTGGAATGTACTGTTAAAGCAATTGTTGCTTAGTTACTTGATGTTTAATAAGGTTGTGCAGTGGCTCCCAGTCAGTGATGTCACTCAGCAGATCACTGATACTTCACCCAGATAAGGGTCTGTTGTGAGAGGCAGACAAGCAGGCACTGGGGAGGTACCGTGGGGCTGCATTGCTTCCTCCTGTACTTTGGAATTTTGGTTAGTATCTACTAGACACTTCCACTTTTTAAATAACACTTTTTCCGTAGGCTGCAGGTTGGCAGAACACTTGGAAATCTGTGTTGCAGAAGAATGGAAGGAACAAACGCTGATGACCTTAGATGTAAAGCAAACGTTTATGAAAAACTTGTGCAATACATTGCTATTAAATGAGATGTTACTGGATTCTGGTTTATGGACTGACAGAGATGTTCCATTCTGGGGCCTTTTTTCTTCATTTCACCCACTCTTATGCAATATATTCAACTTAAATTGAAATTCAAATGAGAGGTACTTCTGCCCTCTGAAGAGTATGTGAATTCTAACAGATTTAATTTTCATTGAAACCAAGAGCTTGTTGTGTATCTTTTACTTCATAAGAGCTTAAAAAATTACCATCAGATTTGAAGGTGCATAAGTAAATCTGAGGAGTCACTGTGGTGCTTTAGCAGTCAAAGGTAAGAACATATGTGAACCATTCTAGGAGAGTTCCAAATTTATTTCATTGGGCAGGGAAGAGGGAGCCCTTAAATGGCAGGTGGGTCAGCAGTGGGGATCACAGGTGGCTCTTTGCCTTGATTCACATGGGACCTGCTCAGGACACCTTTGAACACCTGGCTACTGGTAGTGAGCAGGTGAATTTAGTACTGGAACATGCTAACAGTGTTTCTGTTCCTTCTAGTACAGCTCTTAGGAATGTTGACCAAGTCCTTCATAAGAACATGCACTTTTCCCATGTTGCAGTGCTGTGCAGCTGGGAGTTGTGAGATGCCCCTGGGTGCCTGTGAAACTGTCTCAGAGCTTGAGACTTTTCCAGCAGACATGTTGAGATGATGTTTAGTTTTTCTTTGAAGCCTTATTACTAAAAATACAAGGACTATATTGTTGCTCATTCAAGTAACCAGTAAAACCAAGTTATCAATTGAGCTTGGATTAATGTATATTCAAGACTGCTGGGAAAACAAAAGGTTGTTGGAATAGGAATATTTTTTCATGATGTGGGAGATAAATGTTATTCTTCATGCAGGGATTTAAGAGAAACTTTTCCTTGAGCAGAATATCCAGATATTCTCAATATTCACAGTATAACTGAACCCAGAGCAGAACTATTTTCTTCTTCAAAGGCATCTTTTCTTTGTCTTCATTTGTTATGTCTGCCCCCATCCAACTATTCAATATTGTATAGCATTTAATGGCAATGGCAATATTTGGTTACATGAAAAATACACAGCATCATTTTGACCACTCATCTCTCCTAGTCTGTACAAGAATTTCCTCATTCTTATTTTACATAAATTCTGATTCCTGCTTTTCTTACTAAAGTTTTTTGCAAGTTACTGTTGAGATTTTGATCAGACTTCTTGAAGGTCTTCTAAAATATTCATGTCTGTGTTAAGCTTGCATTGATCTAAGAGGTGAACTTAAAGCAGAATATTAGGCATAACTCCAAGGAGCTGAAGCACATTCATCTGCTGTGGGTGGGTACCCTTGGGAAGGGGGAGGAGTGGATAGCACGAACTCCTGGCTGAACTCATTTTTCTGAACAAGAGAAATGCTCCTGAAGGCTTGAACCACTCTCACCCTGCTGCTGTTACTGTGATCAGTTTCACCTGAGCACTGGGCACTCGCAATTTATATAAAGCACTATAAACAGATAGGAATGGATAGATCTTCCTTCAGAAATATGATGTTTGAAGGAAAATGTCTTACTCTGGGTTCTTTAATTACACACTTCCTCATTACAGCATGGAATTTTTTAAATTTCAAAATACTCTGTTTTCTGAATCATTGGGAAATCAGAGTGTGTGAAGTGCACTGTACCCTTCCAGTGAAACAATTTCCACTGTTATGTATTGTTACACTGTTAGAATATAATTCATCCATCCAAACTTTTAACTTCTCTCTTGGTACAAGGAAAATGTGGAGTTATAATCTATTATATCTGTAAGTGTGTAAGATTCTGTTTATTGACTGTGCCAGAGTTTAACGTGTGTATAAATTTAAGCAGTATGTGTTTGTATTCTGCCTGAGTTTTTATTTTCTGAATGTGTGGAGTTTTTCAACAGTAATTTTGTTTCTTATGCACAGTAAGTGTTCAGCTGCAGGCAGTGAGGAAGTTAGTTTGATTTATGAAGGAGCTTTTCCACAGTATTTTTTTTCTCCTGTTCAGTAAAAATCACTGCAAAAGCAAATGCATTGGAATAGTCTGTAGCTTGTATTTAAGCAAAACATAATTTAAGCTGATAATTTTTGTACAAATGATGTGCAAACAACTGATTTTTAGGCTGGGAGAGTGGCCTCAAATCATTCATGCTGCAAAGAGTTTTTTGCCTGTATTGTCAGCTCCTTACATGTCAAGAAGTTGCTAAAGCCTGGTGAGCTCATGCCTCCTTTGAGGCTGCAGTTGTGAGCAGATCTAGGTCTCGCTTCTCCCAGCAGCAGGCAAACAGGGAGAGGCTTCCAAATCCTGCTGGCTGGGTCAGGCAGCTTCACACCCCGTGGTATCACTTGCCCCGGGAGTGCACTGTAAAGGTGAAGAGTCAGTGCTGAGTGATTGTCTTGTAGAAAGATCCAAAGAGGAAAAGATGGTTGCTTTTTTTTTCTAGTTTCCACTTCAAAAAATTCTGTATCGGGTGTTTGTGATTGTATATAGATCTTTTAAAATCTGATTCTGTGGAACTGAAACAGTTTTTCTGAATGGAGATGTCCTTTATAATTTCAGGCTGAAAGATTTAAAATACAAAGTAGAGGTGTGGAAAATGTGTGCAATGATAGCATTTTTAGGCCAAAGGGAAAGAAAAATACACCTGCCAGAGTTACTAGTTGACATGTAGAGACTACTTAACATTATGTATAGTTTATTTTCTCTAAGTACAGGAAATTAAATGCAGACTTGTCTGCTGTTCCCTCATGGCCAATGGCAGATAATTAGAGGGGATCCATTTCCCTGAAATCTTCCAGGTTGACAATGAAGTTGATGACTCATGTAAGATAAATGGGATGTGCTGCAGAGAATGGCAGATCAGAAGCTGTGGGAGGAAATACTCATGAAACTGCTGGGAATAATGAGATGTGTAACTAATGCAAAAAGGAAAATAATAAAGTACTCGGGGCTTAGATATTTACAACAAGGAAGAGAATCTCTCATACTGCAAGGAAAGGCATGGAAATAATCACTGGTTTTCCCAGTTACCTCTGATAGATAAATGTCTCTGAAACCAGACCTGAGGTTGGGGTGGGTGGGAAGGTTCCTTAACATAACTTTTTCAAATGCCACTGTGCAGCTTTGTTTACTGGTGAAACTTAATGAGTAATGAATGTGCCGGTCAGGCAAAGATGAAGTATTTCTGCTGCCTGCAGCAGTGTTCCGAGGAGTGGGGGCAGGGAGAAGGAAGGGGGGAAAGGGAGAGAGCCCTCAGCAGTAGTTTTTCTTAGGTATCAGCGAATGCTGCTCCAGCAACTGCTGGATTTATTTTTAACCGCTTGACTCATTCTTTGTCAGATGATTGACCACCGAGCTGCATATTGAAACACCAATGTGCAGAGGAAGCGAGCGTAACTAAAGGCAAAGGGGGAGTGTCTGTCTGGGAAGAGAGGCGGGGTTTGGGAATTGTGCTTCACATGCTCGGTGGCCGCCGTGAGAGCGGCTGCAGGCTCGGAGCGGGCACAGCGAGCCGAGCCGAGCCGAGCGGAGCCGGGGCGGGCGGGCAGGGGCAGCGCCATGGGCGGCGCGGCGGCGCCGGGGCTGCTGCCGTAGGACACCGCGCCGGGCCCTGTGCGGACCGCACTGCACCGCTGCCCACCGCGGCCTGCGCTTTTTCTCTGGTGGATCTTGCCATTCTAAAGGATTCCCACCATGATCGATAGCTCCAAGAAACAGCAGCAGGGCTTTTCCGAGATCTTACCTGCAGGAGATCTTAAGCCACTGAAGGAGAAGGAATGCCTTGAGGTGAACAGCCAGAAAAGTCTCAAGGAAGGTCAGTCACTTGCTGGTTGGGGGACCGAGAATGCCGAAGTCCTGGGCACATTCAGTTCACCAGTATGTCTGGTGTAATGCTGTAGGTCAGGAAGAGTTTTTGTACATTAAATGAGGTATTGTTTTCCCTCTGAAGAAAAAAACCTCTAAAAGCTGAATTTAAATTTTACCTGACACTAGTAAAATAACGATGATGATAGCTGGTAGAAATTGTAGTATGAAGAAAAATAAGCAATCAAGTAGCCTTTTCAGAGTATCATTTAGTCTTGAATTAATGAAGGACTCTGAAATTGTCCTGTAAATACTGCACAAAGTGCTTCAAAATGTCACTATTGGAATAAATATAATGAAATAAACATCATTAAATATGGCATGTCAAAATAAAACCCCACAAACCTTTAATATTAGACATATTGCTACCTCAGTTTCACTAGTGCTTTTCTCAGCTCTTGTCTTTCTCTGGAATTCCCTCCTCCCCTCATACTTTAAATTAGATTTGATTCTGGTTTTAAGACGTGTGTTTTTCAGACCACATTATATCTTTTTAAATGATTGGATTTTGACTGGGCATTAAATTGATAAAATGCACAGGCATTGGTTTGTAAAATAGCAGTAGTCTGAGAATATTTGGAACATCATTTAAAGCTGACGAATAGAACTATACAAGATTCATTTAAAGTAATCTTTGTCAGGCTGAGGCAGTAATGCTGCTGAGACAGGGAAATTGTCTTACTCTTGGCAGGCAGGATTCTTCCATCTGGCCTGGGTGAAGGAGGAGAAGGAATAGACCTCTGGAAGTCGGCTGCCAGCCTGCCCAGAGCAGTCTGATACTGGTGTGAGTTAACACACCAGGCTCTTGCAGCTCTGGGCTCAACTCCAGCTTCTTAATCAATCAGACACAAACTGTATTTGTAGTAGGCAAAATTCCTGCTTTCCTTTTACAGCACTCTGCCTTGGCTTTTCCTTCAGGTATCTCTGGATTGTTTGGTGATTTGGAGATTTCTCCCTTGGTGTGGTGGCAAGACTTCTACATGAGATCTTGCCTTTCTCAGAATTTAAATGCTGGATTTGTTTGGGGGTTTTGTTCATTTGTTTTTAAATTTGGACCTTAATAATGTTTAAAATGGCAAAAAGGTAGCCCATATTCATTATTAAATTCAGCGCCTGACAGGTTAGTTTAAAAACCCCATTACCTAGCTTTAAGTTAGAGCTAGAGAAAACACTGATTTTTATGTAATGGACTGATACCGAAGGTCTGTTATTGTTCAGAAAGGTAATAAGAGGTTGAGTGTTGCTGCACGTGGCAATGGCTGAGAGCAGAACAGTTCTGCTTCCTTTGTGGCAGGAAAGTACTGACTGGTAGACAGTGACTGAAAGAAAGGGCCAGCAGTGGCCTCCTTCCCGGGGTGTTTTTACCTCACAACTCGGAAAAGGCCCAGTTAAAGCTGCCCCTGCTGCTGCTGAGGCTCTGGGGACAGCAGTGAGAGAGAAGGAAGCGAGGAAGTTCAGAGGGACAGAGGAGTGGGCAGTGCTGTAGGGAAACAAAACCTATGTGGGGTAAGCAACCAAGAAATAAAGGGCAGAAAAACATGGCAAAACCCAGCACGGTGGGTAGTGCAGGTGGGCTAATGAGTAACCACGGTAATGATCATCTTCAGGCCTCTTCAAGCATGCCAGTTATGTAGAACGTGGATGAAAGAATGTACATTACAGTAATGATGGTCTGTCAGAGTAGCAAAAAACCTGCAATTATGGGACACTCTGCCAGTCTAAATTCATTAATATTTTAGAGCTTAAATTATTCAATGCATAAAAGAAGATATAATTGTTTTCCATAATCACTATCTTTGCTTCCTTTTCTGTTTTAGTACCTGTTCTCCATTTTCGCTTTTCCCCAGTGAATGTTGCTTATCCTTTTATCTCTCCTAAGTTTGGCAATGTAATGATTAAAATAATGAACCTCTTCTTGAGAGTTTGATTGACTACAGGATCTCCTCTTCCAACCTTTCTTCCTTCCAAAGCTTAGAAAAACAATCATTTTCTTTCTTGTGATATATAGAATGAATTATTGAAAACACTCCAAATCTGCTTGATTTACACCTAGAGAGACCAAAACAGAGCTTCACATTTCCAGTTTATAATGTTATGAAATATGTAGTTCAGATACTTTATAGATTTTTAAAAATTCAGTTGCAGTTGTTAGTTTAATCCTATTTAAATAATACTACAGATAACATATTTTACTTTTTAAAAACATAAATTGTAAGCTGATTTATTTTACAGAACAGTATCTTCTAAATTAGCTTGTGCCATTCTGTCTCTCTTTTTTTCCCCCTTCTCTTTTTTCCTCCTTTCTTTTTCCTTAAAATAATGTGGCTGGTTTTGCCATGTGAATTCTCAAATGCTTCTTCCTTAGGACACAAAAATACTTAAAAATACAATATGTGAATTGTAAGACCTGCAAAAATTAAAAATATAATTGTATTGGCAAACCCAGATGAAGTATGTAGAGATCCAGTAATTCAAAAGGTGCCTTTGTTTCATAATCTGCTTTGCACAGGTTTGATAAATCTAAAAATCCTGAGATAGTACAGTGCTTATTTTAGCAATTAGAGAGAGCAATTAACCTTAAGAGAATTATGAGGTGCAATTCTTTTTTTACTCAGTATTTCTTTATACGGTAAGAGACTTTTGATGGAAACAAAAACCCCAGCACTGTCTTCAGCAAATTAATACTAAGGACATTAGCAATTTAGATTGCAAAGCTGAAGTTTTTTCTTTGCTTAGGCTATTGATACACATTATAGCATCCTGTAGCATAGGAGGAAATCCTCTTAATTACCCTAACTTTCTTGTAAACAGCTCAGATGTTACTGTTGCGTATCGCCTTTTTTGTGAAAACAGCTCTTATCTGGCTGATCAAAATTACCTTTTGTACAAGCAAAGAACAAAGATTTTCTGTCTCTGAGGCCAGCCACACAGTGCTAACTAAACAGCTTTTTCAGAAATTCCTATATCATTGACTGTATCTCCTGCAACATCTTCTAGCACTGTCAAGTAAGCAACCAAAACATTTGGAAAATTCAAGTGAAAAGCCTTAAATGTGCATACAGTCACTAAGGAAGATTCAGTGTCATCAGATAGTACATGTATTAGGAACTGGGAGTATATCTGGACTGCAGATCAAAAGGTTTCTAACAGCACTGGAGAGAGTTGAGGAAGTCTTGCTTTGTACCCTAAATTGTTTCAGTATAAAGACAGATGAGCTGTATGACCATGCAGAACTCTTGAAGACACAGTATTGAATTGGTGAAACAGATCAGTTTGGTGCTGCCTTATGTGGAATTTAAAAGGAGGTTGGATCCCAGTTTGTTTGCACCATATTTTTCATATGATAATCTGAGTTTCAAAGTTACCAGTTGCCTGCAGACTACTTGAAATAACAAAAAAAACCTAGCCAGGAAGGAAATTTTCTTTCCACCTTGAAATATAATTTCTTTCCTGGATTTGTTTTGCATTTTAAATTTACTGGTTTGTGAGGAACTGGAGACTGGCAAGTGCTGGAAACAGGATATAGGGTGGAATGAGTGGATTTCTCAGGTGTGCACTGGAATTGTCTTCGTGCTGCCTGAGTAACAGATTACCAGGTGTAGTCAGGAAGGATTTCTTCCCCTCATCCCTTGCAATCAAATCCATGTTGTATGAGATTGTTTATTCAACAGGCTTCCTGCTATTGCTGGCATGTTGAGTACTGATGATACTCTTGACCTCTTCTGCTCTCCTGCGCTGGCATGATAAAGATTCTGCTGTTGGTTTGTTGCAGTTGGTTGGTTGGGTTGGGGTTTTTTGTAAAGAAAAAGCTCTAAGTTGTGTTATCTGGTGTTTAGAGGTGTTTTCATGACCCCTTATCAGTGGTAGTCCATCAGGTTTCTTGAGACACAGATAATGAGAAAAATACTGGTGAAAAAAATGTTATTCCTTTGTTAATAAAGGAAGCACTGTTAATTCCGTGTACTGATCCTGTGGGGCTGTGTTAAACTCTACCATAAACAGTCTCTTTAATGTCAGCCGGATAATTGTATGTCGTAAAAGTAAATCAGCACTTATTCCACAGAATTTTCTTCTTCAGTGTAGCACTTAAATGAATAATAAATATATTGTAATACCATTATAATAAACACATGCTTAACGACTTCAATAAACCAAGACTACGATGTACTAATTTGATTTTGTACGTAATCTGTATACAATTAGAAGATGATAGTGGCTAACCAAGAGCTTTTAAAAAACTTGCTATGGCAACTATAAGATTTCTTGAAGTTTTATAAAAGATTAGGATTAAGACTGCTGCTGCCAAGAGCAGGTGTGTTCCCATCCAGCCCATCTCTTTGCTTAGGCTATTGAGACACATTATAGCATCCTGTAGCATTGGAGGAAATGCCCCAGCCCTACCCTGCTTACTGCCAGCTTCTTTCTCGTGTTGGCATTAGGAGTTACACAGCCCGAAGTGAGTGGGATCAGTGACCAGGTATTACTGAAGAGCACTTACTTCACAGTGCTGGTTTGCAGCCAGGCCAGAGCACGGACCTGACAGGAGGCATCTCTGCCAGGGTGGAAGCAGCAGAAGCAGCTGGGGTTGGAGGAAGGCACAGACCATTGGCTTTCCATCAGTAATCGTGTGTTAGATCATACTGAGTTATGAAACCACCGTCTGCTTTGCTGCTCTGCTGGGGGATTCTTCTTTCAACAGAGACACGTTTGAGCCTCAGCCTCTAATGCAGGGTCCTCCTCAATGCAGCAACTTCCCCATCTCTGTGATCAGCTGGACTCACCCACTGAGCATCTGCAGAGTCTGGTGCTGCCTGTGTAGCAGAGTTGACTCAATATCATTGCTCACATCCCTGTCTGCAATCAGGCAGCTCAGTGGCAATCCACCTTCCTCTGTTTTGAATTAATGTGTAGTCTCCTGAGTTGGAGAATCTGCTTGGGTGTGCATTTTGTTTGCTGTGCCTAGGAATAGCATGGACAATGGAGGGGGCTTGGCTGGAAATCGTCTGTCATCATTCAATCTAATACATTCTAAATTATCACAAAGGAAGTTGTAGTAGATGTAGAATTTAAACTCAATTTTCATGAGTCCCTTGACAGTATGCTTTTTGGCTAATAGTAGTATTTGAGGAAATGCAGATTATTTTTTAAAAAATCAGAAGACTGTACTAAGCAGAATAATACTTGCAGATTTAGAAAATGTTATTATTAATATACTTAAGTTATGCAATTTTACAGAAATTGGAAATATAAGCTTTAGTTTATTGAGACTTTTCACCCAAGATGGTCATGATTTTTCTCACTTTAAAGATGTAAACAATTGTGAAAAGTATAGATTTTGCTTTTTACATATCCATGCGTGTATATATATATATATATATATATTCATCCCAGCAGACATCCCAGTAATTTGTTTGGAGGCTTGTGTATGTTCTGGCTTGTTTCTAAGCAACATGTTCCATAGCAATAGGATACAATACAGATTGTCCTATATCCTAATCATTTAAGCCTCTCAGCTAGTGATATTGTTATAGTTCATATGTTTGTTTCAAATGTTGAGTTTACATGGAGCTCTCTTTGCCATCTAGGTTTTCATTTTCTGCTTTCAGTGGATGCTGTTACTGCTGGAAGCGCTTACCTGAGCATCAGCACTGGATACAAAAGCTTTAAATCACAGTGGTATCATTTAAGAGATTTGGAGGTCCTGCAGGGCTTCCCTCCAGAATTCTGGAGAGATTATCTGAAATGGCCCTCAGTAGTCTCCTCTCACATACTTTACACTTATACAGTACATTTCTAAGATGAAATGGAAGTATGTCTGAATAACTGCTTAAAATGAGTATGCAAAAGAGCTGTTTCACTTTTCTTAATTATTTTGAATATAATCTTAGCAGAAAAATCGTTTATACAATAATGGAAAAAAGAACATTAAAATTACATAACAAATAATTAAGGGGTTTTTTTTAACAAAAGTTAAACTAAGTAAAATACTTCCTTTTTTAAATTATATCCTGGCATACATGGAAGTTTGGAAGACTGAAACCCAGCATAACATATTCACCCATTATTAGATGATGTCTGGTATTTTTTACAAGATGAATTGGTGATGACTTATTTTTGTTTTAAAATTGAGAGTATTTAACATGCTGTATTACCATCTTCAGGCCAATGGGGAATGAGTACCCCAATTTTAAATGCATTTTATCTTTAAAATGCTGTACAACTTATTTAGAATCACTTCCAACAAATTACAGGTAGCTATTTTCATGGTTTTCCCTCCTTCTCCTTCTTTGACATGCCATATAAATGAAGTGAACATTATATTAACAAATTTCTGACTTTGGACTGATGGAATGTGTAATACCATGTGCAAACTACCATATTCCATAACCTTCCTGAAGTATGTACCTTGCATATCACCCGCTCTTTCTTTTACTTACTATAAAAAATATAGTTTCTACTATTTTTTTTTATTATTCGCAGAACAAATATTAGTGGGATTAACCATTTTTTTATAAATAGAGTACAATACCTCATCATAGAGTTGAGGGAGAAATAATCACAACTCAGGAGAAAGCAAAACCTATCTCTGGAAGATTAACCTAGCATAAAGTTACGGTGTTTAGAAAATACAAACTTTTGGGTGTGGGCAGGCGGGGTTCGGGGTGCAGGGTAACAAGTGCAGGATGCACAGAGAGTTCTCTGTACTCAGGTTCTGCAGTTCTGTAACTGCTGCCCTGTGAGGCTGGGCCACAATTGCAGGACAAAGCTGATGCTCGGATCACTCCTGTAGTTCACCTCCACCTGCTGAATTCTCTGCTCTATTCACCACCGCCCTGCTGCTCACACACTGCGTTCAGGGTACAAGTTCCTCAGCCCAGGGGCCCAGGGGACAGTTCTGTGTCCATCCGCTGTGCCCGGTGCCACTGCGGCACCTGCCGGGAGCCTCTACCCACTGTGCTTTGGCCTCAGCGTCCAAGGGGCACCGGCTGCAGGAAAGCTGTTGGAAGCTGGCAGAAAGAAATGGAGGCTTTCAGTTTAACAGCTTTTCATTTAAAGGAAACGGCCGTGTTTCCAGCACTGTCTGTTTCCATGGCAGCCAGCCTAGCAGCCTGCGCTGGAGTTTCTGCCGCTCTTGGAAATTTCCAAGGGGGTATGCAGGAATGTTGGATATTACATTTTCTCATTTTTACTTGCAGTTTTAAGGGTTTAAATAGGCAATATCCATTGGATTTTAACTTTGAGAGAAAGAATGAGATGATTACACACAGAACTTTAAAAAATCTTGATGAATTGTTTTTCTTCTTGCTGCGATTTGAAAGGACTGTGTGGTGTCTGCTGGACGCCTTGTCCGTGGTGAAGTGTTTGTTTCAGCTGTGTGATTGGGAAATGGCAACAACTATTTGCTGTTTCATAGTACCTTCTATAAAAAGATAAAATTCGATCTTAAATTAATAGGCTCTGTAATAAACTGTGTTAGATGTGGAGTTATTAGTACTGGAACTGTGCACAGTATGTGTTCTGTTTTTTTTCAAGGCAAGAAGCAGTGGTGAAAGCTTGTCAATCAGTGTAGATAGCATTGTTCCTGCAGGACAACTATCAATTTATTTTTGGCCTCTTTACATTCCAGTGCTTGTGATTATGTAGTACTACTTTGAGGCTGCTCTTTATAGGATACACATTACAGATTTGTAACAGGAATCACTTGCTCAGCTCTGATAAAAGCTGTTTGTTCTAGGTGATTTAATAATGCACTTTATTTCACTCATTCTGCCACTCACAGCGAGTAAGACGTGCTCAGACCGCTCTGTTTGCTGCCTTTCCAAGGGTTTTTACAAAACATGCTGTGTCTCCTCAAGTGCCTGGTTGTGACACTTCTGCAGTCACCTCCTCAGAGCGCTTCAGCAGGAGACTGAGGAGCTGCTGGTTCTGGTTATCCTCAATCTCTGCCCCTTTAGGGTACAGTGTGTGTGAACCTGAGCAGGACTCACGGTGTGAGAACAGAGCTATTGGCTTTATAAAAGTTACTGCTTTACAGAAGTACATTTCCACATAATCAAGTGCATTGGTTAACAGGTAACCTCCCCTTTCTGCACCATCATCTTCATTCCCTGGCTTAGAGAAGTGTTGATTCCCTGGTGTGCTAACACCAGAGTGTTTAAGAGTGGGAGCACCAGCCTCTGGCACTCAGCTTTTCAGCTGGCGAAAAATCTCTACCTCCAGTGCAGTCACAAGACTTCTGCTGACTATGGGAGTCAGATAACCAGATGTTCTTACTGTGAGGAGGGATTATGCTTTTTTTGTTTTGTCAGTAAGTATTAAATAAGCTATGCAAGCTTTAATGATCGTTTTTATTGACTTAAGAAAGCACATGGAAATTTTGGAATCTCTCCACCTGGTGTTCAAGTGTTAAAATCGTACGCTTAGTTGAAAACAAAAGAGAATATCCTCCCTTCTCCCTCAGTCAAAGCAGGAATCTGACTGACCTCTCTGTGCATGGCTTTTATTCAGAAGCAGTTCACAGACAATTTTTAGAGTTGCAGTGGTGTGGAAGGAGGATTCCTGCTAGATAATGTGAAGTGTAAAATATTTGTACTGTCTTTTAGCCATGACATTTGCTCTGTGGTGTTAACATAGCCCTTCTTTTGCACACGTACTTTAAATAAGAGGAACAGTATTAACAACATTAATAGTGTATTAACATATCTAAATATTTGTTAATTTTGTGCCTTTAATTTGGAGATCATCTATGATTTTAGATGTTACATAGGTAGCTGCCTGATTTTAAAAGTGTAAAAGTGGAAGGTAAACTATCTGGCAACAAGCTGAACGGATTTACTCTGATAAGAACCATCTGTTAAACATGATGTTTGAGTAAGTACCATTCCAGAGGGAACTTTGCTTTGTAGTACCTGCACCTCCTGTCTTTCAAATTCTCCCTTCCTCAGATTCCATGATGGCTTGTCTGTAAATGGTTCTTTGAAATAAGGGGGAGGGGGAAAAACAAAAGGAGGAAAAAAAAATCCAAACCCCAACCTACACTAGAACAAGTAGCAAAATATAAATATATGTTATATTAGGTTAATGCTTCAGTGGTTTTTAGATTTTTTTAAATTTTTTTTTTTAGGCTGCGTCCTTTTATCCAGCTTTACTAGATTTACCACTTTGTGTGTTACTGACTGTTCTAGAAACCTCTTGCTCTATGGATTTCCATATATATGATAAGCAAAGTCTGTATTAGCTTTAATTACATTAGATTTAAACCAACCTGCATTCTGTTCTCACAGAAATAAATGAGCAATTCTTTGCCGTAAGTGCAATTCTCAGATGGTTCATCCTTGTCTCTGAAGATAATTTCATCATGTTTTCCTTATTGAAAACGTGTGATTTAGTTTCCATGACTCCCATCCTCCTATCTGGCTGGCTGTTCTTTGGGCTGCTTCTTGAGTCCCCATTTCCTTCTGAGCTTTTCACAAACCTCATTCCTGTTCCCTTCCTTTATACCCACTTCAGGTTCACCTCCAGTATAAAGATATGAATCTGTCTGTAACTAGAGACAATGGAAGGGTCACGCCTGACTGCAGTGTGACCATCTGCCCTGACAGCCAGACCTGTAACCCAGGTGTGCTCTGACTACATGAAGCTATGCAACTCACAGACAGGTGTTATTATTTCTTCCTTAGAAACAGCTCTGCTTTTTATTTTTTGTCACTGTAGAGGCTGAAAGTATTTTAGATCCTCTAGATCCTTACATCTCTTTTGTAGAGATATCAATATCGGCTTTTTTCCTGATGGATTTGCTTTGGAAAAGCAAAACCTTTTTAGCTTTCCAACTTTTAAAAATAATATATTTAGGGTTTTTATTCACAATTGCTTTCTATTTGAACATTTTCTTTAATAATGCATTCAACTGTTCATCTTTATAAAAAGTTCAGACAAGAAACTGTTTTTTAACCTTAGTTTTGGAGTTGATTGCGAAAGCAAACATCTGGTTTTCATCCAGCTCTGTTTCTGTTTAACCTCCTTGCTCTGGTCAAGTCAAAATCTTCAGTTATTATCTTATACCATCTTTCTAACTATGAGTCATCTCTTCTTTAGCATTCCCCCTGCAGTGTTTCCCTATTAGTCATTCTACAGGCTGTCCTTTCCTTATTATGTAATATATAAGTTCATGATATTTATTTAGTAAGTGAATAACTACATGTTCTATATCTTCTATATCTCTAATTTTCTCAGTTTTGCCACTGTTTTTATGACTTGTCCAGATACCGATGGGACAACTTCAATATCCTCCATTATTGCTTTGTAATGCCTAGTTTAGATTAACAGCTGATGGGCAGACAAGTAATGTTACGAGATTTTGTTACATGTTTTTGTTAAAAAATGCTAAAGCTTCACACGTGAGCACATAAGGTTTATGTGCAGGTTCATTCTTACTGTTCCTCTCTCCCTTTTGCTGTAGTCCACTGCATATTGTCGTTACACTGGACATTTAGGATATGGGTCAGTTTTTACTCTTTCTGCAAAGCTTAAGCCAAATATCTGACCATAGTTGAAGCCACGAATCATAGATACGTTCCTAAACTACACAGCAGGGCTTCCCATCATATATATTTAGAAATAATGTTCAGTATAATATATTCAATAATAATGTTCTTTCCCACTTGTGATTACTAATATTGAAAGCGCAACCCTAGCAATCCTTAGGTAGTTGTAGCTGAACCAGCTACACCTACAAAATGGGCTTTATGGGAAAACTTAGTGAAAAAGAAAGTCTGGATAAAAAAACATATTCGAAATCAGGAATATCACCATAAATGCATTATTTCTTAATAGATACCTGCCTGTGATATTTTGGTATATGAATCACAGCAGTATTAACATTTCTGCACCTGCTGTGATATTGCCAGCCTTCACTTTTTGACCTACTGTGTTTCAGGTAATGGAACTGAAAAAGAAATACTAATTCTGGTTTACTTACTGTGTCTGACATATATCAGCTCTACTATGGGCATCACCGATGTTGGAGCAGATCATTTTGCTTGAAGACCTTGGGCCTGAAATAAAGAGGCATATGTTTAAAACTGACCTGTAACTAGGTAAAAGATTTGGTAGGCACATCTGTCATTGGCGTAGTGTTCCAAGAAAGCCAGATTTAAGTATGGTGTGAATTAGGACCAAATAGAGGTATTAGCATGGATGAGCTTCCTGCCCAGCGCAGGACATGATTTTCAAGCCTTGTCACAGTCTCCTAGTGGTGTAAAAGAAAGCATAGTTTAAGCAAAGAACAGAAGAAAGACAAGTTTTAATCTACTCAGGACTAAAAATACTGGAATACAGTAGTCTTGCCAACCTGCTTATAAATTGTGTTTCACATCATTTGGATGGGTAAAACTTATTTAAGATTTTTTAAAGAGATTGCACATACAGTTTTAAGGCTGACTCTGAGCTTTCTACCTTTCTACTTGTAAGCAAGGAACCCCAGACAAGAACATATCAGAGTTCTTTTGCTTTCCTGTAAACACCACAGCAGTCAGTGAGTTTCTCCATGCTTTGTGCTCGTGATGTACCCCAGGGTTAGAAACTTAACATCACATTATACTGTATGCTTGAAATGCATTTCCATTGAAATGATTTTTTTTTTTAATGCACACTTATTTAGTAAAGCTGGTGCAGGACTCCAGGCAGTACAAGTTTGCACCTACTGGTGAGAGATGCCTTAACAAGAGGTCATGGCTTACGTGGAGCCACAGGAAACTAAGGAACACAAAACCAAACTATTATAAAGTAATTCTTCAGTTAACTTTTTACAGTTAATATTACTTGGAAAATACAATGTCCTACTTAAAGCAGGTGTTTTCAAGTTTCCAGAGGAACTCAATACCTTTTGAATAACTTTTTGTCAGTTTATATTTAAGTGATGTTCTTTTGCATTCTCCCATCTCTGTCCTTTGTGATTCTTGTGTAACAATATTGTAAAGTGTGAACAGATCTGCTGTGCCACAGCCCTGAAATGTTTGTATTTGAACTCTCAATGTTTGTGTGACACAAGAAAATAATGTCCTTGTTTTCAGGACTTGCTATTCCCGGTCTTAATGCTTTAGCCAGAGGAATATCCTTCCTGTACTGCAGAACAGGAAATAAGCTGGTTCCTTTTAAATTCTGGAAACAATGAACTTTGTCCTTAGCTTAATTTTTTAGAAATTACATTCATTTTGATGTTTTGGACAATGCATTAGCTTGTTTTGCTTCCTTGTGAAATACAATAGGAACAGCATACCATAATCAGACACCCGTAATAAGCTCTCAAGTCTGCATTTCAGCATGTAAATATTATATCTTTAATATGTTTTTTCTCTTGACCATCCCTTGGTCAGAAGATGAAATTTCACTTTGTGGTAGTAGCTATATGTGTCAAAGAGATAATGAAGCACTATGATAAACTGATACAGAAACAAGGGGAAGGGAACAGTAGAAGAAAGAAACAACTATTTATTTTTTTCCCTTTTTTTTTCCCTGGGAACAAAAAGCCATAATCTTTGAAAGTATAAAGCTTTTATGTCTACATCTTCCCCCAGGTTTTGTGGTTTCTGGTGTAGTATTTAATGTACGTCACATTGGTTACTCACACGGTAACAATGAGAAACTTTTTATTAAATGTAATGAAATGCAAGAAGTTACCTCTGAGGCTTTATAAACAGATTTTTCACATTTGACAGTATTGGATTTATTTTGTCCTTTAAATAATTATCATAACATATATCTCAATCAAAAAACCAACATTTTCTGATGTTCAGAGAGAGAATAAGGTCTGTTCCTGATTGTAACACCTTTTTGTTGTTTTTAAGTAAGGCAGATAAAACCCCGCTTCTCTTCAGTTTCTTGTGTTTCAGCAAGGTTTATTTAAATGTACAATCAGGCTTTATAGTAAAAAAAAAAAAACCTTAGGATGAAACAATGAACCAAACACATAGAGCTTTTCTTCTAAAATGCTCTGCAAACATCATTTCTATTTCACCACAGTGAAGTCATGTAAGATTGGCTTAGGACATGCAATAAGGCTCTGTAATTAATATGTGTTCCATCTTATGGTTTAAACTCTTTTTACCTCACTGTTTTCTTGATGTAAGCTTAACACTCCTTTTGAGGCCTGGCTGATAGGAAAAGTGGTTGCACGTGGGAAATACAGTCCTGGCATCATATGTGACTGAGAAGCAGCAAACTCCAATGAAAGTGGGGATGGAAGTAATCCCTGGGAACTGTGTTAGCAGCTCTTCCCTAGGATGGATCTTAGGGGTTACTGTCGGGTCTGAAGACACACAGCAAAAAGTATTTCTAAAGTTGCAATACTTGGTATCATTTGAATGAGGTTTTGCACTTTATGAGGAGACTGTGCTTACACAGGAATGAATGTTTTCTTTTGTCAGTACTTCAGCTGAGGCTGCAACAGAGACGGACACGAGAACAGCTGGTGGACCAGGGCATCATGCCACGTAAGACTTACTTCTAGTAATTTGTGTTTTTATAGTATTAATTATGAATTGAATGTATAAAATAATGAAGATAAGCATTTCTGTGAGATCATTAAAAATAACTTTAGCATTTGAAAAGACTTGTGGGATCCTTTTGATAACCGAAGTGAGCCTGTACTAAATTCATCGTGCTTACATCATGTTTCAGTTAAAATAGCCATCATGATGAAAAATGCAAGGATTTGTAAACATCGTCTGATTCTGCTCTTACTTTCTCTATTTAAATAATTATGACTAATTTACTAAATAAACTGAATTACTTAAATGAGTGAACATTAATAACAAAGACAGCAGTTTTTAAAGCGTAGAATGACAAGAGTTGTCAAACAAATGACGGGTGCACAGAAAACATGGGGAATCTGTAAGTGGACAGCATTGAGATGGAGCACTCCACAATTTATGTTATTTCTAGGTGAACAGTGGTGGTTTTACTCTTTTTGGCTTTAGCAGCTAACTATCATTCTTTTTTCTAAGCTGAACATTTAAGGCCTCTACATTTTTCTATTTTTTTTTAAATCAATACATAGTTCTTAAGGGAAGGTCCAGCTCTCTCTAATAACAGCAAATATGAGGTATGGACAGCCAGACAATTCAGTCAAATAAATTAAATGGCATTTTGGCATTCTAAACCTTACCTCATAAAATTTCTACTGTGGGACAGTTTTGATAAATAAACAAACACTTTTGTACCTAGTGAAAAAGTTAACCATTACATGGTAATAGTCTGTTAAGATCAAATATTCCAAGTATTCTGTATAGGAGTATTGCTCATCTCTGCTAAATATAGGTGGATACAACTAGCAGGAATCAAATGTAAGCCTGGTCAGATGCAAACACTACTCTGAGGTGGTGTTAAACACCCATACACACGTTCTGGTTAGCATGTTTCTTTTGAAAATCACTTCCTGTCAGTTTAACTCTTACTCTCCCTTCACAGCCTTGAAAAGTCCAGCTGCATTCCATGAGCAGATAAAGAGCCTGGAACGAGCCAGGGTAAACCACTTTGTGTAAACTTGTGATTAACATCTGGAAATGGATAGTTGTTTTTTTGCGATACTAAATTCTCTGAGTACATGGAAAAATTCTTACCATTACAGTAATAATGTGTGCTTTTGTTTTGGGAGAATTCATTAAAATAAAAAATGGGTGTCAAATCTGAGAGGAACTTTTCTAAGCCTTCACAGATCAGTGTGGGGGGTTAAACTTACGGGGGGTTAACACATAGCTACCTCCAGTTAAGGACTGGATACTTGGGTAGATTATGCTTGTGCAGTATTTCTGTAGCAAATCCATATTATTGTGATTATGTGGTGGTGTGGGCTCAATTCCAGAAACATTCCCGTCTTGTTTGGGGAAGCTGGAAATCCATCAGCCCTGCTTAACTGCTAGGAAAATGGAACAAAACAAAAGGAACCCCTCTACTGCCCGTGTTCTGACAGGGATACCCACCCATCAGAACGAAACTGCAACTCTTCATTGATTGGATGCAGGCGATTGATCAAACTGCTTTGAGTTTTTAAGTGAACAGTAGTTAATTCTGTTTCCTCATTTCTTTTAAGACTGAAAATTTCTTGAAGCACAAGATCCGAAGCAGGCCGGACCGCTCGGAGCTGGTCAGAATGCACATCCTGGAAGGTACGTACCAGCTCTGGGCCTTTTGAGCTGCTCACAGCAGGGACTTGGTTGTGCTCTCAGTTGTCTCGCTGAATTACACTTTGATGTGAAGTATTTCTGAACATTTATATCCTCTATTTCTCTACTTCTACAGTGTTTGTGGCAGTCTGTATTCTAAATCTGTATAGTAATAGATACATCTGTGGCAGTGAGGGTATTCTCAGCTGTGTATTTGTTTGCTATTGCATATTGTTCTTATTCTGTAATGGTAATTGTATCATGGTGTGTGTGCATGGAGTGTTTATATTGCTTCAATTTCTACTCATGCCGTAAAATGACCTGACAGCCTTGTGCTCTCCCCCAGCCCTGAAGAACCTTTAATAAGTGTGACTGTTACCCTGCCTCATTATTTTCCTTGTTGCTCAGGTGATTGGAAACAACAGTCTCTTGATGGATGGGGCTGGATTACTGTGTTTCACCATGAGCTTTCCAAGGACAGAAATTACCAAATAACCATAATCCAAGAAAATTTAATAGCTATTAATTTTCCAAACGGGTATTTGAGTACTAAATCCTGGTAGGAGCCTGATTAATGATAGATCACATCCATATTGACAATCTCCATAATTTTATTGAAAAGCAATTCTGAAGACTCAGATTTTTGCTAGAAGCTATTTTTAAGGTAAACTTAAAAGATATTTGTGAAGAGAGAGTCAAAAAATCAATGGACTAATTAAACCTTTACCATAGCTCACATTGGAAAACCATTAGAGCAGCAAATGCTCTAGATTATAACTGGTATTTGTTATTATATATTCACTGCTTTATTGTTGGACATTATAGAGATGTTTACGAAAGGTCTTATTGCTGTTAAAAAAGAGATTAGATTCCTTGAAAAACATGATCATGGAGATGAACAACATCTACTCATATAATCATATTTTTGCTTATTAATTTGAGAATTTTCAGAGTAGTACTTGACTTGGCTTTTGATAAAAGCAGAATGATTATTGCAAAGACAAGACAATGTTGTTTGTCATGAAACTGGGGGAAAGTTGGAACAGAATATTTAAATGAATATATTCTTTTAGAGACCTTTGCAGAGCCTTCACTACAGGCCACTCAGATGAAACTGAAGAGAGCTCGGTTGGCAGATGATCTGAATGAGAAGATTGCTCAGAGACCTGGCCCTATGGAACTGGTAGAAAAAAATATTCTTCCTGTAGACTCCAGCGTTAAAGAAGCCATTATAGGCAAGTAGAAGTCCCACAGCCTCTGTTTGTGATGTACATGGCACTGTGGAAAATAAAAATTTAACTCCTGAGGGTAAAGTTCACTAGAAGATAACATATGCTAAGTTTATTACTACTTACTTTTTCAGCTTCTGAGACCTAAACTCTGTTATCATTTAAATAAAGTAATCCTATTTTTATATGAAACTTTGAAAGTACTTGTTTTTTAATAAAAATTATTACAAAGTAATCAAACATCTCTGGCCGTTCCTCAGCCTGCTGTAGGTGTCTGTGTGCACTCCACATCTGTTGAATGTACCTTTTAATCTCTTACTAAAACTACTTCCGCTCCACACTTGGTTTTATTGATTCCTTGAATATGATTTAATATGGCTCTCACATTAAAAACACAATAAATACTTAGGTACCATATGTTTAGACTGCTGAAAACTGATCACTTTCCAGCAATTAGTTAATTCTGCCATGAATGTCTAAAATTCAATTTGTGCAATTAAAAAAAACATTGTTTCTTTCTATGTAAACATTTTAGCAGTTGGACAAGAGAATTACCCTCAAGCTTTGGATGATTTCTCATTTGATGAAGACAGCAGTGATGCTTTATCACCAGATCAGCCAGCCAGCCAAGAATCCCAGGGTTCAGCAGCTTCCCCTGGTGAGCCAAAAACAAGTGACTCATCCTCACCTATAACCCCAAATGCTGCTACATCAACACAGGTACAGTTTTTAAATGTTAAAATCTTCACAGTATGTTTTTTGGTCTGGCACTGTAGAAATGGGGCGTGGTTTCACATGGAATGAATATATCTGCTGCTACAAAGAGATATCTGGGACTCTCTAGTTGGGAGTGCATACTGTAGAACCCTGGCTTAGCTGGTGGCAGTGATGAAATTCCCATAGGCTGCAGTGAAGCCATAAATTCTCTGAAATTCATTATGACCCATAGAATATCTGCAGCTTTCCCAGAAGTTGTTTAAAAGGTCATGGCAATGGTTTACTCCAGCTGTTATTGATTACTTAATGTCTGTCTTCCTTCTGGGCAAGGTCTTGAACTCATTTAGAATTAAACTTAGCTGAAACAACAACAGTTGACGTCAGTTCCATTATCTTCAGAAAAGTCCATTAAAAAAGGTTTCCCACATAATTTAAATATTCTTTACTATAGTTTTAAAATACTGCCCAAGGAATTTACTATTTAAGAAATCAAAATAACATTTAATAATTAAAATAACATTTATTTTATTAATCAAACAACATTTATGTTGATTTTTCTATGAGGTTTTTAGTATTTTCTCAAGGTACTCACAAAGAAAAAAAAGCAACTGTGTCATGGCAGATAAAATGTTATCTTTATAACAGAGCATTTAAATGTGTGAGGATTTAGAGAGCTGTGGATTTGCTCCTTACTGCAGAAAGTAATGTAAAATTGAACTGTTAAATAAGTAAAAAAGAGATAGCTCTTGTTAATGCTCCAAAGACTATATTGTCTTGATGACCATGGACACTTGAACTGAGTGGTTCAGGATCTGGAATTACTCTCCTTGGTTTTCATATTACCACAGTAGATAGAAACAGTATTGCAAAGTTCATATTCAGAAACAATGCTGGACACAAAGTACGGCACATCCATTTTATTTCATTGTTCCCGAACACACAGATTAAGATGTGAATTGGGTTTCACATTGAGAGAACATAATTTGTGTTGAATAAATTGAAAACAAACCACATGAAATTAGATTCCTGAGTAAGGAATTAGGTTCCTAATGGAGAGTTAAATAAAAATACTCAAAGCAATACATGCCAAAAGCTTTCCAAGTAGGAAGCATAAGAGAGATCTGTGATTGCAGAAACAAAAAGTAAGGCACTTGAACTTGATTGAAAAAGCACTTCAGATAGAAAGAACTTCAAGCTTTTGCTTATGGATTTCATACCTTATTACAGCCACTTCTGTGCACACATCTAAAATGAGAAGTTGCTCTTCTGCAGAATAAAACAGATGCTTACCTTATTGTTCCTTTTGAATTAAAGAATAACAGCACAGCAGGTCTCTACAGGAGATGTGTCTGGGAATGGCTCCTTTATTCTTTTAATTTCCTCTGATAAATTTTAAATTTTATTACAACAAAAAAAAAACCAAAGAATGTTTGGAATAAAGCAGAGTGCAGCCAGAGTTCTTTTCAAGGCTTCCTCCTCCGCACATTTCCAGACTTCAGAGGATGTAACATAATTTTGAGAACCCTCAGCTCTTATTGACTGATGACCTAAAACTTGCTTTAACCCGGTGTATTTGCATCTGGTAAGGATTAGGCATTTTAGTCATACTCTAAACAGATCAAATTGGGGTATTCGCAATTCAGGAGATATTAAACAGTTATCTTCAAAACAGCTGAAGAATTTTGCGTGATGGCACAGAATAACTGTTTTCTTAATATATTCACTGTAGCTTGTTGACCTGCTAGATTCTTGTTGGCATCTAGCAGAAAAGGTGCAGAAGTCTTATTATTTGGAAATACGGATCTGTTCATATTAAATAATTACTAGTTTATGAAGTAATCAAGTTAAGAAGTCGAGACCTGTTAAATCCAGTTTTTTGAATTTAAAAATATATAAAGTAAATGACGTACATGGTTCATTGCCTCATCTGACACTTGCAGGTAGAATTGGGAAGTCTGTAGAAAGCTTTGTGTATAGGTTAGGATAACGACTAAGGTAAGGGAAAAGTAATTTACTCTCTGGTAAGAGGAAAATGTTTAACACCATGATTTTCACACAATGTGAATTAAAGAGTAATTTGGGATTTTGGTGGTGCTTTTTTGTTGGCTTGGTTTTGTTTGGGCTTTTTAAAAAATTTACTAACTTGCCCATTTTGAAAAGTTTTGCTGTGCTATCATCATGGATTTGTTTTCCTAGCCTATAAAGGGTTACTAAATAATATGTTTGAAGTCAAATTGTTTGGGTTCAAGAAGGATCAAAATAGTAAAAGATTATGCAATGAATAAGTGAAGTAGCAAACATTTAAAATGGTGTTTAGTTGGGACTTCATGATAAAAAATAAGGAAATAGTGAAAATCATGAGGTCATTTTAACTCTTCTGTGCCTTATGGTAATATGGTACTTGACACTTTGATTCAAAGACAAATTAAGTGCTTTTTAAAATTTTACTGGTGTAACTAGAATAAGCCTTTTAAACTGGATGGCAACAGGGGTGCAGTATGTTGGAATAAAGCATCCAGAACCTTTTTTCAAAGGCTAAGTCCCTCTAATGTCCCCTCCCAATTCTTGTGAAAGTACAGCAAATAACAGACATTGTGCAGATATCAGATGCTTTCCAGAGCAAACACTCTGAAACTTGGATATAAAAATAGAGACATTTGTATCTTTAGCCTGCCACCATAAACTGACAGGAGCCTGGGACAGGCATGTGTACAATGTTTCAGTGAGTTCGGAGGGCAGGGTAAATCCTGTCATTTAGTAAAGCACTCAGCAGGAGCTGTTCCTCTGTGTGGCTGTAAGGCAGAAGGATCAAACCCACTATTCAGTTTTGCTGGGTTATTTGAAGGCAGCTATAGTTGCCTCTTGGCAGCTGATGGTTGGGAACACAGCAAAATGTCTAAATGAAACACAAAGATAAAATGGAAATTTATTACGAATTAATTGTAAGCAAAAGTCAGAGAGCTCGTGCATGCAGACTGGCAGCTTGGGAACTGCTATCCCAGAAATACAAAAGAACCAGGACCACAGAGTTGCAAAATGTGTACCAAGTGTTTTTAGCAAACTGATTTAAGTTCTTTGTGGTACAATCTCATGAAGAATAAGGGAAAGGTACGGGAAGAAATGAAACAGAAAGAAGTACCTGTTGGACTTAATTAGAACGCAAGTCTTGGAATTAATTTGGAAGAAAAAGGATGTTTACTGATAAGAATATTAAGAAGGGGCTTTTATAAAAGGAACATTGTACTAGGTGATCTAATTGCTTTTTTAAACAATGGAAGTGCAACTGATGTCATCTGGCTGGATTTCTTACGGGATGATATTAAACACTAGCAAAATGAGAATGGAGATTACCAGAAATGAGACCGAAAGAGGGAAGTCCTGGGCTGAAAGGAAGCTGGTACCAGTGCTCTGTGGGAGTTGACATGGGACATTCTGGCTTCATGTTACCATTAACAACCTTGACGTAAGAATGGGTCACCTAACAAAAGTAAGAAGGCACAGTTAGCACACAGTTGGATTGTTATTATGCAAAAAGAACTGGTTGATTTGGCTTGTAGGAGAGAAATGCAATTCCAATAGAATGAATAGTTCTTGGAAAGAAAAATACACAATGCCCCTCCTTCCCATGACAAAGAAATGTGGAAGCCTGGGCACTCTTGTCTCAAGGGAAAACTGGGGAGGAAGAGAGCTGGGGTGCAGTGTTCAGCAGTGGAGTCAGGGAGCTACTGTGGACATTCTCTGTAAAATTGCAAGTTTGTCAGAAGAGATGATTCCAGTAGAAGTGCTACTGCCACTGTAAGGATCCAGTGAGACCCTACATGGAATATGCTGTACATTTTCAGTTACTTATATCCAAGAAAGACTAATGAAAACTGTTAACACAGTTACCTGTAACGGGTAAAGATAATCAGAGAACGAAAAATATGTTTGTGAGAAAAGAGTAAAAATTTCTTTGTGTATCTAGGAACACAAGGACTGAGATATGTTTATGTAGAGCCTATATTCCATCAGAGGGATATTCACCAAAGAAGGAAATCAGAAGGTTTCTTTAAGACTTAAAATTACAAGCCAATTTCAGCAACATAAAAATTGTTATGACAAATTTAAGCTGAGTGAAGTTTGAGTTTACACTTCTGCTGACATCAGATACAGAAGAAATGCACCTCCTGGCACTGTCAGAGGTGGGGTTCTGTGAAAATACCATAGGAAGGGTGTCTTCAAAATACACCTGCTGTCCTGCTGCGTGATCATTCTGAAACAAGAAGTTTGTTTACCTGTGCTGATGTTTGACCTTTATGAAAGCAATGCTTTTCTGACACTACTTGTTTGGGTGGTAAGATTCTCCTTATGAACACAAAATTCTGACCCCACAGACAAAAAATACTGAAGGCCTCAGTTTTATAGTAATAAAGCAGTGTTTTCTTAGCTAACTAAGAAGTCAAGGTAAGAAACCGTTTTATTTTATTTGCTATATTTGAAGTGTGCCAACATGTGCCCTTATAGAATACTTGTATACATGTACAGGAGTTCTGTTTTCACCATTCCTCTGAAAAATATTTTATGAATTTGACATGAGAGTAAATTGTCTTAACTTTTTCACATTTTTTCCAGTTACTCAGGCGGTCGATGTTTTTAATGTTTCTCTTTTTCCTTATATTTTTTTAATACTAGTATCCACCTTTAACCTCTCCAGTTCCTGAATTCCTCAAAACTCCCTCTACAATCGAACAGCACGTGACACGTTCCACTGCTGCAACCACCCTGACCACAACCACTGTATCTGCAGCAAAGCCTGGGCCAACGTTAGTGAAGGTGCGTACCTGGAACTGTGGCCCCTGAGGACAACATTCTTCATCTGTGTCCTTTTCCAGTGCTGTGTTTAATGGAAAACTACCCAAGTAACCTTACAGTGCCTGTAGCTAAGAACAGCTTCTGCTGGTGTTCAAAGGAGCATACTGGGCTGGTGACTCAGAGCTTTTGTGTGTGTGCTAAGGTCAGCCAGTATCACTTGTAGGGACCAGCTCATTATTCCGAGAGGTCCTTACGGTACAGATGACAAAAGTTTTCAGGCAGAATTGTGCATTACATTGCTATGGAAGATTTAAGAAATAAGGACAATAGATTTTTGCAATACAGAGTTTCTACTTTCTTTTTCTATCTATCTTCTAATCTAGTTTTGTATGGAGAATAATTGAATAGAAAGAGTCACTGCATTCATAGCCTACCTGTAACCAAAGTAGTGAACAGCATTGCTCCTTTTCCACAACTATTTTCTTAGTTGATTTAATGTATAAGCAGAATGCATTGTGAGGGAGAAGTTACTGTGTCGTCGTTGAATATCCGAAGAACGTACTCAGTTCTCTTTTCTGCACTGACCTAGCAAGCAGCATTGAAAACCCTTTCAAATACAGTTAAAGAGGGATTTGTGTTAATGTCTATAATGTTTCTTTTCAGTAACTTCACTGTCTTCAGCTGTGTTAATGAATATATGTATGCAGACTTCTCCTTAACTACATGAAATTAACTCAGTTAGATGTACAAGGATGACCTCTGGCAGTCAATTTCTAATATAAATTTGGCTATATCCTTTGAAATCACTGGACTTGTACCAGCTTACTTAAGGCAGGACCTTAAAGACAAATTCAGATATGCCCTAAAAGAGGCTATCGGTGTAGTAAATGTGCATGGATCAACGCAGCATTTCTGTTTTGATACCTGCTGTATAATTAGGTAACTGCCTTCAATTTTTCACTCAAAATAATTTCAAAGAGCTTGTAAAGGAAGAGTTTTACTACTTGAGCGGGTATTGCTAATAAAGATATTGCTGCCTGTAATTTATAAGAGTGTCTGTCCATGCTTTTCGTCTAGACCTCTAAGTACCTCAAATGTTTACAGATGGAATTTAGGATACTGGCTTTTACTTCCACAAACTGCTAAGTGGCTTTGAACTTACCTGTTTAAGAAGAATGCCTCTTTGCAATGACAGGTCATGACTAGTAGAATCCCTTAGCTGTGCCATCTTTAAAAAACCCTTCACAAACTATGATTTGATGACCTCTACTTGTGCAGGGGATAAGCCAGCTGCAGTATGTTAACCTTCCAAGGATGGTTCATTTGGGGCTGTTTTCAGGGACAATTGTTTTCAGCAGCTCTCTACAGTAAAAGTGCTCTGGTATGCTGCATCTCTGTGCCATGCATAACTGCTTTAAATGACATCTGTTGTGGTTTTGTTTCAATCTTTTCCATCCATAAACAGCAAAGCCACCCAAAGAACCCAAATGATAAGCATCGGAGCAAGAAATGTAAAGAACCTAAGCCAAGGGTGAAAAAATTGAAGTATCATCAATATATTCCACCTGATCAGAAAGGTGAGAAAAATGAGCCACAGATGGACTCCAACTATGCTCGTCTGCTACAACAGCAGCAACTGTTTTTGCAGCTGCAGATCCTGAGCCAACAGCAACAACACTACAACTACCAGACAATTCTACCTGCACCACTGAAGTATGTGAAGCATTATTTGTGTCCTTTAAAGAAAAGACATATACATCAGTTATAGGCATGGGGCTTTAGAAGTAAATGTGGTTTGCAAACGTTAAAGAGACAGTTGGAACCCAAGAAAACTTTAAATGGCATTGTGCATCACTGTGGGTATTATTTGCCTTATTTAACAAGGTGATGAGGTTGTTCTCTTGTTAAAATAATCCTGAAGTCTGATAAGCCTTCAAGTGGTCCTAGTTATTTTTATGTGACATGGAAACAGAACATCTAACAGATCAGATGCGTTTTTTCTGACCAAATGCATATTTGAAACTTAAAAGCATTTGTGCAAAATCAAGAAAGTTTTGACACCATTTTCACTCAAATATGCCATAGGTAGGCAGAGCAGAAGAGAAGCTTGCAGACCATGTCTTTTACAAAGACATGCACTATTCTTGTGGATTTATTTTTTTACATCAGATTCACAAACCACATTTTTGCAGTTTACAAATAAAGACAAAACAGTAATTTTAAATTTGTTAAGATCTGTATGTTGCTTATTGCCTCGTCTCTAATGCTTATATGAGTTTCTCATTAGTACTGATCTTTAGCACTTTTAACAGTGAGAAGTACACTCACTGGTTTATAGGTAGAAGCAGTCAGAAAAACAAATGTTTAGACTTGGCAGCACCCCATAAGAAAACAAGAAGCTGACTATCTGCAGAGTTTCATTCTCATCATCTAAGACCAGTCTTTTCCTAGAAGTGCTTAACGTGTAACATGCCACAGTCACACAACCCTAAATTCAAATTGACTTTCAGCTGGTTTTTTTAAATGAGTTTTCACTGAGTTCTTTTTCCTCAGCAAGTGAGGCTAGAAAAGTTAAAGCTACCATCTGTGGTTGTATTTATAATTACCATGTGTCCTAACATTTGGACTGGCGATGTTTCTGCCTGCTTGCCCACGCTTCTTATGTTCCATTTACTGACATTTCAGAAACATTTCTTCATAAATCAGCTGAACGAAATAAAAAAGCTGACTTATGTACCTAGTGGAAATGGTGGCATTTTTAAGTTTTTATGATTACTTTGAAATCCCTGCATGAGATTCTTGAGTACAGCTGATAAAAATGCATCATCTTCAAAGTGAACTGGTTTATGTCAGTCTGTACTATGTGTGAACATTAGACATCTATGGAAGGGTTGATACACAGAGTTCAGTGCTGGGGGGTGGTTATTGATGCCAGACAAAAAAGTAACTAATTACCCTGGCTGATGATTAATTTGTATAAACTGAGTTTGCAGTCCATAGTGTTCTTCAGAGATACCATGACAATAATCAAAACTATGAAGCATAAGTTGGTATGCTTAACTGCAAAACCAAACCAAAATAGCAACATACTGCTCTCCGTTTCCTTGTCTGTTCTGTTTTCCTGAAAATACTTAATGGTAACGTGTTAGGTTAAGCTTGTATCTGTAAAATGTTAATTTGTTCATTAGCTTCACAGACATGAGATTCAGAATCACAGCCTCTTGATTGAAAACGTAATACATTTAGCATTGACATTCTTGTCCCTCTTTTTCCTATTACTTGAAGGCCACTGAATGACAAACAGAGCAACAATGGGAATTCACCACTGAGTACTTTGAACAACAGTACACCAACATCAGCTGCCAGCTCACCAAGACAGAACAGTAATGTTCCTAGCAGGAAACCAGGACCTCTACCTTCAAGCTTGGATGACTTGAAGGTAAAACATAAAAGGGATTTGTCCATTCCTATGCACTACTGTAATTCATAACTTGTGGACTCTTGCTGTCAAGAATATGCCTGGTAATTTATACCAATGAAAACTGTACTTTCCTCCTAATTGGTTAGAATAAGATTGTCAAAGTTTTCATACACAGCTCCTCTGGACTGAAATATTTGATTCCTCATATGCGTATGTTCCAGAAATGACATTTCTTTCCCAAAGAATTAGAAGAGGAAGAATTTCAGACACATTGTATAGGTCCCTCACTATGACACCTTGGGTAAACTGTGAGGTTCACTTCATGTGAAATTTCAGCTCAGTAGATTTAAACAGTGGAGCAGTAATTTCCTCATCACAATTTCAGTGTATCAGTGAAGAGGTTTAGTTAAGCAATATGAATTAAAAGATGCCCTAATAAAAACATATGCAGAGAGGTTGCTGGTATAAATAGAAACAGAAGTAAGATTGTAAAAAGAGAACAGAAAAGATCTTCTTACCAGAGTTCAACACATCATCTGAAAATGAACAAATTTTGTAGAAGTTTCATGAAGTTATAATTAACTGTGTAGACTGTTCAGGTTGCACTATGAGGGCATTGCATAGGATCTTCTTCCTTCTGCGATACATTAGCAGGAATAAAGACTGTGAGGGACCTAATTACAAATCTGAAGCAGCTTGTCGGGGTTTAGGATTCAGCAGCTGCAGGAATGTGCCAAACCTGAGCGGCAGGGTAGGGACATCTAGTGGGCAGTTCATTCCTTTCTCTCTGCCTTTACCAAGGTTTGTGAGGGGTGAGAGGGAGGATTTTTTTAGACTTGAAGGGATAAAAAGAAGAAATTTTGGAAGATCAGATTGTCAAGACAGTAATGTATTGTCCTAAGTTAAAGCCAATCTTTTAATATGAAATAAGTCTATAAAATGCAATTCAAACAACAGTGTTTGAAATAAGTTTTTCAATCTTTAAATTTTTAACTAAAACCTTCTAAAGATATTTAAGTTAATACCTGAAACTGTGCTTTGCAGTGATTAAAGCTGTTCACTTACCTATTTCTGCACAATTTATCGGTATTCCTGCTGATGTGGTAACACTAACATCAGCCTTCCTTGCAGACCTGCTGGTGGTGTTTTTACCACTGAATCAGCTAAATCAGTTCTGATTAAGAGTTCAGAAATGAATTGTTAAAAACCAGAAAAATTAGAACATGCTCTCGAGTGTAGAGGGTACCAGAATGGGGGAAACAGCTGATAGTCATTGGCTAGGGCATTATTTAACATAAAATTGCTGTGGTTTTTAGAGATGTAAAATGTATTGCTGTGACTTTTCATCATTTCCAAATCACAAAGACGTCCAACTTAAATTCTAGACTGGCTGAGTACTGAAATACTACTGAGGTCACTACCTTCTGTTCTATTAGAGGTAGATCTAACATGCATAGAGCCCAAACTCTGCAGTTAGCTGTGGTGCATGTTGATGATAAACAGAAGTCATTCTTTGTGACTGTATTTCTTTAACTGATGTTTTGAAGCACAGAATTAATTTACACTCAACACATTTGCTCTGTACTTTGTCTGTAAGCTTATTGGAAAAAACTGAGAACATTTTTCTGTTAGAAAGTAATTTTGACTGCTTTTACTGTCTACGTAAAAGAAACCTAGATGGCACATAGAGTTACTGTTTGGTTGCTAATTAGCAAGACAGCCTTTTGTGTTTGATGGGTCTCCTGAATCATCAACTGACCTGATAAAGTTTCTCAGAAACAGATCTGTCTGTCCTGATGGTATAACAAAGGGGTTCAGCGTGCTGCTGTTCACTGCTTTTATCTGCACTGCTGCCATTGTCTGCTGGTTTGCTTCAGAGGATTTTAGCTCAGAACTGGAGCTGTAGATGCATTTTTCCATGTTGAGTATTTATGAGCAAACATCATCAGTTTGCTACTATTCACGGTACAACTGGACACTACTAAGGTTTTGGCCACTTAAGCACTGAAGTAAGTAGGAGGTCATGGAAATATGTTCATGGATCATGCATGTTATCAGAACCCAGAGGTGTAATAACTAGCAAATATGCTAGTGCAAGTAATTTTTATTATTAAGATGTAATAAGAATATATATCAGTAAGTTTTAAATTTTCCTTTTTTATTATAGTGTTTTATTTTATATTCTTTTATTTCAGGTAGCAGAGCTTAAAATGGAGTTGAAACTGAGGGGATTGCCAGTGTCTGGAACAAAAACAGATCTTATCGAGCGTCTGAAAACATATCAAGATCTTAACAACAATGGGGTCGCTACAAGTACCTCTGTGACAGTGACCACTTCTAGTGGGGCCACAGGTAACACTGGGGAAGTGACTGTGGCATTTCCTGTTGCAACACTCAATAAACCAGTGGCTAATACAATATCCAGCTTCCCTCCAGAAAAAACATCTACTGGACCTGGCAGCAAAGCAGTAAATACTGAAAACATTAGCTCTCCTTTGCCTATATCTCCCTCTCCTTCTGAACAGTCGAGTCTAAGCACAGATGATACGAGTATGGCAGATACTTTCCCAGAAATTACCATGATGTCACCATCCCAGTTCCTAAGTACTTCACCACTGAGAGCAAACACAAACGAGGATAATCAGAATCGCAGCAGTGGAAGCATCTCAACCATTGAGTTTGATGTAGCAGAAAAGGACCGCAAGCTTCAAGAAAAAGAAAAGCAGATTGAAGAGCTCAAAAGAAAACTGGAACAAGAGCAAAAACTTGTGGAAGTATTGAAAATGCAGCTTGAGGTTGAAAAAAGGGGACAACAGCAACAGTCGCAGACTTTTGGTAACTCAGCTGCTTTGGAACAGAAGCAATTCAGTGCTGCTGTCAAAGATGAAACCGCTCCTGCTGACTGCTCAAGTACAAGTCAACCTGTACCTATAGCCAGCCATTCCTTAGGACAGTCAGTGTACACCAGTGGCCAGAATCCAGTTGCCAAAAAGGCAGTTGTTATCAAGCAGGAGATACCCGTGGCCAAAGCTGAACCTCAGAATGCCATTTCTCAGTTTTATGTTAGTCCACAGAGGCAGCCACAAACTGCAGTTGTTGCCCAGCCTCAAGCTTTATTAACTACCCAAGGAACTGCCCAGCTGCTCCTCCCACTGTCTATCCAGGGACCGAATGCTGCTACTGCAGTGCAGTTACCAGTTGGAAATATCAAGTTGCAAGTAAGGGTGTTTCTATTTTTTTATCATGTAAACTGCACGGCAGTATTTCATAACTTAGTGTAAATAGGTAAATGTGCTGCTTGTAAGATTAATTTAAAAATCAGGCTTAGCCTGTTTCTGCTTAAGGGAAACAGTAGAAAAACTTGAGCCAATCTCATAATACCTGCTTCTAATACTTGTTTCTTTACAACTTTTGTTCCCAGATACTCTTTCCTGAAAAGTAATTGTCTTACCATGTACTGCCTCCATGCACAATTTGATTAATAGTAGCATATATCACCATTTTGTTAACTGCAAACTGTAATAGAGAGCTACAGTCTCAATACTTTATTTTGAGATAGCCCTGTTTGCAAAACATGTGAACTTTCTTGTGTGGTTGTGCCTCGTTATATTTAAAAATGTGAATGCCAGGGGGTAGGACCTTCCTGTGGACTTAGAAAAAGAAACCATGGTTACGCAAATATTATTTCTAGCCTGATTATCGGTAGTATCACAGTGAATAAATACAGCATAAACCAAGACAGGCTATAAATACAGAGGTGTAAGAGTAATCTGACCAAGCTGAATCAGTGTAACCTGTTGGTCTGAGGTAGAATTAAGCAGTAATGCACTTTCCAGTGGCATTGTTGGAACATCCCCTGCCTCCTATCATGGCAGCAAAATATTCTTCCAGCTGTAGCGTGTCCCTGGCTGTTGTGCATGCTGTGGGCCTAGGCTTGCTGCAAGCCTGTGCGGCAGCACGTTTAGCAGTCCTTAGGAAGGGTGGAAAATTCTGGTGAGGAGGAGACCCAGTCTGCAATGCAAGAACTATTCCTAGGAGCTATACACCCAGATCTCCACCTGAATTGTTCTAAAGTCCTGCTAGAATTCTGTAACAGCGATTTGTCCTGGTATTTTACTTCACCAATACTCCAGAAAGTTTTCCACTACCACCTAAAATTGTTTTTCATGAGGTTGGACACACTTCTTGCCCTTCATTGGCCATTAAAAATTACCATGGTCTTAAAAGCAACCTTTTTCTTGCATCATCAGTTTTGTCTTCTGGTTACTCAAACCAGTTCTTACAGTCTTTTCTTACTGATTTGTGCTCTCTCTGTCCCTTGTTATTTTTATCGCTATCCACTGGGCTCTCTACAGTTTGTCTTTTTCTTAAACTCTGTTGGCAAAAGAAACATCACCTTTTAGCTGGGAATTCCCCAATACCAAACACAGTAACAGTTTGGTTTCCTGTACAGTTCACACTCATCCCTCCCAGAATACGTTACTGCTATTCTGCATAAGGTGTGCAATAGATTTTTACATTATGTAACTTACCTTGAGATACAAATAATGCAAATATTTTATCTTCATCCTTTAGGCTCAATCACAAGCTGGAATACAGACCCCATCACAAATACCTGCTCCTATTTCTTCCTCTGGCCTGGTGCAGACAGCACCTCAGATGCATACTCCACAATCAAAACAAAATACCATCACGCAGCATGCACTTGGTCAAACCCAACAAATCAGAAAGGTTTGTGGATAGCAATAAACATTAAGATAAATAGTTGTATAATCTAGTTCTAGGCAGTGCTTTTAGAATCTTTTATGTGTCATCTGTGTTATATATAAATGATCAAGTCACCTAACATCTGTACCATGTTTTTCTGTGTGATACAAGGGGCTTGTAACTCCTTCTCTTTCCAAACTTTTAGTCCGTGCAGGACTTTATTTTTCAGTTGCAAATAAATACTTTGTCTAAAGACTTTTTATCTTAATGGTACACTTAGGGCATGACTCTTTACTACATCCTTCCTCATGCTTGGCACAAGTGGTGTGTACCAAGTATGTTCCAGTCAGTTTCTCTTTATTTGCCACTGGCTCAAAATGGAAAATTCTTGTATGCAGTTCTTAAGAGAAAGTTTTTACCTATGACTTCATAGAAGTTAATTTTGGTTTTCTTACTTTCCTTGTTGATTTCATCCCTCCTTATGAAGAAAGCTATGGACTCAGATCCTGTGGATGGTAATTCCAATGAGTCAAAACCCTACCATACCTCTTCCTTAGGAATGCAGGGTATGATTCAGAGACAGATCCTTGTCTTCCTCTCTACCGAAAACAATCAGCTCTGTAATGTCCCATTCCAACAGATGTTCATCAGCACTGGATGTACAGTTGTGACTGCCAATCCAGTCAGGTTCATATGGGAACTGATATCAAACCCAGTCATCACAAAAGAAAAGGCTTTCTCCTCTTCTGAGCCTCTTCCAGACTGACCTCCATTATTAGGAACTTGGAGATTAGTTTTGGACCTTTATTGCTTCCTTTTCAGTGCTATTGACTGTAGGGCTCCTATTTCTTAGGACAGCAAGGTTTTTCAGCCTGCCCCTAGGGACAGATAATTCAGAAACAACTGAAATTCCAAGATAAAGAGGGTAATTTTTACAGCATATTATGAAACTGTTATATCTCAGCCTTCAAAGTTCTTATTTCAGTTTACAAAAGTGCATCATGAACCCCATGTTCTGCTGTGATTTGGGGATTGTACCTGAGCAGTGTCACCTAATCTGCCTCTGCTTGGGCTCCTGTTCCAGATGAGATCTTACCTTAGAAGATGTATGATTGTGCCTTGCCATTCTCTAGAGAGCTGGCTAATAAAGGGGAACACAGCTAAAGGAGCATCAATACTCTTCAGACTGCTTGTTCAGTCTGTTTAATTTCATAGACATTGAGGTTATTCTCCAGAAGTTAAAATTGACATAGATCCAAAAAGCAGATTTCATGCAGGTTCTCTGGGATTTGGTGATCTTACCTTGTTAATTCAACAGGTCCTATAGAGAAATTTTCTAGTCATTCTGAGGCATGTACTTGTGCCAGAGACTGGCAGATTGCTGCCATTGCTACCTACAAGTTCCTTGAAATGTCTGCAGGACATAACCAAGATCTATACCCTCCTGTCCTTCCCACTATTCAGATCAGTTGTCATGAAGACCACACAGTTCCCAGCACAGTTTGCAGCCTGCCTATCTCAGCTGGTTTTCTCCCACACCTATTGCCCTCTTTTACAGAGGAAACAGGGCAGCATTACTGCACTGGTTTTTACATCAAAATGAAAATACTGATGTGATACAACAGATCAGGACACCCCTCATGCATTCAGCATTAGATCTTCCTCTCTTCATCCATGACCTAAGATTTGTCACCTTTGTCATAAAGATACTGGGGAGTGCTACTGAATTTAAAAGAACAGCCTTATGTGCTTCTCTTCATCTCCCTTTAACTCAAAAGTATGAGAAGTAGGATACTGCTAGGAATCATTTGCAATGAGTATGTGGACTATCAGTTGAAGAAATAAAAAGTTTAATATACCAGTAACCAAACTTATAGTTGATACCTGTGTTCATCAGTTTTATCTTTTGCCTCTCCCTCAGTCCTCATAGATACCTGTAGTTACTTTCCAAAAGAAATTAGAATTATATGGCATAGACAAAACCATTCTGTCTTAAAAACGGCAGGAGAGGGCAAGTGTGAATATATGTACAGTTTGTATCAGGTCAGAAATGAGTTCATGTTATTAACTGTCCACTAGGTGGGGAAATAATGGATATGCTATTGAACTGTTCCGTACACTTTCCTTATGCTTCCTGGAAAATTGCAGGAAAATGTTTTTAGTAATGAGTGATGAATGAAAGCATGTCAGAGCACAAAGTTTCTTTCAGAGACTAACTGTTCTGGATTTACAAATTATTCCACTGAAAGGAAAAATCAGTATAAATAACATTCACTTAATAGGGAATTTAAGCAAGTATTTTAGGAAAAAAAGTCTTCAATTTTATTAATGTAATTTACCCAATGTTACCTTTTTTTTAAAATAAAAACCCAAAATCTAAGACTGATCTGTTAATTCTTTACAGGTTTTTCCACCTGCCACATCAAATGCAGTATTTTCCTATCAGACTGCACCAGTTACAACACCTTCACAATCTTTTATTAATAAAACATCAAACTCTAACATTCACCCTGGTGGTAATCAAGTCCCCTCTGTGCAGAATGGACCTGCTGCTCCCAACAAGGTAAGGATAGCCCAACAATGTTCCATAAAGTTCAGGTTTATATTATTATTCTTATATAACGTGACTATTAACATACAGCAGTTCACTCAAGGAAGAATGTTTTGTTGATTTTAATGATGCTTATATATGCATATGTGTGAGAAGGGGAGAAAGAAACTTATCCCTCTGATTATGCTAATACATAGATTGATGGGACAAAATAGAATCTGTAGAGCTTGATACATCCTGAATTCACTAAATCACATTATTTAGTGATTATTTTGTTATTTCACGCAGCCTGGGTCTCCATCTCAAGCCCAGCCTTACATTGTTCAGCAACCCCTCTTCAACAACACAGTGTCCAAGACAAAAGATCCTCCTCGTTACGAAGAGGCCATAAAACAGACCCGCAATATTCAGCCATCACACCGTGAGGTAGTTGTTTTCTTTTCTTTAGTCTGTTAAGAACAGAGCTTTTCTCTACAGTTACCAAAACCATTGCTTTTCTTAGGCTTTTTTTTTGTTTGGTGTCAAGATTTTCTAACATACCCTGTTACTAGTTTCATAATTGTGTTTAACTACAGGACTCCTGTTTCATTATTCTTTTATTAAAGCAGCATATATGTAAATAAGTCCTACAATTCCCAGTTGGTGATACATATAATTGGAATAATGCTGCCATTGCTACTTAACCATAACTAGCCTTCAGCTGACTTGTTTTGAGGATGTGTGATACCCAAACCTCACACTTAGAGAGGAAATATGTTTATATTTTCCAAAGTGAGTAGACCTGAGGAGAATGTACATAAATGTGTTTATACACACAGGCACACATGAGCATAGGTGCTTGCTTGAAAAGAATCTGTATTTAGTGATCTTCATGAGTAATCCTGTGTAGTGCTTTGCCAATTTGCCTTGGTAAGGGTAAAAGTTGTTCCTATCGGAAGAAATTTGTAAACAAAACTAATGAGTATCCCTAACTTCATGTGCTTCAGAACTATCCCAAAAGATAAAACCTTATATCCCTTAGTGTTGGTTGGGTTTTTGTGGTGGCAGATCTCAGGCAGAGCTATGGGTGTCTAATACCATTTCCTGTGTTCTTGGCATGTGTGGGACATCCCCACAGTGAGGGCACACAGATTTGTCTTAGGTCACTCTATCACTGCCAGTTAGACAGGGGCTCCCCACTAGATCTCCTGATGAAAAATCACTTCCCATCCCTGGAGTATAAGCGATGGTTTAAAACACTTCTTGAGACTTTCATGAAAGTCTCCACTTTTCTAGATTTGTTTTTGAATTAGTGGGTTTGTGGGGGGGTTTGTTACCTTTTGCTTATGGTTCAGATATTTAGGGGATGGCCGTTTAAAACAGAGATAAACAGTTCCTGAAAGCTTACCCCCTTTAAAAAATAAAAGAACATAAATCTACAAATAGGGAAAAACCCCCAAAGATACCTAATAAAATGCATCTTACATGATGGCCATTCACAGGCTATCTCTGAGAGAAAGTAGAGCAGGGTTTGCAACCACCAAAGTGCTGCAGTTACTATTACCCTCACAAAACGGGGCTAGTAACTCTCCTTCTGATCCCTAGCTTTCTGCACCTCTCTCCTAGGTTGCCTTCATGAAATCTTTGTCATGCTTTCTCCCTATTCCTTTTTGTACTGAAACCAACCTCAGGGATTGCAAATGTCTCTCCAAAGTATCTGTTTTATAGATAGACAATTGCACATTAAGCATTTTAATCTTGATCATAGGTTAGTACTTACATACCGTTGAGAGAAATTAGAAACAATGAGCATAGAAAAAAATATTACATGAAAGAGAATAACTCTGTTCTCCTGCACTACAGATTTCCAGTGCACACAGTCAGCAGATGGATGATCTTTTTGATATTCTCATCAAGAGTGGAGGTAAGCTCATTGACAGCTGTGTGATGTAGAGATTTAAAACCTGGTTATAAAAACTCACTGCTATAATCAAATGAGAATTATTTTAGGAACAGGAGTTAGAAGCTATCCAGCCTGAATGAAACTAAATTTCTGAAAGTTTGCATAGTTCCTTATTAAAGAAAATATTTACCAAAACACATACAGTCAACCTGCTGTGGAGCTTCACTGCTTGCAAATTAGCTCAGGCAGACTTTTGCAATAATCTCTACAGCATTCAAATGATTAAAATAACACCTTAAGTTAGCACAGACATACTTTATCAAAATTGGAAAAGTTGAGCAAGTCCATATAATGTTTATTGAAATTATACAAAGAACATAATAAAGTAAGAGTTAAAGCATGTTGATACTAAAATTTCATTAAATATAACCATGTGTTATCAACCATAAACATCAAAGATACATTACTGGGAAAAGTATGTATGAGCTACATAGAGACATTAATGAATAACAACTTTATGTCAGTTGAAATAAGGGAGCTATCAGAAAGGCACTGAAATAACTAAAGTAATAAACAGAGTAGCTCAGCAATAAAAGAAGGCTTTCAGCCATAATGACGCTTCATAGACTAAGAAGCCATTACAATACTGGGAGATGTTCTGGTGCCAAGCAATTCAATTAACAGAATGGTTTGTAACTACTGTCATATAAGGATCTTGACAGTAGTGAATGCCAGGGCAGAAGTGACTGGTTGTAGGTTGCTGGAAGACTTTAGCCATATTCTATACATCAGAGTATTTTTTCCTTTTTCAAAGCAAATTGCAAGGTCAGCTGCAGAAAATGTGAGTAGACAGTGACAGTCTGAGATCAGTAACTTGTGTAGTCAACAGCTCAAGCTAAATTAATGATCATCTTCATGAAAAAAAACAAAGTAAAACATTCAGGGCTCTTGCACTTAATGTAAGTAAGCTCTGCGCCGGAAAATGTTTCGTTTACTAATGTACTTCAGGAGAGTGAGAAGGATGTGGGTTTTTGCTTGGAAAACGAGCATAAAATATGTTGTCGGGTATATTTTTGCTGGTAGGAACATCACTTGTGCTAGAGGATTTATTTGCATATTTGTCTGTCTTATTTTTGGGCTTCATTGACACCTAAGAATAAATTGGAACTTATGCTTTATTTCCCTTTATTGTTACTGCCACTATCTTATATGGAACTTCTTGACAGAAGTGTAGTTTTAGATTCTAGAATTGGGAATAAATGCTTCTTAATCACATCAGTTCATCTCGTGGACTCTTAATTAACCAATGTGGACAGTACTAAACAGGGGTGAAACTGAAATTGGTTTGGGTACTCTGCTCTAGACAAGGAAATGTGTTGGTTCCATAATTATTGTAGTTAGCAAGAAGACCTATAAACATGAAGGAGGTAAAGCTAACATCTAGAAATATGTTCCTTTTTTCATCAATACTCCTAGTACTTGACTGAACTATCACTGAAAGCAGAGCTCTGGAACTTGTTTTAAAATACTCTGTTGTTCATGGAGGCCTTGCCAGAGTCTGATGTACGTAAGTGTATGAGTAGAGCAGCAAAGTGACTGTTACTCCACTGAATTCACTGTGGATGGATCGCGAAGTGAGCAAAGAAAGGCTGGAAGTTCTAAGCGTGAGGATATTATGTCATTATCTTTTTGAATTCAACAGTTGGGTTTTTTTATTACAGAGATTTCCCTTCCAATAAAAGAAGAACCATCTCCCATATCTAAAATGAGACCAGTAACAGCCAACATCACTACAATGCCAGTGAACACAGTGATATCCCGTCCACCTCCGCAGATCCAAATGGCCCCTCCTCCCGTGTCCTTAGAACCAACAACCAGCTTGTCTATAAGTTTGGAAAACCAACTTGAAGCCCTCTTGGATGGAACTTTATCATCAGGTAATGAAATTCCTCAACTGACAAGCAGTAATGAGGACAGAGAGTCATTTTCTTTAATTGAAGACCTCCAGAATGATCTGCTTAATCACTCCAGCATTTTAGATCACTCTCATTCACCCATGGAAACATCTGACCCACAGTTTACTACTAATAATTCTTGTCTGTCTCTTGACCTTCCCGATACAAATTTGGACAATATGGAATGGCTGGACATTACAATGCCCAGCTCCTCATCTGGACTCACCCCTCTCAGTTCTGCTGCCCCGAGCGTGTTTTCCACTGACTTTCTAGATCCACAAGATCTACAGTTGCACTGGGATTAAGCTATAGCCAATGAGAACATGACCTGCAAGTCTCTTTACAGCAGAGGTCCATTATTATACCATTCTGATTGCAGTTAACATAAATTAAAACAGTAATGTTTGGAAGAACAAATGCTTGAAGCTAATTCCTTATTGATTTACAAGTTTACAACAGTGAATCACTTTATGCACCTATCAGTAATGCAGATCAGGGCCCTCTGAAAGCTGTATTTCACAAGTCAAGAAAGGTTGATTGTACTTAGTGATTAAAAGTACCCCAAGGTAAATGTATCACAAATATTTAAGAAAGAAGTTATGTCTCTGACTTTATAATGCTTAAATGAGCAACACAACATGACTAAACTTAAGAGTGAGATGTCAGTTCTCTGTATTGACCCAGTGAGCAAATGTCTGGGGGAGGGGAGGTATCACTGCACTTCATTGTTCCTGTGGAAAGCCTGAGCCAGGTTCAGAACTAATTGTGAGGGCAAAGGCAAGTAGAAGCACTGGCTGGTTCAGTGAAATTTCATATATCTAGTCTCTTAATTTGTTCAAGTTGTTTTTATATTTTGCTTTTGTGGATTTTAAAACACTTCCCCCATTCTTTAATCATGAGGGAGGAATTTAACTGCATCCAAAGGGATATTAAGTGTAACTGCAAGAAATCCACTGTAGCTATGCCAGGTAATATTGAGAACACTGAATTTTCTATAGCAATGCTCTGGATTTAATAGCTAGGTTTTAATGTGTATATCAGACAGTTATTTGTATACTCTTTTAACTTTATATAGCTTATTTTTGTGAACAGAGGGGAACACAGTGGTCTTCAAACAAGAGATTACTATAACGGAAGTAAATATCCTATTTTGCTTTGTGTTTGAGGATATTTGTTAGATCATTGACTCCAGTATCTCAGCATATTAGAACAGTTTGAGGGAGTAGAAAAGTTTAATTAATAGTGTTGTACACTACAGTCCTGCAAGCATCTATGCAAGAATAGTTCCAATGCCCTCATGATGTTTGTAGGATGAGATCAAGTTGCAGGGGACAGTACTGACAGGACAACCATCATTTCTTAATGAATACTTTGTCTATTGAACAGCTTTGTCTACCACTACATAATATCAGGGAAGCCAACAGAGAAGCTGCTCAGTGAGAATCCTAAACACCAGTATCAGAATGTACTGTTTTGTGATAAGAAGGTATATTGCATATCTGAAAATAATAGCAAAAATTAAGCTCTTACCTCACAGCACAGCATGTGAATATTTTTTTTGTTTTAAAGTCCTTAGTTGTTGTTTTCAGAGTCTATTATGAAAGCAGTTAGAAAAACAAACAAAAAATTCAAGTAGAATTAATATACTTTGACATTCTCTGGTTGTCTCTCAGGTAATAGGTGTTAAATGTTGCCATAGATGATGGAGGCTGATAATCAAACACAAAATTGGAATTTCCTATTAGGGAATTCCTAAATTAAGATAAAAGGAAACAGTCCCCCATTTCCTGAAACAGGGAAACATGGTATGTTTTCTAGTCTGAAAACTGATCTCATTGCATGGTTCTTTCCTCACCAAAAAGTTTAAAAATAAAGTTTTGTAGGAATGAATGAAAAAATGCCCCAAAGCTTTTGCCTACTTCTTAGAATAATGATATATATCAAAGAAATACTGAAAACAGTGAATAGCTGTTAACCACTTAGCAACCTTTACCACATTTTTCAAAAAGAAAAACACAACACAATCATGTTAACACCAAACAAATACTTCTGTCAGAAAACGTTATGGAATTAACTGCAAATTTGCATCTCCACAAATAACACAGTCTGGTTTACTGATAGTACAGAATTCCATTGGCTTCACATAAAATAATGGATTACATCATTGATTCAGGGTTTAAACTGATACCATATGTTTGCATCATATCAATTACAGCACTTTAAATCATTATGTATCTTCACTAGTTTTACTGGCCAAGAATTTTACTGTAATATGAAACTGAGTGCAAGAAAACAATCTTTGGAGATTTTCATTACACACAGTTGAAAGACATAATTCCTTATTCCTTCTTGCTGTGCCTACAGTACTTGAGTACCAATATTACATGTGGACTGTCTGCCTTAAGCTTTGATGGTATAGGACTTTTCAATAACAGTGAACACTTACATTCAACTTTTTGCATTCCTGTTCATCATTTTATCTTGGGAGCTAATACTCTGAGATACTAAGTGCCCTCGGCTGTTATGAGAATAAGAATTAAGGACTCTTGGTCTGATAAGAACGACTCTGAATAAAATTTAGTGTTCTGCAGTACTGTTGGTTTATTATGTGTGATACACCAGACATCATACAACATATGTGTGGTTAAGAGTTATCCCTTTTGACCCTGCCTCCTGATTAAATGCGAGGCAAGTAAATTAATTGTTAGAGGACAAATTAACCTAGAGCAACTGTACTGTCATTTTTGATGTGCATGTAAATAGAGCTTGAAACTGGCAAAGTCATCTTGCTACAAAATTACCCTTATTGGCAGTGTAGAATGTTAATTAACCCATAGGAATCTATGTGCAGAAATAAACCCAAACAGTTGAGATGTCTTGTTATCAGTACGGTATAGCTTTCTACTCTGAACGTCTATTTGAAAAAAAAATAAAAATTAAGGGATCATTTTAGTTTCTGAAGTACAAATATTCTAGTGTAGGGAATGTGTGATAACTTTTTTGTACATTTCAGAATTGTGTATTAAACCTTATATAAAATGGTTTGCTTTAGACTTTGTTCTGAAATGTGATATGTTTGCCATAGTTGTATATGCCTGTTTATGGCAGAAATAGGTTTTGCTTAGACTTCTGTGTGTGCATGTTTTACATGAAAATTTTTGTAGCACAAGTACAATACATCTTAGAAATTTAATGATGACTGTGCGGTTTGACTGCACAGAACTGAATCTTTCTCATTAAGAGAACAGTTGCAAAGGAATGCACTGGCACTAAATTTGCCATTTAATGGCTGCAGTATACTAACAGAATGCATCCTATCAAATGTGGTGTTAGTACGTCCTTCAAAGTAATTAACAATACCTTTTAACCAGTGTGAAAATCAAAAGTTGGTTGTTTACACATCTAGACACAGAGAGAGCTCAGACAAGTTTTACAAGGCTCATGTTACTCAAGAGGAGTCACATCCTGTGTTCAGTAGAGAAATGGAATTTTTTATGCACTTTTAGTGCCATTCAGCATCAGTTACAGCAAGGAAGTTTACAGGCAAAATTTTGTTTAACATTAGAAATAGTTAAAAAAGCATTGTCATACTCTCTCTGAGAATAAAATTAATTTATGGAAGTTGTTTTCCACAGAAATTTTAAGTGTAATCCAGCAATGTGCACTTGCAGAACGAGACCTTTAAAAGCTGAGGCCACAGCTTTTAGAAATAATGACTACTTAATAGTGACATTTATTTCCCAGGTATTTCTAAATTCACCAGCAGGAGTCATGTTCAGAGAAGATGGTGGTCAAAACAGAAGTGTCAATATTAAACTTCTCTGTTACATAATCTCACACACTCAGGTGCCTCTGAAGTGTAGGCACCGTAATTGGAACCCAAGCACAAGCTGCCGAACTATTTTCAAGGCAGAGAAAATGCAATTACAGGATACATTGAACTGGAAGGGCATTATGTAATCAAAACACAGGAAAGCTCACCAATGTAAACAATTATTATTTGGATGGCATCTTATGTATATTATAAACTTAAAGCAAACTCTATTAAAACTGGAAAAAAAATCTTCCACTTATCTCTAGTAAGTGTTCTGTTTAAACTTTTTGTATTGTGGTCTATGAAATCACCTTTCAGTGACTTCCAGACCATCCTCCAGAAGGTATTTTATGTGAGATCCGTGGAATTGAGTTGCATATAGTATATACATGGCCAATAAAGAGCGTCCATTAAAACCTGAAATAATCTCAAATATTCCTTTTATACCAGTGTGCTAGGAATAAAGTGCAAAAAAGAGACACCTACATCATTCTGTAGTGTCCAATACTGAATATAAAGTCTTTTTAAGTTAAAAGTGCATAAATGTATTTGTAGAAATCTAGCCAAAAAAAGCCATTCTAGCTATGAGAGCAAATTCTCAAAAAAAAAAGCAGGGAATGGTTAATAACTATATAATCACACTATTTTTATAAAAATATACAGCTCAGATATTGAAAAGACAGCCTAAAATAAATTATAATAATATAAAAATTTAAATAGGAACCAAAGCATTGCCATTTATATTGCCAAAGGAGGCACTTTGTATTTTAAAACATAGGAAATTAAGTCCCCAAAAGTGTTATCCATACTTTTTTAAAATTAAGGATGTAGATATTTTCAAAGCTGTTTTTGATGTTTAACAGTACAGATTTGTTTTTGTTGTTTGAGAAACTTGTAGTAAGTAATAGCACAGGCTTTTTTTCCAGATAGGATTTTCTTCACAGTACTGCTTGCAGTAGAAATAACGCTAACCCTCGTAGGTGTTTCTCTTCTTATTTTCATAGTCATAATTATGTCTTAGCATCTCATTTTGTGAAAAGAAGAAGATAAACACCTGTCTCTGGGGCCCTCTTCATTTAAGCACTACTTTACTAAATGCAAATTATGGCAATCAGGGCGTCAGTTTATGTATTGCCTTTCTAGAAGAAACCATGATGCCTTTGTATTTGCTGTTTGCACCCCTAAAATCAATTCCGTATGTTTGAATGCCATATGTTTTGCACATTGTACTGTATATATGTAATGCATACTGTATTTTTATATGTGTACTACATTTATCAAATATTTTGTACATAGTGGCAATATTGTAGCTACTGAGGAAATGTTTGATATTCAGCATTTTTGCTAAGTGTCTCAAATAAAAAAGGAAAACTGTGTTCATTTGTCCGTGGTTACTACTTAAAAGTGAAAAATATCGTTCTGACCTTTATGAGTCTGAAACATTTGGCCTATGTTCTAAGTACCTTTCTCACAAAAAGGAGTAAGAATGAATCTGCACTTAGACAAACTCCAAAAGAATAATGGTTTGTCTTCAAAATCAGAGCCAAAATCTCTAAGAACAGAAACTTCCTGAACCCTCAGAGTTTAGGTTTGGACTTCCATTTTTTTAAGCAATTTTTTTGTAGAGAGTCATTTACTCATAGAATGGCCTAGGTTGAAAGAGACCTTAAAGCTTGTCTCATTCCCTGCTATGGGCAGGGGCACCTTCCACTATCCCAGGTTGCTCCAAGCCTCATCCAACCTGGCCTTGGACACTGCCAGGGATGGGGCAGCCACAGTTTCTCTGGGTGATTCACTCCAGTGTCTCACCACCCTCACAGTAAAGAACTTCCTCCTAATAATACCCAATCTCAACCTACTCTCTTTCAGTTTTAATCCATTCCCCCTTGTCCTCTCACTACATACCTCTTGTAATGCACTTTAATACATGACTTTCCCAAATTCTTCCACGGTTTTCAAGATGTGTTGGGTTGTGAGATTTTGTATTTGTGATTTGCATTCTGCTCAGCTGCTAGAACACCTGAAGAATGCATTTCTTCAGGAGAATGAGCTATGAGCTGTTTGCACAAGCTTCTTTTAAGGATGAAGCTGTTTCATTTAAATATTTAGTGTTATACTTCCCCTTGTGAAGGCAGTCCTGTACTAATCACCCACCCTTTCCTCATTAAAGTCTGTTCTACACTGATGACATCAGAACTTGGCCAAATATTAAAAACCCCGTAAAGTAGTAAGTAGCAATTAAGTAAAACTGAACAAGTTAAAAATGACTAATAAACACTCTAAATTTCATAAAATACCTCTTCTCTATTAACTTTAACCATTGTAGAAGTTTGTAGGCTATATGTGCCACAAACTTACTTTCAGATATCACACACCAAAACACAAATATTGCAAAATAAGTGCAGAACTTTTTGACCATGTATTTGTGCATCACAGGAATTCCAGCTGGAGTATAACAGAGATAAAGCACATGTTTTGGTGCCAACTGGCAATCTGGGGGTTTGATTGTTTTACAATTACAAAGAATATAAACACATAACCCTCCCTCACAAGCTGTGTTCATATTACTATTATGATGTAAACACAAAACAAGGCTTGATAAAATTTGAGATTATGCTGAGTGAACTTCTTCCACAGGCTAAACCCTGATTTTCAATAAAAACTCAATTTATTCAAACATGTTCTACAGATGGCCATGAGCACGTTTGTCTTTACTCTGTACCACATTCAATGCCATTTGCTCCTGCCTATTGGCTTGTTGTATATTGTACAGATGTTGCTAGAAAGACATGTTTCTTAGAGTATTTGTACTGTCTCAAGCAGGAGATGTTTCTTTGATGGCAAAGAAGCTGCACGGATTTCCCCACACCCCAAAGTATAGTCTGCAACCTTACCAAGACATTCCTAACGCAAAATCAAAGTAACGAATTAGAGCTTCTGAGACCCAAGAGCCAGGGCTTGGCATTTTTTCCTTCAAGGGTTTATCCATAAATGTAACGAGTAACTCTAAGATAAATACTTCCCTTCATGTAAAAAAATTACCTGAAGCTGAGTCTCCAGTCTTCTCTGCAAAAAAAAGGACTGCCAGGCCACTGCCATCCACTGCATCATTCTTGAACGCCTCCAAGACAAGTGCTGTGGATTAGAAGTTAAAATAGTGAACAGAAACATTCCTTCATACAGCTAAGACAAAGTCAAAGCTCAAGTAACTGCAAATGGGGAGCATTCCAGCTACCCCACAGCAAGTCTTTATAAAACTCTGTTGCACCAAATCTGCATAAATACGATTGCTCCCCTGTATCTCAGAAGAGTCAGGGAATTGTTGAAAGGCCTGGTTTTGCACATGGAAACAGGCACCAAAGCCTCTCCTAAAGCAACACCTCCATCTCATGTGTGAGGCTAATGAAAGAAAGAAAAGAAGCCAACTGGTGATTATTTCTCCATCCAACAACATCTCTGACAATATCTTTTCAGCAATGGAGTCCTCTAAAGACTTCCCTTTAGAAAAGCCTCGATGTGTTTAAAAGAAGCTTGTGTCAGAAGAGAGCAGTGCACAGGAGGATTCAGCATGAAGAGGAAGGGCTTTCACATGGAGCTCAAACAAGGGTAAGGGCCAGCATAAAAGACACTTCCAAACAAAAGTACCCAGATACCAAAAGGGCAATTACACTTTTTAAAATCAAGTTTACATTTTTAGTTATAAAAACCATCATGATGAATCAGTTCACCATTAAATAGCACTTTGTTTAGACAGAAAAAGTTTTTCCAGACACACTGAAGAAGTTAGAGAGTAGACATTTTTTAAACCAAATCAAGTATTTCCTCTTAATCTAGTTAGATCTTTATGAGTTCAAATTGAAGTTTCCATCTCCCCATACAGTTAAGGAAGAACTTGATCAATAGAAGATGATTTACCATTAAATACTATTCCTGATGCCAAGCAAATACATTTATTAAAATGTAGCATATTTGAAGACATAAAACTCACATGAATTCCACCAACAATTCAAACAGCCCTCTCTCTCACCACAAAATTACCTCAGCTCACAAGGATCCAAAAACATTAATAAACACAGATGTGAGCTGCACAGGAACTGTGATGACAAGTTAAAACTGGCAAGTATAGCACATAAAAGAGCATATTTTGTAATAAGCAAGTAGGACAGAAATGGCATATCATCAATCAAACATGATTGATTAAAATTGAACTCCTTCCTGCTGCTAGCTTGGCAATACTAAGAGTAACTCCTTCCACCAGGGGAGCTAAGGTTGAAGGTCACACCTTTCATAAACATTACAGGTGTGAGAGCTGAGGGAGGCAGCTTCCACTCCTACTCACCATCACACTTTGAAATGCTGCAGTGATTACACTGACAAGACAAAAGCAGAATACAACAGTGCTATTCTCACTGCCCAGCTTTTCATAGTCCAGATGAGGGCATGTGATGAACAAGACTAGCAGATAAACTCCAGCAAGCATTCAGGTTGGCCAGGCTGTCAGTTATGCTCATAGGGACTGGAAAATCAGATCACCTTTGGGGCAGCTTTTCCAAGGCAGCAGCAAACACACTTAACAAGGGCTGACTATCCAGTAAGGTAATTTACACACTTTTCACTGCAGGTCAAGCTAATTCAAATCACTCTGTTTAAACACGGGCAGGCATAGAGTTACCACACACGAACTAACAAATTTTAACTTTTAAAGAACTAAAATTTTTTCATACAGTCAAGCCATCAAGCATGACTTTCCATGATGAGAGTTCAAAGAATATCCCAAAAGGATACATAAGTATTTCCCAGCTCATTGCAGGGTGCCTCAACTAGATAACCTTTGAAGGTCTCTTCCAAGCCAAGCTATTTTGGTTCTGTATCAACCTTTTAATGCACCTGCATTACAGCACTACCGAATCAGTAACTCTGATCTCAGCCTTTACAAGGCACCTCTAGTATGTTCACATGCTTCTTCTACAAGGAAACCAAAAACAAACCAAAAGGAATATAGAACTTGGGTGTCCAGCAGCAGTTTCATGGAGAATTTAAACAGACCTCACAATGCACATTAAATGAAAAACTAAAAGCTTTACTTTCAGGTCACACTTGTAAAAATCTAGGAGACCTAGTCTAGAAAATAACACATATTTTAGTATCTTTTCTGCGTTTCACAACACTTGAGTTTTTTGAGGGAACAGCCACCTGGCAGCAAGTGTGTTTAGTATTTACCATTTAATTATCCCGACGCTTTGCATTTCTGCTTCTCTTCTCGAAGGAGGAAAGTTTTAATCCCGCTTTTTTTCCCTTCTCTAAGCCGTTCTGCCGGTGTGAAGCAGCCCTTCGAGTGCCATCGCCGGGCACCGCACCCTCACAGCCCTGGGGCCGACGCGGGCAGAGGGCGCTGCCCTCAGGACGCCTCCACAGCCGGAGGGAAACCTCCTGGCAGCTCCGAGAGCGGGACAGAGCGGGAGACGAAGAGAGAGCGAAACCGGGAACTGCCAGCGAGAGCCGAAATAAGACGAGGAGCGGGACCGGGAGCAGTCCCGGCCCCTCCCTCCCGTTCCGCCCCCTCAGGCCCCGCCGCGCCCTCAGCGCCCCAGGACCGCGCGCCCCTGGCAGGTGGCGGCGCAGGCGCCCGCGAGGGCGGGGCGTGGGCGGGCGCGCGGGAGTGGCGCCAGCGATAGAAGGGCGTCAGGAGAAAGCCTTAACGCAGGCGCGGTGGCCAAGTGGTAAGGCGTCGGTCTCGTAAACCGAAGATCACGGGTTCGAACCCCGTCCGTGCCTTGGCGGGTGCGCACTGGCGGGAGCTTTCCCCCTCATTTTTAGGGGAGGGCGGAGCTCCGCCCCGGCCCCGCGGCCGCCGCTGGCACCCAGCCGCGGAGCGCCCGGCCCGCCTGGTACCGGGGATGGTGGTGCCGAGGCCCCCAGAGGTCCGGCCGCGGGAGCGCACCCGACAACAGCAGAGCCGATCCCCTCGGGCCGGACCCCGCTTGCGCCCCGAGAGCAGGTACTGAGCGAAGGGTCTCGCACCGGCGGCAGCGGCTCCCACGGCCCCGACAAGGGGTCCTGGTGAACGGCTTGCCTCTCCTGCCTCCACCTCGGTCAGTCCTGCCCTGCTGCATCCCTCAGCGGTTGCACGACCTCCCTCTTCACATCTGCAGCAAGAGAAACGTTTTTCTTCGTTTTTTCTTGGAGCCTGATCGTGTTTTCAAGAGACCCTCAGCTCAGCCTGAAGAAACAAAAAGTAGTTTGAAATATGTAAGGCCAAGGTGACTGCTGAGGCCGAGTGGAGGTCGTGTCACATGCCTTTTCTACACAGCACCCTTGAGGCAAGTGCTGGTGCCCACCTCAACGTGAAGTCATTCCTGGGAGGAACAAGTGGAGCCTCTGCAGTCTTGTTTGAAGACAGCCTCCAGCTGCTTCAAACTCTTATTTGAAGAGAACCTTCTCCACAGGCTGCAGCTACCAAGATCATCCTATAATCCCCCGGGTCCCCTTCACTGGTTCACCCCCACCCTGCCACCATGTAATTAAATATTTATTAATTTGGTTCTGTCTTCTGATTAGTAAACCATGAGGTTTCTTCATCTGTATCACAAACCTCTTAGAAAGGTTATTTGCAATCTGATTAGTGTGTACTTTACACTTTCTATTTTTTAATAGAAAAAACTCCCTGTGACACTGAAAATGGGTAAGAAAGGGGTGCGGTGGTTACGTTCACAGGAGCCGAGCAGTGCTCCCCTTCTCCAGGCAAAGCAACCCTGGGTGCTTCGGACACAGCTGATCCAGCAGGACCACAAGTGGCCAAGAGGTCTAACTCAGTGACACTGATGGGACCAGGCACCAAACCCACGCGCACAGTTAAGGGTTGGACAGCACTTAAACCCATCCTAACAGTGTAAATAGCAACAGCATTACTAATTGAAGGAAATCTTTATTGATTCATGTTTGATATTTACTTACCATTTGAAATTTTACTGACCACTGTGTCCACACAATCAATTTTGTTCTCTTCCTGACAAATCTACCTCTCATATTCTGCACCACTGTAGTCAAGAATATAAACTGTACATTTGTTGTATGAACAGAAATAAATATCCTTAACTATTTACACTGGATTTTGTAAATATTCTTAGATATTTTTACTTATAGATACAAAGGACAATGAGGTACATCCACGTCCCTGAAACTACTTTTATAGGAGGGTTGTAAAAACTAAATGCAAAAATCAAACTCAAGGACAAAATACAAAACTGATAAATACTGCTTTCTGCTTACTACAGCCACAGGGATAAGCCTCACAGGGAGGGCGGAGATGAGCCACCTTGCCACTGATGAGTAAAGCTTTCATAAATTCTTGCTTGTTTTTTAGAAATAATGTATTTATAGGACAAAGCCAGGTATGCACAAGAGCTATGGCTGTCTCACCCTCTTAACAATGGTTTGAGGCCTGTGAGTCTGTTAGGTAACACAGACATCAGATAACACAGAGCCTGTTTTACCACAGTTTGCAGACAGAACTTACATTTTGTTGAATAACATTGCTAAACCATTAGCATGATCACAACATTGCTAAGTAACATTTTAAGACATGTCTTGTGGTTATTTACTTGAAATTAATTTTGTAATTAATTAGAAAACTATCTGTGCACTCACAGCCTAGGAGAAACTAGTGCAGCCCAGAAATGGTAACTCCAGCAGCAGTTAAGAGGAAGAAATAATTAACATATCACATGGGTCTACTGCCACAACAGATTCATTTACATGATGTTAAACCTTTTTTGAAAGTGTTACTCTGCCTTCAGCGTTCTTTTTCTAGACAACAAAAGGCCCAAATTTTAAAATCTCTCATTTTAGGCCAGGTTTTCTACACCTCTAATCATCCTTGCTATAATTCCCCAGATTCTCTCCAGATGCTACATATTCTTCTTGAAGGGAGCACCCAGCGAGGCCACACCACTGCTTAGCAGCAGAGCACAGAGCAGGGCATTTCCGCAGAGCAGGGCGTTTCTGCACACCGGGGCTCATGGAAGGACCCCGGGAGAGGCCAAGTGGGAATTTGCATTACACACCCGCAGCACAGGCCGGGCTGCCATCGCCACGGTGCCCCGAGAGGCTGCCCAGCTGCCATGGCACCACACGACACGGGTCACCACACTGAGCACCAAGCGGCACACACGGTCCCCAGACCAGACCGTGTGATGTGAAATTTAAACCCGAAACTTCCTCTCTCGCCATGCGCCTGGCAGCACTGCAGCCCCCTGCAGCCCTGGCTCCGGAGGGCGCCTGCAGCTCTCTGCGGCACCCACATGCCAGGCACAGAGGATAAACCAGCAGCCAGGGTCCGGGGAATCCCAGGGCAGAATCTGTACTACAGTCGGGTCCTCTCCAAAATCCACTTTCTATCATTGCATCATTTAAAAAAAAAAATCCCTTCCACTGTGCAGTGTTATTGGTGAAAGCCAAAGGTGAAGCAAATTTAATTTAGTTTCATATTCCTTTTTTTGTCACTATAACAGCCTCTTGCTGCCTTTTTAATTGAATTTCACTTGTGACAACCAGTATGACCAACAGAGGACAGCACATCCATTTCTTTTAATGATTAAAAGATCCTGAGCTTGAAGCTGCCATTCACTTTTTCACTCAGGAAATGAGAGTGACAGGCAGAGTGGAGCAGTGTGCCGTAAGTAAGCCAGCCAGATTAAAAAGGCCTTTTTGCAATTAACTAGAGCTGTTTTGAATTCCAGGAGATTACTTAAAGTAAATCTACTTCTAACCAGGCATTATTGCTAACGAAACACTGTGGGTGCACCTCTCTGAAACCCGGGTCTGTGCTTTGACTCAATTGTTTACTGAGCACTGCAGTAACAGTTAAACACACTTAGGAGTCAAAGCACACTCAGGAGTGTCAGGTGAACTCCGCTAATTCCCCTTCAAAACTGCAGACAGACAAGGTGTCTGTAACCAAGTTTTGATTAAATATGAGTGTTCACAAATTACTGAAGTGAAGCCAACTCCAGTGTTTTTATTGCGTTTGATTTGGGGGCAGAGAAGACTCTGCAAGTCATAATGAAATTCAAAGAACAAACCCAAGGATTTCATGTGGCTGAGGGGAATTTCATTAAGGAAATCCAATTAACCTGCAAGAGTTGCACACATTGAAATCTATTATCTTCCCCCAAAAGCTGGCTTTGTGATTTTTATAGGAACCTTTGCTATTCCTGGATAAATAATGCTTTATTACAAATGCACTGACATCTTTATATAATTAACAGCCTATAATAACATCTTCATTTGTCTCTGCTTTGCAAACATTCAGTTCTGCTTCCTATGAAAGGTATCAGTGTTTTTTAAGAAGATGTGAGTCAGGAAGGGTCGGGTGTTAGACACTAGCACAAAGCAAACACAGATTTAGGAGACACATGAGGAATAATGTGGCTCCTGACAGCGTGCGGGTCTGCGTTTGTCGGTCAGAGACTGATCCTGTGAATTGCTGAACTGAACTAATTAAGAGCCTAAGATACCATTAAGTCCATGGGGACTGACAGTGCTCAGCAGTACTCAGTGTTGAAGCCCTTAAATAAAAGCCAGCCTACAAATTCCCATTCATGCGAGTAACAATATTGCACACATCTACAGTGGGGACATGAATTATTCACATCAGCGTAGCACGAAAGATGCAAACGGCAAAGCCTGTTTAAAATACCACACAAACTGTTTCTGTGATATGTAGGAGGGTTATCATTTGGCCCATTTTTTCGTCATATGCTTATTCCTTTTATTTGCTGCATGCATAGGTCTGATATGAGGATGTGGGGAAAATAAACACAGGAGATAGACATCTAATAAACATTAGTAGAAAATGAGGAAAGGAGGTTACTGATTAGCATTCTTCTCTTATGAAACTACTAGATTGTATCGGAGAAATGTGAGTTAAGTGTTTTACCATTCTTTTTTTTAACCATTATCTGATCAGAGAAGCATGAAAAGCACTTTATTGCCTTTTTTTTTATCCCTGTGCTAGGAGCCCTCTGCAGGAAGTGAAGCTGAATTTCACAAATCTTCCCTTTCTGACGTCTCCCGAATTTCTAGGAATACCCCTTCCCTGTTACTATATTTGGTGGTAGTTTCTAGGAAAAAAAATAATTTTCGGACGGTCTTGGACTCACCACACCTCCTCTCGGAGGACTGTGCGCCCCGGGTCTCCTGGCACGGCCCCCGCGGAGTTGAGGAGCTCACGGCTCGAGCTCACAACTCCCGGCGCAGACTGCACGTCTTTGTAGCACTGTTGGAGGAATGAGCATGGAGAAGGAGTGGGAAGGGGAGAGGTGTCTTTGTGGCAACAATGAGTGAATCTTCTCTAGTTTTTTTCCTGGTGGCTGCTCTTTTATTTTTCCTCCCTGCACTTTTTTTTTTTTTTCCTTTTTCAAGGAAGAGGATGTTAATGAAAAAAAAACCCCTCTGGATTTTTTTTTTTCTCTCCGCTTCCCCCTCTCCCCCTCCCCTTGATGTGGCCTCTTGTTTAGCTTGTGGCGTGACCGTGATGAAGAAATGTTTCAGGGCGCCTGGCAGGGTGATCTTTTTATGTAATGAGTCAGGATTTTGCCAACGGAAGGAGCCGGCTCGGAGCGAGGACCGGAGGGCTGTCTCCTTTCAAGAACGTGGACCTGGCCGGCGAGCGGCTCCCTGTGCTCGGGATCCCCGCTCGCTGCGGGCGCTGATCCATTCCCGACTGGCGGGGGCATCGCCGGGGGCACTGACAAGTGGTGAGTTGTGATCTCCCTCCGCGCCCCGGCTCCGCGCCGCCCGCCCGCCCGCCCGCGGGGAGCAGCGCGGCCCCGCGACGTCCCCGCCGAGGCCGCAGGTGCGGCCGCCGCCCCGCGCCCCCTTCCCCGGGCAGCCGGGGCCGCGCCCTGCGCGGGGATGGGGCGGCTCCGCGGCGGGCGGGCAGCGGGGCGTGCGGGCGCGGCCGAGACAGCGCGGCCGCGGAAAGGCGCCCCGGGAGCGGCGGCGCCGCGGGGCCGCGCATGGCCGGGCGCGCGGCCCCGGGCGGCTCCCGGCGCAGCCCCGCGCCCACCTGCCGCAGGCCGCGGAGGGGGCGCGCCGGGCGGGGGGCCGGGCCCGCCGCGTCCCGCGGGGAACGGGCGGTTCGCCGCCGTGCCGGCACCCTCGGGAGCTACAGGTGTCCGCTCCCCACGGTGTCCGCTCCCCACGGTGTCCGGCCACCGGTCCCGTCCCGCTGCCTCCGCGTGTCTTCTGCGGCGACTTTCGCCAGGCACAAATAACTACAAATGCGCGTGCGGAGGGGTGTCGATACGCACCGTCTGATCAGCTCGTGCGAAAGCATGGCCAGAAAAATCTCCTAAATCATCATAGCCATAAATAAGCCACTTAAAATGTATGGTCTGTAGAAAGAGGAATTATTTAAACATTTCTACTTAGCCAGAATTTCCATCAACTTCTCTGCGTTTTCCTTTCAGGATGTATTTGCTGATTATAAAGCAGTTCAGCTAGGACAGCATTCCTCGGCTCCGCATTTTGATTGTCAAAAGCAGAATGAATGTAACAGTGGCTTCTCAAGCAGAGTAATTAGTTTCTTTTAAAGTAACTGCCAGCATTAACCTGCTTCAGCCATTCAAGTGTAAACTATAATGCTTTTAAACTTGGATTTTATTTAGATGGTCTTTTGGAATTATAAAGTGAAGATTTAGAATACATGTTCCTTTTATCTGTGAATTTCTACTTGTCCTTTCATCTTTGAAAGAAGTTCTTACGAAACATAACATTGAGGGTAGTAAGATGATGAAGTACAGCTGAATACTTGAGACTATCATTGTTAGTAGGAAGAGACCTATTTTCAAGTAAAGTGAAAATGATTTCTAGTTTATTGTACAAATAACAATTTTAGAATAATTACAGACATTTCTCTATAATGTGTCAATTTTAGTCTGAAATACAGTAGAACAGATAAATAACTTGTTATGTACTTTGAGAAGAAATCTTACTAGATATTTCAAGTGCTGGATCTAATAACTTATTCTGTGTCATTTTATAGACACTTAGAAAAGGTACTTCTTACCTCCTTGATAAATAGATCATAAAATATGAGTAAAACCAATTACTATCTGTTAGCAATTCCTGCTGTCCAGAAAGTGAAGGAAGGTGTATTGTAACTGGGCTACAACATTCTCTTTTGATTAGTCTGAAAATTACCCACTCTCAGTTGATTGGGCATATCTTACAAAGATACTTTACTTACAAATTGAATCTTGGAAGGCTGTGGTTCCAGAGTCGGGGTTTTGGGGGCGAGATGAGCTTATGTTTTATCCAACTGGCCCACAAAGTCCCGCTTTTGGTGGTCACTTTGTTCTGCAAAAGAAAACAACACATTATGGCTCTTACATTGGACAGTAAACTTAGAAGTAAACTACTGCTGCACTTAGTAAAGGGCTACTATACACTTTAAATAAATAATCATGTTCTAACTTTAATGTTGTCTTCAGCAATAAAAAGTGGATAGAAAGTGATACAGTAATTCCAAAAGTTAAACATAAAAGTTTTCTAACTGTTGGTGGTGTTTTTCTCTTAAAAAGCCAGCAAAAGCTGAAGAAAAAGTCACCTTTCAAAGGGTAGTCACTCAATATAGGTGAATTGGGAGAAAAGACAGTAACTAGAAAAGAGAGGCAGTTTAAACCTTGAAAAAAATCTTTTAAACACTGGTAGCATTTGTATTGTCAATCCCCCCTCATTTTTTTTTTGCTCACGAAGTATTCAGTTGTAATGTATCTCTTGAACGAGCTGCTCCTTCATGTGTGTCTGTGTGTGTGTCTACATGTGTCCAGTCTGTATTCAGTTGATTCTATGATTCAGTTTAAAGACTGCTAATTTGTGTACTGGTAAAAGTTGTAGAATATATTTTTATGAGTAAGGCAGTGTAAACCTAAGTTTGGTAGAGCAGTTTAAGTTCATGTTACTATTTACATTTTGGTATCAATATCCTAAAGAATTGAAGTATTATTTTTACTTAAAAGTTACATAGATGTATTTTCCTCATGGGATTCTAGAAAATGTTGAAAATGCTGGTAGATGCACTGAACTTTCTCGTGGTTCCAAATATACTGCACAGATATTTAACACTGAATGAACACCTGATACTCACACAATGTAATTTATACAATGTTTCATATATACACCATATTCACACAACATACATGCAGGAGCATCATCTCAGTTGGTGTAAACGTGTCTGTCATAGTTTTGACATTCAATGCCAGCTAATCACCTACTTAAGCTACACATAAACATCCAGACATTCACATTGTGGTCACATTGTCATTGCAGTCAGGTTAATTTTAAGTGTCGACCTACACAGACTGAATCTATTTGAGTATTTCAAAAAGGCCTGGAAATTCAGCTGAAGTGAGACAGTGATACACTGTTAAAGCAAAGTTGTTGGTATATCATCATGTGACTATATGCAGGATCTGTACATTAATGCAAGTGAATATCAGGATGAATTATCAAGAGTTTTCTATAGAATTCTGACATTTTACAGCAATATAATCACAACACAAGTGAAATAGGACATATCCAAAGCCCAGTGCAACAAATTCCTCACTTCTTTAAGACTGAAATCTGATTTGGAGGAGCTTAGGTGAGAACTGTGATGCTAATATGCCTTTTAGCTACTATTTTCCATGAAATAATGCTGTTCAAAAGCAGCATTTATGAAAGGCTGAATTTTCGTAAGCCAATTCAGTTAAAAATTTAACTGTAGAAATTTTTTATTTTTGAATTATAGTACTTAATTTGTGAATACATTCCAGACCTGTCCAATCTTCCTAGTTGTTAGATTTGGATTGGTTTAACTCCTGTGGTTTCTTCTCTAGTATTCTGAGAATGTAGGAGCAGGGAATCAGAGATTAGGAAGTGGATCAGTGTGAGGATCTTGCTTTAAGGGAAAAGAGAAACACTTCTATCCAAACAGCAGTGAAGATCAGCTCTGCTCTGCTGAAATACCACAGTTGCTTCTTACCAACTGTTACTTTAAAGCTCTTAAATTAAAATGTAATTTTGTACAGCTACTTCCAGTAAGATGTATCACACTTTACGTATCACGCTTTGTTAATCAGCCATTTTTAGATTATTTTTTAAAATAGATTCTATCTGACTCTCTATTGAAGAGATATAAAATTCACTTGCATTCCTTCTAGCACCAATAACCTAGCTATAGAATTAATACACTATTTGAATGATTAATGAGCAGTGTTAAAGAACACAGTTACGCTTCTGTAGGCCTTCCTCATACAATATTTTTATTCACATTTTTTTCCCATTAATAAGCTTACAGAAAGAGCTCCTGTTTGTCTCTGGTATGCAGTAGAACAGACAATTTTCTGCTGCTATAGATATCATCCATATATTTTAAACTTTAACTGTATGTTCATTTTGCATGTGTTACTTAAATTAATGATTAGACAAAACAGTGATAGATTTCCTAAACATCTGTGTTATAAAAATTTGATCTCTTTCCGTCACATTGGTTTTCCCAGCAGGTTTGCGTGCAGCTTGGGGTGCTGGCCTCAGAGCTGAGACTCCTGAAGTGCATTGTGTATCCAGAGCATTAATAATTAAATACCTGGGATCAGTCTGTCTTGCTATTTGATATGAAAAAGTTAATTTACAGAAGATAAAAAGTAGATGGTATGTTTGTAATAAAAATTAATTTTTCTTCAGATAAAAAATGTCATTAATTATTGAAAAAAATAATATTTAGAAATATCAACCCCAATTATTTATTGCATTTATAATTTATAAAATGGAAAGTCCTGCTAGCTATCTTTCTATTTAGAATAAATTTAAAACTACATTTTTAGAATTACTTTTCTGCATTTTTAAGCAAACCTTTAAAAAACCAGCTTACGAACACACTGAATCAGCAGAGAATTATCAAATGGCCGAATCTGTTTACTTTTGAAATTTTATTGAAAGCAGTGAAAAGATCAGGATCTCCACCAGAATCCTGTGGCGTGGTTTGGAGATCGGTCTGGGGCCTGCATTTTCTAAAGCAAGGCCTCAACCTTTGACACCTCCTGACCCCACACTGGAACAGAAAAGTTTTGTGACTCCCCTCTGATCCAGCCATAGAATAAGAGAGAGAGCGGTAACGACCCCAAGTTTGGAAACTCATGACCTGGAACAACTGAAAATTTTGCCTTACTAAAGGCTACAGAATCAGTTGTCCTTTCCTAGGAAGCTATCCAGAGTTCTTCCAGGGCAAGAACACAGACACCCAAGGTCTGATTTTTAAACTGTGCCTTGTTCTTCGCTCCCTGTTGCAGTGTTACACACCAGCACTGCTTCCCTGTGGAAAACATGGGCCTCATGCCACAAGGAAAGTCTATGCAAACACAAACCAGTATGTTCAGGCATATTTTTAAAAGGCATCACTCAAAAGATCATTTTACTTGCCTTGGAAATTGTATTTAGAAGCCTAGGAAGAAAAACCAGTGGATTTTTTTTAATAAGTTTAAAATATTAGGGGGAAAAACACTGCTATCACCTGGAAGCTGCACCTGTAATGGAAGACACAGTAGAAAAGTGGTTCAGACCGTGTGGCTTGAGACTATGAAGCTTCTGGTGAAATTAATGAATTTAAAGCATCATTTGCCCAGTTCACAGTGCACATCAGTTAATAACTACACTAATCTCTTGCTGCAATGCCATATGCTTTTCTCAGTCAAACAGTGCAAACATGTAGAGAATTTGCTAAAAGTATAAACATGGAAAAAAGAAACAAAGAATCAGGGGGTTTTGCCTGTTGTCAAAATGCCTAAATAATTCCTGTTTACAAGGTTTGGGTGCAAGGGCAATAATTCTGTATTCAAGTGTGAATGGATAGGCCTTATGCAGCTTGTGAATTTTTTTCAGGACCTTTCTTACAACACCTACAGAGTAAATAAAGATAACACCAACAGAAATAAAGCCCCACACATTGCTGAGGTGACTGGCTGTGTGAGGTAGCTGACAGGACTATGCATTAGCAGTAGGTTTCAGAAGGTTGCTCCTGATCTCTGACTCCCTGTTGGATATAAAGCTCTTCAATTACCAACACTTTTTTTTAATATTGGAATCGTAATTCTCTACAGACAGGCTCCAGGGTTTTTTCTTTTCCTGTTTGGAGCATACCTGCTCCTAGCTGAGCTCAAAAGAAGTCTTAAAAATTAGTCCTATCTGATTTCCTAATATACTGAATACTTACATTGTTGATATACATGAAAAACTTTTAAACAAAACTATTTGGATCTTTTCAGTTAATACTGTTAATTTTAATTTAGCTGTTAATGGGGGAGACTACAGTTCAACAGTATAAAGTAGTATTGATGCATTTTTGCTATTTTAAGTATCTCAGCTTCAGTCAGTCCAAATCCTTTTACTGCAATCATGGCCTTTCTAAATGAACCAATAAAAAAGAGCATCTAGACACTAATTTTTAAGTAAAGCTTTTCAATTTTTTGTAGGTCAGGACAAGAATTAAAACACACCCCCCCCCAAAAAATATAAAATGTGTTCTATCATCTACAACAAGACACATATAAAGGTTTGTAGGACAAGGTGAGAAAAATCATTTCAGGATGTTTCAGAACTGGCCCATGTGCGTCAGGAAAAATAAGTGAATGCAGTAATTGTACTGAAGGGGCATTTCTAGTTGTTATACATTGCTGCTGTTAAAAATTCCTATGTGGTCAGCAAAATCTTGGTTTTTGCTTTGATGCTGCTGCTGTTTGTATTAAAGCTTTCTTTTGTCATCAAAGGCCTATTTCAAATCACACAAAGCACACACACCTCTGTCAGTAGGTGCCTGGATGCTGGTGTAAGACTGAAGTATCTCCACTGAATTCATTGGACCTACATCCCTAAAAAATGGAAGTGAGATCAGGTTAAAATTTCCAGAACCTGAGAAAAGAATTGAGTAAATTTTTTATATTTTAACACGAACAAAGGGCAAATGTATTACACAGAACCTAATATTAATTCACGTGAGGAATTGAGCATTGCTTTTTTTCAACAATATTATTATACTTTATGCTTTGTACTACAAGAATCTGTGAAGAATATGCCTGTTAGGTGCTATTCAGTGTGGATTATTTTAAAATAGTAACTTTTGTATGGGCCTGTCAATTGAATGGGCATAACTTAAAGTTCAAATATGCTACTTGTTTTACTAAGGATGTTTATAAATGTGGATAATTCAGCCTACTAAATTTGGATTCTTCTTTGTATTTTTACTCTGACTGGTCCTTCTGTATGTATGGAAAACTGCCCAGACAGTTCACTGGAAAACATTTTAAAATTCTTTAAAATGAAAAATGTTCTATAATTCTATTATGTATAATTTTCTTCTATAAACTAATGTTCACTCTGTCACTGAAGTATCCTTAAAAATGAGAAGTGCAGGTCAACAGTTAATGATGATTATCCTGGGGTTTTGTTTTGGTTTTTTGTGGTTTTTGGGGGTTTTTTTGAGAGCTGAAAGAAGAAAAATTGTCCTGTATTGTCTGGGCTTCATGCAAAATGTTTTTTGCGTCCCAATGCTAATAGTATTTCTAAGGTAGCTGCCTCAGAATTCACTTTATTGCATGGACAGAACCATTTTATACATCCAGAGCAAATGAATTAGAGGATCCTTGAAAAACTACAGTTTTCCTATCCAGTGGACTAACAGAAAATGATGAAATCCTGAAGTATTGGTGGAAAGTTGTTCTAACTTAAAAATCTTTTCTTTATAGTTTCATTCTTGATGTTCCACAGCATTCACCACTTCCTGCATGGCTCTTAACCGCAGGGAAAATGAGGGACTTTTGGGGGCAGATGTGTTTCCATTACACTATCATAATGCCCCTAAAAATCCTTATTGCTCTTGCAGTATTCTTCTGTGTTGCTGGGCGTGGTGAGAACTACTTGAAGACCTAGCTTATAAATACAGCTTTTCTCTAAAAACACTTTTAAAACACCACTGAGTTTTATTTTGTTTGTCTTATATTATTTTTAGTTGTGTTTACTGTTGCTTAAAATATAAATGGCAAGATACACAACCACCTGTTGGTAAATAAATGTCATAAGTCATAAATCCAAGGGACATGCTGATAACTGCATGGGATTATGAAGAGGGATCTGTTTTGGCTTAAGAGAGTTTCATTTTTTTGGTACAATTAACTTGATTTTTTTACATAAGAATTTAGCATTTATGTCTCTGAAAATATGACAGATGTCTTGAAGCTAACTTGATTGACTGCCGTAGTGAGCCTCACTTAGAATATTTACTGCTTTTGGAAATACACATCAGGCCATTTATCAAATGCACAGATCTCTCCAGTACATTTATTTAAACTGAATGTAACAAAATATTCAAATCTTGTTTTTATACAGTCTCAAAATAAAATTATGATTAAACCTGAAGAAGGCATTGTGGGTTGTCAGCTATTCTATGCTTACTCAACTCAAAAGGTCTTTGTGTAGCCGTACCTCTTGCTGAGGCTTCTGAGGAAGGCAGGATGGCACAGTCCATTGGGAATGCAGTCATGCTCTGTGGCTCCTCCCATGATGGAAGAGATGGCTGGGGATGTCGCAGGCACAGTTTATTCCTGCTAGGTGGCAGGTTTGCCTGCAGCCTGCAGTCTTCCAGTTCTGGAAGGAGAAGGCAGAAAATACACATGTAAACATGGTTTGTTGTTGTCTTGGTCTTGCAGAGCAATACATCATCAGTTTGACATGTGCAGTGCTGGTAACATTTATTTCAGTAGCTGAGTGTGGGGCACAGACAGTACTGTCACTGCTTTGTGTTAAATGTACTCTTGACTTCAGTGACTCGCTTAAAAGGAATTATAGATGGTGTCGCATGGTCCCTCTGACAGTGTCTACTAATACCTTTAAATAGCCTTCAAAATATTTGGTGACCTAGGAAAGAAACTAACTGGGTGGATTCACCAAACCACTTTTATATTAAAGTTTAATCTCCAGGGAGATGTTCTTCTTCATTCTGCTATAGGAGTGTGTCTCATTTTTCATGCAGCAAAAATCTTAACAGGTCAAGCCACGTCCTACAGGTCACAAAGCAGGCTTGCTGATACGACTGAGGCTCAGAACTTTTGCTGCCAGAGAAATACTACAATAACAAGAAAATTCCTTTCTAGAAGGACAGAATGAACAGTGTTTAACAATATTGTATTAACAGGTCAAAACACGCTGGCATATGTCCTTCAACACAAAACACTGCAACATGCAACAGCATTTCAAATTCATGTATAGACAGAGAGTAGAAAACACAGTCATTAATTTGAAATTTTCCTATCAATATTTCAGTGTTCCTAATTGGACTACTGATCACAAGATGATCCCTAGTAACTTCTGACATAAATGGAAGGTATAACACAGACTGGCTTGAGGCTTATCTAGCTGCCTTATAATTACAGTTACTTACAAGGTATGAAACTAATTGAGCCATTAATATTATTCATAAAGTTTTTTGCATGTTTTTATTCTAAACATGCCAAGGTGTATGTTCAGCATTCTTTTTATTTCCAAGTGACACTCCTAGGTAAAGACTCTGCATCTAATTGAAAATGCTTAAAAAAAAAGCATGCAACAGCAAATATTCTCTGGAGTTCTGCAGTATGAAGGACCAGTGAAGGGAGCACTCCCTGAACTACAAATTTTATCACCTTTATACAGAAGACTTAATATGATCAGAGTGGAGATTTTTGTAAAAGTCTTTTGGAGGCTATGCTAGTCACAGTACTATGTAAAGAATACTGTAATAGATTTGAGCCTTAAAACTGACCTAATTTTCTATTTGTCCTCTGTTACCATCTTATATTTAATCTTTCAAGGATATCAGAATTTTTTTCCCTAGCGTAAGCAATCATTCATATAATTTCTTGCATGAATAACTTGTTGATTGAAGAGCTGATTCTTGCATATATATCTACTTACATACATAGAGGTTTTAGCAAGAATTAGATTCCTTCTGAATGTGTGCTCTGTAAGTATGTAAAAATATATTTATTGTAGGACACTACTTTCAAGAAAAATATATGTTTACACCTAGCAACCCTGAGATTAAATTCAAGGAACAGGATCAAAACAAGTAACATGCTATTCCAGTCCCTTTTACATCTAACAGGAATCTCGTGACATACAACTGTCATTTTTTTTACACATTTTTATCACTGAAGAATAAGCATTAGAAAATGAGGGTCAAGCACATGGTTTGAGATGTGCACTTAAACTGCTGAATTCAAATACTTGCTTCAAATTGTTTAAGTGTTTATATCATTTTGGTATGAAATAGTATGTCACAAAGTCTTTGGATCTGATACAGCCCCAGAGGAAGGACTGCAAAACTCATCTGTAAAACTGTCCACTACAGCTAACAGCACTCTGGGAATAGGCTGTGAGTAGGTTTCAGTATTAAACATTTTGTAAAAGATATATTTTTTTTCTCTGGTTTCTTAAATATGAGCAAAGCACAGATTTCTATTGGCCTCTTCTTAGGGATTTTGATTTCTTTTAATTATAGGGCCAAGAGACATTAACATGAACCAACAAATTGCTCTGAAAGTTAGAACAGTAGCAACTAGGTAATTTTTCAAGTAGAATTTCTACAGTGGAAAAGATATTAAATATTTTTATGTGCCAAGAAATGAGTAATACGAGAATACTTTGTTTCTTTTACAAAATGGAAGAGCATTAACAGCATTTTAGTTTTTTCTGATATATAAAATTCTTGTGATTACCAACAGTCTCGTAACAGATAAAAATAGAGGAAAAGACATGCAGTTATTAAATAGGCTGAATAAGAGACACTAATCTCATTTATGTATTGAATAAGCCCATTTTTATCTCAAGTTTTGAACGCTGCCCCAACTGTATGTACGCTATTTAAAATGTTATTCAGAACACAGAACTTGGCCGATCCATTTTAATGGTGATTATTTATTTATTTGCTATGTTATTTCACTTCCAGTGTGTTAGATCCAGTTTCTTTCTGAATTAAGAGAGTGTCAGTTCTGCTCCAGCCCATTCTGAGGGGTCCCTGTGCAGCTCCTGTGCTGTCACTTACAGGGAGGTGACTCCAGAGCCAGGCTTCGAGCACAGGCAGCAGCACTGGGCTGTGGCACAAGGAGGCTGCTCAGGAAAGCTCAAATAATTCCATACTGGGCTAGAGAAAGAGGTGGGAAAGGAAAGAGCTAAAACAAAAGAAGTAGCAACTGCAAGAGAGAAACCAGATGCTGTAAATAAGTCTACAGAATAAAGCACCAGAATGTGGCCAGGAGTTAAGGTGAAGGAAGGATTCATCACAGCCTGCAATGGATCTTTTCACTGAATGCTTGCTTATGGGAGCAGAAGTGAATACAAAAATAGACAACATCAATAAATGGCCACTACTACATTTCTCAATTATATTAAACTGTTTCAGACTTTGTTAATTTGTTACCATTTACAGCTGATTAAAGATGTGTAAATGGTTTTATTTTTTGTTAACTTTTGAATGTATACAAACAATTTAATTCCCATTTTTAAATCATTAGTGCCAAGATTCTGACTGAAGTGGATCTTTATCATTGCATTATCAACAAGTGTAAATGTCAGTTATGAAGTCCATGACTGACATAATTTCAGCTATAGCTGGAAGTAAACTGTGTGCATACACTGTAGCAATACAAGGAATCAATGAAAATGAATAAAAATCATTAAAAGAAACCACATATTTTATAATCAGCTTTCATCAAGATGAAAATATACTTCAGAAATTAAAATAGGAGCTGAAATATTTGGAGATGATTAATTTATCCAGTAGTTAGACTTAACAGGTGATATTACCCAATAAATAATCAACTGAGAAACTGGAATTCTTAACTAAATTTTTGTTGTTGTTGTTGACTACTGGGGCTTGGGTTGTTGTTTTTTTTTAAGGAAAATCTACTTCAAAATTTTCCTCGCTTTTCCACAGAGAAATTGTATTTTGTATATTCCTTTAAAAGCAACATCTACAGCCTTGCTATGACTGCTGTCTGAGGCCTCTGGAGATCCCAGCTGTGAGAACAGAGTAAATACCAGACAAAATTGCAGCAGGTTAATTTTGTTTCAGAGGAAGCAATAAGATATTCCTAAATGAAGCCAGGGAATCTGTGCTAGTCATTTTTGGAGTGCTGAACTAATCCGTAACAAAATTATCCCATGACTGCAGTTGGCAACATGGAGAACTGAGTGAGCCCACAAGATCCCCAGACTGTAGTCTGAATCAAACATAGACTTTGTGATATAATCTGAGCTCATATTCAAATAATCTAGATTTAGTACCTTGATAAGTTGTATAAAATCATTTTATAGTTTTTCTAACTTATACCAGAATGTCACAGTTTTATTCTTTTAAGACTCTGGGTGTATCTAAAACCAAAAAGGAAACAAACCTCTTAGAACATATCTGAAGTGAAAACTATAGAGTTCTGTTTCCAGTTTGAGCATCAGGAGATGGGTGTTGCGGCAGGAGGTTCTGGATTCGAGGTCTAGGCCCTGAGTTGCCCTCTGGCCAGTGAGAGGGAGGTGCCAAATGTCCTGACCAGAACCTAAGTGAGCTTGGGTGGTGCATGTGCCAGCACCTCACCTGTCAGAGGGAGCAATACAGCTGCCACCTCGTTCCAGAATGAGTTTTGATCTGGAATAGTCAGCTCTGGCCTTAAACACAGTATCTTTCTGTACCAGCTCCATTCCTACCTCCTCCTTTCCAGATTATCCAGTTAATAAACAGAAAGTTCCAAGAAGTCGAAAAACCCACCCAAACCCAAAGGTAACTCCTCTTGGCAGGAAGTAAAGACGGAGCCACAGCTGCAGTTTCCTGATAACACCTCTTGCAAACATCCCGGAGGGGGCTGTGTGAGTGGAAAAATGACACCAGTTAGGCAACTCAAGCCTCTGGATTTCCGTGTAAAGCAGGACCCGGCCGTGCCAGGTGTGGAGGCAGTGTCCCAAAGGCCACCTTTGCCAGGCTGTCACACCACACCCCAAGAGATGGGCGAGGCTGGGGCCGTGCCTGGCAGCCCCCCGGCACCCCGCGGGACTTGGGGGACACCGTTCCCTCCGGCAGGGCCGCCCTGTGCCTCTGTCCGTTGTGCTGCAGCTGCGGCTGCTCAGCAAGCACAGCATACTACACTTTTATTATTGCTATTTTGTGGCTTCACTGACTTTTTCTCAGATGTCACCCACAAGATAGCAAGAGATGGTGAACTGCTGCATCTTGAGTTTCATCTTACCCAGATCCCTCCGAGAATTTCCTTTATCACTGTTAATAATGGAACTGAAAAGCTGCCTACAACTCTGGTTGGCAAACAAGAGAGTCAAGCTCTAGCAACAGTTTTAACTGATTTCACTAGGAACTAACATGAGCTGAGCACTACACTTGAACAAATCCGCAGAGTATATTACAATTCCTCTAACAGCAAGTTTATCTCATTGCACAAAAATTGCAACATTTCTAATGAAGCACAACATGGGGTGGTATTGACATTTTTATATATTTTCATCTTTTTACAGAGAAAAGAAAAATGTCCTTTCCTATTCTCCAACAGAACATTTAAAAATAATTCAGTATTTTATGCTAATGCACCAGACTATGGCAGTGTTACAGCAGAAACGTGGAGTTTTAAACATATTTGGGAGACAGGGACTTTGTTTCTGTTCTGTATGATGAGTCTGCATCTCCCAGTCCTGATGTATATGTTTAACACTCAGGTGTTAAGAGGTTGGAAAGAACAAATAATAAATTCAAGGTGCTGTACCTGATGTTGGAATATTTTTTAGGCTGTAAATCATTATTGCCAATCTTTAGCATCAGGAATACAGAAAAATTTGGGCTGAGAAAAGGCATCGGAACAAAAAATAGAAGAGTAAAGCAAAGTCTCTAGACTGCAGGCCACTTGCCAGCTGCTTCTTACATCAACTTTCAATTCTGCTGCTTGCTTTGACTGTAGCAAAAAGATAAACATTTTCTTGTTGCAAGTTAACAAACACTGCCATGCGTGACAAGTTGATAAGGGGTATTAAGAGTTATATCAGGAGTTTATTAGTTCATTTGAGCAAGAGATAAACGTGGTAGAAAGTTCTGATGTGCTGCTGAAAAATGAAAAATAACTGGTCAATGCCAAAAACTGTTCTGCTGAAAAAAGCGTTTCTATTCTTAGTGACTGGAGCTTTCATTGTTATAGACAACTTTTCTTTCTGTTTGTAGTAAATTCCTCAATGTGTCTGCCTCCTTTGCACAACTTACACCACTGCTCTGTGGGTCTGTATTTTCAGGTGATACAGATGTAGCAGTCTAAATTCTACACTCATAAGGAACTCTCTTAAAAGTCATGGCACAACAGGCAGAATTTGGTTTAGTGACTTACTCGCTTCTGCTCGGTGTCTTTTCACATTTACTGTAGATGTTGAGATCTTGTTTTCATGTTTTTGTCTGTTGTAGTTATTGAAAACTAAATATGGTGTATTTAAGTATCCCTTGATTTAGCACTTACCTAATTAAATTTTTGCCTGATTATTTTTCTGATGTAGGCCTACGTGCCTTACATTGATAGTGTTTGACTCTTGATATTGTCACCAAATCTGTATTTTAACCAAGATCTGCCAAAGAAAATATTAAAAATCCTGCCATACATCCCAAATGTCACTTTTAGTTTCCTCTTTGTAAGGCTGTGCAGTATCATATAAACAAGGAAAAACAAAGAGATAAGGCAGTGATGTAGGATCAGAGTTTACTGGCAAAACCTGGATGTGAGTATATTAATCACAGATGATAAAAACATAAGGAAAAAGATCTTCCTAGGTTGCAGGAAGAGACTTATATCCTACACTGTAATGACTTTTTTTTGTATCATTTATTTTATTGAACAATTCTTTTAGAAATTTTTTTTTTCCTTACAAAAGTAACCATACTATTCTATAATCCCTTTCCCCCACTAAGACAGACTTTAAGGCACCATTGACATTTGTGGTATGCCAATTTTTATGGCTCTAGAGAAATAATAATAAAACATTTAGGAGAAAATTCTGACATTTGTCTGGCAAATGTTGTTACACTTTGTCAAAGGCATAAGAAGAGCTTATTTTAATATCCTGTCTCACAATATGGGGTAAAAGGGACAAGAAAATTAGGTTAAGATCAAATGTACACTTTAGCAAGATGTGATCAGTGACCAGTCAGGTAATATTTTCAGTTATTTGCAAGACTTCAATGATTCCCAGATGCCTGAAGCAGGGCAAGGGTAAGGACTAGGAACTTCTGGAACTGATGGTTGCTTGGCACTGTGGAATGTAGGTACCTTTGCCCATTGTGTAAGAATTGTGTCCTTTGCCTTGGCTTCCCACTGGGAGCTCACAACTGAATACACTGACAGTCTTTCAGGACTCCCTGCCTCCTTTATTGAGGGCACAGTCATGGGAGATGCATGTGCAGGATGTTTATGGAAAAGAATAAAAAAGTTTTACTCTTACAGCAACTGAATGCTCATGAGAGAGTGTCACACATGCAGACATTTGGTGAAAGTAAACACACTCCTGTCTGTTTTGAAGGAGAAAGAGCAGGGGCTTTTTTTCCTCTGTATTCTCAGACACATTCTTCTACAAGACAGAAACTGTTTGTGTGCAGATGCTTGGCTTCCTTGAAAATATAAACAGTTTTCTTGGTAGCATATTTATTCACCATATTAATATTAGTCAACTAGGGGTTATTATTTTTTAAATTGAACTACTCTGAGGCTAATTGCACAGAAGTATTGCTATTGGCATGCTAGATATTTTCAATTAATTAAATAAGTTCAATAATTTATTGAATTATATTTAGTTGCTTATTCTGGCTTCTTCTGATTATCCAGTCCAGAATATTAAAACTTAGACAACAGACCAGTGACATGTACATGTAAACTCAGGTGTGGGATACGGCCTTCATAAAATAGGACACTAAAATTAGAGGTCTCTTGATACAGGAGACAGTTCCACTATTAAGCAACTGGTGCTAAGAGCAGCTCTAAAAGATTCAGAATGTGAGCAGTCTGGGAAGATGGTCTATAAGGTGTACATTGCAATTTAAGCCTTTTGTGAAGTTAAAATCTTCTTGCTGTGCAATGAAATTCCTCCAAAGTGTGTGGCATTTCACAGCAGCAGGCCTTTGTATTGTGATAATCAGCAGATATCTGTTTTGTCATAGTCTATATTGTGATAATCAGCAGGTAGCACATCTTACGAAACTACTGTACCTTGGCTGTGGCATGAAGAAAGCAGGACACTAATGGATCATCATTCCACTGGCTTTTTAGCTGTGGATCAAGGGAATTTATGCAGGCCTGTATCATAAATAGTAACCTGTGAGAATGCAGGAACAAGGAGAAATGTCCCAGATGAGCTGACTGGCTGCCTACAGGAGCATCACACTGCTTAAAGAATCAACTGTCTTTCAAATTCACACCAACAACTTAGCTGAGGGTACTTCCTAAGATGAATAGATCACATACGGCAAGTGCAGAAAACAGACAACATTTGTCTTCTGAGGTTTAAGAATATTTTGCGCAGTTTGTGCTGTAAGGAGCTAATAAAACTAAGACAAAATGGAAGAGAATATTGTTTGATAACATTGTCTTAAATTGAGTCTGACAGATTTAATATTTAGGGTAAAATAAAGCTCATATATCATAAAAGATCACTGATGTAGCACTTTAGACTCATTTTCCTGCCTAAAGCAGATTTTTTAAACTTTTTAAACCAGGTTCTATTAGGTTAGGTTGGGTGTCATACATCATTGCAAAAGTAATCTACAAAGGCACTTCAAGGGCCCCCTCATCTAAAACAACAGGCCAGCAGTATTTTTTTTTTTGGAGGATGCATATTGGGAGCAGGCCCTGATTCTGAAGCTCCTCATTTCAGAATGTCTTGTAGGGAATTCTGTTTATTTGGAGGTAGAGAAACTGCTCTGAATAATGGCTCTGAGATGGTGCACCAGGAGTACTGCACAGGAATTCATCCCAACAAGCTCTGGTGTTTATCTCTGCTCAGATCATGCACCTCATCTGCTCTTACATCATGTATTCCAGTACTGATTAGAATTACATAGAGTTCCTTCTGAATTTTAAAAATAATATAGTATGAATTAAGTATGAATCCTCACAGATTTTAATGAAACAGACATAAATCTTGCAAGGCAATAAACCTTTGATGCAAAGGTGCTATTTAGTTGTATTTGTAGCTTTACCTCGTACAAACCCAAATATCATTTGATCCTCTAAATTTAAAACTGTACATTTCCATATTGGAATTGTTTTAATAACAGATGTATTAGTTAGGCATTGATAAACACATATTATGTCCCTGAGTAATAATTCAGTCTTTATTACTGCAGTAAAAGAGCTCCAAGACACAAGAATGTGGTAGCAAAGAGAGGGATATTCCCAAATCTGTCCAACCAAAGTACTGTCAGAATCATTCTCTAAGTATGTGCTGCTTCAGTATGTGGTTTTTAATCATTAAAAAGTGCAGTCTTTTGTAACTTGAAGGTAAGGACTTTAATGAGAATTTTTGTGAATGTATTACTTTCCTGTTAAAATACTTGGAACGCTTTGTTAACCCTAGTAAAGCAGCAAATGGAATGTAAAGATGAAGGGAATTGAAAGAATATAGTCCTCCTCTATGAAAAAAAAAAACTGCAGAGCTGAATGGTAAGTTCTTTACAGAGGAGTATAAACTGAGCAGAGTATTAGAAAGTATTCCTACAGAGCATGACTAGTTTAGTTCTTAGTGAAGTAACAAATTTTAAAAATTTAATAAATCTTCATTATTTTTGGTAATACGAGAAATACCTTATCTGTACTCCTATAAATGAAATATCTATTTCTACTTAATTTTTAGATTTACAGCCATATTGATTGTTTTCAGCCAAGGTCTAAATGTAAGTGATTAAAATAATGAACAAACATTTCAGAATGCAGGTAATGTATTGTACCTGGTTCTGCCTCATGGCAACAAATGATCATTTAAGGAGCAAGACTAACCAGTACTATTTAGATATATATAGCTATATATACACACTTACGGTTTGCTTTAGTAGATGCAAAGGAAATACCCCCTTTCTATAAAACCCACATTTTAATGATTGTAGGGTTACTTAACAGCTTAACCCCCCTAAAGATGGTGTCTGGTTTTGTAGGTAAATCCAGATTCAGAGTAGAATCTTTCAAAACTCAGCAAATTCCTCTTTGAGTCCTACCTACCTTAGATGCTTATCATGTGAGAGGATGAATAACTCTTTGACAGTACCCATTACTCTTCACTGATAAAGAGTCTTCTTGTTCATCATGGTCCCTAGATTTTAGACACCCAAAGTAAGGAGGGATTAATTATCCTTAAAGTCACCACATTCCTTAGAGGATTAAAAAATGAAAAGTCAGCACATTATTTTTCTTACATACAAGATCAGAAGAAATACTGAAAAAAAGGAGTATTCTATTATTGTCTCATTGTAGCTGCCTACTCTATTTATGACACCAATTTATAAACTGCACAAATCTATTCCTGCAACCTACAGATACGACAACAGAAAATTGAGCATTAATATAGAAAATATCATGCATTTATCATGCAGAAATAATTTCCCCCATAAACATATTCTAAATTGTACTAGACAAGGCTAATATCACATAAAAAATAAAGCAACTAGATATTTGAGTCACAAGAAATAACATGATCAAAGATGAAGTCTAAATGACAAAACAGTAATTGCCTCTGTAAAATTACTGGCAGTAAGATTTTTATGTCATTATTATCATATTGACAAAACTTTCTACAGTATAAGAGCGTACACGAAACATTGTGTTGTAAAAATCCCTGTGGTGTAAGTCATAATGAAACTATTGAATTTCTTTAATTAGAGAATCCCTACTGAAAATCAAGAACAGCAGAAACAGGTGTCTCTATTACCAGACATCTCTACAAGGCTTTGAAATCAGAAGCTGATCTGCACAACCATAAGTTTAGCATACCTTCAAATAAACAGATTTGTAAAAGACCATTTTGCTTCTAATGAAATACAGCAAAATGTTCTTTTGACAGAACATTTTATTCTGAGTCCCTATTTCTATATTTCACCCTAAAAATCACTTTTATAAATTATGAGTGTCACATAGATTGGTGTGAGTTGAAAACCAAATCTCAATCTATGAAAAGAGTCTTGATTTGAACAGGCTGTTTTGCTTTTAAATCAACTAGAAACCTGGATCAAATTCCCTTTAACACATTGTGTGCCTGAGCTGATTTTGGTTTCATTTCAACACAGCAAATAGTACTGGTGACAGGTAATAACATGAAACTTGAGAGATTTTGGCCGTGATTCATGTGGAATCTGGAGAGTTAGTAAGTCTGAAGTATGTGAAACCAGTACAAAAGTGAAGGAATTATCCATGCTAACATTTTCATGCCTAATTATTTACCAAAGTGAAAAGTTTTTGCTGTATTCGTAAAACTAAGACCCCAATTTGTAAACTGTGCTGAACAAGGAAGGTTCCCTCTCCTATTAAAGGCAGAGTGATTAAACATTGGAGACGGTAAATGCTGGTTGATAAAAATGGCTGGTGCCTGTCCCAGAGGAGGTTCTCTCTGGAACACAGACTCTGATAGCTGGATTAACACACTGAATAAATAAGGACGATGACCTTCTAGATATTACTACTGGCAATTTCTTTGTGCTCATTCCTCTGGAATACTCCTGTTGGTTTAGCAGGAGAGGGCACAACAAATTAACCATAAATCCTACGCTTAATTCTGCATTTAAACAGGCTCCTTTGCTGCAGCGGGAGTTGCCACTGTAATGAGAATTTGTGTGTGTGAGGGCAAAGTGTCCCATGGCTGTGTATCTGTACATCCCTTCACACCAAACACTGTCTGGGCCGGGCTGTGACCTCAGGCAAGAAGGACACTGCTTGACTTTGTTATAAAACAACATGTTTCCTGATAACTACGTTATTTTACATTATTCCAGTAGTTGCACCAAATAAAGAGCTGTTGTGATGTTATCCCAGAGACACATCTCAGGTACTTGCTTTGAGCTGCAGAACACTATCAAATGAGTAGCATAATCCAGAAATCATCTAGGAAAACTACATTTTGTCCTTAAAACTTATGTCCAGATGTATTGCGTGTAGATGTTATCTCACACTTTGCACAACAAATAATTGACTCCATGTTTCAATTATACAAATATACATTTTCACTCAATATTTACACTCTTCTTAACACCCATTATTAATGTAACTCTTACTCCCCATCATAGAATGTAGCATAAGGTTTATCCTTAAAGCGAGCGCTTGACTATAGTGAATAATGTAAAAAGCACATTTTCAGTGCAGCCACCTTAAACAATGACCTATATGAATCACTAGTGCTTACTGACAGAAAACTAGTTGGTTAAGTTTGCTATAAGGTCTTTTAATTCTTAGATTGAAGTTTTCTGGCAAAATCTTCACTAGCTTGAATTAATTGTGATAACTTCTTATTCACCAAAACAAAGAAGCACACATACACAATTCCATCAGAATTCCTCAAGTCTTTACCAGCATGGAAAAATTGCAATAGAAAATCTTTTAATGATTTACTGGAAAAGGCAAACTCTGTTGTTAGCCTAAGAGTTTCTCCTAAAATGCAATAGTTTAGTTAAAATACATAGGAGAAGCCTTCACAGTGCTCTCTGCACTCGATTTGACTGCAGCCAATATTATTAACCCTCTTATGTCATAAATACTGTAGGAAAGACATGCTAATAAAAAAGACAGCACTGACACCATTTATCATGTGTAGGAGTATATGAATACTGCAGAAATCTCTCTCACTTTTACAAGAAAATCAGCTTTACAACAATTTTCTGAGAGACTTTACTATAATTTCACTTTGAAAAATATTTATACTCTGAAAAGTCTATTTAAATAACCACATGACTTTAGTTATCATTGTTATATCTATGCAAGCTTTTAATTAAAGACTTACGGATGTGTTATTAGAGTTTCTGCTATCTGTACTGTTTGTGGGAGGGTTTGATTTAGTAATGAAATCTGCTCCATTTGAAAAAATGCATTTTAGCCTTATGTCAGAGCTTTGTAAACCTGGATTGGTTTGATATCTAAAATTGGCTTATAGTTGGGAAAAACAGGTATCTCCTAATTAAGACACATTACAATGAGATTGTTCACATTAACTACTGCTAACAAAAACGCCCAAGTCACTTATATTTAGAAAGATTTAGCAAATAGCTGTTCTCTGATACAAGCCTGCTGCAGAGCACTCTGTGGGGAACCCCATTCCGTTTGTGGAATTTAAGGGCATTGGAGGAATTTACAGAGTCCATACACCACATTCCTAAAATGTTGATAAAGACTGAGTTTCAGTTACTTACATGAAATTTTTAAAGGTTGTCAAAATAAATACTGCAAGTTAAAACTCAGCAAAATGCAGCATTGTTTTTCCAATAATCTCTATTTTCCAGGTATTTCTAAAATTGAGTTGTTCAGCCCATTTCCTATTATGAAGAAATCCTTCATAATTTTGAATTATGTATAGTGGCAATACTCATAAAGAAGAAGACAATAAATATAGAGGTGGCTTTGGCTCCAAAATCTAAATCCTAAACCTGTATAACATTGTAGAAGTAGTTTTTTATTTGTGATATATAAATGTGTTATTCTTCCCTGTGCAAACTCTGCTTTTGCAAGAAGCTCTGTAATCTTCATTGAACGTAATTCAATGATGGACCTCCACAGAGGAACCAGACTGCCTGGATACAATGCATTGTAGAACTGAGGAATTTTTATTCTTTTTACTCAACAGAAAATAAATAAAAGTATATTTAGCTATTGTTTTACAGTGCTTATGGGAAAATTAAAATATCTGAATTTTGCCATAATCCTTGTTTTGCTTATTCTTTTCTTATGGGTAAAATATTCTATTCTGTTATTTAAAGCTATGTTGAAAACTGAGGTAATTTGTGTCCGTGCAACTGTGAGGATCATGTATATTATATATATTTAGGTATTCACTATGAGTATAACTTAAGAATGAGAATAAAACATTAATGAAATACTTTTCCCAATACAAACTGTACAGATTTTTGAAAGACTATATAATCCTAACAAACGTCCTAGGGCCCACTTTTGTCTGGGGCAGACACCTTCTTGCACATACAATGATTATAGGAATAAATGCTAGTAAATAAGACATCTCTAGCTAATAGTAGCAAAGATATAATTTATAGTAGCAATGGAATTTACTGTATGTACTGCTATGGATTATACTTTTTCATTGTATGACTCTTTTATTTCAACCACAACTCAACAGGATGGCAAAGGAAGGTGTGAATACACATAAATGTGAGATGTCTCGACTAAGCACAGGAGTGTAATGATGGGAAATTTTTCCAACAAATCATCTCTTTGCAAGAAGCTTTAAACATATTTCCTCCACAGAACTCAAACCAACCCCCTGATGTAATATTAAAGTGAGTGGCCTGCCTGTGTATGCCCCTTACAGCATCATTCCTTATAACTGCTTTGTACAATACAAGACTGCACAAAAAGGAGTTTGCTGTGACCCCACCTCTGCAGTTCCCAAAAAAAGCTACCACTGAAACCCTCAATGCCTGCCAGAAATCTCAGCATTGGGAAGGCTAAGGAATTTGCCAGCATGGTTTTTAAAGAAGCCAAGAGGATCATCAATTATATACAATGATTACATTTTTGCCTGCTGATATTCATCCATTCTTAAAAGGAAATGAAAGCAATATGTGTTTTACTTCTCTCATGCTTGTGAATGCAGATTCCAGTTAAAAAGTGATGATGGTTACAGCTTTTGTACTTTCATTTTCCCCTCCAATTTGTCAAATACAGTGAGATAGAGCACTAAAAAAAGGAGGGAAGAATAGAGGTGGCAAGGCATCTAAATATAACCAAGACTGTTTATATCAATGAGCTCTGCAAAAGGATAGTGTGTTTATGTGACTGTCTCAGGGAGCTGGTTTGCAATGCTCACTCATGCTGTGCATCCCTTATTGTTCACATCTCAAATGCCTTTTCTTTTCAAGTCTCTAAACATACAGATAAAAAGTTAAATTATTAACTTAGTTGTGGAAATTGAAGTATTGAAGCTGACTGACTCTGTCAAGTCAATATTTACTATTAGAAATAGGATTAGATTTCATGTCATCCCTCCAAGTCTCACATCCAGTATTGTCCACCTCCCACACTGTGACACATGTTCATGTGTTTGGGTTTAAGCGCTTAGTACCCAGGGAAGAGCAATCAGGCAAGTGACTAAAAATTTCTTAAGGATAACTCAGACGTTGAACATAAAACCCCCTCACATTTCATGTTACAATTCTCCTCACTACCATTTCTCAGGAATGTTCTGATTCATCCCTGTGGAACACTTTGTGTGCTGCAGTTTAACTTTATATTTCTATCATGGTACCAGCAATGTGCCAGAACAGCCATGTCCCCACACCCCGCGTGTTGCTCGCTCCAAAACCAAACGTGTCCTGTCTGCTTCCATCCCTGCTGTCTGTCACAATTATTATTTTTCATAAGATAAGAAAATCCCATTTTTACCACTGGAGAGCCAGGCTGCTTAGGTCACAAGATTCTCTTGGCTTAATCCTTGCGTATGAATCATGAACTTTCCCTAATAAGTAGCGGCATTCTTCAGATGATCAAGCTAGCTTACGAAGGCTTCCAGAGCTTTCCACATTAATTATCACCATGTTTAAAGGATCTAAAGCAGCAGCTAATTAAGAATTATTATGACTATAAGTTGTTTCTTCTTACTTTTCCTTTCTGTCCTCTATACCTCACTCTTATGTGGGTTGATACTGTAAATGGCAATAATACAACTCAGTTAAAAGAAAACAGCATATGAAAAGAGCAGCGAAAAATATAAATCAAACTGAAAATTAGCTATGTGAAAAATTGGAAACAAATTTTCTTGCTTTCTACACTAGAATGGGTCAAAAGTAAGCTATAAATGGCCACCATTGCAGTTCAGAAAAAGCTTTTTTCTCACATTTCTTATCAGAAAATTGTAAGATAACCAGAGTAATGGTAAGCCTCTACTCTGCAAATAAATGACTTACAACTTCTGCAAAAGTTGCAGAAGCACACACACTATTGAGTAGTCATAGTAAATACCAGTAATTAAGTAAGTATTCTGTTAGGAATAAATAAGAGAAAGACTTTCAAAAGAAAAAAGAAACTATTTCTTAACATTTGAAAGTGGAAACAGAATATTCACGCTAGATTCAGAGTACAGAAAATTGCTGAAATAAGTCTGAACTTCTAAGTACTTTCAATCTGGAAACATGACAATCCTGGACACCTCAGGAAAAAAAATTATAATCTTGCACCAAATTTAGATACTAAATCTAGTAAAAGTAGAACAATTAAAAGCCTATTAAGTTTAGCTACCAAAAATATTTTTTTTTATCTTTTAGCAGGATGAGCATATCTAAATAAGGATGGGGTTAATTCCTCAAACACTATTTTAAGAGTGGCACAGCATTATAGGAAAAGAATGTATTTTATATTTGGAAAAAAAATGAGGAGATTTGTACTTAACTGGCAGTTAATTACCAACATGTATATGTGGATCAATTATATATGTTAGAATAACAGGACACACCCAAGTCATAGTCAAAAATCCTTTGGGAACTTCTGTGAAGACAGAAAATATTTTTACAATAGCAGTGATTCAGCCTGAAAATAAAAGGAGAAAGCCCTAAAAGGAAATCAGAAGTGAGTCAAAATCATTAGTGGTTACTCATATTTATCATCCAAAGTGAGTCAAAATCACCAGGCATTACTCTCATATTTATCATTATATAAACTGTAGTGTAAGAATGCAGTCAAGAGGAAAAGAAGAGACAAGATGAAAAGAGCAAATCCATCTTTAATATCCTTTCCAAAGAAAGAATATTTGAGAAGAGTACTAAAATTTGAGAAGAGTACTACTAAAAGTAGCATTAAATAGAAAATTCTTCTCTAAGTGCTCAAATGAGTTCTGAAAAAGAACTAAAACCAATGGAATAACATTCCAGTTTGTGTTTTTCAGACAAATCCTTTGAAATCAAATTCAGATACTGTATGTAGATATTTAAAAATTTTTAAAATGTGCAAAAATATCATAAAGGTTCAGTACAGCCCTTTTTTGAGGCATAATTTAGTGACATACTTGAACAAGCGAGTAGCTGAACATGAGTCTTGCTTCCAAGGACTTGCATAATTTAGCACCCAGGTTCAGGAAATGACTCTAAGTAATACCAGCCTGATTCAATAAACTGTTTGAAGACACAGGGCATTGAATTTAATATTTTCTATGTACGTAATCAGATAAACAGAATCTTGCCCCAGAATGAAGGTGTCTCTGCAGAAAAAGAAACATTCTCTAGTTCTATTAACTGTTTTCCTGACAGACTACAGTACACAGAAATTATGCAGAAAATCTAGCATCTGTGGGTAGAGATCTATGCCATCCCTGTCTTAAAACATATTATTTATTAGGGATAAGCTCAAGCCACTTATGTGAGAGCTACTTACAGATAATCAACACTTTTGGAAAAAACTTTAATGTATTTTTTCCAGACTTGGTGAAAAACATTGCAAAGTCTTGTAAACACTTCATAGCATCATGCAAAAATTTAAACTAAAATTGTAGGCTACCACTGTGCTGAGTGTTTAGAGGACAAGTTTAAAGTTCTCCAGAAGCTGTACTGTTTGATTGTTAACTCTTTTTGTCCTGTTCCTCACTACCTCTGACAATATTTTGTTTTGTTTTTATGGAAGGGTAAAAATGTGCAGAAACTGTTTCACAATTCATATGAAAAAACCCCAACTCTAAAGCTCTGCATTCAACAAAACACAGCATAACATCTTAACCTAATAAAGTACTGCCCTACTTTCTGATTTGCAGACCTCAAAATAGGAATTTAAATATTTTACTTTGGCACTGGGGCAAAATGACTTCCTAAGACGAAAAAAAATTGAAAAAATTACCTTATCTTGGTACTCCTTCCAGTCCTAGAAACTGTAGAACCAGAAACTGTTTCGAGACGTGACAATGGACATGATGCGGATCAGTAATGGGAGCCACATTCAATTACTGCTGTACAATGGCATTAAGTAAGCGGAAAGGACGACAGAAAAGAAACATTTCCAATGCTGGTTTTTTCCTTTGGATGAAATGAGCTTGTGTAGAGCTACAAAAACGAACTAAAATTATAAGGCCAGAGCAGAGGCATGGCATGCTCCACGACGAATCTGTTTATATCCTCCATATGCTGTATAAACACAAAAATAATTATGTATCTGAGCAAAAATACTTTTTGTTTATGAAGAAAAAAATATTAATAAAACTATTTTGAGACTGCATTAAAAGCTACAATGATAAAAATAAAGGTAAGTATATAGCAAAAAGTGAGAAGGTTTTGAATGCTAGACAGGTATACAAATTATTTCCTAAAACTTCTTTCAGTTACTACTAAGTGTGCTATTCTTTATGGCTCATCTTTGCCCAGAGAGCTCCATCATTGATCCAGTGCAGACTGTTGATTAATTCTTCATATTCTCTGTGTATGACTATATTAAAGTATAGAAAAGCAAAGATACACAGGGCTTACACCATCTTTCTTTTCAGTCAGCAGTTACATCTCTTATTTATTTTGTTTAGTGTCTCAAAGGGACAAGGGAAGGAGAACAATAGATTTTCTCTGAAAAACACTGCTCGTAATATATGAGATCTACTTCCAAGTATTAAATTCAACTTAATATATGCAGTGATCAATAGATATGAACTTCATGGGGCAGCGGGGCAGTAAGGCTACAGCAATTAAACACTACCATAAGTCACAAGTACTGCCGGTGGCTGTTCTCTGTCTTTCCACCCTAACGGTTTTCTCTTGCCTGATGTATCAGTAGATTTACATTCTAAACCTGATTTTTTTCTTATGCATGTCATATATTTTAATATGTAAGTTCAGCGACAGCAATTGCAGCAGTTTAACATTCAACACTTATCTCTTCTTCATGATCTTCATTTATCTACCCTATTTATTATCAGATAATGCATATGTATATGCATAGGATTCTTACCACATTCCATTACTGTTCATGAATTTTAACAGCAAAGGAGCTAATTTTTTCTTCATAACAAAGAATGTAGCATGTTATTTTTTATGTACCACTAGGAGAAAACTGATAAAGAGGAAATGAAGCAGGGGAACAGAAAAAAAACCAGTAAGGAATGAAATCCAAGTTTCTAATGCAGGGATGTAATGCCAAGAAACTGCTCCAGAGAAACTGAGTAACTGCCAGCTTTTCTACCTGTTGCCAAGAAAATGTTGCTGTGTTCACTGATCCTGTAATTAAACTGAGAATGTTCTGAAACAACTTCTTCTGAATTGTGCCATCTTCTGTGAAGGGGGAGGGAGCCTCATTCCTATAATACACCAATAGAAAGATGGTTCTTCTTTAAAAAATTAGGTAGAAGAGCAAGCTTGGTTTAATCATGAACACACATTCTTTAAAGAAAAAAAAAAACATTTGGAAAGAGAAATCTTATTGCCTACAGACCTTTGGAGGGAAGCACAGAACTGTAACTTGCATCGTTCAAAATACTCATGTGCAGGGCAAAAAGTTTTAGTAGCTATCCTTTCATGTCCCGTAAAAACAGCAGTCTTGCTGACTTCCGCTGTTTTATCAACATTTTAAAACGTGAGTTACTAATTGTAGTGTCTTGCAGCAAATTCTTGCTTTTGATATTTAAATTATCACAATTACCCATGCTAGTCAAGGTATTTGTATGCAAGTATGTCAATAAGCCAGATCATACCAATACACTCCTGTTCCCACATTTTATCTTGTTCAGTCCAATGCTGGTTAACCATGATTTCATAAAGGCTGACTATACTCTCTTCACCTCTACTGCAGTCCTCTGGTGTCTTCTAGTAAAGCTTTATTTTACTTTGCACAGCTTTTCTGCTTTCCTCATGCTTTTACACCTGATGGGTTAATGAAATGTTGGCTTTTCTTAGCTGAGTAATTCTTTGCTCTGTGGTTGGCTGTTCTAGGCAGGACAGTGGCCCTCTCAGACATTTGTCACACAGAAGCACTGAACAGTTGGGGTTGGATCTCTGGAGATCATGTAGCCCAGTCCCCCTGCTGAAGCAGGTACACCTAGAGCGGATTGCATAGGGTCACATCTTTATTGGATCAAGAAATATCTGGATCACCTAATAAAAGTGTCAGAAAGCCCTTGCTTCCAAAACAGTTCCTAATATTCTGCAGCAGATATCTAGAATCCCAGTGGAAGATACCACTGCTCCCTTATTCTTTCTGTGTGCATCCTCGGTACATTCCTACCAAAGCACTCAAAGCAAAAACATCCCTGTGTAGTCTTACTACTTCTATGAGCTCCACTCAACTCATCCTTAGATTCAAAGCTCTACAAATCAATACAGTACAACTTCCTTTAAAAGGTCCTTTGCATCACTGGATGCTTTGCCATGCTCAACGTGAGCTCTGCAGTTTAAACCATCTTGTCATAGACTTTAAGCCAATTTACTGAGCTTTCTTTTTAAAGATACAATACTTATGGAACTAAGAGCTACTGTAATTAACAGCAGTTTTAATGCAATTTTTTTCATATGAGAGGAAATTTAATTTGTCTTTGTATCTAAATGATCAAATACGAAATATGTTTTTGTTTGGTCATTAGTTTCTTCAATCCTTTTCTTATTACCTATAATTATGAAACCAAGTATTCTAAGAACATTCAGCCCATGATGCATTTTAGCTATGACCCCCTCACCTGCTCCTTGCTATACCTCTGACACAGGAGGGACTTGAGGGGAAATACAGCTGTTGCATTTGTGTGGAGTTAAGCTCAGAAGCCCTTCGTGTCAGAGCTATTTTACACCTGTCAAAAGCATCTGTAACTGGCTCCAGCCATGGAGTGACTCCAAGCCAGAAAGAAAGCTACTTCCATAGGCAACTGAAACTTTAAGAAGGCTGAGCACCGAAAAGTTACTTGCTCCAAAAGTAACTTTCTGATTATGACATGAGACCTCTTAAGACGACTACACTCAAAATTTACAAACGAGCCCCTAAAGTTAAGCAGGACAAAACACAGTCTGTGAATGACTGAATGAAGGTGTGCTAACAGAATACTTCCTCCTTACTGTTATGGAAGTATTTTCCAACTTTTCATAAAGACTTTTTTGCTGTTCTCATATAAAAGAAGTGTTTGGATTTGGACTCCAGAAGACTTTATCTGAGTTGTTGTCAATATCTTTTCTTTGATCCTCTTCCCCACATATAGTGATAGCAACTGTCTGAACGTGCAGGCTGACAGGTTCACTCTGGAGCAAAAGCTGAGCATAGCTGGCACTGCACTCTGCTTCATTTGCAGGAGAGTTGCTTTGTTTTAATTCTGTGTTGGCTTGTTTAGTTGACGAGTAACAGATCAGAGTCATTCAGCAGAGAAAACTCTGCTACTAATCTACCTCTAAAACAAAACTCAGAAGCAGAGCCAGGTCACTCTTACTTTCCTGGCTTGCATCAGTCCTGCTCTCTCTTGCTGGTATCAGCACTATCCACTGACTTCAGTGGACATGAATATGCCCAGGTGGTCCATTACTGATCATTGCTTCTATTCCTGACATCAGCTAATTAATTCTTGTACTTCCAAGCCAAGCTTTGGACAGTTTAGCACAGAATGAACAGTTAGATGTTGGTGCTGATTCATAATCACCTGTTATTTCTCAAGCTGTCAGCACTGGTTCCAAATACATCTCTTCACATTTTCACTGCTGAGCAGTTCCCCTTGCTATGGACCAAGAAGCAAAAGGTTTCCACAGGTGATAATATTATGAGTACTTTCAAACACCACTAAATCTACAGCAAGAGTAACAGAAAAACTTTTGTATATATTTTGACTTGCTGCGAGAAAGGCCAGAAGACAGATGCAGTTATATTGCACCTGTTCAAAAGAGAGTATGTTTCGTAAATATTGGGTTTTCAGTAGCCTTTCCAGTTGCCGTGAGGAGAGCTAATAAAGCTGGCTAGCAGGCAGAGCTCAGCTTCTTTAAGCTATTGCTTGTTACAGTGCTCTCATCCTCTGTTTGTGTCTCTGTCCTCGTGTCTGTCCTTACAGCAGGGCTCACTGCACACTCACAGGGACACATGTGAGAAGCCACCAAATTTCACAGAGGCAACATTACCAGCACAAAGCACCTTGTGTGAGATGTGACATCTAACAACTTGCACAAGGATCTTAATCACATAATTTGGAGAGGGAAATTCAATCTGGCATACAGCCCTTAATGTTGCCAATGTATGACCTAGATTGCATTTCCCTAGATAGTTTATAAGAATGTTATTTGAGACATTTTTCAAAAGCCTTATTAAAATGAAAATATACAACTGCCTATTCCTCATTCACAAGAGCTGCTACCCTGTTGTAGAGGGAAATCAAACTCGCTTAACTTGGTTTGTTGTTCACAAATTCGTCCTGTTACTCACTTCTTGCTTATCTTCTGGATGACATAAAATTATTTTTCTTAGTTTATTCTACAATTTTTTATTTTCATACTTAGTGAAAGAGAAATGACTTGGATTCCTGAATAAATACAGTATTTGCAGTTCAGTTACAGGAAAATTCACCTGTTCTTCGTAGTCTGCAATAGTAAAAGACATCTAATTTGATCAAACGCTTTTAAAATGGATTTGTTTCTTCATTTTTCCCCTTAACCACATATAGTCTTTAACATGCCTGGCTACCCTTTACAACTCCAACAGGATAGTGCTGCAGCAGCTTTGTGTTCCGCTGTCCCTTTTTGACCATCCCCCAGGACGTTCAATTTCATATTATGCTATTACTAATCATTTTTAAATCTTCCACTTTATTAACAAATACATTATTAATGGCATTATTATTAAAATATGTTGTTCATATTGCTAATCTTCAAAATGGTTAAAAAACCCACAATCAATTCAGCCCAAAATCCTTTGCAACAATACTGTCATGTGAAAACTCTTCTTTCTATTCCCATGTATAGAAGCAAAACTTTTACAGCTGCACATGGCTTTAAAAAATAAAAGAAATAACACCTTGAACTTCTTATTCTATGACGTTTTGATAATTCAGTCAACCTTTGCAACAGGTGTTGTCTTTGAGACTGAAGGCCACACCAAGTTCTTTCAGAGCAGTGAAGACATTAAATGATCTTTTTGTGAGGCAGATTGCATACTTGCCATTGTTTTACTGGCCTTATGAGTTAAAATTAATTTGCAGGGAGTTTTGGATTTCCCTTGAACATCGATCTACAAACTATAAAAACTAAAAGTGGGTTTTCTCTATGGATGTTTATTTTATGTATCACCACACACACCACTTGGAATATAACAGTAAGAAGAGCTTTTTATGTACTCAAATGCATTAGGTTTGTAAGAAAAGATTTGACAAGTAGTGTATAGGTTAGTTCAATTGCTTACTTAACTGCACTGATTGCGAAACGCTGAACTCAAACCAGCTCACACAGGATTTGTTTTAATTTATCTCTGTTGGAAGAAATAAAACATATAATTTAATCCAAATTCCAGTGCTGTGCTCTGTGTTTTACTAGTACATGCCATCTAAAATGTATTAATAATGCCAAAAAATGAAACACTGAATGTGCTTCTATTTAGTCTCCTGTATCATTTTCTCATTTTGGGAATCAGGCTCTGAAGTGCTGGCAATTGAAATAATCTGAACCATAAGTTTTTGAAAGCTATTCCTTAATATAGATCTTGATTACCTTTGTGGGTTGTGTTTCCTTGTACCTACATGAAAAAAAAATTGTCATGACTCCTTTTTTATGCCCCACCTACAATTCCCTTATTCTTTCTAAAGGTACAGCTAGAAGGCTGTTTTTCTCCCTAGATCTCCTGATAAATATGACAAATGCATTTCATCTGTTTAGAAAGATGAATATGCTTCAATTATGAGAAAGTAATATTGGCACACATTTTTGTTGGGCCTGAATTGTAAGGGATTAACTATTACATTTATAAAGATTTCTGCACTATTACAGTAAACACTTCTTTGCTCAATGGATTTAGATGACAATTTACTAAGTAAATCTGCAGGCTCACTCAGTTACAGTTTCAGAATGAATTTAACAAGGATGTGGAATTCCTTCTGGACAGTGCAAAAGAAAAGGTCTTTCCTTTTTTCGTTGCTACCACATACGTGTATTTCACACAGGCTTTCTAAAGAGGACTTGGCCAGCATAAAATACTAATTGGAAGACTTTCTCAGTGCTTTGTATCACTGTAAGAAAACAAGGCAGAAGAAGCAGGACCCTTACTATCATGATTCGGGGGAATTGATTTTTTGTAGATATGCCAATAAAATTGTTCATCTAAACCTGCACTGTCTGTGCAATCTGGGGAGAGCAGAAAGCAGAAAAGCTGCCTTCTGGAAGTGACTACTTCTTTACGGGAAAAAACATGGTGGCCATTCCCTGGGAACTGATCCTTCAGGAACTCTAGAGTAACTAACTGAGACTAAACAGCCAATTTTTAAAAAGGTGGAGTAAGAACATTGTTACAGAAGAGACAAAAACTTATTCTCTGAGTTGAGCAAGGATCAGAACAATCAGCTCACAGAAATTACCTGGGAACTGGCCCATCAGAAATGGATGTTTGAATACACACAACTCCTAACTCAGAAATTAATGCTGTTGTTTGTTTTTTTCAATCGGTGATTCCCTAGAACCAGTCCTGCAGAACTACACATAGCTGCAAACCAAATGTAAGCCTACAGGTAGTAGGCCAATTTGTATTGTGTAGCACATCATGCAGCATTAAAGACTATCATGGCAACAACATTGCTACTACAGAAATTTTTTGTAAGCATAATGGTAGCAAAAAAATTATTTTAAACTAAGATTTACTCTTCAAGTTTGCAGCTAAATGCAACTTTCATCTGAATGTGTGTAGGGTAATGTCACCTCACCTCCCTCCAAAAGTCACATAAAGGATGCATCTTGTCTCACCAAAAAAATTGCTGAGAAGTTTAGACTCACATCCTTCACAAGTGAGAAATGTTCCTTAACCTTAACATTAAAACTTTGTCATTAGGAAAATACATATGAAGTACCTAAAACACATACATGCCACAGTACAACTGTGATTTTAAATCCACACATGCATATAAACAAATGGAACCAAAATTATTAGTAACAGTAATACCATGTTTCCAAGGTGCAAACCTTGTGCCCAGAAGTTCAGAAATCTCATATTAGTACTGTAAAACATTCAAATGGCACTGCTCATCATTACAGCCACATTTTTAGTCTGATTTGGTCTGCTGCCTTCAAACACTGCATGGTCTTAAAAAATTTTCATGATCTAAGTAAGTTCCTCTAAGAATGGCACTTCTTTCCTGGTGTTTTGGCACTTTAGGATTACTGTTGTTTGGCTTTAAATCAAAAAGCTAAAAGTGTCTCAAATACTCTATGTCATTATTTTGTCAATAAAGCTTATCGAAGTCTCTATGCCAGGAAGCCAGCAAATCTGCTTTTAAGCACCAATATATCTCTGAAGCCTCAGGTGTTATTTCTGGAAACTACATTCCGGCATGACAATAACACTACTTTAAGATGGACCACCTTCTGAAGGTAGCCCCAATACAATTCAAGAAAATAATTGTGATTACTTACATATGTGCACTAAAAGGTACCCAACTATCCTAATCTTGTCCAGCTATATCCATTTAAACAAGATCCTTTTCAGCTTTCAGACAACACAGCCACTTCCCTATTGATATTACCTTCCTGCTTTTGTAAACTTCTGACACCTTTATTTGCTGTTCTGTTTTCTTCTCGACAAGAGCAGCTCCTTCATTCTGTTTAATAAAAGGACAATTCTGTGACTAACATAGTGCATGAACTTAACAACATCCTCAGAAACATCAATTTCAAGGACTTTTATATGTTAATTTGATAATATACTCATTTTTAAGCATATTGCACACATTCAAGGACAAATAAGATTTCTATTAAGATAATGGATTGAACTACATGATGTGAAAATTGCAAACAACAGGAGGGAAGGAGCAGTGATGGCAACTGGCCATCATTAGACAATGAAGAGGCAAAAAAGAGGCAGGGAGCAGGTACCTGTCCAGAGACAGATGCCCTTGAAGTACAGAAAGCCACAAAATAATAATAGGACAGGTAAAGAAACAGGGCAGAAAAACAAGCCTGTGGCAGAAGAGCAAGGTTTACCTCATGGTATTTAGCACAGCACTTATTTCAAAGTAGCCTGGATATGTCAAGGGGCATGAAACCTGAGATTGTGTAGTACTTTAGTCCTGGAAGCCTTCTGAACCCAAATGCTTCATTTCCTCCTGAACTATGAGGGTTGGTTTAGACAATACAATTATTTGTCTAAGAACAGTATCAGCTACAGGGCACAGATCAACTTGTGGAGTAGCCCATGTTTCTGACATTTCCTGGTGCCAAGCAAGTGCCTGGGAATCACCTTGATAAATTCATAAAGGTGTAAAACTCTTCCTGCTGCTCTGAGTGATCAAGGTAGAAAAATGTGTCAAAAATCATGCTTTAATACGCAAATTCTAGTTTGCTGAAAATGTTAGATAATAAAAGCATATAGTGACTCACAATGGCTCTGGGAGTTCTTTGGATTACTGGGAGTAACTTGAACTGTTTTTTTAAGCAGCAAGTCAGTATTTCTCAGTAAGCATTCCTGATTAGAGTCATGGCTTTATTTTTTTATTATTTTTTTACTTTTTTGACCTTTTCTATCTGGGACAACATATTTGTGTTTTGTGAGCTTCCAAGGATGAAGGTTTTATTTCTTTCTTTCTTTCTCCCAATTCTTGTGCGAGTAGGACAAATTCCTTGGGAATGAATAGAAGCTATTTGGCCGACAAAACTTATCCTTTTTTGGTTCTATCTTTCTCCCATGATGTCATGCAGTTATTTTTCTGAATGACTTCAATGTGTTTGCCTCAACAAGTCTGCTATTTTATTATTATTACTATTATACTTTTCATCTTTTTAAAAGGAAAGTTCCACCTTTTCATTAAAAAAACCTCAAAACCAACAACAAAAAATCCCAAACAAGAGCACATTTTTCTTTTCTTTTTTTTTCCCCTTTCGGTTCATCATAATATTTGGGAATTGTATTGTAAGGAATATATAAGATGGTAAGTACTATATGTGTCCTGTAAATATCAACTCCTGCTACAATTTATGCATTGAGAATCTCTGAGAACATCAAGCTGACTGTAAATAATTAGTAGGCCTCTTAGATAATTTTAGTCTTACAGTTTTTCATTCTGTTATTGTCAATACCTCTCTACTCCATTCTAATATTTAATTATTATTATGATGATGAAAGTATATATATTTGATACAATTATATTAGTAGGAATTTTAAAAAGATTCCCTCAACACCCCCTCCACCAAAAAAAAATCTTAAAATAAAGGTTTCAATAGAAAGGAAATTTTAAAATAATTCTAAAGATTTCTGTAAAACAAAGATTTTTGTGGTAACTGGAAATATACAGACATTTCCCTCTCATCTGGCTTCAGAAGTAAAGAGGACAAATTCCAGATTGCTAAAATGGAATTTTTGATTGCTAAAATGGAATTTGCCAATGTAGAGTTTGGAACAGGTAACTGGGATAGCAAACCTGATAAGAAGATAATTTGTAACACAGACTACCTTTCCTGCCTAGCTTCTTGGTAAAACAAATTTGTATAACCTGATTGTTGGCCTCGCAGTGCTAAAATAACTACAAACTGTTTCCTGAGAAGCTTGAGGAAAAGCACTGTGCTCCTAGCACTGCATTTTTCTCTACAAGTGAGAATTTATAACAGTATCTTGTCTCTTGGATTTAAGTGGCTACTGGGTACACATTGTGGCACTTTATGGTGGCTACAGTCAGAAAAAACCCAGAATCTGTGCCAGCAGCAGTTCTGACCTCGGGAACAGAGGTGTCCTTTGCACTGCACTTTCCTGGGGTGGCTGTTCCTCAGGAGGAGATGACACTCACAGAGGGACTCAGGGTCACCCGCACAGCCATGGACTACAGCAGCGTGGAAAAGAACTCCCCTGGGAACAACACCAATGACTACAAATCTGTCCCGAGTATCTCTGATGTACCCTGTAGCATTGCTTCAAAGATGGCACGTGTTATTTATATAATATTTAAAATCCCCACAAATATTCAGCTGCTGTTGGCTTATTTCCTCTTTATCCACTCAAGTCCCTGACATACCACAGCTGTTAAAATATTCATTTTCATCTTAAAAATAAATTCAAAACCACATATATTCACCCAATTTTTTGATGTTTCTCACTTTCTGAAAGGCTTATGAAACTAAAATACAACCATTATGAATTTTAATCTATTTTGACATCGAAGATATATTCTTCTATACAATTGATCACTGACAAAATTACATACCTTTGCAAAGTCCTTTAAATAGCTTTTAGACTTGAACAATTTGAAATGAAAACATCTGAATTAAACACTCCACAAAATCCTGAGTGATTTCAGAAGTTTTAAACAAGACTTCTAATTCTTTTTCTTTAGTCCCAAATCACATGTACAAAATAATGCCTCTGGGTTAGAACCTCTGCTTTCTGAAACTCTTTATACACCTCTGTTATGTGCTGTGCCTTTATTTGTATTATCTCACAGTGTGTGCCTTTACAATACAGCAGGTAAAGGTAATGAGGAGCTGGTAATAAAACATAAGAAATAAAATCTTTGTGCTTCTCTCATGTTCTTCAATGCTTCTCTAGGGAAAGCCCAGAAGAATTCCACATTAGAAAGCCACACAGAAAAGCTGTCAAGGACTCAGAGTAGGCAAAAAAAGACCCAGAAAACCTAGTCAGACAAATATTTGCGCTATGGGAATGTGGTAAGTGAGTCTCTCTCTGGCTATCAAGATAAATTATGTTGTAACTGCCATTTCTCTCACTCTCCAAGTTTTCAATGAAATTCATCTGGTTAAAATCTAACCTTTCCAATCAGAGCTTCTCAGACTGTGGTCTCCATGAGTCAGAAGTTGGTCTATGAAATAACTGCAATTCTTTTTTGAGGTTCTTTTTGGGTGTGTTTTTGTTTGTTTGTTGGGTGTTTTTGTTTGTTTGTTTTTTAATTCATGCACTTTCACTGCAGAAAACATCCCATTCTGCAAGGGAAAACAAGGAATGGAATTCAACCCTTACACTATTTTTATTCATTTATAAGTCATGCTTTTGGCAGCAATGCATGTGATTGTCTATGTACTTTTTTTTTCACTAAACTAAGACATTCTGCTTTATATTTTCTGCATATTTAAAATGCAACGTCCTCACTGCCATAAACTACCATTAACATTAAAAACCTGCTTAATTTCTCATTGGAATATATATCAAGCTGTTTGAATACTTACATTGTGGAGTAGGAGACCCATGGAATAATTACTCACTAAGTGGAATGTTTAAAAAGAAAAGCAAAAGCAAAAAACCCCTTCCTTTTCTGTCTCTTTAGTTATAATTTTCTAACAGACTGTCCATACAGATCAATTGATATAAAGGACAAACTGTTAATTTCTTTTTAAGCAACATTATGTATTAGTAATTTCACATTTTCAAATTATAAATCATCTTTCTGTTTTCAAGAAATGCACTGTTACTGAAAAGATGCTTTAAGAAAAGCGTAGATCTAATAGGCAAGATGCAAAGGATGCAGCAAACTCACTGGAGTTTAATTGTGGCACTGATTTATCAGAAAGGCAAAATATTTTGAGTTACTAGAAATTTTCCCAGGTATTTTCCCAAGACTGACAGGAACTGAGAAACTTTTTAGCACAACTGGAGAGAGTTCTTAGCACATAAGCCTAATATTGAGCATGACAGAATCCTTGCACAAGCTTTGCAAAGATTCAACAGGCTCAGGAGAAAAAGATAATCAACATAAAAGAATTGTTTACACGTAGATTATTTAATTCTAAATATTATGTCTATGTCAATAAAAATGAAAGCATAAAATAACAAGTACCTGGAGTTAAAAGGAAGTGATTTTTGGGGCCTTATTCTCTCCTTTGTGGCACTTGACATACATATTCATTTGTGTGCAAACTGTAAGTTAAAGATTTTGTACTCAGTATTTTTAACAGTCATTTGCACTAATTTTTGACAGACACTGGAGATAGCACAAGGAGAGAGATGACTTCTTGATTCCCCTTTGCAAGTTCCATGTGTAGCTTTATATGTGCACTTATGTGTGCTTATGAGATGATTAGAATTTTGTTGCTCGAGATTTATTTCACTGCATAGTTTTGTATGAATGATGAATTCTTTCTGCTCTCAGTTTAAGATGTAAGTATCCAGACCACTAAGTCATAGTGCAGTCAGGAACCCAATATTTAAACAGACTAATCATAAAAATTAGTCACCAAAAATCTTAATTATTAAAGATGATAAAGGCCTGAGAAAGGTCAACATAAAACTGATGTTCCCATCCCTGTGAATTATTTCTTAAAAAATGTTTTTTTCAAACATCTGGATTCTTAGAGAAATCCTAAATTACTCAGGATTTCTGTAAAATTAAAATCATTACATTTCATACTTATTTAATAACTACTACAAGGAGTGACAGGAATTACAGAGAGCAGATGAAGTGACAAGAATTACAGATTTAGTAGATGCTAAATCATTGAAAATAATTCATTTACACAGCTACCAGTAACTCATTAAGGTGGTTCACATATAAAGTTGATTCTGTAAAGAAAACTCTCTAACTCACAAAGAAAAAGTAAGTTCAGAACTTTTGCAATTCAGTAGTTTTCCAGAATGCCTTGGACAGAACACATCCTTTAAACCATTATAATCAGATTTAACTGTCGTGTCTCTTAACTCTCTTAGCAGCAGGTGAAAAGATTGAGTAACTGCAAACACTTTGTAACCATTAACTGCTGGTAATATCAAATAAGGCCAACCTTTCACACACTGTACTTTTTTCATGCTAGCCACATCCAAAATTTAGGTTCATAACCTTTTATGCTAATTCCTCAGGATAAAAACTGGGGGGGAAATCTACAGATCAGTGCTGAGCAAGTGAAATGAAGCTGCTTTTTAAAAAATTTTAACATGCAGACCCATGACCTGCAATGACCCCAGAGCCAATATTCCTTTGGTTCTGCAGCCCTGGAACGGGACAGCTAACCTGCAGAGCTGACAGATGAAGTGAGCTCTGGAACCAAGAAATTCACCTACCTGTTTCCCCAAATGTGGTCAAACACTTGAGAGACAGTTGTGATAGTCTTAAGATGTCACTCCTTTTACTAACTTTTTATCATCCTGAAGCCCCAGTAAATGGAACTGCCTTCCTGAGCCTGTTGGGTTCAGCTGAATGACCTTCTACAGCAGTTAAAGATTTCTCAATTCGTTATGCCAGAATATCTGCAGTCCAGTCACACTGAGACCTGTGAGGGGACAGAGCATATCCAACAGCTCAGTGGAGCTCGTATGCACATATTCATGTGGATAGAGGTTATGGAAATAATCGGGAATACAATTATCAAAGATTTCACTGTTTAAATCTAGCGATCATACTAGGGGTTATTCCCAAAAGAGTTAAATCTTGGTTAAATATGTAGATTTTTCACAGAAATAACAACAAGCACATGCTCAACAGGCAGGTCACTTTCCTGCCAATATCAAATCTCAATTCCAAGCCTTTGGGTCATTCCACTAGTTCAAAGAATAAAGTTGCCAGACCTTTGTTTTTCAATAAGGATAATACAGAACACACGTCCCTAATTTACTTTAAAAAAAATTTGAAGAAGTTTACCATGTTGATTTTCTAAGTTGTTATTTCTTTGGACTTTGTGTGTTTGTTTGTTTTAAGGATTGCTATGGTATTCATAGCTACCCAAACTACATCCCAGACTATCACATGTGGATACTTGGTACAGCAGCATAACTTCTAGAAGTACTCATTTAGAATTTGTAGACATTTTGACTGAGTGCCAAAACATTAATCCCACAGAATGTGAAGCTTAAAATTTCTTTCAATTATATTCTTCAGATGCAAGAAATATATTTAACGCTATGAGATACAAGCAGATATAATAAAATGTACACTGATACAATTAGAACACTCAAAATTACCTCTTAATAATTCTTTCTTCTAAAGAGTTTTTGACAATATGAGTTTTAGCTAATAAATTCATATGTACAATAGTCTGGGAAAATCTAAGTAAGGCAATTTAATTTGAAAATGCTCAACATGACAGAGAAAGTGGGGATGATGGAGTGAATGCAATGCAACTCCTTGGGCACTACAATTAGGGGCTTCTCTTGTCTCTGGTCACACATTCTTACTCCCTCTCCCCAAACCAGCATCTCCTGACAAGACGCTGGTCAAAAGGACCCTGCTCATCCTTTTCAGTAAGGACAAGGAGTGAAGCAAGCAAGATGTTATCCTTACAAAAAAGGGAATTATTTTCTGCCAGTTCACTTCCCTGAACTGGTATAACAGCAAGGTAGGAGTATGAAGCCAGGATCAAGAGGACCGTTCCCATCTGGAAGTTTACTGTGTGCAAGTCAAAAATAACAGATAATGCTATTATTCTCTTTGAAACAACAGTAGGGAAAAAAAAGATGCGGCTGCCTGGGGAGGTGGTGGAATCACCATCCCTGGAAGTGTTTAAAAAAAGATTGGATGTGGCACTTGGTGCTATGGCTTAGTTGAGGTGTTAGGGCACGGGTTGGACTCGATGATCTTAGAGGTCTCTTCCAACCTGGTAATTCTGTGATTTTGAAGCCACAACTTTTGAAGCCAAAATTATGTTTCCAAGCTTCTAGCCTTCTATGTGTCTATTAGTTTTTCTCATGTTTCTGATTCATAATCAGTGTGAGATTCTCTTGCTCAGAGAAGTACTGGTTATATCTTAAGATTTTTACAAAGCAGCTGCTGACTTTGTAAATCATCTTTCTACTTAGAAGTTATGTGGTGTGATAATTCTCACTTTTCATATTTTATTCCACACTAACACCTCTTACATACTTTTCACATAAGAAGCAGCCAGGGGAATAAGTATTGTATGAAATAGAGAATGCCACCAGCACAGCTTGTAGGTAAATACTCAGAACTGTTAAGAAACTACCATTGGAAAAGCATCGGTGCCGACGTGGGAAATCTATCTGTGTGCAAAGTAGGAATTGTGGCTGTGGTTATGAAACTGCTGTATCATTAAATACCTAAGAGGTATTAAAAGGATGTGAAATCAGCCATATGCTGTCAGAGCTGAGTCATCCATGTCTCAGACATGGGGCTGTGGAAAATGTCCCACCCTAGCAGCTTCCAGTTAAGAGGAAATATAAAAGGACAATGGAGTGTCTGAGCCAGACGGCAACAAATTCACCCAAACTCTTCCTGCAAGCCAGGGTCTTAAGCTATACACTTCCCCCAAAAATGAAAGGAAGATCAACAGTTACAACCAGACCTCAAAAGCTAAAGCATTTGAGAAGTGCTGTGGGTCACAGAAAGATGGAAAACTTGTGCATGGAGAAGGAACAGTGAGGTGTGCTTTGCTAAATGAGGGCCAGCCAAATGAGAAGGAAACTGGCTTCAGAACTGTGACACAGACATGTATGCAACATAATTTAGCAAAGTTATATACAGAAGTGGATGGCACAGAGTGCACAGACTATGCCCAAAACAACATTAGAACTGAGGAAGGGAAGTATACACAGTATATTCAGTGTTTTCTCAGCTGTATGATAGACGCCAGCTAATACAAAGAATCATTGATTTTATGAAATTTTTACACCTGTGCTTGTCTCCTTCAACTATCACATCTTTCTAAGAGGTGAACTATAAACCCTCACTGAGTAAAAGGGGGCAAAAGGAAAAGCTGTGCTTAATCTTTCAGAGAATGTAGTGACACCGCTGTCAGTGCTCATCCTTGGGGGGGGGCACATGTGAAAGCAGCCAGCAAAGTCTCACACCTACCAAGGAATAGAAGACAAATAATCTGACTGAAAGCTAAACCAGAGAGAAATCTGCTTTCCCCTTAGATCAAACAAAGCTTAAAGGTATATGGGCTTCAAGAGAAAGAACGGAAACAAAGCAATCCTCTCCATTTCCAGCTGACTGGACATTATGAAGCTTGTGACAAGCCTGTTTCTTCTCACTATTGCATCAGTTGAAATTTGCAGGTCAGTTGTCAAATTTTCACTTTCGATAAAAGTGAACATAATTATGATTATTTTAGGAAACCTTCCACGCAGTCATACTTACAAGTGGATCTTCACTACAGAGATGCTCTTCATTAAATAACTTCTACAAAATTTGAGCTGTTACTTGTCTGTTATTTCTATGGTTTTAGCCAAATGCCGTAGGAAGATTTCCTACCTGAGACAAGTACTTGTTCCCAATGAAATCTATATTCTTCAATATATTGTTAAAATTACATCCAAGCTACTAAACTGGAATTTCAAACCATTTGTAGATACACCAAAAATAGGATCAGGACAACATTGAGAGTTGTTTTCTTAACATTATAGATAACTAATTCTGTGTTTGACTTCTTTACTCATAAGAATTTTTTATTCCTAAGATAGCAATTTGCATTTTTAATACTTTCAATGCCTGTTCATTATTATGTATTTCTTATTTGTTTGTAGGAAAAAAGTATAAGGGTGCATTGTGGTTTTCTTCTTTTTTTCTGGGTGGAGAACCACAAGCAGGAACTTTGGAAATCACACATTAGCGCAACATTCAAGTCAAACCATGTCCAAACAGCTCTGGCTGCCTGCACTTCAAAGCACTGGCAAGCCCCTACACAGCGTTCTTCCAAGGTTTGCTCGATTGCCATAGTGGTGAATCATGACCATAAAAGAAGCTGTGTGAATGTTGGTTGGGTTTTTTCTCTCCATACAGGAAACAATAAAACATTAATAAAAAAGTAAGGTCAAGAGAGAACTATAGAACTGTTCTTCAGTGAGATCTAAGTGGCCAATTTTTTTTTTCACCTGGGACATCCAGTCAAAACATTTGTTATTGAAGATGTCACTGTGACTCACATGTTAAAATTCCAGATACAGTTTTAACTCACTCCTAACTCTGACAAACTGTGACAAACAAACCCTGAAACATTTTAGATCAATTAATCTGACAGAGTTTCATGTAAGTCACTGCAGAGCATTCTAGCTTGTTTTGGGTTTATTACTCAGAAAAAAATTTAAGTATGGCAAAATTTGTGTCACTTAGCTCATGGAAAATTTAATGTTTTGCAAAATTAGACATCAAGGCTAATGAAGGAAGAATTAACACATATAATGAATTTGCATTACCACAAATTCCGATACAGAGATTATGAAATGTTTGTCTTTTCTTTTGAAAGGCATTTCAAGTTTAATAAAAGATCTGCATGTTCTCAAAAAAATTGCTCATCTTGCCAAACTTTTAAAAGCAAATCAATCTTTCAACTGTATGGCAAATCTTGCAAAATCTTGATTAGTACAATACTTCTCCAGAAATATTTCCTTTACAGCATTTCAATTTTTTTTTCTTGCAGATATAAACCTGATTTTATTTCAACTATACTAAGGAACACACTTATTTCAGTGTAGGATAGGATACGAGCTATAAAATCTTTATATGAATCCTCTTTTTTGAAAGCACATATCTATTTAATTACAAATAGATCATTACATAATTCAAATAGCTAAGACCTGCTACTAGTAGTCTGAATAGTACAGAATGCATTCTAATTTATTTTCTCGTTATGAGTATCTACTTGAGAAAAAATTTGAATTGGAGGCTTGAATCTCAAGGGAGAAGAACAAGAAAAAGCAAAGCTGAGTGAAATATGAAGTTCAGATATCTTTTGGAACTCCATACTCATGTAGAAAATAGCCCTTCACTTCAGGATGTCAAAGTCAACATCTGAATTAGCACTTTTGTATACCAAAAGCACACAGCAACAGTACAACAGTAGTTGCTGTGTACTGACTTTCAAAAAATCTGTCTTTAAGGACAGTCAGTCAGGTATGAAAATAGCAGGAAATTTAAGACTCCTATGCAGCATTAAATATCACCCATTCAACTGTCAGTCCTACTCAAAAACCTGTTTTTATTTAATAATTTTCAAAGTAAGCATTAAGTTAATAAACAGCTTTCAGCAGACAAGTTTTACTGCTTCAGCTCCTGTCTAGATTAAGAATATTGAAATTTAAATATCATAAAAATGTAAAACTAAAGCTGTAACATTTCAAATAAAAGACTTCCTATTTCCAGTGAATGTATATCTGTATGAAATGTGTTTGCTGTTGACAGGGGCTGATGACGGCCAACTGGATTCAGCATTAATTTGCAATTGTTTCAAACATACATAATACAGAACATTATGCCAAAGCCAAAGGAGAACAGTAAAGCTCCTTTACAAAATACAGCTATGTTTAACAGTTTCCATTAAGTTGGTTTTTGGCACCAGAAAGATTCCTATGACCCAATTTCCACCTGCTTATTGGCTTTATATACCATCCAAAGTAAAGCACCAAATGGGAAACTGCTAAGGAAAAGGTAACAAAACATGAAGTTTTTTACAGTTTGCCATGTGTATGACATTATTTCTCCACTTAACTTATGAAAAATAATTATGGGTTAGGGAAGTAATGGAGACTGTGAACATTAAATTTCTTCAGGGAAATGCAAGTTAGGAGATCAACTGATTGGTGTTCTGACAATTTATAGCAGCAAACAAATAATCACAACCATTTATTAGAGTTAGTGTATAAATCTCAATATTTTTATATCCTGTGTGTGGGTTTCACATAATTACGAATGCAAGAGTCAACAATGCAATACCAGGTAATGCAAACACAAATACTAGATTCCAAGTCCTAGATCTTTTTCAAACAGATGGCTTCCTATTGGTGTTATTTATTGAAATAAAACTCCACTTGAACTTGTCAGGGGAAGACTGTTTAACTGAAACCCTATTTAATAATTTCTAATCGTATATGTGTAAAATAGCTCAAGCTAATGGGCAGTAAGTTAGGAGGTTTCATGCTGCAAATGTAACACAATATTGGCAAGTGCAACAATGGCAAATTTATAACACTTCAAATAGAAAATTTCTCTAGGAGGTAAAACTTACATCTTAAAATTCTATGCGGAAACACACTGGTGACTCCCTCTTACGTGCAGCCTTTCAAAAAGCTTTATCTAAGTCTCTTTCAGCCACCCAAGAAACGTCAATAATCAAATTCATTCAAGCCACTTCAATTGCACCTGTTTGCACAAGGCTTGAACTCTAACTTGTCTGAAGTTGATTTAGTTACCAAAATCTCATTATATACTGCTATTTATTGACTCAGTAATTTCAAACATCTACCGGTTTGCATAAGCCTGTGCAAAAGTGAAATTAAGCTCAGCCCTGAATACATTTGGTTTGAGTGTCTTGTTTATAAAATTGGTCTTTTTATTAAAGAGCAGCTAATAACACACAGTTTGTACTTGGTCAATACAAAGTCCCTAAAGACTTCAAATTCTGCACTGCAGAATTTTTAAATTGAGGTCAAAGAAATTACAGTATGCTTTTGGGAAAGAAGCAAAAGGTTTCAGGAAGGTCAAACCAGTGAATCTTCGGAAACCCTGGCCTTAATATCCTAATCAGGTCATCTTGAAATAGAAAGTAGCTTGTTACATCATTTGGCTCTTCTGCAAATAAAGATGGTATTTTCTTAATTCCCACCTATTTATTACATATTTTCATGGAATCATAGAATATCCTGAGGCGGAAGGAACCCACAAGGATCATGGAGTCCAACTCCTGGCCCTATGCAGGACACCCCAACAATCCCACCACGTGCCTGAGAGCATTGTCCAAATGCTTCTTGAACTCCTAAGCACCAGATCATAAAGAAAAATTTGCTTTGTACTTCAAAACTATTTTAAATAGGTGGCTTAAATACACTTTTCCTGCCTGCTATCTTCCACCAAAGGGAAAGCTTTCTATTTAAAATCACTCAGATGTTTTAACCATAGTCACATTTTGATGTGTACCTTTATCCTAAGGGACTTGTCATACAACTGTAGTGAAATCTCAATCAACTCTGTTGCATAAAATCAATAACTTGTAAAATCCAAATAATTCAATGTTAGCACGGTTTGAAGGTTACTCTGATTGCTTTTACTGTAATGGCAATAGTTTATCTAAGATGTAGCTATTCCTTTAGATAAGATCATTCTGACAATATGCTTTGTAGCATCTTCATATTCCCTCATCTTGGAAAAAGTCCTGATCCTATTTATGTGATCTACACTAAAGAAAGTAACTAAAGGTTACTTTTTTAAAAAACAGAAATAAAAGGTATTTATATTTTACTTTATATTAACAACTCTCTTCTTTGTATATTTAAGGAGAAAGATCCTCAAACCGAAGAAAGTCTGCTGGGTGGTGTTTCAACACTGCAATTCTACTAGTCTTGATTGCACTTGTGTTTTCCATTCCCCCTTTCTTTACCTCCAAGGCTTCACAAGGTGGTGAAGTCACTCCTCATGCACACCCCAACAATGCCTTCTGTCTCATTGTCACATGAGGGTCCAACAGCCCAGCACTAGGACAAGAAAGATTTCTTCAGAAGTTCCTGTGATACTGAAGTTACACGCATGTCCATACACCACTACTTCAGGGCAAGGGAAATAATGTGAAAACTAACAAACATTCACCTTTTAAATTGAGAGCATTGTGTACACTAGGACTCCACAAGCTTTGAATCAGAAGCATTAATTACAGTATTTCTGTTTATAAAGGTGATTTTCTTTTGCAGCAATCTAAGACTGCAACTTCAAAAAAAGTCAGTTGAAGGTCAGGAAGCTATAAATGCTAAAGTTAATTTGCACAAAAATCCCTCTCTTACTGCACACATTCAACACTGATATCACAGCAAAATATTTTTAACTTTACACTGTAAATTAAAAAAAAAAGTATAAGTGACTTATGTATGGTTCAACTTGGCTAAATTATTTTGGACCAAAGTAAGTTCAAGTTCAAGCTTGAGGTGCTTCTATTACAGACTTGGATACTGCACTTTGCAGGCACTGCATATATTACAGGAAGAATTATATCCTAAGCAAATTAAAAATATTTTTTATAGTTTGCTACCTTTCTTTGTGAGACCCAGAGACTTTTTCTCTACACTCAAAGAACTCTCTCTGCATAAATAATGTATTTTATGAGTTTCTACTCTGCGTGGTTTCTATATCCCAGACACCTTCAAGCCACCTTCATAAGCCTTCTCCTGGAGATATCTGGCTCACCAACAATGAGCGTAGTTGGCATAATGTACGCGACTTTTAAAAAAAAAGTAATCTTTAGTTTTTGCTCAGATGTTCTAATAAGTCCAAACACAGCACAAGAGAAAACACTGTACTGGAATAAAACAAAAGAAAGACTTTGTTGAAACTTTTTTAAAAACTTGAATGTGAAATTAATGTTAAAGTCTTCATTCAAAAAATAAAACCATAAGGATACAAAGAGAGCATACATGGAAGTTGAAATAAAAAATAAATTGAAGCATTGTTTCTTCTTTGGTATGCTCTGTCTTCCACACAAGCTCAAAAGCAAAAGTAATAATTAGATTATTAAAACAAACAAAATCGAAATTCAACTTACCCCCATTTGTAATGCAATCAGAGCATTCCAAGTAAGTGGCCTGAATGTTAGAGTCCTGGTCTGTCTGTTAGGGAAGACGGAATGCACTAGATACGAACTGAAATTAGTATGTTTCACAACACTGACCACATGCAACAGGATAAACCCTTCTTTTTGTGCTTACATGATGCTTAAACTACACCAGGAGAATATTTGAAGAGAACTGTAGCAGATACTAAATGTCACTGGAAAGTATTTTTGTGTATTTGTTCAAAGAATTTTAAAAACTGTGTCTTTTCCTACAAATATCAAGATGAAAAGTCTGTGTTGTCTCACAGACCTCCATTCCTACACCAATACAGAATATTAACCAAGAAAACTTGGACTATGATTTCTAAGAACAGCTATTCTAATTGTTCTTTTACTTCATTTCCCATGCCTCCTCCCAGCTGCATTATTCCTGTGGACCATTCAAGTTGCATTAAAAACCAGCTTCTGTGTAGCAGTGTAACTGCCCAGGTGAGGTTTACAGTGAATATTTATCTGTGGGACCTCAGACATGCTTTCAGTGCCTACTGTTACGAATACATCTCAAAAAGTAAGAATTTGTATTTTTGCCTAAGGCAACTGCTCAGAATGAACTTCTATATGAAATCTCTTACACAGTGATTATGTTCCAAACTCACAAAGCCTTCGTGCACATTGTTCGAACTAACATCCTCACCAAATGAACACACATTTCTAACTCCATGCTCTGTGCTGGGAGTTTACAATACCAGGAAAAGCTGCATTGCAGGTCTTTTCAGGACAAGAAGGTGGGGGGGCAGGGAGTGAGATCACTGCATAAACTAAGACTCTATAAAACAACACTGTCCCTGTGCATTGAATTAAAATACAGAATAACACAGTTTAGTTAAATAACACAGTTTAGTTAAAACACTACAGAGGCAGAGGGAAGGGGAAAGGACCAAGACACAAAAACATGGTATTTCAAGTGCAGACAGATCCTGGAATGATTTCAGAAAGAACAAATGAGGCAGAATAACTTTAAGTGTTTATGGTCATATTTGTCAAATGAAATTGAAGAAAACTGTCATACCTGATTTTGTCAAACAATTTATAATAGATGTAAAACAAGTTAATTCACCATGTACGGCTTTCATGGAAAAAATTCACATAGTCCCGAGTAAGTAAGTACTAAGTTCATTTAAGCAATTATTCTTTTAGTATGCAATAATGCCTCACATGAAAATAAAATATACTTATGGAGCTTAACTGAATTCAGTCTCAGAGTAACTTCAGATACGTAACTATCATTTCCATTTTGCAGATGGAGAAACCAGAGACACAGAAGGGTTAAAGTGTGTTGCCCAATGTCACCCTGAAAACTGGTGGCTAAGCTGACGGTGACAAAAATCAGACTATCCAGCACCATCCTACCAGGAAAAAAAATTATCTGTCTCATAAATAACAGAGCAGCTCAGAAGTGTTTCTCCACTTTGCCAACATTGTGGATAAATGCTGGCAGGGTAAATGTGTGGAATTTGGCATAGAGCCTCTTTCCTTACAATGTGTCATTCATCCTCATTTTTAGCAATTCAGTGGCTGTTCCTTTTAGGTGGCTATTAAAGGGAAGAATAACAGAACAAAACCAGACAATAGAACACATTTATATTACACTAATGAAACATAAGTTAAGTAGAACATCCTCTAGCAACTTTGTAGCATTAAAACAGCTCTACAATAACCATCAGATTAAGTGCTAGAGCTGTTCTAGCCCTGGGATCTATTGAAATATTAATTTTTCTGGTTTGATTTTGTTGGAAAAATGTGAAGTTGATTGTGATATGATTTTATAGAAAAACTGAAAGAAGTGCCAGTAAAGTTGCCAGAGCAATTGCTCTATCTAGAGCAAGCAAAGACAGGAAATACTGTACTGTTTCCCCTTACAATGCTGTAAATCTTCACAGCTTCCCTGAAGAACCATCCTCAACTAAAAACTTCAGCTAAACACAATATTAAATTCACATTTACAAAACACTTTAAACCTCTGCAGGTTGACTCAATGTTGAGTATCCCAGCCATAGGTACTCACATATAGTTCCAATAATTAAGGATTTGTCTTTTGAGAATAAGATTGTGTTGCAAGAATAAAAAGCACTGTGAAGGCAAGAAGTCCTTTAAATTGTATCTTACGCTACACTAAGTTTGAAAATGCATTTGTGAACTGTTTGGGTTAAGTTGTATGCTGTTGTATAATCCTCAACAGAGCAGTGGAAATACAAATAAACTAAAGAAGAAGAAAAAAATCATTATTCATATTTGTCATAAAATCTCAAGTAAGTGCATATAAAAACAAAGATCAAAATGTTTGCAGATTCCCACCAACCATGAATTTCAGTGTTAAACTTGTGATAAACATCCCAAGGTAGAAGAGAGACAAACCACTCTATGAAGAATTGCTTTAGTTTCAGACAAATGATTTCTAGAGGCTTTTCAGCTTCCAAGTTCAGGATTATGTAGAATATAATATTCGGTAGCACGTATGGCATAAGAATTGGGTGTTGTACAAGAGAACTCATGCAGCTGCTCAAACTCCAAGCCTTCCATTTGTAGCTCCCTCTCAACTCAGTGCTAAAAGGAAAAAAAAAAGTCTTCCAGAGCATGAAAGGTGTGAGACAGTTGCAGCCACGTGAGAGTGAGCAGGATCACAGAGAAGTGCATGAACTGGCATGTCTGAATATGACTAAGTGCCAAGCAGTTCTACAGTCATTTAAACACAGCTCAGACTTCAGGAAATGAAGGGGGAGTGGGAGACTATGATTTTGAATGTGGCATAATATTATTTAATCACTAAGCCATTACCTTCTTCTAATGAAATATAAGTAAAGCGCTCATGATTTTCAACTCAACTATGTCAATTCTCCAGTTATTCTTCTGTTTGGATATTTCAGATTTTATAAGGGCTGTTAAGTCCCTGCCTTGGTTTTATGATTAAGCAGATACTGTGTATCTATGATTATGGATGCTTTAACTTATTTATATTACCCATTTTTTCCATTCCAGTTTCCAGAACTAATTTCAGTTACCTAAAACCCAGCCAGAGCATGCTAAAATGGATCCACCCAACCAGAGAGACCACTGGCACAGTTCAGATTTTCTCTCAGAATCATTCACACTGATTTCTATTCCACAGAAAAAAGTCTGGAACACGGCAGCACCCTCCGTTTGTTATCTACAATAATAGCTCTGTCCTATTTACACTAAAAGCTTTGAAAATTCAGTGTTATGGGGTTTTTTTTAGTTTGAATATGGATAGATCTTAGTAGGGCTCTCCCAACCTATGGAGTAAACACGGATGTCTGGTAGGTTCAGAATACACAAGCAAAGGAAATTATATAAAACTCACAAGTCCTGCAAATTTTTCTGTTCTACTACAAGTACTTGTATTTACATCTCACTACAGTAAACATTTTTACTTTCTGTTTTTCCAGGTTAGACTACATTAAACTTGGCAAGCAACTCACTTCTCCTTAGAGGAAACTTGAAAATCATCTGCCCTTTTTGCCAGACTGAACTCTAAACCTATCTGATATGCAAATATATTTCAGCATTAAGAAAAAAGTTTCCTGAACATGAGTTAGCTGGCACTTACATTACTCAGAACACAAGAAAGTGTCAGCTTCCTGCTGTTTTTTCCCAGAAGTTTCTACAGTTGGACTGTTAGCAAACATAACTCCAGTCAGATTTATAGGCCAGAAAAATCACTTACCCTGTTCTGTTTCCCACAGTACTGAGATGCCAGTGCTTGGCCTTAGCCTTCCTGTGCATATCATATACACATCTGCAGTCATCACATACTCCCATCTAGAGCTAGACAACACATTTTTGTATTTTATTTTTAGAATGTGCCTTGCAATACAACCAAGACCTCCCAAAACCAGGATGGAATAGAAACTGAATATTCTCTTCAAAGACTGCATGTCTTTCTCAGCAAAATCTGCTAACAGTCTCAGTAATTATCTATGAACTGAAAAACTAAGCAGAAAGCTGAAAAACTTGAAGTATACCTAGCATCTTCCAGCTGTCTCAAAGAAACATAGCGATAGTAAACCTACTAGGAATGCTTGATAAGAAAATATTTCTCACTTTTACAAACTAAAATTAAATGATTAAATGAGGTGTCAGGGTTCTTATTAAGGATGTAAAAAGAATCAAGTAAAGGAATTTGTACAATACAAACCATTTCTTTCATTTTCCAGTGTCTATTTGACTAAATGTTTGTGTATTGTTTGTTAATATAAAAAAAAAGTAGGTTCTTGTAAAGATTTGTGATATAAATACCACAGTATTGGCATTTAATAGAAGAGCTGTGCAAACAAGTAGTAGCAACCTTAGAGCTTTTTACACTATTACATTCATGTTAAACAGTAGTATATCAGTGGTTATGAATTAGTTGTCCCTAATAAGGACAAGACACATAAAATCTTCCCCAGTGTGAAACATCTATATTCTATGGTCCAGCTGAATGCTCAGCACTTCTAGGCAGTGTTGATAGAATTGCATGCTATTATTCAACAAGACAGGAAAAAAATTCTCTTTTCTCACTCTAGTATCACATTTGTCAAAGGGCATCTCTGCACGAAATTTTACCTGCACAAGACTTTTCAGTTCTGTTTAAGAAACATTAAATGTGAAGACATAGGGAAGAGTTCAACAACTAATTAACTTCTTCTCATCTTTACTGATAACCTTTGTCCATTTTCTTTCAGGAAGTGTAGGATTTTTTTGGTTTTGGGTTTGGTTTTTGGTTTTGGGTTGTGTCTCCAAGCAAAACTCTTGCAGTTTTCTCTAGATTTTATCATGTTTGACAATGTACAGCTCTCAGGCTGTTAGATGAGCTGTTTGTCAGTGCCCCCAGCCTTCCTGCTTGCAGGAATCCCTTTGCACTGGTGGCGGCATGGCTGAACACAATCCTTGCAGTACATTAAACAGTCACCATGCCACATTATTAATTTTATGTTCCACTTCAGGTAAATACTCTGCATGTGGAGATGCAGTGCTCTACCCATGAACACACTGATATTACACAGATTGCCTGAGTCATACAACAGCCTGTGAGAGGTAAAGAGACTGCAATTTCAAACACAGTGATAATTTCAGTTCTTGCAGAGAGAAACGACGTGAAGTCTATTTGCCAAAATAAGTAATGGAGCTATAAATACTGATTACAGTTCACAAATCTACCTTAAACTGTGTGACTACATTTGAAATTGTACTCCATGTTCAATTCAAAGCAGAACTTCTATCCCAATAATTTATTCTTAAATATAAAGGTAAAATACACACAAGTAAAACTGTATGTAATGCAAACATTCAACATTTTTCAAAGGTTTTTTTACTGCATTTCTAAATGCTGTGTTTATGTGTGTGTTTGTTTTCAGAAAAGCATTCAGGAAACAAGAAAGTGTTTGGTTTATTTAACATAAGTGAGCATTTTGTAAATAGAAATAGATGAGAATGTGATAGCCGCCTTTAAATTTGTTGTGCGTTACCTTAAACTGTTGAAATATGCTCAGGAAGGAACGCAGGGAAGAATCTTTATTTAAGAAACTGGAATTCAGAACATATCACAATTCTTATCTTGTCTGAACTCCTGTAGAAGCAAAACACAGAACTTTCCAAATTCCTTATATGAGAAAACACCTACACTAGATTGAAAAGCATCTACTGACAGAAAATCTTCTGTTTCAGCAAAATACACGGGCCTGAGTGCCTGTTTTGGCAAGCCAGAATAAGAAAGTCTGTATGCCTTTGAAGATACTGGGACACATGCACAAAAGCTTCTAGCTCGTGCTCATAACATACATACCCTAAGATTAGGTATCATATACACAAAAAGAAACCAGACAACGTCTCTTCAAAGATGAGTTTGTACATTCAGCATGTCTTCAAAAATTGCCAGACTATACTGGGAATCCTCTCAGAACACTGAAGCCTTTTTTTGCCATGAAAAATAGTACACTTTCCTCAGGAAATGCTACTTTTTACTGTTGCTTACTAGACCTATTTTATATGTTGGAGTAGCAATTTCAAACACATGCCTTTTACAGATTACTTCCAAGGCAGAAAAACAGCTCCACCTGCTAACATTTGAGTGCTACTAGTATGGAAATACATTAAATAGAGCATCATTCTATTCTTTAGTCTTCTTACAAATTCAACTGTTTTGTAGAGTTTGTATGGCTGCTGCTATAATTTTTTTTCAGGATAAACTACACTAATTTAGATTTTAGTATGAGCTAGTATTCATACCGAATTGACTTATTACTACTGTCATCATCAGCGTTTCAAAATATCTTTCAGAGTAGTTGTAAGGAAAAGAGGTATTTGTTAAAACCATCAGTCTAAAATATTTTCATACTTAGAGCTAGGAGAATTAGACTAAATATAAACTTTCTTCAAAAAGCAAAAAGAAGGCATAAAGAGGCTAAAAGATATTAAACAAGTGATTCCGCCACTGAATCTCCACTTTACCTTAGACACATCCTCATCCCAAATTTCATGTTAGACATGAATTAGATGAACAATTAGATGTTAAATTTTAAAATTTAAAATTATTAAAACCAAAGGTGTGAGTCTCAAACATTCCTCTGTGCATAATTGCAAATATCCATTACAAATTATTATTAAGATGTTATAAACACTTTAGAACATGTTAGAGCTGCACCCTCTATGAGACAGAAGAATTTACTTTAATTAAGAAACCTGACTGAAGCACTAAAAGTACAGTGATCTGTTCTATGAGAATGGAATACTAAACATTTCAAGCAACACCTCATTTACCTCCTAAAATTTGCCAGTATAAACACTTCCCATTAACTTCTTCACAGACTCATCATTTAGTACCACCATCCTTTAATCGGTTTTAGTAACAATTCCTGTAAAACCTCAGGGGAGTATGGCACAACCCAGCAGAAAGGGTTATTAGTCTACAGGTGAGGGAGTCTAGTAACACTGAGGTGAAATTCTCTGGTAAATCATCTCTTTGCAACACTGTGTTATTCATTGAAGACAACATGCTCAGCAGAGGCCCAAACAACTGAACTATTATTTCCACTTTCAGCAGTTCTGCACCATTGTAGTAAGAAGTTTCTAATGGTAACTGGCAGCTTCTCAACAGCACATCAAAAATAGGATAACTGAAATTAAATCGAGCATATGAGAGAATTGAAAGGAAAGGCTGAAGCGTAAACCTTTTCTAAACAGAACGGAGGGTCAATTTTAAATTACTGTGGTATTGTTAGCAAATATGTATCAGTTATTTATTGCAAATGAGGCAAGAAACTTCCCCTAATGCAAAAATTTTAAATGGTAGACACATGCATATGCTTGGAGCAGACTTATTTTTGAAGTAAGAAGCATCCTACAATAAAGTCATCTAATTAAAGAAAAGAACAACAAATTAAAAAAAACTCCACCCCTGAGTATATACATGAACTAAACATGTTCAGTCATCCTTAAACATTCTAACTTTAAAATCCCATTTGAAAGAAATACTTGAAGTTGGAATACATATTCAGAATCAAACAAAATAGCCATTCTTACCTCAGTAACAGTGCAAAGCTTTTTGAGGCTTATAAAAGGAATTGGTAACTTCAAAAGTTTTTTTTTAAGCAATCAGCTTTAATACAATTGTATTTTCAGTCATTTGATGGGTTGAAAACAGACCACACATTAGGATTCAGCTGGCTCAGCACAGCCACAACGTCCAGACTTTCATGTTCATCTGCACACCACTACCAACCCCATCATACAGGGTCACTCTGGTAATAGACTACAACATTGTTTGCAAAACTTGCAGACTATAGACTGGCTCATGTACAAATACAACTATCAGCTCTTTTAAGAAATTAATACAAGCACAGGGAAATCTAACTTTTCCCAGTTTGTCTGAACATTTTCTATATTGCATTTCTGAATAGATGTGTTCCATACAACTTTGCCTTGAGCTGGGACCAACTTGTGATCTGCTATAGCGCTCATGGAAGCACATGGCGGCCAATAATTATTCTGATGGAAAAAAAGTATTTTTTAAATGAGCTTCCTGCATACCTGTTAGAGCAAAAAGAACATCTTAAATACGAATACAACGACCCTATAAACCTCAGTCTAACCCACCATCTATTGCTCATCATCCAATGAGTGTGTGGCGGTATTTCTGTAAAGCACACATGGAGAGTTAGTTTAGTGTAAGTTTAAAGCTACAACAGTACAATACAAATAAGCAAATGTTTATTCATTTACTAAATGTACTGTGGAGTAACTGGAGGAATCTGCTTCAATGTATACATCTGTTCAGCCGGCAGTAGTCTAAACACATCAAAAGCTAAGAACTTTTGATTGTCAGGAGTCTTCTTTCTGCTCCGATGCTGAATTGCAGAGAACATTTTTGTCTGCATTAAGTTTACTATGATTTAAAGACAGAAAACACATCCAAAGTACGAGATGTTTTCTGGGCATCATGACAGAACTCAAAAGTTTAAAGAAAGAAAGAATTACAACATTTACTTTTCCCCACAATCACCAGAAGTTTTAGCTTTCTATCTCTCTCTTGGTTTTACCACTGGTTCCATAATAAAATTTAGTTCTCCATCTAAATCATCTGAAGCTTTTAACTTTTTTCTCCAAACCATAAGCTCAAATCTTACACCAAGAACAGGATGTTGCACTCGCAGCAATCTTAATTTCACATGGGATTCATTCACTCTTACCTGTCCCCATTCAAATCCATGCTTTAGGGACACTCACACTCTTCCCTGAATCTACATTACACAATTATCTCTATTTCTCATTTACCAGCAACTTCCTATATCCTGTGCTGCAATCCTGTGCATTTTGACGTTAACACTTCTCACCCATAAATACTTGAGATTAGTTTGAAAATTATTACTTCAAATACAGTTTTAATGTGCTTTCTGAGGCGAGCAATGAAGTACTCCACCACCACAGATAAATTATCACTGTCAAGTCTAAGTTCCAGCCAAATAAGCCCATTCTTGTTCCTCTGCAGTGGCAGGGTTTCAGCTCACCTACCTCATTTGCTGATGAGCCAGACCTCCCTCATGTTTCTCCACACCATTTTCTCAGATACTCCCATGTACAGGCCTACACTCCCAAGTGCCCTTTTTTTTAAACACTTCTCACAAAATTCCCATATTTTCTCAAGGCAATTCCTCACTTCCTTCAACGCCATCTTCCATCGCTTCTATACATTGTTGCTTGTTGCTTCCCACACCCTCCTCAGCGTCTCCCCAGCTCCGTCCCCTCAGAGCCAGCGGCGAGGAGTGGCCGCCCCTGACCCTGCCCCAAGCAGGGACGCGGGGAACCCACCGCCACAGCAAAGCCGCTGCACGGCTGCTGAGGAAAATGTTCCACGTCAGCGTTACCGATGGCAAGGTAATGCTGGCTCCTTCGGACAGTCGGAAGGCACAAGCACAACCCCTCAGGGCGGCTGCAGCCCCCGGCGCCACACGGCCGGCGGGGAGGGGAGGGGCGGCGGCCGCGCCGCCAGCGCCCGCCCGGCCCTGAAGGGAGCGGGAGAGGAGCGGAGACCTCGAGTGCGCGCTGCGCCGGGACAACGCTCTCAGGCACACGGGGCAGGCTCGGGGCTGGCGGGTGCAGGACCAGGCGCTGGACGCGACGATCCTCAGGATATTCTGTGATTCAGTGACCTCTGAAGTCAGTAACACCACAAACCCCCAGAGAGCAGGAACCCCCAGAGCCATCACAACTAGTGATGACAGCTTTGCTTTCCCAAAACAAATTCTACACACATATTTTAAACATACATTATGAAATAAATGTGGATCTAATTTAAGCTACATTCTTTCCCTCCTAGAATTAATGATTTCATTTAAGGCGCAGGGCAGTGGACCAAACCCCACACAACAGCGAGGTCTGGTGCGGGATCTGTGGGGCCTGTCCCTGCTTAGGACACCACCATCCCTGACCTCTGACGCTCGTTCACCTAAATTTAGTGTTAGAAATATGACAGCCCCCTCCAGCACAGTTTAGTGGCTTACCCAGGTATCAACAGATAAAACCAAACACACATAAAGACTAAGACATGCAAGAACCCTGCTTTCTTAAGCGGTATTAATTATTGATAGAGATCAGTAACACCCTGCTTCTCAAAATGACAATTGAGAGGAGGTGCGTAGAAATACTGGGTATAGCTGTTAACCTTTGTAGTGAAGTATGTACATAGCCTACTCAGAAGAAACAAGTTTTAAGGGATTGTATCGTGATGTAATTAAGACTTGTATTTTCCCTGCAGGTACGTAAGCATTGCTGTTCAAGACTGAAGAAGATCCTAATGGCCTCGGGGTACGGACTCCAGGTGGATTCTCTGTGACAGTGTGGCCCTCTGTGTCTCTTGAGCAGCTAATTCCTTGCCCCTTAACCTGTACTTCTGACAATCCCTTTTAATGCTTTTGTATCCTTTTGTCATCATGACTCTTAAGCTCTGTCCCAAATCATGTTATGCCAGTTCTTTAGAATATACAGTTAATAATTCACTCCAACATTTGGAGAGAACACTGTGTGATTTACCTGAATCACCTCCACAAGAGATGAATGCTCTATACAACTTTTATTAGGTGTTGCACATAATTCTGAGAATTAAATTTGCAAATCGGTTTGGATACTCAAGATGAAAGTGATTTAAGTATTTAGTCCTAAGGTCATGAGTCTTGGGGAAGAAAAGTATCTGGATCCTTGAGAGCAGAAGAGTTCAGTTACTAATTTTCCCTTGCATCACTAATAACAACTCTTCTTTCCCACATTTTAGTGTGAGAATGTGATGATAGAGCTGCTATTAAACAATTTAATTATAGTACTTCTGGGAGTATTCTAAGGTTAGAAATGCAACATTTCACATTTAACATCTTGAAATTATTTTTCCCTCTGCAATGCAAGCTCACAATCATTTGAAAACCCATGAATTTTGACATACCTTCAAACAGGTTATTCCACGTTTAAATGGCAGGGGTTCCCACTCTAATATAAACACCATATGATGAAGCCTTCTTAATATTCCACTCTTCCCCAGCAATGGTTTTGAACTTGCTGATTTGTAGAACTCTCTTTTGTTTTCACCCCTCCAAGGGAAACACAGAGTGATTTACATCTTATGACAACAGGCTTGCTTTTCTTGGTTACATTTCACAAATACCTTGAAAACAGTCCTTGGAACAAAAGGGTCTGATACTCACAGGATGACCAAAAAAATGTTATATTAGGAAGAAGGAAAGAAAAAAAAAAAGATTTCACTAAAACCATTTCAGGTGCTAATAAATAAAAACAAGCCAGTTCCTAAGAAAATGTCTTTAATTTTCATGTTATGGAAATACATATTTTTGTTTTATTTCCATGATACAAAAATTTAAATATCAAACATTTTCTGAAATCTACCAATGCAGATCCTTTTTTAAACAAATAAAGGGCTGGTGCAGTTAGCAGGTTTATCACAGGTACCAAAAAACATTTTTCACAAAATCAGGATTTAAAAGTGGAAACAACAACAGATGTGAAATCAGAGAAAAACTACCTCCCACCAGGAAATTAATGTTTGAGAAACTTTCAAGTTACAGTTTTTTGAAAGGGTAAGATATGTGTAATGCTGGTATTTAGATGAATACCACCTGCACAGAGGGTGGGGGTAGAGAACAGAAATTCAAAAAAAATGTTTCCAGATAAAGTAACTGGTAGAAAGCAATACGTGAAACTGCAGTTCTACCTGTTTCCAGAATGCTGACAGCATACTGATGCTGCCTGAAAAAACAGCTGAATATTAGGAGAGCTGTGGTAACTCCCCAAGCAGAGGAAACAGCCTAGCACAAAATCACAGAGTGCCAGTTCTTGTTGTACAGTTCATAGCCAGCATGCCAAAGGAGGTGACCAAAGGACATTGAGTCTTGCTTCTTAAACCTAACATCAGTTACAACAGCAAGGATTTCACAGGATCAACGACAAGTCATATACTAGGTGATATACACACGAGTAAAATTGACAGTGATTGTTCAAGAAACAGTTTAAAATAATTAAACTGATTTTCAGGACACATACTGCTTTGTTAACACCACTTTATTTAAATAAAGTATGGCTTCCAAGAGGTGTATTCTCTTAACTGCTTTCAAACAATTCCACTTGTTAAGGCAGTTGTTTCCTACCATGTTTCAGGGACCTCAAAAATTCCAGTGGAACTAGTTGTGAGGCTTCCTAAAAGACAGAATCATAGAACAAAAATTAAATCAAGATTTTTTTTTTTTGTTCTTTCTGAGGATATTAAGACATATTTTCCTGTAGAGAGAGGCTCTAGATACATTACTGGCAAGTCAATATTTACAAAGAGAAACCAAGAGACTGTTTATGAATAGGCAGTTAAAAAAAAAAAAAGAAAGGAACAGGGAAAAAATAAAGGTTAATTTCAGGCTTCTTACATAAATGGTAAATACTGTATTTTTAACCCTAGTAATTAGGTAATTTTGGTTTTGCTATTATTGGGATGATAAAGTTAAATACTATTTCCCCAAGTGTACTTGTCATTATTTTTATTTAGGCTGTTAAGACAGGGAAGAATATTTCCACCCCAAATTAACTGGAGAATAAAGATGAATCACACTAATACCAATAATGCATATTCTCATAATGCCAAATACAGAGCCTGAATTTTATACTCGGAATTACAGTAGACACTCTTGTCATTTTGCATATGCTTACATGCCCCAACTGCCCTACTGAATAACGAGAAGAAAACAATTTCCAAGCACAGCTTTGGAATCAGCTAAGAAAGATTTTACTCTACCAAATCAGGAGAAAGGATGCTTGGTACACAATACCACTTTCTGGATAAAAGCTGCTAGTGCAGATATCGAAATGAAGCTTTAATTATGAATATTTGAATATACTTCAATGCAGGCAGTGCTCCAGATGACTAAAATGGTATCGTCATCTGGACCAAATTAAGATAAGATTTAATTTTTATTATAGTCCAATTTCTGCAAGAAATTACTAACAAACATTGAAATAGAATCAACAATAAAAATAAAATCTTTTGATGCTTAAATTCATGTGACCTAAGGTTAGTTATTTACATTTTTTGTACAAGCTAATAACTCACAAAACATTGCAAAAATTAACAGGTGAAACATTATCATCTGATTGTAGCCTGCCTGCATTTAGTCAGACATTCACTTCCAAATATTTTGGCTAAAAAAAATATATAGGTATTAAAATCTGAAAACACCCACCTTCACATCAACCCTAGGTGAAAAGTCTTCAGCCAAATAAATCACAATAAAGGTTATGGTTACAAACACCACACAGAACATTGCATATATTAATGCATACATCAAAACAGAGTGCCTTCAATTTTTCTTATGACATGCAAAACACATTGAGTAACCTTAACTACAAAGTCATATTAAAAAATGTTAAGAATAGCTAAAAAATGTTCAAAAAGCTTTATTTTAAGGAAGAAAGTTTGCAGAAGTAATAAAGCAACTATATTCTGATTCCTTTCTTTGGTTGGTGTCAGATTGGGTTTTGGTTGGTTGTGAGTTTTTTGGTTTGGAGTGAGTTCTTTGCTTTTTGTTTTGGGTTTGTTTGTTGAGTTCTTTTACAATTTTTGTATGATGCAGTCTCCAGTTTCAAGAAGAACTTGGAATGTAATGGAGTAAGTTACTGCTCGAAGTGAAGACTTTCAAGAAAACAACTGCAGTTCTGTTCAGGTTTAGGACAGTTTCAAAAAGAAAAGAAAACCATGTGCATGAACATCACACTTACCTGCTGGAACTTGTTCTGTCTTGATCTTTTTCAACTTTTTGGCTCTCTTCTTACCATCTGGAAGGGACTCTGCACAGGAGTCTGTCTGATCATTTTCTGGATCTTGGCCTTCTCCTTCTTCCATATCATCAGAACCAGTTTCTTCCTCGATAGGACTCATGCTTCTCTTTCCCACTGTACTGGTACCTGTAAAACTGGAACATAGAAGAAAGATGATCATGGAAAGTCAAGAGTAACTATTACATAGGTACACGTTGTACATCTATTAAATGCTTATGAAGGTAGAAAAATAAACTGTCATAAGTGGTGTACCATGAAATTACATTACCTGGAAGATCTGACTTAACTATAAAATTCCATAAATTGGCTATCTAATCCAATCTTATGTGGATCAAGGCATTCATTCTTTGTACTATGGATGTCTCAAATCTAGCTGCTATTCTGATGAGATCACTCATCTGAAATGTAATTAAATCAGTTCTCTATCCCTGCACAGTTTCACATTTTATTCTCATAGTTATGCAAGCTCTTGTAAAGCACTGTCAATAGACACCAAATTATGCACAACTGAAGCCTCAAAAGCACATCTTGACATTGAAGGATTCTACATGCTAACTTCATCCTCTCTCCTGGAACTACAGGTAGTTTTAAAAGCATTTCTATAAAAAGGTAGAGAAAACCATCAAGCTCCATATATAAACTTTAAATCTGGCTTTAAGTGTCCTATTATTCATGGGGCTGGTAAAATAAAAAGCACAAAAAATTGCACACTCATTTCATTAGTAGCATTTGAATGAAGTCCGACTAACACAGTATAAAGATGAACTTAAGAGCTCCACTTCCTTCAGTGCACACTGAAATAACCCTGCGTAGGCTTTCGTTCCACTGGAATGCTATTGTTAAACTTCCTTAAAAGACAAACGACAATATTAAAATCAAATTGGCATAAGTATAAAAAAGAAAGCAGTAGCAAGGGGGCTAATTAAAAACCAGTTCCCATTATGAACCTCTAGATACGTAAACACCAGCTACTTAAATGTCTAATATAATGCTTTTAGAACAACCAATTTAGAAAATGTAGTTTTAGACTTATAAACTTCGATTTTTAAATTAGAACTACACAACATGGATGCATGCATCTAAGCCATGTTCAATTCTGTGAGTTAAATAAATATTAATACTAAGTTATAAAACAAAGCCTTACAAGGTATTTTTTTTCTTTTTAATCAACAGCAGGGAATTATGGTGTTTCAATAAGGTTTCAGCTAAAGGAAGAACTGTTAAATTCTGCAGTATAGTTTTGGCTTTGAAATGGAATTTTTTCAGCTGAACATTTTGCAACTTAAAACAGACTCTGTCTGGGATGTCCAAAGGCAATAAACAAAGATGAAACATATGATTACATCTCATGCTCTTGCTTCCACTTTAGAAGCACAAACACCATTTACTTTGATGAATAGCTCGTTTTTGCTCCAAACATTCACACACAGAAGGCCTTCCTGCATGATTTCTTACAAATCATCATTGTGAGTCATACCACAACTACCACCAATAAAAAGATGGAAGCCAAAAAGCTGGACAGAATTGTTAATCCTATGTACACACTTCAATATTGCAAAACAGGCAAAAACTAGGGTTGGGAAGAAAAAAAGTCTAGGGAAGAAGGAGCACTTAGGAAATGAAAAACTACTATTTTTTAAAAACATAGTTTAGAAAAGCTTGTAAGAATTCTACTTTGGGGAAAGCCATTCTGAAAAATACATTAGGAAGAAAAAAAACTCAGGAGCCATAAATTCTGATCCCAGGATTTCTTCAGACATATTAGGAGCACTTGGCTCTCAGGAGGGAACTTGCACTCACTGTAGGAAGAAGATCCCTTCTTGAATGGTCTTATGGCTGAATTTAATTTTTTCCAACTTATGACTCTCATGAAGTTATTACAAATAAAGACAAACAAGTTCTTGACCATCAGTGCACATTTAGCTGGATACCAAAGTACAACATAAAAATTAATTTTAGGCCTTATGGTCCTCCTGCAGATGCCTTAAGGGAAAAAAAAACCCCACCACCCAAAAGTGGCAGTACAAAATACAAAATAAACAGATTTTATAATGAAGAACCATTGACTTCTTGCTTTCTCCCAAAATACTAATTTTATTTTATATTCATTTGCATTCATTGATTGCATGGCTTCTAAAGGGGAAAGGATTAATTTTTTTACATCTTATTCTTCTTTAACCTAAAATAAGAGTCAAGATTACAGCAACATTATTTATGCACTTAGAAGCAAATGAGTACGGTTGCATATATGAGTTAGAGCACTACTCAAAGTTCAGTTTTCTAACTGTAACACTTATTTTAGATGTGTCCACATATCTGCCTCAACTTCCTGATTCAGCTGAGAAACAACCGAACAAAGTTAAAGATTTAAACACAATAATAGCTCTCAGTCGTTGTTCAATGCAGACAGACTTCTTTTATGATCCTCAACTGTCTGGATACCTGAACCATTCTGAGACACAGATTTACATCATCCTCTAAGTACGTAACACACCTGTACAACAGCTATCCAGGCAATAACTGTATTTATTTTCTGGAGAATCTATTTCGAGAGGTACTAAATAGCAGCAATCCAACTAGTACGATGGTAATTAAATTGAAAGAATCAGCAAGTGGAGGGGGGCAAAAGGTAGGAAAACAATTATGATCATGTAGCATTGAACATTTTCTGTTTTGGAAAAGCATGTCTGAGTTTTAAAAGAAACACTTCATCACAACAAGGCATTTGGAACTGGCCTGGATATATGTGGAACTACAACTTCAAATAAATTTCACTTACACAAAAACATAAGTTCTCTTGACACTTGAAACAACATTGAGGGGTGGGAGTAGATACTGATCCATCATAAAAATCAGTCATTTCAGCTTAAGAGCAGGTGAAATCACCTGAAATAACACTACAATGCAGAAATACTACAATAATTTGCTTGCAGTATTTGTTATCTATACCCTTAATATCTCAGCTTTTGCCAATTATTATTCTTTAGTGGGTAATAAACCACTATAAACAACCATTTCTGTAAAAAACCAAAAGAATCATCAGTAGAAACACTTGAACATTTCAAAAATTAGATACTCTTTGGCAAAATAAAGACATTCAAGGAAGTGGTGCTACAAACAGCACCCTGACTTGACAGAAGATGCAGCATTCATAGTTTGAGACAGAGTATTTGTAAGGCAAAGTGATGCATCCCTTTCCTGTACTTCATACAAGTCTTTTGCCATTGGCCTTATCCTATTTTACTATTCCTAGATGATGATCAGGAGAATAAGTAAGTACAAATGGAGCAGGACACATAGTTTTCCATAGAGCACACCCTATTTGACTTTTCCTGCTATGGTTTAACGCTATTTTGCTAAGGAAAAGCTCTTAAAGCCATGCATTTAACAGTCATGGCAGAGCTGGCAGGCAGACATTTGCTAAGCACAACATAGCCGGTTCCATCTGTTTCCTAAGTGTGTTCTGAATAGCAACAGCTTTAGACAAGGGGATCTTATTTGCTATTTGAAGTTTTGTCAAATGAAGCAGTTTTTCCTCTACTTCTCCATCATACATTAATAATTAGGCATATTTCCATTGAAATAAATTTTTATATTTAGCAGTAGTATTAAGTTATATGCAAGAGATATATATTAATTATAAATAATTTTATCTTGTGGCTGCTATTAATGTTAATAAACTTTATTTTCTGAAGAGAAGGTCCTCTACAATACAGGACTATAGTTTTATCAATAAGACAAGAATTAAAGAACCTTTGTTGCATATTTATCAATCTGTCAATTTAAGACAAAAGTTCCTTACAAGAAATACCCAACAACTTTCTTACTGAATGAAAAAGTAGCCAGGACATATTGTCATCACGGAGACAAACAGCTATTCTGCAGCTGTGCTCCTTGGCAGAAGCTGATGCAGCAAGCTTATTAAATAATAAATAAATAAAGGATGTAGTAACATGAAGCTATTATAAGGGATCAGCTGCTAGATACATCACAGTACTGAGTGCTCAACTAGATATGACTTCAACTAATCTGGACAAACATACACATTTATACATGCACACATATAAATTTGTCCTAATTGTTTATATAAATATTGATATTATATTTTATATCAAAATTATTATATAATATATAAAAATATAAATATTTTATATATCTTTCTGCAGAAGTATTTTTATATACCTTTGTCTGGAAAAATAAAGTGGTCATCTTGAGTGAAATGAAAGACCATGGTTTGCAGTTCCACATTCTATCTAATCAGATTACACTTCAGAGGAAGCATTTACAAAATATAAACTGACAAAAGAATAAAATATAACTAGTAACAAATAAAAATAAATTAAGAAAAACATGTCAAAAGACCTGCATGAGGAAGGAATTTGGGACAGAACCAAATCACTTTATTAATGGAATAATAAAAGAACAAAAATTTATGTAACATCAATTACAAAAGAAGATCTCTCAACAAAATAAAGGCTGCTATCCAAGGATATCAAAATGTTGATCATGTAAAAACAAAAAGCTACTTGTAGATTTTACAACACTGGACGAAAAAAATATCTCAAAAAATTTCAAGGAGAGTAGGAGGATTGCTTAGACAAACAACCCATTGGGGTATGTCAAACTTTTAAGGAAAGAATTTAGTGAAAATTTTGTTCAGCAATTTTCCAAATTACACATTTGTGGTGGACCTTAAACTTCTTTGCAAGACAACAGCAAATCAGCTTTCTGTATTTCCTGTTCTCCATAAGCTGCCACCGTCACCATCTGACTGGAACCTGTGAGGTACCCAAAACCCAATGTTCATTGAGAGGAGACACTTCCTCTGGCAGAAACAAAACTAGGACTTAGTATTTTGCAGCAAACTCAAGGTGCAGTAAGTATTTTCAGACTGTTTAATAGTTTACTGCCTTAGTTACAGCCCTAAGCCTTAGCCACGTGCAGGCTAGTGCCAGGACAATCCTTAAAGCTCCTCATCTCCTCACAGCATGTACTCCCCACGCTTCCTAAGTACAACAGTTCAATTAAACTAACTTCATTTGATACGGATTCTATCATCAGCTTCCTCCATATGTTTTTTTTAATCAAACATGTCTACAGCACATTTAGAATTCCCACCATGACAAAAGCCATGAACATCTGACAGCTTGCCAAAATACACACCTGCAAAATCATAGGGTCATGAGAAGAACAGAAAAAGTTTAGCAAATCTGTTACACGACAGATTAACACTTACACGAAGATATAATGAAAACTACAACTTAATGTAACATTTCTAAGAAAGATAAAGCAGAAACACCTCAGCACTGGTTTTATGACCACCATATTTGGTTTGTCTAACTATGGGGCAGGGAAGAAAAGGAGAGACAAAACCCCCCCAAACCAAACCAAACCATCAGCTTAGAGAAATGTAACTTATAAACTCCACTCAAACTAATTTTCATATAGAATTGATAGAACTGGGAGGACAGTGCAGAAGGGAGGGGGCAGAATGGCAATAACTTGATGGGTTATTTATACTATTATATTAACACTAAAAAACTCTTCACATGCTCAGCTACACAGATGACTGAGGAAGAAGCTGCCTGTTACCATCATATCCAAAACCTGTCATTAATATAATCGAGTAAAAATGGAACAAGAAATACACGCAGCAGCATAGGAAACATACTGTACCAGAACCAAAAGCGGCATGTCCTGACTTAATTTTGTCCTTAAATAATGAACTAAAACCCTTTTCAAGTTTTACACTAAAAGTTTAAAGCCATGCAAGTATCATCATTTGCTATTCTGTTTCTGAAGCGTAAGGACAACTCCATCAGGACTGCTCTAGAAGGGAATTTATACCCTTCTTTGTGGCACTATTATCACCATGGAAATTCAGCCCAAAACCAACACGGTCTTTACAAGGATATACGATGACAGCTAAGTATCCACATGACACAAGCCATCCACAAGTGTCATATGAATAAAGAAAATAATTTTCTTATTTTGGTTAGATGAAATGGTGCTGCTACATCAAGCTCAGAAGCTGTGTTGTGACCTGCCCTCAAGATCCAGAATTTAGAAATCTATCTAATCACATTTGTGATGAAATTCCCTCTGTTCCTTTACCTATCATCTTGTGATAGCCGATGCACCACCATTGATTTATATGCAAAGAAATACATCCAGAAAAATGTCCTGTGTTAGTTAAGAACTACCTGAAAATTGCTAGATTTTGAACAGAAATGCAGTAAGAACATGAGCTGGCAGCGCAGACATCTCACCTGTTAACACAGTAGTATCGACTCTGGGAAACGTAAGGGGTGCACTGGGTTTTTAACCTCTTCCTCTCCATCTCCTTCCAACTATCTTCTGTACATTTTCTCTTGGACTGTTTTTCTTCATGTTTTTTCTCCACATATTCTGCATATGTCTGGATCCTATAACTTTCAGCATACCGGCTGGTGTTTACAGCTATGGAGAAGAACAACGATGTTATATACAAAACACTTAAATGACAGCATGCCCTCTCCTGAAATAACTTATTTTGAAAAGCAGAAGGCTGCAAGCTATTTGTTCTGTTCATAAAACAATTTCTAGTTCCATTGTTAGCAATCAAAAAACAAACCAAAACAAACCCAAAATGCCATGCTCTCCAGAAGTCACTCTGTCTGAATTAGATGCTCAAAGCTCTTCTCAAAGTCAGACTTTGTGCAAAAAGAGTTAAATCTGCTTAAGATGCTTCTTTTAAATTAGAAACGATCAATTCTTCAGTCGTAACCCTCTTCCAGATTGCTTGTTGGCAAGAAAAGATTTCCTGGATTTTTTCCCTTTTAGTCTCATTACTTAACCCAGCAGGTTTATTTTGCAAGTCTGCCAGGAAAAGACGACATTTGCAAAGCCTTTGCCAAAACTCTGTTTGATTGCTGTGAAACATAAGCTTATTTGAGCTGCATTTTTGGTTGCACAAGATATCCATGGAAGAAGCACTTAACTAATAGCCAGCTGTTCCATCCTTGTATCTTTCTAATGTCTGATCTCCCTTTAACTAAAAAAGACTGCAAGTTCAAGGCAGAAAGATTTCTGTCAATGCAAAATTAGAAGCACTTTAAAACTAAAGAAAAAAACTTTCACTGCCTCCACTCAGTAACAATTTAACAACATTCCTTCAAGTCCCAGCATCTTCACAGCTCTCAGCCTTTAGTCTGTGAGCCAAGCTCTGGCCTGATGCCATCCCTGTAACAGATGAATCAGCAAATTAAACTGACTGTCAACTGGTGTCTTCTGCTGCTTTCAGCCTAGCTCTCTGAAAGAAAGTATTGTAAACCAACCAGTAAACCAGTTTAAATGTAAAAGAAAACAAAACAAAACAAACCACCCCAAACCTCAGACTGGTTTTTTTGCACATTTTAAAATACTGCAATTGTAGTGGAGACAAAATCCTGATATTATTATGAACTTCCATTTTTTTTTGAGCAATTTCAGATGCATATTTGACTTCTGGATTCTAGCTGAGCTGTTTTAAATACAGGTATTCTGTGCTACGTCTGGTGCAAGCACTAGAAATGGCAAGCTCCAACATCAAATTTCAGAAAAAGTGAGGAGGATGGAGGCATGTGGTTTTTTTCTTCTCTTTCAGGATGGATCATCTATTCTGTATATTTGCTGTGTTACAGTGAAATGAGTTATCCATAATACCTGCCATGGTATATAGATGCTGCTGTTCAATGTCTGTAATGTACATAAAACCAGGCAAGAAGTGTTGTCTATTTACTTTTAATCTCAAGTATAGGTACCAGTAGTTATGATTAACAGCCCCATGAGATTGTAGCTCTAATCAACAAGTGCCAGACATACCTCCTTTCACCCCCCTTCTATTTGTTTTGAACTGTGAAGCTACAGGATCTGTTTGTAAGAATTAGGACAATATTTATTGCCCATGAAGTTATGGTGCAGGCATCGTGAATGAATTAATAATGCTCACTGGAATTTACTCTATGCCAGCCGACATTCCTCAGGGTAAAATTTGTTTAGTTAAACTCAAGCATGTTTTTACTTGCTAAAATCAAGCACAAGGTTACCATGGATCATCTGATACATACTCATTTGTTAAAACACAATAACATTATTTGTTTTGCTACAAGCTATGAACCAAAGTTATGGGTCTGCCATTTAATTCCCCAACAAACTCAGCCTTTTTTTAGGAAAAAAACCAAACCAAATCATTTGAGGCCTAAAGATAATTCTAAAATAAATCTGTGCAAGAGTCAGTATTTTTCAACAAAGACAACTCTGCTTTCTTGAAATACAGCATGTATTTTGCAGCAATCCATTCATATGGCACATATACACACAAGTATATGTATATACATATATAGCATATATATTTGATATAAAAAGTTACATGCTGAATAAATTGCTTCATCATTGAACAACTGAAATGAAGGCATATGGAGAAGTCTGAGCCACACAGATAAATCAATCTTACATGGTCTTGAATTGAAGAGCAGCTCCCTGTAAGAGTTTAATACATTTTCTCTGATGCTTTTTTGATGAATGCTGTCCATGTTGCCTAACAAAGCAAATACATTTATGTCGTTCTGCACTCCCAGCAGAAGAAATACATTGCTAGAATGCTCTGTGAGTTCTAAAAAGCTGAAGAGAACTTAGGGGGGCTATTTACTTTTTTCCTTAAATTGTAAGAGATGAGACAAATCCTTCTGTGAGAAACCTGACCTAGTAACCAACACTACATGGCTGCATTTCACATTAATTGCAGCCCTAAAGTTCCTGTCTCATAGCAGAATAAGAGTAATTGCAAATTATTTAAGAAAAGCATTTCTAGAGGATGGCACCTTCCATTGCTATTAGGGAAGACACTGAGCAGGCTGACCGTCATTGAGTGGTCCAAGAGGAATGTGTACAAAGATACCCTTTTGCCAAGTCCTTGCTTTTATGCAGAGCAACATCCTGACAGATGGACACTGACAATATTAAGCCTCTTAATAAATAGACAAATATGTTGGTGAGCTGTGTAGGTAAAAGAAAAACCACAATATATAAATACAATAAACACACAGAGCTATACAGATTAAGGCTGCAATACCAAACACTTAAGCTTATGAAATACTGAAATAAAATTTCACCTGTGAAGCCTTTAAGTGACCTCTGAATCCATGCTGCATTAATCTTATCTGATCATGTTCTACTTAGGACGTGGGACCACTGCCTCAGCCAGAGCAACAGTGTGAAATTAGTGAGTAGCGAAATCAGTGTTTTGTTTTACTCTCAATACTCACTGTATGGTTCCACAGCCCTATTTATTGACTACTAGGGCTATTCATGCCATGTAACAATCATGATGTTTGCCATGATGACAAAAGTGCACATGCATAGTCCAGTATTTCAAAGTAAAACTCAGGAGTGGAAGCAGCGGTGCCTATTTTATACACAGAAAGCAGAAGACTCAACATCCCAAATTAGAGGGCATCTTTTAAAATAACCTAAATGGAATTAAACTGTCCTCTACAGAACATTCAGGGCTGAGCTCCTCCCCAGCAAATGTACAAACATATTCCCAGAGAAGCCATAAATCCTAAAGAAACAGTACATGAACACGTAACCATGGACATTATCAAGGCATAAGCAGAATTCAACTATATTATGTTAAATATTAGTGAAATTGTCATTGTAATATTAATGGCCCCTTTTGTTAGCCTATATACAGTTTTCAGTCTTTCAAGCATACCTGGACAATTTCTGCTGCAAGGCATCAAAACATTAACACACATGACTAATTAGTTGGACCAGAGTCTCTTAAGTATATTTGATAATAGCAACCATCTGCAGGCTGTACCCAAACTGATAACACCAATTTGTACATAGTGCTGCTCATCCCTTTGTTTTCCTCTCCTGTATCAGCTTAAGATAGAAGGTGCCTATAAAAGAGTGTTGTACAAAGGTTGTCATCTCTCTTGGTATCTGAATGCAGAGCAAGGAGCAGTATTAATGCAGTGACAAAGCAGCTCTTCACCTTGCAAAGGAGGATGGCAAGTTAGAGAGCAAACCAAAATGAGGCTTTGAACCTCCAGGCTGGCTAACAGGGGAAAATAGACAGGTGGTCTGAAAGAAAATGGTTTTACAGAAGAAAGATAAAGTACTAAGTTCAAACCATGCCAAAGAAAGAGGAAGGATCCTTATGCAATGCTTAAAATATTTCCCTCAACAAAGAAGAGAGATGATAGTGTAAGTCCACTGAGACGTTTCATGCTATGCACATGTATGTAGATTGTTATAAAGGACTTTAACTCCCTTACAGATGAAATTATTTAATTACAGAAAGAATTCAAGCTACTTAACCTTTGCACCCTGTTAATTACCTCAGTAATTAATACATTTCACAGCTTTCGTTTCAACTCATTTCAAAAAATCCAAATCAAATGAAAAGATAGTCACAAGACTTCCAACGTTAAGAAAAACCCCTATTCAAACTTACGGTGTACAAAGGGCATTTGGGGTTTGGGGTGGTTTTTTGTTTTTGTTTATTTATTAGCTGATGAGAAAAAAATATGGCTGCAGGTGCCTTGAAGGCAAGTCTATAATCTGTCCTCTTAATATCACATCAGCAGTGCTGGAAGTTGTAAACTAGCCATCTCTAATATGATTTATACCACAGGTTCCACTGTAATTCAGTAATTCATTTTCCTGCTGCGGTTGAGATTCCTGAACAACACCAGCTGAAATTCACCACATCTCAATCCCTGCATCTACTACAGAAATGATTTTAAATAAACACTGGAGAATTTTTACTCCCAGGATTGCTAGTGAAGTGTTCAGATCTGTGAACCTACAAATTAAAAGCATAATGTGTTTAGAACATTTCCATTCTACTCAGAAATTCTCCACGTCTATTATTACTCAAAGCTCAGAGAGCTCAGACCTGCAGGACTTTCACACAGAAATGGGCACAGTCTGGCCCCACAGCTGATTTCACCTTGGTACCAAACGGGAGTACCCCGTGCTTTGCTCCCTAGCCCCTACTCCAAACCATCTGATCCCATTCTTTTAAATACCTCCAGGGATAGTGACTCCACTGCTTCCCTGGGCAGCCTGTTCCAATGCTTGGCAACCCTTTCAGTTAAGAATATCCCCTAATATCCAACCTGAACCTCTCCTGGTGCATCTGGAGGCCATTTCCCCTTGTTCTATCACTTGTTACCTGGGAGAAAAGACCGACCCTCACCTGGCTATAACCTCCCTTCAGAATGTATCCTGCATAAATTTCACATTAACTTATTGCTGAGAACACAGTCGAGTGACATGTAATTTTTCAGACTCTGGGTAATACAGAATCTACTACCTGTGCTTTCCCTGAATTCAGTGAGGAGGGACTGACACACACACAGTCTCAAAATACTTTTTAGATATTTAAATTGTGGTGGTAAGAACTCATGCTAAGTAGAAGGCTCTATAGTAAACCTTAGAAAACACTAATAAACCATAAAGTCCAGCCCTGTCTGAGAAACTCAGAGTTCAGAAAGATTAACGATTTAAACACAAATCATTGAAAGGCCATCACAATTCCAGCTGCTGCACCTGCTTTAGTCCATTGCTCCCCTGCTGTCTGAATGCACTGGGCTTCTCAATGCCAAGAGGAAGAAGATATCCTGCACACACTAAATTCTATATGAGCTCATGTATCAGGGCACCAACACATGGAATAACTTAACATTACTTCAATGCTTGCCATTTACGACAAGCAGTTGCTTTCCATGTGTATTTAAAATTTCAGGTTAAGTATATTTATTGCATTTTAAAACAGCAAGAAACATATTCTCAGGAAGATTCTTAGGTTAAAATTACTCTAAAGTTGAACCAGTAGTCTTAAAATACTGCAGAAGTTATTCATAACTAGAACAGAGATGTTATTAAACTGCACCTAAGCCTTAGGTAAAGGGAATTAAGTGCAAGTGTTGGCTGCTAAGGGAAAATAAATGAGGTGTATTTTTGAGGTACCACTGATAAATTTGTCCATTATTTTCATTAACATATAATCATGTAAAATGTCTCAGAAGCCCAATTTAATTTTCAAGCACTTTAAAACTTTAAACATACTTATAAGACTTTCCCATGTTTTAAAAATTAACCCATTCCAAGTACCAGTGGTTTTTAAGAGTACATTTTAGATAGCCTATAAAGACTCCACAAGTGCAAAGACATCTACAGGATATCCTTTAAGAGTGTATCAAGTTTCTTTTTAGACCAGCAACCTGAACAGTCAAAGTTGGATGACAACAAAATTCAAGGAAACAATGAAAAAACAAGAGCTTAACATCGATACAAAGCATTAACTGAGGACTCTCAAAGTTAAATGAACAGAACAGTTGAGGGGCTGAAGTGGTTGAAACACAGATACTTCAGGTTATACCAATTTATTCATTAAGATAAAATACTGGGTTTACTTGACAGTTAAGACAAGCTGAAGTCTCTCCCATTCTCCCCACCATTTCCAGACTATTTGGATGAAGTCTAGACCCTTGTAAGTCACAGGATCATTGAAACAGCACTTATTCCATACAAACCTCTCCAAATGAAAGGCCAACTTTATAAATACACAAAGCTGAACAGCATCCAAAGGCAAACTTATCTAGCAAGACAGAAATCTTAAGAGCCAGAAGTTGCATGCCAAAAGTTAGTTCTGAATTTTCTTGTGTACATCAGTTCTAAGAGTGCACAGTGTTTATCTTTTGCCACACACTTAACAAGTATGTGTTTCACATTTGACAGAAATGCTGAGACCACTTGCAGTGCAACTTGGCAACAGAAAGTTTTGTCTCCCAGATGTCCAACTAAAGGAATATCAACCATTTAACAAATTCTTTTTAACTACCTACTTTGAACAGCAAATCCCAACAGAACATAGACTGTGCTTATTGTCCATTAGAGTTTTCAGGTGCTTGTAGCCTGGAAATCAGTTTACAGCACAGCATATTGCAAAAAGTTAGAAAAATTAGAGCCATCTAAACCACCACTGTCATTAACCTGTTATTGGCTTTAAGATGACATTGTGGCAGCCCAACAGTAAGAGTGACACAGAGCCCACTGGAAGCCAAGAACCTTCCCTCGGCGAGGATCAGGTCCAGCTGGCACAGAAAGGCACGGCAGGGTGACTGTGCAACTGTTCCCTTGCATTTGTCGGGCTGCAGCTTCCGCTTCAAGCTATAGAGAGCAATATGATTTTATACAAGAACAAACCTTTTCTACGCATAATCAATCAGAGAGACTGCCAGTGTGTGAGTGCATGAATAACCAAATAAAGTGAAGATTCTTGGACATTATTATAAGCAGCAAAACGAGAAGTTTAAGGCATTTGACTCTTGTTTCCCAAGGTTTCTGGGTTGTGTGTTTTAAGCATGCCATATTCAGTTGGAAAGTTAGAAGCAGCTCCAAAATTGCCCATAAAAATACTGCCCTTTTCCCTACTTAGTTTTTCAGAGGAAAATAAGTGGAAGAGGAAACAAGCCTTTTTATATTATGAAAGATTCATAGGTCCTTCAGGGTAACACTTTAACAATTAAAAAATTGGAATGCACATTCTCCCTGGCAACATAAACACTACTGATTACCACATGAAATTTGAGGAGCTGCTTATTAGCTGAATTCAGCTAATCAAATGTATATTTCATAAATAGAAAATCTTATGGACCAATGTTTTATCAATCAGTTTTGGATTAGGTTTTAATGGTTACCATCCATGATATTACCTAATGCAGGAACGTTGTTTTAAAGAGCACTGAGGGATGAAGAGATACATTTTATTCCCTACATACTCAAAACGGATTTTTGAATCTGTGAGAAATCCAACATATTCTCAGGGTACTGATGAAGAAGTTTTTAGCCCATTTAAAATACTGAAGCCAGGAGAGTTAGAAGCAACAGAAACAGCATAGCATAGCAGAAACAGCTTATGCAAAATGCCATGTTTTGAGAGGCCTGTCATTTGTAAAGGTTAAGCATGATAATTAATTATTTGAAATATGAAAGACAACTATCACAATTTCAATATTACCCTTAGATACAGTTACACAAAACTAGTAATATAGACAAATCATATTTCAAGTTGTCTTGTAACACCTAAGAAGCTGAACAAAATTAAAAGGCATTGGAGATAAATCGTTAAGAAACCAGGCAGATTCATTAACTGGTTATCTTGAGCATGCACATCAAGGGAGGACAGCAGATCAGTCTTTAAATGATCTGCTGTTCAAGGCTCTAACTTTATGTTAGTTCAGACAAATACTCAGTATTTGATCACTGCTGCAACAGAAAAATAAAGACACCTCCCAGGTACGAACTGGGTTTCAGAATCTGATAGACCCAGAATCAGTTAACATTTCATGCAGATAATTACAAAACCAGTCCCATTTTCTCGCTTTTTCACACACTACTTCCTTATTATAGATGCAAAGTAAGTCTGGATGTTTTTACAGCGCTTAGACTCATCTATTACAGAAATCTGAACACTTTAGGGGAAACTTCCATACACTCTTCATGTCCTTGATCCATTTATGTCCCATAGATGTTTTTGCTGCACTTATATTTTCTTAACTATATGAATTAATACCAGCTCAAAGTCAGAAACCTCTCTAAGAGGTAAGCATAGAAGTATGCCTGTAGCAACATCTTGCCTCGTATTCATATTGTTTCACAGGCCTCCAAGGCTTTTTATAAAGTCCAGAAGATGCGGACATTTATATAAACATGTTAATAAACAGGCCACATTATTAGTTTTTCCTAGGTCCTTCACTTAAGCACATCTCACTATATCACAAACAGTGACTTTTATTACCTAAACAGTTCATTAAAAGATTTAAGATCAGGACACAGAATAACAGAATTGATTTTATGATGTATTTATTACAGAAAAAAACCCCAAACCAACAAAATACCAAGAATTTTAAGCAATTTTACAGTAAAAATCACACAATTTTTAGTAATTGAGATTGCTACAGTTCATCAGCTTGGTTGGCTCACTGCTTTTAGTATATGAGCTTCTACTAACCTGATTTCATAAAAATCTATGAAAGACTATAATCACTTGAGCTTTCAAACAAATAACATGTTTCCCAGCACGTAGGCCACAGAACAAGCCTCCCTCTTTGTCAAAACAGAAAAAAAGACACAGAGCAGTGCCAGAAAGATTCAGTTTCGGTATTTTGCAGACATTCAGTTTTTTCCAAAATATATACCTGCTGTAACAAAAACAACAAAAAAACCAAAACCAAACCAAACAACAGAACATCAACAACAAAAAGAGTAGTGGTGATAATGTATATGCCAAGCATTTAGACAATGGCTAAGTAACTGAGGTGACAGCAGTGGGGAATTTACTGTAGCACCATCTAGCAAGGCTTTATTTGACATAATTCTTTATCTGGAACTTCTCATTAGGAAGTTATATCTTTCTTATATCTATATATAGATGAAGAAACAATGGCTCTTGCTGCCATGGAGCAATTGCTGTAAGGAGGCTGCTGGTGAGCTCTCAAAATCCTCTGCAGAGCTAGGAATGTATTAGGAAGTGTGATAAACACTCCCAGGATTTTAATAAGGAATTAGAGAGACACACTGATTGTGCATCCAGACCCTGAAAGCTTCTTTATTTGAGCTTAGTAAGGATAGATGATGGTCAACTCAGTGGGGTTTTCTAATCTGTTTTATTTCTTTTTAGAACTTAATTGTGGGAATTTCTGTATAGCTCTTAAGTACAACAAGACTTCAGCCAGTTAATCAGAAGTGCTACATATATTGCTGTTCTCACTGGCTCCACAGCATTTGGTGCAAGTGTTTCAGTAAGTGGAGATGACACTACCAGAACATATCCCGGATGATCATTTATAACGGCCCACTTCCAGCCAGAGTTCCCTGAAATAAGTGTATGGGTCAGTACTCAAATATATATCCAAAAGAACCACAGAAACTACTAAGAGATTGTGGATTCAACTACAGTCAATCAAAAATCTTTAAAGAACACAAATAAACCACCCCCAAAACAACATAAAATCCCCAAACCACAAATAAACCCAACCTAAAACTCACACACACCAAAAAGACTGTCTTCCCACATAACTAATAGCAATATTTTCAAATGTTTAAATAAAAATTTAAAAACTTAGGTCTGGAGAGATTGCACATCGCTCATACACAGACTGTAGGCACATTAGCAGTCCAGGCTCTTTGGACACTATTATTTTGCATGTGTTCTACAATGCATCAAAAGGCTTGTCACTGCATTTGCTCCTTGCAAATATAAACCAAACTAAATGTGTATCAATCCAAAGAGTATTTGGAAGCAAAGACCACAAAAGGCTTTGATAGTTCTACTCTGTGCAAAGTAACAGTAAAAAACCTCAATAAATACTGCACCAAATGAAGAAACCAGCACTACTCTACCTACAGGTTCAGGTACTTGGAGAATTATGGAATGAAACACAAAACTCTCAACCAAGTCCAGTTTGGGCTTGTCTTTGCTGCCACACATGTAATGCTGCTATGGAAGTCCAGTTCCTCCAAGCAAGTCAGTGGTTTTGCCATCAGAGTCACAGACCCCGCTGGCTCAGAGCATTCTGCAGGAGCCCACTAAAGTCTTAATGCTGAAGTAAATTCAGTAACACTTACCTATTTGTACTTGCTCTGGCTGGCTCAATGAAACAAATGCTGATGTATCGTCAATCCACGAAACCTGAATGTTACCTAGAAAAAACAAAAGAAATTATTATGACCATTTTTATTTTAGAATCAGTCACAGATTTTTATCTGATGTGCCATGACATAAAAGAGCCAACTAAGAGTAAGTTGCACCTGCGAAGGCTTTTGTCCACTGTACAGGTGTGTAGTTCACACCCAGTTGCACAAGGGCCTCGAACTGTTCGGAAAATTAGGGCTGCACGTGCATCCTGTACACTCTCAGACCCTCCCATCCTCCCTTCATGGCTTCTATATGATTCTACTAAATAAATTGAAGACATTTTCTGGGAATTTCAGCCCTTTACTCAAATAAATAACAGCTCTTTGAGTGATGATAAATTCCAGTCAAGCAGGGTAGGTAGAAGATTGATCACATCAACGGAGAACTCCAGTATTGGGACACTAAGTCTTCAAACTCTGGTTTGTTTGAATCCCACTATACATAATTTCCTGGATGTGAAATAAAAACTTAATTTGAGTCAATATGAGGACAAATGCTCTAAATCATGGACTCATTTGGAAGCTGTTACAATGGAACAGTGACTGGAAATAAGTTCCTCTATTCATCAAGCAGTTGGTGCATTTTCTATGTGAATGGCTTAAAATGTCACATTAGCAGTAAAAGAGCTCATAATCAAGCAAAAGCAGAGGAAAGGATTCCCATTCCAGACACAAGGTCTTATTATAGTCTGAAACCCATTTACATCTCCTGTCCTTATCTAAGTGCTTTACTGTTAGTACAATTCAGATATTGAAAATTGGTGCCCTTTTTTTCACGTAGACTCTAGAAAATCAAGTTATATATAATGTTACACCATTTAACCTTCAGACATTACAAGGCTAAAAACAATGATGCAAAAGGGCTTAAAATACATTTATTCTCAGTTGTTTAATCTATTGAAATCTAATTTAGTCTACAGGTTACAAGGTTATAGAAGTCTTCTGAAATCCAGCCAGATTATAAACAGATTTTCTAATTATAAAAAAATAAAAGCCTAGATAGATTTTGTTCGCATGCTATACATTTGAGTAGCCAGCTATTTAGGAGTTTAAGTTATAACCCATTTTGATCATTGCCAAAACCATAATTAATTCAGTATGGTTTCTGACATCTCCCTGTACTGAAGGGCTAAGGCTGATATCAAGATGAGCCTACATCGAGAAGTTACAATTTCTTTAAGCATTTTTTAGGGCACATAAATTCAATTTCTAACAATTCTGTCTTTGAAGAACATAGAACTTTGCTGCCTATGGGTAAGGGTCTTTACTGTAGGGAGAACATCCTTTTGGCAGGACACTAACATTTCACAACACAAGGAAAGCCCGAGCTGACTTATGATCACAGCTCAAAACTGTAGTGCATTTGGTAGGAACCCAACACTGAGCTTCCTTTAAAGGACAGAAATTACTGTACAAATTCATATTGCTCCACATACATTGACAAGTCATTGCTCCAAAATTCTTCATGTATCAAGTTCTCCATTTTTGTATTACTAATTACAAAATTTTCTAAACAATTATTTGAGACATCTGAGACCATATTATGTTATAACTCTGGAACACAGAAGTGCTGTTCAGATTGTGTCCCTTTTCTATACATACAGTTAATAAATTTCGATCTACCTGAGCAGACTGAAAGAAAGATCAAAAAGAAAAACTCTCCTGAATATCTTGCAATTGTGACCTCAGTGTAAAATAAGAAAGAGGATCGGTGATAGATAAAAAAAAAATCTCCTGAAGGAATTCAGCTACTATTCAATTGGACTTTAGTGTCCATATTTTCACTAAGTGCCAAATAAAAATAAATTAATAAAAATCCAACCTATCGGTGGCACATCATTTCAGTAGCAGATCCTTATTCATTGTCGCAGAAAGGCTGCTGCTCTCCATATGACTCCTGACTTTGTATTTTTGGCTAATAGAGGGTTTCAATGCCTGCCAACATATGGTACCTTTATACTCACATTTATACATTTTAAATACAGAATTTAAAGAAAGTCAAACATTAAACAGCAGACACTGAGTTACAATCTGAAGCGAACCACAACAAATGCTCTTATGCAACTCTCCATGCTTAAGAGATGCTCTCTTCAGACTATGCCACATTTCATCATTATTAAGAAGTAAGAATTTAGGAGAGATAAAATTAATAAATTAAATCACTCAGCAATACTGCTAAGCACTCAGTAAATATTGCACATTTCAAAAGTATGGTGAAATGCAAATAAAGATCTGGAAAGCAAATGCATCTGTACCTGCAGTACAATATTTAGCAATCACTAGAGGCCCGTGCCAGCTCACTGCAAGGCCAGTCCAGTAAAGCCATGGACAGCAAGGTAATGGAATACCAGCTCTAGAGAAATAAACCAGGAAATTTCTCTCTCTGCACTTCTAGAATACATCAAGAGTCTTCAACATTTTGAAGAATGCCACTGGCAGACTATGACATGAAGGGGCAAGGAACATATATTTCTTCTATAAATAAACTTGAAAATTCTCTACGCATCAACTCAAACATGCAAACAAGATTAAATCCACAGAATAAAATTATACTGATGGATTACATCATTGAAGCATTTTCCTTTTTATACTCAGTTCTAATACATTTCCTACATGGCTTTTACTGGTAATTAAGTAGTAGTTTTCATAATACTTTGATAATATGAGTTTTAATTAAAAGCCCAAAGACATTCATTTAAGTAGAAGTGAAGGCTACACATTAAAGCTGTATTCTAGCAAATCATATTTTAATGACTTCATATTTCACATCAGCATGACCAAACAAACAACACAAATTTAAGAATCTAAAATGTTCTAAGAGACTGCATAGTGCTGCAAGCACTTGTACAGTGAAACTACATTCACCCCTGAGACTATAAAAACATCTTGCACAAACAGGTGTCCATTTGGTATGCAGGCAGTCCTGCAGGATTTCAGAATCATGAACACCCCTTCTAGAGTAGCAAACGTAAACCAGTTCCAAGTGTGACACTGCAGCCCTTTCAGCTGTTTCACTGCTTTCATTAGAAGCTTCATGGAAGATTACAACTCTGCCTCAATTAATTCTAAAATAATTTTCTGTAAAATTCGATTAATACTGCTTGATTTCAAACCACTTTTCTTTAACTGATGTAATAAATTAGGATAATTCATGTCTCTTCCTGGCTTTTTTTTTTTCTTTTGCTTTTGGCAAATCACTCAACCTCACGCTGCACCACTCTGCCCCTGACCACCTACAGCTGGAAAAGCATGGGTACTTCTGTATTCCAGAATTCTACAAGGAATAATCTGCAGTTTGTTTTGAGACACCATGGCAATACGACCTAAACAACAATATAGATTAATTATCGAAGCTGGAGTTTGTAAATCGAAATATGAAAACATTCAGCTCTAAAATCTGGATAAGTGCGAGAATTGACAATTCCCACATGGAGCATTTAGCGCGTGTAAGTGCGCCCCCTGGCGGCCGGTGCCAGTCCCCTGACACAAGGAGAGCTGCGGAGCTGAGGGGTTAAAAACCTATGGAAACTCAGCCCAAACGGATGCTCTTATCCCGGAACGGCAGCTCCGGGAGAATCCCTGTCATTTCTACATTCTCGCATTCTACATTTCCCAGTCGGGACTATTAAATCCTATCCACTACACTGGCCCCTGCTGCAGTGAAGATGAAATGGTCAGACGGCACTGAGGGAGTTTTATACAGGTCCAGAGAACCTGCACAGACAGGGTACCAAGCCACAAGAGTAAGGAGCAGAAGACCACCATCAATTAGTTCAGCACCCCAAGTCCCTACATTTTATACTTCTACTTAGTAGAGCAACACCACAACTACTGGTCCTCAGCTATTAAATATCCTTTTTGCTGTTTCTTCTGGCTTGGGTGCTGTTCACAGTCTTGAAAAATTGGTTATTTTCAAGCTTGCTTGCTTGCCTAGACTCACACATCCTGGAGTTTGGTTTTATGCAGACTGTGGGATGAACCTTGTTCCTAAAGCCTTGCTCTGCCTCACACCAATCCCCATTTCCTTTATCCACCTATATAAACTCTTACCTCCTTCAAGGAGAGGCTGTAAATGAAAGGATAAAAGATCCACAATATTCAACAAGCACCACATAAAGATTTCTAAAGAGCAGTTAATAAGAACAACAATTTTCAACACATCACTACAAAGTTCACACCATTCAAAAATTACAAAAAGAGATTCATCATTACCTACACCAGGAGTAAGTCTGCACCCACAGACTAAAAATAACAAAACAAACCAGGAGTACTTGTCAATAACAACAACAACAAAAAAGAAAGACAGACTGTATCACTCACCAAAGGCACTGAAAAGCTGGTATAGATCACTAGTCTTCCACTCTTTGGGAAAAGTAACATGAAGAACATTATCTCGTTTTGGCTGCACTACAAAACAAAAACGCTTTTGTTAAAGTAAGAGTCACTACTAGTATCTTTAGAATATCCTAGAACAGTCATCTAATGTGGCCATGTAACTTTTTTTTTTCAGTTTCCTTTTTAAATAAGAAAACAGGGCAAGATTTATGCAACTACATAAGGCACAGCGAGAATGTGCCTGCACTTAGGCATGAAAGACATACTAAATCCTACTAGCTCATCTGCATAAGGAATTGAAACAGCATTTCCTGCAGTGGGAAATGCCCACAAATCTAGTCCTTCCCATCCCTTGCACCAAACTAAGTTCAAGGACAGAAGAAAAGAATCAACAGCCTCTTCACACTCCACCTTTAAAAAAATTCTTAGGAATGATTCAATTTTGCCATTTTTCTGTCAATAAAAAACTTCCTGAGAAACAATGTTCAACTCAGTTTTCCTGTAATATTAGGTACAAGCTAGAATATACACACTGACTTTTTATTACTACTACAAAAAAGTATTACTCAAAACTCCACCAAGAAAAAAAGACAGCTTATCAAGGCCAACATCTAAAGAAGTGCATAAGTCTTTAGTGTATATTGAAAGTCATTTTAAGCTTTGTTAATTTGAGAGAGAGAATCCAAATCAAACTGCTGGAAGAGGTAAGAGTACAGCAGAGATTATCACATTAGTATTATTATTATTATTATATATCTTACTTTTTCACACTTAACTGAAGTTCCTTTCACTAGAGAGGTGAGCTTTTATAACCTGTGAATTCCTATCATATTTTTAAAAGAAACAAATGGAACACTGTATTTTCAAGGGCAAAGATATTGAAACACTTTACATTTTCCTATGAAACTATTTGCAGATCATTAATTAAGCCTCTCCACAGGTATCTGCAGAGATCTATTTTGTTATGTATGACACATTGCTAAATCTAACATGGTGTTTTACATTGGATGACAAAGGCTGAATCATTAAAGTCGAGCACTCCACTTTGCAAAGTAGTGCTCCAGTTTGTTCAAGGTAACTCAAGGGTTAACTACACACAGCTTGATGTGATCAGATTTTAGTCTGACCACCTGGTAACACTCTCAGGAAAAGCCTCTCTCTTCTTTTGGTATAGAGACATAGGGACTGTTTTTCATTTCAGTGAACGAACTAGCGACTTACCCTCCTGAATTCTTCTGTAATACAAACTTTTCTAGTTTCTGATCTCCTTAGCTTTCAGCATTAGAACTGGAGAGCTTTCCAAGGCATATCTCATTCATAAGAGCGGATGTTCAAAATCAGATCATCAACCACTTGTTATTGCTAAATGTTTTAATCTGTTTCACCTAAACAAGTGGGTTAGCCTGAGCTGACCAGAAACTCCCTAGTAATAAATTACAGGTGTACATGAGCACTGAGAGCTCAGGCAGGCTGGACAGAGACACAAGTAATTAAGGAAAGCAATCCCTTCATGAGTGCAGGTGAAATCCTGTTCCCTGAATCTGCTACTTAAACAAAAAGCACACAAAATTTTTTAAGGACTAAAACTAAATTTTTTTGCACTATGCAATTCAAACACCAAAACCCCACAAGCAACAGAAGATCAGTTAATTGCTGTACAGCTTACTAAACAGAGAGCAACTTGAAGTTTAATTATTTGTAATCCAGCAGTATAAAATCATAGCATGAACAACTCCAGTTTCAGATATTACAGCCTTTTTATATTGATTAAAGAAACTATTCCTAACTTTCCTGTATCTGTTTAATCTTACTTTCACTGTGAATCTGCTGTTAAAATCTCTAACTTCTACCTACTCGGGTGAAAAGTATTTGATTCTTTTTCTGCTTTGCAGTCATTTTGTTCAGCAACTTCATTCTTTTAAATGAGTTTCTAACACACAAAAGAAGATGATGAAATCCACATATTCAATACTATTTAACTAATAACTATGTTATTGAAATCCAGTATTTCAGGAAAAATTGCACAAACCTGCTATTTCACTACCCGACAAACAGAAACACACCACAACTTACAACAGTCACCCAGTGAGCTGTGCCTCATCTCTTTTTAAAAATACAGACTCCAAGTGCACCTCCCACAGAAACAGGGCTGTACTCTTTAGGTGGCTTTGCTTCTCTGCAAAACAGTCCCCCACAGACAACCACCAGACAGCTTCCTCAACCTACAGTAGTGTTTACATCTCAGAATAGCAACAGAAGTGTCTAAAACAGCCAGCCCAACATGCCACCCCCTACAAGTGCTTTCCATTTTGAGGCTTAGAAAGCCTCCCTGGCTCAGGTTCTCCTGTAACATCTGCATCAGTCTGCTCTACAGGAGTGGCTTTCAGATAAAAGAGACAGACTTTCAGAGGCAGACTCTTTTTTGGCAACCCTTCTTGGCAAAGTATCAAAACAATCCTGTAAGTTGGCCAGCAAGTGGAAGTAGCATCTTTACAAATTAGTAGCTTTGGCATTCGCTCAATGACCCAAAGTACTTACCCATTCTTCCACTCAGTATCCAACAGTTGGGGAAGGAAGATGCAATGTAATTAGATTACCATTCCAACAGAGCCAGAGCTCAGTGATCTGACCACCTAACTGAATTTAAAACTAAATATATGCCCTTACAGCATGTATTTTCCTCTCCAATGGTTACTACCATCTCTCTAGAACTGCATTCTGTTACTATTACACTGGCATCTAATAGAGTCACACTCCAGTCTGAGCTTTCCAAGGCAAGGAGTGGAAAATGTCTCCACATCAGTATTGCTTCCAAATGGGTGTAATTTTCAAGACATTGTGTATATGACTCCTCAATATAAAATTAAGCTTTTATCTAATCAAGGACCAGATTGACCTCCAGGGCCCCACATTTTCCTAAGTCAAGGCATCAGTGGGAACACTCATCCAAAGCTTTCCCCCTCATCATGAAACATCCCATAACAGTAAGGACATTCAGATTAGTAAAATCTGTTTTCATTTAAATGTATTGTCAACTAATTACAGCTCCAGGTCTGTAAACTGAAATAACCTGAAATGTAAAAATGTTTTAAAGTAACATTTTTCCATTATCATAATCCCATGTGGCAAAAGAATTCTGATGTTTAGGTTGAAGTTAAGGAGAGGTACTGCTGCAGGTCACTTGAGAAACAAAGTGGCCACAAGATTTTCAGAACCATTTGCTATTCACTAGTTTGCATCCTGTATTTACTGCTGGGGTGAGGGGACAGTGTTAAGATCCCATTTTTTATGTGATATGGTACATAAGCATAGTAACCCAAAATAACAATAAAGCTGCTAATTTCAAACTCTCTCATTCAGTAACAATAACTTAATTTGTTCTCGTCAACCCCCTTTATAATGCAGATTCTCTGGTCAAAGTTGAAGAATTTCTGGGTTTACCGTTTTATTAAAAAAAAAAGGAGCAGACACATTTAAATAATTTCATAAGTAGCTAATAACCTAAACACAGCTAATAGATATGCTGATATCCATTCTTTAGATATACACAATTAATCTCTACACTTCCTCCTCCAGGAAGTTTGTCAGAATGGTACTAAGTTTACAATGAAAGAAGCTACTTACAGTCTGGTCCTTCCAAATTGAGATACGGTATGTCCATTACTCTCATAAGAAATAGCCTAGAAGTAAAATGGAAAAGAACCATTAGCAAATTTCTGCCTGAAGACCTTTTCCGTTTTATAGTTTTTTTACATGTTTCTTCTGAAGAAGCAGAATTAACCATCTCAAACTTGTCTTAAGATATGTTAAAACAAACAGACCCTCTAAGCCCAATCTCTTGGCTAACAACCAGATTCAAAAAGTTACTTGGCATCATGCCAGCAATTCTACATATTCAAGAAGACAAGGACAAAAAAGGCCCAAATTGTTACTGCTGAAAACAATAGAGACAAGTGGGGAAGGAACATTAACAAGTGGCAGCCCTGTGCAGTAAGAGACCCTTGCATAGTGGATAGTGCAAAAGCTGCCATCAGTCTAAATTCACATAAACCTCCCCATCTTCTGAGCACTTCATCATGCTTTAGACAGAACGGGTCTTAAAACCCTAAAACTGCAAAAGCCATCTTGACTTCTTTGGAGATAACTGGAATGAGTCTTTTCCTCTTTAACACGTAACTGAAGAGTTTCTCAAAACATTCAAGAAATGCTTTCAATAAAAGCTCTTATTCAGCTCTGAAAACGATTTCCTTCCAAAATAGATGTACAGCTTAAAATCCTGTCATAGGTACAGGTGTCACAGTGATGTTATAAAACAGTTGCTGTGCATAGTGTTCACTGGAGGGCTAAAATAAATAACTTTTTCCATCATAACTTTAAAAAGCTTCTAAAATGCTTAACAGATTACAGTTACAGCATTCAACTAAATATTAACTGATGTAAACAGCGGATAAAAACATTTTAAGTGTACAGACTGATCTGTAATTCCCTAGAGATTCTTTGTATCATACTACAGTCACTAGGAGTTTCTAAGAGTTTGAATATCATGCCCTTACGTTTCCCTGTATCACTGAAAAGTCTACTGGAATGCAGTTGTTAACTTGGTTTTGCTATAAATACAAGAAAGAAAAAAAACCCAAACATGGGTAAAATGTACTGTACAGCAGGTTCACGTGTGAGCCACAGGCTGTGAAAACCGGCACCAAAACCGTCCCACCTCATTTATCTTCCAAGTCTCAGGGAAGATACAGTATAACATGCACTGCATCCTCCTGAGCACTGCAGCACCTAAAAGGATCTTTATCAATAAAAATTACAAACATCTGCATCAATTAACTTCAGAAACTTCACCCATTCTGGCAGAGCACTGAATAATGAAGGCATTCTACAAAGAAGCCAGAGTTTCTTTTTATGTTTAACCTTAGGTGCCACACTCCTGTAGACTTGGCTTCATCATAGCTGTCTGTCTAAACTGGACAGGAGTGGCATCTTGGGAACAAAACTGGCTTCAAACACAGCTCCCACAAGGAAACCAAGGAAGATATCCTTACTCTGACATACCCTAGAGAGCCAAGGTAATTGTGACAGCACTGTTGCTCAAAAATGAAACAAAAAACCGCCATCCACCCAGAAAACAAGGAGGCACAGTGATCACACCACAAGGGTACCTTCTGTGGAATTAAAGGAAAGGGGAAAACAAAGAGGGAGCATGGGACACATCCCCCAAGGAGCAATAGAAGGGATGTGACTACATTCTACCTCTGGTGGAAGACATCAGGCAGGATCACAAAACCCAGCTGGGCAGAAAAGAACTGGGATCTGTGCTCTGCCAGTAAGCCGGACTGCAGACTGCCAAAAGATGCTCAGTTTGATATATTACCTACGATTTGTACTCACATCTTCATCTGAAATGTCAGTGTCACAGTTAGTAAAAGACACAGCCTTCTTCAGACCCCAGTGCAGGGGACAAACACAGCCTAAATAGGCTAAATACAGTTTTTCTACTGGTCAGTAAAAGCAGTTTAGTCTTTGCTGGATAGAGGCTGTCCATCATCCATGCAGGATAGCAAAAGCTGGAGGTTTTATTAAAAAAAAAAAAAAGGAGGTTTGTTTTAAGCTGAGCTATCTGAAGAAACGTTTGCCAAGTTCTTGGAACCTATTACTTTTTAAAGCACTCCAGTAGCTAGTTTAAGTTTTGTAGATAGCAGTTTTCATAAAAATGAAGATGAAGTCTACCAAAAACACAACAAAAACTTCTGGGGAGAACACTAGTTAAGCTTCCCTCCCCGAGGTTTTATCATATTGAGGAAACCAATACAGCGGCCAACCGCAAGAACAGACTTATGCCAAAAAAACTACATATACCCAAAATGAATTAAGATCGGTTTTTTATTCCCTGAGACAAACACTCCATTTATTTGTTTGGCAAAACAATTATGTCACTAAACAAACACTCCCTGTAGTCTAAATACTGATTTTATTATTAATTGCACTTTAGGTATGCTACGGAAGTAACTGCATCTTGTAGCACTAACTTACACCACATGGATTATGAACACTGAGTTCCAACATAATCCATAATTAAGTATCCATAACTATGGTTCTAAGATTCCTCATCTATCCGTAGAACATTTAAATTAATAAGACTTCCCTGTATGACAGCATGAACTCTATATTAAATTAGCTGGATTCATGAGGTTGTGAATGTGTCTGCTTTAAAAGCTAAGCAGACCAAGCTAAAAAAATGTTATTTCCTACACGGTTTAGGGACTACAGCCAGATCACAGAGTCAGAGGACACAGACCCATTTCTCAACAAGAACTATGAGGTATTTTGAGGAAGCTACTTGAAAGACAATTATTTCTGTGGCAAGTCAAGTAAAATGAGGAGAGGAAGGTTATCATTGTGCCATTCACAGCAGTGCATAAATAGTCTCAAGGAGTCAACATTGCTCCTCTGCACTGAGCTAGGATGAAAGTTTTCACAGCTGTGTGATGAACTGTGTAGAGAAACTGATCCAGCTGAAAAAAGAAAAGGCATTTTTTTAAACCCAGCTCAGTTTACCAGTCCAGGTCAGTGACTACTTCAGCCACATGTGGCTGCAAGCACAAGAACAGCAACTATTTACTCCGACACCGTGAGTGCAAAGCTATTGGTCAAACTGCACAAAAGCACACCAATCTCCTTTTGCAGTCATTTTGCAAAGAAATTTAAATATAGAAAAGCTGAGGGATTTGCAATGCATGCCAGAGAACGTAGCTCCCTATGAGAAATTTTCTACAAGTATAGCACAAACCTGAGTGATTTGCATGGATTTTGGTTTCTGATATCCATTGCATTAAAAAAAAACATTTCTAAGCTATTTCTACAGACCATGATGCTATTCAGCTCAATAAAACATGGTGTTCTCATTTCTCTACACCTCTTCCATCCCTGCCTCCAGCTACATCAAAAGAATAAACAGCATTCAAACAACCCAAAGAGATACAAAAGAACATTGTCATTAAAAGTTTGTGAGGAGCCTGTGGGTGGGGGCAGGAAGATATGGAAGAAAAGAGCTGTTGCCCTAAACCAGTCAAAAAATTTCAAATCAACTCCAAAGTATATGAGATAATAACAGTATTCGAATTATACACAAGAGTTTAGATACTGCAATAAAGAGTCCCATCATCTCAACTCATAAATGTTCATCGGGGATTACTCACAGCAGACGAACAGGATTTTTCAAAGATGTTGTATATACAATAAAGCATAAAGACTACAGAAATGCATCTCTGGAATTCCTGGCTTATTGAGTTGTTTATCATATAACTTACTGCATTATGCCTAAAAGAGCCAAACAACCCTAAGCGAACGTCTGTTTTTAATCAGTTCCACTCTCACAAAAGCCCTAAAACTAAAGATTTTACCTATGTTCATCATTAACCTATACGAACATTAACCTACATTGGCCATCACCCCTGAAGAGCAAGCCACGAAGTTCCATAATTCTGCTGACATAATGAAAGACATCAAAATTGCTCTTGAAAAAAGTATTACCTTCATTTGAAAGCTAAGTTCATAAAAATCAAAGCTTGATTTTTTAATTTTAAATTTACTCCCACTAACCACATTAGTGACAAGCCCATTCAAACAGGAAACATTTCCAAAATCCTAGCAATGATGTGAAAGTTTAATCACTAAACTGTACTTAAGTATTAACATCTAATATTCAGAGATCTTGAAATTAAGATTTTATGAGCAACCCAAAGAATCATGGTCTGCTTTAAAGAACATTTTCAAGTCTACCTGGATAATAGTTCAAACTGAGAACATTGCTTCTAAATAGCTGCCTTACAATAAACTCCTCTGCTCAGCTTCTTTCCGGAAAAACTTGTGACATAAGGTATAACTTTCATTTGTTTAGCTTACTGTTTGCATGTTGTAGTTTGTGTTTTGCTTGAAGAACATGACTACAGCACAAAGGGAAAGGTTTCCTTGTTCTGACTGCTGCCCACAGGATCAGGTAGAACTTCTGGAGGAAGGAGGAAGATAGTTTTTTTTCTCCCCAGCAGGAAGAGAGGATGGTCAGCTAGGGACAGATTCTAGACCACAAACTAGAGACGATTAGGTGTAGCAGGAAGCCGGCTGGCAGCCCACAGCACACCTGCCAAAAAGGCCCAGGAGCAACACACTCACTAGGGACCTTTAGGTAACTCTGAACTGCAGAGCCCTGGATGCTACTACAGGTGCTAAAAACACCACGTGCTGCAGACAGAGACCTGGTCTGCAAGGACTGAATGAATGCAGAAAAAGAGTTGTTCATTTAAACACCTCACAGCTCTGACTTCTGACATGCAGTTAAATCTTACTTAAAAAAAAAACAGAGTTGTCTTATTCTGGTTTGTTAGTTTGCATTATAGGAGAAAGAAAACTAGTTCGAAAAATACAAGCCTTGGCCTGCTCACTGTAAGGAAAAGGTGAGATAGTCTCAGGTCTAGGCTCTGACTTAGGTGATGTGGCAGATGTTAGTTAGAAAATGGCAAAGCTTCTAAAATCACGTGGAAGTAAGACACGGCAAGTCTTCCAAGTTTCCATGATTAAAAAATAATATATAGCTTTTCTGAAACAAGAAGCTACAAGTTCTGAATAATGACAGAATGGATAAACATTCTTTTCTTGCAAACAGTAATTTTCAGTTCTTGCTTAAAAAAGAAAAAAAAAAAAGACGCAGCTGTTCTCCCCACAGTTTTTTTGTTAACTCTTCCTTTCATTACACTCAGTGTTAACTCTGAAGCCAGAACAGACACAGCAGGCTTCCTCTCACTCTCACAACTTAGAAATGTCACTCCTAGAGGAATGTTCCATTTCAAGTACACAATTAATTTGAAAATCTTAAATTTAATGTATTATTGTGACAGTTTTAGAAGTTGCAGTTTGTACTTGTTGCAAATATGCATTTCTAGAAAGAATTTTGGCTATAATTGAAAAATTAACCTGCTCAATTGGCACCTACTAGTTGGTGTGTGTGTGTGTGTTGGTGTTCCTGAAAACAACCTAGCGACAAATCCTATCCTAAAATGAAATTGTACTGATCAGTTCTATCTTCACCTTCACATTCAAATCAAGCAGTCACTATGGGTCCATGTTTAATCTACAGAATATTTGTAACATCTGCTAAATTATATGGAGTTACTGCCTCACATGTCTCAGCATCAAGAGAATCACACAACTGCTGGCACTACAATAATACGATTTTCAGAACAATGAAAGGTGAAAGCCACTGATCACAATTATTTCCACATTCGTGTGGGCCATCTGAAGCTAAAATAATTAATTTTGCCAACCCTTGTATTACAGGGTTTGAAAAGATGGAATTTTTCCCGAATTTAAACAGACAGAGTAAGCAATAAAACCTTTTTAATTTCAACTCCTTCTCCTTTATGTGACAGATTGCAGCACCCTTAGAAATTTCCCAAGGTAAAACCTAAAGATTAATTATGTAAAGGATCGAATCTGTGCATGAAGGCTTCTAGATTCCTCAAGTCTTACTTCAATTTGTTCAAGAAGTTTGCATGAAGATCCAATTCAAAAGCAAAACACTGCTCATAGTATCATCCCATAAATCATACAGGTATGGTTCTTATGCCATCTTATAATTGGGTTACCTGACAACGTTAATATCAATGCTTTGTGTTATTTGGACTGACATTACCATATTTTATTTTTTCCAGACTGCTGAGAACACTCAGTTTTCACTATCATCAGTTTCGGAGGGTCCTACAACAAAGAACACCTGACCAGTTTCTCTTCAGTTCCACTACTCCCAAAGCTTACTCCAGAAACAATTTTCTAAATTGTAAATATATCCTCAACACTGGCATAAGCAAGGCCATTAAAGCAGTCCAGGTACTCTTCTAAGTGTCCTTTCATAGGTCAGCAGAAAGTAAACCACCCCTCAAAAGAAAAGGTATTTACTTCATAGCCTCTCCAGCATTACCAGCATGAACCAGAAAGCCAATAAAACCTCAGTTTAAAGAAAAATGCAGTTAGCTGTTGATTCCAAGGCTAGAGGTAGATGTACTAAAGCTGCTGTAGTTCCCGGTTTTAGCAGGTTTTTTAATACAACAACTACTTACTTGTTAAAAAAAGGTTCAATGAGTTTTGATCTAGCAGACACATGGTTTTCCGGAGGACTGAGGAATGAACCTGATGAATGAAGAATAAATTCAGTATGTAATAAGCAGCTACGGACAGCACCGGGGAGAAGGTTTGGAAAAGACATCATAGGTACCCAGGAAATTAGCCATGGAAATGAAGCACAGTCCAGTAATGTAAGCATCATATCCTGCTTCATGGAGTTGTTCAGATGCTGTATCATAACTTGGAAATCCTTCTGCACTTTCTGAGGAGAAAAAGACATTTATAAATACATCATCACAGAAGATAAAGATAGTCCTGTATGCTTACCCCCAGGCTTATTTTGTCAGAGCATAACATCATTTGGGGAAGTTTATACCATTTTCAGAATCTTTTAAATTTCTTAAGTTCTTAAAAAAGCAGTTTTCTTTGGCAGTTTTCTTTCTGACTTACTTGCATTTAAGAGAACAGACACTCAGTCTAACTGAAAGCTTCACTATTAACCTGTTTGGCAACCATCTGATTGACCTATGGTCAGATTTTTCAAGGTATTTAAATGAAGACGGAACTAAGTGATTTAAGGATGTCTTTACTGACAAATGCACTTGGTGGTTATGCTCTGCACATTCAGCAATATAAAAAACTACTACTCATCTTGATTTTGATCAAGCATTGAAACTTTCCCTTTCAACATGCTCCACTCTTCAGTATTGCCTTCCCTTTTCTAAATTAGCAGTTCAAAAAAAATTCCAGAACCTTAAGCTAAGACTGCCCTTTGATTAAATATCCTTGTGTTCACCTCAAAGTAAAAAACCTTTTTCCTACTAAAAGAACTTTACTAATGTCTAGAACACAAACAACTGGTCACTATTGTGTAAGTTTTCTTGGCTTTGTTTGTCCAAGTGCCTCTTGGAGTGCTCTGGCTTTGATCTGAAGGACAACCACCAAATGAAAGTTTTAAATGAATTTCAAATTAATCCTCAAAAATCAACCTACAAAAAAAAAATCCATCATTACAAGGTGATGTTCACTGAACACATCCATTCTTTTACTATCCGGATTCCATTTAAATTCCAGGTATACTTCTAAATATAACTGCACTGTATGTATAGTGCCCTCATTTAAAGCCCCTTCATCAAAACACTAAGTATCAGTAGGGGAATTTATATTTCAGACCAAGAACAAAAATAGTCAAACATTTTGTTTCCTCTGAAAGAGGAAAACATTTCAGAAATAAGAGCATTTTGATATATCCTTACCAACTTTAGGAGGGCTGAATGGAACCTCTTTTAAACGCTTCTCCAGTTCTGCAAGTGATGTATTATTAATGATCTCCTGCAAGAAAAGCCGTCATTAACTGTCAATGCCAAGCACATTTCCCTGGAAACTGAAATCACATAGGATCAAATGAGTATTTACTGCTGCCACCTTGTGTTCTCTAAGGATTTACACATAGCCCCATTTCAAACTAATGCACCAGAGGTGTGTCAAGACAAGTTTCAAAGTTAACTTGCCTCATCTGCATCATGAGTCATGAGCATTTATTAATGCTGCTCAGAATTATTGATAAATTATGCCAAAGTAATATTTCTATCTGAATCTAGTTTCATGCAGGGCACATGTGGCAAGGGAAAAGACAGCATGAACAGCAGGGCAAAATATTCCAAATATTGATCATAATGGTTAAAGGCATTCAAGGTGAGTATTGAAATGTGCTTGCTGACTGGACATTCTTGAATAGTTTTATAAGTGTAAATACTGCTGATTTAAAGTAATATAGAGACGGTGAAAGAAGCCTGACAATCAGAAAGTTGCTCCTACACTTCAACTTAGCTGAGTAGCATCAGTGAATCTACTGATGAATTATATGCATAAAATAAAAAGCCACAAAGATGTATTACAGATTAATCCCTTACTGAAGTTCTTAATCGATATACGTTGTCAATCAGTACTACAGAAACATGCAGAATCAGCAGCCAGGGAAAGCAAAACATCTCACACAATCTTTCTTAAAGTTGTCTGAGATCTATGAGGACCAGACTTCCTGCAGTTCTCAGTCAAGCTTAGCTGTTCACACTCCTCATCAAGTCTGCAGACTAGAAAGTTATCAAGAACTAAGTACAGTGAACAAGCTCAAATGATGCATTAATTTGGCATCCCAAAGCAGCATTTCATAACCATAGCCTAAAAATCCAAGCATCTGCTGTAGAATTACAAATATCAATGTAACTGTACCGAACATAAAACTTGTGGAGGATTCTTACTTTTCAGAATGCCAAAGCCTCTATTCTTACACAGCAGTGTGCAACAAAAACCTGACAATACCTACAAGTATATTTTAGTAGCACTTCATTATGCAATGCTCTGGAGTCACAGAGCTATGCACAAAGGTAGATGCTGCCTCCTCAGCATGTTTTTTATTTAATTCAAAGGCACACGGGAAAACAAGAGCTTATGAACACTTATCTCAATACTTCTTTAGAGGAATAAAACTCATGCTGCAAGAGATTTTAAGAGAAACCTGTAATTTTTTTCCTCCTGCTGACTACCCACTGAGCTACTGGCCACAAGAGAACCTAATGATGATAAAGCATTTTTCCAGACAAATCTAAGTCAGCATTCACAGTCCTCTAAGGTTTTGAGTATACAAGCAACTTCCAGATCCTATTTGTTCATGAACAGCACTTTTTTTTATCTCCTGAGGGGACATGCTAGTTAACAAGAAGAAAATAATCTACTAAACACATTTTACCTAGCAAAAATTCTACATATTTTGGAATCCAAAGCTGCCAAGTCACCTTAAAACTTCAATCACAAAAGTCACTAGTAGGAAAAATCTGCATTCTATAAATTCTGTAAGTTTAGATAAGGGGCAAAGAAAAATCATTCTTCTAAGGAGCATCACAGAAAACATTATTAGACAGCTTTCTCTACAAAGAAATATACTTTGTTTCAACAGACATACATTAATGGAAGTTTGTATCTTCAAGTCATTCTATAATATTAATTTACCTTAAAAGGTTGTGTACTTGCCATCAGTTTAGTATCCAGTAACCTAGAAACAAAATAAGAGCTAAATAGGTTGAAACAGAAGAATGCCTGTTTTGCCAAATCCTCAAAAAATATTTTAGTGTATTAGCTAGGAAACAGGAGATACACCCTACTGAAAATTACTGCTGGATCTTGGAACAGCCAAAACATTCCTCAGCTTTGTTCAGTATGAAAAAGGACAGCAACTAAGGAACGGCAAGAGATGCAAACAACTAGTAGCAAATAAATCTTGTTCCAAATGAGAGTGTAGATTCAAAACACCAAACATCATGCCAAACTCAGGGGAGTAGCAAAGGTGCATCTTCTGCCAAGCAGTGAACCAACAGCACTGCTTTTCTGAAAAAAAACTGCTCAAAAATACTTTAAAAATTGTATTTATCTAACTTGATCCCAGTTTCTTTTCCAGTAACAGCTAGGGTACAGGGCTAGGATAAACAGTATCAGCTTGCTAAAACTATACTGAAATGGTTGAAAGTTTGAACTAAGAACTTACCGGGGAAAGACACACGATGTTACTTCCTTGAACTCACTTAGGTCCTAATTTAACATTAAACCAGAAGATAAAATCCAAGTCAGTGAACTGTTTACAGTCTCAGGAGGACAGAGAGCAGTAGCTACAAATATCCAAATAGCCTCTAAAAGTGAGCTACAGTAACTGCATTCTCCCCATGTAAGAGATGTATCTGTCAGCACTACCATAGACACCACCTGCAATTACGCACAACTACAGACTAAGTATTTCTGATTTGTCTGTCATTAGTAATAAAGTGTTCCATCACTGCCAACACCATATCCTATTTTATAACCTAGGCTACCTCTAATTCCTGCCTACTTAACAGTTCTTCTTAAGTGTTCCCAGCATTTAGTATTTCAATGGAATATATGCAGTCACTCCAGGTATACAGTGACTGCCTACAGGTTTAGATCTGCCAAGGGTCAAAAGTATAGGAACTACTGACAATTGCTTAGGTTCCAACACCATCCAAATCAGTCCCAAACTTCTTTTTCCCATCTTATGATCAAGTCTTTCCCAGAACACCCACAAGTCCTTTAAGACTGCAAGTAACAATGTCATATGAGCCATCCTTCCAATGAGACCTTTGGCTTCTTCAATGTTCTTGGTGCCAATACACTGCTCAGTTTAACTGAATTGTGAGACTGTGCAGTCATGAACTGTTAGACTGCCCTGCTGCAGTCATCAAAGTGTGCTCCCTCCAATTATTCTGACATTACACCTTTTCACCCCAGTGAACATCATCCTGCTACAAGATTGCTTAGCATTTTATTAAGTGCACTATATTATATGAAAATACACATTCCCATTTTGTAAACTACAAGGGGGAAAATGCCATGTAATTGTGCTGAAGCTCCACACCAGTATCTTGTAACATGTCAGTCAGTTAAATATAGCTGATATAAGCAAAAAACACAATTCCACTATTTGATTTGTACATTTTAAAAATGCAAAGGAGAACAATTCAATCCAACTATAGCCCAGAAGTACCAAATGGATTATTTTAAAATGCTTTTCTGTACTTCTTCATAGACCAATCAATTCTTCCAATCAGAACAAAGTGTGGAGATAAGACTAAAAGACAAATACATTAAGGCATTTATTTCATCATCTGAACACTCAAAAGATTACTTACATCAGGTAGGGGACAATAGAACTGATGTATGGTGTGCATAACATCCAGCAGCATGTTGTGCCCAATAACAAGCTTGCCCTGCAGAAAGAACATTAAATGTCTGTTACACTTCCAGTCCTGGCCATGGCAAAGGGTATCTGTGAAAACCCCTATCTCAGATGCCAGCCAAGGGCACCTGGGAACAAATACACATCAAACCTCCCCATTTGATCTCTGCCTGCCCCACACACTCCTCCATTCTCTCAGAGCAGCCACTCCTTTTTCCTCTACTCCCAATCATTTATCAGAGACTTCCGCAGCACCTTCGAATGTTGAGAAGATGCACTCACTAGAACAGCTACTTACAACTTGGTTTCCAAATGTTATCCACTTAAGATTGAAGTCAAGGCATTTCTCAGTCCATTACCTTTTAATTTATTTATGTAACAACACAATATATTGCTCATGGTTATAATACACAATAGTTATTAAGGGCATGGTCTGGCTCCTCACACTGCAGAACCTTTCATGCCAGATGTTGTACAAGCAAGCTCCTTGAAAAAGCTCAAGCAGTTTTTTAAATGTTAACTTTTATTCATTTGACATAACAACAATCCTTCTTTGACAGCCTTTAACTGCCAGGGAAAAAAAGGAAAAAAAAACCCACAATCTTTTCAGAACAGAGAAAAAAAAAGCCACCAAAGTTTATTTACGTAAGAGTCCTAAGAAATTGCTATTCTTGACTCTTACAGATAATAAGATTCTTCATGTCATTCTTTAGTTTAAGCTTACTTAACCTACTACACTCAACCACTGTAAAACATGAAGCAACATAAACTTCAAAAGTCACTTTAACTTGTATTTCATCTTTCTTCCAAAATGGAACAGCAAAAGAATGCTTTCTTTGAATTATTTATTTTTTCTTACTAACAAAGGTAGGTTAAAAAGCACGTTAACGTACAGAATTAGCAATGGCGTGAACAACTCTGGAGAATCCTACAGCATCATTCAATTCTTCCTGTAAGCAAAGATTCTGACATTAGTGAAACATAAATACAAATATTGCCAAAACTGTACCTGCAAACTGGCAGATGCCCCCAGTTTGCCTCAAACCATTTCTCAGACATAGCCAAGAACAGACCACAAAGGAAATGTCAATATTTGGAAGACACAAGAGGCCAAAGCAGGATGCTGCTCGCAGAATTCCTGTTTTATATGTAGCTCTAGCTCACTGTCAAGTAGGATGAGTCACAACCCTGTCCTGGGTTGCCCCTGGCCAGAAGCCACACAGCCACTCTGCCCTTTGCTCACTCCCCTCACCCAAAATTCAAAGACAGACAATAAGACTTGCGGATAAAGATAATGAGAGCCCTTCAGCCTTCTTCATTTTGGGGGAGGGTGGGAGAGAAAGCCTTGACACTGTGCAAGTACTGTTCAGCAGCAGACAAAACACATGGATGCTATCACTGGTGTTTTAGCCACAAGTGCAAAGCACAGCAAAATACAGGCTGCTACAAAGAGGGGTAACTTCACCCCAACCAGAGCAGTAACAGCTGCAGTCAGTTCACTATCAGTACACGATCTCCGACAGTGCTCAGCACCTATTACACTGCAAACAGCTCAAAAGGTATTAAAATTAACCTACATATCTTCAGCTGTACTTTTTACATCTATTGTTATAGACGCAACAGGTTGAATCCTGATTGTTACTCCTATTAAATCAGACCGTATTTTTATGCTAACACAGATTGGGGAAGAAACATTCTTCATTATTTATACAAACAAAATCAAGAAACATTAAAATGTGTGACATATTATATAACATTGTAGTTGTATAAACTGACTCTTGATTGGTTTGGGGGCATCTGACTACAGCACAAACAGTTCTGTAACAGACTTTTCTTTTTCAGGTCTAGGGAAGTAATTTCTGCCTTGTGTTATCTGTCTTTATTCAACCAGAACTGAAATTCAGTAAAAACATTCACTGCTACTTTAGTTCAGCTCTGAATGCCACTAGTCCGAGCAAGTAATATCCCCACTAAAAATGCTTCAGTAAAATCTACTGTAGAAGTAAATTGCTCCTGACTTGCCTTCTGGAAAAAGAGATGCCACATTAGATAATGTCTCTTTAGATATCTCTTTCCCTCTTAAAAGGCTTTCTGCATGGAAGTGTTAGTTGCTGCACCCAAACTGACTTTATCTTGATATATGAAAGCACAAATCATGAGAGTCTGATCAGGAATTTCCACAATTCCAGTCTTATGACCCCCTGAAACTTGCATCACTCAGTAAGCAAAATACAAAGTCCCGTAAACAAGTGAGAGTTCATGAATATAGCAGGTGTGACCTCCTGGTCACCCTGTTACCACAGCAGTAGTGTACAGTGTGTTTCTAGGGAGAAATGACACATTAATTGTACAGGACACTAACTCAGACAACTAAGAGCAAGCAAGCTTTGTAAGAGAAGGGGAGACTTCTTTGTGAATCCAAACAATCTCACATAAACAAATGAAATTGAATTTATTTACCTGTTCTTTTGCTTGTTTCTGCTGCTCTCTTCTTTTTCGTTCCTCTTCATCTACCTTACTAATAACAATGTATCTCTCCTTCTAAAACAAAAAATTAATAGTTTAAGGAATGACTCTGAGAAGTTCAGGTTTGAGGTAGCTGCAAGTTCCTGTAAATTTACATTGCAAAGAAAACTGTCATACCTCAACAGCAGTTACTTGGCAACACAACTGTTTCTATTGTAGGCACCACATTATCACCTACTCCCAGAAGCCTACTTTAGAAAGCTGTATTTGATTCATCCACCAAACCTAATTTTTCCTAAACCCACTTTTTACTTCTTAAAAAAGGTTATCAGCATTTCTTTGTAAATAGTTTGTGCCAAATACCTTTTGAAGCAGAGATCTGTGCTGGAAAGTGACGACATAGCATGTGATGTTACTGTTTTTCCTTTAAGATCACAACTTGCTTTTCCCTAATATTGAACATCAGATCCACTGTACTTTAAAGCACCTTTATTATCCATTTAAAAAGTAATATTTAGCCACACAAATACATGCCCACCACACACGGTGGTCAGATATAATGTTTAGAAACTAGTTCACTGTGTTCCATTTAAAAAGTTTTGCATTTGCATAACAAAGCTCAAGTTAGATCTAAAAGTCAGGAGAGACGGTGAAATCGAGAAATACAATTTCCTTTAAACAGAACAAATGTTAGGGGCAGTAACAAGCCTAGTTACCTTATCTGACTCCAGCGTTTCCACGTGGATACCTTTTGGATACCTACATCAAAACAAATGAAAAGTAAATATTAATAGCTATTCACTTGGCATTTAGCATACTGAAACCACAAGAGTGATTCGGTAATTTCATGTTTCATTATTACTATAAGTCTTAGGTGTAAAAGAACTATTACAAGTTTCTTTTTAATTTTAATAATGCAAAATTTTAAGCAAAAAGCTAGTATAACTGGCCTCCTTATGTTACCTAACTAACTAGCATTTACACAATTTCCCACGCTATTGTTATGGAACCTGTAACTTCTTACTTCAGTGATATTAAGTAAACATCATCTAGATATTTCATCACAATCTAGAATCTTTGCTTTCAAGAAATCCAAAACAAAAATTCTGGTGAGAATGCTCTCTTTTACTTGCAGCCCCAAGACTGCATGCCTTTAATACATCACTTATTCGGGGACTTAATAACAACCCTGAACTTTCTGCTAGCAGTAGATTTTAATAGGAATTATTAACTCAAATGTCATCACCTCTGCTACAGGGTTGCATCACACCACCACAGTCACATTTAATTTCCAAAGTACTGCCATACACAGAGCCACAGAGCATCCAACTAGCAAAAGTAGGAGAATACTGTCTTTTACTGCTAAACCAGTAGCAATTACTCTTATCTCATTATAATAAACTAACCACAACTGTGTAACCACTGCAGAACCAGCAAATTTCCTTGTCCTCTGGCTACTCCTAAAATTAGTACTGGAGAGCACACTCCAAACACTGTTGTGTCCTCTCCAACCTGACTGCTCACACGGTTTTGAGCCTCAACCTCACTTACGAGCTGCCTCATGCCGCAAACCTTGGATGCATCAAAACACTGATGCACAAGAGAACACTTCAACACAGGAAACGACCTGTGAAGAGGTCAGGACACAAGGGCAGTCAATAATTTCACTCTTTTCTGCTTTAATTATCTCCATGCTACCTTCGCAGCTTGGCTTTCTCTCTCCAATACACACAGTGTACACAGCTGTACTCACGTACAGCAACACCACTGAATGTTAAAAAAAACACAACTCAAGAACACATTCTTCCATCCACTCAGGGAAGATGCAAGGATAAATGTCAGACAAGCATAAAACTACATGCTACAGGAAGCAATAGATATTCTACTGATATATTAAAAAAAAGACACAGAAAAATTGTCAAAAACAATTCTGTTGTTTTTCAGATGAGTTCTCGAGCTCACTTCTTGCGACTCCATTTTATAGAGAGAAGCTTTATTTTACCCACTTCCAGTGTAACAGAGTGCCAGATTCAAGTGCCAGATTCAGTGCTGCAGCACTGAATTAACTAAACATACAAAAAAAAGACTTGTGTATTTTCCACATCTTAGTAATGCAAGTCAGAACAGTGAAAACCTTACTCTACACCCTTAGAGTTTCTCCTAAGGCCTTAAGGGATATATTTAGGCAATATACTAAATCATCAGAAACGCTTATGCTTGGCATCCAACGGAAAACTATAACCATACCAGTACCTACTACAGAATTACTATTTTTTCAGGTAAAGTCCACAATCTGTATAAGCACATGCACTTTCTGTTCAGTAAAAACCTAGCATGCTGCATTTTGTTACATAATTCTAGGCTGCACTGCTCTACTCAGAGATTTTACATAGGAATGATAAAACAAATACTAAGATTTAAAATATCTACATTAATCATCACAAATAAGTTTAATGTAATTTATCTTCAGAACATTACAAAAGTCTTCTTTTAAAGGGAAAAAAAAGTCTATATGAATCACCCCAAGGTTAAGTAGATCGGCTCTTACCCAGATTTCTTATCAAAAGTACTAAAAATATACAGTAAGGCAGTATTACCAGTAACTTACTTCCAGCTCAAGGTCTGATAAATTAATTTCCTTTGAAATCTAAAAGCAAAAGACAATCGTGTTACTAACAATCCTTTTACAGAGTGTTTCCTAGTAATGATTTTCAGTTTAAGCTGACTCTAAGTGTTCATTTGTAGAAGATTTTTAAAGCAAGAGTCACTGCTATCAGAACCTATAGGCTAGGAAGAGATTTACTGAATTCTGATGTTCAGTTGCCAAGCTATAAAGGCATTTACACCATGTTTTACAGTTAGCCACAGATCTTCCCCTCAGAGAGTATTCTGTAGTCATGATCACTCTGTATAGACACAGTGATGGTACCTTATCCCCAGCTTCACTATGTTCTACTATTTCTAAATTCAATTTTTTAAAAAATTTTTTAAATAATCATGCTCTCCAAATATCTACTCTCCAAAGCTAAATAGATTTTTGGGAAGGAGACCTACTAAAAACAGTCACACACCGCCAACAGTGAACAACCAATAGCTCAACAGATTTGAAAGGTTTGTTTATAAAATGCATCTCCAATGCTTATGGAACACTTCAACAGTAACAAAAGGCAGCTCACATATACAAGACATTTCTTGGCTATACTTAAATATTTTGCCACTACATGCAGAAGTTACAGCTCAAAATAAATTACAACACCCGTATACATCACCATGTTTTCTCAACATTCAAAAATTAATGAAATGTAGATTTTGCTACAGTTAACCCAAGTAAACATATTCTTCCCTGTCATGCCCCTAATTCTGTATGACCAAAAAAAAAAAAATTTTAGAAGAGATGCAATTTCAGAAACTGACCCTGTACATGGCTCCAGTTCCAAACTTTCACTTTCTTCATTCTTTAATAAGTCTTCTATCTGTTCTCTGGAAGAAACAGATTATTTGCTTCTACATCTACTATTTTATTTTTTGAAAGTTTACAGCTCTCCCCAAAAGACTAGAAAATGCTTCATAACAAGAGAGCAGTGTTTGTTACAAACAGTGAACTAAGAGAAATGGCTTCAACCTATGAATATATTACTACTGTTCACATTTTAGTTTTAACAACATCAGAGGATATTAAACAGCGTTACTTACACTACTTTCTCAACAAATTTTTTCTGATCTTCAGGAATTGTTACAGGGCACTTTGTGGAATTAGGAGAAATGTATGACAGAGATCCTGCACCATTGGCTTGAGAGCGTTTTTCATCATACTGTTCCCTTAACTGTCTCTCTTCTTCCTGATTTAAATATGGAATTCCTAACAAAAAAAGTGAAAGCTCATCATAATTAAAGACAAATTAGGGATGTTTAGGGATTCAAGCATTTGCCTCTGTTACACCCCTGAAGGCTGATAACAAACCCTTCCCTTTCAGTCATCTGCTCTAGATGTGTGTCTGTCCAGGCTTCCAGCACATGCCAGGTTAGCTGGTATCACTGCACTTAAGAGCCTCCTCTGCACAAGGCATGAGCCCCAGCACTGCAGAGCACCACAAAAGTCTTGAGCACTTCTATCCTTGCTATCTGCATCACTTCAATAACAGATCTGTGGCAGCCCCAGTCACAACGCACTGGTCCCTTTCCTGGACATTACCACTGATGTATTACACAGCTCCGCACCTTGTTACGCTCTCTATTCATGCATTGCCTCTATACAAAAATAAACAACCAAGCTCCCAAGTAAGTGGGAATTCTATTCTGTTGAACTATGCAATGAATTCTTGGGAAGGGAGTTACCATCAGGACAACAGTAGACTGGATAAGAGTAATTCAAGAACTTCATTAGGTGTTAAGACAGTGTCATGGATGGCAGCCTTTTTTCTTTTCATGGAAAATAATGAAAGGCGTCACCAGAAATTTTGCAGACATTGAAACAAATTAAAAAAAAAAAACAAAATCAAAACAACTCACCGTTGCGAAAAACTTTATTAAAATCAAATCCTTGGTTTGCTAAAAAATCTATACTTGAACTCTGCAACAAGAGAAAGCAACAATTGGCAAAAGTAGCTGTGGCATAAAAGATCAGTTCAGTTATCTTCACACTTTTTAAGAAATTATACAAAGTCCAAAGCCAAGAACAACCAAGTTTGTGACCCTAAAGAAGACACTGAGAGTTTAGCCTATGCTACTTTTCTTATTGATTTTCAAATTCCATAAAGTACAAGAATAATGAATATACTAAGGGTTAAAGATGAAAGAACAAACTATGTGGAGAGAGGAAACTAAAGAAAGCAAAATGTGTTTCAGGAGAACAAATCTGAGACCAGAAAAATGTTGGCAATAGCCTGAGAAGCAGTGAAAGCAAGATAAGCAGATGAAAAAAAAGGACTAAAAAAGCAGGGAAACTGGAAGTTCAATGAGAAACAGCAAAAAAATAGAATCATCTTGCCAGGTTTGGAACGTTATCTCCAATTCCAGAAACCACACAATGTAATGCACAACAACATTTAAAAACTGAAGTCAAGGATATTTCCTTAAAGCTCATTTTTGGGATTGCTCTTAACTGATGCTAATTTATTTTATGAGAAAAAAAACCCCAACCCAGAAACTCACATTTTTCTATCTTTAAAGTTGAAGTTTGTTTTGGATATACCTTAACCAAACAAAATTAAATTGTTTTTCTACTAACCTGACAGACAAACTTGACATCTGGTGAATTTCTGTTAAAGGGTTTTGGAAAAATATAGAAGTTAAATGACTTCATTATATACCTGTAGAAAAGATGAGTTACATATCAATACAGCTTATCAGTATTACTTTAGAAAATCCTCAATTAAGAAAACAAGAAATAAAAGAATAACATACTTTTCTTCTGTGTCATCATATTTAAAAGTGCAAAGGCCAAACTGAAAGAGCAAAAAATCCATGGAATGCTGTAAAGGCAAGGAAAGGAAAACTTTGCATAAGAATAAAATATGTACGCATTTAAAGATCACCAGGGTGCACCCATATATGATTTCTCTCAATTTCAAAATTAAGTAAAGTGAATCTTCTTAACCAATGTTTGTTTTGCTGGTAATTTTAAAGTAAACACACCAGATTTTTTCAGCTAGTTTTCATCCCCATTTAATTATCTTACTATTGGCCCAAGATGACTTTAATATGCACTTTCATTCCACAAAGAGACAAGAACTGAGGGAAGTTCCATCTCTCTTTCCTCCTGTTGGTCACACACACAAGATGCTGCACCAAAAGCAGCTTCAGTTTTCATTTTAGTCCATGTAAACACTTTACCTTTTTAAGTTTCTGATACCTTTCTTCTGGAGTGTCAAAGCCATTTGTTAATGCACTAACTGAAGGCCCATCACTGATCCCTGAAAAAGTAATACATATTTTGCTTTGGGTAAGCTTTTCAAAATTACCTGCAGCAAAGAAATGCAACAACTGGTAATTTAAGAGACATGTTTTCACTTAAAGTACATGTTACAATTATTTCAGTTGAGAAAAATACTACTGCATAAAAGCCATTCATTTTAATGGTGGTGTTCTAGAAGCAAAGCTCTTCTGCAAAAGTTCTGTCATTCTGGCTCCTATTCAACACGTCAGTAACAGGCCAAGACCCACCAGTACCCTAATGTAAATGGGCTTCCCAACACAATGCAGGACCAAAGCAGAACTAAAAATGGGAAGAGTGTTGCCCAGAGATTCATTGAATAACTTAAGTCACCTTAACCAATATGCAACAACTCTATTTCCACAAGCACCTCATGTAACAAAACCTAGTCTTGCTCACATTTATGTCTCATGGATGAACTGAGCTCTGCATCCCAAAAGCAAAGTGCCTATTTAAAGCATCTCTCTGCTGCACACACCCTCTGGGTTTCACAAACACCCAAGTTCTTAGTGCTGTCTTTCCACGTCCAAACGCTTGCAGGGCCTCCCTCACTTATCCCAGTCCATTGCTTTCCTGGCACATATAACACCTTCCGGTTTTTTCAGCGTGAGCTGCAACAATTATCAGTTGTCATGTTGAAAGATTACTGAGGGAGCAGAAGCAGCATGAGCACGACATGTATCTTTGACCAAAGCCTTGCTATCGCGCATGTAACAAGTGGTTTAACCACCTTGCGGTAGCCTCAGCCTTAGCTTTTTCAAGCCAGCCCTGAGACACACCACAGGAGCGAACTCGGGCACCGAGGTCAAACCACCCCCCCTCAGACACTGCCAACAGCTCATAATCACAAAACAGGTGCGACTGTACCTGAAAACTCCCCATCGATGGCCAGGAAGTCCGACTCTTCAATGGCTTCATACACTTTGTTTAGGTTATCCTTAAAATCTGCAGGTAAAGGGGTAAAACACACTTGAGACTACAATCGACATCCTCCGGCAGCCCGGCGCCCCTCGGGCGGGCAGGGGCGGCCAGCGCTGGCCGGACACGGCGGGGCCGGGGCCTGCCCGCCGCCCGCTCAGCCTCGGGGCCGTGCCTCCCCGCTCAGGGCTGCGCCTCACGGGTGAGGGGGGGAATGGGGACCCCTTCGCCATGAAGGAGAGGCTGAGGCCGGAGCAGCCACCAGCCCAGGGCAAGGAAGCCGGGACGCCGGGACACCGGGACAGCTGTGCGCCGGCGGCGCAGAGCTCGGGGCGCAGGGCCGAGTGGTCACTCACTGCTCCTGATCACCTCCATCCCGCGCCCCCGCCCGCCGGAGCTCGGCCCAGCACCGCCCGGCACCGCCCGCCGCCGCCGCCGAGCGCTTCCGGGACCGCCCCGCGCGCCGAACGTGAGCGCGAACGTGAGCCCGGGCCGCCGCCATTTCCTACCGGGGCGGAGCCCTCAGGGCCGCGCCGCCCTGTCCGGCTGCGGGCCCGGCGCCGCTGGCTTTGAATGGTGCCCTCAGCTGCCGGCCGTGTGCTCTGAGGAGGACCTGAGTGGCTGCAGCCGGGGGGGAAGTCTTACACCAGCCGCAGTTCTGTGGAGTGTAGTGAAATGTCATGGATGTGGGCCTCGCTCTCAAAGCCAGAAATGCGTAACTAGCACCAGCAAGGAAGAGATAGGAATCTGCCTAGGAGACACCAGGAGGATGGTAGAGAACTGCCAGTGACGATGCCTTAATGATGATAAGTCCAGGGGAACTGGAAGTCTTGGCGTACTGCAGAAGAGGCGTCTTCCTGTTCCAAGCGGCACTTGGACACCTCGTTGTAGAAGAGCAGAGCTCAGCACCCAGCAGGATGTCCCCGCAGCAGCGCTGTGGAAGGAAGACCTGCCCCAGAGAGAAGGTGCTGCACAAGGGCAGAGGGCAGGAGTTGTGGGCACGGGCAGCAGAAGAGTTCAGTGTGTGTGCTGCAGGGCTGGAGTTCACACGGCTCATAAAGCATCTTTTCCAGAATTCCAGCAGAATGAAAACAAATGAAAAAGTCTCCACAAATTGGGGGGGGGGGGGGGGGGGAGGTGGGTGTAATTTCCGTATACAGGAAAAGATAAATAATTATGCAGGATTTAGTGGAGAGAGCTTTTAAGGATTCTTCAATATTAAGTTTTGCCTTTTCAGTATAAGCTATTTATTCAACAGACATTCCCAGCAAATCATCTAGTATGGTTAAATGGTTCACAGTAAGATGTTAGTTAAAATAGCACAGTTGTTTTTATTTTGCAGTAAATTGGCTGAAGCCTAAAATTTTCATGTTACTCCTCAGGTTTTTAATATGCATTTCTGCAGTTTCTAGTTAAAGTGCTCATAGCACTTTAAAGTTGTTGATGGCTGTTTTAGAAGCCTGACATTTTCCCCCAAGCAGCTGACAAATCTGGGAACTCTTTGCTTCCTTCACCTACCAGAGAAACTGCACGTCAAACACTAAGATACTGTAATAAAGTACTTCAATAGGAATTGAAGTACTATGTCTTACAGATTAGACATTTTTTACTTCAACATGTATGTGTTGTTAAATAAGCAGAAGGAACATCTAAAAAGTGGGAGAGGGCAATACAAGCAGTTAGTTCGAGACTCCACAGCATTCTTATATGTCAAAAGTTTTATAAACTAGAACAGAAAGGTCGTGTTTTCACGTCATTCAAGTCTGCTGCGCAGACTATCAAACACTTGTTCTGTTCTGTTGTATGTTCTTGTTGTATGAACTTGTGTGTTCTGTTACTTTAATGAACATTGAATGTGAAGCTAAGTGAAAACACACAGCAAAAAAGTAGTAAAAAACTATATTCTAGAAAAAGGCCTGGGTATTCTGGGCTGCATTTTCACCTTGCGTACCAAGGTAGATCTAGATGAACTCCCTCAGATCTAGAAGAGGTTGAATTCTTTCATGCTAGGGTAGTTAAACAATTTGCTGATTGGTTCTCTGGAAAAAATTGGCTAATACGGGAGAGAAAACAATGAGAGACTATTATTTTCTTTTTTGAAATAGGCTGTAATAATTAACGAAATGTCGTTTGAACTGGACTTGTAGCTTGTATCAAACTGGAACAAAACCTTCAAGAAAATGTTGCTGTGTTGAACAGTGAAAAAAATACATGTCAGAGGTACTTAAAAATTTACAGAATCACAGAATCGATTAGGTTGGAAAAATCCTCTGATATCACTGAGTCCCACCTGTGACCAAACACCACCATATCAACCAGACCGTGGTACTCAGTGCTATGTTTGGTCCTTAAACACCTCCAGGGATAGTGACTCCACCACCTCCCTGTGCAGCCCATTCCAATCTCTCATCACTCTTTCCTAATGTCCAACCTAAACCTGCCCTGGTGCAAATTAAGACTTTTGTGTTCTCGTTATGTCAGTTGTTCCCTGGGAGAAGAGGCCCATCCCCACCTGGCTAACTTCCTGTCAGGATGTTGTAGAGAGTGAATCATTTTTTTTTGACTAGTCAAGAAGAACTTCAGTAAGGGAACAGAGACTGATATAAGTAATTGTGAATGTGTGGAGAGATAGACTCTTATGTGGTAAAAATAGTCTCTGTGCAGCATGCGTTAGCACTGCAATCAAACTAGCACCTGAAAGTCTCATTTACTTGTGAGGATACACCTCGAATCTTTATTGTAAAATCAGCCTTGAAGAGTTTCTGCGAAGGAAGGCTACCTGGGTACGTAGTGCACAGTGAGCAAACGTACCTCAGTTCTCACGAATATGGAAGGGCGTGTATTGCCAGAAATGGGAGTGTAGCAGTGCTCGTGTCCCGTGATTTTAAACGCTTGAAATAAAAACGTGAGCGGCCATGGTGTTGCCCAGCGGCTGTGGCGAGGGAGGAGCCGCAGTGGCGCCCGTGCCCGCGGGGCGGAAGCGGCGGGGCGGGCCCGGCCCGGTCCCTCCTCGGCCCGGGGCTGCAGCCGGGGCGTGCGGGGCCCGAGCCTCCTGCAGGGGTATCGGGCTGGGGCCGCCCCCGTGCCGGCCCGACCCGACCCTGCCCTGCCTTGCCCGGGCAGGAAAGGCCGCGGGCCCGGACCGGCCGTGCCGCGCCTGAGGAAGCAGCGCGGAGGGCAGGAAGCTGGAGCTGGGAAGAGACAGGAGAGGAGCTAGGAATTATTCTGCTGCTGGTTCTTACTTGGCACAGGCTGAGCGGAGAAATATTTTTCCTGTATTTTCCACAGAAGTCCTGTTGCCTCTGTCTTTCATGAAAACTAGAAGAATGTTTTTAGGTGCAAAATCATGTTTTTATTTCTCCTCTTATAAGTGCTGTTTCAGGTTTGTGTTTTAGAAAGCCAACAACCTGTGCTTTGCCAGGGAAATACAGATTTGTAAATCTGAGGATTTTAGTTTCATTGTTGGACTATTGGTTTCTGTTTCTGTTCTTGAGGTTTTTTCTTAATTTTTATTCTTTACCTGCTTGCATGCTTACCTCTTTGTGCTTGATCTGGATGGCAAGTTGGTAAGTTAGTAGCAGGAGCCATATGGTGGAGAGTGTAATCATATTTTGGTTTCATAATGCCTGAGGAGAAAATTGTCTAGTTCTTGGTATCTTCTAACATATCGTGAGTGATGAGTGAGTGATCTGGATCAGTGTTTTTCTTAAGAAACTATATACTGCTATGTAACAGAATGGAGTAGGAACATCAAGCAAATAGGTTTATATTTTTTGTAAGCTTGGAACCATCTTAAACTCATCTGTGCATTTCCTGTAATACTAACGAAGTAACTACAAGTAAAGTTAATGTGGAGTTCAGGCCTTTGAGAAGGTGTGCAGATCAGTCCCTTATGATTCTGAAGCATATGACTTGGTTGGTCAAACTTTTCTTATGTTTTTAACATTGCCCAGCAATGTCTAGCATTGACCTCTGTTAGTAATATTTTATTCCATATGCTTTGAAAGAAGAGTCATGAAGTAAATTAGATCATTACATTATACTGGTACTTTATCTTTGTATCCTCTGATGGTATTTTCTAGTAATGTTTCCTTTGACTAGTGTCTTTTACTAAAACCTTGATTAAAGATACTGTCAAAAGTCATGTGAATCATAGTGAGCTATTTTGTTTCACTTTCATGTGTTTTGTAACATAGGAGAAGAACGTATGGGGAGATTGAGCCCAGCTGTTTACATCTAGAATCTGGTTTTGATTGTAGTTAGCAATGAATGTGTTGTTGAAAAAGTAGATCATGTTTCATTTTGGGGAGGGCTGAGTTACTTAAAAAGTTTAAAACCATCCGAGTGACAAAAGCGGTGCAATGATAAATCACTGCTTACAATTCTAAACTTCTATAATAGCTTTTTTCTTGTTGCTTTGCAGAAGTAATGCCTTATCTGGTTTGAAGATCTAAGAGAGCTTTCTGTTTGTGTAAGGCATAAAAGAAAATGGAAGAAGGTGAGAGTTTACGAGGGGAAACAGAGAGGGCAAAAGTTGAGCCATGTGCTACTCCTGGCCCGGGTCGGCAGATATCAGTCAGTGAGTTTCTGTGCCACTGCTGCTACGACATTCTGGTCAATCCCACCACCCTGAACTGTGGGCACAGCTTCTGTAGGCACTGCTTGGCCTTGTGGTGGGTATCATCCAAGAAGAATGAATGCCCTGAATGCAGAGAAAAATGGGAAGGATTCCCCAAAGTCAACATCCTCCTCAGGTGAGTGAACTATTTTGTGAATGCCATTTTTGTGTAAATGAAACCATAGAAATTAGCTGTCTGGTTTCTTGAGCTTGCTGCAGATTTTCTAGTTTATTGGTAATCTGAACTGTTGCAAAGATTTAAATCCTGAAGACTTTCAGCTTCTGCACTTGTAATGAACTATTCAAGCACAGGGAATTAAGGGGCGGGTTGGTTGGTTTTGTTTTGAGGGAGGAGGTTTGTTTTGGGCGAGGGCTTTCCCCCTCTTCTAAATTTTTTTGGGAGATGGAGAGGCGGGATCCTGAATCTTCTAATATAGCTGGTTGTTTTCTAATAATTCTATGTTAGATTGATCTTGGATAATTGTGTAGTTATTTCTGTAATAGGTACTATTTATTGGAAGAAATGTGATCATATTGCAGAACAAAGCTAGAAACACCTCTTTGCTGTCTTGAATTACCCACAAGTTGTTTTGTTAATCATACTTTATCTGGAGTTAATAATATTTTAATAAATAGATGGTAGGATTGATAGTAGGCTTTTTTGTTGTCTTTTGCTTAGCACTTTTTAATAATTGAGGCTTGCCAGTAGCACACAGAATTCTTATTTTATATAAGAAATTACTTGGGAGTTATGTGGTATTTTAGCTTTAGAAGCTAAGGAAAATGTTGTTTGGCCGTGACTGATATAATTTTAAGTTTACTAAGCTTTAGTAACTAATTTTTTCTTGTTTTCAAAGATGATAGTCTTCAGTAGAGGCTGGAAAACACAAATCCAAAAATGAGTCCCTTTTCTGAATATTAAGCCTCAATGGTTACAGTATAATGACAAATATTTTTCCTATTAGGGATGTTATTGAAAAGCTATTTTCTGATGCCATTGAACAAAGAAAAGAAGATATTCAACAAAACAGTGATGTAGCACACAGCTTAGCAACTTTCCAAAAATATGGGAATGACCAGATGCCTACAGTTCCGAACACAAGAAGAATTAATCCTCGAGGAGGAGGGTTTTTCTCAGGCGTTCTGACAGCTTTAACTTGTGTAGCAGTAAGTTTCATCTGATTGGTTTTCCCTATTTGCTTAATTAAGCATGCAATCAAATATTCTTAAATTACATGCACAGAAAAAAGATTGTCAGGATAGAAGAGACTCCAGCTGGGCAGAGTAAGTAAAGTAGCCTTCAGAGCTGTCTGTCAGGAGCTACAACTGCAGTGTACAGCAAATGGAAGTCAGTGGGTAAAACTTCAAGATACTTTGTTATAACTTGAATATTCTAGTCTCCATGAAATGGAAGATTCTACTTGTCAAGCCCCTTACTGTGTGTTTATTTATATCATGAATGTATTTGCTTTGCAGGTAAAGGATCTTTGTTTATTTATCTCTGTGATCTACCTGTAGGTAGTTCTCCTTGGCTATCACTGGAGTAGCAGAGAATTTGAAGATGATCTTCTTGTCCACAAGCCGGTTGCTAAGTGGACTGCTGAGGAAGTCATACTCTGGCTAGAGCAGCTGGGCCCATGGGCTTCACATTACAAAGAAACATTTTTACTGGAGAAAGTAAATGGAAGGTGAGAGGCCTGATGGTCAAGGACAGTTATCATGTGATTGGACTACTGATAGATTCATTAGGGATGGCTTGTTGTGAAATGCCCATACTTTGTTACATAGATTGTGGGAATATTCTGTTGATGTAACAGAATAAATTTCAGAAGACGTTTTAACAATCGTCATTGAAAACTTTTAGTAGTAGATATTTACCAAGCTACCTGACAATTTTTGAAGAACTTTTTAAAATGCTGACAATGCAGACTGAAATGATACTGAGAGTAAAATTCTACTGATGTATTATCCACCCCTTCCACTTTTCCTTTCTTATGGAAATATGCACGTGCTATATGCATATGTATTCCACCCAAGAGCCATGCTGAAAGCAGGCAAGAGGAAACTGGAAAAGAAGGAAATTTAAAGTCCAGGCTCTGAGATGCAGTTGGTGTAGAACACTTGGTATGGAATGTAATGATGATCTTTTCAAGTCTCTGCCAACCTGAAGTATTCTATGATTCTTTAACCCAAAAGGTGCTACCTTGTATCAGTAGCCTAATGTTTCAGTATGCAGTTGTGTATTTGTTAGTCACATCTTTTTGGTGAGTAGGCACTGTTTACCTTCTGAATTCTTCTGCTTTTGTAGACTCCTCCTAACACTGACTGAGGAGGATTTCACCAAAGAGCCTTACAGTGTAGAGAACAGTAACCATAGGAGAGCTATTATGGCAGAACTGGAATGTGTGAAAACTTTAGGTGTTAAACCACCACAGAACCTTTGGGAATATAAGGTAAATTTTATATAAAGTGTGTCATGTCATGTATATTAATTATTTTTAAAATAATATCTTTAAAAGAAGATTCTCTTAAAGGCAGGAGGAGTGTTAAGGTAGGGGAATTTATTACCTGTGTAAAAACTACTCAGTTTAATGAACTGTTGTATTTGAAAAACAATCCTTTGAAAAATGGTTGTCAGAAAATCTAAGAACTCGCATGTCCCTTTCATTTTATTTTTTCACTGATTAAAACTTGATAATTTGATACCTTTTAGGCTGTAAACCCAGGAAAATCACTCTTTCTTCTGTATGCACTGAAGAGTTCTCCAAGACTCAGTATGTTATACCTATATTTGTTTGATTATGCAGAAGCTTTCCTACCTTTCATCCACACAATTTGTCCTATGCAAGAAGACAAGTATGAAGATACTGTCACAAAACTGCTAGTAAGTATTCAAAACATTAAATATGCTACTTGCGTTAGTTATAAGCATTTCAAGACTAGCAGCATAAAAACACACGATGTAATTCTTCATCATTTCATCTCTTTACACTACAACTTTCAAAACAACAAACCTACAGAGTAAGTGCTTCCTTGATTTTATTACATGCAATCACCATTGTTGGAACCATTACCTTTAATAGGATTGATGCAAGGCTTTTAAGACTTTAAATGTCTTAAAATGTGAGACTGATTCTTCTGAAGTTAACATGACTACAGAAAGGCTCTTCACTCAAATTACCTGTATTTTAACAAACGGCATTATTGGGTCTGGCTGTCTCTGATGTTGTAATCTAGTGGAAATTACTGCATCACAGTGTTATCTACTACCAAGTATAATACTGCTTGCAGTGTATAAAACCCCCAGCTTTTCAACAAAAGACTAGTGGAAATAAGTCAGTATTAAGTCTGTTTAATAGAAAATTGATTAACAGTCTTTTTATCCTGATTTACAGGACCTTGAAGATCCTTCTTGGAGGCAATGGAGAGAATTCATTGTAAAGTATATATTTTTGCCATACCAGCTGATAGCTGAATTTGCTTGGGATTGGCTAGATGTGCACTACTGGACATCAAGATTTATAATTGTAAATGCCATGTTGCTCTCTGTTTTGGAATTACTCTCCTTTTGGAGGCTCTGGTCAAGAAGAGAATTAAAGTAAGTCTTACTGAGCTTGTGGAAGAGGGTAGGAAGTACATGGCCTTATAAAGAGAAAGTAACAGTCTTAGAATTTCACAGTTGCTCACTGAAATGAGTGTCTAACCTGAACTCTGAGGTTAATAACAACACGTGAATCTGAATTACCACAAATGCTACTGCTTGCTCTTGAGTACCTTTATTTCTGTGAATGCTTCCAAGAGTTTCTTACAGGTGGTTTTACTGGTCAGATGTAGCAAATGCGGAAACAGTAACAGGCATGTTCTTAACCACCGGGAGATTTTAACCCATACCTTGAGAACTGCCTCTTATGGTGTCTGGTATTAGCTGTCAGCTGAGAGCTAAATGCATCAGAATTTAGTCATGATACAGTGCAGTTATTACAGGATAAGTCCTCAGATTCATAAATAAGTTTAATTATACTGATACTAGTTCTGATAATTTATCGGAGTTTCTGTTTTCTGTTACTACCTCAGTCTTAATTCAAGCACATTAATATTCATAGTTGGTGGGATCTTTAATTTCCAGTTTTTGCAAATTGTATGGGAGAAATTCGTGTTTTGGTGTTTAGTGGGTTTTCCCTTTGCCAGCCGATAGAGGGCAGAACGTGCCCAGAACAGCACAGGGAACATGGGACAACCTGAGGCAGAGCTGGGATGTGGTACTGGAACCTGCTGGGCTTTGGGGGTCTAAGTGCACTGACTTAGTGCTTCCTCTTTAAATCTGGTGCTACTGGGTTTTAAGTTTTTCCTGGAGTGCAAAATGGTGGTTTTTACAGGTACCCGAGTAAGGGCTAAGTGATTTAAAGCTGCAGCACCTATTAGCTTTTCTTAGAACTGGGTAAAAACAAACCAGAAAGTTCCTCTAAGCCTTTCCTTTTCCTTTTTCACAGGACTATTCCTCACAGAATGTGGAGACATTTCTGGAAAGTCTCTACCCAGGGACTTTTTGTTGCCATTTTTTGGCCTTTTATTCCTCAGTTTGTCTGCAATTGTTTGTTTTACTGGGCCTTGTATTTTAACCCAGTTATAAACATTGATCTTGTGGTTACAGAGATAAGGCGTCTGGAGACACAAGTGCAGTGATTGGCATTGGAACTTTTGAGCTGTTTAGCTTCTAAAAATGGACATTTTGAATAAACTTTGCTTTTCTTCTTTGTGTATGTGGCAGTGAAAATGGTGGATTATGTTAATTTAAGCATACAAAAAAGCTTTAAGGTAAGTTACTCTTAAACCAGCTGATTCCAAATTGGAGGATGAAGGAAAAAAGAATTTTCTGTTGAAAAAAAAAAATGCACATTCCCGTATAGCCATGTAAAACTCAGAGTCATCTCACCCTATTTTTGGTCAGATAAATTTCTTTATTCTGTCCTGAGCATTCTGTGTATTTTCAAGCCTGCCTTAAAATCACTGTCTTCTGCACTGCTTCAGTGATTTCTTTTTTTTTCTTTTTAAACTTAGCATATCATACCAACAACGTGTTCCTCAACTTAAGTTTGCCAAAGGAATGTCCTTCCTGGATAGGCTTGATGTTGAAAGTACTTCATTTATTTCAGTCTTCTTTACATGTAAAGTTGTAACTACCCTATACATAGTCTCACAGTAGAGTTTGTTCCAAAATTCCTGCAGTTGAAGGCAAAGACTACTTGAATTTTCTTGTGTCTTGGAAAATGTGGTGATTACCATGTAAAATTTTTTATTCAGATCAGTTAGACTTCATCAATAGCTCCTTTCATTCTCTCTTCTTGAATTCTGTTGCTAATTCTTAAATTCAGGGTTATCTCTTAAAAAGGATTATTTTGGAAAAGTGACCTGACACTGTAATTACTTATGGCAATATAATGTGTGTATCTATGTCTGTGAGCAAATATTGACTGGAAAGTTATTTTGTGTAAGCAGGATTGACATTTGTTAATGTATGTTCTTTTGACTGAAGCAAAAGGTAAGATTTTCTCGAGAGCTTTGTCCCCTTGCATTCTGCATTGGTTAGTTGTTTTGTTTATTTCATTTGTGTCAGTAATATGAACTAAATTTGCCTATGAATATTTTTCAAGATTAAAGCTCTCTTTTGAAATCTTCACTATTCCTATAGAGGTGAGTTATTTTGTTTGGGTTTTGTTTTTGTTTTGTTTTGGTTTTTTTGATATTGAAGTACATGTCATTAGCTTTGACTTGTGCAAACCTGTTCTCTAGCCCTGCATCTTTGAGTAAGTTCAGATGGGTGAAAGTAGACATAAAACGCTCCTGGCTCTATAACTGTTAAAGTTAGCAGTTACAAAAAGGTGTATTATTCAGCAATTCAGGGTATTGAGTTCTCTTCCCAAAAGGTTAAAAATGTCTATGAAGTGACCCTAGCTAAAACCATCTTTACATCCTGATGAGGTGTGTATGCTTCTGAACTTCATAAACTCTTGCTGTGCAGGATCAAACACCTGTGGGAAAGCCAGTTGGTCCCAACAACTTCTACATGTTTTCATGTTTCTGTTTTGGTGATGGTTTGCATTTGCATTTTTAAATCTGGCTTTTAAGTTCTAAGGGTAGAACTCCTCCCTGTGCTTACAGGAAATTCAGGGTGTACATAGAGTAAGGAGCTTGAGCCATAACAAATAAGCAGCTGTTTAGAAAACTCTATTTAAAAAGTAAATGCTAGAAAAAAAGAATTATATTAGGCTTTCTTTAATACAGGTAGGATTACTTCAGGTGAATGAGATTCAACAGTTAAATTAGGTTTTGTAAGTGTTTAATGTAGATGAGAGGGCTCTTTATGCTAACACTGTCACTTCATGCACTTTTTCCAGTCAGTTCGAAGTTAACAAATGCTAAGATACACATTAGTGGAGAAGTTTGATTTGTATCTTACAGCCAGTGGAGGGGGGATAAAAAGTTCACAGCAAGTGATATTATGAATCTGAAAAATCTGTGAATCTGAATATAAACAAAAATTAATATTGTCGGTTACTCCTTAAGCTGATAAACTCACATTTGTATTTAGTCAATAAAAGTGCATGGGAGAAGGTAGATAAGAGGAAAAATGTTTACTTTGGCCATTCTGGCAGTGGCGAGGCTGAGGTGACATGAAGGAGTACCAAGAAAGGGGAAAATCATTTGTTGTCATTACTGTGACCAAACAAAAAAGTCATTTTACATTTAAATATATACAGAGTTATATATCTAATACCTACACAAAGGCTGAATCTCACCACACATAAAGTCTGGCCACAAAAGGTATTTTCTATGGTAGGGAGCTTTAGAAAAACATTTGGCAGCTTCACGGTCACATTCACATGCCATTTTTTGACATTTATCTTCTAGTGAGTCTGAAAGAAAACACAGTAAGTTTGATATTAGTCTGAAGAAATTAAAAATACCAAATGGAATACCAAGAATTGCTCCCTCACGTTCCGTATTTGCCCAACAATGCCTCTTAGATTTCGAGTGCAATAGGAACTGTACTGAACTTTGGTAAGACTGAGAACCTGTGGATCAGTCAGTAATCACCGATCTTGGCAGGTGAAAATACAATAGCCAGATAAAGACTTTAAATACTCTTCTTCCAGTTTTTTAATAAAGGAACTCTGATAACTGATCCCTCTTTAGAAAGTGGTATGTGACCCTCCCTGCCTTCCTTCTTGCTCTAGTGAAACTTGACTTTGGGAAGATACTTCCTCCATTCACATACCCTTTATAATCTACTATAGGATATAGCATTAAAAATAATATATGGGGTATATACATGGCATGCAAAGATGTTCCATGTCCAGCCTAAATTGCTCACCTTTTTTTATTAATTTCTTCAGTAAGAAGTTAGGTAAAGTGTGTTTGTGTGATAAAATCCATGTCTTGTCAAGTTTGTTTTATAATTGTAGTGTTGTAATTTAACAGATTTCTTGGCATGAGCGTTTCTTCTTGGCATGAACATTTTCTTCTACAGCAACGTATTTTGGTTTCAGTGTGCCAACTCAGAAGTGTGTGTTTTTTTCTCTCTGTAACTGTCTGTAAACTGAAGAATCCTTGATTACATTTTGTCTTAGTGTTTACCATTTTAAAAGCTTAGCCAAATCTCTGCTTGAGATTTGTCCAGGAGCAGAACGAGTGTTCAGTTTTGTGAATGAACTCAAATTTTGTCGTGAAACGGAAGTGTTCTTAAAGTATATATATGTTTATGCTGCAAGTAGCTGCCCTAAGAGCTACTCAATAGCATAAGTAGCATGAACAACATGATAGGATAAAAAATCAAAACATGTTAACTGAGAACTATTCCTTTTTCTATTCTTCTCCTGGTATTGCTCCAGACTTTATCTTCTCCATGCTACACTTTGTTTCCTGACAACATGCCTGCTATCTTGGCCAGTATTTTAAATATTGTTAGGAGCAAAATCTTTACAGCCAAATAAGGATGGACTGTAATGTGATTAATTAGCGTGAGAGAGAAGATGCTTTGTCCATCTGGGGCAGGGGAAGAAATGAGCAAGTAGAGATTCTGAATGAGGTAGACACTTGGGCAAAGTAAAGGTTGAATGTGAAGAACAAAAGGAGGTATGTCAAAACTTTCATTTGTTTTCAGGTCAGGCAAATTCTAAATTGAGTTATGAAAGGGGAGGTTTTTGTGTTCTCTGTGAGTGGCCAACTGTGTTGCCTTTAAACCATGGTAATCAGAAACTCAGACTTGTTTTACACGAGTTTATGTAAGGGTTTTTGCATTTCTGTAGTGCAAATAATAACCAATTCTCAAGCTTATTTGCATTCTAGGTAGAAGCATAAAATTACATGGAAAGTAACTGACCTAGCACCTGATTTTAAAAACAAAACAATCAAACAAACCCCCAAACAAGACACAAACAAAAAACTAATACAAAAATGTGACAACAAGAAGAAAAAGCTCAGCAAATGTTGGGGACTTGTGAGAAGCTACAGTTTCAATCAGTCTTTGAGGTATGTTGGAAAGCATTTGCTAAAATTTTGGGAGCTGTGAACAAATAATGTAAAAGAAAAGCTGCTTTTTCCCGTTAAGCATTTTTTGGGGTTTTTCTTTCTTTGCGATCTCTTTGTCCTTCTCTTACCTCAGCATGGCAAGTATATTTAGGAACAACCAAACAAAATTTATCAGGATGTGGTCAGCAATTGGTTGCAATTTGTACATTTGTATTATGTAAATATTTTCAAATTAATATTTGTTGATTTAACTTCCAGAAATAAACATACTCATCAAATATTTTATTACCTCATTGTTTGAAACTGTAAACTGTAATTATGAATTCATTCATAAATTGCAGCCATCAGTGCAACTGATCAGGGGTAAATATGCCAAAAATTTGTCCATTATAAACTTGCAAATGGTGTGAAATATTTTCTGCCAAGTAGGGAAAAGATCCTTTTTGAACTGCTACAATTTTCTTGTCTCCTGTTTGTAGTTGCTCTCCAGCTGGAGACCTGCAGGGAGTAGCATAACATGGGTTCCTCAACAAATGTGAATGCTCAGTAAAAGGAGGAGGGTTTTGGTTGTGTTTTCTGAAAATGTAATAGATGCTTCTAGATCACAGCTTTGTTTGCTTATGTGAGTCAGTAGGGGTGGATTAAGAAGAAACAACTGCATTCAGTTGATTGGTTTAGCTGTGCTTTCTGGAGGCACAGTGTATCCTGGCAAAAAAAGTCACAAAAGAAAGGATAGTAAACTAAGAGTTTTACATTTAATTAAGAAAATACCTTTCTAATGAGATAATCAGTAGAAGTAATAAACAAACAAACAAACCAAAACAAACAACCCACCCCCAAAACCCAACACGAAAAAACTCTTTAAGTGCTCACTCACCACACACAGCAGAATTGTCTTCGCATTCCCAGTGGTAACTTTCAGTCTTTGGCTGACAACCTGCTTGTTCTGCCCTACCATAGCAGCAGTCGTGGTGAAAGCAGCACCTGAGAGGAACAGAAATGGTGATTTATGGTCACAAGTCTGGGTGGGGTTTATCAGTGGGTTACTGCAGCTGTGAAATAATACAACAGTCAACATCAGTGCATGTACAAACATTACCTGCTCAAGAACCAAACCAGGGTAATTGTTTATTAGATCACCTGGAAAAAATTGCTACTTTTTCATGTAATCAGTGATGAGAAAAATGTCTGATATACATTGAGCTAGTTGAATCTTCAAAGCATTCTCAGTTATATATGTGTATGCCTTCCTCCTAGCCCCTTCTACAAAATGAACTGTTAGCTCATTATCATCAGAAAATTTGGAAAGTTGCTCAAAATTATTATTTCAAAATTGTTCTTGTCATAATTGGCACAAAGAATCTGTAGACTTTCTATGGCATTGTGAAACTGAACAGTACAGTTAAGAATTAATGACATTTTAATGCTTTAAAAAGGCATTAAAATATGCTGGTGTAGTGTCTCTGGTGTGGAGTCATTGCAAGCCCAGAATACCAAGTAGGGGAGGTAACAAGGACTTGAAATTGGGCAGCTTGTAACTTTTTGCTGCAGACTAATTACACCCTTTCTTTTTGACTTGGTGGAAGAACAGGGTGTATCCACAAAGTCAGTCTTCATTCATTCATTCATTCATTCATTCATTCCTTTTCCTCCTGGTAGCCTAAAACCATCACATTACAGTAGGCACGTGGTGTTTAGATGGTGTTTAGGTTGCCTGAGGAATTTGTGTCTGCAATAGGAAAAGTTAATGCTGTGAGCTCTCACTTCGCAATTACCGTTTTTTCCTATGCTTATTAAGTAATTACCTGGTCATTCCCCACAAATCGCTGTGTAAAGATCCTGTGGTACATAACAGTTGAACAACACAGCTCAATAACTCCATTTCATGCATAGAAATTTTTTTAAAAATCCCAAACCAAACCACACAACAACAAAACAAAACCCAGAAAATCAGCTTCTTGTCAGCTAATATTCAATTCTAAATTACATCGATGATAGTCAGTATGCTGAGATTTAGTACTAAATGGAAAGGTTTGGTTTTTAGAATTATTCTTATTTTTTAACAGGTTGTATTTTGCATAATTTTTTATGTATTATTTTGAATACTAATAACATGGAAGATAATAAAATCGAATGACTTTTAATTGCCTTTAAAAATTTTTTTTACTTTAGATAGCTTCAATGTTTGAGCTTTAAAGCTTCTCCAACAAGACTTTAGTTATTTAGCTCTTTGCCAAACAGCAACAGCAAAGAAACTCTGTTGTACTGTGAATCCTTTATTAAAGCAATGAGAATTTGAATTAAAGGCACGATCATGTAGATCTACAGAAACACAAATTTGAATGCATCAGAGTTTCTTAGCAATCTGAGGTGTGTCTAAACTGAGTTCCTTCTCTCCAATAGGCCTAATTTATGTTTTAGTCCTTTTATCTGTCACCTGCATTCAGCACTTAATCACTCATATAAATAGTTACTCTCACCAGTCGACTCTGTCCTTGGGCCATCCTTTTCCTCCCAGGCCACAGTAGCATCCATAGCGTAGGTAGGCAAAAGGAGAGCGGCCTGTGGTGCATCTGATGGCTCCGGCTAATTCCAGAATTCCTCTTCGATTTCTAAAATGGGCTTCCCCAAAAGTGCCTTTATAAACTGTGGAAGAAAAACTATTATTGAACCCATCATGCAAATATAAAATAGTTGGGATTGTTTGGGGTTTTTTAAGCATTGATAATAAGTGACAGTACTTGAAAATATTCCAGTTTTATTTTTGACACTTTGGGGCCACGCTGCTTGACCCAGTCTGTTTTTCTCCAGTCCATAGTGAGCAGAACACTGAGAACGGCTGCAGTGGTTTCCTCCCATGGAGGCAGTATATGATGGCAGACTTCAGTCATTTCCAGTCCTCAAACTGGTGAGGGCCAGCATGTGTTCTGTGGCCCAGGCCCAGCCATCTGCTAAGTTTAGCTGCCCCAGGGTTGCAGTACTTTCTCTTTTAACATAACATGCAATTTTGCCTATGTTATTTTGTAGAATGTAGTGCTTTACATTGGAACAAATAGGTCCTTTATGATAGGGTTTTGGTTTTCCTCAGTTTTAGACAAAGCAGCCAAATAACTGGTGGGGATGGTGTGGTGGATGTAAGGCAGGGAAATGGGTGGGTGCTTGAAGTCATTTCCAGGGAAATTAGAAACGTGGGGTTTGGTTATTTTTTTTGTTTACTTTTGTTTGGGGTTGTTGTTGTGGAAGTGATTCTCACTTATTATTTCTCCAGAACAAAGATTTCTTTAGCTATCTATTTTAACTACCTCATGTCAGTACTAAAGGAAGAGGTCCCAAGCAGCAGAAAACTGTTGAGACTCTGGGTGACATTTTTAGGGGTTCATGTCATCCTGACAGGTTGAACTAAAACATTGAAGACCCCTAATGGGAATGGGCAGCCTCTCCTTGCAGTGCAGGCTCCAAGCTATTCACAGCAAATTTTAAGAAGCTGAATGACTACAAAACAAATTAGTTTTACAAGGTTTCTGGTTAGAGTTTCTTATAAATTACACTAATTACTTATTTTGGTAAGAGGAGAACAGTTTATAAACCTAAACTCCCAGTACTGGTTACAGATTGCAAGACATTAAGATTTAATAACTGATAACACCTGTGAGGGAGACAGCAGAAAAAAAATAGTTAGACTTTGTGGTTGAAGGCTTTGATAGTTATTTTCCTACAAAATAACTATATGACTATGCAATTTTTGTATCATCTGTATAATCACATAATCTATTATAATAGCATAGTAGAGTAATCTTTTTTAATAGATTATATTATAATAGATTATATGATTAACTGTAATTAGTTAATGGAAAATCTGACAGAAAATATACTGGTCCCAGCACAGTTGAGTAACTTGAAATGCCTGAGATGCTGGTGACCTTTGGCACTTGTAATTTCATGAAACAATGGAATTTAAACATCTCATGAAATCACCTCACTAAGAAATTCAGTTGATTTGTGTGCGAGAATGGTAAAAAAACACTTAGGAAGAATCCTGAGGCAGCATTTAGTACTTTCCTGACTGGTGACCACTCCCAGATCTTGTCCCTCCTGCTTTTTGGGCATGTGATCTAGGGACAGAAGTGTTGAAACAAGGGTGCTTAAACTTGCACATGCAGCTTTGGCCATTGATTAAAAGCAATCATATCCTGAGGAATTAAGAAAAGCTTCCTTGCTATGTAGTCAATTGCAGTTTTATCTCAAAATTTCTGAGTTTGCACTAAACCTCCTCGCTAAGATAGTGAATTGTATCTGTTGTGCATGGCTCCTGTTCCAGAATATTGCCTGTATGTTTAGTGTGAAATTGTGGTTCTGGGTAGCAGAAGCATCCATTTGGTTATAAAGAGATTAGTTTTACGATAGCATTGAAAGTGTTATGTTCATTGTTAGTACAGGTTCAGTAAATTCTGAGCTGAAAAAAACCCTGCAATAAGGCTGCAGCATTAGAAATGGCAACTGGTTATATTCTTCAATGTTTAGTAATGGTTACTCTTGTAGACAGCCAGTAATGTCTGGAGGAACCATAGTTAATGGCAAAGCTGGGTTTGCTCTGCATGACCTTGGGGATTCTGAAAAAGTGAAGAATTTTTACATTGTGTCTCAGTTCCTGGCAACTGGGGGAGGATGGTGTAGGAGAGGTACAAGTCAGGAAGAAGAAAATAAGAATTTCCAAGTCATATTCCTGGTTTCATCAGAGCGTTGTTTGCTAACTTTGGACAATTCCCAGTCCCTTGATTTAAATCCATGACAAGTAGAAGTGATGAACTGTCTGGTAGCTGAGGAGCTCAAGTATAATATGCCGTGTATCTTAAAGAAAAGGACATAAACTTTCCGTCCTTGTAATTTATTTGTGTTACAGCATCTGGACATCCAGTAAACCAGCATGGCATTGTACCATAGATACTCTGAATATGACAGCTTCATGACCAGAGTTAATAAAAGCATTGAAATATCATCTGAGACTGCATAGAACTATGGAAACAATCAGAGTATCAATCTGTTGATGATGATGATAGCATTGATGTGTTTGCAATACAATAAAATCTCCTAAGTGTTTTATCAGAACTGTTGTGGAATACAGAGACTGATGTTCTGCATATTTACAAATATTTTATGATTAAGTTTTTTTAATCTTCTGTGTGGATTTGTTTGTTTTTATGAAGACTTTGTGAACGAGAGGTTTGGTTATGTGTTTCTGAAAGAGCAGTGTTGTCCCTCGATGTCTAATCTGTTTTTTGGTTTTTGTCATGCAGATTGTGTGCAGCTCTGTCAAACACAACCTTGTAGGTGGGGAAAAAGGGGGTGAGCCAGACTGCATTTATTTTAATTTCATTGTTTTATTAAGTATTTGTAAAATCCACTCCCTTAAATTTCCATATGCAAACAGGGAAAAAAAATTAGAAACATATTAATTTTTTGTGAAAGGTCATATTTCCTATAATGTTTTACTCTTTGCAGTGGGCTCAGTGCAAAGATGATGATTATTTTTACAGATACATACTCACATTTTTATTGAGATGTACAACTTGGCGTAATTATGACACCTAACTACATTATTAGCATCTAATACAGTGTATGCTGTTTCATGAGCTTAAAAAGAATTTTTAAGCCATTCTTTCAAAGACCGAGGGTACAGAAACATTTTTTGATGTTAAATATGTGTAAAATTTTCTATAGGGATATCTGTATGCAGTCATAGTGCTCCAGTAGTTCAGAACTTGAAACTTGGGAATAAGCAGGCTTTCTGATGCATTTCCAAGATCTTGCAAAAAAGAACTGTATGAATTATAGAAACCTCTTAGGTTTTGCTTAGGTTTTTACCTCGTTTCATAAGCCATCAGGAATGGCCTTTTTCACCTCATTTTATTGCCCAGGCAACTTACATGCTATCTCCACAAACTCTGGTCACATGTACATTTTTTGAAAGGTTAAACTTGCCTGCTTTGATACTTTGGACCAATTGAGAAACAGGTAAATTGCATTTCCCGTGCTCCTCACTGCCCACGGAGTGGGTGACTGAGATGCCTGACTCAGAGCTATCGGAGCGCAGCCAGGCTCTCCGTAATGAGCACTCCAAGCTGGCAGAAGCAGTGATTTCATTGCTTTCCTTAATGTTTTTGCTGAGGTTTGTGCCATGCAAAGGATGAAGTCTGGAGGATGATCAAAATGCAGGAGGAATCATAGGGGCAATCTGAGGTCAGGAAGTAGAATTGGGGCAGGGAGCTTGGTGGGGCCCTAAGTCAGCCCCATTATGCAAGCACCTTACCTTATGGGCTTTAATCACATGACTGCCTTCCTCCAGACCCTGCTCCATTCTGTGCCCAGAATCTGTTCTAGGAATGAATTGAGGCTCTTTTCTTTAGGATCCTGCTATTTGCAAGATTTGGTGTGGTGAATTTGCAAGCTGCGTAGGAATGTATAAAAAAAAGTGCAAGAGAATCTTTTACTTAAGGCAGCTGATTGCTATTCTGGAAGATAGGATTTTATCCTTACAGCTGTCACAAAGGTTCAGCATGAGGTTAGTTTAATCACTTTAAAACAATGCCTATTGATGTTTACTAATAGTAGGCTCCCAGCCTGCTGAATATCCTGGGGTTGGAGTACCAAGGTACCACAGTACTCAGTGAGAACCAGGCTTTGAGCAGTTGAAGTTCCACATAATTTTATGTAGTTGTAGGTAAAATTGGGTTCTACCATGTCACCATGGGAACCTAAAATTGGAGGATGGTTTTTGTGTCTGCCCACCTACCTATTTGAAAAAGAGGGACAATAATAAAGTTTCAGAGAAATGAGTATATTCAGATACTGTACTGATGAATACTGCAGAAAACCTATGAGGAAATAGACTGTGAATTGTTACAAGCGGTCTTTAATACTACTTAATAAATAGGATGTAGAAGACAAAAAAAATAATTAAATATTTGCCAAGTGAGTAATTGGCTGTGTGAAGGTATGAGGCAGGGGTCCTTTAATTACATTCTCACATCATAACTTATTCATGAAGACTGACTCATTTTTCAGAATAACCCAGTTAGGATTTTGTTGGCAATCTCAGTTCTAGCAATTCCTGCTTCTGAAATGCTTACTAACTCAAGTGCTTCACGACAGCTCACTCCAATACCCGGAGAAGAGTGGAGGTAAAGATACTGGCTTTATAGCAAGATTGTTATTGCACGTGCAAGCTGCAAACTGATTTGAAACACGGAGCTTCTTTAGCAGAGTTGTACGTTACCGATGAACTTTACAGAAGTGATGTGAGCCGCTCCAGCCCCGCTCCCGTGTGCAGGTGCGGGCTGAGCACCGGCCGGGCTGTCGGTGCAGCTCCAGCCGCCTCTGGCAGCGGCAGATCGGGGGTTCCTGTCGGCGAGTCCCACCCAGCTGTGCCCGAGCGCTGGCCAGCTGTCACAGGGACTGCTCTCCGGCGTGGGCAGACAGGCACTTCCCGTGAGTGTTCCTGCTAACACTCCTTTCTCTACCCCTCTTCCCACCTGCACCCCGACGGTGCCAAACCCCATCCGGCCGGGCGCGGGCAAGGGAGCCCGTCCAGCAGAGCCCGTGGAGGCGCCGCTGGACACGGCCGCTTCCCTGGCGGCAAGGACCGTGCGGATGCCGAGCCCCGGGCCGGGGCCCGGCTCTACTCACCGGCCGCCGGCAGCAGCAGCAGCAGCAGGAGCGGGGGCAGCGGCGCCATGGGCAGCGGCGGGCGGGGGTGCGGGTCCCGGCAGCGGCGCCCTGCTTGGCAGCTGAATGTGTAGGTGTGAGCCGCGGCGGCGGCGTGCCGGCTATAAAAGGCTGCTTTCTGCCCCGAGCCGGGTCCCCCGGAGCCGGAGCCCAAGTCCAAGCTGTGCTGTCCATCTGGCCCAGAAGGGAGGAGCCGCCGCTGGAAGAGCCGGGGAGAGCTGGGACCTGTCACTCGGGCAGCGGAGCGCGGTGCAGGCACAGGGGGTCACATCCCGGAGGTCTCTGATGGGGGCCGCCTCTCCGCTCCTCCAGACCTTCCTGCCCTGGTAGCTATATTTTCTTTTTGAATTACAGTAGTTCCTAGGTAACTTAATCTAGATCTGAAGAGTAAAACAGGAACTGTGTTTTAAGTTAGTCTAGTGTCTAGTGGTTAATTATAACCAGTGCTGAAGACGTGCTCTATCTGGAGTCTGCATCAGCCAGACTTCATCTACTGATTATTCCTTTCCTTGGATGACTAAAGAACAACCAACTCCTAAACTGGTTATGGACATCTGTAGCTTGATAAAAATTTTTTAATTGTACCTCAAACAAAATAGACTCTCAAAGTGAGTATTTTTTTGTACATTGTATTATATTTGCATATTTTTCCATTCCCTTTCCAACTCTTGTATTATTTTGTAAAACCTACAACTAGGTATCTTATTACAATCAGTTTCATGGCCTCTCTCACAACACATAGACAATACCACTTGCTTTTATGTGAGTTTTCCTGTGCTCATGTTTTCCAAGTATTTCTTCAGACCTTTTATTATTGCACTGAAACCAGTGCATTTCCTGCCAGTTGTTTGAGCAACCAGGAGCCCTGAAATTCAGAGTATTGATTTTGTGTGTATGTGTTTTGTCTTGTTGGTGTTCATCTTTTTTTTTTTTTTGGCATTATATTATTCCAGGATATTACCCCCATTGGATCCCATTGAGGCCTACACTACTAGGATATGGAAAGAGAAATAAAACTAGGGTTTTTTTTATGGAACTTATCATTAACTTTTTCTTGGTCATGTCATCTTACTGTTGGAGAGCAGCTGGTAGTTTGGTGGGGGGTTTTGTGAATGGTATTTTCATCAAAGAAATAAAACCGTTTTTTCATGCACATACTGAAGGTTAATTCTACTTTTGCATTAAAATGCTCTGATTTCTGTGTTATAACATTCCTCTTTATTCAGGAGAGGTAGAAAATCATATGTGGTGTGATTCCAACAGGCAAAAAGCATGCACAGACACATCAGATTTGTTTGTGTTATGCTTGCATTAATCCAGGCTCTCTGAAATGTTTGTGTTGGCACTGAAGTGAGGATAGCGTCGGGTAAATGTGAAACATCAATTGGAGGCAGGATATTGATACACCATTGTACACCTGGTAGGCCTTTGTGCAACCATGAGCAGAACACCAGGTGAGGTGTGGCAGCTCAGCCAGGACTGTGCATGGCGCTTGTCAAGGCAGAGGGTGATGGTGTGAACTCCACGCAGCAGAAATCAGCAGGGTTCCCACCTGAATGCTGGTGTTCTGCAGAGAGGGGAAGGTTGCTGGAGGCTTCCCGTGGAGCCCCAATGCCTTGCAGATCTGTACCAAGCAGCCACAGGTACAGTGTGCTGGGACAATGCTGCCAGCCCTTCCTTCTCCTTACATCCCTGTGCCTGGCTCCAGCCAACATGGGGAGCACAGCTACCACTGTGTGTCCCAACACAGCTGGAGTGGAATACTACTGAAGTGGGTTGTGTGGCAACCAGAAAGGTTGTCCATGACCCTTATAAGTGTTGGTAGAAAACCCATCTATTGGGGATTTTTTTAAAAAATTTTTTTAAAGATTTCGTTGCTATTGCCATCAACTGGGTCAGGGCAATTTTCTTATTACTCATGGAGTCACATTGCTAATTACTGTTACTCTGGTCTCGTACTGTCACTTATACTTCATTTGTTTACCGACTCTTCCGGTCAATAAGTCACACCTATTAGAACATTTTAATGGTGTCCAAGAGCTGGTTAATGAAACCTCCAGTTGAACAGTATCCCATCCAGCATACCATTGCATATGACAATGAAAACAGTATCCAAGGGAGCAAGATGAATTACATTTCATGTTGTTCTTCAGGACACTGACTGATACAATGTGTTAGTGCAGCTAATGTGTTTTTCTCTGAAGAAAGGAAAGTAACCTTAAAACCACTGAAAAATCAAATGAGACTGAAACGCTCAGACTACAGCTGCTTCTATGAGAAAGCACACAAAGATGTGTAGGGATGAAAATGTATGTAGTGATGAAGTAAGGAATGCAAGTCATGAGTTCTGATTCCCATGAGTGTAGTAAAAGGTCAAAGGAGAACATCTAGTGAAATTGGTGAGAGGGGAGGAAATCTGATAGAAGGAAATACTTTTATTGAGGTGGAGCTAGATTGTCCAGTTAATTGCCAGGCATATGGCTAAGAAAATATACTAGTAACAAATTGGAAGTTCATATGGATTACAATGATAGAGTAATATTTTTTAAAATTAGATTTAGTTCCTTTTAAATTTCTTAATTAAAAACTTACGTGGCAGTGTAGACCTGTCATATTTCTTTTTGTAGTGTTTCTTTTCTTCTATTTGAAGCACTTGTAAACTGGCCTAAGTCATATGTGACAAATGGCATTTCCCTCTTACTGATGAATTCTTTCTGTCTGTCAACTGGAGCTGTGCAGGGGCGAGGAGAAGCATTTGCTTTTCAACTATACTTTCTCAAACAAGGCTGCATGTGCCTTATGATTGCTTTAATTGCTTTTAAATCTGAGAAAGAGATTAATATAATTGAGACACATGGTTGTACTGAGGAACATTCTCACAGCATAACACTGTTATTGGCAAACTTGTTAAATGAGTTCTAAAAGCCTCATTTCTCAGTGTCTAGGATTATGTACATGCAGGAAAAAGACTATAATAACACAAATGTTAAAATGTTATGGAAAGTGCTAGAATAGTCTAAAATAGAGTTAATATAAGTGCAAGTTATCCACTACTCTGTGACCAGGTGAAGGTAGTGATTTTGAGACCAGTGTAACAGTAGATTTACTGCTGACTAAACAGCTGAAAAGCTGTGGTTTTGGAGTAATAATAGTTCCATTAAAATTTTTTTCTTTAGTAAGAGCAGTTATTTTTCCTGAGAAATGAAAAAGCATGGCACCTACCTTGGTCAAATTTATATATACTCTGCATTTAGCTATTGTGAGCAAATGTAATGTTGCTGATGATGAGTATAGAAGTACTAGGGTCTGTAGGTATCTAATCAAAGTCCTAAAAAATTGGGATCCTACAGGATTAAGCATGTGGCAGTTAAGCCGTAGGACATACTTGCTGCCCCACTGAATTAATGAACTAATAATGAATGGTGAAAGAAATTATTTTCCCATTGTTAGAGATGGGAATGGAGGCAGGATGATTTGCTTAAGGTGCTTTATGATGGCTGTAGCAGAGCTGGGAAACAGGAATTTGATGTTTTGCATTCCAGGATAAGTCCCAGATTGGGTTCCTCTGTGGCACTGACTCCTGGAGGAAAATAAGGAAAAGAAGCATGTGACTTACTGTGAGGGTATCAGAATAATTAAACCTGAAGAGTTGCTTCCCAGCAGTTAAGTCAAATGACTGTGTTTACTTGTTGCTATACTTGGTAAATGTCTCTGAGTTATCCCACATTTTCTTAAACATTGGATTGGGACACAGGTTCTGCCTGGAATACATCCATTACAAGTGTATGTTCCTTCAGATACTGAGTGTCCAAGTAGTACACAACTTCTTTATCATTGCTGTCTTCATAAAAATACCAAACCAAACAGCCTTAATTATCTGTTTGTTTGGAAACATTCAGTGCCTTTGTTCCCATTTTTGGAGGTTTGGCTGGTTTTCCTCGCTTTCATGTCCTTCCATCTTCTCTTAGTTCTTTTTCAAAACCAGTGTTTCCTGTTTACTAATGTTTTCTTCAGCTCATGTTGTTGATGTTGTCCCAAAATGTACAAGAGTTATAAAGCAAAGTTTGGAGAGACAAACTCCATGTGGAAGATCAGCAAACATTGTGCTAAGCCATTTTTTAGTATATTGCAATGTACATGCGTTATCTCAAATCCAGTTCTAGCATACAGAACAAAATCCAACTTTAAGACTATACCAGCCTATAGCATAACCTGTAATGTGTCTAGTAATAGTAAGTAGCACAATATGTCCTGAGAGAAATTTGGGGATCATGTCTGTAACATTGTCCTTTACATGCCCTTTGGCAGCAGTGTTACTCTGTCCATGCTGCAAAAACACCGTGCTAGTGTGTGACTGCCCATAACAGACAGTTGTGTGCTGGAAAGGTTGTTATTACAGAAATGTTCTTGAAACTGGCTATAATGTCTGCAGAGGAGCTGAATTACTCCTACAGTTTTCTTCTCTCTTCCTTCTGGTTTTGTTTTTTTCCTGTTCCCCAATCTCCCCTCTGCTCCTTAAGTACAACAGCTGCTAACACAGAGTCCATTCCGTGCGTAGAACCACTCAGGCAAGTAATGAGATTGCAAGAACATCCTCAGAGCACCATGTATTTACTGATGCAGTTCTGTCCATTTTTATGGCATGGAATTATATTGTCTGTCTTTGAGCAAAGGCACACACTGGAGATGCTGGGGAAGGACTCTATTAATAAACTTCTAGCTTGCTTGGCTCTTAGGTTCTGACAGTCATCTCTGCCTTCAGAAGATTTGCACTCTTTAAGTCAAGTTCTACATTCGCCATCTGCACCCAAAAAAAGGCCCACGGCCTGCTTCTTATGGAATCCAGGGCTACTTCTTATTTTCATATCTTGAGAAAAAACAATACTTGGCAATGCAATGTGTGCATTTTTCTAAAACAAAATTTGAAGTCTCCAGCATATTTTACTTGCTTTCTTTAAATAGGGTACATCCTATATAAAGATTCTTGAAATGGCTGATGTAATGACCAGGGTGATGGGATAGAGTGACCTCTCAGCACATTTGTGGGTGATACTAAATTGGGGGGCGTGGCTGATACACTGGAAGGCAGGGCTGCTACTCAGACAGACCTAGTCAGACTGGAAAAATGAGCTCTTGGGGACCTCATGAAGTTCAGCAAGGGCAAATGCAAAGCCCTGCAACTGGGTTGGCATAACCCCACACAGTGGGACAGGCTGGGAACTGACTGCATAGAGAACAGCTTCGTAGAAAAGGAGCTGAGGGTTGTGGTGGACAAATTGAATGTGAGTCAACTGTGTGCTCTTGGAGCAAATGTGCCCAGCTGCAAACTGGGCTGAGTACCACTGGTGGGTTTGGAGGGAACTGATTCTTCCCCTCCATCTGACACTTGTGACACTACATCTGCAGCTCTGTGTCTCATTTTAAGAAAGTCACTGACACGCTAAAGCAAGGCTAGTGAAGGCCACCAAACTGCTCAGGCAGCTGCAGTTCATGACATACATGAAGAGAGAGCTGGATTTGCTCAGGTTTAAAGGAGATGGTGAGTGGAGATCATCATGCTATGTACCACTTCCTAATGGAAGGGTGTAGAAGAGATGGAGCCACATTTTTCCCAGAGATGCTCAAGAAGCAATGAGCACAACCGACAACAATTCAAAATAGGAAACAATTTTTTTTTTTTTAAGGATCAAATACTGAAACAACTTGCCCAGAGAGGCTATGGGAACTCCATCCTTAGAGCTATACATAACTCAACTGAACATGACTAAAAGCAACCTGCTTTAACGGGACCTGCCATGAGGAGAAAGTTGGACTACAGAACTTGCAGAAGTCCCTTGCCACCTACACAATTCTGATATTGTGACATGATAGTAGATACCTTCAAATTAGCAGTTCCACCCTGCCAGGGAAAGAGACTCCAGTATCACTTCCTTTTGCCTAAAGGTTTTTATGAAACTATGGCCTGTAGGCAGGGAAGGCCTGTTCTGCAGTAACAAATTAATTGATAATAATTTTTTCCATATATCACCAAGTAAAATATGCAAATACACTGGGGAAGTCATCTGACCTGAATTCAAAGAGACTTGAGATTTTGCCTGCTTTTATTATCTAGACAGCTTTGTCACAAACAGAAGCAGTGCCCTTTTCATAAAGAACTACTTTCCTACCATTTTAACTCACTGTTATGAAATCCCATTTCTATGCCTTTGTCCTTGTTAACCATTTCTGAATCTTCTTCCAGTTCTATTTTTACTGAGACCGGGGGGAGGCTGCAGAATTGAATGCAGTATCCAGGGTGGAGACAGAACATGGATTTATAGAGTTTGCAGACTATATTTCATTTAAGAGAGAAGAAATAGAAATGCACATTTTGTGTAACTTTTCCTTTTACCATGTCTACTGGCTTTTCATTGTCTCTAAATGTTTTAAATTGCTTGAAAATAAAATGAAGATTTTTGTTACCTGTTTCTTTGTTCACCTCTTTGTTGTTTTGTCCTTCACCCTGTCAAGAGACCACCCTATTGGTGTGGTCTGCTTGTCTTGCAGCTTTCTTTCAGGACCTGTCTTTCTTGCTGCTCCTCAGCTATGCAGTTTTGTGGCAACTGAACCCTTGTCAGGATAAACCCCCTAAGTAATGTGTCCATCAAAGGAAAGGTGAGTAGAAAGTAGCCCTCGTCCGTTCCAGGCTAATCTGCACAAGAGCCCTCTGTCTTTAAACACCATCCAGACTGCTTTGGGAACTGGGAAGTTACTGAATGTATTGTTGAGGGTCAAAAAATCCCTGGAAGTATTGAGGGGTAGGGAACACAGGGATTAGCTAGAGAATTTAAGAGTAGGAAAGAAGTGAGTATAGGAAAACTTGTATCTTAAGACATGTAAGATCAAAAAGGTGCTAAATAGTGCTGAAGAACTGAGTATGTGTCACTTGTCAAGTAGGCTCTGAATTTCTCATCTACAAGTCTCTGTGGGATGGTCTCCTACTTTTATTCTTTGCTTTTGCAGAGTGGTTGGGATGAGGAGTAATTGAACCAGAGAACTGTCAGCACTAACATCATGGTTTGCTATACCTGAATTAAACCAGATACTTCAAATCAGCCAAAAGATGCAAGAGTCATTTGCTGAGAGTATGCATAGAGTGCCAGTGCACAACAGGCAGGTTGATGTTCAATAAAATGTTTAGGCACCAGCAGCTGTTTGATTTTCAATAAGAAGTGGGGACTCAATAGAAGGTAAGAATTTAAATGTATTCTCAAATCTGGGCCAACATGACAAACTTATTATGTTTTCTATGTAGACCTATTTTCCACTGCATTGGAAGGCAACAAATGCCATGGTTACTATACAATATAAACAAATTAGAACAATTTATAGAACCTATAATTATAAAGACTTAAGCTTATGTTTCTTTGAAGTATCAATTACTGACTTAAGAATACTTTTTCCTAAAACTAAGAGATTTTATAGTTCTATAGACTATATATTTCCTTTAAAAAGCTCAGCTATGGACAAAAGAAGACATATTCAGGACACTTATGAGCAGAAGACTTGTAGACTCATTGCCACAAAGAGCTAAGGAAACAGTGGAGTGTGAAGGAAGCTGCTGAATTGAAGTCCCAGTGCCTTGTACATGTGGCAGTGCTCAGGGAAGATGATATTTAACTCTTACAGAGTTCAGTGAATCTTCAAAGACATATAGAAATGCTGCATAATTTCCATAGTACACATGGAAAACTAGCACACCAATGGGCTTGGCAGTCTTCAGACACAGTCATTCTTTTTGATTTCATTTTAATACAATATGGGTGACTGAGCACTGGAACAGATTGCCCAGGGTGGTTGTAGAGTTCCCCTCACTGGAGATATTCCAGAACCATCTGGATGCAATCCTGTGCCATGTGCTCCAGGATGACCCTGCTTGAGCAGGGCAGTTAGACTGGGACTGTAGTCCCCTCCAACCTTACCCATTCTGTGATTCTCTGACCTAATCCAAATACATAAATTGCTTCCTTGGTTTAATATAAAACAAATTCCTCAAGGTGATATTATACTTACAGAATTTCATAGCGAGCCATCTAAAAAAACTCTTACCTACAGGTCCTGTGACTAATAAAGTTCATACCATCCTAAACACATAGAGCTGTATTCTTTAAAATAACATGTATGAACACTATTGTTCCTACATATAAAGGAGAAAAAGTTTTAATTGCATATTAAATGCCATCATAAAATTAAGAGACCCAATGCCATGAACTACCCCATTTGTACCAGCAGGGATGGAATCACCATTCTCTTTGCATTTACTATCTAGAATGAGGGAGTTCACTGTACTGTGTGTACCAGGCCTTGCTAATTGGCATCAGGATGTGCAAGACAGAAAGGAAAAAAGGGAGGGAGGAATCAGTCCTAGTAAAGCTTTAAAATGAACAGTTTTATCTTCAGCTGTTAGAGGTATGAATCTTACTAAATGGATTTAAATTCTGCTGAGTACTTATCCTACTATTTAGATATACATGTAGCATCCAGTCAAGGGGGATCTCAGAACCAGCAGTCAAAAGTGACTGGGAACAAAGTAGTTCATTTCTCTGACTCCTTCTTTGATAGCTTTCTAGTTTCAAGTCTAGGTTATAGCTTTCACTGATTAGCCTTTTAAATAAACAGACATTCTCCCAAATAGCCATATTACAGTGTTCATGAAAGTCTTTCAGTTGGTAGGTACTAAATATATTTTTTCCTTTTTAGGGTGTAAACCAGCACATTTTAATTGTGTCTCAGTTACTTTACCATAAGTATCTCCATCTAAATCATGCTGAATGATAAAAATTTTGTCTAGCTTCTTTTTGTGACTATGATACCCCAAAAATATGAGTAATATGGTGCATACAAAATTTTTTGCTGACTGTATTCAAGTTATCTTTTAAAATACACATCTTATGCATACTTGACATTTTTACTTCACAGAACAAAACAGTTCTGCACACATGGAGTATTCTGAATTTTGTGTGTCTGCATATAGGATCTGTATATTTAAACTCAATGGTGATTTGAAGCTGCAGGGAGACTCACAACCACCTAATTTCCCAATTCTGTTTGGAATTCTTTAATGTCACATTAATGTTTTAATATTCCTCTAGTTATTTCCTCTCTCAGAAAGAAGAAAAGATAAACCCTTATTAGTTTATGCACCGTGTAATCCCTAGGAAGGATTTGCCTGGGACAGATAATCTGTGCTTGTGTTCAAGTCTTATTTAGAATGGAGGGTCAACTTAATTACATAAGCAAGCCTAATTTTTATTCTGTAAAATACTATATTGAATTTTTGTTTAGATTGATTCTTTCTGACAGCCACAAAAAAAAATTACCTGAATAGTTTTTATCAAAAAAACCAACGGCCAATACTGCACATCACTCTTCCAAATGCATGGACATTCACGGATAATTGTGTTCAGAGATGCTGCTGAACATCCATTTTCTTCCCATCAACTGGTCTTTTTCATTTACTTGTTTTTGTTGAAGCAACACATAGTTTGTCTATGGATGTATGCAAACATGTTTTGCATATTCATACAATAAAGTAGAATTAAAATGTAAAGCAATGTAAAGTAGTTAATTCTCTGAAATTACTTCATTCCTGTTCCTAGGGGTGGGAATGCATCTTAAGATCTAAATAACACAAGCATTACAGGATCACTTATTTCATGTAAGGAGAGAAACATTTCCTACCATTGCACATATATTGCATCCCCCCCCCCCCCACTTTTCTATAATCTGCATAATTAGCTGATTACTGCACAACTGGAAGGACTGGAATTAGGTGGGTCCTTTTATGATCATTATGACAGCAAGTTGAAGGAAGAGGAGGAGCTGCAGCAGTCCTAATTTTACTTGAAATACTGGACTTAGAAACCTGTGTGAGAACACCGAGCAGCACAATCCCTTGGAGAAGGGTCACCCTTGAAACAAGTGTCACTGCTTACTGCTGTGCTGCTGCTTTCAAGTTTTTGGTCTTTGAATTTTGTTTTTCATCACTTTGTTCTGACCTCTGTCCATCATCTTTTTATCTCTGGCTTCTTAAGTCACTTGTCATTTGTTCAAGGAGCTGAAGGTCAGATCATCTGATCTGACTTTATGCCATAGGCCCTGAAATTTCTTGTACCAGCCCAAGTAATTTCTCTTTGAGCAAGGCATATTTTCTGCCAGCTTAAAGCATATAATTAAATTTGGAGTCACACAACATTAGAAGATAAAGAACTTCCTGTTCTGTTATCACAAGAGCATCTTGTAAGGGGCCTATGTCTGGAAAAAGGCTGAATGGAGTAGGCACCAGAGGTAGAGATGGGACAGCCTAATTAGGGAAGGATTTATTTAAAACGGAATGATTTACAGTTAGATGGGACTACACACATTTGGAGTGTGTCATATTTTTATAGTAAAAATAAAATTTAATAAACACTACTTTTTTAACCCCTCAGAACAAAGGTGGGCTACTAATTAAAATATTTGTTATAAGCAATAATTTGGACCCTTGAGAAAAGGAAGGAATGGTAATAAGTTCAATACTAAAATGTTTCAACTGACCGTCAGAGAAGGTTTAGTCTTCAGAAAATATAAATTAAGTATAAACAGTATTTCTTACAGGTTAGGTTCTGACTTCAGTTAAACCAGTACATACCTAAGAGGTAACAAAAATGTATAAAATTATCTAATGCCTGGGATTCAGCAGTTTACAGAAGAAAATACATTTTTAAAGTAAATAAATAATCATAGCTGCATAAGTCCCATTTTACAAATTTAAGTAGTGAGACCCAGGATAACTGAAGCTCTCTACAAAGTCAGAGGCAAGGTGCAAATTTGAAGAGCCCAGTTGCTTGACATTTTCTGTGCTACAGTGTGCTAGTGCTGCTTATTGATCAAGAATAACAGCGCTGTGGTTTTAAGGAAAGGCTGACATGCCCAGTCTACATGTATATAGAAAAACCTCAGAAGGCAGGCAACATTTCCTTTTAAAATAGCTTCTAACAATGCTTTGGTATAATTATACATGCTCCAGACAGAGGTTTGGAAGAATGTTAACTCTCCTGTCAATTAAAAACCTCCTTTTGTATGCAGCCAAAGGGTGGGGTGCCACATTTGAGAGTGCAGCATTCAAGTTAAAACCTCAACCATCCAAGGTTTGTTTTGAGTCTTACAGTACACAAACTCAAACCTCAAATTTTGTGGAAGCCTACGTTGTTAGAAACACAAAAACGGATTTATAAAACAGATTTAAAAAGCATGAAAAAAGTGAAAAGTTGATTAGAGTGAAGTATGAGAAATAGCAGGACTCTGCCTGTTGTAGCAACTTCAATCTTAATGGCAGTGCAATTCTGTTGCAATTGCAATTGTTTCCTAAAAACATTACTCCATGTATCTATGTCCTACCTTGCAATAGCTGTGTGGACTTGTGAAAGGTCTTGCTGCTCCATCAGTGCTATTATTTGTAATTGCTACCGTAAACTTCCTATTCTTCTGGACTCCCTTCCATACTTCAGAATTAGAACTCCATGAAACTGAGGATACTGTGTTAGTCTGTTAGTCCACTGTCATGGAACTCTCACCACTTCTGAAATTGCCTGTTTGTAGGAGTAATCTGTATATACCTGGATGCTTCCAATCCAGCTCACAGCTGCAGTAATGTCAGCACTACTAAATTAGGCAGCGCTAACACAGTAGTTCGCACTTGCTTCCCAAAGGTCTTGAGCAGTGTGATTACTAGGGAATGCTGACTCTTTTAAGGAAGAAGAAAATGTGCTAACCTTATCTTTAGATATATTAATTTCTTCAGAATAATTCTCTGAGGAATCACTAATTTCCATGCATTGTGTTGCTTATACGGCAAATCAATTTTAGCCTGCGATTTTGTAATTTTAGGGTCATATTGGTTTGAATGCTGGACAGAGGGAGGCAATGTACAATTCTTTACAGAAAATACTTTCCTGGGTATCTATGGAAGCATTCATAGGGTCATGGAATGGTTTGAGTTGGAAGGAACCTTAAAGATTATCTTGTTCCAACCCCCTCTGTCACAGGCAGGGACACATTCCACTAGCACGGGTTGCTTTAGGGATGCATTCGAACAATTCTCATGCTTTCCTGCTCTACTCGTATGATTTCCTTAAAATGCTAATCCTTCTAGTTTGACAAACAACAATTAAAATACTCTTTACCCTTTTTGTATTTTAAAACACTTACTTGCCCAAGAAAAGTCAAGAATTGAAATGAAGATTGCCAGGAAGGAATGAAGGGTGAATTCTACAAAGAAACTTTATTTGGAAAAGTGTGAGTGGTTTAGGAGGATGGGAAGACTCTTTTCTCCCCTGCCCTCTGAAGAAGATGTATTTTGAATCCCGTATTTCAGTAATGATTGTAAAGAAAACAAAAACAGCTCTTATCAGTTTGATGCTCAGCAATATAAAACTGTAAGTAAGTACATCAAATGCATCAGCTAACTTCATTCTCCTTGTGTTTCTGCAGAGGTATTTTCTTTGAAAGATCCTAGTCAAGTCTGGCCACTCCTTATTTAAAGTTTTATTTAAACTAAGAATTATTCAGTGCATATATAAAATTGTTAGTTTTGTAACATGGCTTCTGTTTCACTACATTTCAGGAGACATTATTAAAATTTTTTTTCAGTATTTTCGCAACATGAAGCAGAATGATAGAAAACAAAAAGCGAACATTACTCTTACGGACTTGAAACTCCAGTTGCTTGCCAAGTGTCAGAGGTGAATCTGAAGAATTCCTTAAGTATGTTTTTATACTCAGACAGCTTGAAGACACTTTGCCATTTTTACTAGTGCTTGTAAACCTGAGTTTTGGATGACTCCTTGACCTTTTGGAATAAGTATGACAGTTAAGATAAGCTGATGAATAAATGCTTATCCTGTTTGCAGGAATTAGGGTATTGGTCTATAACTGAGCGTCATAGTGACATTCTCTTGATGAAGGACCTGAGCTTCTTCCATAGTACATGGAGAGAGTTGAGAATCATAAGAGCCAATAAGATCATTGGGGAATTTCTGTTCTAGCCACATGGATGTGATTAAGCAAGGCAGAAAGGTGTATCATTTAGCCCCTTTGACCTAAGACTGCAGAGAAGCAGACTCAGTGCTGATGTGTTAATAGCTTTCAGGATATGAGAGATACAGTTTAGAGGCTTTGAAGATGTTTAACCTACTTAGCTCACCTACGAAAAGGATAATCTGATTGCCAGCTTCAAGAGGATTGTAAGCAACCCTCAGCAGTCTCCTGCAAAACTCGCTTTAGAGAGATCATTCCTGCTCAGAGCAATCTAACTCACCAAGTGTGTGGTTGATTTAGCACTTCATTCTGGCTCAAAAGTGAGCCAAACCGATTGCCCCCATGTACTGTGCTTTGGTTCATTTGATAGAGCTGTCTCAGAACATGGGATTCCTTCAGGGAATAAAACAGGAAGGTGTGCTTCAACCACAACATTCAACCTGTGTTTGGACTAAAGCCATTCCAAAGTTAACCCCTGAAACATGCACTGGAGCTGAGCATTTGACGGCTACACAACATTTGCTTTCCAAAAGCGCTTCATTTGGACGAGTCTGCTTGCACACAGGCATGAGCATGTGCGGAGTCAGCAGCACCAGCACACACCTTCCTCCCTGGTCTCTCCCGGACAGCTTGTATTAAATATACACTCCTAAAAGTCACACTAATTTGCCTTTGACATTATCAAGGGATTGAGACCTTCTGGATCTTGGCAAAGCTAAAAAATAAAGAAAGGGTTTTTTTCTATTCTGGCAGGAAACTCCTCATGGAGAGAGGTATTCCTCAGTTCCGCTGTGTTACTTGGCATAGCACCATTCTTTAACTGAATTAGACTACAAACCACTGTTTTCCCCTCCCCCATCTTCTTTATGGGCAGATTTAAACCTCATATATAACCTATGATAGAAAAAAGATCAATTCACTTTTACCCCTATTCCATCTTTTCAGTTACAGCAGAGTTCTCTAGCATTAAAGACCTTTTGTAATCAACCTCTAAATAGAAAGCAGAGCAAATATGGACAAGGTCAGGTGAAAAATCACGATATTGAAGGTAACAAAAACATAGCTCTAAAGTACAGCTACAATGAGAATTATGCATTGAATAAAACACTTCCTGAGTTTCATGCTAGCAGTGGATACAGTGATAGTTTCTGTCTTCCAAAGGAAGTAATCAGACACACCTTATATTGCTAAATTAGTCAGTGCAGCCACAGTTACAGAAAAGCAAATGATAAAATTGAGACGTGATGTAAACAGCTGAAGCTCATGATAATGGGTTAGCTAGTTACAACAGTGAGGTAAATATTATATTAGCAAACAGGTCAGAAAATAGGTGTAATTTTCCTCACCTTAATCTCCAAAGCCTGTTTATTACACACAAATAAGACAGCAGTTCTGAGAAAATGGAATAGAATAAAATAATCCAATAGCATAGGACATAGATTGCTACATTTAATCATTCCTAACCATAATAAATAACAAGGAAAAAAAGGGTTATTTTTAAAGGGTAGGAAAAATTCTAGTATTTTTTAAGAGAAACTGAAAGACTAATATAATATTAACAAAATGAAAAGTGTCTCTGAAAGAAGAGTTGACAAACTAAAAACTTCATTATGTGCTTCCCTTGAATCCCTGAAGTATCTTGATACAAATAAAGCAGTACCTCATTTTTCAAGACAGGTCCTGCACTTTCAGAAAGGGTCCTTATCTCACTGGACATGAAGTGAGAACTGTTCACAGAACTATCTGAACTTCTGACTGCTCATTACCTATAATCAGTTAGGATAGATAAGTTATTGTTAAATCAAGAATTGAAGCAATGTATATATGATTCCTATTGAAATACAGCCTTTTTGTCCACACAGATGTATTTCTCCGATAGTAAGAAAATTTGCAGATGTATGACTCCCTTAAGCAAATAGTAAAGCACCTTAAAAGATTTACAGATCTTAAGAGTATGCAGTGTCAAGGCTCAGTAAGGTGGAAAACTGAATTTAATCTACTAAGAGCCTGCAGAACAGACCTTTTATTTGTATCAGCCTCTCAAATTTATTTACTCTTTAGTATTCCTTTTTTGAATTAATACAGAATCTTCCATTTCATTTTTAAACCACATTTTCAAAGCTCTGTGTGTGTGGCTCTGCAAATGAACCTTGAATTTCACAGTCCAGCAAAAAGCTTTATTTGCAAATTTTTACATACTTTGGACAACTACTGCTTAGGAAAGCTATCTTAGCTAGGCACCTTGATTGTAATGATTAAAAAATTAACTACGGCATTTTTAGAACAGCATACTTGAAGAGAAGGTTTGGGTATTTGCTCTAGAGACATTTTCAGGAATGGCTTCAGTTTTGCCACTCTTCCTGTCAAAGTGTGTATGTCACCATCAGGAGACAGTCTAAGCTGTAACACCACCCACAGCCCAACGATTTTGTCTCTTACCCTTCCCCCTGCCAAAGTGAGATGGTGCAGTTTGATTTGTTGCCAAACATACTGAGAGGTTCGAGTAACTTAGATACCTCAGGGACTAAAGCTAGCTGGGGAAAAAAACCCTGGATCCATCTCCTACCTACCCATTATAACTGTTACCACCCTTCAGAGAAGGTTAAACACAGAGACTGGCATTACCCCACACCCTTTTTGTTTTCTTCTTCTGGCTAACAGAACACCTCTAATCAATCTAACCGTCTGAAAAATGGTTTCGTGTTTTTTCTGTTCACATCCTCGTTAGAGCAGTCATCCATGACTTTGTCGCAATGCAACATATTTCACTCATGACTCTCCTCTGAGGCTATCCTGAGGCCTGAAGCTAATGCTCCTGATGGTGGCTGGCAGGAACACAATCCAGCTTAGCCCTGCTTAATATGTCTGGTTTCTGTGTGCTCAAACATTGCACTGAAATGGCTTGACTTTCTTTTTTTTCTTTTAATTCACGCAATCCTTTCTAACGCCGCACCTTCCAACCCAGAGGACTGCCTTTTCCTCGCCTCGCGCCCCGGGAGGGACTCGCTCCCCCTGCTGGCCCGTGGCAGCGAAATCCCCCTTGGATCGAGCGAGATAAATCCACGGCGAGGCGCTACGGAAGGGCTGCTTACGAGGGTTTAATTTTTGCCGCGGATTACGATTGAGACATTGAAATCAATCCAAGATACTATCTATTGTAAAAACCCACAGGTGTTTCACTGCTTTCCACCAATTCCAACAAAATTTTATTATGCAAGAAATCTTAAATCAATTTAAAAATGCTAAATAGTTTCCCAAGGAAACTAACGGTTCATAGGTGACCTCGGGCTCAGACCATGTAAGTTACAGTTTAACTTGCCCTTTTGCTGTTGTCAAATACTCTGCTCCCCCTCCACCACCAGCGATAGCAGAAATCACGTCTCTGCCAGGGCAAGAATGGTATGCAAAAAGCAACTGAACTTCAATGGTTGTTAGAGTGACAAGTCACAAATACAGCTTTGCAACATCCCATTTGTGTAGTTGGAAGATATTGATACACTGTTTAGCTCAGGTCTGAGGGTAACCAAGCTATAATATATAGATGTTTAAGAAAGAATAAGCAAAAAAGTAAAAAACCCCACCACAATCTCTTCATTCATACAGAGGTAAGTGTTGTCTACTATAGGATATTTTTTCTTGCATGGATTAAAAAAATATGTACAGACTGATGTAGTTGCTGCTAAAGTAAAAGTCATCCTATTTTCATGGCTCAAAACCATAATTTGACTGGTAAGTGGTGGACATTATAATGTACAATTTCATTAGCATTTAAAAAGGAAAAGCTTTTGCTGTTTCAGTGATGCAGTGGATCAGGGTTTTCAAAAGCATGGTATCACATGACAACAAATAAAATACCACAAAGAGCATAACTTGCATGTAATAATCAATGTTTTATCACAGAGATATTAAGAATCCATCACTACCAACAAAAAAGTAGAAACAAAACCTAATACTGGCAATACCTTCAGTGAGAGTCTTCCTCCATATGCTGGCCAGCTGCAAGAATGTGCCCTAGATCTTCCTGTTGTGGCCAGAGAAATGTTCATTCACCTCTGGGCATCCTAAGCAAAAGAGCTGTGTCAAGTAGTGGCAGCAAATTGAACAATAGCCACCAACTGCAAACTGACTTTTAGAATGGATTACATTAGACTATATTTAATTTACACATAATTACTTTGACTAAAGAGCAGTATTCTGGTTAAGTCACCTTTGGAAAAGAATTGTTCATACTCTGATTTAGTTCAGTTTAATTTTGCAGGTTTCTCTTCTCATAAATAATATGGTTTAAGTATTGCAGTTTGGTTAATTCAGATCAAAACCCCCAAGCATGCCTTCACCAAAGGAGTTCTCCTTTTCATACTCTTGTTTTGTATAAAGCTCTGTCTTGGTGAAATTTTATACAATGTATACATTCTTTGTTGTGGAATATTTCCTTGGGTAGTAGTTATAACAAATTCCTGTCTGACCACAACTGACTCTTTTTACAGATGTTTAAAAGAAAAAAAAAATAAATTTCCCAGTTTAATTATTCAAGGTTTTTTTTCCTTCCCATGACACATGCAGAGTTGGAATAACCATATCTTCCATAACCACTGTTTGAGGAAAGAGAGCAATGTCATCATCCATATATTTATTATGGAATTCTGAGTCTGGGAAAGATCAGGAACTTGATTCAAATTGAAAAAAAAAATTGAAACAGCAAAATCAAAACAGTTTTGAAGGGAGTACATTCCTCAAATTATCTCCACACATAAATAACTTATTCACATCAGAAATTCCAGTGAGCCATAATCCTCATGTCAGAAAGTGTTGCATGATAAGGACTTCAGAGGCTGCAGATCAAGGAATACACTGGAAAAACTTACTTGTCTTCCACTCATCTGGAACTGTCATCTACACGCATGTAATCCTCTTGATCAGTGAGCATGTAATAAATATGGGTTCCAAAGCAATTTACTTTACAATATTTGAATTATAAAAAGTCAGACTGGTTTTGTCTCCTCTCCAAAAGTTTGTTTAGAGTTCAAGAGAAGTCCCTTTGTTTGTTTTGTTTCATAAACTTATTCCAGATTTTATAGGAATGTAACTTTTAAAGTCAGAAGCTTGTTCAATAACCTCCTAATTCTAATGCAAAAATTATTTTGTTTTCTAACAGTTTGAAAGGTAGGGTGTTTGTATAGACATTTTAGTAATTTAACTTTACCTGATGGGAATTTCAGGCTCACATTTGCAGTCTGTATTACATCTGAAGTATTTCCAAAGTAGTCAGGAATTCCCAACAGGCCATTCTCTCCAGGTGAACAGTATGCAGCAAATCCTAACAGCAGGCTTGGAAAAACCAGCAACACGATTTATGTCATACCTATAAATCAAAAGAATTAACGGCTAAGATTAATATTTTCACTGTGTTACTACCAGCCAAAAGGTTTTACCTCAGCAGTGGTTTGTTGTTCTGGATGAGAATGATCATACTGCTTGCTTTCTTAAGCTGCTTAGTGTTCAAACAACTGTAGTTTGGAATTGGATAAGCCATCTTGCCATTTTTACGGTCTGTTTCATGGTTTACGATCCATGGATGTAACTGTTATTCTATGCGTGATCTTTGTTTCTCTCATGTCCCTTTAGATCCTGCAGTAAGCAAAGGCCCAATTTCACAGTGACTCCCAGGGATCTCTCAAATGCCACACTATACACTTAGGCACTAACTATTTAATATCTGACTGCTGTGATTGAATTGTCACACTTAGTCTCAAGAATCACAGGGCTGAGATCAGGGAGAGGTAATTCACCCTTTGGAATTGGGAAAAGCCTCAAGGCAAAGCTTCAACAATTCAGACAGTCCCTATAGGGTAATTAGACTCAAATGTTTAATACATTAATTTATTAATAATTAATGTTTTAGGCCTCACCAGGTCAAGGATCTTTCCATCAGTATAACTTCACCAGATAAACTACTAATTGGCTGCATTTCTTCCAGTGTTGATTAGTGGTAGTTTAATCTTCACACTGTTCTGGTTAAAACTTCTGAAACTTTTCTTTATGCAGTCCTTCCATACAGGTCACACCAGTTACCATGGTATTTGTGGGGGTATCTGTACAAGACTGATCAACTGCACTACTGACATTGCCATCACTAATGCTGCTGAAAAAAGAGAAACAGAATCAGAAAATCCTTAGCTGCAAAGGACCCACAAATATCATTGAGTCCAACTCCTGGTCCTACACAGGACAGCTCCAAGAACCCCATCATGTGCCTGAGAGCCCTGTCCAAACATTCCTTGAGCTCTGTCAGGCTTGGTGCTTTGACCACTCCTTGGGGAGCCTGTTCAGTGCCCGACCACCCTCTGGGGAACCTTTTCCTTATATCCAACCTAAACCTCCCCTAACACAACTTCTGCCATTCTCTTGGGTCCTGTCACTGGTCACCAGAGCAGAGATCACTGTCTGCCCCCCCACTGGCCCTCATGAGGAAGCTGTAAGACCACAACGATGTCTGACTTCAGTCTCCTCCAGGCTGAACAAGCCAAGTAACCTCAGGTACTCCTCAAATGGCTTCCCCTCCAGACCCTTCACCATGGTCGTCATGATGTTATCAGAACACAATTATGTCCACTGTCCGAGAGGAGAAAACCCAATTCCTCTCTTTGAGAGAGCACTCAAGAGAGCTCCAACCTGGCCGTTCCGTGAGCAGGGGGTGTGTGCCACCTGCCCGGCCAAAGGATGGTGTTATTGCCTGTTCCTGGGATGGTGTCCCTGCCCGGCCAGGGGTTTTACCGCCTGTCCCAGGGAGGGTGTCTCCGCCTGCACCTGCCGCTGGTCAGACTGGCCACGGCCGTCGCTTAAAGGAAGGACAGCACAGCGCCCCTCAGGCCTCGTGCTCACGCAGGGGCTTTTATCGGGCAAAGGCGTTTTCATTTTGTGCGTTCCGACATGAGGAGCCCCAGGTCACACCAACCCCGGGGCTCACGCACGCACCCCCGGCTAAGCGCGGCCCCGCCGACTGACGACCCTCAGGGCACCGGGCCACGCGCACGGCGCGAGGCGCGCGGCAGCTCCGCCCCCCAGCGCACGCGTAGTGCCCCCTCCGCCAGGAGTGACGTCACTGCGCGCGAGGAGTCCCGCGAGCTGCCTACGTCACGCGGCTTCCGGGAGAACCAAGAGGAGCCTTAAAGGGCCGCGGCGTCCCGCTACCCGGAGCGGCGGCCCCGGGCGGTGGAAGCCCCGGGCTCGGCCGTGCCGGTGTCTGTACCGGCGGTTACAGGGCACTGCCCGCACAGAGCCACACACCGGCTGGGGCGGGCTCCGGCCCGCTGAAGGGAAAGGCGCGTGGGGGCGGAGCCACAGGCAGCCACCCAATCAGCAGCTAAGAGCTGCCCAGCCGCCCCCAATCAGAAGCACCGGTTCCCAAAACAATCGTGGCGAGCCAATGGGAAGCCCGCACTGCTCAAGCTCGGCTCAGCCCGCCCCCGGGCTGTGCCCGCGGCCTCCCGGCAGCAGGGGGCGCGCGGGGGTGGCGGCGCTGCGCGGGCGGCGCGGAGGAGGCGCTGCCGTCGCTCTCGGTGTCGTTATCGCCGTCGCCGCTGTCGCGCCCGTCCCGCCGGCTCCGCCTCCCGCTGCGCTCCCGCGGCCTCACAGCAGGTACGGGCGGGGGGAGGGACAGACACACCGCATCCCGGTGCCCCCGCCGCACCCTCCGCCCGAGGAAGGAGTGCCCTGACGCGGCCGGCCCCGTTGCCGTTCCGCCTCGCTCCGGGCGCGGGGAGCCGGTCCCGCCCGTCCGTTCCTACGCCGCGGGGCCGCCGCTCCCCGCCGAGGTGGAGCCGCGGGGCCACCGCACCCCTCCCGCGGGGGGTCGTGTGACCGCTCCCGGCCGCGGGCACTGTCGGTCCCACGGGAGCCGCGGCCGGGCCGGGCCCCCCAGAGGGCTGTCCCCGGCTGCCGGAGCCGCTCGGCGCGAACAAAGGCGGCGGGCGGGCGCGGCGCGCTGGGGGCGGCACAACCGGCGGGTTAGGAGCGCTCCTGTTGCGCCGTGACTGGAACCAACCGGGGAGAGCGCTGACAGTGGCCGGGCCGGTGCTCGTCCTCTGCCCGCGTTCCCCCGGGACGAGTTTTTGGGGCTTTCCGCGCTAACAAGTGCGGGGTGACTTCTGTCGTTCCTCTAGCCCAGGGAAGGTGCCCGTGCGCCGTGCCCTCGGTGTGCTCGGGCAGCTCCGGGCGGCAGCCCTGGAAGTGTTTTGTTACGGAAAGTCAGAACTGTCTTACAGGAAGTGGGAAGAAACCCCAAACCAACCCCAGAACCAAAACCATCAAGAAAACTCAAATATTGTCGATTGAAGTAATCAAAATAGGGTATCAACGTTTATCTTGGTTTAATCCTGTTGATAAGTCTGGATTTATTGGTACAACGCTCCTCCTTCAGTTAGGTTTTTGGATCTGTTCTTTACTGAAATATCTGAGAAAACCATAAACCGAAGTCTTCCAGCCCCACTTCTTAATTTCCTGGGGAAATGAAGTGACTTCACAAAGCGTCTTTGTTTTCTCCTGTTTCTTACGTGGATTTAAAAAAAAAGTAGCAAAGCGTGAAAATAGAAAATAAATCTTGAACAGTATCTTATTATTTTGTGGGTAGGGAACAAGTGGGAGGAGATGCAACTAAATACCGAAGGTAAGTAAAGAGTGGGAAATGAATAGGTCTTAAATTACTGCTATATATTCTGTTTACTTTTATTCAGATGTTTAATTTTGACTACAGTCAAGGTCGCTTCTCAGAAATAAAAAGTGGAACTGAGTTATGTCTGTGTTAGATGTTTTTTGAGCTGACATAATAGAATTCTGTGATTGTGGCCAGAAGTATTAGATCAAGCAGAGGAGTTAACTCGGAACTACTGAAATATGTGTTGTGTAATGTTTTTCCTGTTTCTCCCCCACTATCTTGCATGTTTGAAATGTCTCATATAACAGCTCAATGATGCATGAACATAAAATCTTTTGTGCTTTTGCTGTCTGAGTAACATATTTGTTCTGTACAGATTTTGTCTTAAGATTTCTGTTTTCCCTTATTTTGGTGCCAGTCCAAGTCTGCTGAGTTTACAATCTCTGTAAGGCATGCTTTGGTTTGCCCTGTAGTTTATTATCTGTAATTATGCTTTTAATCTGTCAGATGGTTGGGGTGGGCAATAAAACAGCTTTGACACGTCTGCTTTCTGACAAGGCTTATTCCGTGATGACATGTGCTCTGTGTCCAGTTGGATCCTGGGCTGGGTTGGAGCTGGGGGTGGTGGAGACGTTTGTGTTGGTGGCATCTCTTGAGGAAGCGGTTTGGGTGTAGCTGCATGTGTGCCACTTCTCACTTGGCTCTGTCGAGGCAGAGTTCTGCTTTCCTGTGCCCCTGGTGTGGGAATTACACATATATAGCTTTTGGATCCAAGTGTCTGGACGTATTATGCTGGTTTTTGCTGTAAGTGGTGCAGAAGGTAGCAGCAGAGATAGGCTTTTGCTTCTTGTAGGTGAAAGGGATTTATACTGCCTGCCTCTTAGTCATGCCTTCAATCCTGCTGTTCTGTATTCCCTTTACTCTAGGGTGTAACTTCTCTCCTCTGGAGTACAGTTTTCCTTTATGGAAACACTGGTGAACTGTTTGTGGTATTGTTTTATACACAGGCTTCTGGTTTCACAGCTTCTGACCAAAGTTTTGAGGTATGATCGTGCAGATGATGGATTAATTTCTGACAGAGAGAAGGCTGGTGCTAGAATACAGAAGGGATCTCTTCACTTGTCATGATTTTACTCAGTAATTCAGCTGAACCACTGAGGCTGGTAGAGATCTATCAGCCACAATAATGATAAAATTTTCAATGTGCTTTGTACTGTACAGAGATCTAATTTGAGATTCCTGTAAGCTAGTAATTGTGTTAATAGTGAACTCGGTGATACATGGCAAGAGAATATGCTCCTGTAATTTCAAAGGACACATCTATACACTGTCCTTGCTTTGTAAGTTTTAGTCCTGTGGAGAGGGAAGTGCAGCAAGGATCACTGACTTTCAATTTTCAGCATTTAGGCCTAAAGGTGCAGAGAATACTTACTTGAAGTATTTATAATAGCCAGAGCCATAAATATCTACAACAAACAATAACAGAATTATTTGGTCAGCTGAAGGTCATTAATTCCCAGGGGGGTATTTCTGGTGCCCAAATGATGTTATGCTTTTTCACAGCATTCTCCATTCATCTCTAAATAAGCAATGTGCAAAACTCTGTGCAAGAGGAGAAAGGATCAGTCTTTCCCAGTTGCCTGTCCTTTGGGACTGAATTTTCAACTGGGGGAACTTGTGTGCATGGCAAACTGTAGATAGTTACTCTCTGGTCCTGCAATTTAGAAATGGAAAGGCTCGACTCTTAAATTTTTACACAGTGTGACCTTCCTTTTTATAGTAGCCAAGGCCTGTATTCCTTCTACAGAAAAACCGAATTTCTACATTCTGTATGAATTCATTCACTTGTGTTCCAAAGGTTTGCTTTGCAAAGATAGTCTAGCAATTGTATTCAAAGCCCTTGCGCCTGAATATGGCACATGGCATATGCTAGGTATTGGGAATGTCCTTTAAAATGTATCTTGAATGCCTTAGAAGTGCCAAAATACAGAAAAGAAGAAAAACTGTCTTGCCATGTGCTGGAAGGAAGGCAAATAACCAGGAAGAGGCATAAGAGGCTTTGTATAACAGAGAAGTGGAGGTATTCCTGTCTGCCTGCACTGGCACAAACCTGTTGTCCTTCATGTCTCTTGTTTGTGTAAGTGGACCAGCATCTGTCAGAGAAGGTGTCACTGGCTCCTGGCAGGGTACTTTCTGTCACATGGTTTCTGCTTCTGGGAAACAGGATGAGTTAAAGCCTGTGATGAAGATAAAACAGGATAAATTGTTCTTTAAAATGTTTGGGTTTAGGCAGCCTTTTTTTTTTTCTTTGCTACGGTTAGTAAATTGAGCTTGTATTGGTATCATAGGAGCAGTTGTAGAAATACTGCATTTAGTGCGACAGTTAGTTTTGCCTGTGATGTTAATTAGTGATACATTAGGCTGCGTTGTTTGGTTTTTTTTTCGGCTCCCATACTATTTTTTCTTTCCTTTAGGTTGTTTCTGTCAGTGAATTGCACGAAGAGTAAAACAACAGTACAGGCTTTGCTCTTCTTGTAATTTTTCAAGCAACAAAGCAACATTATACTGTTTAAATGTTTGTATGTGCATAAGTTCATTCTTCTTTAAACTCTGTCCCTGAAAATGAAGAAGAATTGTTGCTAAGTAGGTGGGGGTTTCATCTTGGAAAGTGGATGGATGACATTAAAAGGCAAGACATGATTGTTACTTGCCTTATATATAACTGAGTCTAACATGTTTCTGGTTGCTCCAGAGAATATAAGGAAAATTTGGGTGGAAGAGATACTGTTAAAGGTGCTATCTGAAACAATTTTAAATACTCTGCAGAATCATCAAATACTGGGGCAATTTGATTGTCGAAGTATTCCAAGAAAAGATAATTTTTGCCTGAATATCTTGTGGATGCAAATGAATAGGAAAAAAATAGAAAACTGCTTTGAATAATAAATTTCAGCACTCACATATGTTCATCACTTGCTAGCTATTCTTATATATATGATGCCAGTTTTTACCATTTCCATTAACATTATTGTTGTGGAGAAATTGGATCTGCACATCCTCAAGTTCAATATATCATTCTTTAATGTTATGTTAGAGGTGATAAATAAATGCAGGTGTTACTGTGTTGGACTTCCTTCATCTCCTTGCAAGTTGGGGTGGAATACTGGCATTTCTTAAAATTAGTAAAGCTGATATTAATATTTTCCCAGATTGTGGTATATGCCAGACTCTTGTGTGGCAAGGTATTACATTGTCAGCTGTTAATTCACAGGACTAAAATGTGTTTTTCAAAGCTTACTTCTGAGGGAAAGCATGTGCTAATATTCCTGCTTTCTTTGTTTAGTGTGAGAATTTCTTATTCTTACAAGACTTTGTTTGAACTCTAAAACCTAATCCACGAGTGAGTAAATAAAAACTATTCAGATGCCCAATAAAATGTCCTTTAGGCATTTATATTTTGATTTCTTCTTAGATATGCAGTTATTTATTAAAACCTTTATCATGTAGTAAAAGTCTTTAATATAGATGCCAAAAGCACAGTATGTATTATTAACTTATGGGGGAAAAGGTGATGCATAAAATGACATGAAAAACAGTTCCTCTCTGGAAACTAGATTACTGAGGGCTATTTATATACCCAAGCAAGCAGTATCTGAGATATTCATGTTAGTGGACTATCACAGCTGTCCATGATATTTATCTAGAGACTGAGTTTTATTTTCATGTTTTTTATAAAGCTTGCTCTGACTAGAGGTTACAGTGGGAAGTCAGGTGAAATGGGGACCTTGGAGTGCTTCCAATAATTTGTTTAGTGACCTTAAGACAGTTACTCACTTTTTATGCTCATTTTAGGAATGTGTTACAATAGGACTAACTCATAATGACTTGAAGTAGTCTAGACTGCATACGTTTGTTTAAGGGGCTTTGAAAAGGTTTGTAAGCGTTACTAGAGCTGAAAATTCTTCATTTTGTTTCCTTATTCCAAATCTTTCAGAGAAAGTAGGATATCTTCTGCAACCTGTTTCTGTCCTCAGTTGGGATTTTGTGGAGTTTGCTGAGGGTTAGTTTGTTTTTCATTTTGCCTTGTTTTCATTTTTCTGCCATTGATGTGAAATGGCAAGCTGGCACAAAATACTGTGCATGTAGTTCAATTTTTTTTAAACTATAAATTCCTACAAAAAGTAATTGTCTTCACAAAACTTGTGCATTTCCTCTAGCTAAAAGCCTTTTTCTGAACTTGAGTATTTTCAGAATAAAACTTTGTCCTATTGGTCATTTTTTTGGAAAAATAAGTTGTATTCTTACATCACAATTTGGCATAACCGTGTACAGTGACAGCATACTTCAAATGGCCTTATATTGAAGGTTATGCAGATCATTTTAGTTTGTTTAACTTGAGCATTCGTAAATCCAGTAAATTAAAAGACACAAACTAAAAAAAAAAAAAAATCACTGATTGAGACAAATTAAATTGAAATGTCAAGCTGATGTTGTGGAATTACATTGAAGTGATTCAGTTTTTCAAGTGAAGGGAGTCTTTGCTACTGGTGAAGTGTCCAAGGTTTTCACCTTGGCTGACTGGTAGACATTAATAAAGCAGTAGTGTTTTCTTCTAATTTCACTCTAGTGCTTGGGGGATGATGAGATGCTCTAGAACTAGACTTCATGGCAGCTATCTCATCAGCTGGGGTTTTATTAATAAATATACCAGGATCTTGGGTTTATTTCTACTTCAACAAGCAAATGAAAGAAGTGTAAAGCTATTAAAAGGGGCCAGTGTAGAACTCCAGCTCAGTTTAGCAGTAATACCTGAGAAGCTGGACTTGTAGCTTGGTGCAGTTAAACTAACAGGACTCTGCATCATCTGAAGGAAGTGAGTGGAAACCAAAGATAAATTAGAAATTGGAAGAAAGGTTCTCTGCAGAAATGTTGTGTAACTGGGCGCTGACAGAGGGGATGTTGGTTGTGACCTGGGGCTTCTCCCTCTGTCGCTCTGGATGCTTCGCTTGGGTCAGGAGTTTCTGCAGCTGTCTCTGAAGCTTGGTGCAGAATCATCTTTGTACAATGGACTTAGTGTTGATGTGAGAGTGGATCCTTCTGGTCCAAATGCACACTGAAATGTATTATAACAGCCATTTATCTCTCTTCCTTTTTGAGGAGTGGCATATCCGAAAAGTGGATGTTCAGGATAACATGTCCAATGTGTCGGAAGAGAGAAGCACTAGACAACAGGACATTAAGAAAGGACTCCAGTTTATAGAGTATGATTTTGTGGTTTTTATTCTTGTATGTTCATTCATATGTGTATATATATTTCTATGAGATGGATACCTCTGGGAAAGGCCTTTTGTGTTTCTCCTCTGAATATTTGCTAGCACTAACATGTTGAACAGGGAGCAGCTTTAAAGAAAAGAGAGCACTCCTCTTTGTTCCTTAACGCAGCAAATTGAAGATGAGAGGTTATTCCTTTCCTGCCTTTGAGAAAAATTAGCATTTAATCTTTTTTTTTGTGGGTAGGAAATGTTGCTAGCCTGAAAATCCACCTTAAGAATAGCTACACCTAAGACTAGGTTGCTACTGAAAGTGATGGGTTTGCTCACCACTACCTAAATGTTTTTACTCTCTGGAGCTAAAATTTAAGCTATTGAGAAATCAACTGAGTAGTTAATTTTCATTTGGGTCAATGCCAAATTCTTTTGAAGATCCTGGCTATCTTAAAATAATTTTGAAATTTCATATTAATTCACTGTTCATAAAAGGCGTTCTTTGAAAACAAAAACAAACAAAAAATCAGCCAACCAACTAAAATACCAACAACAAAACCTTCCCCCCCCACCAAACCCTGACCGTTTTAAAGCAGAATCTCAGTTAACCTGTATGCAAAAGGAAGGGATTCCTGCTTTTCTTCCTGAAAATGTAGCAGTAAAGACCTCTTTTCTGTGCTAGAGGAAATCTCTGTTGCATGTCATACAAAAGAGCTCTTAAAATTCCTGTTGTGTCATTGGTATGACTTAATTAAAATTGATGTGGTTTTTGACAGATAATTTGTCATTTTATAGTACTTACAAGAAGATTGCAGTTCCCCTCATCTATAATATGATTCTATACAGGGGAGGAGAGAAAGGAAATTGCTTTTAAACAAACAACAGTGATGTCTAAAACTCTCAAAGCATTCAAAACCTTAGTACATTTTGAACAGCAGAGCTCAGACTGACTATGTAACTTTAAAAGAAAATGAGCCATTAGTAATAAGAAAGCACACTTTTTAAATCGAAACTAATCCCTTGTTCAGGGCAGGCTATGGGCAAAATTCAGAGATCTGCCTGTTGCAGAAGCAAGGCTGCTATTACTAAGAACCAGCATTCCTCAGAGTGATTGTCTTTTAAGCAATATGTGTAATAAGTGAAGTTTGTGATTTTTTTTTTTCTAGATCTACTTTGCCCTATCCAGGGACACAAGAACAATATGAGGTAATAAAATGACTTTCTAATTTCTAGAAGGGTTTTTAATATGGACCTATATTATTATATTTAATCTTGGTTTGAGTCATCATTTAGGTAATGATATAGTATGAGTGGTAATTTTAAAAGTCTCAGTATTGGAACTGGACAACTACTAACATTATGATACAGGTATTCAGATATTTGGGTGTCCTGAATTTACGTGTACAGCAGTTCAGATGAAGTCTTTCTCTAGTGGTGTTAGGGATAAATTTGGGGCATTAATTGAATAAAACAATGTGCTATTCTGAGTAAAGTTCAGAGTAGCCCAGCAAAAGTAAGATAAAAGGACTTCAGTCACAGAAACCTTCAGAACTTATTTTGTTTCTGTATATGTTATGATTTTGCATAATTTTGGCTTGTATTTTCAGACTTGTCTTTTTAGTTCTTTTTCCAGTGATAGGTGGTTTCATTGGATTTGAGAACATATTAGATAAAAATGCAGTCATTCACATTTTGATGAAAAAACCCTTTTTGCGAAGCAGTTTTTGTGTTCTCCTGCTTTGCCAGTTGCTATGGCTGCTGCTTGCTGAAAGAATATGTGGAACATATATATACATCTTTGAGATTGTCTTGGAAAAACGTCAGAAGAAAAGCACTAATGCAGACAAAAGTTTTGCATTTCACTCCCGATTCCATGAAGTTACAAGTATAAATTTTCTATTTAAAATTTTCTTTGGAAATATGGAAGATAAACAAGAAACTGCTGTTGATGAGTTTTTCTTTTCTTTGTTCCAGTTATTTATACGAGATCTTGTTAGAAATCTTTTTCATGAAGGAAATGATGTATATCGAGAAGGTGATTGGAGAGGGTCACTGAGTCATTATACAGAAGCTATAAACATTGCTGATTATGCTAATTCTGAAGAAATCCATGTTTCTGATGATGTTTTAGAAAAGCTGCACGTGAACAGGATTGCGTGTTTTTCAAATATGGTAAGCTTCTGTTTAAACTAGGATTTCTCCAGAACAGGATGCAAACAGGGTATGAAGACAAAGTCTAGTGAGTGAAAAGCTCTTGATGGTAGTTTGAGGATTGACATGTTTCAAATCATCACTTTAGCATGCTCTTTAAAAGCTTTTTACAAGTATAATTGAGGTATTTTTAGTTACTAATACTAGAATTAACATAAAAGAGTCATACTAGGCTTGGAATTTGATGGAACAGTATTTTTATCCATTTCCACTGCTGACTGCACTGAGCTGGCTGCTTTCTGTGTGGAACAAGATGGCTCTTGTGAAAAAGCTAAATTTTCTTTGTAACTGTTACTGGATTTTACATAATGATGGCCCCGCTTCTTTTTAGTTGCCTAATTTGGTGACTTAGCAAAACTTACAAATGCACTGTACAGTGGCCTTGGTGAATGTTTGATAATGTTTCGATACCTGTCTAATACAGTTCGAATTCACTCTTTCCATGAGTAGTAGTTCTGATTAGTGTCTTTTTTTCTTTTTTCTCCTCCTAGGGGTTACATGAAAAAGTTCTAGAAGACTGTGAGATAGCATTAAGGTTGAACGAAAACAATTTCAGAGCTCTCTATCGCAAAGCAAAAGCTTTGAATGAACTGGGAAGGTATAAAAAGGCTTATGATGCTGTAGCAAAATGTTCTCTTGCTGTGCCACAGGTGGGTAAATTGTATATCGGTGATTATTTTTAAAGTTTTGAAACATGTAGTTATTTCAGGACCAAGGTTGTTTCTTCTGGTTTGGGGTTTTTTAATGCAATAAATTATTTTTATTACTCTAAGCATTATTTTTTCTTGTGGAAGTGCAGACTGAGGGCAGAGATTAGTCCCCAAGCTCAGTTTGTTGTGTTAACTTTCAGTAGAAATGCAGGTGGGGTCAGGTGCCATGAATGTTTGCAATAAGCACTGGAACCACTTAATTGCTTAAAATTCTCTATGACATGAAGAGAAACCCACCATAATTATAATGTACAATTCTTTTGATAACTGTATTTTAGCTTTCCAAGTGTTTAGTAACATTCTTACCAGTGCATATGAATCACTTGCTGTGCACCCCTAATCTTGGGCTCTGTGTTAGCAGGCAGTGTGTGGTGTAGGAGATGATCTGTAGACTGAAATGCTGGTCCTGAGGATCTGCTTTCCATGACTGTTTGTGTGGTTGGGTTGTAGTTTTTTGTTTGTTTGGGTTTTTTAAGAGCTGGAGTGCATCAAGTGCATTCATGCAGGGCTTTCGTTATATCCAAAACCAATTTGGTTCTCTGGGACCCTTCATAATGCAAACCAAAATGCTGTGAGTGAGGATGATTAGAGGTTTCACTTCAGAAATGCATTCCTGATTTGAACTTACATGGTGATGGAATCTTTACATGCTTTGCTTGAAATAGACTGATCACAGGGCAGAACACTGACTTGCTGCTTTTTCACCTTTCTGCATCAAAACTACAGTGAGACACTAGACAAAGTGTTGGGCATAGGTTTGCCTCTTGATGAGGAGAAGGTTTCAGTTATGTTTCCAAAGACATAAAGCGGTTATTTGAATGTGTATCTTACAACTTTGGATCCTCACTTTGCACCTCTAGATCTGAATGTTTTTGCTTAAGGTTAATATGCCTTTATATAAGTTTTATAAATAGCTTCTTCTAGCTGTAGGACATGTTCTGAATACTAAATCTTAAAATAATTTAAATGGGTAGTTACAACTGTAGGACAGAGGGAAATATGATGACTTTTTAACTTAGCTTTTGTAGTTGTATGGTGCAATTCCTCCCAAAATACAGAGTGCTCATTAAATATTAATTAAATATTCGTCAGTGTCATGTAGTAGCTCATATGGTAATCAGGAATATGGCCCTCAATTTGTGTAAAAGCAAAACAATAAAATAAACCCCCATCCCCTGAAAGAACAAATGCCCTCCTCAAATAAACAAACAAAAAAACACCCACCCACAAAAAAAAAACCCCAACAAAACACTTCTCTGAATTTCTCTGGTTTTGGAAAGTCCTTACATTATTTTAAATCCAGATAAAAGGAAAAGGAGGATACTGTCCATTTTCTATCAACATAGTTTTTACTTGAGGATAGCTATATTTTTCAGATGTAGGTTTCAGTCCCGTGTTTGTGAAAGAATAAAGCTGCATTTTGAGACATCCTGCATATAGGGATCTTGCAGAATACAGACTGAGATATAAACAGATGTCTTTGCTTGATGGCAGTACATGTAAGGTATGAAATTTTATTTATGTCTTTTAGGATGAAAGTGTGATTAAGCTTACCCAAGAACTAGCTCAAAAACTAGGGTTAAAAATAAGGAAAGCATATGTAAGAGCAAAGGTAAGATTTTATTTTAACATTTAACATTAAGGTTTCCCTCTCTTGATATCAAATTTGTATTTAATGGAAGTATCTTTTCTTTGTAGCCACCCTCGTCAAATTCAGTTTCTAGTGATGTATCAACTCAGGTAAGGTTTTACACGTTCCAAGTGCAAGCTGACTGTAAACTACAGTGAATAATTGTTTCATAATTTCATGATGATAAAGGGACATTGGTGCAATTGACATTTTATATTAGAGGCTATTATTTGGGACTTTAGGGTTCTTTTGATCTTTATGTTCAGTTTTGCTGTATACTTACAGCAGACTAGGACATAAGATTATCATTCAAGTTATCTTTGTAGAATAAATGTTAGCTAAAAGATGAAATCTAGTGCTATGCATATATTTATTTTTCCTGTCCTAAGGCAAGAGCAAAGTTAATGGGTTTATTTTTTATTTTATTTAGTTGACAATTATCAAAATGAAGAGTGCTGGGATAAAATCCCTTGTACTTACATGCATTTGTCCAAATTTGATCCTCGTTAGCAGCTGAACTTGCATTTATCTTGCTCTTTGTAATGTGTCTGAATAGCAGTAGTGGAGTTCATCTTTATCTTACAGACTTCTTGCACATGAATGTAGACAATTTAGCTGTGAATGAATGAGGAAATGTAGGAACAGCTCATTTAAGATACCATTCAGACTCTTTCATTCCCTGAAGTATCACTCTCACTTTTGTTGGTTGGTTGCAAATCTTTAGTGATACTATGAGTGGATTTCAGTTTGCAAGTGGATGCTTTATCTAAAAAATTATTTGACCTTTAAATTACATTAGACTTCATAAATTTGAGATTTTATAAAACCTGAATTTGAGAGGGCTTACATTCTTTGTCTGTAAATACATATTTGAAAATTTTTACTGGCTCTTGTGGAAAGTGCTGAGAGGTATTTTTTTTCTCATTTACAGAATTCTTCTGTAGAAGATATTGAGTTAGGTGAGTCTTGTTGTGTTACATTACTAATGCTAGGGAGCTAGATATGCCATACATATCTCATTGTGTTAGGAAAATTCGGAAGAAAATTCATCTGGCCATTTGAAAGTACTGGGGTAAAAGTCTGATCTCTTTATCTCTAAAACTGCATATTTAAATGTCTGAGCAAATTTCCTTTTGGTTTCCTCAACCTGATATGATTGTAACTGCTCCTGTAGTGCTCATCTCCATACTGTCCTCTTTAACTTGAAAAACTAGGGAGGGGAGAATATGCCAAAGATGTAGTAAAGTATCAGGTCTGTAACTTTTTCTGTCTGTTTTAGTTTGAGTAATAATTAAACATTGAGATAAAGATACACATCATTTGGAAGCTGATGGAAGCTGAAAACGTTTAATGTGGTTTTGCTTAAACATTCCTCACATTTCTTTACTCCCTCACCCTCAATGTTGTCAGGGTAGAAGTTAAGCAAGAACTTCTCACATCTTTGAATAGAGGTTCCAATCATTCCCATCTTACCTATTTCAGATTTATCTGACCAGAAACAAGAGATGGTTTCTGCTGCTTCTTCATCAAACTTTGTTTCTGAAGTGTCTAAAGTGTCACCAGTACCTGTACCACCTTTACCTACTGTTATGCCTCTTCAGATGGAAAAGGTTCCTTTGCCTTCTGCAGTGTTGGCAAATGGAGGGAATGTTTCTTTCTCTATGCCAGAAGCATGCTTAGATTGTGGAGATGGAGATATAATTATTGGAGAAGAACTTGATGAGTTACTTGATTCTGTGCCTGATCCCAATGAAAGTGTAATGGTAAGACTTTTTTGTCTGTTTTCTTTCTCAAAAGACTCTCCTTATGAGCGGGATCTCCTATTTTTATCAAGTGGGCTAATAGGGAAGTGTGTGTTACCTTTCATAGTTACATTGAGGTGTCTTTGTGCATAGTCAGGTTGGTTTTTTTTTCAGGTGCAGATTCTTGTAAATGTGGCTGTAAAGATAGCAGGACTACTACTACTTCAGAAATACTGCTATGCTACTACCAATGCTACTTACAGGAAGTACTGTGAAAAGTGAATTGGGCATTTGAAGTCTGGGCTAGTGTGGTTTTTCAGAGGTTTTTTTGTGCAAATAAACCCTCTTAGAACTTGAAGAGTGTGTCAGAATGCTCACCTTGTAGCTGTAGCAACTATAGTTAAGCAAAAAGCTTTGCAGCAAAGCAGTACTTGGGCTGTGGCCTTCAAGGGTGCTCGCTGGTATCTCTGCAATCAGAGCTCTGTCTAGATCCACCACCTGGCTGAATAGAAATAGTCCATCATGAGTCTGACTTTTTTTATTTTTAGAAGAGATATTAGAGAAATTTAGTTATATGAAGTGTTGTTCCTACTTACACCATTATGCCAGACCTAGAGCAGACTGTGAGGCCTCCAGAGTTCCTCAGCTGTTAGTCACAATGAGAGCTCTGATTGATGAGCAGAGATGTCTGAACTTAACTACCAAGGTTACTGACTCCCTGCTCTGGTCCTGCCAGTCATTTGCATTAGTATTGCAGTGTTAAATGAGGCTGTGGCACATTCAATTCTTCAGTTAGTTGTGATTTTAATTCCTCATTCAACTCTGATATACAGTTGTAAATCTTTAAATCAAAAATCCTTGGGCTTCTTATTTTCAATTTTATGCACTTCATGTTTTACAAAGTATTTCTGTAATGGAGAAAATAATTATTTTTAAGAGATCCTAGGACTTTTGCCATACTGAAAGCCAGGAGGAAATGCAGTCTTCCAGGAGAGACTGTGGTCTCGTGGAGTGTAGAATTGAGTGAGCTGTACAGCTGACCTGAGTGAATTGCAGGCTGATAACTGGGGGAACATGGAGTTTCCCATTGGGCAGGCTCTATGCAGGCCTACTCACTCAACATCCAGACAAGGAGGGAGCTTCTTGGGATGGCAGGAAGAAGGGAGGGGAAACTCCCCCACTTGGTATGTCCTTAACAAAAGTGTACAGAAGGATACGTTATTTTTCATGGGAGGAAAGAACGTGACCTGGCCTTTGCAGGACGTGTTATCATTTGATTGGGTCTGAGGATTTACCTCAAAGCCAGCTCGTACCTCTTTGCTGTACTGCAGTTTGAATTACGTTCTCTTTATTTAGAAACAAGTACTGCTGATACCTGGCTCTTCCTACTCTTCCCTGTTGTCTGTGTTTTTAACATAATTTGGAGATTCAGCTATGATCCGATTGATTAAAAAAATCCAAATCTGTTACTAACTTAGTAAGTGTCTGGTAACTGAACCTTTAAGGTATTTGATCAGTGGACAATGCCTTGCACCTAGGGCATTGTTTAGGATTTGGTTACTGCAGCTCTGTGCAGGACTGTAGTGTACCTTTTAGTGATGTTTTTCAGTGGGTTTACAAAAACTTCGCAGAAACATGACTAAAAGAAATACTACGGCAAATTGTGCTCTTGAGGCCTTTCTTGCTTGGTCTGAACATTCTTTTTAAATTTACTTTTTTTCCAGCAAACTACAGGAGCCAGAGGACCTATTCCTGCAGGGAGTGTAGCTCCTAGTGTACCTTTCTCTGCCTCTTTGTTGGGGACACTGCCAGTTACTGCAGGATTTGTTCCTTCAGCTTCTCTTTCAGAAATCTTTTCACAGCCTTTGGCTTCTTCGCTGGAAAACTTTTGTTCACCATTAAGCACCTTTTCAATCAGTGACCCAAAAAGAGGTAAGAAATGAGTCTTAATATTTAACCTTTTATGATGATGAGAGTTGGGCATGAGCCAAGTGGCTTTTCAACAAATTAGTTTTCACAACTGTTCAGTAATATTTAACCCATAACATTTGATCTATGCTAATAGTTTTTGAGTGTTGGTTGTGTACAAGAATTCATAAATAAAGCTTTTGTTTCCTTAGGGTCTGCATAAGCATGCTCCAAGCTCCCTCTGTGTAGTTTTTCTGTATCTATTATGTAAATTTATTTGTTTCAGGTGAATAAGTTTAAAGAAGAAACAGTATTCCCTCAAACTTTTTTTTTAAACAAACTTGCTATTATAGCTTAAGCCATTTGTCATGATTTGGCAATAAACAAGAATTCTAAAAAGGTAATATAACTGTGTACTCTGAAAAGATGCCAGTATTACATGCTTGGGTTCAAACTACACAGACTATAATTATGTAGTGAAATCGGGTATGTGAAATAACAAGATACAAATAATGAACTACAAAAGATAAAATAGAGTTTTGTCTTTAATTACCAGTGGTACAGGACCATGCTGTCTTCAGAACAAAGCCAAATTTACAAAACAAAATCAAAAATTGAAGTGTCCTCTTATCCCTCTTTCTTCTCATTTTTTCATCTTCACATATTGCTTATCTTGCTACCCTTTTTGTACTGCACAAGTATCTTCATATTGCTTCAGTATCCGCCTGTGAAGCTACTGCTGGTGCTAACCAGGTGTACATTTTGAAGATGATTGCCTAATAACTTCTCAGCCCAGATGTTTACAAGGGACTTCTACGTAATTAAAAAAAACCTTATTGTAGCAAACAAAAAAACCTTCGGTGTTTGTCAAAAAACCCAAACCTCTGATACTTCTCAGGAATGGTAAATTATTGTTTGCATGGGATGTTCCAGGGGAACTCATGTAATTAAAATATCTTTTTATTCCTTTAGACATCGCAAGTTCAGCTTCTAGAGATGGAACACCAACACTTAGCAGCAATAATTCCCCATTGTTTGTACGTATTTTTCATGTTTTTGTTCAGTTCATATGTAACACCTTGGAGGCTTTACACAAATCTGAATTTTTACAGCTGAAGTTTCTATTTTTAAAAAAATAGCACTTCTGCCATTAAAAGTGGGTTCTGGCTTGGAGAACACATATGGGGACTCACAGGAACAGTAACACAAGAAAAAGTGTACAGAGGTTGTTTTATGTACGCAAATTTTGACTGCTGTCACAACCATCTTCCCATTCTGAGGAACTGTAAAATATTGTTGAATTGTAAAATAACCAATCTAAAATCCCTTATGATCTGAGTACCAAATTCTAGGCATCCTGAAGAACTGTCCTAGTATAGGAACAGAGCAGATGCCACTTTGTGTCTGAGGATCTGTCTGCTCTCTGTATTGCAGTCGTGCTGTGCATTTGCAGTCATGCTGCTGGCATTGATTGCATGGGGAAGGATGGATTGCATGAAGGATTGCATCCTTAGGAGCCAGGAGGGAGTAATAACAGCCTGACAAAGGCTGCTGTACTGCCTGTACCTGGTTGGCTCTTGTTTTATGCTTAGTTTGTGCTGTGTATTATGGTTTTGAAGAAAAATTTCAGTAGGTTAAATTTTAACTGTAGATAAATAAATTCTACATATTAAGTAAAATATGCTTTCTTTCAACAGATAAATGGTCCTAGTAGTTTGTTTGGGTCCGAAAATTACATGGGAATTGCAGGCCAAACTAGAAATGACTTTTCCAATGTTTTTAGCAGTACAACTGCTAGTATACCTGTATCTCCAGCACTGGCAGGAAGGAATCCACTGGAAGGCACACATGAGCTAAGACAGGCCTGCCAGTTATGTTTTGTCAAAAAAGGTAAGGAGCTATTGGAGTTGATGGGGTTTTTTTTTTTTTTCTTTAATTAAAAAGCATACATGTAAAATCTTCATAATTTAACACTGTTGGCTTCTAAACTGTGTTAATCCTGACTTGTTCTTTGCAGATGTAGCATGATCTTATGATTGGTGAAGTATTTCAACAACTATCTTATCTTCTTTCCTCTTGTCTTTATTTCTTGTCCTAATAGATTCTTGATTTCTAAACCCACCATGAATCACCATATGCTTTCCCTGTGTGTAATGTCGTTCACATTCTGTATCCACTTTCCTCCCAAACCCCAGGGTACTGTGAAGAATGACACCTTTGCTCAAGACTAAATAAAACTTGCAGTACTCTCTCTGATTGGCCATGGGGAATTGAACTGCAGTTCAAAGTAACTGGTAACCTTCACATCCCATCTGTTTTATCGTTCTTTCAAACTAATTCTAAATCATAATCATGAGGCTTCCAAACCTTAGTAATAATTAACTCCACTGTATTGACTTAAAGGAGCTTAACCAGTATTGGTCATTAATATAACTAATCTTTTAGGCCTGAGCTGTTGCTGTTAAAAAGAGCCGTATTCTAAAGGCAATAGCTTCTATTAAAACTAATCTTAAAAATAAGCATTGTGTTTAAAGTTACAGGTATCATTGATATTGATATTGATATACTAATAAAGAATTGTATCAAGACCTTTAGGGGATGACTATTGTACCCTTAAGAACTTCTATACTAGTTTAAAATTATTTTTACTAGAAAAATCCACAAAGTGAAGTTTGAAAAACCATAGAACATGTTCTGCTAAAGCTGGAGCTATAAAATATTGGTGAAAGTACTTAGCATGTTCCTAGCTTCACTTTTTGTGTCAATGCACCTACTTCCTCTGTTTCTTTCCATCTCTATCAAAGCCTTTAAGTGTCTCCTGCTTTTACTGCCTTTTGAAATTACACTGTTCTATCATCTTCCTGTCCAGAGAAAACTGGGTCATGGTCTTGTTTTTCAGTCTCACAAATAGCAAAATTCACTGAGCATTGCTCATCTTCAGATGCTCTTCCTTCAGTACCATCCTAAAGACCGAGTTTGAAGCTAGGAGTATTTTTGTTTCCAAAATCACAAAGTTTTGGGATTGGCATTTATCTTTTTGGCACATGTGAACTTCTTACTGAGTGTGTTTTGTCTCTGAACATAGTACCTCTCCTAATAAAATAAATGTTGAAGAGAGCCATTTACTGATTACTGGAATTCATCTGCATTGACTTACTATAGATAAGCAATTTCAGTTTTAAACTAGTGTTATTGGCACGGATAGTTTGGAATTTGAAAAAATGCAGCAATTTGCTGACCCACAGTAACCTTAAGGTTGTAACACAGCATCCCTCCCCAAATATAAATTAACTTGTGGGTTTTTTCTTGCTGAGACTGCCTTTTGTAAGTATTTGGGGTTTTTTTTCTATGCTGCTCAACATGGTGGTTAATGACTTTTGGTTCTTCAGAGCTGCTGGTGCAAGTAGGAATTCTATAGAGTGTGTTTGTGTACTTTGCTTTTGGGCTTCTGTGCCAGTCTCTGTATGGACATGTTATTGTTTGATGCAATTTATGCAAATACAAGCAATTTTCTGTGATTGTTTCAGGTCCTAAATTATTGGATTACGCTTACCATCCCAATTTAGAACATAAATGTAAGAAGGATATTTTAATTGGCAGAATAAAAAACTCTGAAGATAAATCATGGAAAAAAATACGTCCAAGACCAACAAAGACACAGTATGTGGGACCATATCATATATGTAAAGGTACGTGTTACAGGGAGTAAATGGTAATGCCTACACTCAAAGTAATACAGTTTAGCTTTTCCATAGTGAAGCATAAGAAGGAATTTTCATTTGTGCTTGTGGAGGTGGAGAAGGAAGTTCTGGGTTGTTTATAATTTCAAAGGCTGTAAGGAGAGCCATATTTTGACCATTAATATGATTATTTAGAGAACATGCAGTGTACTTCTGTACCATTTTTCATGAGGAATAATTTTGCTTTTGAGTGTTGGATGATTAACTGTTAAAAACAGCAACAAAGAAGCATTTTTTTACACTGTTGCAGTATGAACCTCTACTTATGATGTAAGCAAGATGACTCATGGATTAATGAGCAGCTTTACTTGAGCAGAGGGTATTCTGGTTTCTCAGCATCATTGCCCTGTTAGTGCAGGATAGTTGATGGAGGTGTGCATTAGCTGTTTTGAGGAGTTTTACATTTTCAGCAAGTCATTCAGCATAAGGTTTTGCTTCTGTTAGATTTAAGTGACCCATTTACAACAGATCTATATAACTTCTTTATTAAAAGTATATGAAACAGATACAGTGGAAGTTTTAAGATGAATTTCCAATAAAAGTTGTGTAAAAGCAATGTCCTGTTCACTGCTGTCCTTTGAGATGTTGCTGCTGAGGAGGAATGCAGGTACCCAGGCCACTGCACGTTTGCCTATTGCCAAGAGGAGATCGACGTGTGGACACTGGAGCGCAAAGGAGCCTTCAGTCGAGAAGCTCTTTTTGGAGGACCTGGAAAGATCAACTTGACTGTGTCCCAACTTCTTCAAGAATACCATGGATTATTTATGTTTCTTTGTGAGGTGCTGCTTTATTTCTCATAACACGATAAAAAGGGTAATAGATAATAAAACTATGTGGAAAGAAATGCTTTGGTTCATGCTTAACTATTATGTAATTTTTGAAATGGATTTTCAGTAATAATCTGGCTGCCTTTAGATTAGAGACTAGATGAAGTATCTATTAAAATCTTTAAGGTAAGGTGTATTTTTAATTGTCTAAAATACGTACTGTCTAATTACTTGTTTTTATATTCCAGAAATGTTTTGATCACAAGCCCAGAATAATAAGCAAAAGGAACAAGGATAACTCATCTTCTTGTTCTCACCCTGCTATGCATGACTTTGAAGATAACAAGTATGTTTGAAATACCATCTCTATAAGTTGCAATTTAAAAGCAAAGGCAGTTCTTAATAGTGACTTACATTTCTTACCTGTTGGTTAACTTCTCTTCCTTGCTGACTGTTACGCTTTGGCACTGTAGGCAAGACAGACTTAAAGAACAAGGATTGACAAATGTAACTAAATTAAAGTGAGCTATTTCTTTATCAGTCATTCAAAATTAGTGGTGTCTGCCCTCATCTTTGAATCTTACGGGGTTTGGTGTCAGGTTGTTAATAGCTTATCTACCTGGTGAGCTGTATTGATGTAAATAGATGTGTAATGTTAAATTAAAACAGGAACTCATAAGTTTGCTCTTTCTTTGATCCGTTTTGCTTATTTTGCTGCAGTTTAACTCAGGTTTACCTTGATTACAGTGTATGAAATAGACTATAGTCCTTATTAATTCAGTTGATAAAAAAACAGTGTGAGTAGTGTCTTTAATTATTCTTGGAAAGTCAACAAAGTTTTTATTGTTGTAATAGTATAAAATAAGTTTTGGAGAATAAAGAGACTTTTGTCTTTGTATGATTTAAAAGTAAGTGGGAGCATTGGAATTGCTTTGTTTGTATTCCATTTCCCTGTATTGAGGAAGCACTGCTGCTACAAGAGCTAGGCTGTTACTGTTATGCATCACCTCTTCCTTAAATGGTGCTCTATAAAAGAATAAGTACATGGGTTAGTAATTAGATCAGGATATATACTTGAAAGTGGACATGATCTGCTTTCCCTCTTGGAAAACAGTGATCCGGTTGGATTGAATTCGGTGAGGCTTTGCAGAAGAGGGATTCTGGATTCCCAAGAGTACTGTTTGATGTGTTTACTCAGCCTAGAAACGATGCTTAGATGTGACCTCCTCCTGGGAACTTTCCTGACTTTCTGATTTCAAGTAAAAAGTGATGAAAGGATATTTGAACAAGCTGTGGTGAGGGATGGTTATTTTAAAGAATCTGTAAAACTGACTGTTTTCAAAACAGGTGCCTTGTCCACATTTTGCGAGAGACTATGGTGAAGTATTCCAAAATCCGCCCTTTCCAAGTTCGCTGTCAGCTTGACCTGTGCAGACATGAGGTGCATTATGGCTGCTTACGAGAGGATAAATGCTTTTATGCTCACAGTCTGGTAGAGCTTAAAGTCTGGATAATGCAAAAAGAATCAGGTATGTTTAGTAAAACGCTCACTTTACTCTTCATTGTATTGCAACTCCTTCATTTTCTCGACTCCCTCTGAAATTAGCAACTTGGGATCAGTGCAGGAGGCAAGCAGGAGCAACCTAGTACCTCTCAGCTTGCATTTTGGAGAGGCTTTCCATGGTACATAATACAGTGTAGCTTTTATAGTTAGACTGACATTTGAGCTCATGTTTAAATACTCAAAGATGCACCTTATGTGAACAATCTGTAATTTAAAAAGCTTGTATGCTTTCCATTGGGATGATACAGACAATATTTCTGTTGGATGCCCTCATGATGTTCTTAAGAGTGTGTGTTTGTGTATTTGTGTGTGTATGGATGTAACAGGATATCCATGATGTAAATGCATATCATGTATATCACAAGTGTGTGAATACTTACACAATATACTAACAGAAAAACAGATAAAAGCTTTGGTGCTTCAGTAGCATTCCAGTTTGAGCATGTCTGTAAGGGCTGCAACAGTCATAAGTACTCAAAGACTGTTCCCCTTCCTTTACAGGTATTTCACATGATACTATAGTTCAAGAATCAAAGAAATACTGGCAGAACATGGAAGCTAGTGCACATGGATCACAGGTATTTTCATTTTTCCATTCAACTAACTCTGTGGTCACTCTGGTGATAACACTTTTTTAATGTGTGTATAATGTAGCTTATTTTAGAAATTACTTTTGTAATGATCTCCAAATAATCTCTTTCAGTGTAGGCTTTATTCATCTTGCTCACTTAGACTAAAATGCCTGCTTTGCTGTTGTGCAACTCCTTTTTTGCTTTGCTTGTTCTGTCCCAGGTGGAACATAAAATGTAATATAAGTTCGAAGTCAGCTGCTCTAGGGCAATTAATTATCTTTTCAATATGTAGCACTTCTATGTGTTTCATTTGTACATATTATCACAACTTCCGGGTACATATACCTAAATGAGAAATAAGTTCAATAAAAAACTGCATTTGTTAAGAAATGTCTAGTTTGAAATGACAAGCTGAGCTATTACAAGGCATGCAGTGTAATACCTGCCTCCCAACATGTGTTGAAACTTCTGCCATCGGGAGTAATTCATAATTATGTATGGATTTCTTTGCAGATACAAAATACCTTTTATTGTTGTTGTTATTTTTTTGGCTTAAGATTCTTGGGAACCAAATGAAGTATGGATCGCTTAATTTGAAGATGAAGTTTGTTTGTGGGCAGTGCTGGAGAAATGGTCAAGTTAGTGAGCCAGACAGAAACAAAAAATACTGTAGTGCAAAGGCAAGACACCCGTAAGTAACATCAAACAGTGGAAATTCTACTGTTTTGTCAGCCATTTAAAACCTCTTTTGGGAAACTGTTGCTTCTTAGGAAAGAGTCATACAAGGAATTAAAAAAAACCCAAACATACTGAAGTATGACAGAGTCATCTCTTTGTAGTATGCTAATAATTGGTACTGAGAAATACTTCGGTGGCTACTCAAGTGTTTGTGTTTTGGTTTTGGAGGGTTTTTTTGTATTAACTGTTTCGGTCAAGTTTCAACAGAACTTCATTAAATCTTAAATATATGGCAAAAGCTTTAAAAATAACCTTTCTGAGCTTTCCTGGTTCTGCTTCTGTGCAGAAATTGTGGCTTTTTTTAGTAGTGCTTTCTTTCATTGAATGCCTGTGGTTTCCAGATGGAGCAAAGATCGCCGTGTGGTGCTGGTAATGTCTAATGAACGTAAGAAGTGGATGACCATTCGTCCTCTCCCTGCAAAGAAACAAGTGCCTCTGCAGTTTGATGTATGTTAACCTAAAACTAACGTTTTGGTTAAGAAAAGAGATAATAGTAACTGGAAAATATTAGTAATTGGGCTGGTTTCATCAGTTCTGCAGAAATTCCCATGGGAGTTGGTAGGAAAATGTTCATAGTGATTCTACAATGTTCAGCCTTAGAAAAGCACTGATCTCATGTTACTACTGAAGCCCTTACTTGTCAGTGGAAGTAAATATTTCTGAAATAATTTATACATATCTGTGGTCTGGTAGTGTGGTAGAAGGCAAAAACCACTCATAGTACTTGCTTCCAGCAGTTCTCTTTTTCTAACTATAATAAATGAGGTTTTCTGTAAGATAAGCATTTTTATTTTTCACATTATATAAATGTTTGACTGGGAGGGGAAACACTATCCAAGACTGAAAAAAATTAAAAATTCTACTAGCATCCATTGTGCTTTATATTCCTAAGGATTTTTTTTAAATTCATGTTCCAGTTGTGCAATCATATTGCTTCTGGCAAGAAATGTCAGTATGATGGAAACTGCTCATTTGCTCACAGTCCTGAGGAGAGAGAGATGTGGACCTATATGAAGGAGAACAGCAGTAAGTAGAAGAGTAAATCTAACATGTTGTAAATTTAAGTGTTCTGCTTTCCATTCTTGTACTTCAATTACTTTTTAATGTACTTTCATTATCTTCTCTAGTAAACCTTGCAGGTGCCCTTTTCTCTGAATTTAAATAAACCCAGACCGGGCATTCAAAAACAGTATTAAATAAAAATAGCTGCATTGTGTATTTGTTGCTTGATGGGTTTTTTAAAAATAAAGTAGTTTGTATTGGTTTTTTAGGTGTCTTAGAAATATTATATTGATCCTTGCAGCAATATTAGTTGGTATTTGTATTGCCACATGCAGGCACATGGATTCATGTAATTACATAGGGGGAAAACTATTTGCAGAACATTCCTCCCCAGTGTGTTTACTGGGAATTGCCATTGACTTTCTGTTGTTGACTTTACTATCCCCATAGAGTTACTGGGGAGAATGCACTGAAAATAAGAAGGAATAAATTACATAAATGATCAGATCGTGGTCTGCAAGAAAGCAAACTAAATTTACCAGAAACTGTAGCACACGAGATTAGTTCTTTGAAATTCAGGTATTGATATGCAGCAGCACAGCTGTTACCTGTACTTTGGGTGCCTATTCAGAAACCTGTAACCTCTTGCTGTCCCCTCAATAAGCACAGAGAGCTCTTGGTAAGTAGCCAGAGATGCCTGTTCCCCTTGGCTCTTAATCTCTAAACTGTGTAGCTGTCTACATTTGTTTCCTTTCCTTTTTCTTCTTACAATAGGTGGGGACTGAATTATGCTCACAAACTCAGTCGATTATCTAGTGTTCTCAAACTCCTGCCTTAATTGCTAATTACTTATTTTAGCTTCTGCTCTCATTAGTTCAAGACTTGGAGCAGTTGTATGACATATGGCTAAAAACTCAAAAACCAGAAAAAGGAGATGATACAGCTGCTCAGGCAAACAAAGAAAATGGGAAGCAAATTCACATGCCAACTGACTATGCTGAAGTTACAGTAAGTAATCATAGGTATAATCCTAAATCCAAGAATGTAGGGGTTTGTTGGGCTTTTGTTTTTCCCAGTCAGTAATTTAGGTTGTTTCCCTTATTTTCTTGGTGCTTCCTTAGACCACAGATACCTACACTAAATGTAACTGACACTGTATATCAGTTCTTCTAAAGCCAGTAGAGATCATAAACTTTTGTGATTGTTTAAATAACTGTGTCTGTTTAGGTAAATGATATTCTGCAGGCCAACATAAAGAAAACATTCAGAATGTTTTAGGAGAAGTTTAGGAGAATGTTTAGGAGAAGTTTAGGAGAATGCTTACAGCATTGCATTTCTCAATGTTTTGTTTTCAAATTCCTTGTAAAACAGGTGGATTTTCATTGTTGGATGTGTGGGAAGAACTGTAATAGTGAGAAGCAATGGCAGGGTCACATTTCTTCTGAAAAGCATAAGGAGAAGGTTTTCCACACTGAGGATGATCAGAACTGCTGGCAGTATCGCTTTCCAACCGGATATTTTACCATTTGTGATAGGTATGTCTTTTTTAAGATGGCAAAAATGCTGAAAAATGACAGTTCATAGTTTAAATAATTAAGGCAGTTACTAGTTTTGAAAGAGTTTCTAGTATTTCTTGATTTACCTACATCTTTCAACAAGAAATTAAGTAATTAACAGTATTTTAACATGTTAGAACTCAGGGAGTGACAAGGTGTCTAAGTTTGGTACCAAATTAATTGCCTGTGTGATATTAATGAAGGGTTGCAAGTTCATTGCAGCTGTGTGAAGTAGATATTGTTGGTATTATTACAAGTTTACTTAGGCACCAGCATATTAATTAGAGCCCAAGAACAGTACCTAGCTGGACAGTGATACTGGAAAGTAGAAATGTTGTTAGCATCAAACCAAATTTGTTAAAATCAAGTATTTGTTACTAGAAATTATTTATGAACATGTGGAAGAGAACTTCCAAGATCTTGGTTGGTTGGTTTTCCCCAGCACTGGTTGTATGTTTTGCTGCTCCCTGTAATTCTTAAGTGCAGCCTGTTTTACCTGACTTCAAAAGATTTATTTTGTACATCTGTTGAAAATTCCTTCCACTGTTAGAATCTTTTTGGAAGGCTAAAAACTTTGGAATCAGCATTCTGGGTTTAAGGTTCAGTTTGCTGGTACAGATACCTTTGTTACTCCATTTCCAGTTAAAGATTTTGAGTGTCTTGGAGATCTTGAGAAATGGCATAGCAGAGAAAGCAACTTACTTTTCATTTGCAGTCTTTGCATGGAAATTTACATGTCCCTTTACTAAATTTTTAAGTAGTATTCTAAATATATTTGTTTTGAACATAATAGACCTTGGATATGCAGTATAAAGTAATACAAACTGGCATGGTAAGTTGTACTGAGTATTCTAACCTCTAATTTAGTTAACAAGGGTAATCAATTATGTCAGATTTTTTTAACAACAGTAGTTCCTTAGCTTAGTGAGTTAAATGATAAGGTATTCATTAACATGATGAACTTGAAGGTTTCAAGCATTAAGTGTCTCAGTCTAAGTAGAAACATGAAGAATAGAAAGAAAAGAGCCATCTTTTGTCCTCTGTAAATATTTGACAGCTGGGAAAGAAAAATACAACCAAATGCTAAACGGAGCTAGTATCATCTTACTTTCTAAAGTAAATAACTCTTCCAATTTTTTTTTTGTCCTTACTATGTAGTGTATTTGAAAAACATGACCTGAAGAAAATATAGACACAGTAATGATCATGGTAATTGTATGAAAACACTGTTTAAAATCTGTCTTAACAGATATATGGCTGGTACTTGCACTGAAGGAAACAACTGTAAATTTGCCCATGGAAATGCTGAACTCCGTGAGTGGGAAGAACGAAGACAAGTTTTAAGAATGAAACTCAGCAAAGCAAGAAAAGACCACTTGATTGCTCCCAGTGATAATGACTTTGGAAAATATAGTTTTTTGTTTAAAGATTTAAACTAATACTGAGATGACACATACATGTTATCAGCTGGAAGCATAAACCAGAAAATTTGACAATAATCAAAAGCATGTGACAGAAAAGCTGCAGGTTTTCTGCTTTTATTGGCATACATTGTTCCTCCTGAACAGCAAAGTATGGTAGATTTAGGGGGATTGAGCAGACCTGTCTATGCTCTCATGAAACAGAGTGGTGATTAAAAAAATCTGAAGTATTATGTGCTTACTCACCTCCTGTTGGACAGAAAGTTAGGAACTAGAAGGGGGGAAGAGTGGTTATAATATCTAGGAAGCCCCCTAGTCTCAGACCTTCAGTTGAAAAACTTTAAGGTATCAAGGTATTGCAAAAGAGAGTGTTAGTGGGCTAAGAAAATGATGGATGAAAATTCTTCAGATCTTTTAATGGAGAAGATTTGTTTAAAACAAAGTTTGCTACTTATCTATATGTAGGTTGCTAAAAAGGATTTTCTTATTAAAGATTTTAAACAAAATAACCATTTAACTACAATATATGTTGAATGGGTATTTTTTCTCTATTTGTATGTTTCAATATAATTTACTGAAAAAGGATCTTGGGAGGAAAAAAAGTATTAATTTTTGAAAATGAAGTAGTTAAAATTCTGTTTCTTGGTCTTTGCTGTTTAAATGATGATTTTGAAAGATTACACTTGTATGTCAGTATTGTGTATTACTGTATGGACTAATGTTGCCTGTAATAAAGAGAACTTTACACAAAGCTATTTTCTGCATGTAGCCTCTCAGGATTGAGATTTTGTAAAAACAATGATTTGCCAGTTAGCAAAAGCTTGAGCACCTGTAGCTAAACATTTACTGAGTTGGTATTTGTGTCGCTAGCAGCTTGTTTGCAGTTTTCTGTATTGTCATTAGCTCATGGCATCACTAAAGTTAACAGAAATGGCCAATAAGTTGTGATGTAGACAAGCAGTTTGGAGCTATGTGGTGCTGGGACACATTTTCAGTCTTGGACATAGACATGAACTACTGGCTCAGCTGCACGGTGGATGGTGCTTCCCATTGCCTTTCCTGCAGAGCACAGGCACTGGAAAACCATTTGCGGGCTGAGGCGACTCCTGACTGCCGAGCCTTTGGGCTTTCCAGTCACTGGAGCTTCTGTTGTGTTTTGGCTTTTCTGCAGATCCTGCTTTCAGCTTTCTTTGTGTTTGCTTATTTCCTTTTTTTTTCCCCAAGCTTCTTTCAGCCATTCATTCAAAATAACTAAAACTAGGTTTCTTCTTCCCTCCCTCCTCCCTCCTGAGTTATTTTCTCTTTTCCTGGCTGACCTTACGTAATTAGAAGAGCTTTAAAAATGGTCTCAGTAGTTTGAATGTAGTCACTGAGCATACATTGTGTATGTACAAAGTGTTGAACCAAAGTTCAGTGATACCCATACACGACATGGATGCTGTGTCCCTTTCACTTCACAAAAGCACAACAAATTTGAAACCAATACATTATGTGTGCTTCAGCCATAGCTTGGGGATCTTGAGAAGTGACTGCTCCTCCCAGGCTGGGCTGCAGTATATTGGAATACGAAATTAGCTTGGTGCTTGAAATGCCACCTGCTGCAGTGCTGATTTTTTACGTTGTTTGTAATAAAGTGAGCGTGAGACAGAGTACTATGGACACTGTTATTTGTGTGACAAAACCTGATTGTATCGTGTGCCTTTCTGAATTGTTTTCTCAATTTTATGCTTTCATTGTTTAATGTAAGTGCTCTGTAAATCATTGGAATTAATTCTAGACAAAACTAAACATGACATCCTTGTTCTGTAAGGCCGGTGTGAAATCTTTCCTGGATGCGGGGTGGGGCTGTGGGGGAATAGCTGCCGGGAGGGCTCGGGGATTATCCACCCGCTGATTCCGGCCACGGGACTGGTAACGGTGCCGATGCCGAGCGCAGGAGGCGAACACAGCAATTCCCGTCCCGTTGCTCCCTATGCCGAACGCTGAGCGTAGGAAGCGAGCACAGCACTCCCGGTCCCGTTTTTCCCGGTGCCGCGGGCAGGACGTGGAGCGCCCGGCCGGCTGTGCGCCTGCTCGGGCGGGCGGACGTGGCGGCGGCGGGTTGGCGGGCACAGGGGCCGCCCCGCCCGGCCCGGCGCGCCTCACGGGCGGGCGGTGGGAGACGTGTGCGAGCGGGAGCGGCCCGGGGCCCGCGGCCCTGCCCCCCTCGGCCGGGCCATGTCGGTGTGCGCCGGCCCCGGCGACGCGGCGGCCCCGCGGCTGCGGCCTCGCGCCGCCCTGATGGCACGGCGGCCCGAGCTGCTGTGCGGCGCGGCCATCGTGCTGGGCTGCGCCTTCCTCGTCGCCCTCAAAGTCACCTGCAGGTACCGGCGGGGGAGCGGGCGGACCCGGGATTCGGCCGAGGGGGAGAGGCCGCCGGCCCGCTGCTGTTCCCAGAGGCGGTGCTGCATCGGGGCCTGGGGCAGAGCCGCCGGCGGGGCCCGGCGGGCCGGGGTCGCCCCGCGGCGCCGTGTACCCTCTGCGGCCGGGCCGCGTTGGGCACGGGCATCCCCGGGGTGGGGGACGGATCCTCCTCCCGGGCCCCGCCACATGCGGTCCCCATGGCAGCCGCTACTGGTCGCGTGTTGGGGGACGCCGTGTCCCCCTCAGCGGCGGGGCCGCGGGGCGGGCAGGCGCGATAAGAATGTGTCGGGGGGCGGGGGAGCGGAGTGTTTTAAGAGATGTCTGCCCCACCGGGGTTGTCGTGCTGTGGCGGTAGGTTCGCGGGGGCACCCGCTCCTGAGGGCGGTGTCAGGATATGCAGGGCGGTGTCTGAGGATACACCAGGCTGCTCCCTGGGGCCCAGCCATTGCTGGACAGGAGGACAGGAGGCATCGGGCAGGAACTGATGCCCAGGAAGTTCCACCTGAACATGAGGAAGAACTTCTTCACTGTTAATGACCGAGCACTGAGACAGATTGTCCTGAGAGGCTGTGGAGTCTCCCTCACTGGAAATATTCCAGAACCGTCTGGACACAATCCTGTGCCCTGTGCTCTGGGATGGCCCTGCTTGAGCAGGGAGGTGGGACCAAAGGACCTACTGTGGTCCTTTCCAACCTGACCCGTTCTGTGGTCCTGTGACAGGCACGTTGTTGAGATGGGGCTGCTTTTGCTCATCTCCAGAGGTAACTGGGACCTCGCGCTGCCGCAGAAGGGCCCAGGGGGCTCAGGGCTGCAGCCCTGCCCTCAGCGCTCTCAGCGTCGGCGGTGGCCAGACGAGTCTCTTCTGGCTCATGTGTTGATGTCGTCAGCCCCCTTTGCCTGCACCTGCTTCGGACTGAAAGATGTTTCGTGGTTTCCCTGCCAGTCTCTGGTGGTGCTCCTCTTGGGAGCTGGAACTTCCTTCTGTGCAAAGGGCTCTCCAGTTCCTGTTTGCCGAGAGCTGGTGTACGTGGAACCAGGAGATGTTAGTACTGAAGGGGCGTGGAGCGGCGGCAGTGAACGGTGGGCACAGGCTGCTCGGTTCTGGAGCCTAAACCAGGGTCTAAATCTTCTGGGTGGGTTTTAGGTCAAGGTGGCTGTTACATGCTCTGGGTCATACTATATTAGGAACATCTGCTGCACGTGGGGTTTAGTTTTGAGATTAGGAGAAGGCTACAAGGAACTGATTATGTCCCTGTTCCACAGCATCTGACAAATTTTTGTTCCACGAAACACTTGATTCACAGGTAATGCTTCTGAAAAATGCAAAGGCCTTCTTTGCTTACCTGTCCACAAAGGGTGTATTATTTGAATCAGAGTGAATTTTAAGTCTATGAATGAGTGCCTCTGAGTAGCTGTGCCTCCGTTCCAGGAGACTGTATTTCTCAGTGACCAGATAATGTAGATTAAATTGTAAAGCTCTTGCCATATTTCAGAATGTATGGTAAAGGATTTCTGAACATAATCAGCTCCCTGGTGTTACATTACCAAAAAAACCCAACTCTTTTTAATACTTACAGTGATGCTTCCTGCTCTCCTCTATTTAAAACCTGCTTATTCCTCTCATTTTACTGCTAGCTGTGTTTGAAAGCTCACAGATGGAATGTGATTGGAATGTGGTTCTCACCACCCTGTACTCTGGAAGTTTGATTAAAGGGGTTCAGCTTTTCAGATTGTAGTTAAATAGACAAACTAATATCAGATGGGTATTCCCTGTTTGGTTGCTGTCAGAAATATAGAAAATTCAGGTGTAAAAATTCCTCATGCAATTTGGAGGATGGTTAATTGCACATGTTAACTATAAATACAGGACATAGTTTCTCACCACATGTCAGTATGATTTACTAGCATGACACAGCACCAGGGCATAGGTACTACCACTGCTCTTACAATATATAAGTTTCGAGATCAATGGATAAAAAGTATGGAAAGGGAAAATTCCTTTACTACAAGGCAGTCCATTAATGGGATTTGGAGTATTGCGGGTTTATAGTGACTCAGGGAATAGCCAGATGAGACCATGGGTTGTTATGGAAAGCTTGTGGTCTAGAATCTGAATTATTTCTGGCACTATGCAAATGTCTTTGAGACAACCCCACTCTCAGGACCGTGCAGTCGAAAGGGCTGGTCGTGTAGGCATTTGTATGTGCTTCTCTTTATTACCAGGGTGTTCTCATGGAAAGTTTTAAGTTTTTATAAGCTCTGGCAGCAGGTAAACAACACAATCAGTGTTTTAGTAAACCGTTTGTGATTATTATGTTTGTGTAATAGTTTCTTATGTAATCCTCAGTTTATACGTGTGTAAATTTTAGGGGTTTTCTTAGGAAACCTGGGAATTAGTCAAGGTATTCTGTCGTATGTTTGGTATTGTAGAGGAAGACACTACTTAGAAAATCTCCTTAAGCAGCTGTTAACTATTGATTTATTATGTTTTGTTTTTTTAATAATTACTGGAGTTTTTTTCATATTTGAAGGTAGTCCTGTCGTTTCTGACTCACTCATGTCACGGGACTTCTGCTGATCTGTTCTACTCATTCTTGCAATTTGGAGCCAATTCATTATCTAATTTTCAAGTCTTACACTGTAATTCTTGAACCAATCATCCTCTTTTGGTTTAATTCAGTAGAGGAAGCAGAGGTTTTAAACATATTGAGGTTGTCTGTTTTCATTAAACTAGATAAAGAGGAGAAATTCTAGCTGATGTCTCTGAAGAAGTGTTGTGCTTGCAGCAGCTGATCAGCCTGTGTGTGCCAGAGCTCACACTGGAGCTGTGTCCTGTCCAGCTGGCAGCCAGAAATCATGAGAAGAAGCTATCAGTTTGGATAATCATGGGGTGCAGGAATGGCAGGGAACCAGAGGTGTTGGTTGTGAGGTGACTGAAGAACTTAAGGGTTGGGAAGGAGGTGCTGAGGTGGTGGTTGGGGGAGAAGGGAAGGAACACAGGTAGAAGTCCACGGAAGAAAGATTTTTGATCCTCTGTGTAAAACCATAATGTCGTGAGTGGAGGAATTAATGAATTATGAGGAACCATTTAATATTTAGAAAATTTTGGATTTTGAAGCAATTTTCTCTTATATGTGAATTAAGAATTTCCATAACTTATAGAAAATATACTGGGGGCAATTCTAAAATTTTAAGCTTTAAGTGAGTAGCCTGGAAATGAGAGAAGAGCTCCAATACCGTTTTTTGCTGTATTGTAAAGGCAAAGGCCCTTCTTAAAAACTAGAGATTGTAAAGTTGGAAAGTGTGGCAGAATTGTTAGGAGGTTGCTTAATATATGAGTTTGACAGTGTTCAGGGCTCAATAATTCTATCAGAATTACTAAAATTTTAACCTGAGAAGGATCAAATATCAGATAATAGGATTTTTGTATTAGCTTTTTATTGCAACACAAAATAAAGAAATGCATGGTCTTTCCTAAAACTTCCAGTCCCATTATGAACCATGGCAAAATTGAGCATGACAGTGTTGTCCAGTTTTCAGTCTGATTTACTCTAGTGTAAATATGGCTAGTGGAAAATTTTAAAATGAAGAGCATATAAAAAGAGAATAGGATCATTCACTTGCATTTAAGGCAGTTTATACTGGAGCAACTGCTGAACACCTTGGAAGTGCCAAATTCTGGATTGTTTGATTGCTGCTTGGATAGAAAGCATTTCTTGAGTACTTGATTTATGTTCTTTGTATTACTTACTGGCCAATCTAATTTCTCTTAAAAAACTTAATCTGTCATAATCTCTTTAAATTTAGACTGTTGATACTGTCCTTACAGTGCTCTGAACAGTTTGCAGTCTCTGCTCTGATCAGTAAAATAAACTAGCACACATTTCCATAGCATTTCCTAATACACTATAAAAGAACAGAGGTATAGAATACTGTAAAACAAAGCATAAGGCAGGGTAATATGCTCTGTTTATATAAGCATCACATCACAAAACTTTATGACCAGTATCTCTTTTCTTATCAGGGTGCTGTTACCTAAAGTACAAGTGTTAAAAGAGGATGAGGCCAGGGGAGAAATCAAAAGAAATCACTCTTCCTGGTAATTTTGTGCTCTACAGCAACCAACCATAAGAGTGTGAGCTAACGTACCCATAAACAGTGCATGGTATCACAGTGTGACTTTCTAAAGCTTGTGAAGGGTGATCTTTAGATTTTTATAGTATTTCATGAAACTAACTCAGATAACATAAATTGTAGTCATTTTGCATCAATTTCTAAAGTTTTGTCATTGCATGACTTTTGCTAAGAATAAAACTTAGGGCTTTGGGCACACTTTTTTAACTACTGCTGTATAGTCTCAATAACCACTCTTAATTTTCTTCCTGCAGCCGAGCAAAAGATGTAACAATGCCAGCAAAGCTTCCGGTGAATTTTTTCTCCACAAAATCTCCAGTCATTGATCTTTTTCGGGGGCAGTTAGACTATGCAGATCAGCTCCGTCAGGATTCAGAAATTGTGCTGTATTTCTTCTACGCTCCGTGGTGCGGGCAGTCCATTGCAGCAAGAGAAGAAATAGAACACGTGGCCAGCAGATTGTCAGACCAGGTAACTCCAGAGAAGATACCTATCTTGAACATGACCTGATAGCTTTTCATTGTCCAAGCTGATGCTAATTTCTGTCTTCTCATGGGAAACAGTTGGACTTGAATGCTCACATTTTAAGGTGACTCATCAGTCACCTTAATTCTAATTTAGTATACAGAGTGTTAGAATAAATGGAGACAGCCTGTGATTCCTGCTCAGTTGTCTGTTATTTCTGCTTCTGAATGGGGAAGTCTACGAGTTTCTCGTGAAGTGTTTTCAGATTTATTCACCTGCCTTCAGACAGAAATTCCATGGAATTTGCTTCCAGTTCTGGGATCCTTGGAGACACTGGTAATCATAAAAAGATTGTACTTTATATACCATAGAACTGCTTTCAAGCAGTTGGGTGCCTGTGAACACTTCACAGGTACAGCTGTCCTGAACCTCCACTTGTTGAGCTCCACTCTGCAGAAAAAGTAATTAATGTGGGTTATGACTAAATTAATAAATTTGAAGGATTTAGATTAGGAAGCATAAAAGCTAGAAAGAGCAGTGACCAAAAGGATTACTGTTGCAAAATGACAAAAAGAATTAAAAAAAAAGACTGTCTGTGACAGATATGGAATACTGAGTTGAAAAGGCCCTGAAAACATCAGATGAAATGGATTGGAAAAAGTACATCTTGGAAAAAATAGGTCACATTAATGTACTTTGTTAGCTGTGAATTTTTACCTGCTTTGCAGGTGCTGTTTGTGGCTGTGAATTGCTGGTGGAACCAGGGGAAATGCAGGAAGCAGAAGCATTTCTTTTATTTTCCTGTGATACACTTGTACCATCGGAGGTAAGATTTCATCTGTACAGTCTAGGTTTTTTATTGTTGTTTTGGGAAACAAAGATATGATATATAAAGTGCTGCATTTTGAAAATGTTACATTTCTGGCTTCAGTAAATAGTTTTTGGGTAGGTTCTAGGTGAGCTCATCCTGTATGCTACTCAAGTGCCAGGTAGGGCTGTAACTGTCAGTTAAATGACATGCTGGGCAATTCTTCATCCTTATGGAAATTTTGGTTTGCCTGTGCATCTCCTGGAAGTTCTGCCTCCAATGGAAAGAAGTCAGAGTTACGTATTAATATCAGATGTCTGCTTGCTCTGTAGATGGATTATAACAACTGGTCCTAATTTATGACAGCATTAAAGAATGTACCTAAGGGTTGTTGAAATTACTGGAATTTAAGTGCGTATTTAAATTGCACTACATACTGAAGATCTTGTTCTAATTTTGAACTTTGCACTCACTTTTTTATTCCCCAGAAGCTAAGATATCATTGTATAAAATTTCATGTAACCTCACTTTTATTTTTTAGTATTTGTATGTATTGTCCTTTTTTTCTCTTTGTGTGGAGGAGAAAGTAAGGAAGCACAGTTTCTAACACTACATAAAAGCATTTATCCCTTGTATTTTACTTTTTATTTTGCTAGTTTTGAACTGCAGCTCTCTTTCATTACAGAGGCTGATTTTGTTTTTTGGGGGGAATTTATGCATTGAGGAGGAACAGTCCTGGTCTTTGTTAGCTGAACTTGTAATAGACACAAAAGACACTGGCATAATTCAAACTGTAGTAAAAGAACCCTACAATCCCACTTGGATGTACATTGACTTAAACTTACTTGATCTTGAAATCACAACACAGTAGATGGATGCTCTTGGTATCATCAGTAACATTAAACAGAGTTGTAACAAGACGAGGTGTGAATCCCTGTTGATACATCATAAGATCCTGAAGGGCAATGCATCCCTCATGGCTGAGATACTAAACCTCACATGTGGTGCCCTGGGCATGTGACATGTTGAGCAGTGGGTATTGCTGTGAAGACAGAGGATTGTAATAAACCAGTGTAGGATGTAGAATGATCTAGTGGGCTCTAGGAGACCATTTTGAAGCACCTCAATATAGGTATCTCAGAGCGAGTTGGGTGTTTTCCAGTGTGCCTGTATGTACAAGGTATGTTAAAAATGCATCACATTAAATTCTTCAGTGGAAATGGACTAATTCTTTATGCTTTTTGTGTTTGATTTCATTTGGGACAATGATACTTTGTCCAGCCCAATGATAATCAGGAGGAGAACCTCTGGAAATCGTAGCTGCAAGCCCCAGCCCGCCTTATGTTTTAGCACTGTCTAATGTGGTGTGAGCTGTTTTATCAGATGGCTGGGGGGGAAACGGGAGCTTTGCTGAGTCTGTTCATCAGCAGTGTGACTGAATTTGTCCCTGCTTTGCTGATTGCTGCTCATAAAAGCCAGTGTAAAAATGTTGCACCTTTTCAGATTGATACTGTTTGAGACTGAAAAAACAAGGGAAAATGGTGACATTTTTCAGATCTGTATTTTTAAGTCACATGTGTTTACTTTGGACAAAGTGGAAAGATATGTATATGGTCATGGGATTCATACTTGAGTTTTACCAAGTTCTTTAATGGGACTCAGAAGTGGTCTCCATCCCTCCATGCTCACTAACACTCTGCCCCTTCCACAGATATTCTGGCGCTTCCCACTGGTAACACGACTCCCTAATCAGTTACAGAAGCCACTGGTAAAACACAGAGAGCAATTCCCTAGAGGCTGAGCATGCTGTCTATGTAACTCCTATCTGCCACCCCCAGGAGGGACTCTCTATTGTTAATTTAAGTCTTAATGTTTTATTATTTTTTTTGGTACTAGTTTTGGACCAATTGAATACAAAGGCCCTATGAGTGCTGTTTATATTGAAAAGTTTGTTCGCCGGGTGATGACACCACTACTCTACATCTCGTCTCGATCAAAATTACTAGATTTCCTCTCAAATTATGAGGTACTTGTCTCTCTTCTCTAGCTTTACCACTGTGGTTCAGAAAGAGTTTGACTTGTTTAAGGATTAAATTTGATCTGCTCCAAAGTACTAGTTTATTTTCAAGATCCTGAAATCAGTGCCCTATAAATTTGTTAAAATCATAAGAATATGAAATGACAAATTCATAATGTTGGTTCCTTGTACAGTTATTATTATGATTTAGTGATGCTCTTAATTTACATTACTGTAGTATGTAGAGACAACAATCAAAGTTGTTACCTCACCAAACTGTTACATACAAACAAGAAAGAAGGGAGAAATCTTTTCACAAAAATCTTGCAGTGTAAGTTGGGACAGCATTTGAGAAATATATAATGATTAATTTTAAAAGGAATAGTAAGCTTTTCTCGTAGGATAAGTCTGTTAAGTGAAAACAAATGTGAAACCAGTTGAAGTGAGGGCTTCTAATCACTTTGTATGGGATAACTTGATGATTTTAATCCACTGGAATACGATGTTTTATTCATTTCAGTCTGTTGTGTTCAGGGATGCCAAGATTGGTAGCAATACTGGTGGATTAATAACTTCCAGTTAAACAAAATATGCTTACAACAGAACCATTTAAAATCCCTTTATAACTGTTCATTCTTATAGTGCACAGTGCAGAAGTACCATAATCTTACTAAAGCCCAAGCTATTAGAGCAGTGTGGAAAACCTGACCAACAAATCAGTGCTGTGGCAGTGGCCACAACATGGGAGGGACCCTCCAGTGTCTTGGACTGAAGCAGATCCCATGTGAGCTGGTGCGTGTTGCAGTGCCTGGTTCTGCTGCAGGATGGAGCATGAGCTGTGCTGTTCAGTGGCAGCTGCCATGGCATAGGGCACACACACTGGTAGTTCCCCTGGGTGGATGCTCTGCTGTTCATGCCAGAGCTACTACTGGGTTTGGTTTTCCAGTGCTTTAAGTGGGGACTGTGAGTCAGGAGTAGTGAGTTGTGGCCTGTCTCTGGTGCTGATACTTTCTGTCATCACAAACAATTCTGTTGTCCTTCCATTGCTTCAGTTTTGCTGTTCTAAAATTCTAAAACATTTTTTTGCCCCTTACAGAGATTTGAAGAAAGCCACGCTTGGTTTTTGGTTTGTGTTATGTTATTTCTTGGTAGACTGCAGAAAGGTACTAATGAGCATATTGTCATTAAGCTTAAATTTGCTTAATAGTAAGAGGTGCACTTCCATTGGAAAAAAACTAAGATAAAAGACAAATTGAGGGGGGAACAACAAATATTTTTAAAATACTGCTTAGCAGTTGAACAGATAATTTTGTTTCTGTGTTCAAACTTCCCCCTTTCCTGTGCTTGAAATTCGGTGGCTCCAAGTGCTGAGTTGCTGTTTATGTTCAGTGTTTGTTGGTTCTTTTTTTTCTGCAATGGCCCAAGAATAGAGGCTGTTCTGCCATGTTGCCCCGCAGTCATTCATGCCTGAGGTTCTGTCCCAGAGCATGGCTCCAGTTGCTCGGTGTCTTGCCTCTGTAAAGTGAAGCAAGAGGAGAAGGAGGGGCTACAAAAGTAACAGATAGAGATAAGACAGAAGAAACAGAATTGTTTATGAAGATGGATGCAGAGAAAAACATAGACACAAAGGAAAAATTAAACTAGAAATAAACAGCTTGTTTCATCACTTCAGTCAGCAATGTGAACGTTTTACAATGCTTTCCATGCGAGTTGAGAAATTGACACCTTTTGTAGGAGAAGATACAATCCAGGGCTAAGTCCTGTGTTTAAGAAGTGAGGAAGTTTGGGGAATAGAGTAGATTATGGGAAATTGGGACATGTATGGCACAAACAAATTACTATTTTCAGACCCTTGGCTAGTGTCTTCCTTTGACTTTTGATCTTCTCTGTATAAAAAATATTAATTTTTAGCAGAAGGGAAAGGACAGAAGACTGTCAAGGATTGCTATTGGGCACTTTGGCCACGGTCTGCTGCTGGATCATGTTTTTGTGATTTCACTGAAAAGCTAATTAATTTCAAGCTCAAAATTTGAAAGATTTGTCATCATCAGTATCTAATTTTCAGTCCTGTGTTCTGATAGCAAATGGGTTCTGCAAACTAGAAGAAATACTGATCAGCAGAGTGCAGTTAAATGTAAGAACAAGTGTTAGTCACTTGGTCTTTGTTCGTATCCTCGACCTAATCACGACTCTCATGACATGCCGTGTTGCTCTCACTAGAGGGCGATCAAATCCTGTGAAAAAAAAATTTGGTTGGAGACTCGAAAGTTGAGATCTTGCGTTCTCTGAAGCTATTTAAGGTTGGTGTATTTGGGGTTGTGGAATGATACTAGTGCAAAACTAGAAATGGTTAAGAATTAATTTTTGAGAGCAAGGAAAATATGCCAGTTGGAAAGCAGTTAAAATCTTGGAACGTTGAGGAAGATCTAAGTTAGATGACGAGAAAGATGTGCAGCTCTTGCCATAACTCAAGGTTCCTGTGAGTACCTGTAATCAGATTTCTTTTGTTTTCTTAACTGCAGAGATGTAGCAGTTTCATTTTAATCCAAACTGGCATCTCTAATTCCTCATCTGACTGACCCAGCTGCTAGAAGTGGCCTCGGCCTCCTGAGGCACAGAGGAAGAAACAGGAAGCCACTGTAGTTAGACAGAAAGCTTCACTCGTTTATGAAAATTAGATGTGCCCAGGGAACTCATAATTTTCCAGCTTCAGGAGAGGTCGAAGAGGAGTTGGTCTCTCTGGGAGGTGGCTGGTGTGTCTCTTAACATGATGTCAGCTTTCTGCTGTGCTCTCTTTGTGTAGGAATGCTTCCTGAGCATCAGCCAGCTGTGTGGGATCTGACACAGAGATTCAGCTGAGTCTTGTGTGGTGCCTGTGTTAAATGATGGTGTGAAAATTTGCTTTCAGGTCTGGGTACACAATGATTTTAACATCACTGAAAAATGATGTTAAATGTAAATTTAATCTAGTATCAGTCAACAGTTTCTTTGCATTTCTACAGAACAGATTTAGTGGTATATAATATTGGTTCTTCTGTTCCCCAGAGAAGACACATTCCTTTCCTCTTGCTGTTTTCTTTCCCGTATTCACAGATAAAATGAGGCAGGAATTGCCTGCCTGCACAAGTCTGAGAGTATGAAAAAAATAATCTCCCTTACCTCAATGCAATATAGCCAAAACGTTTTTAAAAAATTACAAACTGGGATAGAAATAACTGGAGCATTAAAAGCATTTATCTCATTGTAAACTAATCAATAGCTGTGGGATTTTCCCTCTCTCCTGTTCCCATTATTTCACATTTTTGGCCTTTGAATTTCAGAGCTCTTTCATCACAGTCATTTAATGCTGTGACTAATTTCTGGAACTCTTCCAGTCAGCTGTAGTTTCAGTGATTCCCACCACCCTTTGCAAATTTTGTTCCTCGCCCTTTTCTCCCTTTTCTAAAGTACTTACAGAAATACTGAACTGCTTGAGTATCAGTACACATCCTGGCTGTCTGTCTTTGGCTGCTGAAAAACATTAACTTCTAACTGTAGTTTTTTGTCTTTCCTACTAATCTGGAAAAGGGCCTCCATGTTATTCCTTATCACCGTAGTTTCTTCCAGAGTCATTGGTAGCTTCTTCTAGACTTCAGGGAATTACAGCATGCTGCATGGAGTCATCTACATGCTTGCTTATTCCTTCCAACAACTGTGATAGGTCTGAGGCATGGTTCAGTAATGAAACTGTGCTGGCTTTTCCCCAGTAGAAATTACTCATCTGAAAATCTCTGTTCATTCTGAAAGTTTCCATGAACTTGCTGTTTTGTAATTGTTGGGATTCTTGATATGTCTGTTACTTGTTTTAATTACATGCCACATCACTTTCCATTCCTGTGGTGCAGAGACCAAGCAAGAAATAGGCTCCACTACAATTAATGATTTTGTATTTCCATATATGAGTTTCATTAGGAGATAGCACTAAGAAGTCTTCACTAATGACATCCTCAGGTTTGTTCCAAAGCCTTTCCTACAGACATTTGGTTGGAGACAGGGACTGAAAATTGTTTCATGGAATGAAAAGCTCCAGCAAGCTCCACTCTAGCAATGCCCACGCTCCTAACGCTCGTAAGCACCCCTGTGTCACATGTCAGTATTTACTCCTCCAGCTTTAGACAGCAGCAGGTCATACCCTGTTCAGCTGATTACTCCTCACTGCCTGCATGAGGATGGGTACCCAGAACTGCACACAGGTGGTCACCTGGAAGCAGCTTATCATCAGTAACAGATTGGATGTAGATGTCCTCATAAACTGTTTGCAGGCAGCTGTTACTGAGTTTTGGAGGGTCTTCCATGAAAGAAGGTGGGAGCTGTTGCTGTCAAGCTCTTCTTGGCCTACTTGTATTCCAAACTAAGAACCTCTTGTTTACATTGCGATACCTCTTCTGTGCGACTTGAACCTCACTTGTACAGAGCAAGAATTGTTGTTAGTTGCAGTACCTGGAAGCGTTCAGTCTTGTTAAAAACTTCATTCTTACAGACAGGAAAACTTTCATCATACTTTCATTGTACCCTTTCCTCGTATGTATAATTGCAGCCTGTAACAGGGTGAAAATTTTAACTGGGCTGGGCTGATCATTAAAAGGACGTTAATTAACCAGATTACTGATTAGGCATAGAGCATTAGTAAATACTAGTATATATAGTAGTGTAGTATATATTAACATATAGTAGCATATATTCTCCCACCGCCATTTTTTTTAATTGAAAAAACACTTTCCAGAAATTATCTTTGGGAAACATCATTTGCAATCTGGAAGTCTTAAGCTGCTGTTAGTGTACAGCAGAACTGGCAGTCTGAATCAGAATATTACCTTTTAATTAACATTATAAATATTTCTGCATCTGGCTTCTGGCTTCTTGCCACATTTTGCTGTCACTTTTGACTCTTCTTTCATTCACTGTTTGGTGTCCTAAATTCACTTGGTACAGGATTCATATTCAAAAATGGTCCTAGGAAATGGGAAGCTAAAATTTTGATTATCTTATCTGTCTCCTTATTTTGGTTCAGTTGAAGGCTTTAAAACTTTTTTAGAAGAGATTGTTTCTTTTTACTGTCTTAGTTTGGAACCCAGAGAAAAAGATGAACATTAATTACTAACCTGTATGTTGTTTAAAAATGAACACTGAGTGCTATTATTTTGCTGTGTTTTTTCACTACTATTTTATTTATATTTTTATCTTCTCCTTGGTAATTACTATTGCAGAAATTTCACTAATTGCTTGTAACTCATTTTTATTACTGATAATTTTCTTGGGGTACCTCCCGAGGAATCTTTGTGAACAAGGGGTTTATGCTTAGCATTCATCCATGAAAGAGAATTCCTGCCTAAAAAGAGAAGATATGAGTTGGAATGGGCAATACTGCTATTGGTGAACATCTTCAGATTGCTGATTAGTACTGAATTATGTCTGTGTGTAAGGCTGATGTGAATAACTGAATTCATATAAATAATAACAGGTAAAAGGTATGTTCGTGTTTTAAAAAGAAATTAAAAATTTTATATGTAGAACTCAAAAAAAAGCAGCCTCTGAAATACCGAATGAAAATACTTTTGTGAGGATATATTTGCCACACAAATGGGTGCCTGGTGAGTCAGGAATCTTCTGTTCCACATCAGTCCCTGGAGTGCTCTTGCTTTGTGTGTCAAATGACTTCTGTATGCACTAGTGGAAGTGAGAAACAAATAACACCAAATAACCAAATTCCATCACTTAATCTGTCCTGAGTTTATTAAGCCCATTTGAGTGATGTGTTAAAAACAGAATTAATAGTAACTTTGAATGGATTATATTTGGAAAAATTTAAAATCAAAGCTTAACTGAAATACTGGAACAAGAAAAGTCTAGACTTTTTGCCTCTGTTCCAAGTCAGCTTCTCCCAGATTCTCTTCCTGACTTTAATAGGAAGTAATTTACCTGGAAAAATCAATAGGCCTATTCTGGGATGAGTCGTTTCAATTTTGAATTGTCTGTCTGGCAATTTGAAGAGCTTTATGAGTATGCAGATGGGATATGGAGTTCTCAAGATACTTATGGAGGTGGTCTCACTGACTCTTGCAGGATATACTGAAAGGATTTACAGTGATTGTAGCTTAAAGATGGGATGATCACTTGTCTTAGCAGTTCAGGTATTCACACACAAAATGTGTGAATTCATATGTAATTACTAATTATGTGCAACATAAACAATTAAAGTATTACTGCTTAAGCCCTTTATACTCTGAAAAATTATATTTGATATTCCAATTCTAAAAGAAGTCTTTATGATACTTATGGTTCTTATCTTGGTGCTGGAACCAGTTCAAAATACAGTTGCAAAGCAAATATTAATTGTTTTTGGTGAACTTCAACATGGGAAACACACCATTAGAAACGTAGCATCCATAAAGCCCCTCTCTCTTACATAAGCTTTTGAATTACAGCTTCATTCTTTGAATGAGAACTGATTTTGATTTTCTTTTAATATTAAAATTTTTATTGCAGCATAAAGTGACTGCTCTTCAGTAAACATTGTTGTCTTTTAAGAGTCTGTTGTGTTTTACTGTAGTCCCATATATTTATACTTGAAGATAGCTTAAGAAATCTAATTCTTATTATTTCAGCCTGGAGTTGTGGGATTTTTTGAGTTCAATGCTTCACCTCAACCGCCTGGTTATTTAACATTCTTCACATCAGCATTACATTCATTAAAGAAAGGTAAAAGCTCCATTTTCATAATTTAAGTCATCTGTGAATGAGTTATGTCTAAATGCTTCAGTAGTTTTTTGCAATATTTAGTCTTTGTCTTGTGCAGCATGTTCAGTGTCACAAGCATTGGGATGAACCAGACTGTGTCAACACTCGGTGACTGAATTCAGTGATGCTGTCCTGGGTGGAGTTACAGAGCTGCTACAAGGCAGCCTGAGCAGGGCTTTCTCCCCCTCTGCTTTGCATTGATAATCTAAAATACAAAACCTCTTGTTTGTGTTTACACATGCAAACTGTGTGATGATTAATACTTCCTTTTTGGGTCACGAATTTTGGATGGGACTTTCTCAAAGTTAAGATTAACGTGTTTTATAAATATTCCTTCCTGTCAGCAAATGAAGGAGATTCATACCACTCTGCTTATTTTTTACTGTGCCACTGATGCGATAAAGAGCCTGTTCTATATTTTGTTCTGTGATTTTCGCATTTATATGTAGGATTAGTTCTTTGCAGCCTAAAGATAAGCAGTCTGTCTTTATGTGTACATATTTATAAATGTAGAATAAATATTTGTAAATAATATATATTTCCTGTAAATGTACATCACTTAAACAATGTTCATGCCTTTCCCTTACATGTACCATCTTGGCTTTTGAGATGCCATAAACCATTGCAAGGTGCATCTATGACACCAGATTCTATATTTCATAAGCAAATTGGGGATTTGGACAATTCAGGTTAAATAGACAGGACTCTGTAGCTGTGCCGGACTCTATACCTGGAGTGCAGAAAAGGAGCACATTTGTCCTTCTTGCCATCTTTCTTCTGCCTTAATCACCAGTATTGGCAGTTGCTATTCACAGATTTTTTTGCCTTTACACAGCAGTGTTGTGTGTTCTGGTTTGAGGGTGGTATTCTAGGCCTTTCAGGAGAGTTCAGTGTGTGTAATCGTATTCAAAGATTGCAAATCTGCCTTTTCAGATTACCTTGGGACGATACGCTTTGGAGTGGTCACGGATAAACGTGTAGCAGAGGAGATCTCCCTGGTGCATTCTGGCAGTGTGTATTTGCACAGACATGCCAACACATCTCTTGTGAGTATCACTCTGTGCTGTAGGGACTCTGATTTGGTACAGAGATGCTCAGGGATCAGAATTAGAAGACTACTTGAATGAGGATGTCGACAAAGATTTTGTGAAGGGATAGTAGGAACAGTGAAAACTTGCATTTTGGCTTAAAGGTATAACATGATACTGTTTCAAAAAATCACACAAATTAAGTTAGTTGAATTTATAATAACTCGTAATCCATGTGTCCTGTTTTTTGAAAAGCTAAGGCTGAAGATACTAACTTTCAGATTTACCCTTTGGCATAGAGACACTACCTACTGACACTTGGCACCATGAGTGAAAACTCTGTGAAGATAGGTATTGTGATGTGTATTTTATTCAATTGAGACTAGGGAAAACAGGGATATTTTAGGTGAAATAACATAAAATATGTCAAATTACTTTTGTCTATGCAAATTACTTAGGATAAACTTGCTTTTATATATTAAAATTTATCCTAGAAGGTGTGAGCACTTTTTATTGTAGATTTCTTTTTTCTGCATTCAGGAATAAGAAATACCAGTTTTAAATGCAGTCATGATGTTTGGTTCTTAAAAGGCTAATTTAAAATGAGTTACTGAGTAGTGGGAGAAATGTTCTAATATTATATAAATTAAAATATGTGATGATAACAGATTAGAGTTCTTTCACTTACAAAGAAAATTTGTACTATTGAGAAAAGTTAAGATTATAAAAATGTGATAAAAGGAAGAGGAGCTTCCCTGGTAGAATCATTTTTGCTTGTGGATGTTACTATAATCTGATGAGCATTTGGAAAGCTTTTCCAAAGGAAAAGGGTGTATGAAATGCTGACGTTTGCTGACACTCAGTACATTTAGAAAAAGAGTTCTAGTCATTACAGTAACAAAGCATGCCATACTGAAGAACTGCGTTTGTTACTAAATCAAGTGAGGACAAAGAACTGGTTTTTTTCCTCCCCTTCAAGATCTATCCAAAAGATATCCTGAACTTCACTGCTGAGAACATTTGCAAGTGGGCTCTGGAAAATCGGGAGATGCTCGTACGTTGGCTGAGACCACATGGAGGGAAAAGCCTTCTTCTAAACAATGAGCTGAAGAAAGGACCAGCACTTCTCATATTTATACCTTACAATCCCCTAGCAGAAATTCATCCTCTTTTAGATGAAGTAAGTGAAATAAGTTTTTTTAACTTCAAAAATACTAAAACTTGAGAGCTGTAGTCAGGGATCTGAGCTTAATTGTGACAGATACCTCATTTTATTTCACTATTCCAAGTATCCAGTTGTGTTTAAAACCACTTTCTCAAGCCATATTATCACAACTCCCTTACACTGGTTTGCATCCCACACAACGTGCCTTTGCCTCACTCAACAGCTGTTTAGAACAAACATCTAACTCTTCTTGACCTCCTCCTTTTTGTGGTAGGTGCTGTGTAAGAAATGCAAATCTTTGCCAGCTGGAACTGAAGACTTGTGTGTTTTGTCTGCCCCAGTCTCTTTCTCCTCTCCTCTCTTTCCAGAGGTGTAAAACCAGACAGTGTTACTTGAAATACAGCCCAATCAAACTACTCAGAGCCAATCTGATTTTTATATCCCATGTGTTCCTTAGTCACCTTCCAATTTCTCTTCGTCTGAACTGCCTAGGACAGGAGTTTGTGGAGCTGTGCAGAAATGAGATAGGGAAACTAAGAAAGGGAATTCCTTTTATCGTCCATACATGTACCTTTTTCTCTGCTTTAGCCTTGGTTATGAAAAGCAAAATGGTGATGTAGCATACGAATGTTTGCATGTAGGGACAGATTGTTTTTTTCCTATTTCTTCTCCCAATAAGTTACTATGCAGAGTACACTTGAGTATTACAACTATATGCCTGTGGTTGGGAGAATACAAACATTGCTTCAGCATTCTTAGTGGTTGTACAAAATCTATGCACTACCTATGCCAGAAGAAATCTCTATTCCATTTCCATATGGGGATGCTTTAATTTATTTTCTCCTCCTATAGGAAAATGAGGGAAATTCAGGAACCTCTACTCACTAATACTTCATGTAGTGGGGTTTAACCATAAAATGTATTGTTATTGCACTGTAGTAAATCTGATGCATAGAGGACCTTGCAATCAGTGGACAGAATAATATTTTAAAGTGACTTTATTGTTCTCTATTTTCAATGTTTATATGCTGAAATACCTGAAAATTTAACTTTGTCATCAAGTGAGAGCCCCCTGTAATTTTTTGAAAGAACAAAGATTAGTCAGCTTTGTGTTTCTGAAATTCCATCTCTAATTGCATATAATGTTGTTAAACAGATAACTGCATTTGGTTGAACTGTGTACAGTAAATCTTGATTTTTTTTTTCTCTCTCTTTTGTTCCCCCCCATAGATTACCAAAGTGGCCTTGGAATACCACAAGTGTAATAAAAGCCAGGCAGCTGAGCCAGATCTTCAGCACTTAGGAGACTCTGATTCACCAGCTTTTGATTCCTCTGTAACAGATGCACATCTGAAGTTCTCCGAAACATTTCCCATAGCCAAGTACCCGTGCTGTAACACCGTGGTGCTTCCACAGTGGCACTCAATCTCCAGAACTCACAACGTCTGTGAGCTCTGTGTTAACCAGACTCTTGGTGTCAAGCCAAATAAAGTCCATGTGCCACACTGTAACTTTTTAGACATAGAAGCAGCTTTGGATTCTTTCTACCTCCAGGAACATACCTTTTTTCAAGTAATATCAAATACCATAGAATGCAGCAATTTCTTAAGTTTCTATAGTCCCTTTAGCTATTACACTGCATGTTGCAGGACAGTAAACAGGCATTTTTTAAGTTTCATTGGTTCTGAGAAGACCATCTTTCAGACCCCCAAAGTAGCATTTTCTTCCCATGGGAAGAAAGATAACACTCAGTTTTCTATTCCTCACATTGAGGATAGGAATTGTTTTATTCCTGACCTTAATATTAGTAGCACGAACATTACTGGTCTGAGCTGCAGGACCAACAAAACCTTGAATCTCTATCTACTGGATTCGAATCTTTTTTGGATATATGCAGAGAGACTAGGAGCATCAAGATCTACTCATCTTAAGGAATTTGCTGCCATTGTTGACCTGAAAGAGGAAGTGCACTATGTCCTGGACCAGAATCAGTCACTTGTTGGACCTACCCTCGGTACAGTATCCACTATACAAATGCTTGAATTCAGGCAATTATATTTCCAAGCAGGAATGGAAAACTTGCTGCCATTTTGAAAAGCGAGACTACTTTGTGAAGTTAACATTGTGAATTATAATTTATTCTATTCCATTTAGTAATTAACCAAGCATTTACGAATTATTCTGTTGGCTAGAACAGAATCATGTTCTAGGTGACGTAAGAACTAAGTTCCTTATACCAGAAGTAATTTGCTTCATAAGAAGTGAACCTTAAAATGTGTGATTCTTGACTGCCTGATGCATTGGTGGAATTTTAAAAGCTAAATTAATTTGTGTGTGGAAAAAAATTTCTATTCATCTAAAATATTTGATATTACAGAAGATTTTGTATACTAATGGTGGTGTTGATGTTTGCTCAGCTGTTCTTTGTACTAAAATATCACAGAATTTTGGTACATACTGTCCACTTATCGGCAGAGACTTTCCCATCCTCTTGTCCTCTGAAACTAACTTAAATTGTTTTAAATTTGTTTTGAAAAGTGTGTCTGTTCTCAAGGTAGCAGGATAGAGCTCTGAAGTGGTTGTGGCCAAATCTGCCAATTATTATTATTTTGTGTCTGAATTGGAGGAGAAAACAAAACAAAAAAAAAAAATAGAAAAAAAAAATCTGACAAAACAACCCAAGGATTTCAGTTCTGATTTATTTGCAAGTTCTGGAACAAGACAAAATATCCCTAACCATGTGCATTTGCCTGTCATGCTGATGTGCAAAACTGAGTCTACCTTCAGAAAATACTGCGTTTCTTAATGTTAGCTATGTAAGTAACCATGGAAAAAAATTCAGATATTAAATTGCTCAAGAACATGTATCAGTATAATTCCTACAGCACTAATTACAGTTCTTTTTTGCCATCAATCTAAGTACAAAAGTATGCACAACATAGAACAAATAGCCGTGTTCTTATTAAGGATCACGTGCAGCCCTGTATCCTGTCTCTATCCCAACCCCTCAGGACAAGACTCTGGAAAAACAAACAAAAACCTCAGTGACCGTAAAAGGCTACTTGGGAAATACTAAGATCAGAATGAGGACATATTCATTTCCTTCCCCTTTGTGCTCCCCGTACTTTCTGTCTCAAACATTTCATAGGTCACAGGATTTCCTGAGCATGATGAGGGTTTCTCTGCAGAATAAGACTCAGTATGTTTCTGTTCCATCATTTGAACTCCAGAAAACTTCTGCTTTTATGTATTTTGTCAAGGAGTCTCTGATTTATGCTTGGGTTTTGTGCTTTTTATTTTATTTTTTTAATTCCTTAAGATCTTAACTTTTAATATTTCATAATACAAAACAGATTGGTGCTTAATACCTTTGTCAGATCTCACTCTTTGCAGATGGTTTCTAGAAATGCAGGAATATGTATGTTAATTAACCCCTGCCTTTCAGTTACTACTTAATCATGCACAGATATTCTAAATGTGGAGATCTAAAAAGAAAAAAACCTCTTTTGGCCTGGTATGAGAATTTAATGAAATGCTGAATAGTAAATAAAGAACTAAATGTACTGCTGTTTGCATTTCAGAGATAAACTTGATGGTCTGGTATTTTGTATATCTGTACAAAAGTGCCAGTTTTACTTGGGCTTAGTTTTTGTGCTGGAAATACAAGCACAAGGTTGTTCCTATTTGATCAAACAATCATTTTTATTGTTTTTTATATTTTACCTTTTGTCTTGATTATTGAATACTCTTTATTTTTTAATGCACAGAATAATATTTCTCTATCCAAGTTGAAAAGAAGGATATTGCTGATACCTTGCAGCAATTGAGAGAATGTAGTTCAGGCTCAGAGTAGTGTAGCTGAAGGTAGTTCAGGGCTTTGGAGCTTATTTTAAATTTTTACCAGTGGCCAGCTACTTGTTAAATATCTTAAAATTAAGGAGAAGTAGAACAAAGAGAAAGGTGGTCACTGGTAGACAAAAGGGGGTTGCTCATATTGGCATGGTAACAGCAGATATTTAAAGGTCCAAAGAAAAGAATTGCAGAGAAAGTAATTAAAAGTGGAAGAAAAAATGCAAATAAATGTGGAACTAAGTGGAGCCTTTCAAGATAATGTAGAAGTTAAAAAATGGAGAGGTTACTTTTTATGACTTAGCAGGTGTGTGGTTAGGAGAACAGAATATTATTATTATAGCACATTGACACAAGATTAAAGTCTGGTATGGCAAGTGACAAGACTGTAATGAGCAAATTAAAAAAAAGAACAGTGAAACTTTTTCCTGTTTTCATGTCAGTTACGGTTACTCAAGAGTTGATACCAAACTGTTAGAAATTAATGACATGAAACCAGGTTTCAGTGTGTATTTTCTCTGTACGTTCTTCTGGATTCTAAAGCAAAAACTGCCAAAATCACCTCTGCAAAACTGAAATAACTTTGTTATGTATCGATTTCATTTCAGAGAACTTCATTAAAAATTTCAGTGTTCTCTACAGTCCCTTGAAAAGGCATCTGGTTGATGACCCTTCAGTCCATTTTCATGAACAGCATGTGGTCACTGAAGTGACTACGAACACCTTCCACGAGACCGTGTTCCTGAGTGCCAAGGTACACCTCGTTACTCAACAACTTTCTTGCAGATAATGGCACAGATTTTAAGGAGGGGTCTCAGTCTTGTTTAAAATTGATACGCTTTTCTTACTTGTAACATAAAATACGGTGTTTTGTAAAAATTCAAAAGCTTTTCAATTGCATGCCATGAAAATAGATGTCATCCTGCGTACAGTTAAATTACCTTGATTTTTTAAAATATATGATAGTAAGGATTAATATCCGTTGTTGTTCAAGTCTGCAGCGAGTATCTGCATCTCCAGCTTGTTTCCAGCAGCCTCAACCCCTGCTTTGCTAGTTAGAGGCAGAAAGCAGAAGTCTGGACATCATTTTTTTTTCCCCATATGAAATGTACAGTCAGTGTTAGATATATAGGAATTTAAGACTGCAAAAGAATCTTGGGAAGTGTAGTAAAGTATGGTGCATTTAACTTAAAGGGAATGATCCTAAACTAAGTAATCTTTTTGTTTTGACTTTATGGAAAGAGAATTTCCCAAGAATTTTTGTGTGTTGACTCAGTAGTTAGAGGGCAGCAGTGAAAAACTTATAATAAAGTTCATTAATATTAGGAAAAAATTTGCTTTCACATTTCAAGAGTTCCCATGCTAGATGTTGTGAAAACTAGTCCTCCTTTCTGCAGATTTCCTCCAATGGATAATCAAACTCTTCTCCATTTCATTTTTTAGAATGTCTTGCTGCTCTATTATGCACAGTGGTGTGGATTCTGTGCTTCTCTTAATCACATTTTTATTCAACTTGCTCGGCTTTTGCCTCCCGACAGTTTCACCGTGGCAAGGTAAAAACATTCTAATTTTGTCTTTCCAGAATAACGTAAGATCATTGAGGTCATCAGCCTAGAAAATAAATACTTCTTCTCTTTACAACTGTGCAATATAGATGTGAATGTCATCTGCTTAATATTTCTTTGAATGCATTGTTTTGTTTTCCTTTGTATAAATGTGGTGGTTTTCAATCTCACTGCCGTAGTTATCCACTTTCATTAAAACTAATTTTTAAACTGTGCAATTAACCTTGAAACTTCCTAATTTCAGGAAGTGAATCAATAACTTTCTGATGATTTGTAGCAAATAGCAATATGCTATTTGTATATATATCTGTTAGCAACACCATTTTCATCACAAATCTAAAACAGCAACCTCCATCCTACTATAAAGAACATTAACTCTATCCCAGCCAAAACCAGTGTACAGAAATATATCTATAGATGCATGTGTATAAAGTATATTTTCAATATATATTTTAAAATATATTTTATATGTAAAAAATACATATTTTTCTTTGGTGTTTCCAGGGTTTTTAATGTTTCAGTTGCACTGAAACATTTTTGTTCATGTATGTGATAATAATGCATAAATATATTTCTTAAAACATCTGCTCTGATTGCATCTTTGATTCTGACTAAACTTACTCCAGGAGACAGCATGAGATGTAGAGAAAAAATAACTCAATTAAAAATGTGGATTTTCATCGCCTGTTTATAATTGCAACTTTATTGCCACAGACGTGATGCTATTCCCAAGGCTACACCCGTTCTCTTGCCCGACTTTGAAGTTCTCTCATTTGCTCCATTATTTTCACAGCAGTATTACTGATGTGGTTGTCTGTTTAGTTCTATAATAATTTGTAATTAATAAGAATTTTATTTGTGAAAAGAAACCCTAAAATGCAGAAAAAAATCAGTAACAAACAGTTGAATCAAGTGTTCCTTTCTACACAGAGCTTTAGGAAAAAAAAGTGCCTTTAAGAATGTGCTTGTCCTTGGAAGTAGCAAAGTAATTTACTCCCAAAACTGCTCGAGGGGACAATATTAAGAGAGATGTACTTGAGGAACAAATTAATGAATTGAAATAACTTGTCTCATGTTTGGCATGTCTTGTCTAGGAAGAAAGGTGTGTACACAATGCATGCACTGTGTACACAGTGAGCGACTGGGGTTTAATTGCTGGCTGAGAGCAGTTGCAATATTGAACATATTTTTCTAGAGAAAAAACCCCACAGATATTTCTTAAACTGACAGTCATCATCTTGAATATTGGTAATTAAATCTGCTGACTCATATGCACAATGTATTTCTGGCATAACACATTTAGACTTACTTTCACAGATACTTAAATTTCCTTCTTCCCAATCCCTAAAATGGCATTTTACAAGAAAAAAATTGCAGATTGTTTATCTGCCTGTTCTCTTCATCAGTATGTCTTTTCCTCACAGAATTGATGTAACTCGAAATGACCTTCCCTGGGAATTTATGACAGACCGTCTCCCAACCATTTTATTTTTTCCTCATCAGAGGTAATGTAATTCTTTTCCCTGTGGATTTTTAACTTCCATTTTACTAAGCTGCAGTAATTATCTGGTTACGTGTCTTAGTAGAGAAAAAAGCCAAAGCGTAATTCATTTCCATATATGCATTCTTACTTCATACATATTCTAATTAAAAAAACCCCACCAGCAAAACAACAAAATAACCCAACCAACAGTCACAGATTTCCACCCTTCTCCCTCAAGGACTCTTACTATCAGCAAATGAGAAGTCAGACTGTTGGTACTGGGCAGTTACCTACCACAAAATCTTTAAACCTGTGCCTTAAGTTTTGCCATTCATGTTTTAATCCAGTACACTTTTGTTTATATCAGTTCTGAGTCACCCCAACTTCCAACTGACCATCTCCCTATTTCTTATCATAGGTGGTACTCATTTTGTCTTGGTCTCTATAATGCTCTAGACAGTCTCTGGAGCGACAGACTGAGTAATTTTAATAAGATTATTTTTGTAATGTTCCAACTGGTTTTATAAAGATACCTTACCTCTAGTCATTGCTTTCACTCCTGCTTTTCCTCTCCAGTTTTTTTTTATATTTTGCTGCATGTAGGTAATCAAGAAAATTAGGATCTGATAGTATTTTGTAGTATCTGTAGTGCTACTAGAGTAGTCATATATTCATTTTGGATATAAAGGTGCCTCATATTAAGGCTTTTTATGCAGCTTCTTACCTATTTGCCTTATGTGACAATTTTTGCAAATTAACTCTGTTCTCAGTTTCTTTCCACCACATGCTGTTAATATTTTGTTTTGCTATTTGTTTTAAATAGCCTTTTAGCTTCTTTGATACATGCTGTGGTTTTGATCAATAAAAATGGATGGTGATGTAGTAAAACATTACCACAGTATAATGAGTCAATTTTGATTTAGCGTAGACTATTTTTTGCCTAAATTGTGTCATGATTCATTAATCTGGGATGGGAGCTGATTGTCAGCTGAGAAACTGCTGATGGTAATTACAAGAGTAACTTGGTTGATCACCAGCAGTCTGCAGAGGAGGAAAACTCACAGTGCTTACTCTGCCAGAAATAGCTTCATCTTGGTGAGCAGGAGCCTCATCTGACTGAAGTTCTTGAATTATTGATAAAATATGCTATCTGTCTTCTACCTGAAGTACAATAAGTAGCTTTCAGTAAATGAAATGAAATGTTTTTATATCCCACATGCTTATGAGTTGGATTTCAGAGAAGGCATTGTTGAGGGAAGTGTGATGGTTAACTGAGGAACTCCCCTGTTCCAGGTGCACGTTGTAAGTGATTCAGGACATAACGTCACACACAAGGGGGCACAAGCGATGTCTGTGGTGTGTGTTGTACAGGAGCACCATGAGGCTTTGGCATTATACTTGAATCTGGCTTTCTTGCTTTGCAATGATTTTTATTCTATGTCCTTTTTCTCACTTGTGTAATTAACCCATATCTGAATGTATGCTACGTACCATTACTCTAGTGATAATTTTGACAGCCAAAGGGAAGTAAACTAAGCTTTTCTTGTTTCGATGGCTGCCTCAGGAAAGAGAATATGCTGCTGACTGGCAAAGCTGGAGCAGACCCAAAGTGATAAACTATTAGCTGGCTTCCCAGTTACACATACTGAGGGGGGAGTGGCTGTGCTGCGGGAGGGAGTGAACTTGTGTTATACTGGAACATGCTGAGTGGAAGGCTGAAGATGGAACTGCTTCAGAAAGAGAAGAGCAAGAGTTAGTTCCAGTCTAGTCCTTAGAGGACAATTTAGCCTCATATGTGTGCACAGGGTCCACAAAGGGCAGTAATTGCAACATTTGTCACAGCTGGAGCTGGTGTTTTTTAGTAGTTGGTAGTCTTCAGGAAGAAATTTGGTACTTGCTGTTCTTGGCCTCTCTTACTAGGTTGTAACAGGTTATGGAGTTGCAGAAAGCAGGGGGCTGACCTGGTCCGTATGCTGCGTCTTCACAGCTTCGGTGGGGGGAGAACACCAACAAAAACCAACAGAAAAACATTGTTTGGTTTGCTTCCTTCATCACCTCTGACATAAAGCAGTAAGAGCAACAAGTAAAGAGATTTTTTGACAGCAAAAGGGCCTTACTTCTGACTAAAGTGACTTACTGTTTAAAAGCAATCTGCTCCCTTGCAGTGGCTTTCAGATGCTGGAACACACTGAGCTACTGCTTCCAGGATAAGAGACAGGTTCAAAATAGTCATTTCCCATCAGGTAGCTTTATGTATCTGGACTTAAATTCTAATAATATGTGTAGACTTAGGAACATTTAAATGTCATCCTTCAACTTAAAAATACTAGTGGCATACACAGCAATGCTGCCATATGTACTTCAAGCTCATAACCCATGATCATACTTCTTCTTTAAGAGTGAAATCTGTTTTCTGAGATTTAACAGAATTTTTTCTTCAAATACCAGTCCCATGTAGAGATGCTTATAGCACCCAGACTGGAACACAGGGAAAAGAGTTCATCAGTCTGTGTGCTCTATCTTTATTACAGGAGTTTAGGTTTCTCTTAGCTGCTGTACTAACCATACTTGATAAAAAATAAGATACCAAGTTGGAGTTGAACAGCAGCTGCTTAGATAAAATTATCGTTGCTTAACCTTCCTGAGCATTTTACTATTAACTTGTTATGTCTTTCTAGGAAGGAGCAAAGTGTGAAGTTCCCTGAAGACTTTTCAGTTAACCTTCCTAATCTCCTGAAATTTATTTTACATCACTCAAGTCTTTCTTCATCAGAGCCCTGTACCAAAGAATGCCTACATAAAGAGTCAGTTCTACAGCAAGGACACATCTCACATTTAGAGAGAGAAATTCAGAAGTTAAGATCAGAAATCAGTGCCCTTCATCAGGCCCATGACCAGCTTGAAGCACAGCTTTCTGAAGCCAGGAGAGAGGAGCAGAGACTACAGCAGCAAAAACACACACTGGAAAAGCAGCACAAGACTCTGCAGCTCCACAGTGAGCAGTTACAGGCCACATATGACCAGAAGAATCAAGAATTGTTAGAAATGGCTGAAAAGCTTCAAGAATTAGCTGATGCATCAGAAAACCTCCTTAAAGAGAATGCTTTACTGAGAATTCTGGTGGCAGCGAGGGGAGGAAAGCTACAGAGCAAAGATGAAATTAAAGAACCCCTTCAATCTGAGCAAACGCTTTCTGAAGATAATGATGTATCACTTCCAACAGCTACTGCTGCTTCAGAGGAAAAAAGGATTGACTATATTGATACCATAGAGACAGAGCACAGTAGTGGAAATAGGACAGAATAATTGCTTACACCAAGTCAAATGATGCAGTATTGGGTAGGTATTTATGCAAATTTTATTGACATTCATTGTAAATAAAGACTTCTTCCCCCACGTGATCTAGAAAAAGAAAAATCAAATGGAATATTTTTATATACTTGAACAACTTATTAGATACCCCCATCTTAAGAGAAGAGGAGAATGGAAAACACTTTCTGCACTTTACTATTGCACTAACTTGCAAACACCTATCCATTTAAATTAAAGATACTGGTTGTAGGGGCAACAGTGTGAAGCACCTCTGACTAAGGACCAGTTAGCCACTGGCTTTCTCTTACAGCTGCTAGAAGGGAAATTAGACCTTTGATTTATACTTTTCCATAATTTCTGAAGTTTGCCCTTTACACTGCATTCTCTTTGCCGAATTAAAATAGATACTTCATCTGTGTAATCAGTAAACTTGAATGGACAAAGTCATCTTGCTACAACTGTTCTGTTCTAGAACTTCAGCACTTTGTATCCCTTTTGTATACTGGTATTCTGACTGTCCTGGAAACTACAAGAGCCATGTGTGAACTGTTCTCTATTGAAAAGTAAAGGAAGTCTTACTGAATTAATCCTTTTTTCTTTGCTTTTAAAAGGTCTGGAATACAGCAGTTTATACAGGGATATAAGGTCTGACTATACATGCAAGTCTCTTAAGAGTAGTTTCTTAAAAAAGCATGTGTCAGGGTAAGAACATTATCAGCTGTACCCCATATATTGTACTCAAGAGGCAACAGCAGGAGCTTTTTGCTACTTTTTTGCTACTGACAGCATTTATTTTGCTTCAAGTTATAGCTTTCAATTTAAAAACCACAAATGTAGCACTAACAAAGCAATTCAACCTCTTAGTGTAAAAGAAGGGGGCAACTTTTTGTCTAGGCCACTCTTGTCTTGCATATAGTTAAAATTCTCAAGCAAGCTTGCTAGGCCTTAAGTTATTCCATATGTACAGGTACAAGAAGCAAATCTAATGCTTCCTCTGGAGCTGAATTAAGGCTAGGCAATTAAGTGTTTAAAAATATCAGTATGCAAAGGAGGCCATGTATAAAGTAATAGAAAACAGGCCAGTGACCTCTAAGCATGTGTGCCTACACAAAGAGTTTTAGAATATGTAAGCTGCCATTGCTTGCTCAGTGTTGTTCCTTCTCCTCCCCTTTCTGGCTTCCTCCCCCAGAGCTTTGCAGTCCAGAACTTCCCATTTAACACCTTTTTACAGTTCCTATAGCTGAACTATAGCACAGAGCAGGAAATGTGTGTTCTCTGGAAGGACTCAGCCATTGCTAGCTAAAACTTTTACAAACTGACCAGCAATAACCCTTGCCCCTATCAACAGTAGAAAAGACTGAAACTTCTCCCGTTGTAGTACAGTTCAATCAAAAGTTATATACAAGATACATTAACTGAATTCTAGAGTTGGCTGACTGTAACTAAAATACCTCTTTATAACAGGCTGTTAACATACACCCTATCTGCTAAGTACACAAACCAGGGTTCTGGGGAAGAATTCATACTAGTTGCACTTAAGCCAGTTTTGCTAAGTAATCACTTCTGCAGTTTCAGCACACAGACCTATGGAAGAGAAAATTCTGCTCTACTGCCATTTCAAACACCTGGAAACATTCTGGACTTTCCCTGAGGGTTCAGTATCCATCATTAGTTCCCATGTTAGAATCCATCAAAATGGCAGTTTCCTTGCAGTAGCTACATAGAGAACTCAGTTCTAGCAGCCAGAAGCTTAACCAACATCGCTGCAACTAAAGGAACTCTTCCTTTCTTGTAGTTCCTGTGTTTCCTCCCTCAGCATATGACTGAAGGCTTATCCCTTTTCAGATGAGGTACTCTGCATCAGTCCAATAAACTGTTCAAAGGAGGAGTTCTGACTTAATGGCTGCACACTCAGTGTAGTAGCAGAAGCAAGCTCTAACTGCAGATTTGGTTTTGAAGGTCTGGAGTCCCATCCATGGTTGTGGTTCAGGAGTGCCCTTGTGTATTATATACAGGTGCATCATATTCCCATATGCTACAGAACACAAAGCAAGAAGTTTCTGGCAGCCTATTTACAGTTCACAGTTGTAAAGTAGTTCACATTACAGTAGCAGTTCCATCAAAATAGGCTCAGCTAAACATTCAAGTAACAAAAACCAGTAGTCTCTTCACACCAGTGTATCCCTGTGCCCATTGCCGGCAATGGACATTACGCAGGGTGAGTCATCTCCTGCCATAGGGGAATTAGGATACACAGTCGATGCAAAGTGCAACTTCTCAGTGCATGCAGTTGCAAACAAAGCTTATTTAATTCTCATCAGGGTGTTTTCTGATGAGTGGTGTGCACGTGACCAGGTTTTTCACAGTATTGAGATGCTTCTGCTGGTTACACGTCATGAGCATAGTCCATCTGCATGTGTTGCTCTGAGTTAGCTGTGTACTTCTGGGCCGTTCGGAGTTAGTTTCGCTTTCCTCTCCACACAGGGTCCTTTAGCAGAGTACTGCACCAGCAGAAAGGGCTCTTTGGTTTCTCCTTCGCCCACAATGCTTTCCTCATCCTCAGACTGGCTGATCTTCTGCAGCCGCAGGTAGCACCAGCAGCCCAGGATCAGGGCTCCCAGGGCCGCGATAGCGATCAGGATAACGATGACAGTCACCACTCCGGTGGTGGGGCTGTGATCCGTGATAGACATGGCCAATAGTTCAGGCTGTACTCTTCTTCAAGGAGATTTTTCTGTCCTCACTATCAGTCTTGATGCATCTTCAAACTCCTGCAGGGGTAAAAATAAGTAATGAAGTTGTGCACTTTTACTGCACTCAGCAAGATTATATTCATGGCTGGTATCCTCCACAAGGGCATGTGACCCTCTTGCACTCCGTGCTTTGTGCTGCTCAGTCAGAATCACAGAACCATGTTTTGGCTCTTGACATGCTTGTTGAGATAGCACATCGTCAGCATACTAAGAGGTAGCAATTTTTACTAGGAGATGCAAGATGAGACAAAGCTGTACGGAATTTATACAGTTTAGTATAGGGAGATTTAAGACTATTGATACAAATGCTGTATCACAAGTCACATCTCAAATCCACAACAAGGTAGCAATTCAGCTACCTTTAGTTTTCCTCAAGGAATCCTACAGAAACAGTACCTTTGAGTGTCTGGCCCTTTTTAAAATTTTATTTACAAACCTCCTTCTTATATACTAAGAATTCCAGGATTGGTAAGCTAATTGTGAAGGTAATTACAGTGCTAATACATTACTGTAAGTCTGTCCTTAAGAGTGGTCTGCTTACAAGGGCTGAGTACATGGTAATTAATTGTTTGTTCACTGAGCTGATAAAAACACATAAAACATCTGTTGCTTTTTTCATAAAAAGCAGGTAGAGCTATACTTAAGACTAATGAAGCACAATGGGAATATCATCACTTTAAGCTTCTGCTCCTCTTAGTGGCTTTAAAACCGTACGAGAAAGGCAGCCTGTTAGAACCACAGCTGGAATTGGAAGAGAGGCAGCACGCAGGAAATTGGAAGAGCTCCAAGAGTTCCTTAGTTTGCTGTAGTTTGAGCAGGACAAAAATATACAGGTAATGTCTTTTGCTACTTCCCCTTCCAAATTCACAACCCTATTTAAAAAGTCATGAGCCTTGTCTTCAGTTTCCAAGTTACTGTTTACAAAACTGATAGCTTCACTTTCCTTCCTTCAGCTAGGACATAAGTAAGTATTCATTCATTACCTTTTCTCTCCTACTACCCTAGATCTTCAATGAAACACAAACTCATGGAAGACTTTAGTAGAGACCAGAGCCAGTCCTACCAAAGAACATCTCTTACCTCTGTGCTACTGTAAAAATCAGGTTAGGGCTCAGTACCACCACTTGAGGAACAAAAGGTGCAGTCCCCAAAAGCTCTAAGGCCATCTGTAAGTGCACACTTGCCTTTCTCCTGACCTGTACCCACTGACTTGCAATGGGGTAACTGTAGTATCTTCTGGCTGCCAGTCTGTTGAGGGTCACATACACCTATCCAGGAAAGGCTCTTCCTCACCATCACTGCTCCAGTCTCAGTTGCAGGTGCAGCATCTTCATACAAAAACCCCATCAGGAAAAGTCAGTCTTTAACCAACCTTGAGCCAGGACCACTGGGTTACAGTGAGCGTTACCCACTGCACCAGAAGTCTCACCTGCATTTCAACACGAGTCAAGGCAATTGCAGCGCAGTATCTTTACCAAGACAGCTCAAGCCAGAAACTTAAGTTTGTTCCCTGATGTCTCACAGAATGACAGACCCATGTGTATCACCATTTCAGCAAGGACACCTCCAGTACAGAGGAACTCAGCATGTGTCATTAGAGTCCAGTGTCACATAACTTGCAGACACTCTGGTTACATTCCCAGCCCTGTAAACTACAGCAATCAATAGCTTGTAGTGTATCTGATACAATCAGCCAAGTTCTGCAGACCCAATTTTGCCTAAGTAGTAAAACCAAACCTGACCACACCACACACCCTCAGCAGGGCTGTGTGCCCACTGCAGCCAGAGAAGTGTATGATTTGTCATAATCACCTTGGTTCTGCAATGCTTATTCAACACAGGGTGATCAGCTGAGGGTGATTAAGAGTGACTTTCATGTAGTTCATTTTCCTCAGGGCATGTCTGAACAGCAGCACTGTTTGATCCAGCCAAACAGTACAGCATTAGCATAAAAGATAGTTTACCTTGCTTCTCATGCAGGCACTGCATGGCCACATTGAGGCCTCTTCTGCAGCTTGCACCATTGCAAGCAGCATTGTTAACCTACTGTTCCTCTACAGCAGTTTGGGGCAGCATATAGCCTTACGTTAAGCAGTTACTGTCACCTAGAAAATAATTTTTCACAGTGGAAACTATTGCAGATGCTACCCCTCTGCCAGTCTGACTGAGTAGACAGCATCAACTATATAAACCATGAAACTTTGCACATCACCAGCCTCCGTATCACCAGGATCTTCTGGCAATCTTGTTTCAGGACGCATGAGACTGATTTATGCTGACTAAACAATTTTGAGTCCAAATTTGAGTGCAACATAGCAACTAACAGATTCCTCTCGAAGATCTTTCTTGGCCAAATCCATAGGTTTTTAAAAATCCAAATGTTTTCTATTTGATTTAGAATTCAAAGAACTTCACTTCTCAATGACAAAGTGTAGGCATCATTCCTTCAGGTATATCCTCTTCCCACGCAGGTACCTGAGAGCCACCACCCTATATAAAGTCAGGTATTAAGCATCCGCACAGATTTACAGTGGCACAAACAACTAGTTAATAGTTCATGACAGTAGCTTTAGATAGTTTGAAAGCTATAGTGTTGTTGCTAGCTCACACAGCTATTTTTCTGGCTTTAGGCCACAACTAGTTCAGACTCACTTTCCCCTTACAGCCTACCTGAGCTAAAAAACCCCCATGAACATACCAGGCACAGCAATGCCTTCATTTATCACTTTTACTGTAAGATATTAAAGGCTGTAAATTCCTGATCTTCAAAGGGATTGCCAGCACCATCCATATATATTTGGTGGCACTTGTAAAGCTTTGTCCCTTCCCACCACACTTGGTATCAAATCAAGCATTTACTCATTAGCAAGATTAGTCAGATCACTGGTGTGAACTGCAAATAGCCTATTTCAGTTCTTACAGCAATCAAGCAGTGAAAACATCAGCTAGAAACCATTTTTCCATACGTAACCTGCTTTTCTTTTTTGCCTAATACCAGCTTCTACTCAGAAATTCATTTGTGAAGTTTTATTATCTAATTCAGAAGCTGTAACTAGAGGACAAACAGTTTAAATTGCAGAAGGCTGCTAGGGGACAAATGCAGTGCAAGACTGGAATTAGTTGCTAAACCAAATTTTTCATTATTACAGGCATTATGCTGCTAAGTTAACTATTGTTAATGCCTGCAGGTATGTTTCACTGCTACCATTCAAGCCAAAGCTATAGGAAGAGGCTTCAAAAGCAAATCTACTACAGTTCACCCAAATATACTAAAGTCCTCATCAAGCAGTTATGTTCAAGGTTCAAGTATTAAGTCTTTGGGCTTCTTTTTGGGGGAGTGGCAGGGAGGGGAGGAGATGGGAGCTACTGTCTTATAGTATTCCACCTAAAGTAAGTTAACTGGGGCACAGTAAAGGAAATGAGAATAAAACTACCATAGTGGCCTTCAGCTTAATTTTTTTTTTAAATCAGTAAAAGCTGTTTAGTTAAAAAGCCTCCAACAACAGTTTGTAATCAACATGCTTCTAATTGTGAAAAATGCTTTCTTCTATTTCTGCTAGTAAAATCCCTTTTGAGGAATGTTGCATACTCATCACAATAGCATCCTTCTTGCCAATGGAAGACAAGGGGAAAAGCCACTGGGAAGATCAGTGCTGTACATTTACCATTGAAACACAAGCGTGTACAGCACCCACACTATCCAGCCACAGAAAGCAAGGCCTTTACAATACAGGAATGCTCAGGCTTCACCACTTGCAGATAAAAAAAGTGGCATCACTGTTATTCTTCATTAACTCCAGTTAATACCACCTCTTTCTGGTAATGCCAAGTTACCTTGCACAAGCTGGGGCTTGGCCAGAGGCTGTTTTAGTAGCACGGAGCTGTTTAGTAGAAGGCTTCAATGCAAATCATCTTTTCCCAACCCTTACTAGTTTGGATGAGGAAAAAAAAGAACAGGGCTTTTCTGTGGCTAATTAGCTGTGGACAGTATTCCAAGAACTTAGCATTCAAGCAACTGTTAGAAACTCTAGAACGAAAGCAAATACCTAACAGCATTGGCTGGAACAGCAGTTAGTTCCCACATGAGGTGTAGTGGTGCTTTACACTTAATTGAGACTCACTTTTAAAGCTTTGCACCAAGCTAAACCACACAGAAGTCAGTAGCTTACAGAACACAGCAAGATGGAGAGATGAGAGAGTAGCAGTCTAAGGTGTTTTCTAGACATGACAACAGTTTCAAGAGCAGACAGACTTTCTCAGCAGCACAGCAAGTGGAGGAGGTTTATGCTGTAACTGCCTGTCAGGCAAGTCAGCCAGTTAATGCAGAACTGGAAACAGGCTTGTAGTGTTTAAGACCATGTTTGCTTCAGAGGCAATTGCATGGCTTACAAAACATCTGTCAGACTCCAGATTTTTATCTGTCAGTGTCACATCTACGTGGAGCTCTAATGAAAAGTCTGTCCTGACATGATAACAGTCACTTCTGACATTCCATTACCAGAAGTAACACGTATATATCCCCGGCATAGCTTAATTCTTGATATATTAGAAAAATTGCTGAGATGCCAACATTAAGTTTGCTGATAAAAACAAGTTTTTCTATTTAGATTCAAGGTAGCTCTCCAAATGTGTAGTTTTGGGGGTTTTTTTAATGGCTTTGTCTAATAGCAGCTACACAGCACCTGATGTTCCTGATAGTCAAACAGTGTTTATATGCAGCTCAAATCTTCAGACAGCAAGTACTCCAGGAGTCAGTCACACACCTGCACCAAGCAGCTCTGGCTAGGAGTCCTCTGCGCAGAGTTTCTGAGTCACCTTATTAGAAAGGCGAAGGTCACACTGGTTTTGGATCTTGTCTGGCAAGTCTTCCTTCTTGCTCTTCCCCTGTGGAGAGGGATGACATTGGTCTCTAGCTGCTCCGCATCCTGAGTGCCTTTCACTTTTGGCTTTCCAATTACATAATCATGTTTAACTACTGGCTTCTGGCACAAGCTGTCAGGGAAAGATCCCTTACTGTTTCACCTACCTGCTAATCAAGGCAAGAGTCTCACAAGTGGTTTCAAGTTCTTTAGGGTTATTCAAAAGCAACATCTACTGACAAATGTAATGTCTACACCTGCATTTGTGTCAGGAAAAGGAAGTGCACGAGACGGCACGGTACACTGCAGATACTCAAGAGGAAGGAACAAGACTCAGTTTGAACAACTTGCGTTACCGAAAACTCCCAGATTGTCATCATAAACGTCGGTTTGGACATACCCTGCAGCACGTACCGAACTCCTCGCATTGGGCTAACAGGGACGAGCCTCCCCAGCCGAGAGGAGCCCGGCACTCACCGCGAGCAGCCGCCGACGAGCCGTGAGGCATCGCCTTGTGACTGCAGCACGGCAGGGCGGCTGCAAACCGCCTGGAGACGAGGCTGAGCCCCGGGGCAGACGGCGAGGCGGCACGGGCCGCCCGGGCCGGGGGAGTCCCCAGTCACCCACGGGGCCCACACGAGGCCTGCGGGACGCCCAGCACCGCTCGGAGCCCGGCAGGGCCGGGCGCGGACCATCCCGCGGGCCGCCGCGGACACAAAGAGCGGGAAGGGGCGGCCCCGGCCCAGGGCAGAGGAACTCGGGGGGAACCCAGGCGGCCCCGACCCCAGCGCGGGTCCCTGCCCACCTCACCGATCCCCGCCCCAGCTCACAGAACGGCGAGCCCACCCCCGCCCCGCACGGAGCCCAGCCCAGCCCAGCCTCCCCCCGGCCCCGGATCGGTCGGCCACTGTCACCGTCCTGCACAGACACCACATACCTACCGGCCTCCCCGCGGCCGCGGCAGCTCCTTCCCCACCCGCGCCACCGCCTTATACCGGGGGCCGGGCGGCGCCGCGCGGCGCCAATCGGGGCCCGGGCAGCGACAGCTAACGGGCGGGGCCCGCTCGGCCCTTCCCTCCCTTTCCGTGACAGCCGCGGTGGGCCCCGCCCCGTCCCGCCCCGCCAGGGGTGAGAATGGAATCACAGAACAGAATCACGGAGTCAGAGAATCATAGAGGCATGGAATCGTGGAATCGTCAAGGTTGGAAGAGACCTTTAATACCGTCTAGTCGAACCGTCAACCCAGCGCCACCAAAATCACCCCTAAACCTCTAAACCACATCACACAGCGCCACATCCAGACGCCTCTTAAACACCACCAGGGATAGTGCCGCCACCACCTCCCCGGGCAACCTATTCCAGTGCCTGACTACCAGAACAGCCCCCGTCTCAGCTTAAAGCCATTTCCTCTGGTCCCCTCACTGTGGGCACGGCAGAAGAGACCGGCCCCCAGCTCACAACAACCTCGTTTCAGGCAGTTGTATAGAGTGATGAGGTCCAGCCGGAGCCTCCTCGGGACTAAACAAATCCAGCTCCCTCAGGCACTTTCCGTAGGACACGTTTTCCAAACGTTGCTTGGCGGGTCTCGGCGCTGGCGGCCGGCGGAAGGCGAGGCTGTGCTGAAGGGCTCCCATGAAGGGCTGCGCTCCTTCCCCTCGCCGCCTCAGCCCTAAGCCCCGCGCGGCGTCGAGGCGAGGGCGTGCGGGCACAGCCCTCTCCGCCAGGGACTGAGGGTGTCGGACGTCGCTGACCCACCCCCAGCACTCTCCTCGCCAACCCCGCCGGGGTAAAACCCCTCAGACACCTCCGTGACCCCGCAAGAAGCGCCTTCTCCGTTCGCCGGGCAGCAACAGGACAAGGGCGCCGTTACCGGAGGCCACGCCTGAGCCGCCGAGGTGTTGGTGGCACTGACGGCCTCGCTGGGCCCGGCCAGCTCTCCTTCTGTGGGCCCGAGCAGACAGCGCCGGCCTCCCTGAGGGCGTCTGCCTGAAACGTCCGGTAAGGTCTCATTCCCAGTATACCCATTATATTTGGTAATTCATGCCATAGTGCCTCAGTTAGGAAATTGCCCACTGCAGGGGTTTGTCACCCTTCGGCTGAAGTTGGTCGTTATTGGAGTAAAAAAGAATATTGGGACTCCTTTGATGTGGTATACTTACTGGTAACACAGATTCCAACTTGTTTGAGGTTCATCTGAAATCTGGCAAAATGAGTTTTGAGGGAATAGACTGTGACAGAAGATCAAGTTTGGAAGTCACCATGACTTATAGAAAAACTTGTTTTACAACACAGTTTATCTCGTTGTGGTTTAACCCCAGTCAGCAACCAAGCTCTCCATCAGCAGGATGGGGGAGAGAATCAGATGACTTTATTCTATTATTCACTTTTAATTATCAACCCCATTTTCAGGGCAGATCCAAAACATAGCTCTACACTAGTTACTATGAAGAAAACTTGCTCTATTCTGACCAAAACTAGCACAACTGCAAAATTTTCTGTGGAGTAAAAATAATTTTTCCTTCCATAAATGCAGTGCCCACCATAAGCATGCAACAAGGTGCATGGTCTCTTTCCCTTCTCATTCAGTGGAAAGCTAAATATGGCCCAGTACCCACATGGATGCTTCACCTCCTCTACTTGCTCTCTAAGCCATCCAGACACAAGCCATCTTTTGCCTGGGAGCTGTACAGCCCCCTTCATATATGTTGGCATGTCAGGAGACTTTCCTAAGATGACAGGTAACTCTGGACTACTCCCGAATCCTGTCTACCCAGTTTGCAGCATTAGCAGAGCAGCTGTTTCATGGTACACACTGCCCTAAGCACACCATCCTGTAGTTTGTTTAATCAAAAATGTATGGTGGCATGGAATATCTGAGATACCACAGCCAGTTAAGAACATTTTTATAAAAGTCATTGTTTAATGTAAAATTAATGGTTTAAGATTTGGATCTCATAAGTGTAGTGCAACACATATGCTTTATGCATCAACTGCCATAGAAGAGATGATAAAACACTACTGAACATTAAAAGCTCATAATCTTTTTTGAAAGAAGTGGAACAGCAAGCACAGACACTGGGTTACTTTCAGCGTTGGTAACTAGTGATCTGGATTGTCTGTATTGGCCATGGCAGCAACCTTCTGTCAGGTGTGCAGATGCAGAGGTAGCCTTTGGGCCAAGATGTCTAAATCTCGTTTAGATACTTGAATCTCTACAGAGATGCCTATTTTACTTACATAACCATGGATTGGGTCTCCACTGTATATAAGTGTCCCAATCCATTTCAGTGAGAAGGGTCATGCCCTTTTGTACAAAAATCATGAACGCAATTACGACAAAGCTGACTGGTAAAAGCCATCCAATAATAGCACAGCCTTAAGAGAAGACGACCAGCAATCTCTTTTGGTATAATTTGAAAACTTTTTGCCTTTGAGAAAGTTTTAATAGTCATTTTGTATCTCGTATTTAGTAAATGGCACAGAGAACAAAGCAGGTTCATTCACATCAGTTTCTTATCTTTGTAAACGGGCTGCTTGCTCTGTGCAGGCTTGGATGGGAAATTTCCAGTCTGCTGTGGAGAAAGTACAGAGCTGTTAATCCTTCAAAATTGCTTAAAATCTCTTACTTTCCCACCTTCACCCATCTGCAGTTAACGCTTAAGGTTTTAGCAGGGGCAAGGGTCTCATGATCTCAGATTCACACATGGGGAGCCAAGAACCCACTGTATTCTTCACCAGGAGCTGCTGAAGCATTCTCAGTTAAAGCCATTGAGTAATATGTTTTTCAGCTGTGCAAAGGATGAAAAAATGAGAGTTTTCTCTCATTTATTTACTGTTGCTCCTTAGCTGTGCACAAGCAGTGTACAACTGTGAACATGCAACATGCTAGTACAGGAGATAGTTTTCTCTTCCTTGGAAAAGAATTACAAGTTTATCAGTAAGATTTCTTCCTCAATATTCATAACTTACATAAACAGATTTGACAATTTTCTGAATTTATATTATAATTTAAAGCATACACTTCTGCTTTGATGTTTTCATATCACAAGCACTGAACAGTTTAAACCATTACATGTGCTTATGGATTTCACTGGGAATTACCCATGGAAGAATTCTGGGGTCAGTTGTATTTGCCATTGTCACAGTCATCTGGCTCTCTGCTGGAGTTACTCTGACCCCAGCATAGTTTCCAGCAGTGTTGATTTTAAGTGTTACTAATTATAGAGATTCTTTGGTTTCTCTTCAGGGACTATACCACTGTCAGAGAAATTAATGACCAGATTATGATTTGCCTGCATTTTGTTTTGTTAGAAATAAATTGTTTCCATTGTTGCAAATTCACATTGCACACTCCTTGTCTGCTAATGTGGCTATTTTAAAAGTACTTATTTTTGGAGTTTCCTTCTGTCAGATCCTGTGCCCTCTAAGTATAGCCTTTGTATATTCATTACCCTTAAATTTTGAACAGTTACTGCCAATATTTGTTCCTTTAATTAGGGGCGTATGTTGTGTTACTTCTGAAATGGTGGCTAGTGAAATAAACCATGTGCTTCCTGCACTTCCACTTGGAAAGACAGCGAATATGCAGGAGATGCATGTTACACCTATAATATCTATTCCATTTTCTGTTGTTCTGTAGAACTCCTTGGTGCAAAATGTGTTCAGTAATCATTGTGCACTCTAGAAGGCTTATCAGGGAAAGAGACCACACAGAACAGTTTTGCAGGTCTGTAGGGGGATTGTTAAAGAGGACAAAACACTGCAGTCTCTATTTGAGGAGGTCTAAATGACAACTTGCACCTTTACTTACAGGTCACTGGAGAGCACATATACAGAGAAAACGGGACCAAGCTGGTCCTCTCCAGCAACTTGGGCAGGTTTTATCTTTTCTTATTTCACCTGAAAGAAGTGCATGAGAAATTATTCATCCAGCTCTGTGCATGAAGATGAATGAAAGTATATGAAGAGTTTGTACAGGTCAAAGTTTTAATTTTTTTAAAGTTTTGCAAAACCTCAGGGTAGTACTAAACCAAGATTTGCTTCCTCTACCAGGTACATGCCCCCGAAGCTTTTCTTGCATTCTTCTGTGGAACCCTAGCAGCTACCCTTAGCCTTCTGCTTAAGAAAGCATCTGTTGGGTTTTGTACTCAGCTATTTGTAATTATGAGTATGACTCATGAAGTGTAAAAGCATTTTTAAGATTAGTGTGAGAATAGACTCACTGTACATCTGAATAGTAGAATCAATCCACTTCTGCATTAGTGCTAGGAATACCCACCATACCAATGTAAAAGAAAACGCTTTAAAGATAGTTTTTATATGACAGCATAATTGAATGATGCATTTTTTAATTCTGATTAGTGCTGTAAATGGTACTTCATGATGACACACTGTGAATTCAGGCCAGGGAAAATGGATTGTTTAAAACCCATTTGAGCATAAGCTTTAATTTACGATTCTGAAGGCTGTAGCCTTTTTTTGGCATAGAACCTAAGTTGAGACAAGAGGTGTTTCTGCTTGGATGCCTTGCCTTCTGCCCTGAAAGGACAGCTTTTATATGTAACTCCAGAGATGATAAAAGGTGAAAACAGTGCTATACGTCATATTGACAATGAAAAGTATAATCTTTATTTTGCTGCAACACTAGGAGATAGTTGCAGCTATCTCCTATTCACTTCTACTACTTCAAAATATGAAAAAAGATGAATTTGCTGTGTTGAAACATCTTTGTCTCATGCTTTGGAGACTGTTTTTGTACCTGAAAACTGATGAACAAGGTATGAAATATTTTCTTTGTGCAGCAGTTGTTTTTAAAGCTCTCTGCCAGAGTTGTGAAGCCTACTGAGAAAAGACATCTGATGAGAGTGCCACCATCTCAGGCTCACTCTGTACATCTGGGTACAGACAGTTCCCCATCCTTGCAGGTTATTGCTTAGCATCCAACAGTCATTTGAAAACATGTTATTTTAAAACTTGATGCCAGACAGGTTTTAGCAAAATCAGATGTTGCTCTGTAATAAGGCTGCAGGCCCAATCTGTAGCAGACAGGAGAGGTGGCAGTTTCCTAGTTGAAGGATCTGGCAGTGTGACAAACTTCACTTTGCAGGAACAGTGTTTGCTTGGCACTGTAGGTAACTCTGTTATGCTGAAAAATAGATTCCTTGATATACATTTGGAAAGCACATTTGGTAGGGTGGTGCAGCATTTCCTTCAATTTAACTTTGCCACAAAGAGATTTACAACAAAGCTATTCCTTGTTGCAAGACTGGAAGCAGAGGCACAAAGTTTTTATTTTCATTCCTTCTCTCATCCATGGATAAAACCCCACATATTTTATGTTCCTGTGTGTAGCAGCCTTTTCCTACTCTGGATGAACCTAGCATGCTCTTATTTCCTTCTGTCGTCAGTAGTGTGGCCCAGAATATGCTTTTCCTTTGGCAAAGCAGTCTGGTTTTTTTTAGGACAAACAGTCTGCAATCAGCTTCTCACTGATTTCTTAGCAGGAAACTGAAGGACTGCAAAAATGGAAGATTAGATAAGCATGAGCTTAGCAACCTTCATAGCCTGCAGATAGTCCAGAGGAGCAGGGACCAAAATATAAAAATTGTCTTAAAAATGACATTGCTAACCATTATGAGTGTGGTTGGGTTTTTTGCTTTCTTTTTTTTAGAAGAAACATTTAATGAAAAATGAGGTGATTGAGCTACTTTCTGGAAGAGTTGGTCCCATGAACTACTATAGGATAGTATGGAAATATGCAAAGAAAAAACACATTACTCTCCTTTCCCCAGGTAATATTAACATCATGCTGGGTTTATCAGGCTTGTAAAATCAGCGAATGTGACCATACCTCCCCACACCCCCTTCCACCCCCCCAAAGAAATCAAAAAGCATTTTTTCTGGTTTTGCTTCTTAGTCCTTTGGGACTAACTTCATCTTGAATTCTTTTCACTTTAAAGCTTGTCGATACTTACAGTATTTGTGAATTTCAGACTTTCTGTTCCTGCTTTTCACTGTAGATATTTCCAAGGGAATCTTCTGGAAGGACTCCTTGTTATGTTCTCTCTATCCCACTCTTTCCAGAAGAGAAGCATGTGTATAGGTTTAAAAAAGTATTCATCTGTTCAAATCAAGTAATTACAGTATTAACACAGCCAAAGTAGTTTGACTGTAAATCTCTTCCATTTTCATTCTCTCTGCTTCATTTTCAGTTATTGATTTACTTCTGAGGTTACACCTCTTCCAGTGCTCCAGACACCATAAGCTTGACAAGGAAAATTTTTTGAGTAATACCAGAATGTCTTTTAAAAAGCCAAGCAAACAAACAAAACCACAAAACAAAACAAAACAAAACAACAAACAAACAAAAAAACCCCACCCCCCCAATCTACCTGTATACCTGCTTTTAAAAAGCAAGCAAACAACAAACTCAAGCTGCAGTCACACTTTTTCACCTTTTCACTTACATATTTTAAGGAAGGCTCCAAATTTTCTTTTATAAATTAAATCAAGAAGGAGAAAAGGAACAATGGATTCACATTTGTAAGTGAATCCAGAAGCGGGGGGGCACTACAGGGAGAGCAGTGCTGAAGAGATACTTGTCTCTGAGAGTCCACAGCCTCTAGACTATGGGCCCTTTAAGTTTATTAAGTAACTTCTTTCTTCCAGGTATTAAAAAATCCAATTACAAAGAAGTCTTCAGTGTTTATGTATGGATCTTGTTAGACCTTGGCCGATTTGGAGGTATGGATGAGTAAGTGCTCCATCCTGTACACTGGAACTGAAGCTTGCTTCCTCAAGTTTACCATTTTAGGTGCATTTGATCAAATAAGCAAAAAGTGGCTTTGAACATCTACCAGATTTTTAGCCGTCTCCTTGTTTACTGCTTCCCCTGCTTGAGCCGTGTTTCCTGTCTGGTCTTCAAGACATGTATTGCATATGTTAGCTGGGGAAACCCAAAGAAAATCTGTTTAGATTGCAAATTTGTGTGTTTACAACTTTTTTTACCTTTTCAGCATACAGAGTAGAATTTGGTCCATATGCTTCACAGTGTACTTGAGCTACATTCACATAGAAGTAGACTTTCAGATTGGAGTAGGATTGTTTTGAGACTGAGTAGTCAAATGTTTAGTAACTTCTTGACAGTCTTATTAGACTTTATCACCATAGTTCTGCTTTTTACAGCAAGTGCTTCCTGAAACAGTGTAAAAGCAGTGACACAAATCAAAGTGTCCCCCAGTGCACTGTATTTACTGTGACAGATTGCATTGCAGTGAAACATCTCTCCAGATGAAGCCTAGTTTGAACCTTCCCTACTGTAACAAAGAGAAAAAGAAATCCCTTGTTATCTCAACATTTGTGCCAATTTGCCTGACTTAGCTTTGAATTTTAGGAGCACTTCTGAAAACGAATCACAGTAAACAGTTCGAACTGGAAGTATCAGCTCTTACGGAAACCAGAGAGCACTACATGGCTGATACCTACCCAGAATAGAAATCTAATGAGACATTTGCTACTGCACTTTAGGACTAACTGCCTGGTGTTAGGAGAGAAGCTAGGGGTGGTTTAGAGACAAAATGGGGGTTTGAGTGATGTAAAAAGGGAAGATGGAAATAATCTGGAAACCTCAACCCAAACTGACAAATCAATTCAGTCAGCTTCATCTAGTCTCTTGATAACTTTGGTCATAATTTTTTTTCTGCAAGTTTCCTGGTAAATTTTGCCTGGATGTTGTGTTTACTCCTCTGGGAGTAAACACAAACTATGAAACCCAGGATAGGAATATTGCACCAGAGAGCAATCAGAACATTTAACATAGGCAATTTTTAATACATGAAGGAGCTATTTTATCTACTAGCAGGGAAGACTATTACAGTAGTCTGATTATAAGTAATTGTTTGAGTTGCAATTAAGTTCTTCAGATTAATTTCCTGAATACCAGCAATAACTCACTATACTACAAGCTGAGCCATAAGCTGTTCTGATGCTGTTTGTTCAAAGGCCTTCACTCTCCTTCAGATTCCTGCAACTTAATCTGTCTGTAACTTTCCCCACTTCCATTTACTTCCATTGTTTCAAGTGTCAAGTAATGATTTTTTTTTCTCCTTACTAGGATTAGGTGTACTTTCCTTCTGGAAATCTGCAGCTGGACATAACTTGGGCTGATTCAGCTACTGTAGCTGCATTATGCTGTGTCTAATCCTAAATGTCAGAGTATGTGCTTTTTGCTACATTTTAATTGTTGGTAGCATTCTGTGACCAGTTTAGACTGGGGTAGCAGAGATGAAGAGGGTATGAAATGGAAGTTTGCAGTGGTAGAGGATGCACTGGTCACTATGTGAGAATCACATCTCCTGAAGAAGGCCACAAAACACAAGGGTCACAGAGTTCAGGGTGTGAATCTAGGGAGAATAGTACAGCTACCAACATATTCAAATCCTTAGGGAAGGGGGAGTTTGAAGACTCAGGAATTCAAGGTGTTAACTCTGCGTGGTGAGCAGTGCGCAAGAAGTCGGCATTGGTGCTTGACTATTTTGCAAGTAAAATTTTATAACCTTGTTTCATCAGCTACAATTCTTATTTGAGCAGTGCCATCTTCCTCCAGGGAGGGCAGAGTTATGAGTGACTGTAAACTGTGGAAGGATCAGAACAGCCTTTCCTCTAGTGACCTAGCTGTTTTGTTGACTCAGCTTTTAGAAAATTCTGCTTTTATAAATTTTTATCTTGAGAAATGTAGGTTAAGTTGTGTATGTCAAAAGTTCAGTATAAATGTGATTTTTGTGGTGCTTTTGTTTGGAATAGCTCTAGTTTAGAAAACCTTTCATTGCAGAATTTGTGCAGTGGTAAAGCTGTTCCTATGAAACAGTTTACAGTAGCTGTCAGCATCAGATGCTTTGTAGGCACTACATTTGCCACCTAGCAACCACAGTAGGGTAGTTGTGCTGCAAGTCATCCATGTGTGCAGCCCTGTCAGATAAAGGGACTCTGTTGCAGGACTGCCCACCAGTCATTAGTCATTAATGACAAGATATCTTTGTTACAGTACAAAGTGCTCTGGAGATTGCACTCAGGGTGAGTGCACAGGGCTTCAAAACACCACTGCATTTTTCTGTAGAAGAAAACCTATATGGTATTCCTTATGGTGAGGTCTCCAGTCAGCAGTTATTCCCTGCAAGGCAACTTTTGTAGGAAATATTTGAATTTTTTTCTTCCACTGCATTTCAGAATTCCAAAACTGGAAGTGCATATTCTTTGAAGCTTATATTAATTGCTGTAACAAATCAGATTCACTGTGCTACATGGAAAAGTATATAATCTTTTAAATACAATGAAGACATTCTTCTTTTTTCTGTCTATTCTATAGATGCTCTTACACCCCCTCTGAATACCTGCTCTCTATTTTAGAGACCTCTTTGTTTTTTGAAGAGTCTCATATCTACTAGACTTTCCTGTGAAGCTTCTCTGCTATTACTCATTACTGCAGCTATACTAATGATGGATATTCTGGACAGCCTAGACTCTCCAGAGTTGGACACTGTAGCTGTTCCCATTTTGGCAGCTGGCCATGGCACTGGCTGAGTGCTGGCAAGGACAACATGCTGTATTGGGGCTTGTGGGATTTTGCAAATTGAGTAACAGGACTTACAGTGAATGCTGCTGCTGGGAGAGCAGTTACTTATGAATACAGGGCAATTCCCTTAATTCCTTTAGTCTTCTGAAGAGTCAAGGACTTTGGTAAGAATATTAGCAAGAAAAACAGAGAGCAGGCAATCTGAAGGACAGAAAAAAAGCTTAAAAAGCTAAAGGGGAATACAGAACACTGGGAGGCAGTGTCACTGTCAACCCAGAAACTAGAGGAGATTATCCCAAACATGGTAGCTCCTCTCCATTTTACTTGCTGAAGCGCTGAATGGAAAGACTGTAGCTTCAGGTGGGATATAGGGTATCAGACATGAAGTGATTCTGGGAATAGTCTTCTAGATTTCGGTACATATTTTTTTAACAGAAAAATCAAGAAAATGTGTAGGTATTCAAACATGAATGGGATTACTAGGGCACAGTTTAGATCTGCTCACAGTTATAACTGTGAGCAGTTTAGCTTTATATAGTGTATGGCTTCTCTTAGAGCTTATTTGTTATCAGATATCTGGATTGGGATGTGACCAGTGTGATTATTTGGATCTCATATTTCTCTTTTATGTAGTAATAGTTACTTCTGTTTGCTGGAGTGTCAGTGTGTAGCCAGAGTTCCTTTTCTTTACTTTAGTTCCCATCTCTGCAGACCTGTCTGTTCCTGGCAGAAACATTTTTGTTCCAGTGTAGGCTGGTTGTGTTCCCTCAAATAAGTTGACTTCTTTCCTTGCATACAATTTTGTGTGTGGCAGAAAGGTGATAAAAGCGGAATGCTTGCCTGCACTGTTTTAAAATAAACCAGGGATTTTCACGTTTTCAGAAGATTAACAGCAAGATTGTGATAGCTTTTCACGTGTTCTGGTAGAATCCCCTTTCCTATTGTATTAGATTACTGTATGCAGTACATGTATGCAGTTTTAGAGATTTGAATTTTTTCTTCGACCTTCCTCCAGACCTCTCCTTTCACTTAAGCAAACCCAAATCTACATTTCTATTCTGATTACATAATACATAGCCTAATAAAAATAAACTCCACCAGCTGTCACTGTCTACATAGCAGTGGCCAGTGACAGAAACTGTGGCCCACACTCATATATTAGCTAATTTACTGTACTGAAAGGGAAAATCCGTGAGTGGAAGTCATGAGAGGGTATTCCAGTGAAAATCACATTTAAAACTAGCTCGTATAAACCTGATTTTTCTTTCTTTCTTTTTTTCCCCCTTCTTTTTCCCTTTCCTTAACCAAAAGCTTTGCTCTGACTTTATGAGGCTAAGGTAATGGTGGCCATGCAAACAGTAGAAAGAATTCGAAGCTTGTTTGACTGAGCAGCAGTGGGTTTTTTACTCACAGTTTTCCGCTGTCTAGGTCACTGCTTGTAGCCCAGTTTTGTTCAGGTAGAGATGCTGTGACACAATGCTTCTTCAGATGGCAAGTGCAGTGCTCTATAAATCCCAGCTGCCAACTGAAACCTTGGAGCTATATTTAAGTAAAGGTACAACAAAGAGATTCCTTACCAGCATGAAAGAGTCAACTTCAGACACTTAGCTGCACTTACTATGCAGCCAGCCATCCTGGTCTGGTGTACACAGAAACTTTATACACATTTATCAGATGTTTCAATTAGCTTTTTTTCTGGTGAAAATTAAGCTCTTTTGTAGGAGAAAGCTTGCTCCTACTCTGTTGCACTCTTTTCAGGGCAGACTAAACATATTAGTGCTCTAAATGTTTTTTTTTCCCCTCTTCAATTTCCAAGTTCTAAAGGGACTTTGTCATGCCAATGCACCTAAGCCATTTTCACTCTTTGTAGAAACTACATTTGCCCCTCCTCCCAGTGCTTGCTTCACCTCTCCCTTCCAATACGCAGAGAAGTGCCTACAAAAAAAAAGGGAAAGAGCTGTAATTAGGACACCAAATTACTAGATACACTTAACAGCAGAATTAGAGATCCAGAACTTGGCACATTAAATCCATCTTGGCTCAGCTTTTTTGGTTATTGCTGAATCAGCTTAGGGCACAGTTTTAAAATTGCATCAGCAACCTTATTATTATAAATGGGAAATTTTGTTAGGCTTTTCAATTGGTGTTCCCTCACAAAGACCCATCTCTTCTGGAAAATACCTTATACAACACCCCCATTTTCTGCTGTTGATGTGTTCTTTATGAACAGTTCTTTTGTGAGCTAAAGGAGTCACATGAACTGTACCAATGGCTGGAATCACAACTTTGCAAAGCAATGCTGGCAGAACTCTTCAAAAGCTCTTCAAATGCTTGTTTCTCCTCACAGCATGAAAGACTGTGAATTATGTGACCCATGCAAATACAGAAGATAACTGGGTTTTTTACATGAAATAACGTAACAGAAATTTCCAACTGCCACGTCCTGTAAGAGTGAGCTTGCCTCTACCTTGAGCCAAGTGTTAAAGGTGTCCAAGCTTCTCTGTGAAAGGCTCTAGCGAATTGCTGCTGCAGGAACTTGAAATAACTCAGCTATTTCCAGCCCTATCTGCATCACCAGAGTCTGGAGTGGTGACACATGCAGAACAAAGAGGTGTGAGAGAACATATCATACACAGGACGAAGTGCTGTGACTGGAGTTCCCTTTGGGATCCGCTACTACCATGATCTGGGAACGTGGAGTGTTCCCCCACTTATCAGGTGTGTGTGGTCTGTGGAAATCTGTTTTCAAAACAAACCAAATAATGTCTTCAACAGTGGCAAGTCCTTGGCCATAATCACTAGGTGGAATTAAGCTACAGGATATGTGCACACTTTATGACCCTTCAGGTACTTTCTGAGTCTCCTCTGGCTGGAGTGACTGTAACAGAAGGCACTTTGTTTTGACTGTAGTGGGAGAAGCCTCCAATATCCATGTTAAAAGTTCTGGGTTGATTCCTGCTGACCTATCTATAGGCAGGCATCTTATACATATATATAAACGATTCACAGTCTTTCAGCTTTATTGAATGTTCTAGGTCTTAAATTTCTACCTAAAATAGGTGGCAGCAGCACAATTTATGGGGGCACAGTAACGTCTCTTGAAGACACAGATTACCATAACGCTTTCCCCCCCACTTTTTTAAAAAATGTGCTAAACTTACAGCAGTTTTGGCTAGTTGACAGCTTGGCTTTTCAACAAGAGTTTAAGAAAATGTTAATCAAACTATCATGTTCTAATGAATTGTAAATCTCTCTAGACTAGACAGAAAAGATTACTACAGGATCTCTAAACTGATTTTTCTGGGAAATGGGATTGTAGCTCCATGATGCTACTTGCTATAGAAAGTGTTTAAATGCATAATGAATCTCTTTGTGTTTATATACCATGTGTTAGTTTATTCAGACTTCTGCTTTGCTAGGTTAAGCAAATCAGCTAATGACTTCTATATGTGATTAAACATGGAAAGGGTCAAAAGCAGTAACTTAAATAACAAGAAATGCATGCATTTTTGTTTAGAATGAGACTGATGCCATGGTTGTCAGATGTATGAAGAGTGAACTAGAATTACATGGGAAGGAGGTCAGACTTTTCCACAGTTATAAATTAGACTTGCCAATTGCATAAATAATTCTTTGTATGCATATTATTAGTGAATAGATAAACACTATTTTCTAGTGCTTCTATTAGATGTGTCACATGCCGGCTAGGTTTCAAAAAAAACTCCAAAAACAACCTCACAACATTCTAACATAGACTTCAAAGATGGATTTACTAACTCAAGACTCAGATTCAGGTGATAGTGTAGAACCCTCAGTACAATATTATTGCACATATTCATATGAATGAAATGGCTTGTTTGTATAATTTTACAGACCCCAATCCTCTTCATTTTTGGAGCTGCTGAGCTCTCTTAGCTCCCCAGGCAGCCACTGAGATCTCTGTGTGCTCAAATCTTCTAGAAATCCACCCCACTGCAATATAATTCTAAATCAGAACACATCCCTGTTCTGCATGACATCAGTCACAAGATTCCAGTTATTTGGCCTCAAGTAGAAGAATACACAAAATTGTCCCAGCCATTGCCCCTTTTTACATCTTGAAAGCAAATTTTTTTTCTTCTCTAACACAGAACATAAAAATAACACTGAACTCTCTCATGTGCTACTAAAAAGAGTGAGAGAGAAGATTAAATTTATGGAAAGTAATTGGCTCCATAGTGTCGTACTTGGACACGAAAGAATCACGCAGACCCAGCTTAGTTCAGGACAGAAAGAAGCCAGGAAAAAGCCCCAGGCTGTTTATTTTACTTCATATATATATGTTCTTAGGAATGACCGTGGATTGGAGGATGAGGTTACCACCTCTTCAACCACACCGGTCAGACGAAAAGTCCATCAAACTTCTCCGCCTCAGGAGAAGGAATGAAAACAAAAAGGAACGGTTGGCCAAACATAACTGTGTTTACAGAAAGTGCGTGAGAAACTTTATCACAGAAATGAAAATATCAAAAGACTGCAAATCTCAGGGCGACACCATAGGAAATGCATGCCCTGATTCCTACAGCATGACAGGTCTGAATACTTGCACAATCAGGAAAGCAAACACCAACATGTGCAGGAAAAAACTAAAAATCAAGATTAGTATTTTGTGGAGGGGAGGGAAATGCAACTTATTATTTTCTTTTCACCGCTGTTGTTTAAACAAAACAGAAACACAAAGAAACTGTGGAATTTGTATATTTCTAAAACGTGCAATGGGATTCAAAGTGAATAGTGTCAGTTTACTATCATGGAGAATGAACTTGTGTGCTGCTGTGCCTCACAGATATGGTAGACTGCTGACATCAAATGAAAACACACAGTAAAAATATAGCACTTATGTGCTAGATGAAAGATGATTAATTTATGACTCTGCAGCTTTGAACGTCCTGACTCTCTTTGAACTGTCAGTTTTCAAAATGCTTTCCAGAGTGCCTCTTTTATTTATCCTCTCTGCACTGAGTAGAGTGTGGAAGTGCTTTCCCTTTTCCCTGAAATGTGTATCTGATTGGAGGTGTGAGGACTAAAGAGAAGTAAAAGTGTTTTAAAGGGTCTGTACCAGCCCAGGAAATGCCACAAGGCCACTTCAGACAGTTCTGCAACCTCTTCATCCTGACAAACCAAAGAAGAAAAGCCAACTCAGAAGCTTTCAATTCAAACTTTTCAATCTGTCCTTCTCTTCATGTAAATAATTGTTTCTTTTCACTTCTGCCCAGTAGTCCGGATTTGCCTGCACAGCCAGTCCAAATTGAGTGTATAGTTCTTAAGCACCTTATTTTAAGATAACCTAGATAGTGGAACAATGCAGAGACACTATCTTCCATGTGATGACAAGCAAAATTATTTTTTCTCACCATTTGATATCTACATAACAAAAGGACAGATTTCAGAAAATTTGTAGTTTTTGGACTTGTTTTAGATTGAATGTCTTTTCAGATGAAAGCAACAGAATAAGGCATTTTAGGGCATCCTGAGTGACCTGTAAATGTAACAGACTATCAGTGGGTTTAAGTCTTTGCCAGGTAGAAAGCTGAAGTTTGAAGCCTTGTTCCCCTCGAGGCAGTGGGATGCAGTGTTGGCTCTCTCTGAAAAGCTGGCTTCCCTTGCTCTTTGCCCTGAGCTCTGTGCACTCTGCACCGAGTGCATGGCAAGGGCTGGCAACCAAGCATGTTACCAGTACAGTGCTGGATGTCTCACACTGTTCCTAATACACAGAAAGTCCTCTCTTCTACCTTGGGGAATAATGATCTGTTGCATGGGGATACTGGGCAGACTGCTTAATGGTTGGGAAAGAAGACACTTATGAAAATGGAGACAACAACATTTCATTTGCTAGATTTTTCCTTTCCACTTATTTTTTGTCAGTTCCATCCTATTTGGTGTTACTTTTTCATTCCTCTTTTCCATGTCTTGTTTTTTCCTGTCTATATAACCAATACTGTTTCAATGCTGTCTTAAAGACTTCTGCTTTTCTTACTCACCTGTGAACTAATGTAGAATTGGGTTAAAATAAAATTTGCGCTATATTCATAAGTATTACCAGGAAAAGGAGACTGTACTTTGTGAGTCTGAAGTATATTTTTACAGGTAGGTGAGTTATAAAACCTCTAAAATAGGAGGCTATTAGAATAGAAATGCTGAGATAAATGTTACTGGAATGACCTGACTGCACGGAACTGAACTTAAAGTTCTCTGAAAATGATGAGTTTAAGTATTGCCACAGTAACACAATACTGGTATTTTCATTTTAAATGTTAGAAGTTGAGTAACTGGATTTACTTGATTTTCTCTCGGCTGCTCTGTACTCAGTTCTGCTCAGTCTCTTAACCCTACACTGCCTGCAATGACCCATGGCTGCCCTGGACAGCTGCTTACCTAAATGGGCACTAGGAAAAGACTACATAGCATTCAATTCAGTACAGAAGCTGCTGCTTCCTAAATTAAAATAACATTTCTATTATCTATCAAATGAAGAAATTCATGCAAGAACAGAAAAATTGCAATCTGCCAGCTTCTCTAAAGGCATCCACCAACTTATTCTTGCATGTTTTTGCAGCTAGTGCTCTTTGAGGTTGGCATGGCAGCCCTAACCATTGGTCTCTGCATTTTGGCACTAATCAAACTGATACCACTTTTTATCCCAAAGTTGTACAGAAGCTGATTGTATGGCTTCATAATTCCAAATTATAATTACATTTAAATAGGCTGTTTGTTTTGAGGAAATACTAAGATCCTCGTCTTTTACTAGCTGCATTGGTAACTACATAGGGTAGTGAATGTAACTAGGTTAAGAATAGTAGTTGTCTCATGATGTTTCCAGAAACCTTTAGGGTGTCTATTCTGTGTTGGATCAACAGTGTGCAGTGAGCCAGACAATCTCATGTGCCTGTGATTGTAGTGCAGTGTCTGATTCTGTGCTTGTGAGAAACTGCTCAAACAGGCATTCAGTTCATGTCAAAGACATTCAGAATAGCAGGAGGATTTTCATACTGAGGGTTTTCATACCCTTTTTTGAAGAAGGGCCTAAAATATTGCTGCTGGCAGAAAGGGAGATACACTGACAATTCCTAAGCAAGGATTAGCATTCCCTTTCCTGTGTCTGTGAGTCAGCTTTAGCTGACTTGACCTTTTATTCTTTAGTATTTGCTTTTGCATTCTCATTGATGTTGAGCCCTCAGTGGGAAGAGACAGTGATTAAATTCTTCCCAGGGCTCTGAAGTGGAATATGGCAATTGAAGGATGATAATTCAGTGAATGGCTTTGCAATTCAACCAGCCAAGGGGCAATGCAGATACATTGTGGCAGCACTGTATGATACCCTAGAATATCTCCACAATAAACAGAGCTGGTTTTTTCAGTCCTTTACTGGTGATGTAGATATCCTGGTGGTTTTGATGGCTGTCAAATCTTACTCGCAGAAAAATTAGCTATGCCAAAACTCACTATGGCAATGTAAGCTGCAAGACTTTCAAATGTCTAGGCTGACAATCAATGGAAGGATTGTTCAACGAGAGGTGTTTCCATCCTTTATATGTTTTAATAAATTGTTAAGGCTGAAACCTTTTTTCCTTTTCTTAAAAAAAGTTCTAGATGTTAAGGAAAATGAGTACTTGCTAGCACAGGATGTAAAGCTAACCATTTTAAAAAGAGAAATCCAAAGCTCTTTGTTGTTAAATTCAACAGTGACTCTGGTTACTAGCCAGGATGATGACATCTGTTATTCCTTTTTGGCCAATGTGATCTTTGGAACCTCCCCACTATTTCTAGTGAGGGTTAAACATCCTATCACAAATGGAGCTTATTTCTAGTGCACTCCACTCTGGGAGATTTCCACCAGCAGCAGTGTGCCAGGGTGCAATAGAACTGCAGAGAAGGAAGATAGGTCTGTAGTCTATAGTTTGGCATTAGCTGAGGGAATAGACAGTAAGTGATTATAAAGACAAATTTCAGTCTAGAGCATATGAAAGAGTATCATAAATCAAACAGAGGAGGTGGTTCCTTCACGCAATAACAGGCATACAGTGGCAATCATTCACACTGTGAAGTAGCTCGGAAGGTCTCTAGTCCAACCCACCTGTGAAACCAGGGCAAATTTCAGGATTAGAGCAGATTGCTCAAGGCCTTGTCCAGTCAAGTTTTGAGTATCTTCCAGGCTGGAGATTTCACAGCCTCAGTTGCAATATGTTCCAGTGTTTCCCCCTCACTGTAAAAAATTCTTTTTAATGATTTAACAGAAATTTTCCTTGCTGCAACTTGTGACTGTTAATTCTTGTACATCTGTTTTTTTCAGCCACTCTCACAGTTGCATGAAGTGTTTTACCTTGGTAGCATATCAGAGGTCCAGAAGTAGCTCTGTGCAAGCAAGCAACCTATTTCCAGTTAATATATCCACTGCAAACCCTTACGTTTTTATTAATCTTACTTACTATGATCCTTTAGAAGAATGCAAAACAGCAGGGAATAGTGGACTTGATAGGTTTCCAGAAGTCTTCTAATTCATTTCAAAGAGTGAGTATTGCAGTTATTATTTTGACTGATGTTTCCTTGTTTTGTCCTAGACTAACCATTTGATTGCTGATTTTTAAAGATTCTCAAGTTAATAGTGTGCTGACAACCTCAAGGGAGGAAGTGAGAGTTGTGCTTCCTTTTCCTTTGACATGAAATTAGTCAAGGTTGACATACTGGCAGTTCAATATGGCACATGTAAATATTGCTGCTTATTACTCCTTCTCCTTTGCATGCCTCTGTAAAAGGCCCCAGTAAGTATGCATCACTAATGTTCTCATTACCCTGCAGTTATTAGTAAGCATTTAACTGATTTGGCTCCCTCTTTGGAAGTGAAATACATGTTTATGTGCATAATTTGCAGGTTTAAACAAGAGTCCAAACCATCAGCTGTCTCTGAACTCAGGTGGAAAGGCAGAAGGAGAAGCTGGTTTGAGATGCTGTTCAAAAGCAGGACTTGTTTAATCTAATATTAACTTCTTCTATACCAAGAGGTAGTTGCAGGGTTATTCTGTCCTGCTAAAGAGTGTTATTTGCTGTGTTTCTGGTGGCTTCAGAAGGTCCACACATGAATCTTAAATGCTGTAAACTCATGGCTGCCCCCAACTTCTTCTTGAAAGCAGGCAGCAACAGGGGACGCTATGAAAAGAAAGGTTAGCACAACAGGCAGTGGTGTGGGTGCCACAGCAGCAACTATATAGACTGGCTGTTTTTAAAATCCACATTGTAGCATTTTAAGTAAATGTTTGACAATATTCCACTGCAGAATTTTGTAAGAATCCTTTCTGTTCATGATAAACATAAGGAAGGAAACAGCAGGCTGCAGAGGTGAACAGTGGAGCTTGCTGACAGCTGAATATGAACAAACAGCAGATCACCTCTAGGAGCACATAAATTGAGAGTATGACCTGAAAATAAGGTAGGAGTAGATTAGGAAAGGTTTTGGACAATGAAGGTAGGAGAATCAAAAAAGGCTCTTTCAAGCAGGTTTTGACAGACTCGTTTAAAAACTACTCAGGTAAAAACTGCTGTTGAAAGAAGTCAGTAGCATAAAGAGACTGAAACAACAGTTTTAATTATACCCCTAATATATTAGGGGAAAAATGAAAGTACAGAAAAATTCAGTAAATAAAGTACAATAAGTCCAGAATGTATTAAGACCACTGTGCATGAGAGGGTTTTATAGTGCTGCTTACAAGGGGCCAGGAAAAGAAAGTGGGAGAAATGAAAACATTTGGAGCAAGGTGATTTCAGTGTCATGAGTTTATCAGGAGGAGCTGAATAGTGAGATAACTGCACATCAGTATAGCTTAGAGAAACTGTGGAAGCTCCTGTAGCAACAAAATAACTGCTAGAAGCAATTTAAAATGAAATTGATTGCACAGGAAAAAAAAATCAATGTGCAGAAGTCAGTCCAGAAGAAGGACTGAGTTATGAGGGGAAAAAATCCACACATTCCTCTAGACCTCATTAATCAATTTCATTCTTTGAGTTATACACATAAAATATTTTGTAGTTTCCTCTGGGACTGTACCAGTGCTTGGTGAAGGGAATAAAGGCAGCATGTGGGCTTGAATGTCCAAGCACTCGTGGTGGTGGGGAGTATTGAGGAAAATTTGTTTACTAGCATTTCATCTCCCTTTCCATTACCTTTTTTTCCCCAGGAGGTAAGTCAGTGTAAGTATGACCTTTCTTCTCAGTGGCTGGTTACAGCCAGTCCACTGCAGGAGTTGGAGTGCCTTCATAATTTCCTGCTGAATAATACCTGGTGATCTGATTACCTTGTGTCCAAAGCAATCTGATTAACATGTATCAAAATTAGCAATTTTTAATGATGAACAAATAATGGCCAATACAAAAGCATTCACTGCCAACAACTATAATATTCTCTTTGAAGCCAGAAGAATTTCCTCAGGATTTAAATTCATTAATGACTTTTTTCGTTCTGCTGAGCCAACTGGATTCAGTTTGTCGTGATCAAAGCTCTCTGGGTAAAAAGAGAATGAAAAATGAAGAGAAGCAAACAAATACTTCTTCTTTCCAGAAATCTGCTCTATGTATCTAATTTGTTTAATGTATCCTTCAAAAATGCTTATAGGCTTTTCTTATTTCCCTCTGTACACTTCTTACAGTGAAGGATTTTTCTGTCCTTATTAAAATAACAGCAAATTTATTAAAAAAATAGGAAAGTCTTCAGGGGGAGCAGATTTAGCCAAGGAAAGCAGCTGCTTTGCAATCTGTACATCATCATCAGAAAGGCAGAAATTTATTGTATGAACTTAGGAGCAGCGAAGTCTTGTCTAGAAAAATATACTATGTCTCAGAGTATCTGAGTGTTATTTCTGGTCTGAGTCTTCTGAGAGTGTAGGATTTCTCTAGACATGTCCTTTATACTAAGGGAGGGTAATGAGAGGTTCTCTTAAATAATGCTGTTCACTGCTTTGATTAGGTTTTTGCTTTCTTTAATTTGCATTATAACGGACACTGTAGAAACTGCATGCATGGATCAGACAGGGTGAAGCAATGAAGACTTCACATCCAAGTGTGTGGTTATGCAGGATGCTGGCTGCTGGCCCCAGTGAACTGGGGAAGTGTTTGTGCAAAGGCATTGCCAGGATCCCCCAAACACACAGAGAATACAAAAAGCATGTGGCATTAGCTCTACATTCCATGTGCTCCACTAAGAAATTCTCAGCTCAAACTGCTCGGGTTAGTCCCTATGTGTGACAGGAGTCAGGTTTTGAAAAGTCCGTGGAAAATGGTATTCCAAAGTAACCAATGATTTGGGTACCTCTCTTTCCAGAACTGAATGTGGCATACTTAAAAGGAACTCATCTTCTGGCGTGGCATTCCTAGTCCCTGGTCACAAGCATTTGGGGATTATGGTATTGTCTCATCGCCAGTTCCTTGCTGAAGAGCTGCCAATGAGCAGGGACCATCTTGGATACATCTGTGAGCTTTGCCTCTGGCAAGGGAGAGAGAACCCCAGGCAGGCTCACGATGGAAGCCTGTGTGACCCACAAAGGTGTCGATACTACACCTGTATTTCAGAGGATGCTTTCCTGAGGATGTGTGCCATGAGATCCCCTGGGTCCATTGGGATCAGCCATCCCAACTGAGTCCCCTCCCAAGTTTTCGTGCACCCGCAGCCTCCTTGCTGGTGAGGTAGTACAAGAACAGAAAAGATAGCTGCTCCTGGCATAATGTTGGAAAACATTATGATCTTTCCTAGGGGCCTGAAATAAAAGTGAAAGTAGGTCACTTCTCTTCATTTGGATAGGTACTCGTTGGCACATTATCCAATTAATTATTCTCTTATTAAATATTTCCAGAAATTGTGACCTAAATGGGTCTTGTTCATAGATAACTGGCAAAAACCCTCTCTTTTGATGTACCCAAGAGATGTTTTAACTTGACTCTCTTACAAGTGTGGCAAATGGCAAGGAAACCCCCTTCCCTTCTGCTGGAGGCATCGCTCTTGGCTCTTGTCTAACACTGAGGCAGAACAGGTGTTCTGATTTTGCTCCTAACACAATCTCTATCTGACCATCCATGAATTTAGTTGAAATCAGGTTGTCCATCAGTGTTGCCCTTTCCTAGAGTAATCATGAGGTGTTAGTAAACCAGTATGTTTATTTGATTTGAAATCAGAAATGTGCAAAACACTCTGTTAAAATATACAGAATGTTTATTTTTAAAGGTTCAGACTAAAAGTGCAAAGTACAGGTTTACTGGTTTTGTCTTGTCAATCCACCAACAGTAACAGATGCATGAAATGTGAAAGGTGTATTCCTACTGCTTTACAGTAATTTCAGTGAACATGTGTCTGATGTTCCTTGTGTGTGTTAAGAATATCTTGAAACTCAAATGCTGATTTCATAGGTATCGTAAGGAAAAATGCTTTTATGACTACATAACATAAAATGTGAATAATCTAAATTGTTGTTAGCTTCAAAACATTCTTATTCCTTAATGACCAGCAGATCTGAATAAATGTATTATATTGATCAGCTTTTTATTATAATCCTGCTGACAGGAATTAAAACCCAGGATGAATAGAGGAAAAATGTCATCCAAATAGATGTGAAGATAATAGTTCAGTCCTGAGTGCAGTAGATTCATATTTGTAAAATGTTCTGCCTGATAATGCATCATTTTATTTGTTTTTAAGCCAATTACATTTCGTTTTTCAGACTATTTGGTGCAAGAAGGGAACTGGATTGGGCTTGGAATCCAATAAATATTGAGCTGTGTTGTTCTAATGTGCTTTCTGGTTGTATTCCATCTACCCTACTCACAGATGGTAGGTCAAGCTGTGTTGGCTCTACCAGTATAGATACTGTGTTCAATAGACCTTCATGCACTCGGGCAGTGGAGATGGTTTTAATTAAAACATATAATGATTCAAATCAAAGATAAACTAGTAAAATAAAATGCAAATTTCAAACATAGTTCTGTTAGTTCTTTTGTAAAGAATCTATTTTAATTCCATCTTTTACATGGTAATGACTTTGCCTTTTTGAACAACATATCTCAAAGATTAACTGTTTTTCCCTTTCCTCTCTTTTCTATATAATGTTTAATTCCAAATGTACGGAGAAGTCTAGAACAAAAAGAACTTGTATGAGATCTAAAATTTCATGTTTTACAGAAAAAGAACTACTTGGTTCCTAATGTTTAGATCTACCTCTGCTGTCATATTATCCTTCAGTTGTAAAGATTTATTTTGCCTGAACCAGTTACAAACTAAACCTTAATGCTGCAGTCTCAACAGATGCTGGTATTTTCAAATAAAAATTATTCATTTGTATTTTTAGAGAGCATCTGTCTCTAGGTTTAATATTGAAGTTTATAAATTTGGAAGGAAGACTGTCTCGTGATGATAAGTTTCTAAAATACTGTACTGGATCTGACAATTTATTTGCAGAGACAGCTCTTGGTCATTCAGGTCAGGTCAGAACTGTAAATACAATCTGCATTAATATGGTGGAAGAGCAGATCTGAAATGTTATTAATCAGTCTGTGACTGAAGATAGTCATTACTACCCTTAAACTTGATGGAGGGAAGGGAAGGGTGGAGAAAGGAGCGGGAAGGAACAACATGGAGTCTACTGCTGACATGTTGTCCATGTGACACAGGAAGAAGTCTGATTTTTCCATAAGATACCTGGAAAATTTGGACTTGGCCAGTGTAAAAGAATTAGCTTTCCTGTGAAAGGCGTTGCTTGCCAGACTAACTTTAAGATATGCAGCAAACCCAAAAGAAATTACAAAAAAAAATAGGTGTGGAAGGAAAAAAGATAGAATTTTTTAAATTTATCTACAGAACATTTTTAAGCCTGCTGTATGTCACTTTCACCTTTCAAGGACTAGGATAATACAGCTATTTTTATTCTCTTCCCTCTCCTCATCCACTGCCTAAAATATCCCAGCCAGCAGAATGGATTAGCATTTTCTGCTCCATAGAAGTTGATAAGAAAGCACTCGGTCTGCAGAAGGTGCCGAGAACTTGACTGGCCCTGCTTTGTACGGGAATCAGAAGTTTAGGACCAGAGGATTAGGCAGTAGAATCAATACATTTGTTCTATTTTTGCCATGATTCTAAGAAGTCTGGAGTCTTTTAAAGCAAGGAGAAAGTTTGCAATATATTTTTGGTACTATCACTGTGTAATTTGCTTTCTGTGGAAAGTAACAGCAGCCCTGCACTTTGCTTTCAGTCAGTGCCTAAAGGGACAATATCTTAAACTGCTCCTTTCTATTTATGGCATGACCGAGGGCAGCCCTTTAAAACAACTTGCCAAATTGTTTCTAAAGGTCACAAAAAACCTGCTCAGCTTGCTGAAGTTTCTTTTATGAGTTTCTAATTTTTTGAGATGTGGAAGGAAATTAAGTCCAATGTATTGTATCTTCAGCAAAAGAACTTTTTTTTGGTAAATTTTCAGCATTTTTTCCATTAAAAACATGTTAAAAGTACCTTTTCATTTAAATGAGGCCTTCATTCTTAAATGGTGTGCATAGATCCATCATATGTATTGCTTTTAAAAAGTTAACTTCTCAGGACATGCCATCTGTAGTGGTGCTTCTGGTGCAAATGCTGCTGTTTTAGTACTGATTTCAGTGGAGCAAAACAAGGCCCTTGCAGTTCTAGCTGCAGTTATAATGTATGGAAACTGAGTAGATACAGCTGAGGGCAAAATTAATTCCAGTATTTGGAGAGACGGAGAAAGTTGTACATTTGCAATTATGAGGAACCAAAAATATTTTGAATTAGTCACAGGACATTCAATGTCTTAATAGCACAATGTAAGACCCTAACATAAATAAACTCTGCTTGTTCAGAAATTTGTATGCAAGACAGCAGTAAATAGGCTGAGCTAGCAATCCTGTAGAAATATTAGCATTCTCACTGGTTTCAAAGCATCGGTCATCTACAATTATGTGTTTGTAATAAACCACTATTGAAGGCTGAATTGGAAAAATAAAGTAGATTATTTCACTGCTGACACAGGACTAGTTGTATATCCAAACCTGAACATCTACTTTCTGTAAGCAGAGTATCACCCCTTTAGTAAGAAAGGTATAGAGAAGTTTGGTATTATGAGCAAACCCTTAGCAGCATTCCATGGCTGATTTCTGATTTTGTCATACGTTTTCAAGCACAAGATATAAGGAATACTTCTGAATTCAAAGGTACCCTTATTGGAAGAGAGCTGTGTTTGTTTTATTCATCACACAGTTCTTGTGTAAGGGGAAAACTCGTGTTGCAGTTTTGTGGAGTTCCAAACGCAAAAATTTGAGAAAAACTGTTCCCAGCATAGCGACTTTCTTGCACAGAACTGGTGTTTATTTATTTACTTTTATGATTTTGTACATATTCAAAATTTCTGCAATTTTTAAATAGCTCCAAGCTATTTCTCCAATTTTTCAATCACAACCTCTACATTTAGGCACTAGTGCTTAATTGAGCATCTTGTGGTGGTACTTCAGTGATTTAAATGATTGCACACAGATTGTCAGCATGCTGCAATTGCTTTGAAATTCACTTCCCATAAATGTTTTTGCAGCTAAATAGAGTTCTTGGTCTTGCATCTGTATTCAAAGGGCATCCAGCCTCCCTATAGCCTGTGAGATAGAACTCCAGCTGAATAGTCACAGAATTATTTAAAAATAATCATTTGAGCAATCCATTGTATGATGGAGCACAAAATAGGATCAGATCAAGAACTGAATGTGCAGTTCCCCAGTGTCCTGAAAGCCCTTACTAACAGCAATTAGAAACTCTGGCAGCAGCAAATTGCAAATGTGATTAACCTTAAATGGAAAACATTTTATTAAACTAAAGATCTGATTAGCAACTGAACTGCACAATACAGATTTTCCAGCAGGGGTTACAATACTACCACAGCGTACAATTTAATGCTGATATGAGTTAATTTGTTTCTTAGCATAAATGCTGTGGTGAAGAAATTTTTCTTAAGCCAGAAATGTCCATCCTTAAAATAATTCCTAGTGGATTTATTGTTGCTAGTCAGTGGGCTGTGTTGGAAATGACTTACAGAACACTAGGGAAAAAAGGAAGGTGGCTACTCATTCACGTTGATGGGCATCTCTTGTATTCTGGGGTAGGTATAGCAATAGGTATTGCTGCCTCCCTTCCACTCTCTGCAGTGATATTACAAAATGTCCACAGTTTATTTCCAGTATCTTTCCTTCCATGTTGCCCAGCAGAATTAAGGAACAGTCCCTGTTGGAAAGCAGTAAGAAATTGTGAGATCATGTGCAATACTGTTTCATAAATTCCATGCCTGTTTGTTTTTAAGCTATTTGTACATTCAGAACTACCCATCCAAGCTGTGACAAACAGAGGGAGACAGAATATTTTAGCCAATGTCTAGTGCAGTCATAGCTTTTATTTGTTCAGTTTGCGTATTAGGCTTCTCCAGAGAATGTGACATACATTCAACTCATGACACACCTGGAATCAAGCTCTTATGTAAGACTCTCCACAGATCTAAACCCACCACGCTCAGTTTTGTGGAAGCAGGGAATGTGGGCACACCTCATGGACTAGGGAAGACCATGGTCTATGTATAAAAACCAGTAAGACGAGACCTCCTTAATTTGTAATTTCTAGGGATGTTATTCCTCAATTTTTCTTTCTAGGGCCATATTCTATACAGTTGAAGAAGAGCTCTACAAAGAAAAGATTTTACCATAAATTGACACATCTTAACTTTTCTTATAGCATTTGGCCCGTTTTCTGTGGAGTTTAGGTAGCAGAACATACCAGTCTTTATGAATGTATGTGTGTGGGTGGAAACAAAGTCTTGTTTACCATTTCATGTAGGAAGTGAAATGTTTATGCAATCCATCAGCAAAATAAAATGTATGTGCCTTTTGATACTTCAAGGCTTGTTATCACAGTGCAGTGATGTAGACTTTGACATACACTGAGCTTTTCTTGTAGGGAATCCAGTTTTTGTTTTGTGTTTGGGTGACAGTAGTTCATTCCTTCCAGAGGAATGAATGGAGCATTGTGTGTGCGGTGCGGGGATGTCTGATCCTCACTTGTGAGACTTCTGGCATTATAACGGCCGCTTTTGTGAGGGGAACAATGTTCCTCTTCCACTGCCTTCCCAATTCCCTGGCCAGTGCTGCAGTCAGTCCATGCAGTCCTTCTGCCACTGCTGCCGTGTGTCTGCTGCCTCTCCACTCCCCAGCATTTTCTATGGGAAAGGAATCTCGTTCCTCATTCAGAAAGCTGGGAATGCAGCTCATTAGAATCTCGGCAGCATGAATGAAGCTTGTCATTTAACATCAGATCTCATTATGGCTCAACAGAAGATATAAATTGTCAGATAGGGCGCAAAACCAGTACATTATGGATTTAGTAATCTCTTTTTTCCCCCTCTATTTTCATATGCTTTTTGGGTATGAAGTAGAAGAGTTTAAACCTCTCACTGAAGTGTTTTTGAAAGTGATCTCATTTCTTCTAGATTTCCAACATTACTGTGCTGCCCTCTTTCTGCCAGAGAATCCAAAGGTACTTAAGGAAGTTAAGTGCTACAGATACGATGCAAGAGTTGCTGAAGGGCAACTCCCTTAACAGGGAAAATGAGTTATATTTATACATTTTCCTTCAATTCTCAAAGTGTCTCCAGGCGTTTTGAACATCACATAAAGGATGCCACACTTCCTGCCAATTGTGGGGTGAAATTCTTTGAGCCTTAAGGAATGTGCACAATCCTATCAAAATCCTGTGCACATTCTGGGAAAAGGCACAATTTGCTCACTTCTCTATTTATTATCCTGTCTAGTATGTTACTGTTGAATTCCTTTGATCTTGAATTATTCCATATTACAGTTTTAGGCTTGTTTTACACCTCTCTGTGATGTCATTCCTACCCACTTACTCCCACTCCTTTAGTCAGACCTGCTGCTGTACTTCTTTTTTGCCATCTTTTCTAAAAGCACAAATTCTCTGTATATATATCTATATGTATCCTTCAGTTACAGTTGGAGAAAATGCTTTTTTGGCTTCTCTGTCATACTTTTTCTTGATGAAAGCTAAGAAGACTGCAGTTGGGTAAGTTATTGTTTGTGGCAGTAGATTCTTAAGGTACAAACACACATTCCCTCCCTCAATCCATGCAGCTCTCTGGGACAGTCTGGCCCTCATTCCCCAACAGTTCCTGCCTGTGGTGGGGGACAGGCAGCTGCTGCCCTGCAAGGTTAACAACACAAGGGAGGGAAACAGAGGCAGGTCTTTTTGGCATTATTTCAGTCTTGAGAGCCTTGCTGATGGAAATCTGCAGTAATGCCATCAGCACTAGCAGAGCATAGTTTACATTGATGCAATCGGGCACAATCTTTCTCTTCATTCCCAAAAAGAAGGAATGAGGAGAGAAAAGAATCCTGACGCAATCTGCTCTGACCATTGCAAAGGCACTGGTACAAGGAAGGAGGTACTCACTACCCCTTTTAGCCTCTGTTGTAGCCAGTTCACTGAGTGTGAAATTAATACAAAGAAACAAAATCAGAATCAAGTGAAAACCAAAAACATGGTGAAAACAAGCAAGATTATATTCTTGAGAGAGAAAGAGAGAGAAGCAGAGAAAGAGAGAGAGGAGCTTTATCCCCACTGTTCAAGCTGCAGATACCTATGTCATCTGTATATGTATTTTAATTTCCTGTTAACTATGTCTGTTTCTGTGATACTTTCTCCTATTTTAACAGGTATTCTTCTGTCAGTTGTGCTGTACATGAGTCTCTCTACTGATGTCATCCATACTTACAGATGCGAAGTTCCACTTTCACAGTAAATGGAAATACTGAATGTCTGTGAGTCAAGTGACACAGCTTCACTAGATGTGTTTAAGCCAGTGTTGTCAGAAAAACTGGAAGATCTTTTAATGAAAAAACACCAGTTATGATTTTAGTTATTACAAGGAATGAGCTGTTTACACTTGTTCAGCTTGTAATTTTTGAGCATTTAGAGTACCAGAAGGTATATGGACATCTATAACTTAGACTAAATAGAATATTGAAATTACTCAAATCACACTGAAATTCATTTCTTAAGAGTCTGAAGTAGCTTTTAATGTTTAACCATGAGTATCTGCAGTAGCTGAGCTGCAATGAGACAACCTGTAGAAATTAAATTAGTATCCTTGAAGTGATTTCCACTGATTTAACTAGATTGCATATGATTCATTTTGTTTTAATTTAAACCGCAGTTAAGACTCAGTAGCTTTCCTTTGTGAGCAAGGCCTCAGAACTGAAGGTACACTAGAATGCAGTCTCGCCCAGCCTAGCACATTCAACATCACTTGTTTTTAAATTGCATCTTTCTTCTCATAGGATGAGGAGGTGCTAAAGAAGTGCCAAGTCACAACACAAGACCCGTGGTTAAGTCATCTCTACAGTCTGGCAGGAATGAAACTGGCAGTGTCATCTGTCTTCCTTTGTTTCTTTGCAGACACACTCGGATTTTTCCCTGAAGCAAACTGTGCTCTCAGCTTAAGGCTGGATGTGCTCTCTTCAGGGCACTTCGCACCTGTGTTTTGTTGGAGCACAGAATTCAAGTACTTTCCAAACCTGCCAGTCACTGATGCAGTAAGTTCCGACTGCAAATAACTGCTGTAGAAAAGCGTAGGTTCCCTCCTTAATTAAACAAAACACAGAAGTACAGAGTTTGTTTAAGGAAATCATAAATTACAAAGCTGAGCACTTGCTAAAGGATGCTGTCTTTGGGCACCTGTTTTGTGCAGTTTGGGTGACTGTATTAACAGATCAGATGCCTTAGATGCCTGAAGTTAGTGGGATGAATAGGAGTCTAAACCAGTTTCAGCCAATTACCTGATGTGCTATGGCTTCTGCAGCTAACAGTGCATAAAAACAACTGTAGCAAAGATAGAGTCTCCAACAAATAAGCCAGTGTTTAAGGTTTATATCAAATAAACAGTTACTGTAATTTTCCCTGCATGCTGGATCGTTGCCTGAGGTCCAAGGGCTGGTGCAGTGTGAGCACTGCAGCAAGGTCTGTACTGTCAGCGCTAATTGCTGTGGAAGGAGAACGAACAGTGAGTTCTGACTGAACAGGTACTTGAACTGACTGAGAAGGGGAAGCAGAGCCCTGCCATTACCATGAGTTTTGTCAGTAGATAAGTAAGTACTAGTACTTTGTACAAGTGCATGTACTTATAGCAGAACTCTGTCTATGCAATGGTGGTGGTTGTGTGAATGGGGACTGACAGCAGAAAAGCTTCAACCCAGTTTATGAACAGCTTAAGTAATTTCTTTAACCTAAAAAGTACACTCAGCCAGTAATGCAGCCTTGTGATTTTATCATATGCCATGCTGCCTAGCTATTTTGGGCATAGCCTCATCAAAGATGTTTGCAGGCCATAACTAAGATGTGGGTTTATACAAATAACATGATAATTAAAAAAAAAAATCTGTAAGACTTAAATTGATTTTGTTCATCTACAGTCTGGGCTGTAGTGATATCATCTGTTTTTATTAGGGCATCACTGAAAAAGCCATGCTAATAATTCCCTGTGGTCACCAAGCATTTAGCAGAGTGGAGAGGTTATTAGAAGAGGTTATTTTAGCTATTTAGGCTTTGGTACTGGGTTTGGAAGTGTAGCTCTTCCTTTTGCTTTCAAATGTTTTGTTGGGCTGTTTCATGGAGTATTAGTGTTCCCTAACTCCTGTGTTCAGAAACTGCATATGAAAACTTCCATTTTATGATTAAACATCTGGAAAGGGCAAGGTATTAACCTATATACAGCCAGCCTAGTTGTATGGAACATAACAGAGGGGTCTATGAGATGTCTCTCTAGTGTTCTGGTTTCATATTTGAAACTGTCAGCTGAATGCTACAGGTATGAAAAGAGACAACTCTTCAGGGCTTCAACGTTCTTTTTAAAAATTTTGTCAAGTTTTCCTACTACCAAGCAAACCTAGTAGCAGATGTTGCTTTTCTAGTGTAGTATATATCCAGTATACATTTTTATGACTACTGATGACAGCAGAGATTCCTCATGGTGTGTTGCTTTCAGTGAGGTAGTGACAAAGGACAGGATCCGACAGCTCTTCTGTAGGGTTGACTCATCCACACACCTTGAGATCCTGGAGATGGCTGCCCTGGGATTTGCTAGCACAGCTCGTTCAATCCAATGTTGTCTCCTGTGGGAGGAAAGTAATGGGTCTGAAACTTAACGTACCTACTATAAGGTATTTGGAGGAAAGATATTTACCAGTGTTTTGTTAAATTTAAAAGAGATTGTGGCTCTCTGGAATTTTTAAGTTTAAAGACGCTTTTAATACATTAAGCCTAGTTTTCACTTTATTGAAGGGTTTAAATGTTATTTAAAACATTGCTAAGCAATTATGTCCTAGATACAAACTACCCAATTCTCTCCTTACCTGTACTGCAAAGCTCAGAATGTCTTGGTGCTGCTGGCTGCAAGGCATTATCTAGGCATGTTTGATGGGGAATTACATGCCCTAGAAAGAAAATTAATAAAGATATCTGCTTTCAACTCCTAAATTTTCTACCTAGTTCTTTCTGTGATTAAAAAGCACGTATTTTAATATATGCAATCCTAACACTTAAAATTACACAGTCTATTTTTTTTGTCTGGCCAGGACTTCAATAACTCAAGCAATTCATGGGAGAGTAGTGGGAACATTTTCTCTTCTTTTCCAGATGAGCTGGATCAGAGTAAATAGGCTGTATACAGCTCTGAAAAAGCAGCTTGTTTCAAAGGGATCCTTTCAGCTGCAAGCCATTATGTCATTCCCTCTGAAGAGCTGCCCAGGCCTGCAGCTCTGGGAGAGCTCAGAGTGCTTGTCCTGGGGCTGGCTGGACAGACTCCAGTATTTGGCTATGGCTTGGGATGCTGGGTGAGTGGCATAGTCACACTGGAGCTGGAGGTGAGAAGCAGAGTTGTTAGTGATGCTGGCAAGGTGGCTATGAAAAAAAGTATTTATATCATATCCTTTAAGAATCTAAGATGTTTTTATGCAGCCATTCCTTGTAGCTGTATAACCAAAGTCTCATAGAATGCTGTGTTCTCTTGACTCAGAATACGTCTCCTGCAGTCATTTGTTTGAAGACTCACCACTGGAGTGTAAAGCTGGCTTATATTAAGATCTGTGATGAAATGTTACTTCCATTACTTTGGATACATGGGCTTCATCCACTTTGTTCACTGTTGCATGGCTTTGGTTAACATCCATCTGTGTGTGATACACAAATTCTTTCCTAAACTGCAAAATCTGAAGAAGCAAAGTTAAGTATTTTTGATCCCTATGTTTCTTAATCCTTTCTTGTATCTCTTTGGGTACAACTTGCTTTTTCTTCATGAACATCTCTTTTAATCTTAACTGGTGATTTCTCTTTCATCTGCTGCTGATACTTGGGACATCCATAAGAATTTTAAGGTTCAAAACATTGGCAAAACTTTTTTTTTTCTTTTGGACAAAAAATTTAGTTTATGAGAATGTGTATTTTTAGTATCTCTTTACAATGAAGTTCCTCCAAATTGCTGTGGGTGTGGTGTCCATATTACCCTATGGATTTCTAAAGGGGAAGAAGGAGGAAGATTTTTGTATGTGGTTTCAGGAGAATCTAAGTAAAAGCTTAATAAACTGAGATTGAATGCCCTTGGTAAACAGCTGTACATTACCATGCTTAAACCCACTTGTGACTATGTTACATCCCCCTTCAAACTATTTACTTTTTATCTACTGGAGGTTAATCACTGAATGAATGTTCAGTTATATGTTAATCAAGAGAAAAGCAAGGCTATAAATTAGCACTGAGATTAGATGTGGTCAAACAGCATTCTGAATTACTCAGAAGCATCTGATGAGCTTCAACCACTTTGGAGGGTAACTTTTTGTATTATGGGCAATCTTGAATGCCTTCGTGGGTTTACTTTTTTTATTTAATATATATTATTTCATGGTCTTAAAGCAGGTCTTGAACTTTGGTGTATTTAGTGTCACTTTGAGAGAAGATTGAGGAGCTGTCAGAGTAATTACTGTGCAGGATGATAAAAAGTATAAAATTATAAAAAATAAAAAAAGTATAAATTCCCTTCAGAACACTCATTTAATGGTTTGAAGAAACAACAGTACCTTGTGGAGCTCCAGGCAGGCCGTGTGTAGTGGAAACAGAGGATTGGTGCTGTGAGATGCAGCAGAACAAGGCTGCAGGGCCAGAGGCCGTCCCTCCCATAGGTCCCACGGCTGTCCCGCAGCCAGCCAGGGCTGTGTCCTGCGGGATGGAGGCCAGGGAAGAGCTGCTGTGGTTCCAGAGGTGGGATGGCATGGAAGCACAAGGTGGAAGAGAAGGATGACTTGAGGAGCCAGAGTTGATGAAAGGTCTTGTCAGGAGCAGGAATAATATCTCATGGATAGTAAAAGCACTGAAGTGGAATTAGGTTCACTTTTATTGCCATACTCTAATTATTAATAGCTGTTATACACTTGTGTCTGATTAATAAAGGAGCTAAAGGGAAAGAGGGTGATGGTAGTTCTGCCATTCTGATGCAGATGGAAAGAAGAAAAACACAACTGAGTTCACATGTAGGGAATAGCTTGAATCATCTGGATTTAATCTATTTGTAAAAATTTAAAAAGATTAAAAAGGAGCATGGGTGATATGGAAGAGAACAATGTTTTGCAGCAAGGTAGTTGATGTGGGTAGCTATAAATTGCTCTTGCTGCTGTGGAAAAACATAATTCCCATTCAACTTGGAAAGGATGGAGAAATTGATTTTAAGAGTAATGTGTGCAGTAAAGAAATAGTTGCAGGAATCCAATGAAATACTGTCTGTCCTAATAAATGTTTGCTGTCTATAGGTAGTATTTGGTTTGTCATTCTTTTGGGAGTTACATTTTCAAATGCAAAATAACTGCAAGTTGCTGTTATAAAATGAACTTTTGCCCTTTCCTGGTGCTTTTATTTGTGAGCCTGAAAAACCTGGACCTTGGGTAAAGGAATCTCATTTTCCACATAAGCAGAAGTATCAGTTCTTTGCTAGAAAGTGGAGCTGTGTTTAAAACAGGGCAAGGAGATGTGTGCCCTGCATGCAGCACTGCTATTGTTTGGCAATCTGTATGGAATAAAAAATAGGCAAGAGAATCTGCAGCTGTGTATGTGCTGCTGGTCCATGATCATTAGTAGTGATTCTCTTCAACAGAGACAAAAAAGCTGTTTACCTTATATTACTTAATAAATACATCTAATGTAACAGACTTGAAGGTGGTGGTGTTTTTTGTTTTGGTTTCATTTTTTTCTTTTGGGGAAGAAGGTATAAAAATGCTCAGTGAGCTTTCCAGCTCAGGCTGCAGGTGCATCTGTCCTGCTTGCAGTCTTGCAGAGGGTTAACAATACCTACTGCTGCATACACAGGGACTGGACACACTGGCTCCTCTGGGCTGTGTGACCTTGCAGCCAGAGTAGCAAAATTTCACAGATCCTGTATACCTGCCCATCAGGGACACTGTATGCTTGTGTACTGGACACAGGTTCCAGTCTAATGAGAGGCCAAGGGAGCCAGCATTCCAGCCTCTTGAGCTGAGCAGAGTTCACTTTTCATTGTGGAATAAGCAGTAGAAACAGCTTTTTTTCAACTGTTGTGCTTTCTGGCAGCAGTGTGGTCACTTGGCTTTTTTACAGGCATGGCTCCTTCTGTTCCTCACCCTGTGGTCTGGCACACAGTAACTAAACCTTCAGCACCAGCATGTTGCAGCAGGAATATGCTCTGACATATGCCATGAACGATAACAAATGATGCACAGTCCATAGAAGAGTGTACAAGAAATGATCAGAATGACAGCAAACATCTCAAAAGCTATTTCTGAGTCCCTTCTTAATAGACAGAGGCAGTCCTGTTTCATGAGATCTTAGAGGGAATATGGAGAGACAGGGGAGTAGCAGGATGATATTTTAATCAAGATAATCTTCAACCAGAATGTCTTAACATGTATCTTAACATCCTTTGTACAGCCTCTCTTTGTCTGGAATGTAAGCGAATGACTTACTACTTCTTCATTTCCCTTGTATAGAAGGTAGACACATATTGTGAGAAGAGAGAGCACAGATACCTTGCTGACTTGAGTATTTGCATGGGTGAAAAGTGACCTTTACCATTTCTAAGGCTTTACAAAGGCTACTGCAGCACAGATGTTTAAGTACCTCTTGTCTGCTTCTCCAGCTGCAGACATTGCCTGTGGACCATTCTAAAGTCACAGGAAAATCCTGCTGTGGATTGTGCAGGTACATTCTTGGGAAGTCTGAAGCTATTTAGAGGTCTCCCAGGAGGTACATCCACGCAGGGCAGTAGCCCCAGGGAGATCCTGCCATAGGGAGCCTAATGCACTTCCCACCTTTAGCAGCATGCTTTCTCCAGGATCTTTCACCCACTTCTCTTAGTGCTGATCTCACACTTCTCTTGTGAGCTTTAGTAATTTCTGGGGGTTTAGCCCCTAGTAGCACTCTGGCCTTTCACTTAAAAGGACAATATCCAATGCTGTGTTGCACATAAATGAATGAAAAACCTTAAAGCTGATGCTCAAGTCCTTTTGGCAGGATTCTGATACAGAGTGTCCTGAAGTGCTGCAGCTGTATCTTTTTGCACTATCATATTTGTCAGATACAAATTTTATCTAACTCAAGCAATAAAAGATTGTATGGTGATTTCTAATTGTTGCCTGGGAGGCCTCTTTGCATTATCCTGCAAATTCAAATAGGGCAGCTTTAACTAGGATATCCTGCAGTTTCCAGGGAATCATTTGTATTTCCCAATTTGATTTTGCACAGTTGCTGAAAGAGCAGAATTGCAACTGCAGCACTGTCAGCTACAATCCTGGCAGGGTTGTTATCACCCATCCAGCTTTCCCTGTATAACTGGGAATTCAGTGCAGCTCTTGCTGAAGAAAGTTGGAGTTTTTGAGTTGCAGTGAGATTTTGTAAGTGCTTCAGATAACCACAGCTAAAAGCATCCAATGTGCAAGTCACCCCAAGACACCTAAATCCACACTTTATTATATACCACTGCAAAAGATGTTTTGTGGGAATAGGCTTGAACTGGAGTAAATGCAATATTTTGCTCTCTGCCTTGCATTCAGAACCTGAAAGTTGATTCATAACTATAATAAAAAGATAAGCTGTAATTTCTTAGAAAGCTCATTGTCGGGCACTGAGAATAAAAATTAAATGTGTCTGCAGGAGTTTAACCAATTTGCCCATTTTAATTCCATTTTCTGGGGTATATTTCACATTCATAACTAATCTGAAAAATATCGAGAGGCTGACATTTAATTAAAAAGTATGTCACATTCCTCTGCATAGGGAGGTTAGATGCTGATTTCACACTGATTTAACATTGCTCTTCCAGGCTACTTTTGCAGCTGATATTTGTGTCTTTCCTCTGGGTATCCAAACCCAGTGTCTGAACGAATTGGAAATGGCTGGACATTGAATGGTTTGGGCATTCTGGAACAAAGTAGGCATATTCCAGCTCAGAAATAAATGAATAGGAAATGTGTTAATAGTATCATATACAGTTAGTGGTCCACACCTACTGATTTACAGAAGATAAAATGCCTGGTTTGCTAGACCAACTTCTCATCTAATTTTTCAAGTTCTCAGGATAGGCAGCACACTGATACTGCTGCCAGCAATCTCCAGTAACTTCATGGAGCAGTATAACTTCAAATAAGATGGAATACCACAGAGAATGTTGTGTTCCTGAAGAAAAGATTTTTCTGATGGGGATTTCCATTACACACTGTGTAAATCTCTCTGGGCTTGAAATGGAGAGGAGACATTACATGGACATGTAACTCTAAAGCTGGAATAATTATTGCAGATTATATTTTTTTGTGTGTGTGTGATATAAGGTTTTGGGGAGGATTGGGGGCAGGGTGAGTTTTTTGGGTTTTATTATTTTTAATGAACAATTTGTATAACTTCTACCTCTGCACCTGGGTGATTTTTAAATTGATTTTTTCCCCCTCTGTCATCAAACACTAATAAGTAATGGACTGTCCATTAAATTTGCTCAAAATACAATCCCATAATAATCATCTGCAACAGAAGAAATTCCGTGTTCTGTTCTTACTGATCCACCTCATCTTGCTGCTGTGGATGTGGCTTTCCCATGTACTTTGCTGGAGGTCACCTTTGTGGGCTCTGAGTAACAGCAATCTGTCTCATTTTGTCAGTGGCAGCTCTGTGCAGTGGAATTGGAATTACTTTGTTACAGAGCAATTCAGTAAAGGAAGTAGGAAATGAAACTTGGGTACCCAGACTACCAATGTTTAATTCTACTGATCAGCTGTCCTCTCACCCAGCTTTCTTATTCTCAAGTACTTAGGGGGGTTCAGGTGTTTTCCCCAAGCCTGTAAGCAGACCTGATGCATACTTAAGAGCACTTCCTAGCTGGAATAAAGCACGAGAGTGCAAAGTAGGAGTTGGAGGAGTGATAGTTGTATGCAGTTACATTTCTTCACTTTCACAAAGAGTCTGCTTTACCTTGTGTAAAATGAAATTTAGTCCCAAGTTTCCACAGTCTCTTTAGTTTAGTTTAAATGTTAAAAAGAAAATGGCTCTAGTGCATATCTGTTTCTCTTACTGCACTTCTGAGCACTTTCACAAGTTCTGTAGAGCTGTTAACCTTAAGATAAATTTCTTCTAAGTGTCATTTCCACTTCACACTCACTACCAGCCAGTTCACAGCTCAGAGCACTGCCTGTTCACTGGTCCATTGTAACTTCTGAGTGTCTCTGAGCTGAGAGATGCCCTTCTTGGCATTACTCGAAACCTTCTCCTTTCACTCTCAACAGTCCGATCACCCAGCTGATTTCTGCTCAAAACTTCAGCTGTGGCAGGTGGAGGACGCAGCACTGACACAGAACAACCCTTGCCTTGTGGCACACAGGCCATTCTCTGCTCTTTTCTGTGAAATGGTCAAGAGCAAACAGAAATATGATGTCAGCGTTAGAAAGGGACCTTGTTTTTTGGGAGCAGTGTACTTATTGGACCTGTTGTATTTGCTGCACTTATAATTCCATGGATTTTAGTCACTTCAAGTACACATTGCTGAAAATACTTCCTGAATGACACCTCAAACCTCTTGTTGGCTTCTGAGACTTCTAATACAGTTGCCCATTGTAGCAGGAATTTTTCACTCACTTGAAAGTTTGCCTATAGGACAGAAACCAAACACATTTCAGTTTTCTGAAGAGCCACCAAGGGACAGCTTCCGTCACACTGCTTGAAAGTAGCCGGGTGGGAAAACCTGCCCAGTTGTCTTGGTTTAGGCTAATTCCAGTTTGCAGTGACAACAAGGTCAGTCTGAAGGGGGGGAAATGAACACTGAGGGGTTTTATTTTTAATCTGAACAGACCTGTGAGGGCTCTGAGAATCTGATGCCTTTCAATTATCAGGTATGTAGGGATAAATTTGTCTAGGCTGTTACTAATTTTATCTTCCTGTGAAGCCCTGTTGCCTTCACTCTGAGTTTTTCAGGTTTGGTCAGTTCTTTAAACCCTCAGCCCTTTCCACTCTTGCCTCCTTCTCCTAGGCAACAGGCTGGTGAAAACCAGATGTTCAGTAAGGTTATAATATTTCTCCCTGCAATGCCTTTGCCTCTTGTGTATGACTTCACTTGGTTCTAGCCACCTGAAATCTTAAAGAGAAAAACTAGTTCCCCTGGATGACAGACATTTTCTGTTTTCCATGTGAACTGAAGTCTGCTTATCTCTGATGCAAGCAGATTTTTGGATTATATAAGCAAACCAATAAAATAATTACAGATAGGTTTTCTTGTGTGCTTGCCTAGAAGGATGAGGAAATTAAGAAGGATAATTACCATGAAGGTTTTTTGTCCCACAGACGTTACAAAGCACATTTCTGTGCCAGTCCCTTCTGGATACGGTGCATGCCATCTTGTGGACAAATCATACATACTATGTCCGAATCCTTGAGACAAATATTTAAAGACCATAATATTTTGTGTGTGTGATAAAATTGCTTAGTTATTTGTAGCTCAATGCAAACAATCTTTCTTCTTGGGGACTTATTTTTAAATTGAAGTTACTTGAGTTTGCTTGGTTCCCTTACTTTTGAGGATGCTTGATTTCCTTTGCTCCACTTGTTAACAGCTGTAAAACTATCAAATGTAAAATTCTGTGCAGTTTGCTATTTAATTAAGTTTAAATCAATGACCTTAATTAATTAAGTTTAAATCAAAATGTTCATCTGCATACAAATCAGAAGTAATTCCGAGAAATCTGTCAAAGCAGCATAATTGCTACATGCCAACAATAGGGAGAAAATAATTTTAGAAATTCCCTTGCTTCAAAACTGAAAGCAAAAATACTCTTCTTATTACAGACATAAACGACTTGTACAAATATTTTTATTTGAAGTTAAGATACATATATATTCTTTATTGATCTATACTAGCTTGATTCTTTCTTGGTAGAATGCAACTGACAACTCTTATGTCATTCTTTAGTGAGTGAAAAATCCTTTCCAAATGCAACAAGGATTCATTTTATGAGGAAGGCTCTAATCCCCCAATATTTGTCAAAATATTTTGCTTGCTGAATGAGATAATTTCCCTTTGGTAAAAGTCCTTTGGAGACAGCCCACTGCCTGTTTTTTTTTAAATTTATAGTAAATTTTACCAAAACCAAGTATGTAAAACTTAAAACAGATGGTTACAAAGGTGATGTTTTTGCTGTTACATTGAAAGTACAGTTCTAACATGAAACAGCTTCAACTGTTGGTCTGACTTAAAATCTAATTTGGACTCAATTTTTTGTTTAAAATAAAAAAGACTCTAATTTAAATTTGATTTAATTAATAAAATTTAGTGGACAAATAAAGTATTGTCACTCCCATCTGATTAAAGAAACATTAAGGTTCATTGTGCTGGTAGCTGTGTCTGCCCTACAGGTGGGCAGAGCCACTCCTGGCTTTAGGGCAGGTGTTCTTAATTGCTCATGCAAACATACTGGAAAGGTGGCCAATTACCAAGCTCTCCCACCATCCAGGTGTAACAGAATTAGTGCCGCAGAGGTGGCAGCTTCTTAAATAGATTTGTGAGGCAGCTCTGGAGTGCTGAAGGCTATCAAGGAAGTGGCAAAGCAGCTGGGTCAGATATACAAATGAGGGTAACATAAGCTGCTCAGAGAACTGATGGCTTACTAAACAATCATGTGGGGCTAAACCCAAGTGTTGCAAGTATTTGAAGATACTAAAATAGCTGGCTCTAATGATAATTAATGAGGTCATGCACAATGTGGTAATCATAAGCACATAATCAATGTGTTTGCTGACCATTGCTGGACAGTTATTTATGAGCTGGACTAAACTGAGCCATAAATTTGCAGAGCAGTTTATTTTTAGTTACTGTAGATTCTGTTGTGATTGTGTCACAGAACACATGATTTTGCTGCAGGGCAAATTCAGGAGGAGCTGTGCATACAATCAAGACTTGCAGAATCTATGCAACCAGCAGATCAGCCAGCTCTCACAAGCCCACGTGAGGCTTCCTAGTTCACTTGTCTTTATTATCAGTCTTTGTAAGCATATTCAGTTGTTTAGTGATTGCTTTGCTTATCACAAAGGCTCAGTCTGAAAAGGAAAAGGTTTCATTTCAAACAAGGAGTGTCCTAAACATTTGGCATCCAGTGTAACAAGCCACTCAAGGCTGCACGCAAATTTGGAGAATTGTTTTCTTAGTGTGTAGCAATGGCAGATGAGATTGCATTTCACCATGATTAGTCATCAATTTGGTAAATGGCTATTAATGCTCACATTGCTGCTGCTGTTTTAGCTCTGTAGCCATGACACTTTTGCCCAGATGATAAGCTTCCTGGCTTGCTGCTTCCTACAGACAACCAGTATCAAGTGACAAGATATGACATATAATGTCTGAGTTTCTGAAACAGGAACTGACCCCTTCTGAGCTGAGACTTGAGAGATTCACTAAAGTGTCTTCAATTAAGGCAGTCCTGCCAGAGGTGAGGAACTGAAATGCTAAACTTTATGTCAAAGCTATTTTTAAATCATGCAACCTAAGTAAAAAAACCTAAAGATTATAAACCAATACAGAATTAAATATCAGTAACTCATAAAGTGAGAGGAGCATAAGAAAATAAATGCTTATTGGCATCTAGCTTTGCACATAATGTGTGAATGATGCTAGAAACAGTCTTTAAGAGAAGTGGATATTTGAGGCCTGAAGGAAAGCCGTATTGGATAACTATGAATTTTTAGTAATATGGTCTCAGTCTTTACACATATTTCTGTATTTCTTCCCTATATCCCAACTAGACTACAATAACTCTGATGTCCAGATGACAGCTGTGTGAATATTCTATCAGAATTATGCACAACAGAATACTGTATCATTCCTTACTCACTTTAGATCCACAGAGTTGGATCAAAGCACTTCATTAGAACATGTCTGGCTGCTGCCTTAAGCAAAATAGCAGGAAGCTTCAGTGCAAGATTTAGACCAGTGATTTCAGTGGTCAGATACAACAAGAGCTGACAAGGCTGATTTATGCCAAGACTATACCACAGCTTGGCCAAACAGCGGGTCAGGCATTATTCTGGAGGAAGGGTAAGAAGAAGGGATTTTTGCACCACTTCATTCAGCAATGACATCAAAGCAGTGGAAATCATACTTCAGTTCTGTCTACAGGAAAAAGAATCAGGCAGCTTTATTTTTAAAATCACATCCTTCCTGTACCCTGTCAAGGGAGTAGGAAGATGAATTTGAAGGGTAAATGGTTGGAGAATCATAATTTTTCCTATATGTTTTGTTATGGCATTAATAGATAATCCGTCAAATAATGGATGACTTAATCAGGACAGATCTGCTGTTTTTAAATGTGAAGCCTTTCTATCATAATTATTTCTTTTTGATTGTTCATTCTAGGAGACCCATTACTGGCAGTGAGTGGTTATTCTCCTTGTAATTCTTTACATGAAGTGCCAAGTGTTCTGAGAAGAACAAATCTATCATTACCTCTTTTGACACCACACTTCTGTCTCACTCTCTAGGGGAGATAATATGATTTACATACTTAAATATTTTGCTGTGGCGTGACACAGTGTTGCAGTCTGGCAGCTGTTGTTATGATGATCAAATAACGCTATGGGAGTTGGTAATTAAGAAGGAAGCAATACCAGAAGGACCGCAAAGTACTAATATTTAGGTTTGGATTAATTTCACAATTCTGTCAATCAGTTGCATTCCTGGGGGATCATCTGCAGTTTCAGACTTGATATGCTGCTTCTGTTTCACGTGATAAACTCATTAATAATCTAATCTTTCACAAGCATATTACCCCACATACTACCAACTTTTGCAGATGAAATAAATATGTCAAGAAAGCTCAGCTTCAAGCCCGGCTCACCAGAGAGCACTGGGCAGATGTGTTTGAGTGGCTGTTGCAAAGGGGTGGGGTGAAGAAACTGGAAGGAAACGGGGGCTGAGAAAGAACGTGGTTTAATGTAAGATAACGTGTGTCGCAAGCTGACTTGAAGTCATCATTTTTCTATCATGAGGGGGTTTTTGGGGTTTTTTTCCCCTTCCACTTCCGTATTGGTATGGAGCAATAGCTTTGTTTTGATACATATACGTAAGCAATGATGCAGTCAGACACAGGGTATTTATCTTCATTAAGTAGTTTCTGACAGGGAGGTTGTATTTGTGGTCTATCTACTCTCTTTTTTTTTTTTTTTTTCCTTTTTCCTCTGCCCCCTCTGTCACAAAATTTCCTAATGGGGATAGTCTAAGTTGAAGTTATTAACTCCCAAATGAACGCTGCAAAGCCTCTATCACAGCTTTTCTATTTTTTAAGCCAAGTGTTTGGAAAACAGCATTCAAGGTAACCCACTTCCTGGCAGCTTTGACCCCAGGCTCTGCTCTTGTTCACACAAGCAAACTGCACCACACTTTCCCATGAATTTGGCACCTCTAATGTCAGGCTGTTTGACAACTGCACGTTGGTAGAGTTGGTTCTATTGAACAGAGCTCACCCAAGCAGAAACAATACAGCAGTGTTACCTAGGCCTGCCTCTGTAAGATGTTAATGATTGAGTTGTTAGCTCTGAAGTATTTTGTGATCAGGAGTTTTGCAGTAATAATACGAGAGGAAGTATATTATGGTTGTACTTAGTTTTAATTATGGCAGAAGGTTTTATGTGCATTCATTCAGAAGCAGCCTAGAGAATAAAACTGTATTGTTGGAAAGTGCTGAAGTTACCAGAGGGTGGGTCTGGAAGCTGATGAAACCTTTAAACTCTGAGCTCAACGAAACCCTGAGGCTCAAGTGGTTCCTTTAGCTATTGCTCTTCTGCCCTACAGAGTTGGAGATGACCATGTGGAAATTGAAATTCATTTATCCTGCACCAGTATCACCAGTGCTTTGAGGACACCTCAGCAATGTGAACATGCATTTTTATACTGAACTGTGGGACCTTGTTGTCATCTTTGAGGCTTCTCGTGTGAACCTCAACACTTGTGTCATTGTACTAACTGTTGAAATTGTGTTGAAGTTCTTGTTTTGTTTGCTTAGCAACTTGAATCAGCCATTGCAGCAGTGAATAGAAAAGCAAACATTCTTTCAGATTATTTGGCTTAATGTATCTACCTTGCTTTCTCTTTAAATCTATCCCTGTACATTGGTTATTGGTTTGAAACTGCATTCTGGCACGACCCATTATATCTGTATCCATATCCAGTATTGCTGAAATGATTGAAAGTCATAGAAATTCTTACCTAGCTTCAACAAATCAGTATATGCAAAATGACATACACAAATAAAAAAAATATTTATCTGTATGTGTGCAAGTCCTGTGATTTTCAGGCCGGAGAAAATTAAGGTGAGATTAAGGTTTACTTATTTTACACATTGAGAACATATTACAGTATGTAAAATGTGGCTAACAGGCTTTTAAATGTGCATCAACTTTAGAACTTCATTTAGGTTCTTTGACAGAAGCCTACTGCTGTTAAGAGCAGAAGCTAATAAATCCAACATGCAATTATTTTTGGGGCTAAACTGACATCTGCTGGTGTTCTGTAATACCGTGTGTGCAATCAGGGTGATGACAAAACATCCACTGTATTCTGTGTACATTTCCATGCTGCTGTTAGCAGCCCTGGTGATGACTCAGTAGAGCAGAGAGAAGCCAAACAGTGAATAGAGCAGCTGGGGCTGCTGAGCACACTGTGCCACGGGACTGGGAATGGAGCGGAGCTCTCCTGGTTACATCCTGCTGCATTCTTACACCAAGCTTCTGAAACTGCCATGGGGCCCTTTTTTCTTATGACTTTTTAAAAACAAGTTACGTTTATAATCTTCAGGTACACAGCTCTTGGGGGATGGGGAGAGAGAAAAAGCTTTATCAGTTTCTAGCCACATTTCCTCATGCATGCCTCGAGCTGGCGCTGGCTGTGTCCCCACCCAGTCACCTGGTGTGCTGCAGGAAGAGAACCTTTGTGGGTGCCAACGCGCAGGCAGCAGCTTCAGGGCAGCTGTGTGGGTTTGCTGGGACAGCACCCTGCCTAACCCAGGCAGGCTGTCAGGCTGCAGCTCTGTTCCATTAGAGTACGAAATTTGGCACAAAATAACCCCACTTGTGTTGGAGATCAGAGGGGGCTGAATGTGGCTGGCCTTGATTTCTGGTTATTATCAATTTGGCACTGTAGTCTGGTTGTGTTTAATAAGAACATCCTTAATCACAGATTCACAAATAATGCTACTTACTGAAGCAACAGGAGTACAGATTTGGAATTGCTGTTGATAAATGCAGTTACTGCATTAGCACCAGCCGATGGTTTCAAGCTAAAGTAAAAATTCAGTTTTTCATTACACTTAACTTCACAGTTAGTTAACCTTAGTTTCACCCAGGTATGGTCTGACACAGTCAGAGACACAAATCTTACTAAAGAGGCATCTCTGCTTTGGGGAGAAGAGAGGAGCAAAACAGTCCACTTGTCCTTGAAATAGGGTCATATTCTCATCCTCTACATGGAGGATTGCAGATATCAATTTTATACTTTCAGATAAATGGAGGTAGGACTGTAGTCAAATATAATTGGTTACCTGTCACTTCCATCTTAGATAGTGGGGGGGAAGGCACTTTCTCAGTTGCATATTGGTGTATGTTTCATATGTAAATGAGGGATAATGAGGGTTTTGGTTACCTTTGGTCAGGCCGAGTTAGGATTTATGGTTGAATCAAAGGCAGAACAGAACCATGATACTTCAGGCTCGCTTCCTCCTCCACTTGGCTGAGGCAGCAGTACAGGCTATCTGACCTTTGCTTGATCATCTTTACGCCCATCAATATTTTTCAACTGCACACCATCATCACAGAATCATAGAACAGTGTGGGTTGGAAGGGACCTTTAAATATTTAGTCCAAGGCCCCTGCAATGAGCAGAAATACCTTTCAGTAGACCAGGTTGCTCAGAGCCCTGTCCAACCTGGCCTTGAATGTTTCCAGGGGCATCCACCACCTCTCTGGGCAAACTGTGACAATGGTTTACCACCCAGATTGTAAAAGCCTCCTTTTTTATATCTAATCTAAATCGATTCCTCCTTCAGTTTAAAACCATTATACCTTCTCCTGTTGCAACAGGCCCTGCTAAAGTTTGTCTCAATTTTTCTTATAGGCCCCCTTCAAGTACTGAAAGGAGCAGTATGGTCACTCTGGAGCCCTCTCTTCTCCAGCCTGAACAGCCAACTCTCCCAGCCTCCATAGCAGAGGTGCTGCAGCCCTTGGCACATCTTCACAGCCACCTCTGGACTTGCTTCAGCAGCTCCATGCCCTTGTTACGTTGGGGGCCACAGACCTGGATGCAGCCCTGCAGGTGGAGTTTCGTGAGAGTGGAGCAGAGAGAATCCCCTTTCTCGGCCTGCTGGCCACACATCTCCTCACAGGACCAGATTTCTGCTTCTAATAAGGCCTGCTGTGTGTAGATAAGAGGGCTGAGGCCCTGTCTTCATACCAAAGTGTGAGCACACTCTCTACTTTACTGAGACACTGGGCTGTGAGCCCTACACTTTACCCCAGACACTATGCAGTGCTTAAGCCTCACTCAAGTCAGGTGTAAGATAAGCAAGCGCCTCAACTCATGTCCTTGCTCAACCAGCCTCATCAATTCTCCATAGCAAACCTGCCAATTTTCCACAAGTTTGTCACTGAAAATCAGGAATAAAACTCCTTAACACCAATGTAGTATTAAGAAGCAGGGCATTACTTTTTATGGTGCCTGATGGACAGGATAACTCCGCCTAAGGTGCATGCTTGGCTCAAGGTGGTACAAGTATTTATTAGCAAGGCTATAGATATTCCTCAGAAAAGTGTTACAGTTTGTTACTTCAGGTGGCCACAGAGCCCATCAACTGGATTGGGCTGATTTGTTCCACTGGCTGCTACATAACGTTCCATTAATTGTGACTTCTGTGTAATTTTCCACAAGCTCACAGGTGCTGTGGTGACTGGGCCAGCCACAGACTGGCTAAAGCTGATGCTTCTTTCACACAGTGCCATCCAGCAGAAGGACTGGAAAGGCAGGAACTAGCAAATGGTGAGCTAGGTGGGAAGGAGGATGGATAGTGAGAGGAAATACACTCATGTACCAGTAAATGGATGCCAACTGCCTATTTGGACATTTGGTGGAAACAGTAGTAGGGCAAAAAGGAGAAATGTTACTGGGGTCCCCAAGGAGGAGCATGAGCCAGCCTAGACTAGATGCAAAACATGACACATGAGAGAGCATGGCAGTTGGAGTAAGAGGGCTTTCAGTTGAAGGTCATGCCTTATTTCAGCCTGGGAGATGTGTGCAGTCATGGCTTCTCTCTCCTGTGGCTCCTAAGCTGCTAATAGCCACCTGGGGAAGGAGATTTAGTTAGTAAGAGAACAATTATTCCAATTTTAGTTAATCCAGGGCACCAAAACCCAAATTACTCATGTTCTGCTCCTGAGAAAAATAATCTGTAATGTGATTTCTTGATAATGGTGTAAATTTATTTACCTCTTAGTTCTAATTTCAGTGCTGACAGATCACACTCCACAGTCCTCTCCCTGTTCCCCTCAAATTGGAGGACTGGGAGTATTCATGCCCTCAATACTCTGAACATCTGATGACATCCCCAAGTACCCATACTTGCAGTGATTCAGTAGATTACTGTGACTGCAGATGTTGGGTTTATGATCACTTGGGGTAAGAGCCCCTTTCATCCTATAAAACCTGACTCCTTGCTCCAGGATGGGTTTTAATTGAGGTTTTATGTGTGTTCCTTAGAGCAAGGTTCAAGAAAAGATTTAAATACCAAAATTGGACTTTAACGGATTTTAGATGCTTTCAGCCAAAAGGCCTTATGAACTGTCCCTGAACTGTCCCTGCTGAGCCCCCAGGGGTTATCAAGTCCCTTCAGTCCAAGGTAGATTCACACAAACCAGGATGTGAAGCAGTCCCTCTTGAAGCCCGTTTAGGGATTTGGCCATAATTCATGTTTTGTGTTATCTTGGAGCTGGATAGAGAAAGGAGTGACATACTCTTGTGTTTTCTAAAGACTGAATCCAATTCAACTGCTTGTCAAGGCACTACCTAAAATCACTGAATCTTGAACTTGAAAGTTTTGTTGATCATTTTATGTGTTCTTGTATGTTGTCTGAAATACCTGATCTGGTAACGTAAGGGGTATTGTAGAATTAGGGAAGTGATTTTCCTGCAGTGTTACAGAACATGGTGCTTGGCTGCGCTGCTGACGGGAAAATTGAAGATTACTGTTTTAATCTGAGTGAGCTCTTGGCGAAAGCCGAGGAGTTCCTGATCGCCGGGTCTGCGAAATGCGTCAGGAGTGCCTATACTTCCACGGACTTTCCCCGCTTCCCTTCCCGTCCCGACGCGCCCCTGCCGGGAGCCGGTGGGTCCGGCGGAGCGGCCGAGGCGGCTCCCGGGGCAGGGCCCGTCCGGGCCAGGGGAGCGCCCTCTCGAGCTGCCCCCGCGGCGCCTGCTCACGGCTCTAGGGGGAAGGGCAGGAGGAAACGCGGGTGGGGACGGGACGGGACAAGCCCTGCTGACCGCGGCTGCACCCGGGCGAACGGAGCGGAGCGGAGAGTCGAGGAGGGCCGGCGGGCACGGCTCGGCACGGTAAGGGCTGTGCCGCGCTGCCCGGAGCCTGGCGGTGCCGCGGGCAGAGCAGAGTGGGGCGGCGGGGGGGGCTATGTTCCTCCGCCGGGGCCGCTCCCGGCCCCGAGCGCTGCCTTCCCTGGGCAGCTCCCGGTGCTCCGGCCCGGCTGGGGGGCGGGGGAGCAGCCTCGGCTCGGGGGCCGCTCCCTCTCCGCAGGAACCCGCGGGGCACCCGGGGGCAGGTTGGGGCTTGGCGGGCCAGCGGCGTCCTGAGCGGCGCGGTCCCAGTCATGGTTCCGGGACGGTCCGGGAGAGGCCGTGGGCGGCGGTTCCTGCCCTCGGCGATGCGGGCTGGGGGGCCGAGCGAGGCCGGAGTTTCGCTTCCCCGAGTGTGGCAGGCGGAGGGTGGCCCTTTCCTTAGGGAATGCGCTCGGGAGCCGCGCGGCAGCAGCTCCTCTCGGACCGGCCCTGCCCTGCCCCGGGGAGGGGGTTACTCACAGGAAGGCACTCAGGATTGTTCCGAGACTGTTGATTACTTGGTAAAAGTAACACAGTAACCTCTGAAATGTCTCCTGCCAGGCAGAACACACCGTGTGGTAATATTTCTACTTCACCAATATAGAATTCAGTGTGACCTCAGTGCCATTGGTTCATAATGAAATAATAGTATGTCAAAGTCTTTTTTGTTGTGATTACTGGATTTTATTCTCACAAACGCCTGAGAAATTTAAACAACTTTGAGATAATATTTCTCAGCAGGTTGGTAAACTAGAAAGTTGTTGTCCAAAGTTCAGATGAAGTTGGTGGTCCAAGAGGGTGCTGTGTTAGGGCTTGCTGTGCAGTGCAAAAATCCGAGTGCTCCGATAAACCTGTATATCCTGACGGGTTGTTAAAAAAATTAGCCTTCAACCTGTGTTTTATTCCAGGTGTTGCTGATCGGTAGCTGTCTTAGACTCTGCTGTGAAGGGAGCCCTTCTAAACCACCTGTGGTGTTGGAGGGCAAGTTGGGATTTCTAGTGAAGAGGACTGCATAGGAATTGTTTAATTTAAGGGTTAAATTGTGTCAAATTTTAGCACGAGATTAAGGGAAGGGCAACAACATTTGTTTGGCCAGACTAGGTTAGGATAGCTGTAATTGTAAGCAGTTCTTTACTGGATGGGCTTTTGGTTGCTTGGTTTTTTACATACCAAGCAGAGACGTGGGTTATTACCTTCTTTTTCCCTTGTCCCCAGCCTAATATTCCAGACCTGGAGCATGAAACACATTCTCACTGGCTGTATGAAGTGATGGTTCAAATATCTCTTCAAAGTTGACATTTAAAGCAGGAGAGACACTAGAAAAATGAAATTGAAAAGCTGAAGTTGTGGTTACATCCACAATAATCAGTATTTTGAAGAGGCTTTTTTGTAGTCCTTATGTCTTGATGTTTATTAAGAATTTTTGTTTTGCTAGATAACTTAAAGGAATTCATACACAGTTTTAGTTTTACACCATTCACTGTAGTACTTTGTACATGTTATTTGTGCTACAGATTTGAAACTTTAAAAAATGAAAAGGGATGCCACAAAGTGCTGTGAAGACCTGAGACCTGTTTGCATTTGTCTACAGGAAAAGGAAAAAAAAAAGTGAAAGTGCAGAAAAAGCGTAGTGATAATGTTTAAATTGAAATGGTTGTTCAAAACCACTTTGTGGTAAGAAATGAACCTGCAACATAATTTAAAAATAAGTAAATATCAAGACTAGAAGTGTTCATGGAAGTTATGATCATTTTGAAATCTATGAAAGGATGTTGATTTCTTAGAACTTGCTCATCAGTGACGCAGAGCTGAGCAGCAGAAGGAGCTGTGTGTTTAACCCCACCTGGCAACTGAGCACTACAGGGCTGCTCACTCACTGCACCCCTGAAGAAACTGGAAGGGTGTGAGAAAACTTATGGCTTGAGATAAGAACTGATTCATAATTGAAATAAAATAATAATTAAATATTTGTAATGAAAAGGAAAGTAACAGAGGGGAATACAGTCCAGCAAGTGAAGCAAATGAGAACAATTGCTCACCACCAACCAACCGATGCCCAGACAGTTCCTGAACAGCACTTCCCTCCTAACAACCTTCTTCCTGGTTTTATTGCTGAGCATGATGCTTTATGGTCTGGAATATCCCTTTGGTCAGCTGGGGTCAGCTGTGCTGGCAGTGCCCCCTCCTGGCTTCTTGTGCACCCGCAGCCAAAACCAGCACACTGACTGGGGGCAGTAGATCGTGATTCAGCTTTGTAGTTTAGTCACAAGGAGAAAACTTCTCTTTTCTAAAGAAAACAGGAGATCAGTGTTTTTTTAAAAGTATAGCTGTGAAATACTTGATACTACAAAAACTTACTGAGTTTCAACATCTTCGACTGCTGTCTTGTTCCCTCTTCATTCTGCCAGAGCTGCAGTGTATGAGAATGGTGGGAAGGAGCGATGTCTGTTCCAGGGTTACCACAATTACTGCTCTTGCACCTGTAGCCACGTCTGTTCTTCTGTACCAGCTCCTGTGTTTGTCCTGGCCACAGGGCTACTGTAAAACCCACACTTGATTGAGTACACAATTGCCTTTGTAAGACACCTTTCCGCATTTCTGCTAAATCTGCTGGGAAGACTGTGGGACTCCTGAATGTATAAACACTGGTGTTTGCTGGTGTATCCCCATGCCTCCAGTGCAGCAGATTAGTCTTGTGTAACCTGGAAGAATTAACAAACTTGTGACAAGTTCTTCATGGAAGTGTTTATAGACTTCACTGAAATCCTGATGAAAGCTGTATTGTGTGAGGAAGATAATCAGCAGTATTCCAAGGACTTTACCATGCTCTGGGAGAGTGGAAAGGCTTGTGTCATTGTTGGGAAACTTGTGTGCTGGTCTCACCCGAGCTTTGTCTGAATGGAGTGATGTCAGCGCTAAACAGATACTTATGTCTGAAATTCTTTTACTTTGCATGTTGTCTTTTGTACCTGCAAATTGCATCAGTGCAATTTCTCTTCTTTTATTCATAGTAGTGCTATGGGTAATTGTAGCTCCTATACAACTATCATAGCACCATAGAATTAATGTTCCAAGTACAGCTTGCCTTTTGCAGATAGTACTGTGTGAAAAGACTTGCATGTGTACAGAGGGATTGTATGTGCGACAGCAGAATGGAGTGTGGCTCTTGGAGAGCTGTCTGATGGTCCTTAGGAGGAGGGGGAAAAGGGAGATGCTTGGTCAGCACTGATGCCGTGAGAGCTTGTTCCACAAAGAAAATGGTGGGCAGAGTATCTGAAGTGGGTAGGTGGAGAGGAGGAGAGGAAGTCTGCATTGAAACCACAATCGTTTCTTTCCGCTTTGGGAAAAGGCAGTGGTTGGCATTCCTATCCTCTGCAACAAAATAACAATTGGTGGAGGAAAAGTTGTACTACAAACTCATTAAAACTTTGCTAAGAAGCAAAAATGGCAACCCTAGACATATTTGAGAGTTGTAAAAGCTTTGAGTTGAGTTGGACATGCTTAATTGTTTGGGTTTCTTTTTCCTTCAATATAAATACTTATTTCAAATTACAGCAGAGGTAAATAGTATTCTTTTAAATATTTAAGCTTCACCACAAACCAGGCTCATGTTGGTTAGCAGCTACCATGTGGCCTATCATACTGTTCAATATTTCAGGTGAACAAGAGGGATTAGAAATAGTGTTCTTGGAGAATTAGGAGACTGCCAGATAGTTTAGTATACTAATAAAGATGCCCCACCTCCCTGCTTTAGTACATTTAATTGATAAAGGAAGAATTGGTGTTAGGACAAAGTGTAAGAACTACCCTGTGAAAAGGAAGTGGGAAGTAGGCAACAACAGTGAAATCAAGATTAACATTTAATACTTTCAGAAACAAATACCAGCCAATTAATTTTATGCTGGTAAAAGTCCATTTTAATCTAGTCTTCTTCTTGCTGCTGAATTGAGCCTAATTATTTGTCATTTGCCTTTAATAAGTAATGCCTTTTGTTAAAATTTTCTCTCTTTTATGTTTTAGATATAATGTCTGCTCCAAGTGGCAACTCTGTCCCATCTGCACCACCTCCTTATGAGGAAGCCGTAGGAATCAATGTGAACTATCCTCACCCCTATCCCGTCCCTGGCCCTGGACAGAAGCCAGATGGGAAGGGAATGAACCCTCCCCCACACATGGGACAGCCTCCACCAGCAAATAACCCCAGTAAGCCCCCAAAACTCTTCTGTACCTCATCTTAAGATGGTGTCAAGTGGCTGAGTAATAGGTGCTGTCAGAAGATGAAAAATCGTGGTTCACAGGTGTTCACCACCTGCCAAAAAATACTTTTGAAGAGAATAAGGTGAATCAATTCTTGTGAATCCCTAAGTATGTACTGATTTCAATAACATCATTTGGCTTTCTGCAGTTTTTAGTGCAGCTTTGTTTTTAAGACAGTGTATTTCTGTGTTAGGAAATACCATGGTGATTTCTCTCTGTCGTCGTGTATTTCATTCCTCTGAGCCTTGAATATTTCAAAGTTATACCTGGTTCAGAGGAAGCTGATTACTACTCTTTTTTCCTTCTGTACTCATTGAGTAAACAGCCTATTTCTCTGCTCAGTTACTGTTCAGACGGTGTATGTGCAGCAGCCAGTACTGTTTTATGACCGCCCGGTTCAGATGTGCTGCCCTTCCTGTAACCAGATGATAGTGACACGTCTCTCGTATGACTCAGGAGCTTTGACCTGGCTGTCATGTGGTGGCCTCTGCCTTCTGGGGTAGGTCAACTCCAATTTGCACTTTTACCTTGACCTCTTACAGCTCTAACTTGTAATGGAGCTCTCAGCTTTGCTTTCTCTGGGACCTGAGCCTTTGTGGTTCAGTCAGCCTACACCTGTGTCCTACAGGACCTTAAAGCAGTTCTGGAACATACAGTAATGGACTCCATAGCCACGTGTGTTCTTCCTAAAGCTTATGGCACCAGTTTTACTGATGGCTTTTGGATGAAATACATTTTACCTTCTTGTGTATATAAAAAGTGTAAAGCAGTGTTTTTCTCTTTTTTTGCCTTTGCAGGTGTATAGCAGGCTGCTGCTTAATTCCCTTCTGCATTGATGCCCTAAAGGATGTGGATCACACCTGTCCGAAATGTAGTGCTCTTCTTGGTTCTTACAAACGTTTATAAGCAGTGTTTAAACACTGATGGATGAAGTTGGTTAGCACCTCTACAAGCCCTCTCTGAAGCTTCATGGAGACTTCCTGTTTTTTCTGTGCATCCTATCACTGGAAACCAATAAAAAGTAATGTTTATTGCTAGATGGTTTGAATATGCATTTGCTTGAGAGGAGTTTCATTTAGGTCTGTAAAAAGCATACCTAACCTGTATGGGCCACTCAGTCCAGCACCAGTGGAGAGCAATGGAATGTTTCCCTTTTTGCTTTATACAAAACAGGTTGGTGATGTTCTTCAATTAATCTTGTCTCAGTCACGTTGCACACTGTGCTAGCATTCAGACTGTAAAGTCTCAGCACAGAACAAGAGGAGGACATGTATGGAGAACTATTTAGGCTCGTGCTTTGGCAGCAGCACTGTTTACAAACCGGCAGAGAGTTGCCTCAGAGACAGGTGCTCCTCTTTGAAAAAAGAAATGGTTTGTTGTCATCTTTTTATGAGCACTAGAATTCACTTTAAAACTTTCTTAATTGGAAGAGAACCAAACCTAAAGGCTTCTTCCTTCTTGGAGGTAGCTTTTCCAAATGGACAACTCAGGTTATTGTGCAAAAATAGTGATTGAATCTAGTATCTGAATTTTCTTGACCGTTTCAAGTCTAGTCATATCTCTAATCTGAAGTGAAGATGTTCATACAGAAGATATTTGTTTAGTGTTTTTTGTTTTGCTCTGAGTTTTCTTACTGCTGATTGAAAGTCTGTGAAGTGTTCTCTTCACCCCAGTGGAAATGCCCAGAGAGCCTTGGTTAGAACATTGGAAAACTTCCTTGTACATTTACGTAAGTCAGCTGATCGATCATAAACAAACCTTAGCCTTATCTTAAGGCTTGAATTCCACCTGAAACACACAAATAAAATACCTGGTCTTTTAGTTGTTGATCTGCTTGTTAATTACTGTTCCTTTACTAAGAAGGTAAAATGTTTGTTAAGGAGTTTCTCTGATTTTTCTAAATTAAATGAAAGATGAGTTTTGCTTTTAGAAACTTAAGCTGGATATGCTTATTTAGGATGATAATCACAAAAAATTAGGGAATGAGGCTCTGAAGGTTTAAGTAATTTCTGTGTCATAAACAACTTGATCAAACAACATCTTGATGCATATCACAGAATCAGAATTACAGAACCAAGTGGGCTGGAAAAGACCTTTGAGATCATCGTGTCCCACCTGTGTCCCAATGCCACCTTATCAACCAGACCGTGGTGCATAGTGCCACACCCAATCTTTTCTTAAATACCCCCAGGGACGGTGACTCCACCATCTCCCTGGGCAGCCCATTCCAATGTCTAATCACCCTTTCTGTGAAAATCTTCTTCCTAATATCCAACCTAAATGATACTGGTCCAGATAAGGCAGACAGGTGTTTAAGCAGGGCTATGTTGGTAACATTGTATTAATGTCTATAAAAGTAAAAAGCTAAAATAAATACAAATAAAAAATACTGCATTTACTGTTCTTGCCAAATGTGCCTTCTGTAAGTATTTGGTATAAGTTAGTTTTTCAAAAGTCCTTCAACACTTTATGTTTGAAATCCAGTAATTTTGTAGGTCATGTACAATCTCTAGGCCTGGTCTTGATTGTGTTTTGTAAACTGCTGCTGCTTGTGAGTCAGTCTGCAAGTGATTTAAGAGCTTCCTTGTGCATTTGGAAAAGGTTTCTGGTCTCCTCATACCATAAGAATTTACATCAGCAGCTACTAACTAGCAAGAGAATGATGGAGATAAGAAGCTGGTCGTTTTATAGCTTTCCATGCTGATGACGTGGTACCAGCATGTGCTTTTGTCTGCTGGTGCACCACCATAGTGCTCCCTTTGATCTTGAAGGGCCTGGGTGATGCTGCAGTGAGTTTTCTGTTCTGGTGACACGAGCAAGTCCTGTGCCTTACTGGGAAGCAGAATTTCCCCACTGGGTGTCACAGAAAATGTGTTTCTTGTCAGTTTATTGTCAGAGCAAAACAGAAAGAAGCAATGAAGCTCGCAGCGTTTCCAAACTTGGGATTTGCTTGCATGGTGGGGAGGATTTTTAATTCTTTTAGTACCCTGTCAGTCTGATCTGGATAGTCCTGCCATATATTCATTTGGTGAGTCTTCCAGTTGTTATTCCCTTAGCTCCCCTTTTCTCCCCAAAGTGATGGTTGGAAAATCTGAGGTGGTGGCACCAAAATACAAAACACTGACCAAAAAAAAGTGTTTGTTTCGATTTATGTGCATAGTCCTTTGATTCTCTTTAAGTTCCATGTATGGATTGAGAATAGGACACACAATGTTGGCAGCTCTTCCTTCTAATTCAGCATTCTGCAAAGCTTTCTGCTGCCCCTTCTATTGTTGTATTTCCTTAAACGCAAAGCCTGTGTTTGTTCTCTTGTGTATGGAATGATCTACAGACTGTGCCAAAGTAACCTGCTTTGTTAAACCTGCCTTGGACAAACAAATGCAGGATATAACTTGCTTTGTGTGAAAGTGCTTTGTGTTTGATTATGTTGAAATAACTGTTTGTTTTTAAAACTGACTCTATTTAAAATAAAAACTTTGTCTTTCCTATCTAGTGCTTGTAATTGGAAAATTATAGCATTTAGAATCTTTCCCAATACATGGATGGCTGAAATGTTAAATGAAGAAAAGTAATTACAGGGAGAAATTTTTCGGAGTCTCACCTGGGCCAAGTCTGATAAATGGGATTGTCTGCCTTGCAGACCAGCTGTCAAACACAGAGCCACACTGAAAATGTGTTGTTTTCCTGCAACTCAGGTACTATAAATATTTTTTCAGTTAAAACTGTTGGGTAAAACTTTCACTTGCAATGCAACTAAACAAACATATAAATATAGCTCCACGTTCACCTACCAGGAACCACTAGAGAAAATAGCTATCAAATATCACTGTGTTCAGTGGGAAAGGATCCCTATTAATCATGTGAGAATACCCTACTTTCTTTTAATGTCTAAATTTTTGTTTGGTTGGTTTTTTTTGAGGTGCAGAAAGAACAGGAAGGCAAGCTTAGTACCTCAAACAAGTTTGTTCTAATGCATTGATATTTATTATTTTTATTAAGCAAGTTAGGGTTATTTTGGTAGTAAGTGAGTGGTGTATGAATAGTTTTTCCTTGGTAGTGGATACAGAAGGAACCATCCTGACTATGGGCTCAAGCTATTTTCACCTATGGAAGGAGCATAGGCCATCTGAAATCCTCCAGCCTCACATTACAAGTTCAGGTAAAACCTTCCCTACCTCCACCTTCATGAGCTTTCCAGGATGCCTTTGCCTTCTGTCACACTTTGACAGTGTTATTTTCATTAGGCTTCTATTTTTAATAGACAGAACTTGCACAATTTCAAATTCTGATGAGGCTTGAGCCAGAAGGAAATAAAACTTGTTTTGTCATGCAAAGAGGATCCAAAGTAAAAGCTGTTAAAACAAGTAAAAGGCAGCTGATAGCCTTACAAGAGGGAGTTGTTAAGCAAGTTCAGAGTGGTTTCAAGAAGCTGCTATTTACTGCAGTGTTTGTGAAAGCACTTCTGTCAGTCTAACCACAAGGGGTTATTTGAAGAAATGATTTGTCTATTCAAACCTAGTTAATTATTATTCATAACTGAGCAGCAGGAGGTCAGTAACGGAGTATACAATAATGTCATCCTAGGAGTAAAAACTTAAGTGCAAGTCCTGTGACAAAGGTGTCGTTTTCGTAGTTCAGGTGATTGTATTTTATAGCAAATTAACTTTTGTGTTCCATTTGCTTCATAAGATCCTGCAATGTGATACAAATTTATTATCTTTAAGATGACCCTTAATGTATTTTTGTGAGATGAATACCCTCAGGTATGATATGCTGGATGTGAATCTGGTACAGAAATAAATTTGCCAATGAGCATCTTAGTAGTGTTTCAAACCAGGACACCAAAAGGTGCATGTGAAACGTGATTTCAAAGGAAGTGCTTCTTATTACCACTTAAAATTGCATATTGTTATCTTTAAGAACTTGAAAATTTAACGTCTGAAGAGGTGGTTTGTGGTCCGGAGGTGCTGAAAGTGGTTGTGCCCAAGTTGAGAACAAACCAAGAGTGAGTAGGCAGCTTTTTGAAAGTCCTTTTGTGGTTGGCTGTTTTGCTTCATGCTACAGCTTTTCCTTTGTACCAAAAAAATACCCCCAAAAAGCAGCTTCAGTGAGTTCCAGGGGGCCATTGCATTAACAGGGTGTATGACACTGCTCTAGGACTTAAAGCCATGGTGCACCTGAATGTGACAGCAAGGGGTCCACAAAAGCATTAGGGGGAGGGGGGGAAAGACAAACCCAAAGCAATTTCCATTTCTTGCTCTCCACAGCCTCTGAAGCACCTTCTCCCGGTGCTACTCTTGAGTGCTCTGTGTCTTGGTAGCTCATAAAAAAGTTACCTCAGGTCCATGCCTCGTAAAAAGCTTTTATTGTTCAGAAAGTAGCACCGAAGATATTTTTGTACTCTAGGATGACAGAATCATAGAATCACTAAGGTTGGAAAAGACCTCTGAGATCACTGAGTCCAACCATGAACCTGCCAGGTTCACCTTTCAGCCACGTCCCTAAGCACCACGTGTGCGTGTTTCCTGAATGCGTCCAGGGATGGTGACCGCACCGCTGCCCTGGACAGCCTGTTCCAATGCCTGACCACTCTTTCAGGCAGCTGAGAGGGAAGGTCCCGCCTGAGACTCCTTTCCTTCAGGCTGAGGCCCCCCAGCTCCCTCAGCTGTTGCTCGTCAGGCTTGATGAGGAGCTCTGTTGCACGTCTGTGGTCACGCTGCTGCAGGTTAATGTCCTTCTCGTCGCGAGGCGCCCCACACTAGACACCGGACTGCAGGTGCGATCCCATCACCCCGTTTCACCGCGGTCATCGCCGACCCTTTCTACCCAACCTCGCCCCGGCCGTGCCGCAGCTTCCCCGGCTGCCCCTCGGCGCCCGGAGGCCGAGTTTGGGGCCGGTCCGCCGGGGAGCGGCCGCCGCCACAGCCCTGAGGCGCACAGGTGGCCCCTCCATAGCTTAATTTCCGCTGGGAAAACGCCCTGGAAAGTGTCGGTGCCTCGCAGCGCTTTCACGGCGTTTTCCCCAGAGATGCGGCGCCTTCGGGCCGCTGTGCCCGGTGCTATGAGGGGCGCTCCGGGAGATGCTCGGTGCTGTGAGGAGCCCCCCGGCCGCGGGCTGTGGGAGATGCCCGGTGCTGTGAGGGCTCCCCGGCCACGGGCTCCGGGCAGTGCCTGGTGCTGTGAGGGCTCCGCGGGCTCGATTCGGGCCCGTGACCGGGCGGAGCTCCCGAGCACGGGATGGCTGCGAGCACGGAGAGGCGGAAAGGCGGCGAGCGCACAGGTGGGTGTGCAACCCTGGGCAAGGGCACTTCCTGCCTGCCTTCGGCTGCTAGGGCTAGACGTCAGTGTTACGATAATATTAACTTAATATTTTTTGTGGAGCCTATACAAAGCAAACTTTCACAGTTTGTAAAAGCTCATGCTTCTTGGCAGTACGGGTGAACAGTTCTCAGGTATCCACGGACAGGCTTACCCTGTTATGTGACAGATGGTCATTTTTATTAAATTCATTTTCCAAACTTGAGTACCATTAAAATGGATGAATACTTTTCTGAGACTTACAGGCAGTGTGGGTCTCTTGTGTGTCATTAAACCAGTGTGATTGCAGCACATGTGCCAGATTTTCTTCAGTATTTTAAGATTATCTAGGATAGCAATGTGCTGGAAATTTCTCGTCGGGAGGTTCTTTTTCTGCCTCTTTTGGGAGTGGTGTTTTGGTTTTCTAGAAAAAGATCATCTGGTGTGAGGTAGGAAAAAATGCTTACAAAATGTTGAATCTTGGACTCCATCCTGTGTTTGCCAACCACTACATGGGGGAAGTCACATGAGTCAAGTGCACAGAACACTTTATGTCATATTTTATCTTAAAGGTTTGGCTTCAGTGTGCATTTAAGATCTAAGTGCTATTCAGGCATTTAATTCCATATTCAGTAGTTTCAATAAAAACTGCCCCAAATCTGTGCTATACTGAAAACAGCTGTTTGAAATATTTTTAATAAAAAAACCCCTAGAGTTTTGTTCATGAATTTCTTTGTTCTTGGGTCTATGAAATTGTCAAGATTCAAGCAAGCTCAGATTTGTAAATTCTTGAGCATGCTCATATCCCTACCCTAAGGTATTTTTCTTCTTTTTTATTAGTATATTTTCTTCCCTAAGAAATAGGAAGCCACAAAGCTAAAACTTGAGATTAAAATGCAAATTTGATTTTTTTAGAAAGTCTAAGTTACACTCTGCTCCACTTGAAGCAGCATCACGATAAAGCAGAAGTTCTCTCTAATTCCAGAGTTGATGTTCCTACTGACTTTGGTGTAAGTTTTATGCTTTCAATTTTTTTTCAATAGCTGTGTGAAATATATTGAAAAATCTTATTATGTAAACAGTTAAAAGTCAGACTGGTGTGGAAACTGGGCAATAGTCATGATTGAAGGAAAGAATTGAAAGAATTGTCACAATATATCAGTTTTCTGGTAAATTCATCATGTTTTTATGTTCCTGCCCAGCTATTAACTTTCCTGCTTCTATCCCTATTGCTGATAGTAGATCAAGAGCTAAATGACTTCTTGCATAGAGTACATACTATGCCCAGATGAGCTGTACTCTTAAATGAAAAATTAGAATGAGTACCAGACTGAGTGTCTCAGCAGAGTAAAAATGGCAAACTCAGCAAGTAATTGTCCACAAAGAAATCTCTGAAGCAGTTTCAAAATTAGAATATTATGAGAAATCACTGTGAAGGCAGAAGAAGGCTTTCTCAGTTACTACTTTGGGTTGGTTCTAGGAAATTTGAGCTGCTGTATGAAATATGTAGGTTTTGGGTTTTTTTTTTTTAATTCAATTTCAAACCTGGACTGACTCTGAGTTTGGCATTTGGTAGGTCAGGGATTTTGATAGCAGGGTCCGTTTACATCATGGAGTATTTTATTAACTCTTTAGACTGGAATTGCTCTCTCTCACCTTCTTTAGTAATTGATGTTTGCAAAGCACATGTGAGAAGTTGCTTTCCCTTTAACATTTGTAAGCATTTCGTGAGCAAATGTTATGTGATGGAGGAAGTAAGTTCAGGGAAGAGGCTGGAGCAGCACAAACCTGGTGGGGGAGAGTAGTACCAGTGACTGGGATTGTTATCTAAATTTCTACTTGTGACTCTTGTTTGGAGTAAACAGTAGTTCAGGCTAGACCAGAGGGCTTGCAGTGGGAGTAAAGAAATATTTGCCTGCCCACACAGCTTCCCTTGGGAGGTGTTGGCACACAGGAACAGCTGAGTTGTGGCCATGGCTCTGTGCGGAGTGACCATCCATTCTGTTACATGTGAACTCTAAACGCGGGCTCAGTCTGCATGGGAAGTGTGGGAAGAGTCCTGGGCCTGCATGAGGGGTCCGTAAGTTTGGTGAATCCTGGAAAGCCTGTGTCTGATGTGTTGTACAAACCTGATTGGTACCAGAAGGACAGAGGTTTAGTGGTTTTGTGTCTTATTCACACACAATTTCACCCATTTGAGATTTGGGACTTGGTGGGATGAGCTGCCTCCTGTGAACTTGTTTGCTCCCAATGGAAACACCTTCCCTTTAGTCCCAAAGCTTTGGCTTTCATCCTATGTGCTTTTTGGTTGATTAATCATCAAGGAATGATTGCTAGGCTGACTTGTACATTTATTTCTTTATTTTACACTCACTTCATGGGATTTCTGAGCACTTGCTCTGTTGTGATGCCATATACAATTTTCTTTTCCGTGCAGTTTTGTGGGATTTCTAATAGGTTAACTTCTCCTTCTCTTCCTTTGCAAAAAGGCTGAAATGCTGTTGGAGATGGGGTCAGTGGTTATGTGTGTGTCTGTCTCTCCCCTTTCCTACAACCTCCCCCTCCCCTCTGCAGGCTGCCCTGCCAGAGCCCCTCCTCTGGCTGGAACAGGGGAGTTGAAATAGTGAGCTCCTGCTTTGTGAAGGAAATTTTCTTTCAGAGCCTTGCTCAGAGGTGCCTTTGAGAGCAGAACTGATGTGTTTTTGTTAACTTCTGGTCTGAGAAGGTGATTTCGATGGCCACGGGGTTGCTCGCCATCATTTTACTCGGTGCTGTTGTGGCAGAAGCTTCAGGGAGTAAGTAGAAGAAATTTTTCCTCTGCTAAGATTGATCTCTCTCAATGCAGAATACTTCTGCTAAGAAATGTTCTCCCTAGCAAAACTTCAGAGAATTATGTTACAGCTTGTAGGTGTGTAGTAATTCTTGAAGCAGCTTTGTCTAGATTTTTAGTGTGGTGTAGCAGTTTGCTTTACTGAGCTCTTTGGGTGGTACTGGGCAGGTGGGAGAGCACCCTACCTGGAGAGGAGGCATTAAATAGTGCATCTTCCTTCAGCATTCTAGGGAGAGCAACAGAAACAGTGAGATTGTGTCAGTCAATTAATTATTCCCACCTGAAAATAATATGTTAGTATCATGTTCAACAATTGTGCTTGGTTTTATATTTGGCAGATGAAGGATTTTGAAAAGTGTGAGTAAATCGTGAACAGTCAATAGTGTGGTCCTTTGTTACTCTTGTCAGCTGAAGAGAGAGAAGTGCATGCTGTTTCCAGAACCAAAATAAATGATGGAAGAAAATTTAAAAAGAACAAACGAAGAGCAGAGACTCTAAATTTAGGCACCCTAATAAAGTTGACCAAGTGCCTGATTGTCCAGGCTGCTCAACCCACCACACTATCAGTCTGTGATAACCACGGTTATCACTTAGTTCTGAGCTCAGCATTCCAGTAACCACACAAGCCTTCTGATGCTCCATAACAGATGAATTTTCCGTGTTTGTCTTACCGTATTTGTTTTAAGGGTCTTTAATAACTTGTGTATGTTTTAGGTATAGATAGGTATATTTCTAAAAATTAATAGTTGAGTGATAATTCTCGTATATTACATGACCTGGTCTCTCTGTGCTTGAAGGCTTTCCTCATTTTGCAGATTTTTTAGCACTAGATCAAGTTAGCTTGAAAATAACATGCTATTCATATTTTTGAAAGGTAAAAATCTGAAATTCCATACAGAGAATTAATTCTGCAAACTAAAAAGGAGCATTTGTTGGGAGGGGGTATAAATGTGGGGTAATACATTTTCAAGAAAAATGTAATTCTACTCTCCAGAAACTTAAATTTTAACTTGGGAATAAAAATGTATGTGAACTTGAAGGGGGACTAAAGAAACAAACAGTTTCTTGTTCTTGTTCCAAATCCAATGAATTTCCTTCTTTCCTCCTGCCAATAGTTTTGATATTAAAAAAAGGGATTAAGAGAGGGAAAATATGTTTCAAATAAATAATATAAATGTGAAATTTTTTTAAATGTTGTAATTTGACAAGAGCATTTCCTTCAGGTATAAAACATCCAAAAGCCCAGAGCCAGAATAGAGGTTCTCTTAATTTCTGTCTGCAGTGGGAGACAAAGCTGAGCAACACCAGGTGTATTAGTTACTGCTTCACAGGGAGGCTCATTAGCCTATGGTACAGCATAGAGGTTGGGGTGGTTATATTTACTATTGCATCTCTTGTGGGAGTTGCCTATATTGATAAATCTTTTTTCAAAGTAAGTTAGGGCTGAATGTTTTTAATACTAATTAAATAATGTAACACATGATTGTGTTTTCCAGCACTGCTTTCTGTAACTGCTGTATGTAATTCTGCCAGGTTTATTTAAGCTCATTCAGCATCACAGCATTAGAATGAAAGTCTTGCTAGTTCAGTGTGCACAGACTGAAGAGAAGGAAAGGAGGCTCTGTATGAGCAGCCCCAGCTGTTTCTCCTGTTCATGCCAGTGTGAATCTAAAGCAGTTCCATCTGTGTGGGGTGTTCTGCATTCCCTTGAATTCACTGCCCTCCCAGTCAAAGTCTGAATGAAAGTCACGTTGGAGAACAGACTCTCCAGTGTTAAAGGACATCTTAACCAATTGCGTCCCTCGAGTTGTGATGTTTAAGTGTTCTTTAACATCCTTCCTGCTGCTGGAAAAGCCTTTCTTGGGCAGTAAACCTTGCTCTTGTTCTTTTTAAAATGATGCTTAGGATTTCTTTTGAATGGCCATGTGCAATAAAAATCATAGCCATGTAGAAATCTTCCTGACCTGCAATAAAATTAAAAAACTATGGATATGAAGAAGTGTGGTATGTAAAATACATATTTCTTTCTTGGATTCAGAACGTCTATTTTAATTTGCTTCATAGTCCATGGTATTGTTGAGTTTCCATACCTACATCAATAAATACACTAAGGTAGGTCATTCCTTCATGTATATGCTTGTGAGGTATAGATGCGTGGAAAGGGGCAAGAGCAAAGTCTTGTCCCTGTATACTTGATAGAAAAACTCTCATGGGTTTGTTTATTTATTTGTTTTGAGGACCACGCTTTGATTTCAGTGATTTCACGGAAATTTAGAAGCAGCAGGTCCATGCTGAGCTGCACAAAAGTTTTCAGTGCTTTTCTGTTCTTTACCTGTCATTGCAGGATCCTCAGAGAGTTTAAGTTATGGAGCTTCCTGTTTTGCAGACTGTCCAGGTGAGTAAAACAAGACTGTATTCAGGCTTTTTATATGATAAGGAAAGAGGAATTTGAAAACTTCCACAGGGATGTTGTATTCTGAGAAGAATGATACTTATGTCTGAGTATCAGCATTCATGGAAGTAGCAGAGAAGTTCCACTAAGGTTTACCAGGCCCACACCTGCCTGAAGTTTACATTCTGTGAACTCTGAAAAACTCCTAAGCATTAGAGCTGAGCAAAGGACTAAGCCAGTGTGGGACTAAGCCCAGCCATGGGCATGAAGAGCAGATCTATTTCATCTTGCTGTTGTGAAGGTCCTGCTTTGCTGCTCTCTGAAAGGTGTCAAAAGAGCACTGTGCTGTAAATGCATTACATTCCTTTTCTGCCCTCGGAAATTAACTCCATGCCTTGAAGGAAATTGTGAGGTTATGTGCTTGGGAGAGGGGGGAAGTCTTTTCACCCTCTCTACAGGAGCTATGGCCAGCGTGCAGGGTGCTTTCAGAAACCCAGTTCTTTCAATTGTAAGTCCAAGTGGGAACGGAACAATCAGAATATCCAGCCCTTTGCTTAGCTGATTTCAGTGGCTGAAAGATTAAAAGGTAGAAAGCAAATAGAGAGAAGGGGAAGTTTACTAGAATAACCCCTCCCCCTTCCCCCTCCCCCCCCCCCTTTTTTTTTGTTTGTTTATTTCCTAGGACACAATGCATCATACTTCTCCAAAAGAGCTAGATACAGCTACAGGTATTCAGCAGTCACCAACACGTTCCTGCAGGGAAATATTTACAAAAGCAGTGGCATCTCTCTGGAGAGCACAGTGATTATTGAAGTATTGGGGAGTTGCCAGATGGTTTTGAAAGTAAGTATTGTCATAATTTTCTGAGTGATTGGGATGAGCTGATGTGGAATCAAATTTTTCTTTGGGATTATTGCTACATTTAAAACATTTGTTTTTCATGCAATTAAAAGCCAGTTCAATTCTGTATCTCATAATTAGAGTTGCAGTATTACTTTGATGCACCACAACTTGAAATTAGGCATTTGCTTGTTTTAAAGGCAGATTAAGCAAATAATTGTTTTCTTTTCTAAGTGGCACAACAGTTTCACTATTCTGTTATATGAAGTGCAGAACTGGAGATAGAGCCAGTCCTTGAAAGGAACTTGGTTTATTTTAAAACAGTTGCATATCCATAGCAGTAATTTTAAAACAGCAAGCATTATAAAGAGAACGTGAGAAACTTGTACGATGTGCTGGATTGGTGCCATTCCTAGCCCAGTGTAAAATTCAGTCTTGTAACACTCCATTCATCACGACAGGAGATCTATCTCTCAGTGACAAGAGCAACAGGGCAGTTTCAAATTGCAGAGCTTCTCCTGGGGTGAGCCCTTTGGTAGGCCATGTGGAGACCTACAGTACTTTAGAACTACGGGGGCAGCAGGGAAAATAAACGTCTCAGCTGCCTGGGTTTTCCTTCAGGTTAACAGGGGGGACGATTTATTGGTTTTGCTGGGGGGGTTGACACATGTCTACTAAATACACATATACCTGAGGCCAACAAAGAATAGGATAGTTATCCTTGTCCTAGGACGTGGATAAGAATTGACTGGTCAGTGGTTTGACAATGAAAGGGATATAATAGTGCTGTATAAAATCTGCTTAATAGTAGGCGAAACTTCTTCATAGAAGAAATTTCTGGAAACTGCCTCAGATATGCCACCTGAAGATGTGGCTAATGCAGTTCTGTTGCAACACTGAGCCTTTGTTCATGGTCTGTGACATTCTGTGTAGATATCCTGATGTGATAAAGTCCACAAGTTCCTCTTGACAATGAAATGTATTGCCTGTAATCTTTGCTCCTAGGTGCAAGATGTGCAGATTAAGAAAAGTTTTGCATCCAGAGTGGAGTCTCTGAAGGAAATGGACAGTCTAAGGTAGAAAACCTCCTAATCTGGCCTGGTTTCTGAGTTTTTTTGAAGCTGTATGGCTTAGCAGCAGCTTGACTGGACATTGTTCACTCTGCTTCGTACTCTGTTTAGTTTTAGGGTTTCTTTTGATTTTTTTTTTTTTTTAAAAGCAAGGATCCAGATACAAGCACCATAAATAAAAATGAGAGGTATTTTGTCCAAACAGGTTTTTCTTCCACTTAATTTTCATCCCTTTGTATGTAAAACCATTTGGACAGTAGACAGTTTGAATTATTCTGGGTACAAATCACCAGGCCTCTAGCAGCACGTATGGATCACAGCTCTCAGAGATGTGGATGTTACTTCTACAGACTCTTGAGTTTTGCAGTACATTTCAGAAGTTCTTGGTTTGGAAGATTCTCATAAGGGAAAACATTGTGGTTTTTTCTTCCAGGATATTTAAATTGCATTTATTTGTCCAATGAGATTTTCTTCCTTTTATGTTTTCGGGTTTAGCAGCTCATTCATAACATATGTCAGTGTGTTTCTCACTGACTTGCCAAGGTATAGTCTCCAGTGTAGATGGCTATACAAAAAGATCTCCTCAAACTGTGGAAGTCTGGAATTTTCCCAGAGAGCTGATGCTTCTTGTGTCATCAAAAAAAAAGCAGTTCTGTTGTCTGATTAAGCTCAGCCTTGTAACCTTCCTCTTTGTCCTGCCACTTGGATTCTCAGCCTTTAAACAACACTGAGAGCTGAGGTAATTGACTCAATTCAAAGGGTCAAAAAGAGCAAGCTTGGAGTAAATGCATTGCTTTTTATATTCATCAGGAAGAACTTTGTGTTCTCTCTGTGGGCAGTGGTATCAGAGTTCAAATGAGTGTACAGACACATCTTCTGTGAAGTTATTTGCAGGATTTTCGTAGCAGTAAGAGCAGTTGTGTATTGTTCTTTGCAGAGAAGCCAAAAAAGAGAGGTAGCAAAGAAAGCATGCAGAGAAGCCAAAAAAGAGAGGTAGCGAAGAAAGCATTCAGTGAAGCTTGGCTATTCAAATTAACTATTCAGACAAGTAAGCCTTATTAGCATTTGCCTCCGCCTATTGTGACTATACAGTAGTCTAGCTTGTCCTCTGAACATGCATGTAATTTCCACAGATAGTAGCAACAACAGGCTGAGTTGCCTAGGAGTTCAGAAACTCTTACCCTATGTGCCCAGTGTCTCCTGGAAAGACTTTATCCAGATGTTGGTGTATTAAAATTTCATCTCTTACTTTGTGATCTGATTGATTAGATGAATAGTTAGCTCCCCAGTTAACGTGCAGATGAACTGTCTAGCTCCCTGTATGGGAGCTGACCACTGGGCTACTGCAGAATTCTTCCTTTGGATGGTCATTTTTCCCCATATAGAGGGAAAATATATGATTAAAGTACGTTATGTTAGGAGCGAAAATCAACATTAAAAGTGATCTCTTGGAAAGGTAGAAAACACTGTACTCTCAATCTGGGATAGCAAAAGCAATTAAGAAGTGTACTGACAGCAGAGATTGGGGAATAAATTTGGGATAGAGCCCAAGTATGCACACATAGCAGAGCAGGAAGTTGGGTTACTTGGAAAGCAGTTGTTCTTGTGTGCATCACAGCTGAAGAGGCACAATGCAGTTACTTTGCAATTCAGACATTCTAAAGGCACTCTGAATCATAAAATGGAATTTCTCTCTTAATTAAACAAGAATCACTGCCGTTAAGTGCATTTACTTGTAAATAATCTGCCAGGACTGCTTTTATTAAGTGTTACAGTTATGTTGAGGATGCTGTGATTATCTTGAGAGGATTTGTTTTTAGGTTTTCACAGGGTTTTTTTAAGGACTCCTTGGGTCAGGGGGAATTTATGAAGAACAGAGGCTTACTATAAAGAATGGAGATACAGAGTGAGATCCATTGTGGAGGAGCAGCTTTGTTAAGGAAAATCTGAGTCTAGTCATAAATTGACTTGCACTCTTTGAAGCAAGAAATGATAAATTCTTTTATTGCAGGGAAATACTAGAACAGCATCCTCTTCATTTTTCTTTCCACGATGGGAAAGTTCTGAAGCTCTGTCCTGTGAGGAGTGAACAGACCTGGGTACTGAACATCAAGCGAGGCATTCTCAGTGTCCTGCAGACAGTGCAAGAATTCCCTGCTGGTGCTGTCGTTGAGGAGGTGAGACTGTCAGTTATGCTCTGAGGTGACTCTTAGCTCTTTGTACATGTTAAGTCTATTCCGCTTGTAAATAAATAAAGGGTTTTGCCACTTGGTTCAGCTGACAGTGGCAGTCATCTGATTGCTTTTTGTAGTGAATGTTCTAAAATTATCTATAATTTGCATTCTAGCTGAGGCTTGGAATCCACTCCTTGGTTACCTGAGTTCTAGTGCTACGGCTTTACCTGTTCTCTGGAGAAAACACAATATTCATAATTCATGATTATTTTTTGTTTGGATTTTTTTTCCCATTAATTTCAGGAGGTTTTGAGATCAAGGTTTTCAGAGCTCTTTGCAATTATTTCAATTAAGCTCAATTTCTGCTGTGTAACACTGAAGCAATAGTCCAGCATACCCTGCTGTCACCTGTGTGTTTGCATGGGTTCAGCTGACACACCTCAGGGGCTGCAGCTCTCTTGTGAAGAGCTGTCTCTAGACTGACCTTCAGCATGATGTGCACTGCCTTATTCTCAGGCTACTGCTGCATGTCAGTGCTTAAAGGGATGTTCTGCAGTAAGGCTTGGCACACCCATATGTGGTTGAAGTTACTCTGCCTAGTAATGCTCTTCTGATTTAATGCTTCCCTGCATGCCCACAAAATCTTAAATGAAAAAGCATGTGTCTGTAAATGATCTGATTCAGAATAACACAGTGAAATTACACAAACCAGCAGACCCTGGCTACTATAAAGTTTGACCAAGGTCTTTAAAATTATATGCGTTTTCATGGCTTTTGTGGCAAAGCCAGTGTTCTGCAAGGGAGAATTTAGGTCTCTGTTGTTATTACAAAAAAGGTAATTATTAAAACTAATTGCAATAACCTATGCTATCTCCTTGTATTGTATGTGTGCATGTGTGATTCCAGAGTGTATATTTGTTACTAGGTGGATGTCCTGGGAATATGCCCAACCAGGTATCAGCAAAAGGGGCCCATTCTTGTAAAGACAAGGGACTTAAACCTCTGCTCACATCGCTCTTCTGGTTTGACTTCTGTGCAGTCGGTTGTTCTTCCTCACGTGTCAGTAAGTTTTGGGGAGTGACACTGACTCTTCCACAGGGCCTTTTGACTTATTTGAAAAGTGCATCTGCCCGAACTCGAGTTCTTAGCAAAGAAATGGTGAATGTTATTCTCCCTGTTATTCACAGAATTTGTTTTAATGCAAATTTGCATTGTAGTTGATGAATGTTATAGTATAAATGCAAGAGGTTTTTAGGCACCTGGATTAAACTCTCATTAAAATATGTTGTAGAGGTAAACAAAAGTAGACTCTGGAATGGAGGAATAGAGAGATGTGAGTAAGAAAAAATACATGAGAAAAAGAAAACTATTATTTGTAGAAAACTTTGGAAAGATAGAAGTTTTGCCAGACTTACAGCTTTCCACTGTTGACAGCAAATACAGTCAATATTTGTATCTTGTGCTATTTTTATTAGGTGAATATTACGTGTTTCTTGTATTGTACTAGATAGTTGTAATTTACCAGCCTTTTACTTTTTTCTACTTTGCTTACCAAAAAGATCTGATTAACATTGAGGCTTTGTGGACTGAAATGAATTGACACTATTTGATGCTGATAGTTAATAGCAATTGTTTTTCAGTGATGAAAAACTAGGCTAAAATAAGGAGTGCATTAACCTCCACAGGCTGGGCACTGTCAGAGGTGTAGACAAGAGACTTCCCACTGTCCCAGAACTGGAATCCTCTGTGAAGCTGGGAGAGAAAGGATTGGATAGGCTGACATAGGTCATCAAGAATCTTCCTGAAGTATCTTTTCTTCTCAGTCTGAGCAGCAGATCCTGTCTTCCCAGCTGGAATGTGTTCAGAGCATTAAGGATGGAGTCCTGGAGGAAGCCAAATGTACTGAGTCCGACCGCGTGACGCTGTTCCCTCACCAGGGCAGCGGGGCAGAGACACAGACTCAATCTTCTCTCAGACTCTTGCAAGTGCAAACAGAGACCCTCTACAACAAAGGTAACTATGTTTCTGCTAAAGTAAAGCAAATTTATTTCCTATAAAAATGTTGTGATTTGGTCTTGTCTGTGAGAACTCTTTGCACCTATGATTTGCACCTTTAATGTATTAAACTGTTTTAAAGTGGGTGTTTTTACAGGCTGGGCTGAGCTTTCCCTTCTTCGAGGGCTTGGGCCTGCCATAACAAAACTGTGTGGATCTTCAAAACTGGGTGGGTCTCCAAAAGTGATAATCCATAATGGCCAGCTCCTGTTTATCTACTTTACATACCTAGTGCCCTTGTATGCAGAGCATCAGCCTTCCCATGTCCGTGGACAATTCCTACTTTTTATACAAATGGAGCCTAAATAATTGCAAGTCCTAATGGAACTAAGGACATGCCATGTCTGAGAACTGTTTCAATTTTCGCTCCTTCTTTGCTCTGTGTGTTTCTCCTTAGGAAAATGATTTTACTGAAGTCAACGGGTGGCTTGCCTGAGGAATGATTTCAAAGTTGAACTCTAAATATTGAGAAACATTTTTTTCTTTGTCTAAGTAGTTGTTTGGTTCTTTTTTTAAAGGAACCCCCAAATTTCCAGGACACTTTGTTTATAATTATACCAACATAAGATGATAGGATTCTTCCTCAGGAAGAGGTTCAGAGCCAAGCCATTTATTTTTTGTGGCACTTAGATCTCCTGTTGATTTTTTGGGTGGCTGAAGTGTGGGATGAGTGATTAGATGGCATTGGAAAAGGTGATGAATGTAAAGTAGCAGGGCCATGCTGAGAGACATATGGGTGGAAAATAGGGCTTTTTTTCTTATGTATCTTTGCTTGTTTCTGTGACTCTTTCTTTTGGGTCATACTTGTCTTTATTCTGTTATGTTCTTAAATTCAAGCTGACTGCAGGCATTCATATTCATCCCTTGGCTGTGCTGAGTCTAGAGAGACCCTGAGAGAGAGAAATAAAGGCTCTGAGAGAAACTTTCCCCTTGCGTATAGGTGAACCACAGCAAATGGCCAGCAACCACCAGAGATCTGATTTTTCCTCTATGTTCCTTTCTCCAGGGGACTCTCAGGATCTGTATGTGACCAACATTCTCTATGAAAGGGAGGTAACTGAGAGGGAGATCACTGGGGGAGAAGTGACTGAACTGGTGTGGAAGCTTTGCTTAGCACACAGTGCAAGTTATGAGGTAAGCTGTACACACAGCCTGTGCTTCCTTGTGAGGCTCTTTGGGGGCTGAGAATTCTCCTGCACAGATAGGAGGCGACCAGGAGAGCAGCAATTTTGAAATACTGAAGCCTTCCATTGTTTTGGGCATTTTTAAATGTGGAATTTGGGAAAGAAAATGTCCCAAATTTTTGTTTTACTGTGACAAAACAAAAACATAAAAAGTGTCCGGTTTGGGTTGTCACTGGCAGTTTTGATACTTTATTGTAAAACACCATTTTTACAGCTTTAGTGTGGGATACTACCCCTGGTAGTGCTGTTGTTTCTGTGTTTATTGGAGTTCTGCTGTCCTTGTGTTGCCTCATCCCCTCAAAACAGTTTGCACATGAAACTCTTGCCTCTGGGTCTTGGCTGGTAGGTTCTTTGTGCTTCTGGTGAACTCTGCTAATAACCATCGTCTTTTCTGGGGATGCTGCTTGGGTCCAGAGGAAATCTCTGCTCCCTAGACCATTTTCATTGATGAAGGCTGCTAAGATAGGGTGGAATCTTCAGTCACGTGGAACAGGCAGTGGCTTAAATACTTTTTATGATGACCATCATTATAGATGAGGGTCTGCCTGTCTCCTTAGCTCACTTAGGTCTTGTATTTTTTGTTGATACTGGCAGCAGCTGAATCAGTAATTGTCACTGTGTTTGAAATGAAGATCCCTATCTCTGTGAAATTCAGAGGTTATCAAGAACACCTGTTATGTGCAATACAGAAGGATCAACAGATGATTGTGCTTAACTGCTGTTCACCTGAGATCAACCGAGGGCAAAGAGAGGACACTTCATATCCCATTATACTTCAAATAGAGTGGTTCTTGCTAGTAGTGATGTTCCTACAGAGAAAAATAAGGAAAAAAAAGTCCATGTGAAAACAGAAGAACACACTCTTTAAGTGATTTTTGATCAGAATATTACTAGAAAACAGGTATGGTCTAATGGGGAAGGCACTAAAGAGGGCATTGGTGCCTCCATGAATTTGCCACTGATGAGTTTAATCAGCTCATTCCTGATATATTCCCTGTCCTCTGATGTTCTTGTCTTGTTAGATTGTTTGTACCTTGGAGCAAGGTTATTTCCTGTGCAGAGGGGCTGAGATCTCTCCTGTAAATGCACATAGGTACAAGTGATGTTAACAGAAAGCTTCAGACCCAGCATAGAAGGCACTCACCTTCCTTTGTTTAGATTAAGTCCCATCTCAAAGAACAGAAGCTCTGCCTGTCTCCCCTGGTCTGGACATAGATACTGGGGGATGGAGTAGAGGCTTTATGGGAACTGGATAGAAGTGCAGTGCTGGATTCCAGCTCTGCAGTGATATCCTGGGTGTGTTCACCTTTGTCTTAGCGTCACCTGTGATTCATGAGCACAGGTGGGTCTTCGTGTTTTGTGTGTGAGACTTCAGGGGAAGGCACAAGGTGGAGCAGGATAAGTCACAGCTGCTGAAGCCAGCACCTTCAGTCAGCTGTGATAAATTCCAGCTCCAGACCTTACTCTCAATCTGTTAAATGGCGATCGTAGTCTGACCTGGTGCCACAGCCTGACAAAGGCCTTGGCACCAGGCTGAGGAGAAAGCAGTAGGTGGCCTTTGTGGGTGTTAGAATATTTGGGATAGGCTTCTGTCTCTGAGTTATAAGAGGTTCTGCCATTTCTTTTAGCTGCATGCTGTGGAGACTGCGGCTATGGAGGGCTAAGAGAGCCATATAATAATGGTTGGTGCTAATATAGAATAAAAGCAGCCTCTTTGGGAATGATAATGCTTAATTCCATGTGGTTGTCAGTGTTACAGCTGTATGAAATGGCATTTAGGCACAGGCTAGAGGGCCACATACTGCCTGGAAAATGTTGAAAAAAGAAATTACGGCAGCAGACCCGAGAAACTTTCTCTAAATCCTCCCTTCTATGGAACACTCTTAATTCAGTGTCTTTGAAAGAATGGTAGATGATTTTTCCCAGTAACAGTGGGATGTCACTTCTGCCTCCAAAGAGGCTTACGGGCTTCATGTGTGGGAAATTCGTTTTGTAAATCACTAAGATTAGCACAAGTGGCTGCTGTCTGTGCCACTGCCTAAAAGAGAGGTGAATTATTCATCATGTGCCCATCCCAGCACAGGGTTTGATTGGTTGTCAACCATTTTCACTGTTTCAGGGTGTTCTTTCTGTGTGACAAGACATTTCAAAGAGAATCTTTATCATCCCTCATTTCAGCCAATAAAATGTCCTTTGGGCCAGGAAAGAAGTTATGGGAATGCCCACAGTGTTGCTTGGGAGACAGCTGCGCTGTTATGCATGTATAGCTTGTTTGTCCCTTTATTGTTTGACTCTGAATGAGGTGAGATTATGCATTTCTTTCAGGACACAAAACCAAGAATAAATGGAAGGGAAAATCTCGAACTCCGGGGAAAACAGTGAAGGGATGAGAAAATGGAGGTGGAGACTGTGTCATTTCCAAGGAAGCAAAGTTGTTGTTTAATTTTTTTAATGCTATTATGAGACAAGATTGAATTTCAATGTGGATGTAGATTAGCTAATGGACCATTAAGTGGACAAGCTGCATACTGACAAAGAATGGAAAAAGGGATGGGGAGAAGGGACCCTCTCTTGAGAGAGGCTGGAGAAAAGCCTGACACACCACTTCTGCTGAGGCTGCATTTCCACAGACTAGCTGGGTTTTGGTGCTTGGTCAGTAGCTCTGGTGAATGTGGCTGTGTATACACCGAGCAGTGTGGGCAAGAGTATGTCAGATTTGCTTTGCCTTGCTCCTGGACCCCAGTCTGACCCAAAAAAAGTTTACTTTCAGGGCATGATCTTTCATGTTTTGGTTGTTTTGTTGTTTTGTTTTTTTTTTTTTTTTCCTGGTAAGGCATTCTAATTGCTTGCTTCTACCTAGTTTCTTTTTTTAAAATATGGCAGGCCTGCAGGTAGAAGGAAAAGCAAGCTTCTATGTAGAATGAAAGCCAGGCTTTCTTATGTTTCTTTCAGAGGTGGGAATGGAAGTCAGATTTGAACGTAGTTTGTTATTATGATACTACAAATAGAGGAATTTGCAATGACAGCTCAGTTTCAATGCAGCTGACCTTAAAACAAATGAAAACAGCCCACCTGGTCAGAAAGTTCATTCTAAAGCTTTATTATTAGAAAGTAAAAATAGCTGTTTCTCTGCAAAATTTTGCACGAAGTTATTAGATGGGAGCTTGTCTAGTCTGCAGGTGTGAAGCAGAATGAAGTCAGTCTACAGTCTAGAATTGTATCACCTGAAAGTACATCAGTCTGGCAGTTTTATCTTGAACTGTGCAGCAGGCTCCAGCTGATGGTCCACCTGGGCTCAGCAGCAGCTGTACAAACAGCTCCTTGTCGTGAGATCTGTGAGGGTCCCCAGCCCCCCAGTCATACTGCCCAGAGTGGATTTGCCTGTGGAAAAATGCACATAAGGCCCATGCTTTAGAAATGCATTAAAAAAAATATATAAAACACAGTTCTCTGAATATTTTATAGACCATAAAACGTAATCTGTTGCACTAGCTCCATAGTGTCCAGGTTTGTAATTTCTTTTTAAAATAGACCTTAATGGTAATGATGGGATGGAGTGGAATAGAAGGGAATGCATGTGGATCTATCTGAATTCTAGCTATGGAATTATAAATGTTAACAGAATTAATACATAGGTGGGGCTTCACGTATGAGAACAAATTTTAATTTGATGAAATTAATGTATTATTTCTAAAAAGATTGTAGATCCCAAAAGAATAAAAACATAAACTACATCTGTGTTGGAGCTGACAAATTACTCCCTCAGCCCATCAAACAAAACAGTAAGAAATTACTCAGACTTCTTACTGAAAGACAGCTTCTTGTTACTGAAAATGTCTTGGCAGTCTTAAATTAAAATCAAATGCTGGCACTGGGTTATTCCATGTTTTCATTGTTTTTTGGAGTAGCTCCTGGAAGGAAGATCAGGAAGTCAAAGTAGGTCTCTCCCCAAACCTTTGGATACGTGACTTAGTGGAATTGGACTTTGTTTGTATGATTTTTACGTGAAGAAAAATGTTTTCTTTGGAACCAGAAATTTAGTCCTATGTCTAAGCCTTTCACATCTGAGGTGAATAAAGCATTGAAGTGAATCTGACATGGACCATGTTTAAAACTTACACATTATAAAGTTTGATTTAAATGAACATATGAGATACTGCATTGAACATTCTGCTAATTTTTCAAGTAAGGAGACCTGTCTTCTTTCTTGAACTGTGGATCAGGTCTCAGAGGAACACATTCATGTGCTATATAGCCTTTAAAATACCAGGTAAAATAGCTGCTGTATGACGTAGCAATTCCTCTTAGCGAGACAGAACAGCTCTTCTGCCTCTATGTTTCCAGCTAGTCTTGTGCTGCCTGCAGAGGTAAGGGCAGTTATCCTGGGCTTTTCTCCAGTAAGATGCAATCATTTCTCACAGCCCAAGGGTTCTCAAGTGAAACTTCTAAGTGTTGTCCGAACTTCAGTTAAATGATCTTTTGCTTAAACCTAGGATTAATATACAGTTAGCTTGACTATTGTTTCATTTGTGTCAAAGCCATGTCAGCAGTTCTGGTCATAAATCAGGATCTTGCTATACAAACTCAGAGAAGATTATAACTTTCTCTTCTGGATTGTAACCACACAGTGTTGCATTTTGGTTTATTATTCATTTGTATGCCAGTGGTGTGCATGGTGGTCACTGAGCACTGTTGTCTGAGGGACTGACTGACACGCAAAGCAAAAGCCTTTCTCCATATATGCTTGCAGTCTGGAGAGAAAAGCAAGTGAGGGAAGGAATGTAAGGACACGGGGAAGAAAGGAGGGTTTACCCTCAAGTTACATGGTAAATCAGTGGCAATGCCAGTATAGCCTCTTGTGCTCTGTTCTCTGAAGCTGGTTTCTGCACAGCAGGAATATTACAGTTGTGGTTGTGCACTTACAGACTGCAGACCTTTTCATGACTCTCGTGTTTGAGCTTCGACATCTTTCTCTTGAGGCCTTAAGAGCACTATGGCAAAGATCTTCATTTAAGTGCAGAGACAACTGGTAAGGCTCCTTTAGTAATTGCATTCAAAAATATACAGGAAAGAAATGTTTTGCGAATATTTAAAATAGTTAAATGTTTTAAGTCGGTGCCCAAATGTTGGATTTAAATTTCGAGCATTTTAAAGGAGTAATTTGTATTGTAGATCTTGTTTATGTAGCAGAGGGATGATATTCTCTCCTTACTGAATGAATGTTATCTACAAAATAGACTTTCTTGTCCCATGCCTATTCCCATAGCCAAACTTCCTGTTTCCAAAGCAATGTGAATGGGAAACCTGAGTCATGGCTGGATGGAAATCAGTTCTGCTGGTTTTAGGCTTATGTTGCCATTTGTTATGAAAAAGCTTGACCTGGATCTGTACCTTCAATGCCCTTAGTAGTCATGGGGGAGATGAGACAGATGTTAGGCTGGGAGTATGGATGTGGTGGTGCTGCATCTTTCAGTAGCAGCTGGATCTCAGGGTGGTTTATACAGATTGTAGAACCGTGGCTTTGAAGATCAAGGCCCTACTCCTCTGCAGTCAGGAATAGTTCTGGTCCAGTGGTTTCAGACTATCAGAAATACTAATCCAGTATTATTAAAATCAGTACTAAATTTTCTCCCATCACAAAATTGAAAACAATGAAATAATTCTTTTACTTGGTTTCAGTACAAAATGTCATTGGCCTGTTTGAAATTAATCTAATGCCAGGTTTTATGTCTGCAACAATATCTTTACTTGATGCAAAAGGGGCAGATTTTGTTTTGGCTTTGGTTTATTCTCATCCTTTGACAAATAGTCACGCTAATATTCTTCAGTATTAGACAGTAATTAAACTATTCTGTCTCTTTTATGTTAACTTTAGGCTGATTTTACTCAGAACATGGTTATTAAGTTTAGGAGTGAAAAAGAATCCCATGCAGATTACTCTCTGATGCTTTCACACCATTTAGTTTAACTGCTTTCTAGTTAATGCAAAAGTCTCCTTCCATCAGTATAGCAAGCAGGTATAGAATATTTACAGAGGGACTCTTAAGAGCTGAAATGTGTATTGTCTGTCATGCTGGTGTAAGCTTTCCCCTTAGATAAGGTCCAAAAAAGCACAGGAAGTAAAAGCTAGTCAATTCAGTTTTAATATTTTAATTTGTTACTGGTGTTACAGGTGAAGTGAAACAAAAAAATCCACCTTAATAAAAAATCAGGGCTTTAAGGTACCTCGGTCTTTAGAAGTCAAGCCTGGGATATGATATGGCTTAATTTTCAGAGAAAGCAACTGAATATTTTCTTGAAAATCTGGTTAGATACAGTTCTTGAAACACCAGTGCACTTCCGTCACATCCTGGCTGAGGCATATTTCCATAAGGCCACTAAACCAAAAGATAATACTGATTTCTGTGAAATCTGGCATTTGCTAAGCCACTGGACTTTTATTTACTTTGAAAGAAGCCCAGCATCAATGTATTTGTTATGCGATTCTTGAGTATTTTGGTCATTTTAGATTTGCTGTACTTTTTTCTTGTGTTACAGGCAACCATTACTAGATGCTCTCCCATCTTGTGCTACAGAGGCATGTGTTGTCCTAATGAAAGACCTCATAGCTTCTGGAGAAGTTGAGGAAGACAAAGTAGAATATTTCTTCTGGTCATTTACATTCATTTCTAATCCCACCTCAGGCATGATTGAATCTCTTGCTGTGAGTGGATGTTGCTTTTTTAATTTGTAATGAATCTAGGTGGCTCATAATTTTTGTGTTTTACAGTAAGTCTTTTTCACAGATTTATACAAAGCTCTGTCCAGGTAATTTTTTTGAGATTGAATTTTAGTATGTAAATATTTTGATACATTTATTGTTTGTGGTATAATAGTCATTCTCATGACTTTTCTGAAACACCTTGTTCTTTTTGTACTTGTTTACAGCCTTTGCTGAAGTCACCTAGAGCAAGCCAGAGCTGCTTCTTGGGAGTTACTGCTCTTGTACATAGGTTTTGTTCGGCTCACAGCTCCTGTGATCATGTACCTGCTGTGCAGAGTGTGATGAGGACTCTTGGGAAATTTTTGGGAGGAAACTGTACTGTGCAAGATTCAGAACATCTCAGCAAGGTATTGGTTATACAGAGGCATATGATATAGTGCTTTCTGTTCCCTTTATGATCTAGAACGTGTTTGATGAAAATGGTATTAATTGGATTTCCAGAAAGCCATGAATACAAGCTCAGTGAATGAATACTCCTTGCTAGAATGAGCTGATAAAATTTTGTAATCCAACAAGTACAACCGATCAGTATGGGTGTTCTTGTGTGTGGAAATAAGAAAAAGTCTTGGGTTTCCTTATGAAGCAAACTTCATACTGTTGATCAGTATGAAGAACACCCACCTGCTGACAAATTATCATTTTAATTTAGTTATTGTGTGCTGAATGTTGAATCTCTAAAAGGTCAAAATACCTGTGATCAAAAGGGACAAAATATCAAAGAACTTGAAAAACTTTTCCAGTACATAGAATTTGTGACTTTTGCTTTTCTGTTGCAATCCAGGCTTTTAAAAATGGTTTTTTATTCCCCCAGGTCTAATCCAGGTTCTACTTAAAAGTGCCACATGGCATTAGAATAGAACAGGGGTCCCTATGTGTCTTGTCCTCCCAGTAAAGCCAGAGTATAGGCAGTACAGTAGGGGCTGCAGTAAACTCCCCAAATGACCAGGAATCATTTTAAACAGAGTTTTGCACAGAAAATGTTAGTGCCCTAAAATTCAATGTACAGCTGACAGCATATGGAGAGCTTTCTGTTCTACCTCGATTTGCATTTACAGGTGCAGCTGGTGTTGAAAGCCATCGGAAATGCAGGACTGGCAGCAGCTTCGCTGGCTCCTGCTTTGAGCTCGTGTGCTTCCCTGAAGAGTCATCCAGTGGAAATTCGCCTCGCTGCTGTCCAGGCCTTCCGGCGCATTCCCTGCTCTGTCAGGGTATGTGATTTACTGCCAGAGGTGACTGATGGCTTCCTGGCACTGCCACAGATTTGGGAGTTTTGGAATAGTTACAAAACGTGCAAACAGATAAGGATCAAGTGTAGATACGTTCCAGCAGAGCCCCTCTGCTGTTGGAGAAGAGGGTAGAACCACCCAGATGAGCAGACCTATAATGTGCTTTGCTGCAGTTGAGGTAACACATCCAGTGACTGAGGCAGTGTTTGTGGCTTTCTAATTTGCCACTTCAGCTGGGTGCCTTATGTCTGGGGGCATTATGGCTGAGAACCCACAGGACTTGATTTTTCCCATAGTCTGTTTCATTCTCTGAAATATAAAGTATTAATGTGAGAAGCTTGCTGTGATTTGCAATACACTGCCATAGTTAGAACATTTTATTGAATGTTTTAATGGAAGAAAGTTCAAAACTTTTTTATCTCTAATACCTTGATACTTAAAAGAATGGCAAAGCCAGGAGTACTGGCCTGGGCAAAGCTGACAGTCCTGCTCCAGAAGAACAAGAGGCTCCACATGGACTTGCACTTGGAGGAGCATCTCTCTATGACTTTTTAGAATTTAATTTCAGCATGGATTGGTGTGATTCACTTGTTCTGCAGTTATGAAGCTTGGTGTTGCTCATTAGACTTGTTCAAAGTATCAAGTCTGTATGTTGTCATATACCACATCATTGTCTAGCAAATGAACTGCTGAACTGGGTGGACTGGGGTTGTTAAATGCTAGTAAAAACATTAGTAGTATCAGTCACCAGTTTCTTAATTGCTGGCAGTTCACAAAAAAATCATCTTTGTTGATACTGGGGAAATATTGAACAGAATAAATCTGCTGCAGTCCTGCTCTTTGATTGAGACCAGAAGTAATGATCTTAATAGCCTGTGAACAAAACCACAGCCACTGTTGTCTGTGTATTGGCTGTGGCACACGTGAGAGATATGACAGACAGGTCTCCCCGGTGGTGGAATAAAGCCATCCTTAACAGCTGTGCTGGCAAGGGAGGCTCTGTGTTGCAAAATCCTGTATCGATTCGTCAGTATAGGATTCAAGGTCATAAGGACAGTTTGTTCAGGAAATTTGTGGGTAAGGTAGTACAGACAATATGTACATACATTTGTATCCATGTTACACGAAGGGACTTTGTCAGTTATAAGGCATTAGCTATAAATATAGCAGTAGCTCTGAGAAGAAAAAACCTGCCTGGGCCTTAAAGTGCACATGAGGTATTTTAGGGGAGTAAATAATAATTGTCTTTATATTTTTATCTTTCTCTCTTAGAATGCTATATTAGTTCAGTTGTATCAAGCAACCAGTGAAGATGTGGAAATAAGAATTGCTGCTTATTATATAGCAATGAAATGTCCACATGAAGAGTTATTTAAACAAGTGCAGAAGACTTTGCTGAAAGAAACATCCAGCCAAGGTCAGCCAAGCATCTACTGAAGTCTTACATGTTCCTAATTGATACTTCAATGTGACATTTACTTTGCAGGTGTAATGGTACCAACCTGTATCAATTTTTATTTCATCTCAGTGCTTTGTAGATGGTTTCTAAATGATTGTTTGTATGAGTGTGACATTTTATTTTGAAACTGCAATACTGTTAGTTTAGCAATAGTCAGTAAGGACTGATTTTTTGTAGAATTAGTGACTTCTACTGGCAGCATTTCATTCATTGAAGGCTCTTGAGAAGGGTATATGGAACAGCTTCGATGCTCAGTGCATTAGAAATACAAATGGATAACTGCAAATCGCATTTTGTTAAGGTGAGAAAGAAGCAGGTGGCAGAAAAAAATGTTCCAATATTCTAAAATGATTTCTCCACGTTCAGTGAAGAATACCTCTAGACTAATCCTTTGCATTTACATCTGTCAAGAAGAAGCAAACATGAGAAGGGTATCTAGAAGATTGTTTGCAGGCAGATGAAAGCAGGCTCTGTCTGCACTGTGTCTGGATCCTGGCCAGCTCTGACTTGGAGCTGGTACCTGTTTTCCCAGGATGTTATGTCCGGACCAGTGTATCCTGCAGTGATGGTGAGTTCAGGCTCAGCATTGTGTTCGCCTGCTGATGTGGCTTGTGGTTTGGAGGGCACTCGTTCCTCTCTGTTCAGCGTTCAGACACAGAGAAATTGCATGCACCTTCAAAATCCTGTCGAGGTGTACTCTCAGTGACTCCTCCCTGTGACTCCATGCAGAAAATTTAATTTGATTTATGAAGGAGCTCTATAAGTCCATCCAAAATGTTGTATATTTTAAACAATTTAATGCAGTACTCATGAATATTCTTAATTTCTTTCCCTTGTCTTTTGTTGATGTGACAGCTAAATAAATTACATAATAAATGTTTGAATAACAAGTGCTTTTGAAAGCACAGGGCGCATGTTAGTTTTTAATTCCCACATTCAGAAAACGAAATTTGAAAAAAAAGTTGTGTTGTGAAAAATGCAGTTACATCAGTATTCAGTGTCTGTGCATTGAACTAGCACTGGAGCCTACTACCTTTTGCCTTCAGGAGACAAAAAAGCTGCTATTTAAGAACCAGACTCTAGAACATATGGGAAATATTTGCCCCCCACAACACAGCACATACATGGCCAAACTGGGACTCCACAGAGTGTCATGCAGAAACACTAATTCTGAATCACAATTGTTTAATTGTGTGTGCCTTTTTTTTGTTTAAAGTGCTATTGCAGTAGGTGCATCAGACTGATTTTAATCATGCTGAAAATGAATGAATTCTGTTGTGGTCAGGGGAATGCCTTAGAATTAATGATGGTATAAATAAATAAAAATATTTCCTGTATCTGTTTTTAAAACTCTTGTAGTTTTTCTCTGATTTCCAAATGCTTTTCTGTGTCAAATTTTAGTGGGCTCCTTTGTTTGGAGTCATCTCTCTCAGCTCCTGGAGACAGATGATCCATTGAAAGAGCACCTTCGAGATTCTATTCCTGATGAAATCCTTAGCAAAGATTTTGACCGGGAGACGTGGAAATACTCCTCATATTCTGATGTCACATTTCACTCAGGTATGTGGAGTTTTAGAACTTAATGCTTTGCAGCATACGGATTATTAAAATCCCACGTGGCTTTTCTGACACTTTACGACTTGCTCCAGAGAACTTTTTTTTTATTTATGACTCTAATACTATCCAAATATGCAAATATAAGCTTGATTCTGCTTTGGCCTTAATTGGAGTATATGAAATGTGTTTCCAGCAAACCCGATACCATGCACCTTTGCCTCTTGTGAGAGAGGAGACTAAGAACCAATGAACATTTAAGATTATTTTTGTGAGCATTAACTTTTAATTCCTTCCTTAGTTAACTTCCTTTGCAGCAACAGGGGACTGGGATGTTTTTTTGTCCTCCTGATTCATGTGCTGTCCTTGATATAAGAAAAGAGTCAGACTAGTTCCTTCCTGTTTTACTGTCTGTTCATTTGTTTTCAGTGAAAATGCTAGATGATGTTTTTCAGAGTCACATTTTGATTTTCTGTCCATTTCTTCCAGTGCATTTATGTATCTTATGTATTATAAATACTTTCCTTTTTCATGTTAGTGAAGTAATATCCAGTAAATATAGAATTCCAGTAAATGGAAGTTACTTACAGTAATGTCTTTGCTGTATTAAAAAGTTAAAGAGTTTCACCTATTGACAATGTTTCATTCACCATCTTCTTATTGAGTGGTGTAACAGTTTTCCAAAGAATTATGAATTTTGCAAAGTGTATGTGAACAGCTAATCCCCAGCTGACAGACATCTGGTATTTTCCATTGCAGCTGGTGCAGGTGCAAATATGGAAGCATCAGTGGTCTTTTCTCCTGCATCTTTTCTACCACGATCAGTCATGACAAATTTGACTGTTCATCTTATGGGACAGGCTATAAATCTCCTGGAGGCAAGTTTATGGATTTTTTAATTGTGAGGGTTTTTTATTCTCCTCCTCAAATGACATTTGGTATATTGAAGTACAAAACATTTTCTGTTTTCCTGTTGCAGTTCCTTTAGCAAAGTGTGCTTTTCACTGCTGTAGCACAGTTGCCTCAGACTGGTGAGTCCTCTGTGTAATGGGCTTAGTCAAAATAAAAGCACTGTCATTCTGCTAGTGCCATGCACTAGGAAAGTGACTTACACTCAGCTCCCGTTGATTCAAATGAAACATTAAAGTCAGTGCTTCCTGAGACACTGCTCTGGCTCCTGTTTAGGGTAGTGAGACTCCTTTTCTTGATGTACAGTGGAAAATGGATTGGCTTGGGTACACCATTCCTTTAATACAGGAGACAGACTCATTTGTACTTAGCTGAAGTCACTGTTCTAGTGCCATTGAGCATCCAGTGCTTGGGATATTTCAATGACCTGCCTGCAACCTCATCATCTTTAGCTGTGCCTCTGCTGTACCAGGTAACAATGTGCACATGAAAGAAAGAATTTAATGTAGCCTTCAGATCTCAAGTTTAAACTTGCGAGACAACAAAATATTTTTTCAGTGTCACATACCGTGGATTTATGTGTGTTAGTAATTCTGTTTTAAGCAAACTTCCAAACAGAATCTTATTTCAGAGCATGAAAAGGGTGTGTTAGTGTTTTCCAGCCAAAATACTGTTTTTAACATGCCAAAATAGCAGTAGCCCCTTCTGGCCCTTCACAGTGTAAATGAACGACAGTACGTGAATGAAAAAAGATTTTTATTTTGACTGAGCTTTACATATCCAATTTTTATGGGAAGATCTAATACTGAAATATCTAGTATTGAATGCTGAAGGAGGTAGAATGCTAAACTTTGTAGACTGCTGTGATCTTACCTGGCAAATCTTTTCTGTTGGTTGCATCTAGTTGTATATTTGATTTTCTGCTTTAGAACTGGCCGTGGCCTGTACGTGTCACTGTTAGGCTTTTCACTGCTGTATGCTTTTCACTAGGTTGGTGTACGATTGGAGAATGCTGAAACTCTCATAGAGAAGGGTTTTGGGCCGAAATCTGCTACTTTCAGTGACTATTTTTTTGGAAATACTGATGAAGAAAACCACAAGTCAGAAACCCCAGTGGAAACAGCAGAGAAAGTCAAGCAGAGGAATCCGAATTTGAAGCGATACAGCCCCGCTGATCATCTTGTGACCAAGTTTGGCAAGCCAAAGCTGAGAAAAAACAACCAAAATTGTCTTGGTAGAAAATACAGTAAGATGAATGAGTTAGTCAAAAAGGTAACTGAACCTGTAGATCTTTGAAAAATTAATGACATTTCCCAGTCAAACACAGGGCCCCATCTCACACTGGACAACTAGTCTGGATTACTGTGACTCCTTTGCGTAAGACACATGTAACTCATTCTGCTCACTTGCAGAGAATTTAACAGCTGCAGAAAATACAGAGCAGCAGAGAGCCAGATCTTCAGTATTTTTCAGATTGGTTTATTGTCTCAAAACAGTGATACTCAGCCATGGGTTTATGTTGCCTGTGTTTCGGGCTTCCTCTCATTATTTTGAGCTTTGGTCCCTTTATGCTGATCTGCTTTTGTCTATTGACTGCTGTGCCACTGTAAACAGCTACTTGATGTTGAGTTCCTGAGTCCTGTTGTTTGCAGTCTGACTTCCCAGTTTGATGTCAGATGTCACATTGACCCTTTGTGAATGTACCCATTTTTGGAGAGTGCTATGTTTTATGTACACAACAGAAAAGCTCTGAGAATTGACTTCAATTGTTGATGTATTAGCTGGAAAACTCAGGGACTGTGATTCATTTAGTTTGTCTTAGATCATCTCTTTTCTTGGGACTCATCTTCCTAGGGTTTCTTCTTAGAGAGTAAGCTCATGATCATGTTGTGTTGCTGGGGAGAATCATTAGGAGAGAAAATGTAAAATTTTTACTTCCTAGCAGTTTATTTAGCAATCAAGGCATCCCTAATGTTGTTTTGAGATTGTATTTTTCAAAGCTTCATCTGTTTGTGGGTATGTATTGGAATACTTCTCCTTTGCCTGTCATCTTAGGACTGGACATGAGCAGTGTTCATAGTGACAGCCAGCTTGTGTGGTATGGAGCTGAAGTGTAGCTGGAAAGAACAGCTACTAATCCAGGGTCTTAAGTGGTCTCCAAAGTATTTTAATATCTCTTTACTAATAGCATAGCCTGCATTGAGGAATTGGTTTTTTTGAGTTTGAAAGGAAATTATAACACCATTCCCTTTGATTTCTTTCTTTATCATGGCAGTTCACTGAGAAAACAGTAAGAAAGGAGGCACTGAAATGTGAGCTAAGCATGAAAATCTTTGGAAATGAACTTAGCTTCTTAGATTGTGAAGACTTAAGAAAACAAATGAAACATTATTCCTTAAATCTGGCTGAGTTGGCTGTCAAACTTCTGAAGGTAAAAGGAACTTTTTTTCTATTTGAAAGTAAATATCTTGAGAAACTGCTTTCTGACAAATATGTAAAAGATACAAAATATTACTTGTTGTTTCTCTAAATTGAACTGTAAAAGACTCCAGTGTGTACTTGCTTTAAACAGCATTCAGTACATTAGGGAAAGACTTGTTCTGCTCTCTAATGGTTCTTAACTCTTGCTTCGCTTATTCAAATCCATCCATGCTTAAGTGCAAATTCTTTTTTTAACTGGGGTAGGACTGGTGTCTGACTCTTGCCATGGCCATATGCAGGCTTTGGGCTGCTTTCTTCTTAATATCCCAAATCAGCTCAGGTAAAAAAACTTTCACAATACATAGATGCAGTCAAAAGTTATATCTGGAAAACTTCTTGAATGCTGACTCTATTATGCAAAATAAAATTCTGGGTTTTGTTTGTGTTTTTTTCACCACAGGGGCAGGAGGTCCAGTTTAATAAAAGGATGAGTTTGGCTACTGAAGAGTTGCAGTTTCCAGCAATTTCAGGCTTTCCTGTTCAGCTGGCAGTCAATGCCTCAGCAGCAATCAACATGAAAATCAAAGGGAATGCGGATTTCAAACAACAGTCCAATTTCTTTCTAAATGGATATATCAAGCCAAGGTAATAATTGCTTCAAATGTGTCACTTTCACATATTCCTGATGTAAAGTAGCAATTCCTGATGTGAAAGTTTTGTGTGAATGCGTATTAATTAATTAGGAGATTCCCGAAGAACAAAAGCAGTCATCAGCCTTCTGCTGAATGGTTGCCATGGTGTAAGGGCAGCAGTGCTTTCCTGTCCTTCCTGTCTGATTATGAACTCTCTTGCTGTGTTATTCCAGTACTGGTTTAAGCTGACTATTCCTCTATATCCCTGAATCAAACTCCTTTAGGAGTCTGCTTGCATGCAGATGATTTTTTGATTGCTTTACCTGTTACAAGTGGATTTTTCTCAGGATCAAACATGCTGTTACAGGTTATGGATGTACAAACCAGTGGATGATTTAACGCTGTTTCCTTTCCTGGCTGTTGTAGCTTTTGTACGTGCTGAATACATTGCTAAACTTCACTAAGTGCTGTACAGACAGAGAGAAACTTGCCATGTGATTCTCAGTTCTAATCGCTTTCCCTTTCTTAGTATTTCATGCTGAAGTCTGCGTTCAGATCCCTTCCTTGAGAGATATAGTAAAACCGTACTTTAATTCATGTTAGAGAGTGTGTGTTGGTGTATGTGCAACCTCTTCAGTTATTTCCTGAAACAAAATAGTTCAATCCATCAAAATAGATTTTAATCATAGAATATACTGTGTTACAGTATCAAGTGCTGTGTATTTATTGAAGAGGTTTAAATTAAGTGCTTTAAAAAGAAACTGCTTTTTATAGAAGGATATGTACATGAATCTTTCAACAGTGCATTTGTCCAGCTTTCTGTCCAAATGGGAACTGTGGGGACTCTGGGACAAGCTGGCCTGAAGTCGTTAACAGGAATGAGGACATCTACTAGTCTTGATGGGGGAATCCAGTTGAAGAAAGGGAAAGAGGTCAAAGTTTTCTTGAACACTCCAGAAGAATCTATGGACATAATTAATTTCAGGTAAGATTAAGCAAGGGACATCTTCTAAAACAGTTACTGCTAACTTTCTTGAATCAGAGCTTAACTGACAGGTAGATTGATGGAGCAGAAATAGATTTTGTCAGAAAACAAGCTGTTTCAGTCTGACTCATAGTCCAAATCTGCTATTCAGAAGAAAAGGAAGGGGAAATTATTCTTTGCATTTTCTATTATTTTACCATTAAAACATACATTCATATCAAAGCCTTACAACAAAAGATGGAAATGAATTTTTTTTATTCCACTGTTTTTTCCCACTGAATATCAGTGCTGTTTCTGGAACTTTAGTATCCAAAGAATCTAGATCAGGATATTAAAATGGTGGAGGAAAAGCTTAGCATTGCTTCCACAGATGGTATTTAGTAAAACACTGGAGTAATTTGGAATACAGTAATAATAAAGTGTGCCTAAACATTTCTGCTTGGTTTTTAGTTAGGTTTCTTAATGTTAGGTAAAGGTTGCATTGTAACATACAACCTCAACAACTGTCAGATGTTAAGCAGATTTATTGCTTGTGTTAATACAATCTAGGCTTTTTAGTTCATTTTATTCTGCTGGCTTTCTCTTTCATTTGGACTTTTAGTTCTGATAGAAGTCCAAGAGAAGACATATTGTAAATGACATGTCAGCATGTCTTGGACATGACAGTGGATGAAGTATTTACAGTTTGTGGATTGCTGCTTCTTTGTGTTTCTCTTGGTTTGGTACATCATGGTGCCATAGGATATGCAGTTCAGAAAAGGGCTGAAAGTCTCTGGACTTCACATTTAAACCATTCATTCTCTTAGGGCTCTGGGAAACTTACAGATGTAATTCTGGTTCTGTCAGCTAGGATGAATGACAGACCATAATGAAAGTCAAAATAATCACAAACCTGTACTGTGCACTGTTTGAACAAAAGCCTGTCTGAAGAGTCTGTTAGATGTTGCATTAACTCTCTTGCTGCCATCAAGTGCAGAGACCATGATTTTTGTATCAGCAGTTTAATGAAGTCCTGAAGTCCTGGAAGAACTTCAAGACTGGAACAAAACTGATGTCCATACATAGCCTAAGGGGGGAAAAGGTATCTAGAAGCCAGGAAGTGAGTGGAGTTGCTATAAGCTGACTATACCAAATTGCTCAAATCAGAGAAATCTAATACTGACTGTAAGGAACTGCAGATGAATCTCAAGATAGTGACAGATTAAACATGAAAACTGTGGATAAAAGTCAGTAATAATTAGTAGAAATGTAGACTGACCCTTGCAGAACTTCATCTTGTTTTTCACATCTGGGAGAAGGTGGCATATAACTGAGAATTTTGTTTAAATATTACTGTAACTTGAGCTTAGTTGATTTTAAGTTGTTGTTCAAAATTCTTGGTTGTAGCTCTAAACTGTACTTCAGAGTGGTCAATGAGACAGAAGATATAGATGTCTTCCAAGACCACACAGAAACCAGATCTTGCACTAGGGAGGAAGGTGAGTTCAGCTTTTATGTTTGTCTTAGAAATGCATTCTGAAATATCCGTGACAGATCGTTTTTATTCCGTAGAGTTTCTTTTTTCACATATTATTTCTAAAAGGTCTACAGTGCTATGTTCATTTTCATGTTTTCTTTGTTCCAACTAAATGTTCAACTGTTGTCTTCCACCAGTGTCTGAGATTATTGGCTGGCAGCTGTGTTCCGAAATGTCCTATCCTGACCCAGACAGTGGCTTGGTTTTCCCCCTTACTGCACCTTTGAGAGTGGCTGTGACTTTAACTAAGCAAGACAGAGGCCTGCAGCAGTATGTGGTGGAAGCTGCCTATAACTACATTGCTCAGGTACCACTGGCACGCTGGACTTTGGCTTTTGGTTTAGTTGGTTATTCTGGTGACAGAGTGCTAAATATCAGTACTGCATATTCAACCCTCTGGATTCCAAGGTCTACGTTATTATTAATTCCACTCCCAGTATAGTGGGAAGATATGTTGAACACAAATTACTGATGCTGATAGTAGGTATATACTCTTTTTGTCTACGAAACAGCACACACAATCAATCTGTTGTCTCAGTGTGAGAGATTGTTTTGTAAATGGTGTGCCAATGAATAATGTGGTTATCTTTTCTTTCTTTCAGGAGAATTCATGGCTCCCAAGTGAAGCTGTCTTTCACTTCTTCATTGGGACTCCAAAGTCAGACTTGAAAAGAGATGTTGGTGTTGACCTAAGTTTTAGTGTCCCACAGAAGAAATTCAGAATCCAATTTATACAACCTAAGAAAAAAATTGAGATTGATGGTAGGTTTTTCAACTAAGAGCCTGATTATCAGCTAGTATCAGTTAGGAGAACTTCATTGTATCAGTTAGGAGAACTTTGTTACAATTAACTGAGAAATATCGGTATATTTCAGTCACTAATCTAATGCTGAAACTACATTATTATGTGATAGCTGTTCAGTTTACTGCTTTAGGTAGCACCCATTCCCAAAGGGGTTTGCATCTTGGCTAAGACTATATTTTGCACAGTCAGAGGTTCAGTACCTGGTTCATAAAATCATGTTGGAGAAAAAAGCTGTTACCAGGATTGATGAAATGAAGGCTAAAGTACATGGATTGTTCTGACATCTTTTACATATGCTGAACTTGCCTTACTGTTTCAGTTTGCTGTGTTCTGTTAGTTATGATATGAAGTTATGTGTTGCAAAATCAATTAAGTACTGACTATGATATTGCCATGCATTATAATAAAAAATCACATTTTAATCACAGTTTAACATAGAACACAAAGTCTACAAACCAGTTGAGGAAATATAAACTGATAAATACATGGCAATAATACAGACAGCATATTTCAGCTTCTTTGGCATGCTGGTCAAGTGATGTTTTGTGCTGATGAATTCTACCATATCACATATTTAGAATTTTCCACTCAATTTTTTTTTTGGTCCTGGTTATTTCCAAATGGATTGCAAGGAAGATTTACCTACGCTGTGCAAAGCTTTGTGTACACAGCGTTCTGAGCTCCTGAAATGTCTTCACAGCACAACACAGTTTACAAGTTTTAGCACAGGCCTAAAGGAAGTATATAAATCAGTTCCAGAACTAAGCTGTTTTTGTTGGAGACAGCTTCATTGCCTCTTCTCAATTATTCTCCTCAGAATATCCTTTCAAAGTTACTAGTTTATTCAGGACACATTGCAATATGCCTTTGCAAATTCTGATCGTAACTTTTTACCTTTGAGCTGACATTTATTATATTTTTACTATCTCTATATCTATTGTTCATAACAGAACAACTATCATTTCGAGTACAGTTTTATGAAGCATCACTGAACAGTAAAGAAAAAGTAAAGAGTTCTTTTTTTCTCCAAGGGAGAATTGAGTTTTCTAAAAATTCACGCGTTGGACACCTGGAGCTGATAGTGGATGACCGAGATGTGTATTACATTAAGGTACGTTTGTATTTCATGAGCTCTTATTCTAGGATGAATAGTTACATAAAAGCACAGAAAAGAAAAGCAATGAAAATATAACTATTGAAAAACAGTTTTGTGAGCAATTCATCAGAGAAATTACCAGTTCTCCTTATTACATATTTTTGAGATAGACTCAGTGCTAAATTTTAACCTAAATCTCTGTGAGACTGCCAATATTTTCAGTAACACCCTATTAATTTCTGGCCTGGTATCACAACATTCGTAGTGATTTCAGTCCTAAAACCAGCAGAAGCTGAAGGAAGTAGCATCTTGCACTACTGTGACTTCAGTGTAACTGGAAAAACAAATTCATCCTTCTGCCCCATTATTTATCAATGGCAAGTTTTAGGCTTTGTGGAGTGTGGAAGGTTTGTTGTTAGATGTGTAGTAAAACATACATTTTCTTCCTCCTCTCATCTCATTCCTGAAACACCGAAGTCTATACTACTGCTTTCTCAAAACTTAATCAGCTTTTCTTGTTGAGGGTCTTGGAGTTGGCTTTTTGATTTATTTGTTTATTCTAGGGAATGACAGATTTGCAGATGCTGAGTGGAGAGCAGAGATACATGACCCAGCTGGAGGTAAAGCTGATAAAGCAAAGCAGTCCTATCATTCTGTCAGGAAACATCACTAAACAGCTTGGCAAGAAGATAGCTTTTTCAGCATCTCTGAATAATTTGTTGAAGGATGCTGCATTTATTTCAGGTTAGAGGACAGTAAGTATTTGCCATATAAATGCAAGTTCTGGAGCACTTATTTGTTAGGATTGACTGGTTTTGGACACCTAGTCCTAAAATTCTTTTCAAATTCATAAAGACTGCTTTTTAAAATTATGAGCCTTCATAAATTAATATGAATATATATATTTCAGAATAAAAGAAATTTTAAAAAAAAAGTCTGTTTTGAATTACTGAAAAAAATGGAGGAAATAAGATATATGGAATTACTTAACAAAAACATGCCAAAACAATAACAGCTGTTTTTCACTTTTGTTAGTACAAAACAATGCAGAGACACACATTTGTAACTAAATGTCTCTTAAGACCTGTTCTAAAAATCTTGAAGACTTTTTTTCTCACAAATAAGCTAAGAGGAAAATACAAGAGAAAGTATCAGAAAGAGAGCCTTAATATTTGTATAACATCAATACATTTAAATAATACAGTGAAATAAACCAGTAATTCCTGTTTAAGGCTCTCATTGTTGACTGAAATGTCATAGGGTTACACAGTACTTTCAAATAGAACTGACTTTTAAGGAATGCAGAGGGTCTGTTTTTTGGAAGAGGATCTTTTGGTGAAATTTTCATCATTAGCTTTCACATGGATTGCCAGTGACTGCATCAAAGCCAGTTCTGGTCTGATTTCAGAGTCCTAGCACTTGAGAACTTGGCTGCACCAGTTTTACTGCTGCAAAGCCACAGCCTTGCTCTGACTTAATGTAGAGGTAAACACCCACGTGTTCACATGTTAGGCCTTAATTAATTAAAAGGTCTGTCTGTGGAATTTATTTCCTTTGAGAAGCAGCTTTGGCTGGATTCATTTCAACAAGCTTGAAGCAGGTTGTGAGAAGTGTGGTCTGCAGGCTGTCTGTGGAGATGGAGAAAGAGACTGAGCATCCACCTCTGTGTCCTTTTATCTGTTCACTACACAGGGAGTTCATCATGGTGGGAGATTATGTAGTATTCCTTTGACTAGCTGAAGTAACTTCGAGTTCTACCACTGCATAATCACTTCTATTCTTTCTGTAGCATTTCTGGAGAAAAAGCTTGATGATAAGCTGAGACAGTACTCGCTGGAGGGGGAGACTCACGTTCCAGGTGTTCTTGGAGTTCATGCCGTCGCTCTTCTCCAGCAGCGTGAGGGCTTGTGGGCTCATGGTCTGCAGATAAAATATGGACTCCTAGGTACACTGAAAGACAGGGAAAGTAAAAGTATTCTGTATTACTCATTTTTCCTATGAGATTTGTGTCTGTGTTTCGAACACAATAGAAAGATTTCAGTTCATTTTTAAACTGTGATCTGAAACCTGGGACAAGTTTCTCTTCTCAGTGGGATAAACTTTACTCTTTGAGTCTGCATATAAAAACAATTCACTTTTAAAATGGGCTTTTCACAAGCATGTCCAACATTTGATTAAAAATCGGTTTTTCAGTCAGAATTGCTCCTCATTAATTTGTGTTTTCAGATGTTTGCATACAGACACTTAATAACAATCAAACCACTTAAACAGTATCTTATGATGCCTGGCTATAGCTATGTAATTGTGAAATTAGAGACTTGGAGCATAGCTACACTTTGATATAAACCCAGTTTGACAACTATTCCACCTGAAGTGGTCAGCAAATACTTCCTTGGAGAAGTAGTGGATTTTTCATTTTAAAAAGTAATCCTACTTATTAGTTGGAAGTTCAAATTCATTATTTTAATTTTCTTCTCAGTCTCCAGAACGGCTGGAAGTTCATTATTGTTTTTTGTTTAAAATGAAATGTCATGTAATGTCATGATGTTGGCAGTAGGTGGTAACAGAAAATCATCAAATATTATGAGATATACCAAGAAAGCTGCAAAGGCTGATCAGGATTAGTTTGTAGTGCTTTTACTTCAACCAGGTAAAATTCTGTTGAAGTAATAAAATTTGTGCTTTCCTTTGCATTTGTAGGATAAATCAACGAGTATATAGCTGTAAACATAGACAAATCTAACTTTGATATTTTGCAAAACAGAAGTCTTGAAGCCAGTGCCAGATTTATACTATTAACATTTTGAAAGATTACTTCTGATTTATTTGAATAGGTAACTTTGTGATTTAACTTGAACAGGAGAAGCAAAAGCCCCTTGCCACCAGTGCAGTACGCAGCAGAAGGTTCAAGTGGAGACGGGTGCACAGGGCTTGTACAGACTGGAGCTGGGGCATGAGTTCCACTGTGTGCAGGCTCCCGCCTACAGCCACAAGGTGGGTACTGCCCCAGGCACTCTGTGTGCTGGGTGCCCGTGTCACTTGTACTCGGGGCTGTCAACATGGACAGAAAGCAGAGTTCACAGCAAAAAGGTGATGCTCTCTTCTTTAGGTTCACCTGCAACATGAAGCGAGTGCATCTTGGATTTCCTCCCAGATGGAAGTGAACTATGGGAAACACTGGGATGAAATAAACAACAAGAAGAAACTGCTGATCAGCCAAGCCTTTAAGAACAGTTCCAGTTCATCTGTAGTCAGCTATTTCATGGAGGTAATAGTGATGGTTGAAAAGTAAGACCTTCACTTCAAATATTTAAAAGACAAACTAAGAAGAGATTTTGAATTTTTTTTTATTGTGACCTTTTTTTTTGTAAATATGGTATGTACTAATAATATAAGGCAAGTACCCAGACTTAATAATTTTGAGTTAGGTGAGGTCTTAGCCCAGAGACACTGAGATTGCTGACATTTGCTAGAAGGCAAATTTTGCAAATACTGGAAAAGTTTGGGTGTAATTTGGTCTGAGGTTTTTGCACTGTTAACTCGTATAAAATGATTGTAGAGATTTACAAAAGCTGCTTTGCTGACACAATGTGGAAGGAGGTTGCAGATTATAATAACTCAGAATATTACAGCATTTTTCTTTTTCAATCTCCTGTAGTTGTAACAAATGCATCTTAAAGAAACCTCTGTAATTGGTGAGCATGCATGAAAATCTATAGAGTGAATGGCAAATGTGCAAAGGCAGAAGCTGTGACCTTCCTGCTACTGTGTGTATTAACTTAGACACCCCTGAAAACGGGATCTTGTTTTGATTTAAATTTGCTTCACTTCTTTTCCAGTTTACCATGCAAGTCTTGGAAAAACAGGTGAATTATAGAACCCAGCTTCAGCACTTGCACACCTCTCAGGTGTATTTGCAGAGCAGCACCAACTTTGAGGTGCAGTATAATGACCACGTACCATTTGTGGCTGGGCTGCAGTGGAAGGATGCATCCAGAAATGGCCTGAAGAAGTGGGAAGGTGAAGTACCACAAACCATTTCCAGTCTGTGATTAGAAAAGCAGGTATTGGAAGCTGCTGCCAGGTTTTTCTGAGCAGTTTTGCGTGAGTGCAACAGAATGATAAAGATTTTTGTTGGAAGAGAGAGACCCTGGAGTTTGTCCAGTGCAGCTTTCTGCTCCAATCAGGACTGTTTCTAGCAGTAGATAACATCTGTTGTGGCTTTGTCTAGCTAAGTTTTCAAAATCTCCAACCTATCACAGCCTAGCTGGCTGGCCTCTTCCAGCAGTTCCATTTACACTAGTGAAGGACATTAATTTCATTATATACCACCCAGAGATTTTAGCAATTGGAAGAGAAAAGGTTGATAGTAGCATTTTAGCTTCATTCTGAAACCCCAGGATCTTATCAGCCTTGATGTGGAGTTAGAATCTAGGTAGCTTGAAATCTCACGTTTCTGTCAGCTTTAATATATGTCCTTTGCAGGTGGGTTGAATATAGACACCCCATGGCTCTATCTGTACACAGCTCACAAACTGCATCAGCCTCAGCGTTCTGCTTATTTATTGACATCTGAGCTGACAACTGGAAGAGCTCTCTCCATTAAAGACCTTGTACTGGAACTATTCTATAAAGATCAAGGCAACGAGAAGGAAGGAAAAGTTCACATTTACACACCAGCTACCACATACCTGCAGGTTGGTGACTTGGTGCTTCACAGAGTGTATGGCTTTGGGGACAGGGCTCTGTGCCATCACTATGCCCTGAGTCTATGGTTTCTAAGCTTCCTCTTAATTTATTTTAGACTGTGCTATGCAGCAGAGGTTTAAAACTGATTTCATCATGGTTGCTGTGCATTAAGCAATATGGTAGACTTCTGTCATTATGCAATTGTCTAAATCTTTGACTTATGTTTATGATTAAGGTGTTCCTTTATCAGCTTTTCCTCCTTAGGTCACTGCTGCTTCAGGCACAGCATAGAGGAATGTGAGAAACATTCTTGAATGAGAAAAAAGGGTTCATCAACTATTTTCTTCTCAACTATTTAGCTTTTTGTTTCTCCCTTGTTTAGAGGAGATAAAATGAACTTTGAGCTCTGTATGGCAATTTGGAATATTTTGATAATGGAAAAGCTGGCACACATTTCTAATAGTTCTTGTAAATGATCATTCTGTCATCTCTGTGCTGTGCTGCTGCACAATGGAATGCTGTCTGTCCTAGCTCAGCCAGACTAATGTCTTTGTTTTTCAGGCATCCACATTTAATCATCTTGGGAGGAATGTTCTGCATAGCTATAGTGAAATGGTATCTCTGTGGAATCAGCTTGTGAAGAATGAGATTCATTTGGAGAATAACGAACGAGCCAAACTTCTCTGCTTTAAGATAAAAAGTGCAAAACAGGAATTTAACTTCACAGCCAACTATCAGAGTCTGCCAACGGTGAGAAAAAAAAAAGCAATTTTTTTTACTCAGCACTCTCTTCCTGAAAGATGTTATTGCTAGTGTTGAAACTTAAACTCTTCCAGTGCTGCATCTATTTCTGTCTGTTTTGACAGGCTGCAGTGTAAAACTAGGTTCAAAAAGAAAACAAAAACTTGTGTGGGATAGTTTGGAGTACGTCTCACCTATTTTGGAGGCCAGCTGCAGACAGGGAGGAGAGGGTGAACAGAGACTGCGTGACTAGAAAGAGAGCTGGAGATGTGATTACGGACAATTTGATGCAGATGTATGAGAGGTGTGGAAGATTCTGCTGTCTTGGAGAATCAGAATCTCTTGCCTGCTAGTGAGCATGGTAACAGCCCAGGTTTATATGCTATTTTAATCTCTACATCCCTTCCAGTCTTAAAATAATTTTTCCTTTTACTTGATGTCTGCGGCAGAGGAAGGGTAATCAGCAATTTCTCCTCAAAAGAGGTACTTTGATCAGTTACTTTGGTCCATTCATACCTTGCAGGAAGTCTTAAAAAGTGTTTTTCTAAACATAGCATTCCATACTTTGAAAATCCAGTTAGGTTTTTTATGTACCAGAGCTCGCTTATGTTGCAAATAGGTGACACTCAAGTGATACATTAGGGGACATTTGCCTTCTGCTGGAGTCAATTTTCTACTGATGTCACTTTTAATCCCCTGAGAAATTAATGGAGATCTGGACTTAAACTGCAGCAGAAATGGTTTGATCTGTGAAATGACAGCCTTGCTGCAGCCTGTTGAACAATATGGTTTCCACATTGATGTTCCAGAATATGAATGCAGTAAATCTGATGCAACTGTCCTTTCCTGTTCTGGTCTCGTGATCTGAGCGCAGCCTAAGACGACAAACTTTTCTGTGGAGATCGTATGGAGAGATTATGAAAGTCTGCCTGTCATACTGCAGTGTGAAGGTCAGATAAAAGAGCTGAGGAAGGAGAAGATGCTCTATCAAAAACGTGCAACGCTCCATTTCAGGTTTAGTATTCTTATTTCTATCTTTTAAGTATGTTTTGGCCTAATTTAATGAGCATCTTGATGCTCTTAGGAAGGGCTTTACAAAGTGAGAGTGCCACATGCACAAAGTCTGTGCTTTGTCCCATCTGGCTCTCTGAACTTGCTCAAGCACAGCACCTTCCTGAGCTGGTTATTTGCATCCATTAGCTTTTGGTCTCTGTTGAAATGACATGAACAAAGTTGTCAAAGGCAACAGGCCATGTGTGCTGTGACATGTTTGTTGGAAACTCAGTCATATAGCCTCCTTGCGTGGAAACAGCAGGATTTATGGTGTATCCAAACTTGGAAGAGGTGAGGAGTTCCAAAATCCAGATCTGATCCTCTGTGCCATCTATGTGCCTTTTTCCTAGTCCTTAGGCATTATATAGCCATTCTAAAGCCAAAGGTATCCTCTTAAAACATGTAACAAATGGTCTTGTTTAGATTTTGGAATATGTTTCTATTTTCTGATGAGAATGAGTGCACTGGTTCCTCTTATTGGCTGTCCCTGAAATGTCTCTCTTCATTATCCATTACTAAAACATAGCCTGAAGGCCTTTGTAAAAATGTATGCTCAGACTAGAGACATCTGGATCACCTCTGGGGAAATCTCAGCTTTCTTAAGGCACAGCAGGATCAAGAGGAGTGCACAGGCTGCCTTAGGAGCCACTGTGCAGCTCAGACATAACTAAAACACTCTGAGGTGTCTTTTCAGTTAAAAATAATGTGAATGAAGAGCTGTACCAGATATTCTAACATGTATAAAGGCAGACCAGTGTCGGAGTTTATAAAAGTTTGTGCATGTTTCCAAGAAGTCTGACTAAGTAAATGTGCACAAATATTTAATAAAGTCCATAAAACATTGCACTGAAGTAGTAAACTACTCCAAGAGCTGTGTCGTGCTGAACATCTGTTGCACCGGATCCTTGGCACGTAGATTTTTGTTTGTACAAAAAGCATAAAATGTGGATGGGTGAGATTTTCAAACCTGCCAGGAGCTTTTGGACACTGTCCCTATTTGAAATGAAGTCTTGGCCATGCAGGTATAGAAGGTGTATGTGCTGGTTATGCGTGTCAGAATTTTAGAGCAGCACCTTCTCCCATGCCCTTCCAGGCCTTTACCAAATTCAGGATGGAAACTCTATCAAAAATTCTGGTAAGTGTGTGGAGTTTGTATGAAGTTGTAATTATGCTCTGTAGTTTCTTAAATGTCCTGGTCCTATGTGTCTTACTTCTGTACCTGACACCCTGGTCATAAATGTTAAATTTGGAGTTCAAGTTGATCTTTGCATGATTTATTTTTGTAGTTGTCTATTGAGATCTTTTACATTATGTTTATTTCTTGGGTTTTTTTCCAGGCATCCTTTTAAAGTGCCCTTTCTGCAGAGCTTCTTTCTGCAGGAGACATTTACTGTTGACAAAAAGCAAAAGCACTATTTCATGGAAACAAAACTTTTGATAAATGGGGTGGAGGAAACAGTTCAGACTCTTATTCTTGGTTACCAACCTGAAAACCCTTATGTGAGTTATCCAAGAACTTCCTTTAATCTGACATACGAAAACAGCCTGCAAATGAGTGATTTACTGCACATATCTTACGTTCCTTGCATTTCCTCTTGCACTTCTTTTTAGATTTGTGCTGGCTTAACTCATCCTTATAACTACAGGATGTTCCCCAAAGATGTTGAAATGTGCATTTTAACTCTAAGTCATCAAAATGTGAGTAAATTTCCCATTAAATTCAATTAGGAGATGTTAATTACCTGTTTATTTACACTTTATTGTCTTTTCAGACCTACCTAACTTGCTATAGGTCTTTAGTTCCTCACCACATAGCTGCTGCAACCAAAATGTTTGGAGGATGATTATGCCCTTGGACCTTCTTAATTTTGTATAAAAATATGTTGTGTAGTAATCTAGGATAAGAATACTCCATCCATTATTTTTTTAGAATATTATTATGCATGAATGTTATTAATAATAACAAGTACTGGGATAGAATGGACTCAGGGTTCTCACCCTTATCTAGCTGTATCTATTCATCTTTCTTACCAAATGTAGCTATTTTTCCTGATTTTCTTGTTTTTCATTCTAAGCCAAAACATAAAAATCCTGCAACTCTTTCATTTCTCATGATGTGTAGGGATGACTTCTGTGATCTTTCATAATACACAGGGTTAATACTCAATGCAGTTTGCTTACTCCCATTCTTAACACACAGGTGAAGCATGAGCTTGAGACTATCTTAAAGGTGAATAAGGAAGATGTTCTCAGTTTTCTAGGGAGGTATCAGGACAAATCCAGTGAGGCAGATTTTAGACATCTTTTACACATGGATGTGACACACTCATTCCAGGTATTGGTGGTTTTAATTTTTGGCATTTTATTTTTTATGTCTTGGTAACTGTTTTACTGTGTTGTCTTTAGAATTGTAATTGTTTGATGCTGGTAAAAGTCCTAATCCAATCGAGTCCTGGCCCTGACAAGATATCTCAGTGGGTCCAATTATGGATCAATAATTTGTATCAATAATACCTTGTAAGACACACATTGACCTTTTGTTTTCATGCTTTTTTTACTCCGTTTGATTTCTTTTTCAGTATCTTGGGATAAAATTGCTAAAATTTTATACACATATTTGTTTATATTCATCCTCCACTTCATGCTAGAAGTTCAGACATTAAATCACATGAGGCAATTGGTGGGAATGCAATGTTCTCTTCTGATATTTTACTTTGTCAAATAGCTTGAATTTCCACAAGCAATGGGCCTAAGTGGGGAGCTGTTTTCCAGGCAGACTAAACTGGAACACTTTGACTGTGGTGTGAGTGTAAAAGCCATCATCAACAAGAACATGTCTTCACAGGTCAGTCCCCTGGTAATTACAGTCTTGTTGCTTGAACTTGAAGATTTTGCAATTCATACACTCAATGACTGTAGTGGAGAGGTGTAAATTGTTAGAGAAACAGTTAACTCAGAGTTTGTTCTGGCTAGATAGCTGCATGTGTTTGGTATAGTTGGCTTACGTTTTGGCTGAAATTCAGAAAACTCTTAAAATCAAGTTAAATTGTACTTAAAATTCAATGTAGCTCACATTTTTTTGTTGAAAGCTCTAGCATGGTGACAGAGTTGGGATAAAGACAGGGAGATCACTTACCCATTAACTTCACAGACAAAACAGACTCAACTGGGGCAATATTAATTTAATTTATTGCCAAATAAAATTAGAGTTAGATGATGAGAAACAAAGATGAGAACTAAAAACTCCTTTCCCCCTTCACTCCCCTCTCTGCTTTTGCCCAGTCCCAACTTGTTGTCTGCAGTCTCCTTGCTCAAACTGATGTTTCAGTATTGTGTATTATAATCTGAGGTCCTTAATGTCCTGCTCTCCTTTTTCTCTGTGTGCAGGCCCAGGCAGCCCTGAAGAGTTACGGTGAGAACGGTGTCAATGGCTCTCTTCACCTTCATTCCAATGGACGGGACATGCTGATGCTGGAGGTTGATGTGAACAATGAAAACAGGAGGAATGCCAGAATTGTTGAACTGAGGGCTTTTCTCCATCAGACAGTCCTGACAAACCCAGAATCAGTACAGTTCCGGCTCATGGGCAAAATATTTCCATCGAGGTAGAGAATCACAGTGTTGGTTAATTGAGGAACTGAGGAGTGTTCTGTGATACAAATTTAAATGTAGCTGCTTTCATATGGCTGCAGCAAGGCCACTGAGTAAATGCCAGTTCATGTGTTATCCCTATTATTGAAATACTTCTGCTCCTTATGCTTCTTAAGTTGGTATAAGTTGTGTTTATGTGTTCTAGTTGCTTTCCTAGGACTTTGTACAGAGAACTTTGAATGAACGGATGATAGAAGCTATGCCAGTGGAAAAGGGCACTTCCCAGTGTTTATTACAAGATTTTTAAAATATTGTAGAAAGCTTTGAGGTAGCAGAGGTGGGAAATAGAAATTTGGCCCTCCCAAGTTTCAGCTGATTTTTCAAATTTCACAAATAGGAAGTGTATAGTGAAGAAATCAGAAGTTACTACAATTTAGATGACGCACATTAGATTTACTAGTAACACTGAAAATAAGATTAAATATTCCAAGAAGGATATTTTATGTGGTTCTGCAGCTTGCTTACGGTTCTGGGCATCCAGTACTGCATTAATTTGTTTAAATACCAGGGTAAGCTGTTAGAGAGTAATTTATTACAGTTCACTTCACAGGAAGGAAAACAGAACACTTAAAATTTTTGGAACGAATATTTGTTTAGGATTTGTTTTACAGGGAGAATACAGAGAAAACAAACTGTTAAATGTTTCTGGGGAACAGCTAAAAGGATGCAGTCTGTACAGACTTCAGTTGCTGACTGATGGAATGAATCTTACTTCCCTGAGCTATTAGTTTTGTTCTTCCCATGGAGTGGATTTTCACTCAGGTTTTACTCATCATCAGTCTTTCAGAGGGTTCCAATTTCTAGGAGGGAAATCTAACACTGAAAACTGGAGTAATTGCCTCACTTTTAGGTATTTTTTGTAGTATACTTGAGTCTAGAAAGTCAGATAGTTCAGTGGATAGTTTGTTGAAGGCAATGTGAAAATTGTGTCTCAGTCTTAAAACACTGAAAATGGAGCTTTTTGTTGCCCCAGCAGGTTTCCCTAAAAAGCTGTGACGTGTTTCTCTAACACTGTTCAATTCAGAACCGAGATACAAAGAAATATTGTTGGTTCATTTACCAAACTCAAATGATGGTGGCACTTAGAATTAGTTTTTAAGCTGAATTCTTAATGCTGCTTTTAAATCAGCACCAAAGAGATATTTCATATTGTGACAGAGAGGGATTAGTTTCCAACTCAAACTCTGTCCAACTCTTTCTTTTATTAGGAACCATAACAAAAGCATTCAAGAAATTTAAAGAAAAATTAGTCTGCCAGTCTGTGAAGCTTTACTGAGGAGTTTGATAAATGTCTGGTGAACAGCGTGTGCTGACTGCAAGGCATCTGATTGCCTGATTCACAGCACTGGAACAAGTGCCCAGAAAGTCTGTGGAGTCTCCATACTCGGAGATACTCCCAACCTGACCACACACACTCCTGAGCACCCTGCTCTCATTGATCTTGCTTTGAGTGAGGAGGGGTGTCTCGACAATCCTGAATCAACCATAATAATGTCTTACTAGCAATTTTTATGTCTGTCTTTTTAGACTTCTGTTGTCTTCTGAGTTGAAGCTTAACGAAAATAGGCTTCACGTGGATTTCATGGGAGCCAGGAAGCAAAAAGTTGGTTTTGTTTTGTCCCTAAATGGAAGAGTCCAACACACTTTTACTGGATTACAGGCCATACCTCATCTTCTTTCTCTGGATGGATTACTGAAGTGCAAAAACAACATTCATGATGGTACTCTGTTCCTTTATGTTTTGTTCTAATCTGCAGCTACCTAAGAAAGCTTCTTAATTTTAGTGTAATCCTTCCTGAGCTGCACAATGTATTCAGCTCTGGGGCCCCAACAGAAGAACAATGTGTGCCTGTTGAGGCAAGTCCAGAGCAGACCACAGAGAGCACCTCTGCTCTGGAGCCAGGCTGGGAGGGCTGGGGTCGTCAGCCTGGAGAAGGCTCCAGGGAGACCTTAGAGCCCCTTCTAGTCCCTAAAGGGGCTCCAGGAGAGCTGGAGAGGGACCTTGGACAAGGGCCTGGAGTGAAAGGACAACAGGGAATGGCTTCAAACTGATAGAGGGCAGGGTGAGATTGGATACTAGAAAGAAATTCTTCATTATGAGAGTGATCAGAAAATGGAACAGGTTGCCCTGAGAAGCTGTGGCTGCTTCATCCCTGGACGTGTTCGAGGCCAGGTTGAATGGGGCTTTGAACAACCTGGTCTGGTGGAAGGTGTCCCTGTCCATGGCAGGGGGGTTGGAAAAAGATGGGCTTTAAGGTCTCTTCCAGCCCAAACTATTCTGTGATTGTGTATAATGCAGAGCAGAGTATTTAGCATGCAAAATGAACCTTGGGTCATTGGGTTGAGGGTACTTTTCAGTGAACAAACATAGTTTAGAATTTTTCATATTTTCATGGATTGAAGGAAATAGTGGGTGGCCTCTTTCCTCTTCTGAAATGTAGGAGCTGACTTGAAACTCCTTTGAATGGCTCCATGGGTGGAGCAGGTCACTGCAGAGCTCTGGAGGGATTGTTTAGCCTGCAATTACACTAGTAATAGGTCACAGTCCCTCTGTAAATTTTCTTTCAGAGAGAGTGCAGTATAGTCCATGGCCTAAGGGCACAAGCAGCTTGGTGAATAAAAAGGAACAGCTGCTAGAAATACTATTATGTAATTTGTTTAAACACAGACACTCACTAGTAGAGAAACCCTCAACGCAAAACTGATTTGCTCTCTTGATTAGGCAAAATTATCTATTATAACAAATAGAAATTCTTCTGCTTCCTCCTGATATTAAATTAATGGTTAATTTATATATTACTTCTAGAATTGTGGTTATTTTTGTCCCAAGAATCTCTCTCCACAGTAATAATTTCTGCCTGTTTCAGGTAACATCAATGTGATGGTCAACAAAAGCCTGTATGGACTCCATGTCAGGAACAGGAACGTGTTTGGGAACACCACCGTACACAATATCACTGTTGCCATGTTTCAGAATGGCAGTCAGGCAATCCCCGTGGAGGCAAGACTGAAAGGACACCTGGAACTGAGTAAAGAGAAGAAAAGGGGGCTAGCTAGCTTCCAGGTGGATGAGAAGGCTCTTTCTGTAGATTTTTTCAATGTCATGGATCGTGGGCACAGCAGAGTCAGTGGGACTTTCACACATAATATCAACTTTTTAAAAAATGCAGGTACGAAGAAAACTCTGACTTGAAGGTGTGGTGTAACAAGGTGAATTTATCTAAATGACTGCTGACCAGTGGAAATAGATGAGTTGTATTTGCTCACAGCAGAACAAAATGTGATCCAGTCTTAGCAGCATTCTTTTCAATATTGTTGAGAAAATACAGTAAAATGGACACAGAAATAATTCAAAGAGTTTTGAAATACTTCAGAGTAAATGATTTCTCTTGTATATCTGTGTTCCTGCACAGGATCTAAGTTGACCAGTTCCTCTAAGTATAATTTTATGCCAAGTGTTGTTTCCTAAGCAAAGTGGTAGGTTTTCATGAACTGGAGTTATCAGTAATTTTGCATGGGTCCTTTTGGACAGAATAAATCTGTTCTGAATCTTTTTGACAGCTGATTAGTGGAGTTGGACACAATACCAATTGGTAGATATCCTTTATTAAGAAAAAGAAAATCCTTTATTAAGAAAAGGAAAATCCTTGATTTCTAAAGTGCATGCCACATTTTAATTCAGCAGTCCCTTTTCAATACAATTTTCACCTGGTAGGTCGTGTCCTTCTATAAATATTAGTAAAGTGATCACACTTTATATAAAAAGGTGTGTCTTTTCTTATGAAAAACTACAGAAGGCTTCTTTTGATCTGTAATACATCTTCTCTGTATTCGATAATGATGACCCAGAAGTGCTGTGTTGATTTTCCTTCCTCCCCTGTCAATAGGGTTGCCACTGGAAGGCATCCTTACTGCCACGTGTGAGCATGGCACAGGAAATCACACCATTGCCACAGCCCTGCAGAGTGGCAGTGAAAGGATTGCTGCTGTGTTTGGACTGGCCACAGAGCCTCCAAAATCTCACCTATCTGTGAGCTTAGAGCACAACATCTCAAAGATAAAGAAACATGGAATTCCTTTTGTTGTAGAAGCTGCTGCCTATTATGAGGTAAGAAGAGTTCTGCCTGTGAAAGTTTTATTTCTGGCATGACAATATAATAACTCTGGGCTTTTCCTGTGTACTGTGTATATTTATTTTAAAAGCTGCTCTGTTTTTGAGATGTGCTAAATTATTGTGTGAAAGAAAGGTGTTGTCTGGCTCCTTGTTGTACTGTCGACCTGTCATCTGAGCTCTTGGAGCTGAATCCAGACTAAATGAGACGCTACCTTCAGTTCTCATTTAAGTGAATTGCTTTGCTGCATATGAATAGATGTCTTGTCCAATTTTATCTTTCCCCAATAAATGGGACGTGGACCAGCAGGCCTAAGGCGTGCAGCCATCAGGTGTCAGCCTCAGGACTATGTTGCATCTGGTACTGGATTTAACTGGTCCTGATGTCATCTTTTGGATGGCTGCTAAAGAGGAGAAGGGTGTTTAGCACGGCTTTCCCTTTGGAGCTTCCTACCCACTGAAGCACTATGGCCCATGATTCCTGGTATAGTGTTGCTTGGCCAGTGTTCTCTCTATCTGCATTTCTGCTATAGATCTGTGAACAACCTTACAGATCTTTGGCATTGCAGATTATCTTTCCATAAAAGAAGGATTCAAATACTTTGCTACCTCAGACATCCACTGTAAGGGTCAAGTCACTCACATGCTAATATTTGGGTGGGTTCAACCGCTATGGTAGGGTGAAACACACAGGTGTGCAGAGAAAGAATTCTAAACAGTTCCTTTGCTTTGCTTTTTAGTAGTGTCAGTGTTTCAATTGTTTGTGCCTGAGGGCTCAAATCCTTCAAGGTACTGAATATTCTCAATATGTTTTGGAGCCAGAAGAATTATTGGTACGCTGCATTTAGATGGTCTGGCATAACACTACAATCTCTATTAGAAATGAGGCTGCCTTGATGACTTTGCACTTTTATTTTACCAGTGCTGGTGCCCTGACACAGGCTGTGATGTTTAAGCACGGTGAAGCAGACTCTGCCTTTCCCATTTGTTGCTGGGATGTTGTTGTTTGTTTGTTTCCATGATTTGGTTTCTTTTGTGCATAGAATTTCTCCAGAAAGATTGCTGCAGGGATAACAACCACAGTGGAGACGGAGCAGCTCAAAATTGAAATAGAGAAGAAAACCACTGGCGTTGCTACGGAAATTTCTCTTTCACTTCACCATGATGTGGGAGGACTGATGGACATTGTTCCACGTGTACTAGAGGTTTGCAGAAATCCTGCCGTATATTGTAATATATTTAGCGCACTAAACACGAAACTGTTTATCTTTTTGAAACTGAACTCTAACCTTTAATCTTAAATCTGTGTTTTGGAACCTTCATCCATTTGATCCTTAAAGCAGCCCTGTAACTTGCTCCTTTGAATTTTAGTCCTCCCTGCTTTTCTTCATGCTCTGAACATGCTTTGTTGACAACATCAACAGGTTGCTTGCAGTGGAGAATCTGCTAACAAACAACTTTCTGGCCTTTGCAATGGTGCAATTGCATTTCATCATTTTGAGGTACTGGCTTAATTTATAAACTTTGCTCTCAGTAACACAGTGTCTTAGCTACCATGAAGGGAATCTAAGTACTGAAAGTGTCAGACATGTAGAAATGAACTTGAACTGCCTGGAAGTTTTGTGTGCACTTTCAAATATTTTTACTCCCTTAATTATTGGTTTGGGTTTTCTTCCTGTTATTTCTACTATGGAACTCTAAAATAAAGATTTTAGGCCATTTCTCCATTTGTTTCAGCATTTATAATTATGTAGGATGAATACAAAATGGTGTAGGGGACCAGTTCTCTTCTACTAATATGAGCTTTTAAAAACAGTATGTGACCTGACAGGAAAGCAAACTTGACAACAGTTTTCTGTAATTTTTCAGACTCCAGCAAGAGTTTCACTGAATGGGTCAATATTTACCAGCAACTTTACTGTCATCTTCTTTGGACATATTTCTTTTCATGACCTGTTTGCCTGCCTGCAACTCTATGCCACCACTAACACCCAGCCTCATTTAGAAATCAACTTCCAGCATTCTTTGCCTTCACTTCATTCTTTGGGAATTGCCAGAGAGAACCAACTGAAGATGTCAGCCATGAGAAGTGACAAGTACAAGGGCATCCTTGGTATTGTCCTTGGGCCTTGCACTTTGGAAGCTGATGGAGAAGTGAGCCTGGCAAGCAATGAGACAGGATGGATACTTGCTCTTAGAAACAAGTGCTTCAGTCTAGAGGTGAGCCTAGATTGTTTTCTGCATGCCCTTCCAGTCTGTGTATTTCACATCACTGACTCACAGAAAACTGTCTCCTGACACATTTATGGACAGGCCAATTTTGGCCATTAAAGTTGTTCTGGCAGAGCAATGAGTCAGAGCACTTGCAGGGGGAAGTGTATTTGAAGATGATAATTTGGAGTATACAATGGTAGATGTTACTGTTGTTGCCATAAAAATGTTGCTTAATAATAGTTTTTTAATTAAAATAAACTTTTGTCCTAAAATCTAGTGAAAAGCATGTCCTTTTGGTTTGTAATTGTGGAGGCTACTATTTTTTTCTTCTACATTATTTATGAAAAGGTTATTGTAGGATTTATTCTTCTCCCCCCCATTTTTTTTCATGTTTTTCACAGAGAAATTTCTGATTTCTCTATGAAACAAGCTGTCTTGTATGGCCCTTTCCAAAAGCAGATTGTTTCAGAAAGAAGAAGTGCTTTCTCATGAATTAGGAACAAATTAGGAAGACAGTTGCTTTACCCTGTATGTTTCAAACAGTGTAATCTTTTCTGTTGCAGAGGATGGGATTGCCTCGTGCTGCAGTCTTGGGGGGCTCATTTCGACAGAACATCTGCAACGTGGGCTTGTTAATGAACCTGCAGTGTGATGGCAGAGCAGTGGATGTGCAGATAGACACCTCCTGCCAGCATGAATATACACTCCAAGGGATGCTCAGGCATTCACTTCCCTGGCTCAGCCAGCTTGGGCTGCCTTTTGAAAACTCTGTCTTGTTCTCTGCAGCCACAGACTCCACCACAGAGGGCATTTTCCTGCTGCAGGCTGGCAGATGCACACTGAGGGCTAGAGGGGATTTCTGTATTCAGAACAAAGCTGACTGGACACTGGAAACAGAAGCAGACTGTCAACTCCTGCAGGTAGCTCTGGGAAGCTTTCAAAGAGAGTTTTGGGATCAAATGAAGGCCATGTGGCTTTTAGCTAAAATAACAGTGCTGGAGTGCTGGAAAGGCACTCTAAAGGCACACCTGTCTCACAGCATTAGGCACAGGCAGTCTCTCACACATCCTGCTCACAGGTGCTCTCTGGAGACAGATCAGCTCAGCCTTTGCTGCCTGTTACCTTCACAGGCCAACACTGCCCTCTAAGGCTGAACAGCAATATTAGCCTGAACCCTGGCAAAAATAAATTCCCTGGTCTGTGTGGATTATATTGAAATAGAATTTCCTTGGTTTTTCCAGTTAACCCCACTGACTACTTTAGAAAGAATGACTATGGCAAAATCAGGGTTTTTTTCTAGATGTTCATAGGCATTTATATTTTGCTTTCAAATCCTCAAATTGAGTAACTTCCTCAACTACAATGTGGCAACATAATAAAAATGGCAGGAAAGTTGTAGCGAAGAGGGAATGAAAACCCCTTAAAGTATTAAAAATAGAATTTTCAGTATTTTTAGAAATCCTTTGAAAGAATGAGAAGAAACATTTCATTTGGGATGTTGCACAAGACAAGCTGGAAGTTTCATTATTAAAAAAAACAAAGCTTGTACAACCAGATGCAAGAATGTCTGTTAGGCCTATGATTTTTTTTGTATGTTAATTTGTTTGAAAACTGAGATCTGTGTAGTCTGAATGAAGCATAGAATGTTCAGTAAACTCTACCAATCTGAAGAAGCAGATATTTTGTATTTTTGTAAATGTAAAACTTTGTAAAGATACAGAAGCTGTGAATTCTGCAGGACAGTCCTTAAATCTTCCATCAGGTCCTATTCAGGAAAAAATTGCCACCTTTCTTGTAGAGAGGGAGAAAAATGGCAACATGGAGATTGTAGGTTTTGTCTCTGATACACACTTGTCTTAAAGTGTTTGTATATTCCAAAGGATTTTTTGTTTAACTCTTGATAGGATCTCAGTTTCCCAACTCAGTCACGGCTCAGAGGATCCATTCAGAAAGACAAGTGCCAGGCAGAGCTTCTCTCTGTCCTGGAAACAGAAGGCAAAAGTGCCCGTCTTGAAGTGAGAGCAGAGTGCAAGCCAAGGACTACTCTGAAAATTCAATTCAGGCATGACCTCCCCCAGCTGAAGGAAATCCCAAGGGAAAATGAGCTGTCCATCACTGCATGGAAACACTTAAAATATCTTATTGGAATTGGAATGAAATTGGGAGCCTGTGAGCTTCAAATGAATGGGGACTTTGACCCTGAAAAGAACCTTCAGTGGAAAATACTTCTAGAAAACCAATGCCAAACAATTCAGGTATGGAAAAGAATTTCCTCCTTTGATGTTGAATTTATACATGTAAGCTAGGACGTTTGTACCTGCGAAAGTCAAAAGAGAATAATCTAAGCATTTCATAGCTGTAGCAGAGAAGTAAGAAAAAGATTCTCTTTTGATGCTGCATCTTACTTTTGGAGCCAGTCATTCATATGTAGTTTCATATAGCATAAGCCAAATTTTCTGTTAATCAGTACCTGCAGATAATGGACTTGCTTGTACTAGCTCTGATGTGTTTTCTAAAACATGGTTGAGAATTCTGCAGGGTTTTTGTATTCAAGAAATAATGATTATTCAAAGTTGTCTTTGGCTTTATCAGCAGTTACAGTCTCTCAGCAGTCTGAGAAACAAACTCTGAAATAGTTTAAAAAGATATGAAATAAATAGATAATCTTCAGGTCAGAAAATTCAGTGTATGGAAAGTTTGAGAGACATGTTATCACAGTATGATCTGTGAATTCAATATGCAAGTCAAGGTAAATCTGAATATACAAAGATGAGATTCATCTGCCCTTTCCCAAAAACAGAACTGCCATAATAACCTTATGTATACTGTCTGGTTTCATTGAACTTATGGAGGCATTCGGCCACTGGGACAATGCCAAGCATAGAATATTAATTAACTTTTCATTTAGACAGGAAGAGCTGCCACATTGCCCAGTGTTCTATTTATGCTGACTCATTTATCAAAAATAATCAGACATATTCAAAATAAAAAAGACAAAATTTATAAAATGTATTAAAAAGCTGTCAAGATTTGTGAAACATCCTGTGGCTACGCTGCCTGATATACTTGATTTCACAGCTAGGTGTTATTAAAGCTACTAGTAGGAATTAAAAGTTTCAGGAGTATGATGTATTTGTGGTTAAGTGTAAAAGTGGTGAATTTTTAAAATTTTTTCCTTCTTTTACAGGATCTTGGAGCACCAATGAAAATTGATGGTTCAGGCTACCTTTTGATGGATAAAATGAACCTAGATTCACAGGCATTGATCACTGTTGATGAAAGTAAATTCCGAGGCCTCCTTATACTAAAAGTCACTGATGTGAGTACCCTGCAGGCTGTTGGAGTGTGTGTACAAAGTACTGAGTAATGTACTCTAACCTATTTTATTTGGAACAAATAGTCAAGCTTTAGTAATGAGTTGCAGAATAAAAATAAAATAACAAAATCTTTGAAAATCTGGCACCTTCAGTGTGCAGTAACAGATGTATAGGATAATAGGATACAGGCTCTGGCACTTCCTGAATAATTTCCTTGTTATGCTCTTTATGTGTAAATTTTTGTTGTTTGTGTTGTACTGTTGGATGTTCCTTATATCACTGTGATTTACCCTGCAAAATAATAGGCAGTGATTATTCAGGCACTGCTGTTTGTTTATTCAGTGAGACAGCAGCACAGGAAAGGCTGTGAATCTCTGGCTTCTCTGTTGACAATTACAAGTTTGGCTTCTCTTGTCATCAGAGCAGGAGAGTAGAGAACACACACAAGTATGTGTTTCCTCATGGTGTTTCACTTTCCTGCCATAACTGGTAACTTTTGCATGTTTCTGTGCCATAGAGAAACAACATAGCTAGTGGGAGTTTAATTAGGATTAAATGTAGGACAGACAGATTTCTGGTTTGAGCTCTATATTGCAGCAAGCTTTGGGTTCTACACGTGCTTTGCTATCTATGCTGTGAAATATTAACAGGAGAGGCAAGAGTTGGATGTGGTGCTAACCCATAACATTCAAGGAGCTGCTGACATTGGCGTTCCCATGCGGGTGTTACTTGACGTGATATCAGAAAAAAACAATGACTTCTATAAAGGATTTATTCATTTCTGTGTGAACAGCAAGCAAGTAAGTGTCTCCTCCATATCAGTAATATGTGAAATAGAGGTTGAAGTGAGCTAATTGATTTGTTAAATAGTTTCTGCAAACAACCCAAAAGCAGTATTCTGTGGGGGCTGGTTTGCTTCTAAAGACCTTATTTAAATGAAGGCAGTATCTTTCAGCCACTCCTTCTGTGCAACAAATTTGACATCAGCAATGATCCATGACTCCCATTTGTAAATTATATCAAACCTTCCTTATCAAGTATCTTCACTTGGTGCAGCATATTCCCTTTTACAGTACAAAGTTGTGACTTCTAAAAAAATTAGACAATCCTTCACCATAAAGTTTTCATAGTTTTCATAATTTTATTCTAATGTGTAATTAGCCCAATAATTACAGTTATTCAGAGAAGTCTCCATATCAGAGATGTGCCACAGTTAACTTTTGTCGTATTTACTTGGACTGAGCAGATTACGGAAGAACTGAACTTTGTCCAGAAGTCGGATGTTGTGTCTCTTAACTACAAACTTGCTCATAACATAGAGACACTGAAGACTTTGCAAATAAAAGACAGGATTGAGTTTCAGGTAGGTTATCAATGGCTGGGGAGACATGATTCCAGCCTGGAGTCATGCCACGAGGGGAGCAGCAGCTGTGGAAGTGAGATGGCGAAGACCAGCGGCTGTAGATGTGACTTTTACGCGTTTGCTGTGTTACTGAAGGGGGAGTCCAGGTGCTCCCTTTGTTCTTGAGGGGAGTCCAGAAGCTCAGTTTGTTCTCATAGGAGAATAGCTTAGACCAGGACTTTCCACAGGCCTGGGGTTGGAGGTTGGCTCCCAGTGTGGAGTGAGAGGAGGGCACTGCATTTGTGAGTCTGACAGAGCTGCAGTGTCCCCTGGACACACAGGGCAGAGGGGAGCACTGGTAGATTTCACTGGATCCTTTCCAAATGGTATTTTCCTCCCAGACTACCTGGCACATTTTTTTATCTGAGAAACACAAGACTTACAAAAAACCACTTACTCTTTATTAACCATGTAGCTGCTTGAATAGCACTAAGGCGTAGCCATACTGGAGAATATGTGTAAAGTGGTTGAATTCTAAAATAAAAGGGACATTTGTAACTATGTTGTGTTATAAAATGATAGAAGATGCATTTTTGACACATCTTTGAGATGATCCTGTCTCAACCAAAGAGAGAATCCTGACCAGCAGGAGCTTTAAGTTTTACAATTCTGTCTTTTCACAATTTACTTTTGTTGCACACAGGCTATCTTGAACCTCAAAGCGACCAGGAGCTTTAGTTTGAAAGTGCTTTATGGTGCTCACCTAACAGCTCTCGAAGGACAAATCCAGGAGTTTGAAACAAGTACCAACATAACAGGGAACTTCCATCACACTTTGCCATGGCTGCTACAAGCCAGAATCCCATCAACTTTACAGGTAGTTTGGGGGTTTTGTTGTTTTGTTTTGGTTTTGTTTGGTTTTTAAAAATTATAATTATTGTCCTGGATAATGATGTAATTCAAGCCCATGGCTTGAATGAAAACTACCATTTCATAAGGTACAGGATGGAAGCTGAGATTTTCTGATATTTAAAAACTGTGGATGGCTAAAACCTGAACTACTGAAATAGAAAGTTTCTTCTTGACTGTTTTCTGAACGAGATTCTTCCATTCTGATCAGGGTTGGTAGACTGGGTATTGTTGATAGTGTAACTCTACAGGAGAATAGCTTGAGCACATTGCACCAGGGACTGGAATAGTGCTCCTATGCTCTTTAATGGGAGTTTTATACTTAAAGAAGTATTTCTTTGGGTGCTATTTTCAGGGAAGTATTGGAGTACCTACTATCTGATAAATATTGTCAGTAGGTGTAGGTTAAATATCCTTTATATAAAGGGAGCTGTGTTTGTGGGATAAAAGAGAACCTCATGAGAATTTGACATAGATCAGTGAGGCTGGCATGGCTTGACATTCATTCAGTTGAATGAGCTTCATACTGGAAAGTCAAGGATGATTAATGAAAGGCCAAGATAAATTTTGTTAATGGATAGGTTTTGACATAAGTATAGACTACGGAACTTTCTTTCACTTCCATTTTCTCCTGTCTTAAGATTAAATAGTATTTAAATATTGTTTTGAGAACTTATATCTATGTGTTGTTTTTTTAGGTAGATGTGGTTTTTCAGGAGAGAAACACTACTCAAGAGAGATATGTGCACATTGCAGCTGGAGAAACATCAATCACATATGTAATAAACTCCTATTATGTTGGCCACCAAGTGGATATCTTCTGCCAGAGTGTGCACAGCAGTGAGGTACTCCAAGCATCTGGCTACCCTAAGGCAATCAACTTGATTCTCAGTTTACAGAAATCAGGTGGGTACCTGCCATTCCTGGCAGGTTTTTTTATTCTATAATAGCTCTTTGAGGATGTTTCAGCTGTTCCTTCAACTACTGCAGCTACAAACTGACTAAGATTTGCTGGTAGTGCCTAAAAAGAAGCTTTCTCTTGTCTGTGAGTAAAATTGTCATTCTGAAACTGCATCTGTGATTAGCTGATGAAGCCAGTCTACCCTCAAAGCTTGCCCTGGCATAAATCCGACCTGCATATCTCTCTTACACTGTGATCAGGTACCTTAAATGCCCCCAGGGGAATACATTCATGTTGAAGAAAACTCAACAACAGTGAGAGCACCAAAGGGCAGGAATTACTGAGGTCAGCAGGCACTGAATCAATACTAATGTGAGTGGCATCATCTCCTTACACCCATTCAGAAAAAGAGCAGCAAGATGAGAGGTTGCTCTCAGGACAGCCACAGTCACTATGTGATTGCATTAATTTCTGTGGGTTTTGTCTTATCATAAAGAATCTGGGGGGTTTCACATCTCTCATCTCATTTTTATCTTTTAGCAGTCTCGTATTTTCCTTTTCAAAAATGAAAAGCTGGTAGGAAAGTGGGGAAAGATCTTCAGGTCATGCTCTTTGGGCATTGTTGAGCTGCTGTAGCTGGAACCAAAGGAGTCAGTGGAGGTCAGAACAGCTCAGAGCTCTTCCCTGGAAGAGGCTCCTACAGGCCAGGGATGCAGTTGGGGGTATGGATTAGTCAGCTCTAGCTGCAGAAACACATTCCTGACAGGAAATGACTTGCCACTTAACACTGGATGTGAGTACACAAGCTCTGTTACCACAAGACTTTATAAGGACAAAATACAAGGACATCCAGAAAAACTCTGCCCTTCTTCAACCACAGGCCAAAGTTTTTGTAATACTGAATGACGACTGTCTTGATGAATGTATTAACCCAAAAGCTGGCTGGATAGATTTTATGCAGGCGTACTGAAATTTCTCAAAAATTAGCTGCTGAAATTGGCACTGTTTTGTCCCTTCTATATAGAAAACAAAGCCAAGACCATCTGTGAAATCCAATATGATGAGAAAGATATAACTGTGACCGTGGATGTTGACACAGACTTTGAACTCTTTGGTATATTTGTGTTCATGGCAGAGGTGAAGCATTCAATATCACTTCTCCATCACTTGGGACTTCCCTTCTTTCTTAAGGTAACGCACCACAGAACCTTTGCTGTGCTTTCATTCGAGCTGTCACTTGAGTTACATTTGCATTAATCCAGAGCACTTCCAGTGGCCTCAGTGAAATTACTCCAGGTTTATAAAGGTGCAGCTGAGAGCTGACTTGGCCCAGTTTATCTGAATCCTCGTTCAACTTAAGTACAGAGCTAGCGGTCTGTTTCCAAGGAACCTGGTCAGGTACATGAAATCCCCAGTTTCAGGGTTAATCATTTCAGGAAGGCACATATTTACTGTCACTTTGCAACCGATAGGGCTCACAAAAGTAGAAAGGACTTTTGGTAGAAAACAGCTATCCTTCATACCTAGAGAACTCCTTGGCTTGGTTAAACCACTTGTAGCACAAATACCTAAAATGCTTCAGTGTTGAATAAACAGAAGTAGATGTATATTCCAAACTACTTGATAGGATCAACAAAGGCTGTACCTGTTTATCCCTTGGGAGAAAGAAGTATTAATTGAAATGTTTCCTTCCCTTTTGAAGGGCAGTACACAGAAAAACACTTCCAAGTGATCCACCTCCCTCTCTTCAAATAACAGGACATGTAGCTAAGGATGCAAGAGTAAAGGTCAACTTTCCTGAACATAAACATTAGATCAATATTAAACCTGCATATTAAGTATCAGTGTTTCAAAGGAATATTTAATACCAACATTTTATTAAAAGGTATAAGACACTTTCACTGCTTCTTCCCCATTAATATTTAGTGAAATGTCTTTTATCCTCTAAATGTTTGAATGAAAAAAAAAGAAAAGCAGAGATGGTAATTCTTGAGGTGCCTTATTCATGTATAAGGTATGAGTATAACCAGGGGACTTTAGAAATTGCTGTTCCCACAGACAGTGTTGATACTGAAGTGTGATAGACGGCCCTCATCTTTCCCAGAGGGATTCTTTAGCATTTTCAGGATAAAGCTGTAGATGATGTAGCAGCTGTGAGAGGAAGAAAATGCCCTGGAGTAAAAAATTTGTGGAGCCTCATCTGTGTCTTTAAAAAGAAAAAAATAGAGAAGAAAAAAAGGTAATTTCTTTCTAGTATATGAAAAATGAGAGTGGGGGAGACATAAACAAGAACCAGTAGCTTTAGACTTAAACCAGATAAAGGTACATTGAAAGTTACACTAATATTTGTCAATAATGCAAATGAGTAGCTATGGAAAAATACAAAAAAAAAAAAAGGGAAACCTTTCTTCAGGCTTTTGGTTTACATCTAGGAAGCATCCAGAAGGCCTGTCTGGAAGATAAACTTCAGTCAAGATAATGGTTTTAAGTGAGTCAAGAGATTGTGCTCAGTTGAGATGAAATGATGGGTAGAAGTTATGGTATGTGATTTGTTTATTTTCCCCCTCCACAGATGATAATTCAAGAAGTCATGACTGAAAATGAAACTGAAGGAGCTCTGAGGCTGACCTATGAACAACACACAAACTTCTCCTTTTCCATCAGTAGAAAAAAAGACCAGCAAGGGTAAAAGGGTCATTCAGAGCACTATAAAAAAATGTCATTAGGCCACTGTGATTCCATGGAAAACAGTTACTGTATTAATCACCAAATCACTGGTGAAATGGATAACAAAATTGCATAAAGTGAATAGTCACACCAAAGAGTCTGTAAACCTCAGGGAGGTAAACCTCAGGTTCTGAAGGGCTGCAGACAGAGTCCTCCCCTCACAGCGTGGGACATGCCTGTCTCTCTGCCTGCCCACACAGCATCCAAGGAGCAGACAGTGAGAGTCCATGAAACTCTAGGCCTGAGCCAGACAAGTACTTAAAAATGTAACTTAAATTGACATAATTGATTTAATTGTTCTGGCACAGTTGAAACTTGTAAAATTATGGAGCCTTGGTTTTCTAAGTTGGTATCATTATGGCTGTATCTGCACAAAACTGTAGGCTTTTAAGGGTGTTTAACAGGTTGATATTTTCAGCCTTGGGGTATTTCAGATTATTTCTTAAGTTTCTAGCAAAAGACCTTTGCATTGAAAAGCCTTGTAAGTTCTGTAAAAATCTCTAATAATTGTAAATTCTAAGTTTGTAAACGATGACAGTGCTTGCGAAGTCAGGTTCCAACATACCTTTCCCATTTTTAAAAAGCCGATGCATTTGCTATGGCAAAGTAATTTCTGGTCCAGTGGGCTACATTCTGTCCCTGGGATGCATACACAGATGTTTTTATTGAGCTCAGAGGTGGTAATTTTGGTGACTGCATCAAAAACTGGGAGCTGGGTAAGTGTTCAATGGAAGGCAGTGCCATTTGTAACTCTAAAAGCTGTGGCAGACTTGGAGCTAACTCAGATGAACTTGTGCTGCCAGCCAGAGTGGACCTTCTGAAATAGTGTTGAACAAAAGTTCATTTCTTCCCTTTAGTGAAGAGTTGAATATAAAAGCACTCCAGACTCATCCCTTCTTTCTACAGTACTTCCCCTGTGCAGCAGAACTGTCTTCTAAGGTAACTATCTGCAAGTAATCCATTGCATACATCACTGCAAAGTAGATTTGTCTAGTATTTTAGGAATCAAGCTGCTTTATTTCTAGTACTAGTATCTCTAACATTTTCGTTATTGTTGAGGATGTTCCTGTATTTAAAGCTGTTAACAACCCCAGTTTTTTCTTTTTTCTTTTTTTTTTTTTTTTTTAATTTAATGGGAACATGAAAAGGTAAATTATGATATGAGTGAAGCAAAAGGCAAACTCTACCTCAGGATGGAAAAAAGGGATTTCAATGTTTCAGCAAAGCTAACTTTCACCGGAACCAGCTACACTAATGCCGTTGAAGTGGCACAGACCATGGCCCAGGTTGGTACCAGCCACTGATGGCAAAGGCAGGCTGTGACAGGAGGGCAATCGGGATGGCTGCCAAGCAGTGAAGGGCAAACGCAGCTCCTGCTGTGTGAGGTGTTTTGCCCTTGATTTCTCCAGTAGCATGAGCAAACATTTGACTGTGGATTAGTTTGAGTTCATATTTGTTTGCTCCTACAGATGGAGCACGCATATAGGATTTATAGGAAATAAGAAAAATAATGTGTTACGAACTGAACAATTGCCAGTTTTTATTATACAGGTACCACACATTTCTTTTTCTAAATAAGAAAAGATGTCACAATACCTATTGTTGTTTGTGCTGTCTGCTGGATTTATTCTGTAATAGTGGGACTCTTGATGTTGTAAGGATTATTCTGTGAGATAAAAGAAAATCAAACTGTATAATAAGCAAAGACTGTTGTAAAGGGAATACTCAGTTGTTTATGTACATTCCATTTTTTGCAAAGAGGACTTTCTGTAGAAATGAAGACAAGTAGAAATGAATAGTTGCTTGTACGAGAATAGTGGGCTTAGAGTATCATTGTACTAGACCTTAAAAAACCACATTCCTACAGACTCCACAGGACTTTGGGGTTCCAAAATTGCACTTATGTTTTTAACTTCTCAGAGAACTTGGGGTTTAATGTTTCCCCTCTTTTATTTTTAGTTTAAAATTCTTCCAAGGCAACTTGTATTTATGACAATTTACCAAAAAGGCAACAGAACACGTCTGCTGAGGCACATTGCCCTGTGGGATGGCAAAGAGATAAAGCTAACAGGCACTTACACTGGACTCTTCCCAAAGCTGCCTGGAGGTCATGGCATCCTGGGTAGGTTTCTCAATTCTTTTACAAGTGTTCAAAGCAGACTATAAAATAAAATAAACAACATAAATCTGATTTCAAAATGCATATTCAAAATGCATGTCTGAAGGGTTTCAATCCTGGTTTCAATTTAGGGCTTCTAAGGTCTTATTTGCTTTAAATTCATTATAGGTCTGGCTGTTAGAAATGTCCACTTCAGAATGGTCTTCCTGCTTTGTAAATATGGAACATGAAACTTAAGTACTGGGTACTGCAGGGAGCACTGGTCACACTGGCTGCTACCTTGAGGTGTTAAACCCTTATGTTGAGGCTTTATGATCCGAAAACAGAGAAGATAACTGCACTGACTTGTTTGAGTGTTGTAAGCTGTTCCCCCTCCAGTGTGAGGCCATCTCAGTTTCACACAGATTACTTCCCTGGCTGTTGTTGCTGAAGTTGCTCTGGGTGTAGCTGTCAATCTTTTGATTATTGCAGGTAACTACTATTTTGCTGGTAAATAGGGAGAGGGTTCCTGTTTTCACTTACATTTCCTCATGTTGGGCAGATATCAGCACACTGAAGTCATTGTGGCTGCTGGGAGGGGTTGTGTGTGTGTGTATGAGCAGAGACCACGTTGCCCTGGGAACCAAGGGATGTCCTGCTGCCTGTGGGAAAATGTCCTGGGAATGGTCATGATTCCTGGTGGGAAATCTTACTTGTTTGTTTTCCTTGTAGTGGAACTTCTCCATCCTCTCTCCATCCCTTTTCCACGGCATGCCAGGATCAACTTATATGTGAAACATTCGGTACACAGTCACCAGGATGATCTTACTGTTGTTTGGAATGAGAAGGACAAGGTACAGTGGCCCACAGCAAATAAATGTCAGGAGAATGACACGAATATCAAGAGTTTTGGGGTTTTCTTAATTAAAAAAGGCACTAAGCAAGTCAGGGAATTCAACTATAAGGCAAACTATCCCCCCTTCCTGGATATATACAAAGATCTGACTATGAAAGATGAGCAGCTGATATTCTTGTAGGAAGTATTTTCAGCCCATGCTATTTTTTCGTTTGCACCCCACAACCTTGCTGCTTAACCAAAGGTAATGAAATGCATAAACTTCAAAGCACTGGGTAAAGGCCTCTGAGAGTAGGTGGAAAGAATAGCACAAATGTCATGCTTGAAGCAGCTTAGGGACAAAGAAAAATCTAAGACAAGTGAGCGAGTGTGAGCATTAGTTGAGATAGAAAAGGATGAAGAGCTCATTGCATGGGTATAATACTGTGTTTACCCCCACAGAAGGGGACACATACCTTGCTTAGCATTTTCAGCTTTACTGATTCAGTCAAGGCTCTTTTGTATTTCATTCTCTCCTCTTTATGAACAAGACTGACCAATATGGAACAGTTGAAACCAGTCTTTGTTTTCTTAAAGTAAGTCAGCACTATTCTTTAAAAATATAAAAGACAGAACTAGAAGAACTTGGGGTAGGTTGATTTCCAGATGTGGTTAAGTGGGGACAGTTTTCTGACTTGCTGCTAACAGCATCTTGGCTGAGTATTATGTTATTTTCTGAATAGTGGAAAGATAGGAGACAATGTATAAAATATGCTACCATACATAAACATAAATGTGCCTGCAAAGAGCACAGAATTTCTTGATTTCTTTAAAAAGTGTTAAAATTCCAAAATTTACTTTAGCAGTAGTATAGAATGGTTTTTTTTACTACTACTTAAATTACCACAACTATTTAAATGCCACCACTATCTAAATTACCACAAAAATATTTTGCTCTCAACAACATAACAGAATTTAGTTCCTGATGAAGCAAAAGTTTTTTTCTTGTGCTTTAACTTTGCAAGCTGTGTCTAATGACTCTGTGGCAGTGCAGCCTGCAGTGCCTAAAGACCAAAATTAAGCCTCAACAAACTTAAGCATTATTCATGATTTTAGTAAAATAGAGAGAATAGTTCTGCTTTGAGCTGTGCTATGCAGAGAATTGAAGTAGCAAGAATTGTCCTAATTTGAACATTAATTTGCCTCACTACTTCAGAAAGGTCTTTATTGTGCACATAATTATTCTGAGGACAAGGTACAGGGAAATCTTACTGGGTGCATGTTTGACGTCAGTATGTGAGAGGTGTTTTACTTCACAAGTTCCTTTTCCATCTGTTGATATGGATCAGATATCAGTGTCATCTTCTCTGAAGTTTGGAAGACACTGGACAAGCTACAGAGCCACTGCTGTCCACCCATTTAATTATACTCTGAAGCAACTGGAGGTGCATTCTCTGTCAGAAAGAAGGGGCAGAAAGTACAACCAGCAGGTGAGATCATGAGACTGGGCTGCAAAATACACAGCTGTGATGCTGCATTTACTGTGAGTGTGCCTTTCACCCCGAGAATTGCAGAACCAGGTATCATCCTGAAAAATGTGAAGAGAACTGAGTGCTGTTATTGCCTTGTGTCCAAACCACCAGCACTGTTTCCTTTTTTAAGCATAATTGTTCCTAGCTGACAGTCTTGCACTTTCAGCACTGACCCATTTTGGATGGGAGGAACCCAGAAGTGCACAGGAACCAGCCAAGCAATGAAAATGGGGCAAATTTGGTCCATAAAGCAATGAACAAACTCCTAGTCCGCAACACAAGAAAAACAACAACAAACCCCCACAACAAAACCAAACCAGAAACCCTTTGATACCCCTGTGAAGAGAATGTAAATTTTTGGATTGTAGAGGAAATTGCAACACAAATGTGAAAATGTACAAGGCTAGAAAGGCTTTAAAATATAGTTGTGAAGTGCACTTGCAAAGCATATATAGGGAAAAAGAGGAGGAACTCCACAAATCATCCTTTAAGATCAAATACTACAGTATAATTTCTGTCTGACAGTGCACTGTGTGGGTCAGGACATTGCAGCTGCTGAGGCTGAAGACTTTCAGCAATAAGCTATGCCAGCTGTACAGTGTTTGTTCATCTGAAGCCCTTTGGTGCTCGGGGGGGTTTGCACAATACTCAGGATGGTTCCAGAATCGTATTCAGAGGAATAAATTCTCTTGTAGGGTCATTATTGCAGTCATGCCTTTAATTGCTTTGCATGACAGACCCCAGGCAGCGTCCAGAGAGGGTAACAAAAGCCTTCCATGGCCTTGGTTGTGGAAGTGCAGCTTCCCTGTGTTTGTCTCAGGCCTGGAGCTTCCAGGCCACAGATTTCCACCGAGTTTTAACATGAATCTGTCGCAGCTTTCACTGTGGCTCCGTTTTCCTCCACTGGATGGGGATCATTCTGCTGGTTCTAGTCTTGCTGCTGGACAAATCTTTCTCTGCTTTCAGCTGCAGGTCTCAGGAAATGCTGGGCAGCCTGCTCACCTTCGGCTGAGCCTGGAGGATAAATCCAGGATGGACATCACTGCCTGGGGTGGCTGTGTGACACTCACTGCAGGTCAGGTATGAGTCTTGAAGCCTTAGAAGGGATGAGTGTAGCCAAATTTCTGTGTTCAATCCTCACAGAATGATTTTTTTTTTCTGTACTTGTTACCATATGAAAGCCTTGAAATCAACCTTTTTGTGTCTCAGAGGAAGAAAAATAAACCCTGTGAAAAATTCCGTTTCATGTTGCCAGACATGGTTGTACTTGGGCAGCAGCTTTCCCTTAGGACAGAACTGTCATCCCCTTAGGTTTCTTGGGAGAGACCAAAGCAGTGTTTTATGGGTATAGACCATCCAGGGTTTCTCACAGGGTGTGTTTTTGCCCAGGAAACCTGCTGCCCTAGGATATACTGAATACTTCTTTTAAAAAATTACTTATATGTGTCAATTTTTCCCACTTTTCCAGCTTCAGAGAATAGTAAGCATGGAACACCTGCATGCATGTGGGTCTCTAGAGCAAAGACCAACATTGTTTAATGAATACCTAGATCTGATCTGGGATGACAAAAAATTCAAACACAATTTCACATATGAGGTAAGAGAAGGCAGTTATTTCTATCTGGCAGATATTTGTATCTGTTGACTCACCATTTTTATGGAAGCTGTTCTTAGCAGATGAGAAATTATTTTCTTTTTAGAGGTAATGTTGAGTGGATTTTAAGAAAGCTTCTGTAGAGCACCATTTCAGGTGAGATACCATTATTTCCCTTTACCTTTGACATATCTCTCTACACAGGAAGAAAGCTAAATGGAGGATAGTTAAGAAAGAAAGGGTTCTTACAAACTAGAGGCCTCACCTGTGCCCTAAATTTGCAAAACTTGTAGGATGGAGACCGGTAGCAAGGCTGATAAGCCAAAACATTGTCAAGTGGAAATGTTATGTTTTGGAAATGTTACATTAAAATCCTGAAGCTACTGGAATAACAAAAGCCAGCCCGGGGATGGGATGAGTGGGCTCCAAGGAGTGTCTAAGATCCTGCTGTCATCTTTTAACTTTGTTTTCTTGGTTCATTGCAGAGAAATCAACTCCTGTATCCTGATAAGTTTCAGTTAGAAGCTGTTCTGGAAAATATTTTCCTGACCCCATGTACCAAACAGAAGATTCTGGGTAAAATAGAAACAAACTACTGCTCTTGCCTGGATTACGATACAAGCCTTGAGTTCTGTGACCTTCCAAATGTAAGTCTGACATAAACACATTGAACCTACTTCACTTTAAATGTAATTACTCATTTGGAGACTTAGTTTTCCTCAGCTGCAACTCTTCACAAGAACTGCCATACTTCTGTAACTTAAACAAATAAACAGTGTCTTTTAATGGACTGAGGCAGAAAGGTTCTGTTTGCCACTGTAGTGTATTCTATAGGTCCTTTTATGGTTGTAAACCTTCTCACTTCCTCCATGTTCTTTCTTTCCTAGTCCTCTTTCAGAGGTCTTTTAATTTCACGTTTCTGGAGAATACCAAAACAGGCTCATAAGTGATCAAAAAGGAAACTAGAGAGGAGTAAAAGTGCTTTCCTTCCCCTGTGGGTAAAAGTTTGCTGGTTTTATGATTGCTCTGCCGGTAGTTGATGGATTTTTGAACTGTAACGTAACCTTCTTTTTCTATTACACACATAAACTGAAGGCCCATCCATGATCTTCCCTAGGTGCATGCTGGACCTCAGAGCTGCTTGTAGAGACTCACAACAAACACAGAACTTGGAACTTGCAATAAATGTCTCTCTCGAGTTCCCAGTGGCTGAAACACATCTTGGTTTCCTTATTTACTGTCAGAGCAGGTCACACTCTTAGCAATAGGAAAGCTTTTTCCCAGACCAAGGTGTGATAGGACCTGTCTATAATACAAATAATGTATATGCATGTCACTCCAAAAGCAGGTGCCTCTGTATTTTTGGATTACCTCTTCAAAGGCATCATGGTTTAGGCCCAGCTGGAAATTAAGCACTACAGACACTCACTCAACCCCCTCCTTTCCTCCCCTCTCCCTGTGGAATGGGGAGAACAATCAAAAGTAAAACTTGTATGTTGAGATAAGAACAGTTTAATAATTGAAAACAAAGTAAAATACAATAATAATAGTTAATACTACTATCAGTAGTAGTAATAATAATAATAATAAAAAGGAAAAAAAACTAAACGAAGTGATGCACAACACAATTGCTCATCACCTGCTGCCTGATACCAGACCCCCCCCTCCCCCCCCCCCGCCCCAAACCCCAGATTTACCCCTTCTGGGTAACTCTCCCCAGTTTATGTACTGGACATGATATTCTGTGGTGTGGAATATACCTTTGGCTAGGTTGGGTCACCTGTCCCAGCTGTGCTTTTGTGCACCTCCTCACTGGCAGAGCAGGAGACAAACGCACATGAAGCCCTTGACTTAGGATAAACACAACTGAGCAAAACCCAAAACATCTGTGTATAACCAACCCCATTCCCATTCCAAATCCAAAATTCAGCACTGTACCAGCTATTGAGAAGAAATTAACTCTATCCCAGTTGAAACCAGGACTTACCTTGCCGCATCCCATGCACCCCCAACTTTATCAAAGTGTCTGGCTAGAGTAGCTGAGACATGTAGGAGCAGAAAACATTGGACATTTTAACAAAATATAGTTCTCTTGCAACTGTTCCTCTGGTCTTCAGCTGTAATCACAGAACCTGCTTTGTTATAGCACAGAAACTGAAGCTGTAATGAAGACAGTGCTGTGAGGAGCAGGAGGATGTGCTGGTTTCTGAAACTACAAGTTCTGTTTGTGGTGTAATTTCATGAGAATGTTGCCACTGTACAACTTCTCACTACTCAAAGCAGAGCCCATTTGTTTGGAAGAATTTGGAAGCTTTAACACCTTTTTTGTGCATACTTAGGTAATTGTTTTATCTGGAAAGCACCAGCTCAACAAAGATGACATCATTTTGCAGTCAGAGGGCAGATTCCACCTTGCTGGTGATGGGAGGGATGAGGGATTGATTGGAGTATCCATAAAGAATCAGAGCACTACTGATGCGAAGAACTATTCTTTGGAAATTGAAGTGAGTTTCTATTTTATTTTACTTGCACTGGGGTTTGGTTTTTAAAGGGCTGCTGCCATCTATCTCCCAAACGGATGAGGTGCAGGCAGTGACTGTAAAACAGCAGGCAACAAAAACCACTCCTGGTTTCTTTAGTTCTGTCTCTAAAGCAGCAGTTAGGCAGTGTCCATGTGGTGTGACCGACAGACAAAGGAAGGCACCAGCATTAGTTCTCTGCAGAGCTGTCACAAATAAAGTAAGCGTGTTTCTAGTGGAGTGTATCAATTTTAAGAGGCTGTGTGCTGTTATAACTCCCCTTCAGCATAACTGCTCTGTTGTGTGAGGCATGGGGTTTTCGCCTCGTCAGAAGAGAGAGGGAAACAAAATACAATGCTTACACAAAGCATCATTTGCCAGAAAAAAAAACCTGGCAAAAAAGAACTAAAAAAGGCACAGAACAGCTCATATGATGCTCATTCTGAGACAAATCTCTTCCTTTTTCTCTACCCCCCTCCCCTCCATTTTGCATTTGCTTTTCATTTCCTATGAAATCAATATGGTGGAGAGGCAGATGGAGACAACAGAGTGAGGCAGAAAACTAACGGGGCCAGCACCATCCAAACTCTTCATTAGCAGGAATGTGGGTAGTCAGGCACTAACTGAGACAATAGACCATCCCTTAACAAAATTATTATGATGATTTAATCAGTTACAAATACTAAATTATTTTTCCATCTCTCTTTCTTTAGAGAGGGGGGGAGATGAAACAAGTATCAGCTGCTCTGCATGAGCTTGCTTTATTCTGTGTTTTGGAATAAATGGCACAGATTAGCAGCCTCACAGAAAACTGACTGGGACGTTATGTTTCTTTTATTGCTTCCATTAAAAATTTGTCCACAAGCCTCATGCTATCCAGTCATTCAGTTCCTGGGCCAATCACTCTGATGCTTGTGCCTCTCTTAGTGTAACTCCTGCATAGTGCACAAGCATTGGGAAACATTTCCCTCACCACTTACCCTTTTGTGGGAAGCACAGACATTTGAGCACCATCTCTGAATGATCATTAATTCTGTGTGGTGGCTTTGAATAAATGTTTTTCCTTTATGGCTGCAGTTAAGAGCCTTTGAAGATATTTGGCTAGGCCTGACAGGAACTGCTGCTTCCTCATCTGTCCAGAGCCAAATCCTGGTGGAGGGGATTATTGATCAGAAAGAGAAAGTAAAAGTAGCTGCTTCAAAAGGAAAGGAGTGTTTTCAGTACTACATGGGCTATCTGAAAGGTATGTACCTCACTGACAATGCTCTCAGCCATAGGACTTAGTTTTAGGTCATCCTGCAAAGAGCAGGGAGCATGACTTGATGATCCTTATGCATCCCTTCCAACTGGAGCTATTCTGTGACTCCCAGCTGTCATTGCTATGAAGAGACAGGAAGAAAGGCCCTGTCTCTAGTGCTGAGCTAGCTCAGTTCATTCAAGCTATGGTCTTTCAGATAAAGAAAAGCTAAAGCTTAAAATTTGTTACAAAGGTCAGTTTGGGAGACATTTTCATATGATTACAATAGATGGTAACAAAAGATAGGATTAATTTCCTCTTGATTTAACCATCTTAAAGTTGTATGCCTTGTTTAAGACAATCATTACATTCCAAAGTCAATAAAGGAAATGAGAGAGGCACCTCCAGAGACTGACTGTAGCACATGCTGGAACAGCTGGGATGTGTGAAGTGGGATGTGTGCAACCACTGGCTGCAGGGGATGGTCTCACAGCAGTCAGCTCTGACTGACACCACCGAGGAAAAAAACGGCTGTTGGTTCAAGTTGTGCCTAACTTCTAGATGAGTAGAGTTAGGTGAAATGAGCTGCAAGAGGTGGGGCTCATCCACATTTCAGCTACATTACAGTTGGGTGCAAACCAAGTAGATTTGGTGGCATCCCAGTTGCCTCAAACTCACGTTGCTGACAATCCTAGCCCTTGTTTCACTTACGTATTTGCCATCCCACACTTCTGCAGGGGAGTTTCTCTCATGTTCATGTCTTCACCTGTAAGTGCTATGATGTTTTTACGATTAGGACCATTAGTCTGTGAATCACTGAAGTCAGAAGTTTGTAGAAATGACTCAACTCAGCTCTCTCGACCCAGATTCTATGTGCACTTTGCCAACCATTTGTTTATGCTCATCAGTGCTTCCGTAGAAATTACTTGTGTGTGTGGTGGGTGAAACTGACAGGCTTTCATTTAAGGGCTGAGCAGTTTTGAAACATCTGCAACAAGGGACAGTGAAGACTAAAGTAGAAAAAAAGGCCTGTAAATCAGTGTGACTGAGAGATTTCGATTTACATTAATCCAGTGCTTCCTTTGCAATAGCAAATTTGTATTTGTAATTCATTCACAAGCCACACAGAAGAGGGAGATCAGACCCTGACGCTGATCTAATTTTCTCCTGTTTCTCTCTTGGGTTTTGGGTTTTTTCCTCCACACCTCACACACTCCGACTCTGATTGATCACCTATGTAATTAAAAGCTGGCTTTGAAACAATGCCTGTCAGTGTTGTTCCTGTAAATGAAGTGCTTTCTTTTCATTCCCTAAGAGGATTTGGAAGAAGGAATGGAAGTCAGTGCTTGTTCTGATGGGCAACAGATGGCTGTCATTAACACCTATCTCAGCATCAATGGTGAAAGGCAGGAAAACGTGGGACAAGTGACTCTAGCAGCCGCTAATGGAAGCTTGAGTTTTCTAGCGCATGGATGTGGGGATCCAGTTCTTAAGGCTGAGGTGAGACCCTTGAGTGGCTGTTAACTGCAGCGTGATTTTCCCAGAATATTATTTGATTTTGTCATTTTGATGGAGCACCTTCCGTGTAGGCTTCAGGTGTGAATCTTGGTGAGTAACCAGGAAAAATGATGCAATTTTAAAATTATTTTCACGTTATGTGAAAAGTTACCACGGTGAGAATTAAGAAGTTCAGCCATGCCTAGAGACAGAAAATACAGGACCCTCTTCTAAAGAGTGGATCCTCTGAGGAGGGTAAGGAAATAAAGTGAGAGCAGCAGTAACTGCTCAGCATGTTGGTTACAAAACTAATGATTAGAATCCTGAATGTGCTTTCACTTTTAATAGGGTTTCACACACCCTCTGCTTCGGGGGGGGGGGGGGGGGAGGTGTTTGCTTTTCATGGTTTGACTTTTCTGTTCCCATGTCCATCCACTGAATAATGGAGAAGTTGTTTCCCCTAAGAAATGTGAGGCTACTATGGGTGTTTGCTGGCATTTTAACTAGTACAAACTTTGAATTATTTGAATCCAGCACAAGCAATTTTAAGTAATGAACTCAAGGTTTTAATAATCTCACAGAACAAGCTTAATGAAATTGGGAGCCTTTTGAAAGCCAAACTGATAGAGAAGATAAAGAAGTTTGATGGAAACCTGTGGAGATTCAGGAGATCAGTAAGTATCTGTACATGATCTGTGAAAACACCATGAAGTGTTCATGTTCATTAAACTGCATGTTTAATTAACATTTTTTTAAAATATTGCCTGCAGCTGTTTTGTTTTGCTCAAACATTTCACTGATTACTCCTGTGCTGACCTTTGACTCAGAGACGAAAAGCATGTTTTATGGTGGAGATCCTGTATCTCTGCACCAACACTGTGGAGTCAGAACTGCCTTGCAATGAAGTCAAAGCTTTGCTTGACATCACTGTGTGTTTTGAAATTGCTTCTTTTTTGGAACCACTGTAGGTGCAGCATGTTGGTTTCCTGTCTGAAGCAGCTGGCTGGCTTTCGGCTGCCTTGCAAAGGGCAGCAGGATTCCTGCACAGTGGGGGTAGAGCTGTCACCCAGGTGTGGAAGCAAAGTGGAATTGGACACATTCTGAGAAGAAAGATCCCACTTTATCTGGAGAAAATTCAAGACGTTGTCCAGCAAATGCTGAATGAATTACAAAGTAAGCAAAACAGTGCAAAGCAAGAATAGGGACAACAGTGCAGGGCAAACCAAACTTGACTGTAAATTATCAAACATACTGAACAGCACAAGGGTTTCTATTTTGATCTAGGAAAAAGTGCTGACCTTGGCTCTCACTGTACGCAGTGGGAGCCTTGATGCAATAAGCTCTAAGAAGGCTCTCTGTGAGCACCTTTCTAATGAAATCAGTGGTGAGGCTTTTTCTTGGTCATAGGAGGCTGGGTTCAACACGATGAGAACAGAGCCCTTAATTCCCAAGCTGAAGTATTTCTGCTAACAGTTCCCTGGCAAGCCTTTCCTCCCAAAGGGCTGTTCATATCCATCCTTGAATTTTTAATGCTTGTACTAATCGGATTTCACTTGATCTGTTTTTTTCCAAGCCTATCCAGTAGCCACTAATTCACTGTTCAGCTGGACTGTGGCCCATATGGAAACCTTTGAGAAATATGGTCAGCTGGAATTAGCTGCAAGAACCTTCATTTCTCACAAGGGTAAAAACTCACTTTGAGCCACTTAGCTTCAGGCTCTTCCCACTCAAAGGTTGGATTTAGTTGATATACCGTGCTTGAAATAAGTTGTGACCAAACTGTCCTGTTGCTCAGCAGGTGCAGTTTGTGCAGTACAGCTCTGATGGAGGCACATTGCAGAGCATCCCTTATGTTTCTTTTGGACAGCAGCAATGTATTTGTAAGGGGGTCAGGGTTAGACCTCAATGCCTCTTTCAGTTCACAGCTGTGCAATGTGCCTGACTGCCATGGAAACACAGCTGCCTCTTCCATTTTTCTGTGCCCCTCCTGCACGTATGCTGAAGTTGGGTGGAAACAAACAAGCAGCCACTTTGTACCAAACCAGGCAAGGTTTGTCTCATTAATGTGTTTGCTTCAGAGCCATTAGCAACTTTGAAGGATGCCTACTACGATGTAACCTTGAAGCCACTGGATGAAGTCTGGAAAGAGAAGACAGAAGAGTACATGAAGAAAATCCAGGCTTTCTTGCCCAAGATTTTAAAAGATGTGTGGCTAATGGAACCAATCCAGGTGGCATTAAAGGCTGTGAAAGCAGGCTTGGATATGGTTGGTATAACTCAGTTCTCCATTTTTAATGGTTTGAAAGACAAGGCCTACAAATTTAAGTCTCAGCTTTGAACTATGGCTACACAGAAACAGTTAACTATTTTTGTTTATGGAAATAGTGTAGTTATGTTGCCACATAAAAAGCTTGTGCACAGCTGATTTGCTGTTCTTGCAATATTTGTCCCTGCTTTGAAAGAGTACTTTTCCAGCTAGAGGAGAGGTTGTTTTACTAGTTCTGGTTGAAATCACAGTAGCAGTAATCTGTCATTCATGTAGCTTTTACTTTGCTTCAATAGAGAGGAGGAATTGTGAGTCCAACAAACAGCGTACAAATGAATCTGGGCTCTTCTAGTTGAAATGAAAAGCAAAAAAGATGTATCATGGGGCCAATTTATATTAGTAAAGATACCAGTCTTTTCCAAGCTACTGAAGCACATTAACTTAGTGAAGCATTGGTATACTTTAAGTAATGTTATTTGGAAAGTATATATTTCTGTCCAGTATTTGTTGGTGTTGTGACTAGAGCCTGTCCTTTGGATATTAACCTCTACATGACAAGATGCTGGTGGGCAGGTGACAAATGCAAGAGAGACTAAAGTGGTATTTCACAGTTATTTAAAACTCACAAGTACTGACCCTGCCCGGAAGCCATACTGAAATTGGTTTTATAATCTCTTGACTCTCCAACAGGCTACACAGCAGATGCTCAGGTGGGCAGAGGCCATGTTTTCCAGAGCTGTGAGCAAGATCCGGAAGCCCTTGCTGAACCTGTACAGTTTTTCACCCAGGTAACTGGTAACTGGTGTTTTTGCAGGATCCCTGCTCTGGGCAGTGTTCTAAATGGGTATGTGCATAGTTAAGTCTTCCTGTCAGTTTGCAGCTGAGGGTTCTGGACAACCACCCAACCACTCTTTGCTTTGGGCACATCACATCCTAATGTTTCTTTCTGTTGGCTGCCAGACCCGACTTCGACTTCGTTTGAAACAGCTACTGGGCAGCAAACAGGCTATCAGTAAGTGATAACTGGCCTGAGATGGCCTGGGGCAGTGCAGCTCTTGGCCAGAGCAGGGTTGTGTTTTGCTGTTCTAAGCAGACTACAGTTCTTACGAATATTTCACTTCCGCATTTCTAATAATAAAGCAACAGCATTTCATCAGTTCAGCAGGTAAGGGGTGTTCTCTTTATATTCTACAGGAACTGTTCCGTGGCAGGAAAACTGCCAGTACTGCCTAAAGCAGACCTGTCCCTGCAGCTGGCAGATGTTACTACTTACCTCATTGGAGAAAAACTAATGAGGCCTCTGCAAGACCTCTACAATCTCAACATCCTTGCAGAGTACTATAGATTCAAACGGAGGATGATGGAGAGCCCCTTTGAATGTAAGCCCTTTCAAAGTGCTGCTTTGTTTTGTACCTGGGTCTCTTTCCACTTGATTCTTATTTTAAAAATCATATTTGGAATAGTAGTTTACATAGAGATGGTTGCTAATTAATAATTTTCCTATAAACTTATATATAGTCTTTCTTGTAAGACAGTGATAGTATGTGTAAGAGCAACACTCTGGTGACATGCAGTAACACCGCTCTACTTAATGTTCATGCAAATTTTGCAACTTCTTACACTTCTACTCTCGAGACTAGAAGTCAGCAGGTGGCATTTATCTGCCTTATCCATATGCTCCTGTGAGTTGATACTATGGTTCAGTGCCAGTGATACCTGTTGGCTCTGTGTCCTGGCAGAGAGGCTTGGAAACTGGTGCCTTCACCTCTGCTGCCTCTAGGATGAGCAAGCTCAGCCCTACCAAAACTTCAGAGACAGTGTTGCCTGTAAAAGTATTGCTAAATGCTAAAGGAATGCATTAACAGTCCCAACTATCCCTTAGAGAGAACAGCTTTTCCAGAAAACCCTTTTTAATGGTTTCCTCCCCATAGAGAGACACAACAGTAGGTGTGAGAGTAGGTCCTAGTGACCAAATCAGCTGAGTGATGATCAGCAGGGTTTCCTGGACTGCAGCTGTTTGATGCACTGGTTTGGAAGGGTCATTTTTGGAGACAGTATTCTTGTGTTTTCTGCATAAGAATGTATAGTGTGTGTGTGTTTATAAATATGACTATCAAGTAGTATAATGATAAATCAAGATGAGCTTTGAATCCCAATTCAAGTTTATCAAAGTTTTACAGCACTCAGGTAAATCTATAACAAAAAATAATTAAGTTGCTTTGTTTCTGAGAAACTTTTGTTGCAGAGGAACTACAGTGTAACTAATTAAAATGTAAGTGTAGTAATGTCAGTGTAATAAGCTGATAAATTATTTTAAGAGTATGCCACCACGAAGCTGTGTGTGTTGCAGTATGCACAGCATTTACTGCTCTGTGGAAAACTCACTGATGTTTCTTCTGCAATGCCACTCTCCAGATCATGCTATGTTAGTGGGGACCAAGCATCTTGTGACTTTTGATGGAAAAATGTATGATTTGGCATCAAAGTGCAGTGTACTGCTTGCCAAGGATTTTGTTCACAATGCTTTCACTGTAATACTAAATGAGGAAACTAGGAACTCAAGATCACTGTATGTGGAGATGAACCAGACTGTGATCAGTATCTGCCCACAACTAAAGGTAGGAAGACCAAGTCAAACATTTTTTGTTGTTGGCAGAAATTTTCTTCAACTGACAAAAAATTTTTTTTTAATATATTAATGCTCAAAACATAGATCAGAAGCACTCTCAGACAAGGGCTTTAAAGTAACCACTTCTTAAAAAGAAAATACCTCTTCAAAGCAAAACCAGTTTAACTCAAGGGCTGCCTCTTTGCTCTCTGTATATGAAAGAAACTTTTCAACTTTCCTCTGACATGGTCTAAAAGAATGGCAGCGAGGGAGGCTTTGTGCTTTCTGCTCTTTGGGAAGTTTAACACAACCCTGTTCTTATTCCCGTAATTCTGGACTAAGTTGGCCTCATCCCACATGCAAATCCAGACTGTGTTTGCCTGTGACTGAACTTTCACTATGACAGATTTGAAACTGCATTTTCATTTTAAAACAGATATCCAAGATGTATAACTTCTCCTTTATGGAAGAGAACTGCCAAGTACTGGATCAATCCCTTGAAAACAGTACCATGAATTCAAGGCAAGGAACCAACAAAATAGAAATATCTGATCACAAAGGAGTTACTGTCTCTTGTGACTTTCAGTATGATCTCTGTACTGTCACTCTGGCTGGGTGGCACCACGGTGAGTATCAATCATACAGCTGTTAGTAATTTTTGCTATCTCTGAATTATCTGTATGACCGGTAGTACCAGGATCTGTGCAGTCCTTCACTCGTTTTTCCCCCTCTTCATTTATACACACCCTGGAAATGGCCCTAGGCATTCCCAGTAATTGCCAATTAGAGCAGGAATGCACCATTCCAGTAAGAACAGCAAGTTATATTTTACTGTTGATTCAATGCAATAAAGCAGACAGAAAGCAGAGGCAGAGGTACTGCAGTCAGCCCAGCCCCAAACCCTGGCTGAGAATCTGCTCTAGAGCAGGCTTAGCTTGTCAGACCTGCAAGATAACTACAGAGGGAGGCCCAAAACCTCACAGGGTTTTTGGCATACTTGGAATGCATTCCTATCCATGTACCCCACACTATTCTAAAACTCACCCCCCAAAGATTACCAGAGCATGGATCTGATGCCTTGGTGTGCTCAGGAGAAGCCCATGACCAGCTGAGACATGAGATGGCAACGCAGGCTGGGCAGCTTCCCCTCTTCCACACTAGAGCTGAGCCCTGCTGGACAGAATAATCAGAGCCCAGAGACAGCTGCTGGAATTTCCTGCACCTACTCCGGACAGCTCCCCTTTTATTCCACTTCAATTTCCTCCCAGGTATTTCAGCTGGGCTTTTTGGTACCAATGATAATGAAGCTGGAAACGAATGGATGGTGCCTAATGGTTCCCTCACTGACAACGTGCAAGAGTTCACACACAGCTGGCAGGTAATGAACTGAGGGGCTTCTGTGTGCAGGGCTGCTGAGCACAGAGAGTAATGTCTGACACACTGGGTTGGCTTAGATGAAAGCAAGCTCCATAGTGAAAACAGCAGCACACTGTATTGTTTAGCTGCGTCTAACCAGGGAAAAGATTGCACATACTTGCTAAAACCTGTTCAAGAATTCCCTATAAATAGGCACTGAATATTTTTGGCCTAGGTGGTAAGGTAAAACATAGAGGTGGCTCCTGTTGCTGCTTTTACAAGAAACTGAAGTTGGAGCCAACTATCTTTGATGTTTTCCTCCTTAGAGCACCTCTTCCTGGAATGCAGGGACAGGTGCTATCAGGTCTCAGCCAAATCTGTATGTTCACCACTCAGGCCACAGTTTGAAGTTTTCTTTAGAGCTGTTATTTCTAGCTGGGTATGTTGAGCCTCTTAATTTTCTTTGTTCTTCCTGCTTTACATCTGATCAAAACCAAAACTTTACAAACAAGTAACTAGTAAATTTGCTCTCCATCCCCACATCGCCAAGTATTCAGACTTTTTTTGGAAGGTTAGCTACTGCTGTCAGTTACTGACTTGCATAAAAAGACTTCCTCTAACTCTCATAAATAAATGTTTTGCTATAACAATTTTATACCAGTAACATTATACCTCTGCTTAATTAATGTACTCTGTCATCAGCTGAAAATAATCTAAATACACAAATGTGCAGTTGTACAGAACCATTTGTGAATGCAGCCAACCAAGAAAAGGAGCCTTAACATGCTCTCAAGCCATGTTGACAGGATCCTCTAAATCCCTTCTAAGAATCTATTACCAAAAAGAGAAGGAACCAGCATCTTATTACCACAAAGATTTTGTGACTCTTCCATTTATCCTGTCTCATAGAAGATGTCTGAGTTCTGGGAACAGAAATCTCATTTTCAGCTTTATGTCAGTACTTTACTGTAAAAGAGAGAATTGCTTCAAGTATCTTGTACTACTTCTTGCTGTTGCAGAGATACAGTTAATGAGCTTGCAGCCTATGTTTATGTTAATAATGAGGCAGGATCACAGTGTGACTGACCATAGGTACAATTTTCTTAATTGCTACAAATATTAACTTTAATATATTCATAAAAATGCAAAACTCCCCAGAGACATTGAACAAAAGAATCAATTAAAAGCAATACATAAGAAATTTAGTGTCATAAAGAAGCAGAGCAGTCCTGAGTGCCCTTCTTTAGGGGCAGAATGGCTGCAATTGCACTACTGATTGGAAGGGTTTACACTGAACTGTAAACTCTGACTGGCAACTCACTCCTAGGAGCTTTATCACAGCCTTTGTCACACACTGACCTTGCAAAGGACATCAGCAGACGCCAGGGCTGCACAACAGGAGGGGACTGAGTGTCTGACTCCTGCAGGATGAGGGTTAGCATAGATTAAACTGCCAGTTCATTTTCCTTAGTAACTAAAGTAACTACAATTTACACTTGCTGAAAACTTTTTGGTGGTGTAGTTTTGTTGGGTTTTTTAAAGCCACCTTTACCTTTGAGTAACCCAACAAGGATATGAAGTTTTTTTTTTTCTCCATCAGAAAGATCTGGTAAAAGCGCAACTTTGACCTGTCAGATCTACATAAAAGAGAACTAGCCAACTGCCTTCTATGTCAGCAACTACACAGCAAAATCCTTCAGTGAGTAGCAGAATCAATAGGAAAAGGAAACAATGTCTAATCTGCAAGGTGCCTCTCAATGAACAATAAACATTAGAGCAGGGCACTGAGCTGCCCACATCTTTCTTCAAACCAGCTCACACTGGAAATCTGAAGAACTCGTCCTACCCTGACGTATGCAAAAAAACCCCCAAATCCACCAACTTCAGTAATTCTGTTTTCCCAGGTGAACAAGTGCAGTCTTGTACCGAAGAAAGAGAAGCCATGCCCAATTACAGCTAAGCAAAACATCTGTAAAGCGTTTTTTGAAGAACCACATTCAGTTCTGAGGAACTGCTTCAAAGTTGTAAGTAGAACTTCATCTAGAAGCACTGTCTTAATTATGTGTCATTCTTCCAAGGAAGACACATAACCATTGCAAGGATAGAGAAGTTTAGTTGCAGAGAACTTTAGAAGTAATCAAAACACCAATCCAGACAGAAAAAAGGTGTTTTTATCATCATAAATATAAATGGAAGTTTCTGACATCCACAGAGTAGTGGCATGATTGCACTACTCTTTAAGATACAGGTCTAGAATATGGAAACAGAAATAACCTCCTCACTGTTAGGAAGGAAATAAAGGTTTATGAATGGTCCTAAGCAGGCAGGGGCAAGGGGACACAACCCAAACCTCTGGGTTTACCTGCAGGTCCCCCTGCTCCCCTAACCCATCCCTTTGTGCCCAGGTGGAGCCCGAGCCATTCTACACCATGTGTACACAGGACACCTGTGACTCCCCAGCCTTGGGGGCTGCCTGCACCGTAGCAGCAGCTTTTGTTCATTTATGCAACCGGAATTTTGTCCCTGTGGAAATCCCTCCACAGTGGTAAGTTTCATTTCTGACTGTATTGCTCCACTACTTGCATGTCTGTAATTCAAGAACACATGACAGAATAAAACTAATGAATCTGACTGCAGGCATGAACAAAACTGATCCTATTCCCAGAAATGCTCTTCTTGCTTCTTGGCTACCTCCCCTTCCTGCTGTTCACTCAGCAGCACACTAGAACCCATCCACTGCACACACTCTACTGCCTTTCTTGTTTCATCCTAATCTGCTGTGTAAAAGAGGCAGAAGGATACCTGCAGAATACTGTGTGATGTTCCTAGGAGCTTCTCCTCTTGGATATTATTTCTGGTTCCATCCTTTTTTGGTCTGAATAATGCATTTGGCGTCATATTAACAACAACACATATTACACAGACACAAAATACTCAGAGACAGATTTTTGTACTTTTCAGTCTCTAATAATGAAATTTATCTATGTTTTCAACCTAGAATATCCAGATTATCAATACTTGTGTTTTAATGCAGCTGTCATCCAGATTGCATTTTTAAGTGGATTCCTGGAATACAGCTAAGGAAGATGAAAAGCCTGAATTGAGCAGTAGCGCTTGCTTCAAATTTTTCTCATTACAATCCTTGCCCACATCTGTAGTTATTATGCCAATTCATTACAGATCCTCATATTTCAGTGAAAGTGCACACACTGCTGCACTGCACATTGCTGCAGAACGGCACAGTTTCTGCTCCAAAAGTCACTGGAGCCACGTGTGCTACTAACTGGAGTTGCATTATTGATACTCTTGCCCAAGTAGTAACTTACCATATTTTTACAAGACTGCAGTGGAAACATTTACACCAAATAAATGGCAGGATCATGCAGAAGAGCCAATTATGCTTTTGCTTGAAATGAAGCACTTGGGTTTACTCCTTTTATGCTCCATGCTTTGCTAAGACTTAGCAATGAAAAGAGGATGGGGTTTTTAATATATGTAATGAAACATTATTTATTTGCATTTGTAAACTCACTACTATCTCAAAAGAGTGAGCTGGTGCCTACAACCCCATGTGTAGTATGCCTTTAAAAATTTACAATTATTAGCTGATTTCTTACCCATTGAGGAAAGGACTAGTATTTGTAGATGGGTTTGTTGGCCATAAAATAAAAACCTAGAAAAAGAACACTCACTGTATGTGTAAGTTCATCACATCACACTCCCACATGCTGCAACAACGTTGCATGTCAGTATCTGCCTGAGCTGTTCAGGTCACTCAGCTCCTAAGCAGATGATCAGAACATTTCTGGGTAGCATCTTGTAGGCAGTGAGTGGTTTTAGGTCTCAACATATAAATATGAAATACAGAGACAAATTTTGTTAAATGTGAATCAGCAGAATATTCAGTTGACAGTAAAGTTTTGGAATAGCGTGGTAGCTGAATGATTGAAGTCAGCTAGTGCTGCTAGTTTACATTATCTCATTTCTGAGGAAAAGGATTGGAATGAAGGTGGATCACAAGCTCAGTTAACGAGAACACACTATTAAAGAAGCAAAGTACATTGGGGATGTACATGTGAATAAACATATTTAAGATAAGAAATACTTCTTCTCTATTTAGCTTATTTTATGTATCCAGTTTTGGACATCATGTTTTACTTAAATTGTGAACCAGTTGAGAACAGTCCTGGGGAAAAAATGGAAGGGCTGAGGAAAGACATGAGTTAAGTCTGTAAATATGTAAACACTCTAAAGAGAAGGAAGTTGAACAGCCCAAACTAAGGGAGAATTAGGTTTGACACAGTGAGAGAGTCTGTAATGGTTGGGTTACTCACGCACAGTAACTGATAACCAGCTACAGTCATAAGAGCAAAACAGAAAGTGGCTGTCAGCAGAAATTTCCTCTGCACTATTTCTTAGAAATTCATGCTTGTCAAGGATCTTCCACGGAATAGCTGAACCACCCAGCCCTCATAAACTTTAGAAATAATGCTGCCCTTTTCCTCCTAAATGTGAATTTATCAAACATGAGAGAACCTTACATCTTTATTTCAGTTTAGCGATCTAAGATAAAACTGTATCTAAAAATGCTGAAGTACCTTCCCCACAGTTTTTTGATGTCATAAATATATCTGATGCTATTTTCCCTTCATAGATTTTTTGTATTTCATTGTAATGAGAGGTTGCATTACACATGACTTGTACTTAATACTTACCTGGACTTCATCTCTTCTTCATTTCAGCTCTAGCCAGTTCTGAATAGCAGATACCAGCCCTGAAGACGGAAGAACCCCTTCAGCACCCAAAACAGAACAGTTATTTTAGGTAGACAAGCTAGAGGCAAGAACAGGGAGAGAACAGTAGAAGTGGGAACGCATTAGTGTTAACTGTGACTATAATAAAGTATATATAGTATAAAAGGAAAGCCTTCAACCCAGAACCCCTGAGGGCAAGAGCAATTATTTCAGTATACAAACTATAATCAACCAAAAGAAATTGGACATGAAAGTATCAGTTCCTCTAAAAGAATTCTCCCATTCAGTGGCAAAATTGCTTCTCCACAAGCCTTGAACCATAGCACGAATACACTGAAAAGCTGAGACAAGCTCTCTTCCAGCCTAGTACAAGTGGACTACTTTATGAAAGCAGCATTATCAGCTTTGAGTCAGCAGTGATGCTGATTTCTTTTTTCTCCAGAAAGGAAACTCCACTGTTCAGCAGTTCTGGAGAAAGTTGTATCTTTTTTTTTCCAGGGAAGTGCTCCAACACGTAAGAAGGCTAAGATAGAAATAAGATGGTTAAATAATGGAAAGCAGTTAATAATTTTCTCGTTTTTATGCTGGTTGATTTTTCCCTTATTAATGTAAACACTGTTAAATGAGAAACAGCCTTCTTGGTTTCTGTGCACCAGTTTCACACATTCCCTTTGTGTCTTTAGAACCCCCTTGTCAGCAGTCAGTTGATGTGTTGGGAAAAGGTGACCAATACCTACCCTACCCATAAAGTAATGTTAAGGTGTTATAGTGTCTCATCTGTTAAACCCCTTTCTGTACTGTAAGTCACTTCATTAAAAAATTGCATTACCTTTCTCCACACAGTGCCTGGAATGCAGCTATTCCTTGGTAAAAGGTAGCACTGCAAAATCCATCCAATGTCTTTGCATAATACACAAACATTGAAATAATGGTGTTCTGAACTATGACATCATGCTAATAAACATATGACTGCCTTATTTTTATGCTGGAGCACATTTTTATTCATTATTCGTAATAACAAAGTTGTACTGACCTAGAGAGTTGGAACTGGCTGGGTTTGAATGGCTCACAGACAAAATCATCAGCTGCCTCTTATCTCGTGTACACTGCTTGCGGCTGCACTCACTTTCTGAACACTTACTCTCTAGCTTAATACAAATTAAAACACGACTCCTACACTAGTCAGGAAAAAATCTTGCAATTTTTAGGATTCCCATACACATCAGATGCTGCTGTATAAAACACAGTAAAGATCAAGTCTTCCTCTGTAATAATTTTATACCTGCACCCTTCTAATGAAGCCAAAATTGTATGAAATATTTCTGGAAATTAAAGAATATTTATACCACTTACTGATTAAAAAAACCACATCATTTTCTCCCCAGTCACTGAATGTGACTTCACTCCCCAGCTAAGCACACCAAACACCTCTGAAAAAGTCTTGAGGTGGCAGTTTCAGGAGTAAAGAAAAACATCAGCAAGTAGAGGAAAAGATTCAGAAGAGCTCAGTCAGCAATACAGAAATACAGGAATTTAACAAAATACTGCAGACAGCAACAATGAGCTGGATGCAGATACCAGGTCTCCTAAAAGCTGCATATAACTTATCACTGGTGATAAAGAAGCCATTTAACTACCAAGGAACATTTTAAACTACAGCCACTTCACTCAGCCCAGTTGTTCGGTATCTCTGAGCTGTTCCCAGGTTCTGCATGTGCATAGTTCCTGTCTAGATAATCTTTAGAGAGGCAGGAACTTGGACAGGCCCCCAGACACACCTCAAGTCCTGAAGCTCTGCAGGAGCCAGACCCAGCCCCACTCCTACCCTGGAGCCACGGGCCAGATGGAGACCCTGCTGACCCCATGGGCCAGCCCAGACACCCCGGTGACCCAGGGCACCTGCCTGCACACAGGGCATGCACAAGGCACCACCTCCACGGAGCAGGGCTAACAGAGCCACCACTGGGGGCGAGGGGGAAAAAAAAACCAGAAAAGAAAAAAAAACCACCACCAACCCCACAGTTAAATGAAGTGTTCCACATCATGTTCACAATTGGAATTTAGCACTGATTTATAGTTGCCATGAACAAACTCTTATCTCCATGTTTCTGCACTGGCAGCTGTGCCTTTGCTCCCTGCCAGATTGCTGCTGTTAAAGCAAAGGCAAGTGCTCTGTCGCAGCTGTTCACCCAATACCTGCCCACAACCACAGCAGTGTCACAGGCCACAGGGTTCTTCAACTGAACTGCGTAAAACCTTTAATGAACCAATGAAATCATCCAGCCAAACCATTTTTAAGTGTGTCTTATTTACTGCATGGTAATGTCTCATCTTGGGAATTAAAAACTGGGGCTAACACATCACCCTCCTGCCTAACAGAGGAGAGCTAGCAGCTCCATCCTAAGGCAGCTCCTATCAGCAAATACAACAGCCAAGTGACAGACGGGGACGTGGGGAAGCCCATTCCAGGTGTACCCGGAGGGAGGGACAGCAGTCTCCTTGCAGGGCACTGTGCCAGTTCTGCACAAAACATCCCTCAGGCCAACTGAGACCTTTGTGGTTTCTCATGGATGTGAACCTCTTGAAAAGAATCACCTTGAAAGCATCTGACTGAAGCATTTATCAGGTCAGTCCATCAGCTTCTGTATGTCATAAGTGGCTTTTTTCTCTGCACTAGCCCTGGCTTTATCAGGGCTAAACTTCTAGTAGACAACTACTGACAATGCAGCACATTATTGAACACCTCGACTGAAGTAATCCAAAATGTTTATGCCTCAGATGCAGGTAATGCAGTATATAAACTATGCTGTCATATGGCAAATACATAATACCCATTTCATGTATCACGGATCTCCCATCACACAACACAGGAATTTCTGCCTCTGTAACTCCTGCTCTAAGAGCACTTTGAACACACCAGCCCACACCAGCTGTCCTTGGAGAGCACAGATAGGTTCAGTCGTTCTTCCCAGTGTAGTTTTAGTGCTTTCAACTCACCTCCAACATGTTCTTTACATAGAAGCCCCAAGGTCTATAAAGTTCACAGAATTTCTACATACTACACCAACTGAACCCCAAAACAGATGTAACAAGAGCCCAGCTTTGACTTCCTCCTCCTCAACACATGGCTAGAGAAGCCCCTTATCCTGTAACTTCTCAGTTACATGCTCTGCTGTACAACAGCAACAAAAATCACAAACCCATGTTCTACTGCAGAGGCTGAGATACAAGGTGAGGAAAAAGGAGAATTCCCAGTACCCAGTAGAGCCCTACAATGCCAAACAGGGGAAACAGAGAGACAAGGCCCTTCAGCCCAGCCTTAAACAGCCACAAGCAGCCTCTCATTAGGTGAAGCACAGCTGAGCTGAGTCAAAGCCATCTCCAGCAGTCTTTTGTTTAGAGTACAACACTCACCCTGGCTACAAGTGTCTTTTGCTTTGAATTCCTATGAAAATAATTTTTAATATGAACCAGTTGCCAACCAATATGCTGACCACATGGATTATTTCTGAAAGGCTGTACCACTCCACAAGTGGATTTTTTCCAGAATTAATAAATAAACCCAGACTCCCAAAATTCTTTATCTCTGTATGTTTTGGCATTTCATCAGCAGGATCTCAGAGCACAGGATTTCCACTACCCAACTGCCCGTGATGTGGTCTGGTTTTGAATACCAAACTCAAGACTGGAATTGTACTCTGAAATCCAGTCTTTAGTCTGCAATCTTTAAAGGACACTAGCTAGTTTCCACATTTTGAAAACCTAATCCCACAATTAAAAAATTTAATAAGCACCATGTGATTCTCATCTTAAATTGCAGACCATTCAATGAGAGATTATCTCCCCTTCCAATATGCATTCCTAATTAACGTAACGCTATTGCTGGACAATACAGTCCCCAATCACAAAGTCATTCCACAGAGATAATGCAATGCATTCGTCAGGACCCAAATTCTCTTTAGACAAGATGGAAAATGAAGAGTAGTAACATCTCTACTTTTTATAGGTTTCTTGATGTAATTTCATAGTTTGTTTTTTTCAGAGGAGAAAGAAAGAAAGATAAGAATAGAACATAATTTAGAATTATTTAAACCGTTAAAAACAGCATACATTGGAAGAAGAAAACCTTCAAAGAGAAAAATGCACTTAGGGACAGAATTCTTGTCTCTGGAGGTAAAAAGTATTTGCATCTTGCACCTGGAGAACTTGTTCCAAGGAATCCCGCATCACATCTTTTCATTAACTTCACTTCACTGGAACAAACGGGTCATCACCATACCACTTTCAGTATTTCAGAAACTAGAGAGGTATTTTAAGTACAAGACACTGCTAACGGTTACCAAGAGACACCTGTCTTGCAAGTAGTTTACAGTTACCAAGAGACACCTGTCTTGCAAGTAGTTTACAGACACGGTGATTACTGAAAGAGAAAATACAGGTGAAAATTATTATTTCCAACCACAGTCCAAATGGATTGAAACATGTTTTGCCTTCACGCCAGGTACTGAGTTCACCCTGGTAACACGAGTCCTGTGCAGCCCTTGCTGCCATGAATACCCTGCTGTAGAACAACTGCCTCAACACGTGCTCCCACAAACAGCAGCTACACACAGAGAAACACAGAGCATTTTTAATAGTGTGGACATCTTACTCAAAACATCAAATATTCTCAAATACATTGGTATTAAAAAGAGACTGGAAGACACGAACATTGTGATTATTACCAGATAAGCACTGGTCCCTACAGTTAACTGAGCCCAACTTCTCACTTTGGTTTACTCCAGGAGTGGTTACACAGAATAGTCCAATGTTCTGCACCAAAAAGCAAAAGAAAGCAAATTTCCAGTTCTTTTAGGCAGAAAGTAAAAGTATTAGGGGATGACTCTGTGCAAATCCTCCACTTCAAGGTCCCACATATTCTTATGGATGGGGTTTTCAGAGAGATCTGTCATCTTTACTGCTCGAAGAACGGGCTCAGGACTGCAGGACCGCACCACACCCATGACCATCACATACTTCCCTAAAAGACAAGCATTACATTTAATTAACCTTTGTATTATAATTTAAATTCATAAACCAGATTACTTAAAACCGAGTAAAGAGTGTGAATTGAACATGCCAATATTTGTAAGAAAACTCAAGGAATGAAACTTGCTTAGAACTAAATTTCAGAAAAAGACTTCATTATCTGTACAGCCACTTTTACGGCATATTTAACTACATTATCACATACCGTAAGAGCCAAACAAACACAAGTTTGTCCTGCTGTTTAAGTGCATTGAGGAGAGCTCAGAAGACTGAAAATTTAAGCAATGTGTCTATTTTGTACCACAATTTCTGCAATTCTGCAGTCCAACACTTCTCCGTTTGAACTGGCAGTTGTGGTGAACGGAAGAGATGAAAGAAGAAAAAAACAGAAAAGAGAAATAGGAGAAGAATCCCTCTCCTTGTTCCGGGCGCGGGGGCCCGGCACGGCCGCCGGGCCTGGCCCAGCGGAGGGGATGTGCCGAACCGCGTTAGACCGGCCACAGGCAGGGACAGAGCCCGCCGCCCGCGGGGGTCCCACCGCCCCGCGGTACCTGCGCTGAGGCACGGCCGGCCCTGCGGCACCTGCTCCACGCCCAGCACGGTGAAGGCGCCGCTGCCGTCCTGCAGCCGGGCGGAGCCGCCGCCGGCGCCGCGCTGCACCTCCAGCACGGTGCCCTGCATCCACACGGCCCGCAGGGACAGCGGCGTCCGGCCCGCCGCGGTCCGCTGCAGCTCCCACGTCCCGCCCGCGCCTCGCTCCGCCCGCCGCAGCTGCGCCGCCAGCACCTTGACCGGCGGGCCCGGCGCCGGCCCGGCCATGCTGAGGCGCCCGCGGCTGAGGGCGCGCAGCCGCTGGGGGCGGGGAGCGCTCGCCTCGCCCCGCCCCGGCGGCGCCTCAGCGGCGGCAGCGCTACAGCTGGGGAGCGGCCTACACTGAACGGGATATGCCGTGCGAACGTGCGGCCCGTGCACGGCAGGGTCGTGTCGGTGCAGATCGCAGGCAGTGCCCCCCAGCTCGTTCACCCACCCCATAGCGCTCGACTGCCCAGCGGCTGCACCGTGCGCCGCCCCCCGGGCCACCGCCCCTCACCTGGATCAGGGTCCCAGAGCCTGTCTAGCCCTCATTTTACCTGATTTCAGTTCAGGATCGGCCCCTTTACGTGCAAAAGGCAGTGTGAGATGTCACTCGGTGGTCCGACTCAGCGGAGGGTGCTGCTGGCAGTGCCTCGGGCCCACCCCGGCCGCCCGGCCTGCAGGGCCGCTGCGCTCTGCCCCTGCCCCGCTCTGCCCCCGCTGCTGGAGCCAGCCGGGGCTCCCATCCTGCTCAGCGAGAAGGGGCGCCTGGTGCTTATTTGGAGTTGATGAAGCTCCTGCGGTCCTGTGAGATAACAAGAAAATGCACATGCTGATTTTCCCAGGGATGCTCTTATGGGGAAATCCGGAGATTAATGCACTGACAGCACGGGCAGTTTTAGGATGGGAGACTTTAATTCCAAGGCGTTTACGAATTTACTTGCTGTCTGTTTATATTACAGACAGGCTAGTTCACTTTGCTGCAGTCTGAAATTCTTGAAATGTTATGGTTACTTTTGGGTGGGTGAGTTGATATTTCATTTATAAAATAAGCCAAGAAATAAGCTAATGAAAAAAACAGGAGGATGGAACAAACAAAAGAATCAGGAAAACCAAGGGGATAGGTTCATTACTTTCACAAGTCCTATTACCTAAAAAAGTGCAGAATGGGTAAAAATACACTGACTGCAATAATTCTTCTTTAGAAAAGCTTTTGTTCTCTGTTAAAATAGGCAGTTACTTTATTTAAAAAATCTGGTTTTGTCTTGTGTAGCAAAATACATCAAAAGACCTTTTTTTCTACTCACTCATCATGTTGTGAATTATTTATTCAGTATATCTTTTTTTTTTCCAGAGATATTTTCTGTTTCGAGACATTCTGTAAATGGGACCGTATTCTTTTTATAGTGTAAGGAAGCAGTTAACTTTTTGTTACCACTTACAGTAAGAATAAAACATAATATTGGTAATAACAATAAAAACACTGACATCTAAGCACAATACAGAACCATGTAATCTGGCAATCAAATCATATGGCTTACAGGAATAGAAAGACATTAGATGGTTACTGTATATGAATGCAAGATTTGAGCGAGGCTCACAGGAGAATATTTGTAATTTATGCCCCTAAGCTGCAGTCACTTGACAGCATCAATATTTAGTTTCACATAAAAAAAATTAATTGTGCCAAATATTGATAAAAGTATTGTATTCCTTTTTGTTACTGCATAATAGGAGGGTCTAATGCTTATTAAGCCATTAAATCTACAGATCAAGGCAAGACCCCTACAAGAGTGTAATCTTTAGGAGAGACTAAAAGGTCTCTTGTAAAAGATTTGCCTTCAGGAAACTGTTACAAGAAGGGCAGAAGCACTGGCAACCTGCATCAGGAAATGGATTTGTTTTCCTAAACCAGAAAATCCTTGTCTTTCAGTAAAACACAAAGTTATACTGAATTATCTGTAAAGCTCTTACCCAAGACCTGGTGCAGCTCAGCACAGAGACACATTCTGCAGCTGCAGGACAAATGTCTGATGCCTCAACGGACTGCTCTGGAGGTGACCCCACAGCGATCATCCTCTGCTTTAAGGGTAGCAGAGGAAGCTCAGCACACAGTTGGAAAAGGCACTGAGTTGGTGGCTGCCAGGCTCTAAATTACACTGGATTAGACATGAGCAGATTTTTTGAGAGCACGCTGGATGAGAGAGTTTTGGGTTGCATGGACTAAAAAAGAAGGAATCAATCTTCTTCTGCCTGCTACTACAATATGCACCTCACTTCAAAGCAATCTTCAAGGACATTATTTGTCGGGCTGACATGCATGTGAGATGGTCACAGTGTGGGTAAAAAAAAGGTCAAACCACACCTAGATAACACAGTCCAGATGATAGCAGGAGTCAGGGCTCCCTCCGTTAGAAGGGCTCCCTCAATTACACTGGCACTGTTTTGCTGGTACAGTGCCAAGAGAGCTTAGAAAAGAATTTGACCCCAGATCTCTGTGAAAAGAGATTTCCAAAGAAGCAGCAACTTGAAATTATCTGTCCATCTCCGACCTTTTCATGCTCCCACTGACAGTGCTACTTAAAATGGAAGCAATTCCCTGCTTCTCTCCCTAATTTTGGTAAAAGGCTGATATTACACAAGCAGAAAAATCCTTCTTTCTCTTGGCCAGGAAGTCTTATCTTTTACAGCCTTTCACCCTACCCAGGAGTTTTACAAAATATCTTCTTTCCAGTCCATTGGCCAGTGTGTACAGAAGAAGTTCTTCAATTTTATTTCTGTTTCTCTTTCCTAGTACTGAGAAGTTATGAACCGGAGTTCAAACAAATTTTTAATTTTTTTTTTCTAAGATTTGGAATCCAAGTAATCATGGGGGTTTTTTTAAATTTTTTTTTTAGCATTTTGTAAGCACTGGCTTTAGAAATAGGGCTACCTGGGAGCTCCACAGCTGACTGCAAGAAAAGTCACAAAGTGTGGAGCTGAAAAATACATGGATCATAATGGTTATGTCTGAATGGCCCACAAATGTCCATAAAACAGATACATAAAAACCCCCTTGTCTCTGGCAGCCCAGAAACTCAGAGGATTCAACTGTGATGGGGACAAGCCAACATCTGCTCTCTTCTGGCATCTCCAGCAACACTGGTTGCCCACAGTCACAGAGTAAAGGGATATGATGGAGCCTTTCATATCCTCCTTGAGCAGAAGGAAGCAGCACATGGGAGCTCAGCATCACAGAAGAAAGCTGTGAAAACAATCCTTTCCAATAATGTGTTACCCTCTAAGTGAGGGGTCTGAGACTGTTTTCCTTTCCCTGGTATTCATATGAAACTTTTATGGAGGACAATTTTTAGCACAACCAATATCAGGTTTGACCTTCAAGAGATCTGTCCTAATTTAGACTTATTTTCTTACATTGCACACAGAACTATATGACACAAACAAAAGAATATAAAACTCAATTGTTCCTGGTGTTTGTTTTGTACTGCATAAAGGATGCAATGTGGACATGCTGACTGAAGTCTGGAAAAACATCTTCATCCTTCAAGGTTTTTTTTTTAGACTACCTCATCATCACTGAATTTAATTAATGATTTGAAATTAATGGATCAATGAGTTGGAATTAATGGATTGGAAGTCAGTCATATTTACATCCCTAACATGAGCTTCAGCTGCTCATAATTTATGTTTTGGGACTGAGCAGTCTGGCAGATGGATACTAAATTGTGTTCGACCAGGAATTTCAAAAGACCTGGAGCCAGCAAAGTCATCTGCTGGAACAGGAAAACTCTAGGTGCAACCTGCCAAGGTTTTAATTAGGAGGTAGCTCTGAATACGTGGTATTTTAGACGTGACTTGGACAGGGCAGGTAAATGTGAGTGAAAGACATCAGAATCCCACTACTTAAAACAAGAAGAAGAATCTGGCCTCTCCCATAGTGTCATCCAGCCAAAACTGCACAGGAGTCACTCTAAGATACGATGACCTAACTTTTGTGGCAAATACCATCAACTAAAGCATTAGCAAGGCATCCCCCAGTGCTCTTTTTCCTTGAGAACCTAATATAGATGCTCTACATGGCAAGTGAGTTTATGCTTAGTGGAATCAGTAGAGGATTATGGCAAGAGCTTTCCTGCAGCTGCCAGGAGCTGCCAGCTGGACCCAGTGTGTGGAGAAGAAAAACAGCATCTCCTCCGAGAGTGGGAAAACCTCAGCTTGTACAGCCAGCATTAGCGTGAGAAATTATTTCACTGCTCCCACCAGCATGCAAACTCACCCAGTTCCTGTCACTCACCACACATCCCTGCCACAGAGCCTGCAGGCTGTGAAAAGGGTGATGCTGTCCTGCTTAGCTGACTCATTTCATTTACAAAGAATACTTAGAGAACTCCAGTTGTGTTCTGCAGAAGTGGGTGTCACCTGTTTGTTTCTTTCCACGGTACAAATATGCTGGCATGTAAATCAAATCAGTGTTCTATAGAATAGGACTATGAAATGATTAAAGAAAGAAATTAATTAATCAGAATCTTTACTTTACCAGTATTGCTTGCTGCTCTGGAAATAGTCTGCAGAGCTGGCTTCCAGATGGGCTTACTCAAACTCCTGCACAAGAGAAAAAGAACTCTTTAAACAGGAAATATGAATGGCATCCAAAGCATTAGATCGTCATCCCGACTGAAGTCAAGCCAGTAGCTAGGAGACTTCAGTCACTCAGCCTTTGTGACTGAGTTTCACTTTATAAAAGAATTGAATATTTAGCAAAAGCTTAACAAGACTGGAGAGTCCATACAACCAGTGCTGGGGAATACAGATCACAGTGCCTTCCCTTGACAGCTGCTGCCTTTGCAAAATACACTCTGATTAGCATGGTCAGCATCCAGTTCATTCAGCAATGTGACAGAAGAATAATTTTCCAAAACAACAGTAAGCAGAAGAGTGGCATTTTACTGCCAAAACCTTAAAACATGAGTTGTCAAATATCAGAAATCTACATAGAAGCCAGTAAGGCTGAGAAGGTACAGCCATTCCAGGGCATACATTGGCAGGATTCTGCAATATTCAAGGCCTCTTCAAAGATTCATGAAATGGTGCTTAGTAGGGAGAGGCTTTTAGTAATAGTCAGATTTTCATGCAGGCAAGATCTTTCTCAGGTCCAATCAAAAAGACCATCTCTCCTTATGAACCTTATATTGTTTAAACTAAAAACATCACAGCTACAGCACCACCATCCAAGGTCATTTCAAATTAATAAAATGTTAGAACACAATTGAAAGGAATTCAGAATTTTAATATAATAACTCAAGAATTTTACACCAGTCTCACATTCAGCACACACATGCATTAATTTGGGAAAAAGCTTTTGGAAGTTAGCATCAAGGTACTTGAAGAGCAAAGTTTGAAGTGAGGATCCGAGAGTTACAGGGAGCTAGAGAGGAGAAAGCTCACACCTCTTACTGTGTGAGGTGCTCCTCTACAGAGTCTTCAGGAGACACACATGTAAGCAGGTTTGGTGGCAGCTGCAGGTTGCACAGCCAAGCAGACCAGACAGCTGTTTCTAATCACTGATAATTCATGTGAGAAGTGAATTGTCCTCACTACTCCCTATGCTTTGGCCAGTGTTTGTTACCTGTATTCCCATGGAGTATCACCTCAGACACACGTGTCGTGACTGTCCTTAACTAACCAAAGTTTGCTCTGAGATCAGAGAATCTTCATGTAAAATGGCTCCTCTTAGTTCTCCATGAAGCTGTGACTAAAGCTTTGTCCATGTGATTGCCCAGGGATGCAGACAAAAAGGATCCTGGACTGGACACAGGGCACTAGCAGCACTGGCATCTTCTTCAGAAAGTGCTTGTGAGCAGTGGTGTCCTGACTCACCTGGTGCTGGCAGTAACACAGGAGGGGAGAGGAATGGCCTTGGAGGGGAGGATGCTGCCAAAGGCTCAGTGGGAAGGCCCTGGAACTGGTACTTCAGCAAGCAAAAGCAAAAATCACAGCTGAAAGAACAGCTGGCCTTGTGCTGCTCTGCAGGGGGACACCGGGCATGGATTCATAACAGCTGAATGACTGAAAAAGCAACAATATAAAGAGGAAATCAACAGCAGTGAAACTTTGTTTAAAGCTGCTCAACAATAGCACTTACATGTTTTCGTGTAGGTAGGTGGACTGGGACCTAAAGAAGCTTGAGTTTCTAGTTTCTTACATTATGGTGTGCATTCTGTAAAGCAAGGCTCAGACCCAGAAGTACTTAAAAGCCTGAATGTAGAATGCATTTATTGCCATAGTCCCTACAAATAGCAGCCTGCTCCCCAACTACTGGCATGAGTGAATGAATGGATGAACGAATGCTGGCGTATTAATAGCGGTAATTTTGGATGGAAGTCACATTAGTGTATGGATATACAAGGCCTACTTATCTCTTAATAGGTCTAAGAGAAGATATAAAATGTCATGTTAAATCACAGAGTTCTTCCTAAGTCAGAACACTCAATGTATAATTGAAGGTGTTTTCACATTCTTATGTTTCTTTAATTTATTTTAAAAGTCAAAAGACACAAGATTGCATGAGCAGCAATGGGGAGACAGCTCATCAGTTCATTTTAGAAAGACGTCTACAACCCATATGGAAATGTCAAGTTTTAAAATACAATTTGACATTAAAATGTCGCAAACTGCCTCCACCTCTTGATTTAAGTAATTTTAATCACAGGTTTTTAGTTTGTAGTTTGTACAGCACCTTATGTTAAGCACTGTGTTGAAACTCTCTAATTCAGACCTATCTCTTTCCACTAAGCCCAGAATATGCAAGGTCAAATATGAATTTAATGGAATGAAGGTCAGAGTTTTATTGCTGGCATTCACTGTCTTGAACAGCCATCACTGACAACTGATCCATAAGCATCCCAGTACTCAGCTTTTGTTAAGGTAAATACACCTACTGGTGCTCCAAGATTTTAATCAGCTCATTCCAGTGGGACTTAAGAACCTCATGGTACGAACTAAACAGGAAAACAACACAAACCAGAGGAACATAGAACTGTGAAAAGGACCTACTTCAAGGAAAAATATTAAAATAACTTTTTATGTACAGGTAAGCTGACCTTTCTACTGAACTAATGGTTGTGTGAAGTCTGCAGTGAGGCAACTGTAAGAACATTTATTTACCTGAATATATTTAAATAGTTACTAATGACTGATATGAAAATATTTGATTTTTATAGAAGGCTAGAAGATTGCACATAGTTGTGCAACACAATGGTCATTTCTGAATGTAGCTCTATATAGGGCAGCCCTCCAAACTAAACAACAAAACTTGGACTTGAAATTCAAATACAACCAAAAAAATGACTCATCAGGGATCCAAAAATATTGAAGCCAAAAACTTAGCAAGCTTTCAGCTTGTCATGAAAAGCAGCAATAAATGATAAATGCAGACCCAGTACACCTTATTTTCAAAACCTGACAAGCCCACAAAACCGGACTTGCAGTAGTGCACTCTATTGCAAAAGCCATCAGTGCTTGTTTGTTCAAAATAGAAACTGTCAATACTTTAAGAGCCAACCAGGAGACATCAGTTCAGTGCAGATGGTGCCTCAGACTCATGCAAATGTCACATAGCACAGAGTGGCTGTGCAGAGCTGGCAGGACACTGTGTGCACATTTTTGGTTGCACCTTTGGAGTTTTGATGTTCCAAACATCAAGCACTTACATGCAAGTAATTTCAAATTTTACACAGGAGCATTTGAAGAGCTGTAGCTCTGCTACAATTTGAACAAATACAAATTTCAGACAGCAGACGCTTAAGAACGGAAAAGGGCAGCACACGACCTTGGATTTGCAAGGCAAAGCTTGTCAGATCTTGGGCTCCGTTGCCGGTCACAGCTTCATTTATGAGAAATCGTGTAGGGTGAAAGTGAAAGGCGCATAAAAGTTTCTTTTTCTTACCTACAGATATCTCTAGTTTACCAATACGTTATCTAGACTCCTATAAAGATAATACTGTGATTACTAATAACCCTAACAGATGTGGGTTAGGTATTTTCAATTTTTGTTGTTTTCATAGATTTTTAAGGGAGAGGGAGACTTAACAGTTGACCCTACTATTTGACACAGACCATTGGTTTATTTGCATTCTTGTACCTCTGGCTCTTCCTTTGCTGGGAACTCAGTGGTGTTTCAGTCCACTCCAGACCACAAGAGCTTCCAGCACGCACCAGTGGAGCTACGGAGGCTGAAGCACACTCACTATTGCCATTTAATGCAATCGGTTTTACATTCATTTCTGCCAAATGAAATACTTGAGTGAGTATCTGAGGATAGCAAAAATATTCTCCAGGTCCCTTTTTTCCCTCCATACAGGTTTGTGAACAACAGTTAATCATATTGATGAAGGAATTAATACCTTTGGGCAGTCATTTTTCAAATGCAACTGTGCTGGCTCCAATTACTCTCCAGTTCCACTGCTCTCCCCTGCCCGGTAAAATTTAGCATTCAGGTATCTAGGTTAGATTCAGAATACATAATGTGGATAGTTCACAAAACACTGGCTGGCCCAGTTAAATGGCAGTATATACTGCTCATAAAACAAGTGCTGCTCAGTATCAGTAACTGATTTTTCTGATTGAAGGGTGTATTCCCTGTTCTGAAGGGTACACAGTGCCTTCTGAAAAATGCTATACACTTTAGGCCTCCTGTGGTATCAGCCCAAGTAATGGTCACTAGCAACTTGCAAAATCAAGGCTGGGAGGAACAGTCCTTATTAAGAAAATCTCTGAAGTTTACAGTCACAGGAGTGTTCATTTAAATAGTGCCACATTTTACTCAAAGCTGGCAGTGTTTGGTGAATGTCCCTTTTGCTTGTGGCAACTTTCCCTTCTGTTTCTTAGAAATGTCATTGTACTACCCTGGGTTTTGGCTGGACACATGATTGTCTGGGGAAACACAAATTCCAGCCAAAGGAAACAGAACTGAAAGTAACTGGAGAACCTTTCTCATTCATCTTTTGATCTGTACAATAGATAGATGCGTTTCCTTCTAAAGGCTGCATTTCCCAGATGTAAAACAGTAAAGCTCCCTCCACCGGTACTTCTGCAATCTCCGTCACACAGCTGTGGAGTGTTGCAAACTGATAACATTTGTAGAGTACTTGTAAAGCCAGAAAAGGAGCAGTGCCATGAAATTCTTACTCATAAACTGTGGGGAAAGTTTCTGTCCTTGAATTCCAAGCAATTTTCATGTTTTGCAATGTCCTTAAATTATAGTTTATTGTCTGTAACCTTACACTAAGCTTGGTTAAATTCCTGGTACATGGGTGGGGAAGAGCGTGCTATTGTTTATTATTTCATCAGAAAAGTTACAGATGGATGCCTTAGGAGCAATGCTTTCATCTGTCCTGGTAACTGTGTCTCTTGCAGGCTCACACTGAAGAACAAGTTTCCATCACGGTTTTCATTTTGCTGGTTTTCATTTACACATTTATATTATCTGTAAATGTCTGGATATGTAATGCCTTGACTCAATAGCTCTAAAGTTGTATCTTCATGTTGCAGCTCTGCCTAAATGGGCAGACTGCATTTCAGATGGTAAGAAATGAACAGGCTCTGCATGAAAAGGCCTCTGGAAAGAGACAAGTTGTGTCCTGGGTCAGTCCCTGTCCTACATCCCACTGAGTGGCAGGAGGGAACATCTGCTTGTTTTTCCAGCACTTTTACTAAGTGCTACAGCCTGGTTGGGCACAGTTTGGCCTCTGGAAGCAGGTTAGCTCTGATCATGCAAACACCAGAGCCCTGTGAAGGTGGGATGAGACCCCTAGATTGCAGACCTAGAAACTCTGAGGTGTACCTAAGCATGTCCAAATGCCTCAGCAGGGTGGTGCTCCTCCTGTTGCAGAGCTGACTCTGGTTACCAACTGCTTGGGACTGAAGCACTTGCTGATACCTTTCCCCCCCTTCCTCTCTTCTTCCTTCAGTGTGTACAGATCCTGCAATAAAACCTTCTCATTCAGAAGGAAAGGGACCTCTTTATTGCATTGAAGTGATAAAGCAACAGATGACTTACACCTGGGAGGTACTGCAGCTGCATTTCATCAGCCAGGAAATGTTGCATAGTCACAAAATGTTGCATACAGGAGAACTGAGACTAGTTGTTTTTAACTCTCTGCCCTGTTGGGCATCAGTTTCCAAAGATGGGCTGGGTTCTCTACACTCCGTAGAACTCAGGACGAGTTAGACTTCTTTCTGGTCCAAACCTGTTGTTAACTTTATTTGGCTACTGCAGCTAAGGCTGAAAACTCATTTAACCTCACATGCTGTACTTACAGTATATTCTAGGAAACTTTAATTAGTTCATGTTTTCATCTGAAATACAATTACATTTTTTAAAAAGATATTTTTTAACATAAAACACCAATTCAGTATGGTTTTCCTTCCCTCAGTGTTGCTGGTTTCATGTTTGTGGAACAATTGTCACTGTATTTTCAAACTGAATTAAATAATAGAGGTTTGAAGTACTTCTCATCCCTTCAGAGACTTCATTAGAGACACTTTCTTAAAGGGGTATCATTATCTTTTTAACCTCCTCAGTTTTATCCAGCAGTTTACAAGTGAGATCTTTTGTGGGAATCTGGGTGCTTCAGGCATAAATTTGGGAAATCAGGCTCAAACCCCTTCCTGGCATGGACTTGAGGACAGCCTTGTCAAGCTTACTTTGAAATTAGGACCTCAGACCACAAAGGACCTCAGACCACAGAAGGAAACATTCTCTGGTCTTCCTGTGAACTTGCTTAAGTTCACAGAAAGGCTTTCAAGAGTCATTGACCTACAGAAAGAATGGGCCTTGCCTTTAGGCCTGCAGGTTGGGGCATTGATTTGACAGAGGTGAGCCACTGAATTCTGTCTCAGCTTCAAATACCACTTAAGTAGCTTATCTAATAACTGATTAATGTGCAGTAAGTAACAGCACTCAGAGGACTCACCAGAATCCAGTGTTTCCCAGCCACAAGTGACTGCTCTAGCTGTTAAGTTCCCAAATACTTAACAAATACTTCTAATTCCCTCTCAATGACAGGAGACTGCTACTTACTTGTTAGGACAGCTGCAAGAAAAGGGAGAAACTGAAGTTTGACTGCTCTCCTGCCAAGCAGGGACATAAGTCTCACTTTTCCACATTCTGAGGAGGTCTAAGTACTAATCAGCTGCCCCAGCAATGTTCTCTTGGCTTGCTCCATTTTTAAAAGACTGCCATTCTTCAGAGACTGATTTTTGAACAATCTTAAGAGGGGGAAAAGCTTCAGCTCTGTAGGCAATAGTTCCTTACTGGCTGCTTGCATGGCACACTGGCTGCTTTGGATCTCCTCTCGAAGAAACTCAGTGCTCTCCATGTACACCACAGAGGACCATAAACAGGTCCAGCACTTTATCTCAGAAACTTCCAACTTTTGCTGGGCAATGCTCAATGTTGTGACACACTTCTTTTCTGGCTTTTAGCCCAATTAATTAGAACAAAGCAGTGTGTTTCAGAGCAGGGCTGAAATCCATGTCTGCATTCAATGCTGAAGCTATTGGATTGTCTTTCCTTGCTGTACTTATTCCTAATCTGTAAATGTAAAGCTGGTCCTTGCAAAACGGTTTGTTGTACACAAATGAGGAGTGTGGTTTAACCAGCACATCGTCTTGTCTTTCACCCAGTGGCTGCTCTTGTCACACTTGAGAGACAAGCAAAGCACACCTTTGCAGTTTGAATTGTCTTGGAAAAGCCTGTGGCTTCTTGCGGTCAGATTTTTCCTGTTTGCTGTATTATGTGAGTTCAGTCTAACTGTGTGTAATGATTGCTGACAAAGGATGTAAATAATACATACAAGATATAGCAGGGGGATGAAGAGGGTGGACACTACTGAAAATAACTTGGATGATAAAAGAACCAGTTGAGAAGATGAATTTTCAACACACTGACTCATTCAGAAGGAAAAATTTGAACAAATTTGCAGTGATCATCCAGACTCTTCTCTAAAGCACAGCGCATGACAGATAAGGATAGATAATAATAGAAAGATGGTAAAGATCTTGTGAACTCTGAGCCTTTAATTACTTGCACAGTAATAAGCTGGAATGCTTTTACTAGATGTCTTCAGCATGCAGGGATGAAAACATGGTTTTTCCCTCCAGCAGAGGGGGCTTGGCAGTAAGTTTTCTAAACACAAAACTGAATGATTTCTTCGGAAATTGAGTAATACTAAAATTGAACTGACTTTTGTAGGAACTTGCGTAGTATTATAGGTAAAAAAAGAACTTCCTCCAAACAAGAGATTAAAATATAAACAGACACAATTCCAGTGAGTGTTGTTCTGGCTATCTTTTGTTTCCCTTATTTCTCAGTGTGGCTTTTCTATTTCAGCAGAAAGCCCTTGCAGTTACACCTCACACGCACAGTATTCAAGTAAAGGTTTTGCTCCTAATCCCTTTGAAAAGCTGAGTCCAAGTTCCTGTTAAATCTGTCCCTGTAAACTACTTCAATATATGCACAAGAAAAAAACAGAGAAGACACTGAGGTGAAGTCCTGGTGGAAAGTTTTCCAAGCCACAACAAAGGTGTGTATTTGAAGGCAGAGCATGCCCTCTGAGTAGTCCAGGAGTTTACAGTACAGTTATTTGAGGCCATAAACAATTGACATAAATCTGGATGGCCAAAAGAGACATTGGCAACCTCACCGTATGGGTGAGACCAAAACTGTGGATGTAATCCAAGGTGGTACGAAAGCCAATTTGAAGCTAATGCTTAGTGTTAAGTTGCACACAGTGTTATGTAAAGACAAAAGAGTGACACACATTTCCCTTTAACTTAAAACAGGCTTGCTAGTCATCTGATAAATTCCTCTTTTTCATGGTTAATTGGATTTGTCCCCCAAGTACTGTTTCCTCGCTGGATTTCAACTCAAATAGGGGAAAAGTATACAGGCAGGTGCATTTGAATACCTGGAATTATATTCTCTTTACTATTTCTGATGAATAGTCTTACTCTACATGTGACTACTCAAAAATGGCACTGTTCAGTGCTGTTCAAAACCTAATTCTTTTACTTCTAATGAGAACTAGCTGTCAGTTTTAGTGACAGATTCTTGTAAATGTAATTTCACCTCTGTGGCTCCAGCTTCTGTTGAAGGAAACATTGAAAATAATGATGCACAGGAGTAACTCAAAATGAAATTCATGCCAGATTTAGCAGAAGGTGCAAATGACTCACTATGATCAGTAAGGGTGCAGCACTTTCCCTCCCTAATGTGGGCACGGGCTGTCCTGTCACAGCCACAGTCAGCAGTCACCTTGCAGGATGCTGGGAGGTGCAGCACTCCCAGCACTGGGCTCTGCCCACTCACTGCCCTCACTGGTCATTCTGGTGAGCTCTTCTCAGAAGGCAGGATCTCAGCACCCACTCTGTGTTTGTGGGGTGCCACCCACGTAGCCCCATAATTTTCCTTAAGTACTAATGTACTTAAAATAAGAATATGTGGGACATGAAGAGAAGGAGGAGGAGGAGAGTTCTGGTCACCTGGTGAAATAAAATTCTCATTTAGTGTGGATATCAGATTGATCACATTGTCTGTTAAACCTTCTATTTGGAAGTGGATGTACTATGTACTGACACTATTTCTAGTACTTCTGGTAGAAGAAAAAGAGGTTTAGGGCAGTTCATTGGGAGGAAGGTGGATGGGGCAGGTCACTGTGTGTCCTCAGTCCCCAAGCCAGAATCCCAGCTGATGGCACCAGCTCTGATAGATGGTAAGCCCCAGCCCCTCCTGCCTTTGAGTCCCCTCATCCAGGCCACATCTCGAGCGCTTCCACCCACTGATGTCAGCTCCCCCTGTCCTTGGACCCGGTGTCCTCTGCGTCCCTCACCCCCCACCTCCAGTGCCAGGTCCTCAGTGCCAGCCACCCCTCAGTTCCCTCTGGCCTCTGCAATAATCTGAGCTCCTTCCTGGCACCGGCTCCTCGGATATCCCCTCCTCAGGTGCACTTGGGGAAAACCCTGACTCCTGCTTTTCAGATGGGAGGGTTGCAAAACACACCAAGTCCTCCACCATTCACCGCTGTGGACTTGGCTGAGGGAAAACAACTGGGTGTCAGCTTTGCAGAGCACTGCTGTGAGGGGCACTGGAGGGGACTATGGAAGAGAAAAGAGAAGAAAGGTGGGCAGTTATAGGAATTTGCAAGAAAAAGAAGAATGCACTTTGATGTTAATGACTTGAGTCAGAATACAAGGAGGCTGAACTTCCCAGAAAGGAAGTTCACTAACAAGGAACCACAGATAACCTTCAGATGCCAAACTGAAAACTCTGGAGAAAGTAGACAATTCTCAGAAGAAGAAAAAAGCCCTGTACAAAGTATACTTAATATAACAGACAGAAAGCAAAAGACAGACAGGATCTTGAAAGTAAAAGAGGTATTAAACAGAAATTAAAGGGTCACCTAGATAACATCGGGCTGGAAAGCAGAAAAAACCAGATTGGAGTAAATTTTAAACCTGGGACATTGGTATTTGTTCACACAGAGAAAGGTTAGACGGGACAAAGTTCCAGCACTATTATGGAGGAAGCCAACAAGGTGTTAGCTGGGACTAGCACAGAGGGCATACAATAAATTAAAAAAAAAAAGAAAAAGGACTGTGGAGGAGAGGAGACAAGGTAGGAACAGGAGAGTAAAGAAAGAAGCAGCAGAATAAATATTGTATGGGATAAAGAAAGAAAAAAGAACAGAACAGCCCCTTCTAGATAAGTTCATGGAAAACTGCAGATCTCCCAAACCTGTTAAACCATTAATTCCCAATGCCAAGTTTAAAGCTGTGTGTGTATAGAACTTTTCACATGGAAAGGCAACTGTCTGTGCAAATTCAAAATGGACCAGGGTAAGCATTATCTCAATGGCAAAGGATGTTCCAAAACCATGAGCCCAGAGGAGTAAAATGACATCTGACTGCTTCAGACATAAAATAATCTAGTGCAAGTGAGACTGGATTCTGCTGATCTAAAAGCTACTAGACATTACTACTGCTGTTATTTTAATAAGGGCTTCTTCCAGCTCAGTTCATCTTTCCATAGGTGCTAATTCTTTGAAGGAACAGTAGGTACATTAGAAAATGTATTATAAGTAAATACGTAATTGTCTCCCTTCCATTCAGCATATTTACACACATACCCTTAAAAAAAAAAAAAAGAAAAAAGGAAAGGTAATTTCTGAGTATTCTAGCATATGAAATGAAAGCAACAAAAATTTTAGTATTTTTAGGCCATCAAGAGATGCATGGAAGAGCCCAGTAAAAGTACGTGAATGTAAGTCCCAAGAACTTTCACATGAAAGATCCAAGCAGACACATCATTTTGCAGGCGTGGGTGGAGTCACTGCTAACCAGACAAGAAGTCTGAACAGTCCTGTTGGGTCTGCTGTGAGATCATTACCTTAAGACAATAAAAAGTAATGGGTCATATTTGTCAATTCAATTCCTCCAGGGATGAATGGAGTCCCTCTTGGTAGAGTGTAAAAAGAGAAGTAAAACCACCCAACTAGAAAAGGGTGTCTGTGCTGAGTTCCCAGTGACTGCAATGGCTGAGTCACAGTGGGTTCTTGGACATGCAGGGGAGTTTAGCAGGAAACCGCCTACCACTTTATTTACAGCTCTCCTTCAGCTCTGCCATTCGACTCAGCTCGGTAGGTGATTTTATCACTCTACATGTTGTGGATGCAGTTGCACAGAGACACTTTCCAAAAGGCCACATATGTTTAGCGTTGGTTTTTCATGAGGTTTCAATACATTCACTTCAGATGGAAGAAATACTGCCCCTTCTGCCTCCTTCTCTCCATCGACTCAGATTTGTTTGAGTCATCCCTGACCCGCACAGATGCTTTACATTGCTCAGCTCATCTCTTTAGAAACCAGCACGCTGGCAGTGTGTGCCTTGTGAGCACAGGCAGATGCAGTAGCACAAAAGCACTTATCTTCATAATTTGAACACTTCTGGTGTCTCGTGATTAATTTTAAGTCAGGCAAGAGCTCCAAAGTCCAGAAAAGCAGGGGAACCCCAGTTCTGCCAGCCTATCCTGCCTCAACTCAGTGATTTCCACATTCAGCACCTGGGAGAGTCCTTCACTCCCACGTGCAGCACATCATCTTTTCGGCAATTAACATAATTAAAACAACAGTAAGTTAGTATAAAAGAACCCCATTCTAGAATGCTAGCAAAGTTTCTTCTTTGTAAAACACAGAATTATCTACAGGAAACTGTGTTAAAAAAATCTAATTGTTTGCAAATTCCAGCCCTTAAAATTAAGACAGGGCCTTCCTTGTGTTTCCTGCCAATTCTGTCCTAGTTTTGTGAGAGTTGAGATCACACATTTCCCCAGCACCCATGTGTCAGTCAGTGCACACATGTGTGAGTGGGCAGATTTCAGGTTGCATATGCAAATATAAATCTGATATTGCCCAGTTTTTCAGTTCTTGGCTTTGTAACCACGTACCATCGGTGTGGTGTGTGTACCAGGGTATAGGACGGCAGGAAGGCTGTGGTATGTGCTCTACTGAAGTGCAAACTACTGATTAGGAGAACAGAAGAGGAAATGGGGTAATGATTCTCTGGAAGAGTGATGGGCTCTCTGCACAGCCTCATGACTGCACTGAAATCCCATTTTCAGAGGGGAATGGCAACTAAATCCCCAGTGACGAGGACTTGTCTCCAGTTATGGAGTGCTCCTCAGCGTGGTAAAACCAGTGGAGAAAAATGCCCAGAGCCTCCCAAATCGGCTTCTGCCTGCACAGGCATCTGTCATATTTGCCCAGCCCTGAGAAGGGGGGTGGGAGGAGATAAAGGAAGAAACAAAAACCAAGAAGATACCATTTCTGTCTGCATATAGCAGTATGCAGAATAGTTTATGTAAATTAGAATCAGCCACAGGATTTCTGGGAAGTTGGCAGTGACACTGTCAGTGTGTCAAAGTTAAGGTATGAGTGAAATTAAGAGAGGGAAGTCTCTTAAAGCTGTTTCTAAATAACCAGTACAAACATGCAGTTCATCCAGCATGAATTACTTTGGCAAGCTATGTTGGCAGCTTCAGACAGTCGGGATCACTTTCTCTTTTTTATGCTGCACAAAACTCTGCTTGTGGGTTTTTTAAAGCCAGATTCAGCTTTAGCCCTGGCTTTCAAGGTCACATTTGAGAGAGCATCATAGGCAGAGCAGAGAAAGGATGCTGCATGAATCATGAGAGATGATCTGTTTGCCAAAGCCCTGCAGACTGTACCACTCTCGGCATTTTGTGCAGCAGCTCTGTCACATGAAGAGGATTAATTCATGACCTGAAACAACTCAGTGAGTGCGACTCCCTAACAGCAATGGGTTTTACCTCCCCAGGCTCCAGTCCAGTGTTTCCCTCTCCCCCCAGATCACACCCCTCCTACTCTTCCCCCACTATCACAACCACGTGTTGGCACAAAATGAACAGGAAATAGCCACACTCAGATCTGCCTGCCACCCGCTAGTGGAAACTGGGAATGCACTGGAATTCATGGAACTGGAGGCAGGTCACACACCCATTATAGCCCTGATGCCACAATTTATTTGCATACTTGATATTTTAGAGTTTCATGTATGTAGTTCAGTTTCCCTGAAATTAACTTTTGAAAGAAAAAAAAAAGAAAAGAAAAGAAAAGAAAAAAAAAAGAAAAGAAAAAAAAAAGGAAGACAAACCCACAGCCTTTCAGGGGGATCAGAAACCAGTTTCAGGAAACATTACCAACTTTGATGGTAAACGCAGCCACTGAGAGTAAATGCATTCTTGTGTGTGTGTATGTGTGTGTGTATGTGTGTATTAGACCAAGTTTTTTATTGAATTTCCTAGATACACAGGAGTAAAAGTGTGGAATGCTATGACTTATTGCTGGAATACCACAATGCACCTGTATCAGTGGTGAGCTATTTTTAGTATGGCCCATGAGCAAGCAAGAAGTGAGGACTTCTTTGAACCAGGCAAGCTGCTTTTTCCAGCCCTCACACCTGGAACCCTCCAGTGCAGGGATCTCTTGGCAGCCTCTGCCTGGGCCTCCTCTTGTTTGTGGCCCAATGGGCAATGACTGTCCTGGGGAAAATGGGATACTAAGAAAGTAAGGATAAAATATGCAAGGAATAAAAAGCCAGAATTAATCTGGAGGAGTTAGGCACTATCCTTTCAGCTAATTCAAAATTTGTCATGCAAGTGTATCTAGAAGAGAGCTTTGAATGTCTTTGTTCTTAATCTCTTCAAAAATAGGCTACTTTTAGCAGTAGAGCTAAGGTCAGGACTGCTCTATTGTGAGTGCAATCCTGCTTTTCCGTTTTGCTAAAAACATCTACTTGGAGATCTCTGCCCAACTGCCACTGGCAGCATTTTGGATGCAGAGGTCAAGCCTGCACGTGAAGTCATGTTTGCATCCTCCTATAGGCACGGCACATCCATCGTGTTCCTATTAAAGCAACAGCACCAACTACAGAACAAAATGTTCACCTTGCACAACAAAGAAGAAAGTTCCTCAGACACTTCCTAAGAACACGGACTGGAATGGGAAGTCTTCTGAAGGGCTCTGATGAAACTCCTGCCAAGTCTTTAGCAAAGAAGTCTAAACTTGCAGAAAAGTCCTCCTGACCAGAGCACAGACTCTGAGCATGGAATTGGGAAGATACTGGGGCATTTTTAACCTACCCAGAAATTCTGGGTGTCTGGCTGGCCTCTGAAGCTCAGCAAACCTCCCAGGATGTGCAGGACCTTGTCTGTAGCCTGCTCCACATTTGCCATGGGTAAGGACAGCACTGTATGAGGATTACAAAGGGTCTAACTGTAAAAAGTACTCCCTGTTAGTAATTTAACCTTTCTTACAGACTCAGGAAGAGAGTATATAAACCTATTTATATGGGAAATCAGGAGAGAGAGCACAGTATTTAAATTTACATTAAATTTACATTCATATGTTTATTGGTATTTCTTGCTAGTATTGTAGTCGGTGCTTAACTGCATCTATTTGCCTGTAAAAGTTCTACAGGGAAAAAGCCCCAACACTTGGCATGGGAAGAATTATATCTGCTTTTTCTTTACAAGTTATCACACAGCTAATCTGAATTTTTAAACTGGTGATTAGACAAATCTAATTATGGAACTTCAGCTTAGATATGTACTAAATCAGCAACTACCTGAAGGCTGTATTAATTTATATTGGATGAGGCTGCACTGTCAGGAATATACAGATGATTTTGTTTAGAAGTAACCCTGAAGGTCACAGACACAGTTTTGGTACTACTGCAAAAACTGAGAGTTAACTCAGTCCATACTCCAGTGGTATATGACAGAGCCAGTACAGGGCAGCTGGAGCAAAGAACTAAGGAGAAATACAAATTTAAACTGTTGCCCTGTACAAAAAGCTCCAGTTACCTTTCCAAAAGGTAACTTTTCAGTGAGTAAAGGTGTATTAGAATTACCTGTGGTTTCAGGCCACAGGTCACTACTCACATGTCCAGTAAGTTTTTGAAGGTCATCTTGGCAAGCTCAATTCTGTTTATCTGACTAAGGGTAAGGCTTCCTCTAGACTCATTATCAGACGTTTTGCCAGTATTTTCTTTTGACGTTATTGTGAACTGAAATAGATCTGCAGTTGAAATGCAGCACAGCACAGCACTCATTTCCAGTTTAACATAAGTGACAATAGGACTTCTTGCACTCTCAGAGGACAAAGTGATCCTGGAAAAGTGAGTCACCACAGACAAAAAACCTCCCTACAAGAGCAACTCAGTGAGATCTCTCCAGAACTCCTGCAGGAAATCCTCCAGGCTGGGCACTCTTCCCACTTTCATATTCTTAATTATCTTATTTACTGATAGGAGACATCAAGGCCTGCATGCTAAGCTACACTAATTTTACATAACGTAACATTTCTTCTTAAATAATCCAAAAGTGTGTGTGGTGAGGTCTGTATCTAACTAATAAAGATCTTTCTAAAATTAGAAAATGCTTCATTAATATTGTTGGATGATGTTTCTTTAACATCAGATGCCAAAAATTCTACATTTAAAGGACTTTTTATCTTTCGTTAGAAACTGTCAGCTTATTCTCCCGATTCCTAGAAATTTTCCTGGAGCTCGAATATGGTGAAGCTAGTCTATTTTGAACTCAGCTTGATGAGTTCACCTGTGAAATTGGCTGAGGTTTGCAATAAATCTGGAGAGGGAAAATGTCTGAAGAAAAAAAATCCAATTATTTTTCCACAAGAGCAATTATGGTGGGGTTTTTTTTCCTTTTCTTTTCTTGGCAAATGAGCAATTAATATTTGTACTCTGAAGAAAACTACTGACCCACCTATCAGGACCTACCCTTTCTCCAGGACAGAGGAGGAACAGAAATCTGGATTATTTCTCAATACTTTGAAGACCACAAGCCAATAATAAAATCTATATTGGATCTATCTGTACAGTAGAATAAAAGGTGCACATTCAGTAGTTTCTGTTTGTTTGGTATAGGAGTTATTAGATACTGCAGAACCTAATGTATTCCATCATCAGAAGAGTTTGGTGGTTTATGATTTGGGATTTGACTGCAACTGTAAAAAGGATCTGTCAATTAAGGTAAATTACATGCACAGTAGGAATACAGAGGTCAGCATATCATGCCCATGGAAGGTCTTTTCCCTGAGTATTAATAGTGATTTATTCAGATTTAGTCATCCAGGCTTGATGGCTTCAAGTTTTACAAATCTAAGCAAATCATCTGAAAGTGTCTTAGTGAATTGTGAAAGAAATAAGATTGTCCACCTGGATCTGGCTGACAAGCTGCAAAACACTGCTTTGCCATCACCTTCTGATTTCTCAACTTCCAGTGTGCTATTTCTGTCTTCTGGAACAGTAGCACATCAGTCTTTGTTCCCTTTAACAACAAGACCACTTTTTTCCTTTTAATTTGGACTATAGAATCTCTCTACATTCAAAGAAATGGAACTGAGATTTGGATCCATTTGACCATATTAAGAATGAATTTTAATCAGTTTCTGTGGACTGAAAACTAAAGGTGAGGGAACATTTGAATAATTTCCTCTACCTTACCTCAACCATAAAAATCTGCTCATGTGTTGATTATGCCCAAGAATAAAATGCATCAGAAACTGATTCCACAATCCTTGACTTACTACAGTAGAAGCTCAGCATTTGCCTCTGGAATTGTGGGGCCACCAGAAAGAGCATCAACACTGTCCACCTGCAGCAGCAAATGAAAAATTGTAGTCATGTAAACCATTTAGGACAATCTAAACTGGCACTGAAAAGAAAGAGAAGTGGTGGAAGATGCCTGAAAGAATGGGAAACTATAAAAGCAGAGAGTGAAGATACCTTTGAAATAGCAATAAAGATACACTGGAGACCTTTCTGGATTGTTAATTGATATTTTGCTTGTTATCCTCAAGGTTCCCACTCAAAAATATTTTTTTCCTAAAGCTCACGACCTCTGCTGTTCACGCTTTACAGTCAGAATCCCCTTCCCATATTTCTGAGGACTCCAACTGCATGTACAAACAATAACCTTGGCTCCAAAACCCACAGCACAGTTCAGCACCTCAGCTGATTTTCCTGTGCCAAGTTACCACTCTCATAGGCTTGGGATCTGAACAGACATGAGAACAGGGAGCTGGAGAAACAGTGTGGCTTCAAGCAAGGGAGAGAGTGCTGGGGAGCAAGGGAAGCAATGGAAAGGGAGCAGAGCTCTGTACTGGCTCCTTTTGGAAAGGATCACTCCAGTGTTTTATCTCAGCCAGACTGGAATAAAATAAGCAACTGGCTCTGAATTCAGGATCTGTGTTCCTCCACCCAGCACTGAAAGCTCTGTAGCCCAGTAGGTGTATCTGGAAGCCAAACTAGCTTTATATGCTTCTGCTTTACTGTGTCCAGCCCGGTATTTATTGCTGCAGTTCCCCTGAATAGCACCCTGCTACCTCTGCAATTAGCACCAACATTATTTTTAGGGACCTAAAGTTCCTTCATCAGTTTTGGATTATGCACATACAGACACACACACACAATCCAACAAGACAAATTTGTCATTTGGATGAAAAAAACAGCAGAAAGCAGGCTGCCCTTTCACAGTATTTTTACCAACAATTTGAGACTTTCCCTTTTTTTCCCCCACTCAACTAATGACCAAGAAGGATGTCTAAACTACTGAAATGCTGAAAGCCCAAACCACATTTTTGTGTGTTAAGTGCTCAGCATATGAATTCATGAGACTAATGCGAATCTTGATTTGACTTAGTTAATATCAAGGAGGAACTTCACTGAACATCAGACAGGATCCATTTAGTCTGGGCTCAGGGAAACCAGCATTAACTACCCCTGAAAAAGTAGTTAACAGCATTTAAAATAAACAATTCTAGAACAGCCAGCTGAAAAAGAAACTTCCCTCATAGCCTCAGACAGTTAATTTATTGCTTGTTTGAAAAACAGCAGTTTATATCTCTTACAGTGAAATAGTTCAAATATGGACTATTCAAAGGAACTTAAAGGACAGAGAGGCTCAGCTGTTACTCAGCCTTAGTCCACAAGTCCTGTGCAGGGCCAGGAGCTGGACTCGGCGATCCTTGAGGGTCCCTTCCACTCAACTTATTCTGTGATTCTGTGTAATTAAGCTTAATTTGCTTAACTTCCAAACCCCACAGTTCTCAATTCTAGCCAGCAGATATGTGCACTTTCTACCAACTAATACAGTGATCTTTTTTAGAAGACAAAACCACAAATTCCTCTCATCCATCCTACCTGGATGGGATCTGACTTGTACATTCTCTGCAGAACAGCACAAATTCCAGATCAGACAGAATTTATTACTGCTGTACCCAGTGGCTTGCCCTTGTCTAGGTAGATGCTTATCAAGGCTTGGTGACATCTTCAAAATGTATTTTGTTCTTGGCATAATGACGAATTTGCTGTGACTGACAGCCTGGCCAGACACACACTGTTCTTCAGTGATACCTAGCATGATAACTAAGTGTAAAGTGAGTCACATCTGTAGCTGTTTTACCTGGAAGAGTCGACTAAAAGGGTAAGAGGATGAGCTGTATTCACGGGGCCCACTTTATTACCTCTTAACTTAGAAAATGATTGACTGGATAGTATGGGAATGGAGATGTGTGAGGAAATGTCTCGTCACAATAGCTGCATCTCTTGGACACGTCCTGTTTAAATGCAGCAAACTCTAACCCAAATACCTCATCAAAGTGGGTGACAGAGGTTCACACTTGGCTCAGTGCTGCTGGTTTCACTGCATCTGAAAGCAGACTCAGAGACAGTGTGGTGTCTAATTTACTTGCAAAATCAAAGAATTCCGATTTCAAGGGTTTCGTTTAAATGAAAATTCATATTCTGGAGAAGAAAACAAAACCCACTAAAACAGGAAGGATGGTATTGTGGTTAAGTTTCTAGTGTAGGGCTGCGAAGACCTGAATTATGTTCCATTCCTAGCCCTTCTGCAGAATATCTCACCCTCTGACTTCAAGCAAATCACTGAATCTCTTGGTGCTTCAGTTCCCTTTTTCTAAAGATGATGTTGGTGATTTGATCAGTTTAGATACTGAACACATTCACGTAAGAGCTACCATGTACAGTATCAGCATGAGGGGCTCTAACCTCAAAAGACTAATAGTAAAATATGTGACCCTATTTACTGAACTGTTCTTGCAAGAAAATAGCAATTCTATATTAATTCCCACACTGATCACCACTTACTGTACCAAATTCTAAACAACATGCTGTCCCACAGACACACTGGCCTGCCAATTAATCCAGATTCATAACAGAATCAGTGTCTGCTTCTATTCTCAAAAGTTAGGAAAAAGCTAAAATGGGGAGTGTCTTCTGATTTCCTAAGCCTTTCAGGTTTTTTGATTTTTTTTTTTTCCCACAGGACTGTCCCTGCAGTGGGGATGAATTCAGCAGGGTGTGGAGTGCCCCATTATGGAATTTATACTGGGGAACACCATACATGGTATCACAGCCTCCTCCCTCCCGGTGGTTTCAGAGGGTGAGGAAAGGCTTGGAGCACAAATAGAGGAAGCTCTGCCTGTACTACTCTGCTGTTAGTTGGGCTAAGAGTGTGGAGTTTGGAAAACTAACCAACAGGCAAATGTCTCATGTATTCCCAACAGATAGAGTACTCTCCTACCTTCAAAACCATCTTCAGAACCACGTTTTTTCTCTTGCTGCCTCCTGGCAGACCTTACCTGGCATCCCTATTCCCAGTGCTTTCTAAACAGATTCCCTGTTGCCTTTGCCCTGTTTCTAGCCAGTGAGCCATGCTCCTGCTGCATAAATGCCCAGCAATTCCTATGAATTTTCTGTCATTTTCCAAAACAATATCTACAAAATAGGGCTAAGGACTTTTTTTTTTTTAGCAAAAGCTGAGTTTGTCCTTTATCCTAGCTTTTGGAGGTTTACTGATACAAACCTTCAGAGCAAAAGCATTTACTTCCCTGCTCTGGAAACAAGGGAGAAAGGAAGATGGGATAATATCTCCCAATAATTTTCTCTCCAGATTTTGCTTTTCTTTTCTGAGACCATCAGCAGGGAAGAAAAGGAACACAATTTGCTTCTCCACATGAAGAAGAGAAAAATAGGCATTTCACGTGGAAGGCTTTACTTAACAAACAGATTCTAAGTCTAATTCACCTCGCAAAAAGCAGCAAGTGCTCATTAAAGCTGCCAGAGCACGGATCAGAATCACCTGGACTGGCAGCAGTGCTTTCACCTTCAGCCCTTTATCTAGAGATGTTTCCCCATGTGCTCTGTCCAGCAGCTCTAGCCCGGTTCCCATTTCTGCACTGCCCTCTACTGGGTACAGTGACCGCGTCCTGTCGGATCCTGCTGGCACGGAGCCCTTCCCAAGGCACACACTGCCGGGGGGTTAAGTCGAGGGAGAGGATGCAGGAAAGGAAACGGAAGGATGGGAATGGAGGATTGCAAAAACGAAACATGAGTGGGTAAAACTGAAGATTTCCCAAGAAAGCTTAACTTGTGGGACCCTCAACTCCTATCACAAAAACTTCACTCACTGTGAAAATCTCCGTCACATACTACAGCTGAAGCCCACTTCTCCTGGGCAAGCCTTTCTAAGGCACTTCATGGAGCACCCCAGACCACTCTCACTTTGATTCACATAGGGATGGCGTCAAACTCCATAAGCAGCAGCCTGACACACTTGGCTTCTGGTGTCTGAGCTGGCAGGTTCACTGCATTACTTTCCTCTGTGACTGAGAGTTCACCTATCCACTTGAGCCTTGCCAAGCTCTGAAGCTTTGCAACTAAATATTATTACCACATTCCTGCTCAATGAAGACGACTTTTTGGACAGACACTTTGTCAGCTGCACTACTCAGTCCATGGCAGACAGGCTGCATGTGCACCTGCAGAATCTTTCTTTCCCCTGTGATCTTACAAAATTAAAAATTACATGAGAGTGAAACAGCTTTCCTGGCACATCTACAGCAACCTTCAGCCAACTCCATCTCACGTGGGAAACACGCACCCCACAGTGCTGCATTACAGCCATGCGGTGCTCTGCTCCTTAAAGCCACAGCGATGGCAGGAGAAGGCTGCAGCAGCAGGAAGGGAGCTCGCTGGGCGCCCGGGGGACTGGGGGAGGAGTTAAGAGGATCTGAGCTGTACTTTTGGTTCTGATTTACCTTATCTTGACAGAGTTAAGCACTTCAAAACCCTTTTCTTTGAAGGGTGGGGGGGAGGAAGGGGACTTTGTCTTGGCTAAGTAGACTTTAAGCTGTTAAGGGCAAGGCCTGGCTGTACTACCTGTGTGAACACCAGCAGTGTCATATCCAAACCAGCCACGGAACCTACTCCTGCTTGGAGCACACTAGGCCAAAGCAAACAGTGGCAATATTGCCTGTTCAAATTCTAAGGGAACTTTCAGTTCCACCATTCCTTCATGCTTTTGCTTTACACAGTAAAGCAGATGAGCTTCCCCCAGCTGCTTACACCAAACCTTGACTAAAGCTGTGTTGCTCAAAACTTGAGAGAGGAGTCTGGAAAGTGATAAAGTGAATCTCTGTGCCAGGTCTTAAAATTAATGGCACACTGCTTCTCCAAATTCATGACAACTATGCTCTTGCATGACAGAACATAAGCAGTAAATTTTGGTGACTAAAGCATCATCAGAAATTTCCAGGTTCACCTGGAACACTGGCTGCACATCACTGTAAGGTGCTGTATTGCCCATTAGGTAAAGTCAGTCTGCGACCACACTCGATTTTGACAAGAATATTTAGTCTCAAAGCAGGAAATACATTCCCTCAACTTCATCCCAAAGGACAACTCACAAGGCCTTGCCAGCCCCTCTCCCCTTAATCATTTGACAGAGACATTTCCTTTTCATTGTCACATAACATCATGTTAACTGTAGGGAAACTTCTTGGCCTTTAAAACGTGTTGGTTATTACTTTAAGAAACATCCTCTTTGGAAGAAAGCACACTTTACTGGGCCTGCTTAAGGGAGCACATAAGATACTGGTGTGGTACTTGAGGTTTCAAATCTCCTGGGTGAGCAGAACAGCATTCCAAGTCTCCTGCACTGGCTGCTGGCAAGGCTATAAATACAGCTGCGATTTAAACAGTTACTTTTAATTTTGATTACTCTGTAGAAAACCCCAGGGAAATTCTGCTTTGAAAACTCAAACCCCAATTTAGCATCTTCAGTCTTCTCAGTGGAAGGATCATGAGCTTCTCTGAATGCTTTTCTCACTTTGAAATTATTGGTCTAATATTTTGTCCTTTCTTGGACATTCAAGTTATACATTAAGTCCTCTCACCTCTTCTGTCCATGCTGACCTGTTAGCTCTGAGGAAAGCAGCTATTTTCACGTTAAACCTCCCCCCATTAGTTGCTTGCTTTTCTTGCCGTCCCCGCCCCCCCACGTTTTGAGGTAGCTGCCAGTCAGAGCCTCATCCATCACCTACCTCTAGTGTCCCCTCGCCTCCCTGGGGCCTCAGAGCGCTCCGTGCTCGTATTTCACCCGCAGCACCTCTCGGCCGTGCCCGCGGCCATCGCCTGCTCCTCCGGGGCTGTCAAAAAAAAAAAAAAAAAAAAAGGCAAGAAAAGAGTAAACCCAGACGTAGTCGGACATGAGAAGAGCGGTCGAAGAGCATCCCCAGCGGCGGGGCGGGGAGCCCACGGGGCGTTCTCCAGGGCCGGTGCTACCGCTGGCTCAGTGCCACCAAGTCTTTGAGAAAGCGAAAGTGAACACAGGCCACATGTTTTCCGAGAAGGCGAGGGAGGAGCCGAGCTGAGCTCCGCCGCGTTAAATAGAAAGCCGGGGCGATGTGCAGCCCCAGAGCGCTGGAAGTGCCGCTCGCCCGCCCGCCCCGCGGCAGCCCCGGCTCGCCGCGGCGCCAGGCAGGGCCCCCGCCGGAGGATGCTCGGCCGGCCGCCGGGGCCAGGACCAGGACTAGCAGCAGGATTGGGACTGGCAGCGTGTGCTGCGCTCCGGGGACGGCCCCCACCCGCGGCGCCCCGAGGTAAGGGAGGGTCTCTGTCCCGGGGGGTCCGCGCGAACCGCGACGTGCACCGAAAGGCTCGGGCACCGCAGTCCGATGAGATCAGATTTAGGAGGAGCCCTGCCAGATGTGCAAGAGCGTGATGGCTTCGGGGGTCTTTGCCCTTTAAAAAAAAAATTTTTTTAATATATTTTTTCCCTCCCTTTTTGGCTCAGTGTCCGTGCTCAGACAGACCTGTCGTGCCTGGTGTAAAACAGTGGGATAAGCACTAAAGTGAACACGTAGCGGGGCTTGCAGGGCCCCGCGCCGGCGGTGGGAGCCGGGACAGCCCCGGGCCCGCAGTGCCCGCACGGCCCCGCCGCCGCCGGGACCAGCCGGGCCGAACCCCGGACCCCGCCGAAGGCTCCGCTCCGCCTCAGTCTGGCACCCTTGCTCCAGATTCCTGCCCTGGTTTTCGGGCTCCGAGGGCTTGCATGTCCCCTCTTTGCTCTATGCGCTTTGGAAAGGCACTGCAAACTCTCGCTTGGCTCCCTACGGCTTCTGCTAGGGAGCCCTTTGATTTTAGATTTCGGGCTTAGTGCTTATTTCTCCCCAGGGTGTCCTGAAACTGAATTTTTAACTTTAAATACTGGGTGATAATCCTGGCCCAGTAATCGGAAAAACTGGCATCAGTTTCCTTCTGCTGTGCAAAGCAAGCCCAATGCTACTTTCAGCCTGTTTCTTGCCAGCTTAAGGATTTTATAACCCTCGTAGCTGCTTGAGGAGGTAATATGACCTAAATGAAACCAAACATCAAGTTGTTAAATTAGCACAGACAGGAATCCAGCAGCATGCTTTCTTTGAAATCCTCATTAGCATGTTACCCTGAACTGTGAGACGGCTGAGGGATTCATTTCTGAGAATCCTTCAAGGTTTCTCAACAAGCTGCTGCTGCTGCAGATCTATATCTGACTATAGGGATAAATCCTAAAATCTATGCTTGCCAGTAAGGTCAAGGCAGCCAGCGGAGATGTATTGAACCACACTGTCAGAGGCAGACATTTCAGGCCAAACTCATTCCTGGTGCAGCACTGCTAATTCCTTTGAAGTAACACGAGGGATGAATTTAGTCCCTCATGCTGAAAGATATATCAATAGGAAGCAATTTAGATTGGGCCACTTAAAGTGCATGTAATACAAAAAAGAGAGAGAGACTGTGGAGTAATGCTTTAAGGGTTCACAGAGGTTGATTTGTATAAGCTAGTAGGTTGTAGCATTGCTGTCCCAGGGGAAACTTGGGGGAATGGAAATTGCCTTTTATGGCTGAGCCTCAGGTTAACAGGAGAGAGGAAAGAAGTTTTGGGATTACTGTGTAAATTGACCATGTTACAGGCTGTCCCTGCAAGTTACACTTCAGTCGCACAATGGCACCTCACTTCACCTCACTCTCTTCCCCAATTATCTGGAAACATAGCCTTCACCCACTTTCTTTTTTTAACACAATGCAACAAATAACAACATTGTCTGCTGAGTTCTGACATCATAGTTGGGAAAGACAGAAAAATCGGTAATTCAGTTGTAAAACCTTGTTGATTTCTTCTGTAAAAACTTGAGAATGGGAGAGGGTGTCTCATAAAACAGTCATTTGAGTTGCTAGGCCCTGAAAGGGGCTCACAGAAGGGAAACTGTATTATCTTCTGTAGCTGTTAATGATCCCTGCTAAATATTTTTGGAGCTTTGGACTTTGCCATAGTGATAGACTGCTAATCTTGTCAGAAAGTGAGCAGTTGTTTACCTGATGTAAATTGGAAAATGAATATTTCATTATTTTATAACGGGTGGGAGGTGTATCAATGGAAGAGTTGGTCATTCAGCGATTGCAGCCGCTTGCCCCTGGGGATTTGTCTCACATGGTGTCTCTCCTTGGCATTTCAGAATAGCTGCTGGAAGGCCGCCCTGCCGTAGCCGCTGACGCTATGGAAGACCGCATCCGCTGCTCTCGGCTGTAGGATGGTAGCGCACAGCAAGGTGTCAGCAGATAATGCACTTGGAGCAGACCCAAGACGGCTTCTTGACCCTCCGGCACGGGATCACTCACAGGCACGAGGCTTCCAGGGCCCCGGCCGGCCCGGCACTGTGCAGGCACAGGGCAACACACACTTCCGAACCTTTCGCTCCCAAGCGGATTTCAGTAGCATCACTCGAGCCAGCAGCCTGTTGGATGCCTGTGGCTTCTACTGGGGGCCTCTGACTGTCAGTGCTGCCCACGAGAAGCTGAAGTCTGAGCCCGAGGGTACCTTCCTCATCAGGGACAGCACACAAAAGAATTGCTTCTTTGCTATCAGTGTTAAGACTGCGACTGGGCCCACCAGTATCCGGATTAACTTTCAGACTGGGCGTTTCAGCCTGGATGGCAGCAAAGAGACTTTTGACTGTCTTTTTAAGCTGTTGGAACATTACCTAAGCTCCCCGAGGAAGGTACTGGTTACCCCCCTGCGCAAGGTCCGGGTGCAGCCGCTGCAGGAGCTCTGCCGGAAAAGCATTGTGAAGACTTTTGGAAGAGAGAATTTAAATCAGATCCCACTCAATCCTGTTTTAAAGGACTATCTGAAATCCTTCCCATTTCAGATATAAGTGCAGCATTAACTGTATAGGGACACATTAGAGATGTGTAACGAAATCCAGCTTCCTGGGTTTTTAAATATGTTTGACAGTGAGCAAACTTATTTTTGTAGCAATTTACTGTATTTTGCGATGGAACCTGAACACTTGACTTCTTATGTTTACAAAAACTGTTTGCACAAACCTGGGGTTTTAAAACCCTGGCATAATTTTTCTGCCAAGCAGAATATTTTATTATTTTATAATATTTTTAATGATATTAACATAATAAACTTTATTGTCACAGTTTTTAAAAAAAAATAGCATCTCTGGTTTTAGTTTTAAAGGCTCTGGTACCTATCCTGCTGACAGTCAAATTGCTTAACTGAGTGTGTAAGTGCAGACAGGTCTCCACGTGGTCCTGCTTCTTTGCCCTATCAAATCAGTCTGTCTTAGTGCTAGTCCAGCAGGCAGGGAAAAAAGCTGCCTGCAAAAGCCTACAACAGAAAGGTGCAAGCTAGTAGAAAATACACTCAGGGTGAATCTGCCCAGGAATCCATCTCTCTCCCAAATCCATGAGAGCAGGGACAATGTGTTGAGACTGCAGTGATGCATAGTTTTTGATAGAGTAAATCAAACCCTTGGCTGAGCAAACTGCACCAACTCTGGTTTGCCTTATTTGTGTTGAAAGGTACAAAGCCCTAAGCTAGAAGAGGTTGCTCTCTGACATAACCAAACCCCATGAACCTTGGTGGGGAAAAATAAAACTGTCCACAAATGCTCTTCACACACTTTAAAAGTCTGTGAACACTGTATCACTGTGGTGCATTGGGGAAAGGATAGCTTAGTTTTCTTTGAAAATTGGCATACACAAAAGGACAAAAGTGCAGACATCCTTAGACCTAAAAAGATGTTTCTCATCTTAAATTCCTCCTGATCTACAGAGCACAGATTTGACATGTTAAAAGAGTCTATGACTTAGCTCCATGACAGGATCCAGAGAGCATAAGCCTTTACATTTGCAGCTGTAATTTCTAGTGGCTAAACTGCATTCAGAGAAAACTAAACTACATTAGACTGTTCTGTTTCCATCTGCTCATGAAACGCAGAAACAGTGCCTCCAGAACTGCAACTGTGAATGACTTGAGATGCCTGATTTGGCAAAATGTCACCTGCATTATGAGAAAGTGATTCTCCCCTCCCTCGAGCATTTCCTGAAATCCATGAAAAGCTGACTTAGAAAACCAGCTGAACCAAATCACTTCAAAGAAGGCACAGAGTCTTTCACAGAAATGTACTCTATCAGCTCAGATCTACAGTGCTTACAGGAACTGCAAGCAGTAAATGAAGTCATCTTCAGAGTTTGGGAGATAAAAGGTCTCTCCCCCTGCTGTAATTCACATTCCTTTTAAAGATTAAGCCACTTTTAGGAAACACTGAGTGTATGTTCTATAGTGATCCTTACCAAATCATTTGTTTAATATTTACCAAATCAGCTCTTACTTCATTGATGTTTCTTTGGAATAAATAGGTTTCCTCCTCAGACATGACTAAGGATCACTCAGTGGATTGGACCTTGTGAAAAAAGGGAAAAAGGAACACACAGGCAGTATCATGTGAGTTTCTGGTGTGTTGCTTCCCTAAAAATGCTCTTTGGATCAGTCCTAAAACAGCAGACAGCATTTCTGCTTAATTCTAAAGCTGGAATTAGTTGCCAAATGATGCATTTTCCCACAGAAGCTGCAAGGATATAAATTTGGGAAGTAGTGAATGCTGTTCTATGCAGCAGATAGGAGACTGGAGCAAAGCTACTGCCTGAATGTGAATAGCACTGTTAAATTGGAAAAAAAGTCTTCGTAGGGTGAAGGCTGCCAAACTGGTTTGCTGTCAGCAGAGATTTTTATCCCTTTCCCATACTATTTTTTCCAGCTCCGCACTAACATATTTTAACCCTTCAGGCCCCAAATTAATGGATCTTGCCCTGCTACACAGAAGAATGTCCACATGACAGCATTAGTGGTAGAACAAGCACAATGTAATTTAGAAGGTTCTCTGCTACCTCTGGTAAAACCAAGCAAAACTAGACCTAGATATACAGTAAGGGGCTTCCACTGAGAGGCCTGGAATGAAAAACATAAGGGTTGAGTCCATTTCATTTTCTTCCTGGCAGAAACAAACTTATGTCCTTTCTCTTCTATTGCTTTAGAGTAAGTTTAGCAGAAATAAGCCATATCCTCCCACATGAGATGCCTAAGTACCTTCATTTTGTCTTTAATATGAAATGCAAATATGGAATACCTCAGAAAAAAATATAACCAAAACTATTAATAAGGACAAGAAGGTCAGAATTGTATAAAATGTCTCTTAAGTAAAGAGGAGACAAAGCTGACTTGTATTTTTAAATTACATTATCTTTACCTGCCTAATTTTTCTTCCCCTTCCTTCTTTTTCTCTCTCTCCCCAGCATACAATACAGTGGCCAGGCAGATCCTCCTTCTAGTAGGTATATGTAGGTTGCTCCAAAGCAACAAGGAAATCCTAACCACAGTATGTGTGTTCACAATGTCACTCTGAATTTCCTTCTGTAGGAGCAAATGAAGGGCTCTCTAAAATGTCTGCTCACCTGTGTACACTGATTTAAGGGTGGTGTCACATCTGAAGGGCACAGCAGGAATCTCCTGAAGATTTTTGTAGTAATTTCAGCTGTCAAATCTCTCATCCTCAGCTTTAATAAAGCACCAGCAAGATCAAATAGAGAATTTGCAGTACTCTGCACCTAAAGCAAAAGAAACATGCAACAGATTTTAATCCCTCCTGCTAAACAGTACATGAAGAGTGGTGATTCCAGTCCCTTCCCCTCTTGCCCAGCTCTTTCCTCTGACCTTTTGACTGTGGCCGAAAAGTGAAGTAAACAGTCAATCTGTTAAAGGACTATGGGAGAATCTGAGCCATGCTGAGGAGCACAGCAAAGCCACGTTTTTGAAGAGGCTGCAATATTTACAGTTAGTGGGGAAGGGACAGCTTTAAAATAATACCATTTGCAGCACGGCTGTGTCACCCACAGGACCCTGTGCCCCCCAGAGCAGCAGGCTGGGCTCTGAGCAGGGCCCTGCTGGACCCAGCCCTGCTCCTGGGACTCCACAGGCCGAAGGACTGAGGCCTCCTCGCCTTTCAGACTGAAACACCTTTACTTTCAGACTAGGTTAAATTACATACAATGCAGCAGCTGTAAAGCACTTGCTAACGAGCAGAGCCAATTAATAGACCTGTAGATGTTCAGAAAGCTGTTTATTTAAGCTGTGGAGAGCTACTGAATGCTCGGGAGGAGGAGCTTGTTGAACGCCAAGCCGGGCCATCCCGCTCTCAGGCTGTGGTCACACTAATTCTGTTATGATTGAAGTCATTTACAAGAAGTGAGGCTTCAGCTGCAGTCAGCACCGATGCTATTTTCAACAGACAAGAAAAAAAGTGTCCCCTAGGGCAACATGCTGCCCGTATCTAGCCATCAATACTCTTCACCCAGCTCGTACTGAATCCTCTGCTGAACAGCACATCCATCTCCTGAGCCTTCTCCTCAGATCCAGGGTCAGCCCTTTCTCTTGTGCTGGGCTGGCATTCGGGCCCTGACTCTCCTGCCCCCTCCGTTCACAGTGCCAATAGCTGTGTGAGCAATGCATGTATTCATTGATTCCACTGACTTGAGACAGAGTAACAGGGATTTAATTTGGACTCTACATGGCTTTCTGTGCAAAGTGTAAGCTAACAACTGCCCAAGCCATAGGTTTCCAGGAAGTTTCTCCCAATTGCCACAAAGTGCCATTCAAGACTTTCATCGCCTCTGACTTGTCTGTTGTCATACTTCTGCATAACTCAGATCCTGTCACTGTATCTGTAGTTTTCCTCCACAGCTGTTTCCCAGCACAGCAGCCAAATTTGCAACACCCTAGTCCAATTTGCTCCTTGTGTCACCATGGAATAACAGAAACACGGGCCAGCAGGAAGCGTAAAGAGAAGCCCAACTTCTCCCACACAAACCACTGCTCAAGTAGGGCAAAGCAGCAAAGCTCAAAGAGTCAGAATATAAACTGACTGACAGATGGCTGAGTTAGCCACATGCCAGAAGTATTTCCCCTCTGTCTGCAGCTCAGTGACATGCTTTGGATGTAGCTATTGAAGACAAGATGATTGTGCATAGCAAAACATTTACTCTATAGTCTTCAGCTATGAGAGGAGCAGATACACTGTGAAGATGGAATACCAGGCAAACAGAATAACACAAATAATTGTGCCACAATCCCCATTTGCCCAGTTTCTTTCATTCTGTTCTTCTTCATAATATTAGCAACGCAAAGTAGGATCACCTTTCTGTTGTCATTTTAGTCTCAGTTACTCTTAATTTCAGTTACTCTTTTGTAGCTCCCAGAGACGTAGAAGAATGGTAAATCCAGTCATCACTCTTAAAGAGATACGGAGGATACCGCGGACCCATTATTTCTCTCAGTAAATCTATTCTGATCACAGCATTTACACATATTGTGGAAAAAAATGAAATACTGACCATATTCGATTGCAGGCTTATCATACCAGAACATCCAAACATCTGCAGTAAAATTTTAGCTCCACTGAAATCAGTTTCCAGGGGAAAGACTGACTTTTCTACAGACAGTTTTATTAAATAACAGTAATTATATTTTAAAAATTAAATGCAAGAGCTATGATTGCATCACTAAGATCTCTTACTTGATAAAGCCCCAACAAACTCACAGGCTGAGGGTGCTCAGTTTTGATGCTGTGTGTACACAAGGTTCTGTGCAATTTCCTACCCCCATTCCTTGCAGCTCTGCAGAGTATGTGCAAATCAACCCTGTGCCCTTCAAAGTGAAACTGGTAACTGTGTTCCATTTTCACCCAAACCAAACTTTCCCCAAATCAACTTCCCTACAGCAGAAACTAATTATTACTGGAATTTGAGTCAGATTGAACTTTCAGGCTGAGATTTTAAGTATCCTCTCTGGGATTTGAACAACTTCTGGTTCCCAGACTGAGCACTGAAAACAGAAGCGAACATAAAATATTGTCCCCAAAACGTTACAACAGAGACTTGACTGAGGCTTACTGATTTTGTAACACTCAGTGTAATAGTCTCATTTGGTTATTTCTTGACCTGCCTGTGTACCATCAGTGTTCAGATAGTCTAGAAAGATCTGGAGATGGAACTGGTATATCCTAGAGACTCATGAAACTGAAGTAGGATAGGTATTATCTCTAACATTATCATTGGGATGAATTTGGGAGATACATCTGCTACACAAGTAAGATTAGTACATACTTTCTTAGCTCTACCCAGATAAAAAACAATAAACCTTTTTGCTAGACTTTTCTGGCATCTTTTCTGCATACACAATCTGTTCAGAAACAGCTTTGACAAATGTTTCAGAAATTATTTTGTTTTCTGTCACTCTTACATTCCCATTTGCTCTCACCAGGTAAGTTGTTCACACCAGCTAATTTAAACAGCTGAATTAGATGAAAATCAGAAGCTTTCAGAAAATTGCGTAACTGCCAGGACCTGCCAACTAGGTGCCTAAAAGACATTGTGTGAACCCTTCTCCACATTTCTCCCTAGTTCCCAGCAAGGCCAGCTGTACAAAGTAAAATGAGGTGAGCTGTGAAAGCTTTACGAGTATTATATACAACTGCTTTCTGTTTAAAATAAACTGAAACTACATTTCAGTACCTCAAGCCTTTTTAAGCTTGAGATAGGATCTTCCCTTTACAAGTACAGAATCTTCTTTATCTAATCTCTCACAGTCAGTCAACAATTACGTGATTAACGGTAAATCCATCGCTGGCCTAAGACTAAATGTGTTGTGTAATTCACTATCTTATGTAAAATGCAGGTCTTTTTGTTTTGAAAAAGCAGAAAACATTATGTTTTTGTAGGAAAAGGAGAAAATTCTTGTAAAGAGAAAATTCTGTAAAACTGGCAGCCAAGAGAAGTTTTTCACAGACATTACAACAGCACAGTAGTCCTGAGCACAAGTACACTCTTGTAGCCCAAGCTCTGCAACGTATCACGTACCTGTTAACTTGTATGTGTTCAGCATGCACCATATTTGTATAATTATATGCAAAGTAGATGGTGCCTTTCTTAAATAAAAATTTTCAGTTCCAGTATTCTCAGGCCAGTACATTTGGCAATGTAATTTCGATTTTCATACCAGGTTTTCTGGCTGCTGTAAATTTTCTCGTTAGTGTTGCTCCACAGAACAAGCTGAGGCTGTGTCAGGCTGAGCTGGGATAACAGAACGTGCCATCAACCTGCTGTTCAGCCTGAGTTTGCTACAGTTTTCCTTTCCATGGATGCTAATTACAAAGGTTCAAGTGTACAATGGCATTTACAACCAATATTGTTCTTCTAATTTGTCGGCTATGCTGACAATGATTCCTCTGAGTTTATGGTCAGTAAAGAAAAGGAAAAAAGGCTGCAATGAGAGAAGTCTTTGACCTGACAGGGAAATCACTACTGGTCCAGGGGGCAGAGCTATCTAAAGCACCCCAAGGCTCATGCAGGGTATTGGAGCACTCAGTGCTGTGCTGCAGTCCCAACAACTGAGATGTGAACGTGCTACTGTAACTCCTCACCTCGCTGAACAAAGCACTTCACTCCCTTCTGGAGTGGATAACTGAGGCAACAAGAGCCTAGAAGGATGCTCACAGATTAAATGAGTGTTTGCACACAGGGACAGTGATTCCTCCATCTTCCTCTAAACCCTGAGAAGCCAGACACAGTAAACACCTCATGGGCTGGTGTGGGTGACATTCTCAGCTACCCTGTTTGTCCTTAGGGCCATGACTGTCATGGTCCAGGTCACATTGCCATTTAGGGATGTTGTTAAAGGATTTCTCAACAGGCTGCAGTGTCATTTGTCCTTGGGAATTAAATAAGAACATCTCACGTAATTTGTGGGTTGCAGCTGTAAAGGTCTCAAGCACTGGTGAGACTAAATGTCTTCAACTTTGTGCCAGGGACAACACAGTTCTGAGGACTTTCAGCTTCATACAGAACACACCTGGAACACTTGTTAAGTTCTAATATGCAAAGTTGAAAGAATAGCCTACATACCACTCTGGCTGTGAATTTTAGGAATAGGAGCCGTGTACATACTGGTCAGAGGGATTTTCTTTGGAGAAAATGCAAATAAAGGAGGCCAGCTTTTCTTTCAGGAGCAGAGAGTGAAAAGGAATGTGAAACATCAGGGCCTGCTGAAGCCGTAAGGCACAAAGGATGATCCAATTAGGCACACAAGTACTTGGGATAGGAAAAGAAAATAGGAAAGAATGGAAATCCAGCCCTTGGCTGAAGTGCTACTGAAATGAGGCTTAGGACTCTGAACTCCAAACAAGGAAATTTTCTCTTGCCCTGTGATTCTGGAATCTTGCATTATATAGTTTGAGTTTCATTGTGGACTCTGCCAGCAAATTATTCTATGCATAATACTACTTTACCTTGTAATCTCCCCCCAGCTTTTACCTGTATGGATAATTTAGATTGATTTTCACAGTACATACCAGAATGTGTACCATCTTTTATTTTTTACCATTAGACAGCACTACAAGTGTCTCAGTAATAGAGTACTCAGTAAAGAGAGGTTTGGCTTATTTTTTAGTTCATTAAGGCCTATTCTCTTTCTAGTCCTTTTACAGCTGCCCTGCTGAAAGAACAACAAACTTCACATCTTTTTGACAGTGGAATAAAAGTCTCTTGATACAAACTCTGAGACTATAAACCTCCCCATGCATTCACTTCCTTATCAGTGCATGCTCTAGTCCTGGAAGTCCTACTGTAATACACAAATGTATTTAGGAAGAGTCTTTATCTCTAGGGACTAGAAGTACAAAGGTCTAGCTAGGTATCAAGAAATACTTGCTGATTATTTTCTCATATATCCAAGTATTATTTTATATCTACCCTTAAAGCAAATATGTCTAACAAGGAAGACACTAGCCTTGTGAGCTGCACAGCCTGCACTGTGTGTCTTTTTATTATGCTTTGGAACTAATTAAACCTAGGTAATCTTTCTTCCTGATAAGTGTAATTCATGCACTGTGTGCAAGACCATACTCAACCTCCCTGTCAAGGTGAACACAATGACAATTCCAATCACTGATACTGAACTAGCTTAGGACTTCCAAACCTGCATTAAAAGACACAAGTGAAGAGTACAGGTAAGGCTATGTCTGTGTACTAAGTATCAAGTGAGGCCTACACAGTCCAGGGCTGCCTTTCTCAGCCATATTATTTTCTCCTCGCTCTCCTACATATCTCATTTCCTTTGTAATTTCAATATAGGTTTAAGAAGATGGTGATTTTAAAATGCAGCACATTTCACATCATCCCAAAATATGCTTTGGGCCTGGAAGCTCAGACAGGTTTTAGCAGTGACATTTCTAGTGGGGAAGAACAATCTCTTCTGACCCCCTGGAGTTTAAAATACTACAGTTTATCTGCCAGACACGAACTTCTGATTCATGATGGGGAAGAGCTGACTGCTGCACACAGTCTGCAGTACGTCAACTATTATCTGTTAATGTTGAATACAATCCCAGCTGAAGCCCAAGGGCAATTGCATATAAATGCTAAACACAACCCACAGACACATTCCAAGCTGGTATAAATAGGCTTTGAGTGAATTTATGAGTGCATGTGTAATTCCATGAATGTTGTAGCTTGAGTGTTGGCCATTGGTGGAACAAAAAAAATAACTGCAGGGCCAGCTTGAAGCAAATGCCAGGTTTAACTTATAGCCAGTGGACTTCAGGGCCTAATTAAAGAGGCTTAATTCAATCTCTAGTGAAATCAACAGACCTGAGCTGAGAAGTAACTTTGGAAGAAAATCTTTTCTTTCTAAAGAAAAATTCTGTGTGAAATATGGGAAGACTGTAGCATGCCAGAGAAAATCCATTTCTTCCATTCTGGAAGGCTGTGAAATTTTGGAAGGAGGTCATGTATTTTAGAGAGCCAGAGAAACTATGAGCTGCATTTTGAAAGAATTGCACAGGGAATAAGAACTGCAAGGGGATACAGGTGGTTCTCACAAGTTCTCTTGCCAGCTCTAATCTCCATTACAAAAATGGAGTCTCAGGTGCAGAACAGTTCTACACCTAATTTAGAGCTTCTAACGCTAAGATTCAGACCTGTTATGTAATCCAGAATAGTCCAAAACTGCTCTGCTTCCATCGACAACAGTGAAGGCCTGAGCCTTTATTGAGGACTTGAAGCAGCCAATTATTTTCCATACAATTTATGCTACTGTTAGTCCACATTTTTTGTTGGACTTTATTATTTTATTGGACTAAATTATTTTATTTATAAAACTGACTGCAAGTCAGTTTTAACAGCCTCCAGTGCTTGATCTGAAATGAATGCAGTCCCTTTTATTCAAGTTTAATCCACATTAAGTGAACAATTAAGATAATGTGCTGATTGAAGAGGAAAAAAAGGAGTAGGAAGCGACACCTTTTAAGCACCTTCATAAGGCGTAAATAACCATTAGCAAAGTATTTATGAAACTCCCCCAGACTGAGTCATAAAGTGTTTATGTAGCAGGCAGACTATGAAAGTAGCTTGGTCTCAGTAGTTCTAAAATGTACAGAAGTGGCTGAATTTTAACTACTCTCTGTTGGGTTATGTGATCATTTGTCCATTTGTTCTAGGACAGCTTTGGCCAAGTGTAGCTCAGGAAGTTCTTTAAAATGGCATCTTGAAATTTTGTTCAGGATCTAGAGGCTTGACCTGTGGAGACCACGTGGCACTACATCAAAACTGATTAGGAGAAAAGAAACTAAAGTCAAAGTAAGAATAGGTACAGTCCACTCATTTTTACTTTAATTTTCTGCAGGTTTTTCTTTTGCTTAGTTGCATAACAAGAAGTAAAGATTGTACAGTAAATCACTGTAACAGGCACTGGCATTCAAACACAAGGAAAACAAATCCCTTCCTTTTAATTCAAGTCCATCCGGCTTCCCATGATTTCCTGTTCTCCAGCATAGTTCAGTTCCTAGGAAAAGTTGCACAATACAAATACACTGTTGCCTGTGCTAACAAAATAATTGACCTGCCATGAAAAAGCTGGCATAAATATTATCTCCTCTTGGTAACTAATAACAGCTAAATTGCATGTGGTAATCCTGTTTGCTATTAATGTCATTTTAAATAGACATAATGTTTAAAAATCTAAACAGAACAAACAATGGCATTCCATGCAGGATGTACAATAAATGACACATTTACTGTAAAACAGTATAGCACTACCACAGTTAAAGAACATATCTTGCAGTCATGGCCATCTAAATTTGCTGGTCAGATATCATCCTCCAGGAAATTAAGGGCTGAGAAGGGAAAGAGCATCATCAAACAATACTTTCTAATGTTATTGTTATGGGAGGGAGGGGAGGAACCATCTTTCCACTGAACTCAGTTTCTGCTTTACTAATCAATTCATGTTTTCTGCTCTGTATAGTTCAATACAAAGAGATCTGAGGAGGATGAACTAGTCAATATTCAAAATCTGGTACAGTTTTACTAATTTTACCATAAGTCTAAGTGAAGGAAATATACTCACATGATCAACTTGGAGCTCAGATTTGCAAACACTAGCCCTGCTTTGGAAATACTCCAGTCTGTGACCTTTGGCTCAGCCACTTTAGGAAATAGAGCTGATAACCCAGGAGTAAGTCCAGGAAAATAAATTAAGCATCTGGAAACTGCATAGGAGTGTGCACAGGAGACGGAATAAGGATTTAACAGTGAACAAATAAAATTCAGAAATATTTCTGGAGCAATGACTAAATCACAGGATTTCTCAGGCACAGGAGCAACTGAAGCAGCAGCTTGCAGACCTCCCCTGCTCTCTTCTGCTCAGCCAGAGATGCCCTAGAGATGCCCCACTGTTGCACAGCCTTCACAGGCCACAGTGCCTTCCCTTCTGCCACAGAAGCCTGTGTAGTGCAGGACCTTCACCTCTGAGGGAGGCAGCAAGGACTGAAACCAAATCCACTCCTGGCACTGGATCTCTTTGGCTGCTGGGGGAAGGAGAAGTCTTGGCAAATACAACTACTACATCAGGACTCTCATGTTTTGATTGTGAAATGCTGCAAAAGGCCAAGCCCATCCATACACCTGAGACAACCCTTTCCCAAGACAAAGAGTATGAAAAGAAGAACTGCTCAAGAACTAAATACCTCCATAAATCTCTACTGAAGTAGGGGGAGTTTTGCTATGGATCACAGAGGCAGCAAAAGCAGAACCGGATCATATACAGATCAGGCTGACACAACAGGTGTTCCCCCTCCTAGGACTAGTCAAGAGTCTTGATTTCATTGCAAAGATTTACTCACTCTGTGACCCATCACATAACATCACCTGGCCTGCACCAGTCAGTTCTACCTGTAAAGTGCCTGAGCAGCTCTGACAGTAACAGAAACAGGGTGTCAGTACTGACAGAAAATTCAGGTGCTGGAGTACAAGAAAGTTGGAAATGTGTCCTCGCCAGTTCTTCTTGCACAGACAGAAAGTGCATGGCCTAATTCAGGAGAATCAGTCTGCAGATCAGAACGTTGGTCTTCCATTTGCCACCTCACCAGTGATAAACTTGAATGTGGTGGCTCTTATATTTCAAGAGCTTGCCAGTGCTCAGATGTTTAAAGGCTCTGTTCTGATTTTTAGCACTTGATCTGAGTAACACTGAGATTTCATTTCAGGATTTTGTTCTTTCTTTTGTTTTATTTCGACAATCCCAAAGGACGTCGCTAAAAGCCATAGTCATATCTGGGTCAAGATTTGCACATCTGATTATTGAATCTCTTGGAAAAATTATTTGCCTGGGAATCAGAGAAAAATTTGTGTATTAATTTCCACTAATAAGCATAATTCTAATAGCTGGGTTTTTGATCAATACCTAGCTACAGTTCCTGCAGAAAGGGGCTCAGTTGCTCTACATGAAAAAACAAGGCTTTGCAGAGAACTTTCTACAGAGGCAACACAGGGAAATCACGTCACAACCCCATTCTCTCTTCTCCACCATTTGGCTTCTCTTCAGCCCAATGACAATTACAGAGTATTTGTCACAGACAATCTGGAGGATGGGAGTACTCTTAAAAAAACCTCTGCTGGCTTCAGTAGCCTTGTAAAACTCCTACATTGCAACCAGGCTGTAAGTAAGCGAGGAAGAGACAGGAAAAAGTGACAAGGGTGGCTGTCCTGACTCCTTCACCCTCAAAAAGCTGGAAAATACAGTGGTAGGGGAAGGGGATCATGCCCTCACCTGTAAGTAAAAGTGGAGGATTTCCCTCCTCTTCCCAAGGAGAGCTCTATAAGGAAACTATTGTGGCATTTCCTTGTGTGTCTCCTCCTGTGTGATTTCCAAAATTGTTGTTACACAAGTTGTGAAATCTGCCCTGTCCCTTCCAAGTGGGAGGGGGCAAGCACAGACTTGCTGGAGCTGGATGACAGCAAAGGACAGGGGTAGGCAGACTTTCTCACCCTGTGTCTATACTGGCACAAGTAAGAAGTTCTGTAGTACAGGAGGAGCTGGTTCTGAGCCAACCTACTCAGGCTCTCAGCAGGCATTAGTCATTTTGATAATAGTCTAAAACAGCCAGCTGGTTACTGCCTGGCAAGCTTGAATCCCTGTGCCATGAATAAGCTGATAGAAGGAGTCCCAGGCACCTGTATCAGCTGAAACATATGCTGCCAGTGGCTAGGGGAAAGCAAAACAGAGGAGGTGGGTGTGGTGCGAGCACACAAAGACACGTGTGGGGCCAAGGAATATACTCAGGTAAGTGAGAACCAAAGCAGAGACTGCTGGATGGTTTAAAGTAATGATGGAAACAGTTACCATTGGGAAAGTGGTGCCCATTCACTCATTATGATGTTGCTATGTGAAATTTCCATGATTTTCCTTAAAATGGCGATTTGTTACACTTTGAAGTCCTTACTTGGTAGGCCAAATGCATTTACTCATGGAAAGGGAAAAAGGAACTCATTTCATCCAAGGACCTGTAAGGTAATTCCTTTAACCATTCACACATGGCAGATCCTACTCCTCTTTCTAGCTGTAGCAGATAATTCTTTCCACTTCCCACACAAACACTGCAGTGCCCTCAGTCTGTTCCTGTAACTGAGTGGTTGATCCTCCAAGCTGAAACTGGTAAGCAGGTTAAAAAAAGCTCTGAAAAAGCAGACTCATCCATACTGTTTATGTTGTCCCCACCCATTACCTTACTTTCACCTTTGAAAGTGTTAAAGGTAACCTGAAGGACTTAGTCCAAGTAGCTGGGACCCTCAACAGCCAGTATAACCTTTCTTTGAGCTGCTCTAAATCAAAACTGCTCAAGGCTGGTAAAGTAAAACCAGTCCCAATGCATATTTTGAATTCCTGGAAGTGAAGTTTTTCTCTATAATTTTATCTTTTTTTTTTTTTGGGAGCCAGAAACTAGAAGGCTGCTGGCTGTGTATTTTGCATGATAGAAACAATGTAGACAGAGTGTTTTTTAAACAACTCAAGAATGTGGTGTCACAGACAGCTGAGACAATCCAGCAGCTTCCCCCTCAACCTGGCCATTTTCCATCCCTGCTCCTGGGCCATGGAATCCTATGGTGGATCCTTTATAGTGGCTCTTGGACTCCTCTAAAGCCAAGACAACTTGCTGTTTTAGGGGGGAAAAAAATCCAATCATGTCACAGTAAGGAGAAAAAATGGCTAAGAAAAAGTGTCCAAGAAATGTGAGAACCGGTGAAATGCAGAAGCAGGAGCACGTGGCTGGGATGGGCCAGCTCCTGTTTGTTTACCAAAACTGGCAAACCCATCATGCAGAACATCAATAAAAGACAAACTTCTCTTTCCAGACCAGAGTCACTGGACAACTGTTGCAGGAACTTGCTGTTGAGTTTGGCAGAATCAGACTGGAAATAAAATGCTGAACTGAAAACACATACCCCATAACTGAGAGAAATCATTCAGAGTCTGTTAATAATGTGACACGTAGGATCCAAAAAACATGTAAAGTGATTGACTTTGCTAATTCTGCTGCAGAAAGTGCCTTATTGGTATGAAAATCCTGAAGAAAAAGTTGAATACAAATGTCCTACCTCTTAATTCACCAGAAGGGGTAAGTTAAAACTTTAAATAGTAAATTTAGATTTCATAGCAAAAGAAAAACCCCAAAACCCCAACCGACAATCCCAAAATAAAACAAAATAGCTGTAATTAAGGCTGAATACTTACAGAGTAAAATGAAAGACTGCACAAGAGAAAAAACACGTCACTGACTAATCAAAAAATATTTCAAATTAGGCAAAATTCTCACTGAATTTGCTGCAGAAAGTTGACAGTGACCACAAAACTGATTTTCAAAGAAATCTCAAAAAAATTTGAGTTCTTCCTAAAACACAAGAAATTTCTTTTGTGCAAAAACTAATTGAGGGGCTGGAGAAACCCAGCCAGTTTTATTTGGGTAATTACACCTTCTGCATCGGGTCAGATTTAATTACTGAATTCATGGGTAGGGCTATTGAATGTTAGCTTTGCACAAACCACGCTCTCCTCAGGGGAGAGCTTCAGCTGAATAAGAGCCTGAGTGTCTGATCCAAAAGCTCTTGGCAATGGAGAGAATGTTTCCAATGATCTGTGGAGGTTTAGACCTCAGAAGAGGAAGAAATAGCAGAGAGTTTTCTGAGTGCACAAAGAATCAAAGCCTGTTGGCCAACAGCAGGCACATGCAGGGACTACCACAAGGCTTCCTTCGGATAACTGGTACATGCACATCATCACTGCTTCAAAGAAGGCATACAAGACAATACTGAGTTCTTGGAAAAATGGGAAGAGGAAGGAAAAAAGGAGGGGAAAAAACAACAGTAATTTTTAACTTACTGGAATCCAAAATCATTTTCACAGAAAATGTGGTTGGTTACTATAATTTGGAAAATCATTGCTGCAATCTGCCTGTTGGTAATTCCCTGAAAAGAAAGAGCGGGCTTTAGGCCAGTACGCTTATTTTCTTGCACAGGAGCTGTTACGTCCTTTCATCTTGCTGCAGAATACTTTTTAAAAACTTTTTCATACCTGAGGCAGGAGGGTAGCTCTGTGAGAGGAACCCCTCAGGGCAGTAGTTAGTTTCTCCCTGGAGGACGTTCTTCCCACACAGGGAAGCAGCAGGGACTGTGGGCTAAGGCTGGGTGCTGAGTCTGCTGTGCTTTGGTTACTCCTTCTGGCTGGAGAACATGGCATGGATTTAATGAGGGCTAGAGGGGGAACAAAAAGGGCCATAAACCAACTGCTCTGCCACAATATTGTCTCACCTCAACGTAACAGAATCAGCCCTTGGCAGGGCTGGGTCAGGACAAATTAACTTTTTCACTGTTCACTGACTAGCAATGCACATCTGTGCCACAGAGATCCCTGCCACGGTCATACGTGTGTCTCTTTCTGCCTGTAGCAGAACTTGGCACACCTGTGCTTTCTGAAGGTGCTTCAGATGTAGCATGCACAGCATCAAAGAACTCAGCTGTCCTAGGAAACCCTGAGGGAATACACAACAGAGATTTATTTGTTCTCACACAAAAAATGATGGCTCAATCTGCACTAGAAGCAAGAGATGACCTACGAACCTGAAATGAAAGAGGATATTATGGTGTACATCAACAAAACGTTCCCAGGCACAGTTCTGGAGAAATGACTACTCAGCTATTAAATGTATTTTAACTGGATTTGCACAACTCTTGTCAAATATGCTCAAAAACGTTTGCAGAGAAACATTCGATGTGGCACGTGCATGTTGACGTCAGTTCCAGTGACACGCTCTCTGCACACTTGAATCCTCCTGACAGTACTGTAGCAGCAAAGGCTGCTAAAATAGTTGTTTTTAAAAGAGGTACAGGAGGTCGGCTCAACATGAGAAGCGACTGTAACTTTCAGTAAAGTGCGCGTTTAGTGAACTGAGTCTGGGATAGTTGTGCTTTTGTAGTTCAAAGGGAGCGTCTCTCTACACGTTTGGCTTTTAACACCATCCCTCCATGTGATTAAAGAAAGCCACAAGAAAGAGGTTTCTACATTATTATCTCTTCCTGGAAAACAAACCTGTCTGTTTCCCCGAAGTTTGCTGGTACAGAATTATGCAGCTTTAAAGGCAGCCAGACATTTTGGCTGCCCATCCACTTGCTTTCCTTGCAGCTGTCATTATCTCTGTTTTACTTTACCTGAACTTAACAACCCCTCACTCCCTTTCCTTCTCGGTTTCAGTAACTCTTCAAAATGAAAATCAATAGCACTCCTTTTACTCCAAAGTACAGCCTTTCAGATAATCACGTCATATCATGAAGCAGCTGCTTGGAGCCTATGCAGCAGAAATAGCCCTTGGACGAAGGGTTTCCAGTAAAGAAGCTGCCTTTTTCTAGCATTTCACTCTTAACTTGTAACATTGGTTTAGATCAACATTGGGTTTTTATCAAAGGATTCAAGTGACATGTTAGTGGCATGGCTAAGAAAACTCAGAAAGCTTTTAAAAAATTATTTCGTCTAAGAGACACTAAATAAACACAGATCTGAGTCTATGGATTTCATTCCTGTCAAACGGTCATTGAATTAAAACAAAATTACCTCAAACCTCTCATTAACAGAATTGCATGTGTAATTTCAGTTTCTGTTTTGCTTTTAACAGGCTTGTAAATAGGTTATAGTAATCCTACTCCTTTTTAAGAAACTTGTCCTCATGACAGATACATGAAAGGCCTCGGGAAACCCCCCTCCCTCTTCCTCTAGAAGTGTCAGGTTTGTGAGGAAGAGTTGGCATTGCAAAAGTCTGGACATAATTGAACAAATTTTCCCAGCAGACAGGGCCGGAGCCTCACACACTGAAGATCCAGGGCAGTCTCCCTGGTGCTGCTGGAGCTGTGCAGATGGGTGGCCTGGTCCCTCCCTGGAAGGGAACAGCACAAACTCAGAGAGCTGAACACTGAAAGTGAATGTGCTACAGCTGATAGTTTTCATAATCCAAATTATCTGAAATACCAGATCACCTCGGAGACAAGCCAGGTTTCTGTCAGTACTGCGGAGAAGCTGACTTATATAAACTTCTAAGGAGTTCACAGCGTAAGTGACACATGGAAAAGCTGAAAGTGGCCTATTCTGAGAAATACATTGACAAGGTTGTGGGCAAAGGACTGCAGCAAGGCAAATTTTTGCATTTGTTTTATCTTGGGTCTTTTTTTAAAAGAAAGTTTAGCTCTTCTGTCTTTGGAATATTACATATGTATATATATGCTACAAATGGAAATGACTTTGTGGTGAATTGTGGTACCATAATATAAATGCAACTAGTTGCCCCTCTGCTTTGTCCTTGTAAGATATACGTGGACATAACTGTCCCTCTGGCCTGTCCATGGGACAAAAGTCACCCTGCTAAATATTTCTTTTTTCCCCCACCATCAGCTAGTGTGGGCTGTCTCCTTAAGTTTTATTTGCTTTGTCTGTTGTAATCACAGAGTGAACTCTCAAGACCAGAAATAGCAGCTAAAGACAGATGTTTTAGTCTGAAAAAAGATCCAAAACTTTCCTTTAAGGGACTCATCTGTTTTAGTAAGAATAACTGAATTTAACACTGCCACAACATAATTTATGATTAAGCTATTTTTGGTTAAAGATTTCTAAGAGGAAATTGTTGTAACTTTCCTTTTCCCTCAGACTCTTCTGCTGTTGTGTAGAGGAAACTTGGGTTTATAAGCAGAGAGCTGAAAAAACAAAGAGCAAAACCAATCAAAATTTACAAGTGTGCAGTTTGGCTAAGAGGCTGCCTTGTGACAGTCACCACAAAATCTTCACCATCATTCCCAGGCTAAAAAATGCTCTCACTGAAGAACCTGTACTGTAAAGAGTCCTGAACACAACTTTATTTACAAGGAGGGTCCCAAACCCCAGGGAAACTTGTCCATATTGGGGCATTTCAGGATGTCACGTAATTTCAATGAAACCAAGGCCTGGTGAGAACTTGGTTGCAGATTTAGACATGGCTGTCTCTCTGTCAGGTCTGTAGGGTTGGTAAATAAGGGAAAAATACATATTAATCTTAATATAAGATTATAATTATATTATATAATATATATATTATATATATCTAATATATATAATTAAATATATAATTATATTATAATTAAAATTATAATACATATAATCTTAATAAGTCAGAGAAGTGGCACGAGGGCTTCCTTTTCCTTTAGAGACAGTGGTGTCCCATAGGAACACTGCAGCTGAGGGTGTGTGAAAGCTTTGCTGCAGCTGCATGGTGACCTCTTTATAGCCTTCTTTACTGCCTACATGAAGGACTAGTCAGCAGCTGTGTCACTCAGCCTGGATTTTAAGATTTCTTCCTCTACACAACCCCAGCCAGCTTTTCCCCCATTCCAGAGAACTGCAACTGGCTTTGTCCCAACTCCCTCCTCCTCACAGCTCCTTCCTGTACAAGCAGACACCCTCATCATGATGGCACTGTCAAACAGCAGCAGCCAGGATTAGACTATATGGACTGCATTTGCTTCCTTCCTTCCTTCTTTCCCTCCCTCCCTGTGGCAGGCACAAGCACCCTGGTTCTCTCTCTCCCCTATTATGGTGCTGCCTGGCTGCCCAGGTAATACCTGGTATTTTATTGGGTTTGCAATATCTTCTATGGGAAGAAATGACAGACCAGAAGCAAGTGTCCTGCAGGCTAAAGCTGACTCACAAGTGCCTTTGCTATTGTAGTAATGTTTCCCTAAGCCTAGAGAAATGAAGCTGAATTCCAGATGGGACATTCAGGGAGAGTACAGACACTTCAACTCATCTTTGTCAAGCAGATGGGAGAAGGTTCAGGGTTGAAAACGAGAAAGAAACAGCAAACTTCTCTTTAGCCTACACACAGGCTGATTGTATGATCTGATATCAGAAATACACATAGAGACAGATGTAAGTCACGCTGGGTGTCTGTTCATTCAAACCAGAATTACTCTACAGTGCCCACAGTCCATTAGAGAAAGAGTGCCTTAATTGAAAATAATCTGGTGAGAGAATTATTTAGCCCAGATGTGTGTGGATGATGAGTAGGAGTTCCAGGTCCCAAAATAGCTCCATTAAAGCTCAGCAAACTAAGAAAGCATCACTCTGTTGATTTCTGCCAAACGCAGGACCCTAAAGCCACCTCATCTGGCAGCCTTCCAGAATTGAGGTTCACTGAGAGCAATGATTCATATTTACACTGTTCTTCCTCAAAATACAGGGGGATTTTGAAGCATACCCAGACACATGAAACTTTTCTTTAAGCAGTAATCTCATTGCAAAGTATTTATATGCTGAGAATTCTCCCCTAGTTCTGAAGGTAACTGCAACATAGAAAGTAACAAAATGCATCCCAGTATTCTGCAGCCCAGTCTGACTGGGGCAGACCTGAAATGCTTCTTGCTGGAAGTTATTAAGATATAGATTCTAAGATGAAGCCTTTAACCAGGACTTGAGTCCAGCTATTTTCAGCCCACATCCAAAATTCATGCCTCACTGAATGCCATCCAGTGTTTCAAAGACAAGCATTTTAAGTGCCACCTTCACTAATGTTAAAAAAGTAGTTTATTTTTGACTCACATGTTACTTTCTTCCTATATTCAAATCCCCTGTTCTAATCACCATTTCCAGTTAACCCTTACCCATTTCTGGAGATATATATGTTCACTAGTTGGAGAGAGGAAACTCTGGACTTAAGCACCAGAATTACTCAGTAATGAAACAAGGGTTTATTTTATGACCAAAAAAAGCTAGACTGGAAAAAATGTATCCTCTGTGGTCCTGACTCAGTGTGATGAAAAGTGGCAGACGGTACTATTGATAGTATTGTTCTTCTCAGGTCATCCCCTGACAGGCCTGCTTCAGTGCTGCAGTATGAATTACAGGAATTGGCAACAGCCAGACACACAATCCACATCTTAGCAGCAATAACAAGGTTCAAAGGTGGATTGCACATATGTTGATTATGGGAAGAAGGAAATTGATTCATTGTTAGAGGATGGAGCATTTTATGCAAGCTCTGTTACCAGGAATATTCAGAAATGCTGGCAATTCATTGCTGCAATGCACCCCTCAGAACTCATGTCACTCACCTATTCTGGAACAGGAGGTCAATGACCTCGGATTTTACCTCATGCACACACATCCTGTCTCCCATGCAAGTCCTTCGGCCAGGTGGGTTCTCACAGCACCCATCAGCCATTCAGCCACACCACTCGGGTGGGATGCCTGGTGGTGGTGCCAGTTATGGCTGGCTGCTCGTTCAGATGTGCATCCCCCAGCTGGGGCTGAAACTCCCCTTCACTACTGCGGCCCTTCCTCTCCTGAACAAATACTCCTGCTGTAGTAAATACGAACCGACAACCAGGATGAATGGTCTGGAGGGGACACTGAAGAGCAATAGAAGAGTAGGCAAAGAAAAATTCAACATTGCCAAAGGAAAATATAGTTTAATATCACTGAGCTTAACTAGCTCAGGAAAATATCCCAGAATAACCCTTATTTGGTAGTTAAAATTATTGGGAAAAGCATCAGGAAGCATGTTGGAGAGAAGGGGAAATCCTGCTGCTATGCCATAGACAAGTTGAACATAATTTCTATTTTCACTCTAAGTTGCACTCTGTGCCACTCACTCCTACTGACAAAAACCACACATCTTCAGTTAGTATCAAGATCATATTGAGCAGAAAACCTGCACAAAGTCTAGCTCTGGTAAATCACAAAATGAAAATACTCACATGGTAAATATTCCAATTCACAATTTCCTGAGTCTGTTTAATATAAGTGAATATTTATACTTCTATCTGACATCTCAATTCTTAGATTGTTTATACTTCCTTTGGAAAAAGCTATATTTATAAGAGCTTTTTATAGAGCATAGTCAATGAAACTAATGTACAGTACTTTTACTGAACTTATATCTTAAAGGACACTGCTTTAATATTTTAAGAGCAGGAGAAATACACATAGGTCCAGAGAAGCAAAAAAGAAATGTTTGAAGAGAAAAAAAGGGAAGATGTGAGATTGGAGTGTCTGCAGTGAACTCCAGAGCAAAAGGCTAGAGGGGACTGAAAGAAAATATCAACCCTATATGGTCAAAATAGGGGCAAGAAGGAAATAAGAAAGAAGGTGCAGAAAAAATTAAAGTCCACGGATAAGGAAGAAGTGGCTTACAGGAACACAGTCATTGTAAAGCTATTATCCCTAGTTTACTTTGGCATCTTTACTATATATGGTTTGGTCTGAGATGGGATGAAATCCTATATTAATTTAAAAACACTCGGTAAAATGTCCCATCTATGAACCACGCAAAGATTCCCTTTCTTCATATATTTTAGTATAAACATTTTCTTATTCTATTATTTTATTATTAAAAATGTGCTTTATTTGTTTTAGTATAAAAGAAAAATGTATACTGCAGAGTCCTGAAGAGGAGTACTGAAGTAGTACTGAAGAGGATTAACAAAACAATTCTGTCACTGGGGCCCAAACTTAAAAGGGCACAGGCACTTGAGCTGCCTTAAACTTCAGCTGGGTATTAGGTAAGTGACATGTAAAAGATTTTGATGGAGAAAATATATCAGAGTGTAGTTAAATGGATTTCTGGAATGCTATACTGGGTTGCTGTGAACTGTGTCAGAAGAAAAGTGTATACCTGTAGCAGGATTTTAAAGTGCAATTTCACCCAGCAGCCTGCTGAGGTTAACTCAGTGACATCTGCTGAACATGTTCTCCAATTAAGCAAGACACTGCAAAGAATCATAGAGCTGGCAAAACATTTTCTTCTCCTTTTAGACATTCCTCTTTTCAAGAACCAACCTTCAAAATTGCATGTAGAGGGGGTTCTGAGCTCCAGCTCTAAGCATAAAAAACATTTTAACACAATTTTGATCACATGCTAGAGATAACATAGCTCCAAATCCAGTTCCTAAATTGCTGCTAGGGAGAGCAGAACACAGCAGAGCTTGTGAGCAAGTGCAAACCGTGAATGGCTCCCTGAAGGGCTGCAGTGACAGGAACACACTGCCTGCAGCCCTTCAGCTGCCACCAGGACCAGCATCAATAAACACAGGCAGCAGCTGCTTGGTGCAGGGACACCCAGCTTGTGCGGTGAGGAGAATCCTGTGTATGACAGCAGAGCCAGATCTTCAGAGGCAAAGTGCTAAGGACCAATGTTTTAAACTAAAACTAATGACACCAGCAAACAACCCACTGTTTATAGAGCTTATACTCTTTTGTTGGTATTAGGTATGGAGAGCAGGCTTTAGACCTCCCACAGTGAAGATCAAAGTTGTTATGAAAGGGTTCACATATCCCAGGATCTTAAGTCTTACCCTCAAGCCAAACTGCTCCTTTAATAACAAGACTCTCAGCTAGCAAATGGAGAGTCAGAGATTTGGTTGTGGGTGAAAAGAGAAAGATTTTAGCACAAACTTGTCATTCACTTGGGACACTCTCTTCATCTTCCTGCTCTCAGCTTTTGTCTCCTGACAGCTTTGAATCTCTTACCTGTGTTAGGCTTTAACCCCAGATGAACCTTATGAGGTGATTGTTCAGAAAGACAACTGTGCAGGAACCAAGAGTTGAAGCACAAACTGTGCTACAGGGTCTGCCACTACTAATGAATTTCCACACTAACTTTTGGTCTAATCAAGCCTGGTTTTACTCTGCTAAAATTACTTGGTTGAAATAGTTATACCAGAATATGCCCCAATATGAAGTTCACTCTCCACTTCAATAGGAATTACCTTAATTAGCCTAAGGCACCTCCAACTCAGTGCATTTCTAATCATCTGATGCTGCTGGACTCCATTATAACCTTACAATCATGAACAAGGACTTCTGCCTTTAGAGAGATAATGGTCTCTATTCTAGTACAAGATGTAGAAACCAAAAGGAGTTACAGCTTCATACTTCTTGTAAATACCTCCTCTTACGCAAGCGTGCTTCTGCCTGAGAACAGCTTTTTCCTTTTAACTTTTGGTACCAATTTGTTTAAACTACAAAGCAAGGGCTTTATACTTGCAGAATTAAAGATAGATGCAATCTTTAGAAAAAAAGCCACATTTGTTTTCCCACATCCTGGGCAGCTGCAAGATCCTTTGCATGTTATTTATGACCTTTGTATGTACTTCAGACTCAACCACTCTGGGAGAATACTTTGTTTAACTGGTTACCTGAAGCCCAAATTTTCACAAGGCTGCTGACTCCTGTGTTCTACTCCTAACTGTGGCAGGGACTGTCATTCAAAGAACATTTTCTTCACTGCCTGCAGGGCTGTGTATCTGCATCAGCGTGGAACAGATCTTTCTCTTAATGATTTATGGTATCAATTCAAAGCTATTTCCACATCTGTTTATAACAGCATTACATACATCCTCTTTCAAGGAGATCCAGAAACAAAAAAGCACTGGGTTGCCACCAGCTGTCCTAGTGGGATGGATGTTCCAGGGCATAAGTGCCTTTGAGGCACATGAAGCAGGTTCTGACTACAGGAAACACAGATTGTTCCCAAGTTACACAGAGCTCAGCTGATGCTAACAAGAATTTCAAGCAAATAAGTACATTCTGTGCAGCAGCTCACTAGATATGAGAGCACTCTGAAGAGATAAGGTAAAAGATACCATATGCACTGTGTGCTAAATGATTTAGCCAAATGTCTTGCAGGAAAATGTTGATATATTCTATTCCAGGAATGTTTCCTGGGAAAAACAGCTGGCGATTCAGGACAGAAGATTTCAAGGCTGCCTCCATATGCCAGCTGCAGCTAGTAGCACAGAGTAGGAGTTAACTTATATTCATAGTTAGGGTATGTTTCCACATAATTAAGCAGGAAAGAGGAAAGGCACCTGTCAGTATGAGCAGAGTAAATTACACAAGCAGGACTAACTACTAGGGTTTAAAACTGGACCCACAAGCTCAAATGTAACTGGAGAAAGCACTAACAGACACAGCCTGTCCTGATGCCCACTCCCAAATGATACATGGGAAACTCAGTCACTTTGCTACCTCAAATTTAGGCAGTCCTTGCTGGTTTCAGACTATGTCCTCTTCTTTCGTATGTATTTTTAGTGCCTGTAACTGCCAAAAATCTAAGGATATAGAAAACATCTTCTGCATCAGCTTCTCCTTTAGCTCCAGTAGGAAGAACTGCTAGTCAGCTGAGCTAGAACTTGTGCTGGTTTTGACTAGTTAGCTGGTATGGGGCTGTGTTTTCAATTTGTGCTGAAAATAGTGTTAATACTTCAGGGATGTTTTTGTTATTGCCGAGCAGTGCTTACACAGAGCCAAGGCCTTTTCTGCTCCTTACCCCACCCAACCAGCCAGGAGGTTGGGGGTGTGCAGGAACTTGGAGGGGGCACAGCCAGGGCAGCTGACCCCAAGTGACCCACAAGATATCCAAGACCATATGGGTGTTATGCTCAGCATATAAATCTAGAGAAGAAGAAAGGGGGGATGTTCAGAATGAGAGTGTTTTCTTCCCAAGTAACAGGCATGGCAGAGCCCTGCTTTCCTGGCATGGCTGAACACCTGCCTGCCCATGGCAAGTGGTGAATTAATCCCTTGTTTTGCTTTGCTTTGCTTCTGCGTGGGGCTTTTGCATTTCCTATTAAACTGTCTTTATCAACCCACGGGTTTTCTCACTTTTACTCTCCCAACTCCCTCCCACTGGCAGGGAGTGAGCGAGGGGCTGTGGGGGGCTCAGTTGCCAACAACAGAACTATGGGCAGCTTCTCTGTGCTACAATTGCTTTTGTGGTCCTTGCTGTTCTTGCTTGCTTTTTGCCCAGGTGGTGAGGAGGAAGTAAAAGGAGAGAAGATGTAACCAAAGGAGTTTGCATCAAGAAGCTGTTTTTTCTCATGCAATTTTTTTTCACACCATCACAGCATGAGATTTTTCCGGCAGCACACTTTGAAAATTGTAAATCTTGAGGGTAACAAGGGTCAAAGGTCCTGCAGATCTAACTGACAAGCTGAGAAGTGCTATCCCACAGTACTGCACAGCATCAGAACCATCCTGTCTTATTTAAATGCTGATGCTCTGACGGGTGAAGGCCACTTTCATGCATGTGGTCCAACATACAGGAGCTAGATAACACCTTGGTAAAACAGCACAGCACCTGTGGACTGTGGGCATCAAACTGCACGAACTTGCCTTTTGGGGAGAAGTGAAAGAACAGGGAGTCCTTGCAGATGCCTCCACAGAGGGCAGATGGAGGAAGCTGTCACCATAATGATGACTGAGCAAGGTCGTTCCCTTGGGTACATCCTGTACCAAAAGCCAGAAGTGTTTAAGAAAACTAATAACCGGATATCCTGTTATTTTATCTGTCATGCATGGAACTGAACATGCAGGGGTTTTTTTTCAAGGACATGACCAGCATCTCAACCTACAGAACCTGTGAACCCAACCTGCAAAGGATGAAGAGAAGGATGAATTGTCCTCCCCTTTATAAGTCAAGATGTTCCTGTGAGGAAATCATGTATGGTAGAAACAAACCTAGCAGAGAACTGCATGGCAAAGGAAGAATTTGGTAAAGCTGTGGAATAGAAAAATGAAGAATATTAATGTTGGGTAAAAATCGGCATGGATGAAAATAGCAGAATGGTTTCAGTTGTGCTGATGTGCAGTTCATTAATTGTGCAAAAGCAAGCACAGCTGCATCTGGTGACCTCAGATTTGAAATGCAATTAAAAATGGGATAAAGCAGAGAGTGAGACAGAAAATATCATGGGGTGGCCTTGATGTGTCTTAATACTACAGAAAATAGAGGAGGCTCGGGGATGCTCAACATCTGTGAATTGCACCCTAGAAATTGATAGCATTGAATAAAATTGTGCAACTTCACAATTAACTTTGGATCCTGCTGGTCAACAATTTTTTTTGGCTTGGACTTTATGGTTTATACTTGCCATTTGTTTCTCCTTGAGAAAAACTTGGTTTTGTTTGGGGATTTGTTTGTTTGCTTTTGAAAACAGACTAAGAATTTTATATCACTAAATATTATGAATCCATAATGAAACTGAGAGACCTGGTAAGGCTGCCAAAGCCACTGCATCAGGCACATTTTCTGCTGAGCCTTCTGCTCTGCCCTTCACCCATGCCTTGTGCTTTGTCTGAGTTCAGGTACTCTGTGACCTGCAGATGCTTCCAGCTGTCCTATCCTCACCTTCCCCCAAGGAGACAAGAACAGAAGGGCAGATCCTGGCCTTTTGCTGCCTCCCCCTGTTACAGGTTGGAGGGCTGTTTTGATGCAGTGAACCTTTCTAGTGCCACCACGTAGCCAGGACAAGAAACTGCTCCTAAGCAAAGAGGACAGTGTTCAACATCCTTTCTTGCTCTCTTCCCCAAAACAGCAGCAGCCCTCTGGAAAGAGAGGGGTTAGCTGCTCTCTGGACAGAGGAGCCCTGGCCTGTCAGAGAGGGGTCTTAAACTCCAGCTCTGATCTCTGAGCCTGCAGATGTTGGGCCAGCCCTTGCCAATTAAAGAAATGACACAACTTCTTATTGCAAAAGAGTCCAAAGGTTAAAAAAGAAGGCAAAAGTAATATAGGATAACAGCACTGCACAAAGCCAAACCTTCTGTAGCCAAAGTAAAACTTAGCCAAGTTATAGTCTTCAGTAAAATCACAATATTATTCTGTTTACAGGTTGGTGACTTGCCCAAGTCATTCACTATGTCAGTAACTGGCTCAAAGAGTGGGGTTAAATATAAATTTAATTAAATGTAGTCATGTCCCGGATTGATTTGGACACTAAAGAATCTAGGTGTGTTTCATCTCAACCTAAAGCATTATCTTTAGGGCATTTCTGCCCTAAAAATGCTCATTCCTCTCCACTGACTCTGAAGAGAGCGAGGAGATGCCACCTCCATTCTCCTGCATCCCAGAGGCAGGCACTGTGTGGTGATGCCAGCTCTTTCAGCTGCACTTTTGGAGAAGGAAAAGAGAAAGAGGGCAAAAAAAAATAATAGGGGTAGGAAAAGTGAGGCCATTTCCAAGAAGAAAACAAAGAATCAATCAATCCAATTGAAGAAAAAAGCAAAGAAAAAGTAGCCTTAGGAAAACTTGGCCTCTGAAAAACAATGGACTGAGATGAGGAAGAAAAACATGGGCAGGAGAGGCATGTGGTGTACTTCAGTTTTTGTGTTAGAACATGTGATTAACAGGAATTTGAATCTCTTTTCCAGGGAAACTGCTATTGCTAACAGTGCTCTCACTTCTGAAATGTTTTCTGAGCTCATGGCAAAGATGTGTCAATGTCCCACTCCTCAGGTGGCCCCTCCCGACACTGATGATTCCTTGTTTTCCTTGGAAAGCCATTAACAGGTACACCTGGCACACACAAACATCCCTTCAGGCGATCTGATCAGCTCCTGGCTAAATCATAACCCGATGATTCTCAGCAGCTAATCTTTGTATTTTGGGAAAGTGGGAAGATTGTTTTGTTTTTACAGGGACTAAAACTGACATCTGGAATGCCAAATGCAGTTCCCTTTTCCTGAAACTCGAGGTCTCCGTGGCACATCAGTTATGAGGGCACTGGGCCCCAAGAGGAGGGCTAGAAATAGGCCATCCTGAGTGGGAAGATGCATGACTGGGTCACCAGCACAGCTGGTAGTGCTCTGCAAGGAAATCTTCCCTGGATGCTGCTGGAACATAGCAAAACATGGCATGAGTAACTGAGGGGCCTCCTGCTGCTGGCACTACCAAAGGATGCCGCTCCAATAATTAGCTGGAAGCAGTTTAATCCCTGCCCTGTAGCACACTGCTGTGGGTGTCTGCTCAGTCACATATCACCTTCACTGATCATGTGCACAGGCAGGCTTAAGAACGACAGAGGATGTTGTAAACCTCCTGTTCCTTTCCAAGTTTGTTTGCTGTGTGTATCCTGCTCTCTGCATCTTGGGGCACTCCTGCTTTCACAATTATTGCTCATTTAGTGTTTACAATGTCAGTTATCTCTTAATTCTTACTTAAAAAAAATTAACTGAAAAAGGAAATAAGTGAAAAGAGTGCTGCACAGACAGCCCTTGAACTGTTGACAGCTGTGCATGAACTCATCTGATGGAGCTTTGTAGCTGTTCCAACTCAGGTGATTGGGATGCAAAAAATGTACTACAAATCAACACTCTTACAGTGTGACAACACACCCACACTCAAAGCCTGTCTCAGCCCTTTTCTCTCCAGAGAAGGGCAAAGCCTTGGCAACCTCCAACACAGTTATGACACATGTAAATGATTTTATGAATGTTATTTATAAAAGGCTCATCACAGTCTCTGTGTCCTTAAATTACAAATTAAGGGTGGGGATGTTATTTCATTAGAAGATAAATCACATGTTCTAACATGATGGCAGTTTTTAAAAAGAAACCACCCTACAGCAGTTGGACCAGCTGATTTTGCTCCTGAGTTTACAGGCTGGCCCCAGACAAGAAGCTGCTGAGCAGAACTGAGCCCATGCCAAGTCATTGTTATGCCTGGACAAACATTGAATTATTCTCCCTGGTCTTGACATAACATATCCTTGCACAAACTTTAGCTGCTTTTTCTCACCCAAGAGAAAATCCTGAAAAAGCTGGGATCTCTATCATCAGGGCATCAAGCTTTTTTCATTCACATGACAGGAGTTCTGTGCCTGTGTTGGGGGGTGGGGAATGACAAAGCCTCCTCTTTCTCCTGTGAGAGAGATTTCTTTAGCTGACTGGTAAAACATGCTTTGAAATCTAAACAATATATTTTTTTTCAGACTAAGTCATTCATGCTCACACCACCTGAATTTCAGCTGATGCTGTTTTCATTCCTGAGGATGAGGTTTGGAGCACATAAATATGCTTGTTAAAAATAAGGAAGAGGCCACAGTCTTTTGGGACTGAGTATCACAAAGGACCACTAGTGCATTGTTCCTACTGTTATTTGTGGTCAGTGGGTAAAATCAGCCTCTTGGTCAGAATTCTTCATTTGTTTGGCTTGGATTCATTAAAAAAAGAAAAAAAAAGGGGATGTGGATTTTTAATTTGAAATAGGAGGGGGGAGTTTTTGATCTTTTCTGTATCTGCCACAAATGAAGCATTCCTTGCAGACTGCAGGCAAAGCACAGGGAAACCAGGACCATCCTGTGCCCCATCCCAGACACTACACTTGGGCAGGAATTGTGACTGGCAGTCGAGGCCAGTGCTTTCCTTGCTCAGAAGAGGTCCCAATAGGGGTCAAAGCCTTGAGCCAGTGAGAAAAGCAGAGAGTATGTTGTTGGTGTGGGAGATCCATAAGAGCATAATAGTAAGATGAGGAAAAATGATTCAAAGCATTATGTGTACACCCCTCAACATGAAAACTCTAACTTGTCAAGTGTGGAGGAAGTGAAGCCTCATTAATCCTGGAGATGCTTGATCCATTGTGTCTGGGAAAGGGGTAACTTTCAGCCTCACAACATGAAGGAAAAGGGCTCCATCCCAATCTTCCCTTCTTCCCACACCTCGCTATTTCCCCATCCTCAAACCTGATGTTAGCTCTGCCAGATACACTGCTGTCATGTCCTTGAATGACTCCAGTAAACTGAAGCAGATCAGAGCAGGGATAAATCTAACTTGCTGGCCTGGAAAACCAACATAGCTCCAACATTTGTGTTTGGATGAGGTTCCCAGATGAGAGCAGCTAGGCTAAGCACTGGCTCGACACACTTTTCCTTGCAAACATTCCCAGGTCCCAGGGGAGGGGCTGAGTCAGTGCTGGCCCGTCACACAACCAGAGGGGGCCTGCAGCCCTCACACAGCTGCTTTCTTCAGATGAAGTTGTCTTTTGCTCTGACCTCCCTCTGCAGTTACATTTTGAGAGAAGCAGCACAAGAATCAAAGGACTTGCTGTGCAATCTTAACCTGTGCCCCCCAGTGTCTCAACACGACTGACATTGCTGGCTTCTCTCTGCTGCAAGGAGGGCAGCAGGGAGGGATTAATGCACTGCTTCTCATTACATCCCAAGTTACTGTTACATTGCAAACCAAAGACACTGCAAACCAGTCAGTAAGTGAATGAATCATCAGACTTTTGCTCCTCAGGAACCTTTACTGTACGAATCAGTGGGAAAACACGATTAAAACCCCAGATTTATCCTTGGTTCAGCCTTTTTGTTCAGAGCCTCTGCTCACTGTTTCCAGGATTTCCCCTCTACCATCCTGTTTCTCAATTAAGCTGTCACATATCCCTTGTTTCTGGAGGCAGAAGGCTCGCTAATAGGCCATCAGCAACTTTTGACACCAACACAGACATCACGGCTTATCCTACACATACCACAATAAACCACTAGTCACTGAGATTTAACTAAATGTACTGAAAAGGTGCCATACAATACCAATAAAATCCAAGTAAGTATTTTAGATTTTGACCTAATGTATCTCTTTTCAGCATTGGAGTAAACTCCTCAGTACCAATTCTCTAGTAATCCCAAGCTCCTCTGGACATCTTTACACTTTCCTGTATAATCTATCTTTAAATGCAGAGAACTTAGCAGTTTTTGGGTGTAGGATGTTAAAAAAATTTCTCCATTGAGTTCAGAAAGTTTCATTCACAAATGAAATGTTTCAGGTTTCACATTTGAGCTGCTATAAAGCAAACCATGGCAAGAAGCCTTGTAAAATGCTTGTTTTGTGTGATGCAACTCAACACAAGGTGGTGTTCCCATGGCTGTGCAATGCTCTGTCCTTACAGCCCTGCATGGCTACGGTGGCTGCACTGATGCTGCATCGTACCAGTAAATGAAAAGCATTTTTGTAATTCAGTCTCATTTCACAGAGTAATCAGAATTTTCTATGGTTCCTTCAAATTCTTCTTAAAAATCAACAACGGTTTTAATAGAAATGTGGCCATCTTACTAATATTTGACTGAGGCAGATGCTCTCTGATGCCATGAGCAAGCAGTGGGGAAAGGGAAAGTGGAAGATTAGGACATCAGGGTGAAGGAGAGTAATGTGGCCATGCAGGTGGCGGGCAAAGGGCAACATTGATTGCTAATGCAGAAGAGGTAAGGACACAAAATCTGTCTCCTGTTGCAGCATTGGGAGGAGAAAAATGCTGCCTCCTGCAGGAAATCCAGCCAGGGTTCTGTGATTTCCAAAGGTTCTAAGCAATTTGAGTCTTAGTTTCCTCGATTTGAGGATAAAGGCATAAAAATCCCCTTTGTTTTCTTTAGAGACCACAACCCTTTTTGGCACTGTGCTGTGTGACTTCTATCATGAAGCAGATGAAGGCAGCATTCAGCAGATGAAGACAACCGATTTAACAGGATGGCAGCACCCAGCAGGCACTCAGGAGACATAAAAAACCCCGGTGAGTCAGGTCTCACACCTCTTTTAGTGCAATAGGTAACACGAAACACACTTACAGGCTGGAGTCTCTTGGGGTGGTAGGACATGACACCTCTCCATCTGCTATACACTACTATGTTACGAAGATGTCTGAATTGCAGGGAAATTTCTTCTTCCCAGAGGATGAGGACTCATTTCAGTGATATGATGAACTGTAAAGAGGTAAGAAAGATGCTAAGAATGAAAAGAGTTTGCCTGAGACAAAGTTACCCTGAGAAAGTCAGTAAAGGTGGATCTAATGGAAAGTACTGAGGGTGTTGTACACCTCCAGACTTGCCCTAGGTAGTGCTCTCTTATCAGAGACAGACAGATAATGTAAGGAACCAATTCATCATGGACTGCTTTGATTTCCCAAACAACTGCCATACAACAAATGCTTCCAGCAATGACAGATCCCAAATATTTTTGTATGGTACACTTACTAGTCAATAAAGTTTTGGACTTGTTTTGATAACTACAAATCTTCTGCCACTTTCAACGTGGTATTTCTGGGCACCCTGCATCCTGGGGGTGGTTCCACACAGTCATTTTAAGCAACAGTTTGTCTGTCCTATGACGATTCCCCCCCCCACCCCCCAGCCTTTTTTTCTTTTTTTAACCTGCCCCACAGGCTTTTTGTCTCCCTGATTTGGCTTGGTGCAGAATTTTAGCTTTGGATCCTAAGATCTGCATCACACCCAGTCTGTTTTTCTGTTCTGTTCCATAGCATTCATGGCAGGCTGCCTGGGAGTGTATCCTGCTCTGCATGTCACCAGGATAAATATGACATAATCATGCTAATTCCAAAAGAAAGCACCTGTAAGCAGCCTGATATGGGGAATATTTAAACAGGATGGTAATGCCTACAGACACAATTCCAGTAGAGCAGATGCCTGTGTGTGTTAACATACACCCATATCACACCACAAAGTGTTTTATATGCTGCTTTTATGTATGGTGGTGCCAAAGTTTCTATCAAGCTTCTCGAAAAACTGCTGTACTCCCAACAAAAGCTTAGAGAGCCAAAAAATGCAATTACCTTTAGAATTAACTTAAGTTAAAATACTTATGGGTACTGTCAAGGCTGAGAACCCCAAAATATGTAAATAGAGATATCTTATAGATATCCATGAATGTTTGGATAACAAGCTTGTATTAGTTTCCAGGGGAATTTCATCCATCTGTACCAGAGAAACACCTCCGCAACAAAAGTAGGTTATTGGGAATGCAGGGATCCCTTCCAGCATGCTGTGTGGCAGCAGGAAGGTGTGAGGCAGCAGCTGGCTAAGGATGCAACATCCACTTGTCTCCTTAGAACACTTTCTGATTGAAGTGCTGCATGATCAGCACTCTATAACAAAGGCACAACGGCTCTTTGGAGTTGTCTGGACAGTCTCCTGTTTTTTAGTCAATAACTTAATAAAGGACTAACTGCAGAGGATGGCTGCGGACTGAATGGTTTTGGGGCAAGTTAATAGATCAGCTGTAGTATAAAACATAAGAGTCTTAGGATTATCAAGCTGCTGGGTGGTAGAGAAGCAGAACTAATTAACTGAGCAGGGTGCTGAACACAAGCATGGGCTCTCAGCTGGGTGGGGAAGCCCCATGGTCAGCACAGATAACTTCCCAGCTATCTTGGCTTAGTGTGATCTGCAGTTTGCACTGATTTCTTTAACAAGATATCAGAGCTCCCACTTAGGGGAAGTACTCCTGTTGAATTCGCAGGACTTCCCTCAGATACTTAACAGTGTTCAGCATAACTGAAAGTACAGCTAGGTGGGAAATGTTCTGTGGACTTTAACAGAAGCAGCTTGACCTCTGCTGCCAGGTTAAAAGCTCCTTCCTGATAAACGATCCAACACGATATAGAATACCGAGTTTATAATATACAGCCTGCAACGTGCTGCCCACTGACTTTGCTTAGTAGTTTATATCCACCAGTTTCTACTCAAGAGAATGTTAGAAGGAGGTTAATTCTTTTTTTCAATTAATCAGCTGAGGAAAGAAGGTTAAGGAGAGTAAAACCATCCTTGATGACAGTCAAATAATTTTTCAGTAGCTTTACGTGGTTCTCCTGATCATTGCTTTTGCTCAAATGCTTTGTTGAAAAGAGAGAAATGTGCACATACGCAGATCTCCTATTCATGTAGGCTGATGTGACATGCTCTACTCTCCAGCAGTCTTTCTGGCACAGCTTCTCCCATACAAACAAGTTGAGAAACAGCCTTGCATTATTCTCTGTGATTTCTGTTGGCTTACTTCTGATATCCAAAATAAACAGGAAAAAGAAAAACAGAAGAAAATTGGTCCATGCCTCAAAATTCATCCTTTCTTTTCTCTGGAAGTGCTGTTACAGCTCACTAGCATCTAAAGGGCTGTGGGAGCCCAAGGAATGCTCATAGAGTGGGAGGAAGATCACCCCACAACGAACACAGAAGGTTGTCAGCACCAGAAGGATCCTGAAGGGGACTGTAATGTACTCAGAGCACTTTCATTTGTTTTGTCAGTAAGAGGAACCCTTCTCCTCCCCCAAGTCTCAATGCTTGCACTGAGCTCAGCCTTGGGATCCTGGGGTGCATTAGGAAGAGCAGTGCCAGCAGGTCAGGGAGGTGACCCTGCCCCTCTGCTCAGCCCTGCTGAGACACTTCTGGAGCGCTGGGTCCGGTTCTGGGCTCCTCAGGACGAAAGGGACATGGAACTCCTGGAGCAGAGGGTGACAAAGGGTGAGGGGACTGGAGCCTCTCTCTTGTGAGGAAAGGCCGAGGGAGCTGGGGCTGTTCAGCCTCGAGAAGAGATGGCTGAGAGGGAACCTCACCAATGTCTGTCAGTGTGAGCAGGGAGGGCTCAGAGCAGGGCCCAGGCTCTGCTCCCTGGGGCCCAGCAATGGGACGGGAGGCATCGGGCAGGAACTGATGCCCAGGAAGTTCCACCTGAACACGAGGAAGAACTTCTTCACTGTGAGTGACCGAGCACTGGGACAGATTGTCCTGAGAGGCTGTGGAGTCTCCCTCACTGGAGATATTCCAGAACCATCTGGACACAATCCTGTGCCCTGTGCTCTGTAATGACCCTGCCTGAGCAGGGAAGTGGGACCAGATGAGCCACTGTGGTCCCTTTCAATCTGATCCATTCTGTGGTTTTGTCTCAGCACTGTCCTTGCAATGTCATGAACCATTACAAAACCCTGAGCTGTACCAGCTTTAACAAGAAATCTACTTCCTTATCATTCCAGGAAAAGACAGTCTAAACCTCCCAGCAATTCCCTGGCCTTCCCATATTTGCTTATCGTGGACTGGGATTTGGTTACAAAGCCTTTACAGTCAAATTTTATTACATAACAGCAATTAAGAAAAGCAAATTTCACCTTCTGATGAATCAGATACTACTTCCGTGGTTCCAAATGCTTCAGCTGAGCAACTAATTTACGTAGAAGGACAATGAGCAGAAACAGAAACCAGGTAGTACTTCTTTGTGAAACATTTCCTAGGGAATTTTGGTGACATTCCAGAAAAGAGGAAGCAGCAGCAATGATTCAATTTTGAAATAATGAAAACCTCTGTATTTTTATGTTGAAGTCTCTGCTAAATATATTCCTTACTCTTAAGGCCAATCCACACCAGATACCCATCAAAATTGTAAGTCTCCTTAAACTACACTAACACTGTAAATCTCTAGCTCAAACACCAAGTGACAGCCGAAGCCATCTCCTAAAATGGGTTTACCTTCTGGATATGAGAATGAGCCTACCTTTCTCCACACACTTCTCATCACAGTCTAATATGTCCTTCTTCCAGGTCACCTGAGTTCTGAACCTTCTCCCCTGCTCCTGCTGCAAACCAGAAGTGCCTTGGGAAAACACATTGTAAGAGAACCTGGGGTACATCTTCCTGCTGTGTTCAAGATGTAGGCAAAGTATGAGTGGCTTTGGTACAGTCCAAAGTTGATCAAAGTTGATGTAGCTGGGAGAAAGGAGGCGACAGCTCATACAGCTCTGGGTAGCTATATGAGGGGGCATCTGAAAATTAGCTTTACAGAACTCATTAAGGTTTTGAAAGTGCTGGGCCATAAATCTTCATATGGATATACTGACCTGACTTTCATGTGCATGCTTAACGTTATCTTATTTGTGCTTCAGATTTCTGAAGTTTAATATGGGGCAGAGAACAAGGGGTTCAAGTTCTAATAAGGACTGCTGTTTGACTATGCTCAAATCTGATTAAAGTCTAGCCACCAACTTAATGTTTAGCATTTCATTCCAAGTGTGTTTCCTTTTGTTTCCAAAAGCAAAGGAACAATTATCTAAGTTTACAAGGAACTTTTGGCTATATCCAAACTACAAAGAAAGTTATTTTCACGCTGGAATCCTGTCTAAAATGGAGAGTAGGTTTGTGCTTTTTGCTTCTTCCACATTTTTCAGAATGATAACAGAAAAACCAGCTTTGACTACCTATGGTAATATGTAACTGAAAATCCAAGATAAGCTTCTATGTAATAGAGAGGTCAGAGAAGGTGTCAGACTCAATAACTTACATGTAAACCATGGCTGTGTGAGTGCACATACCACTGAATTATATGTAGAGAGAGATGAAAAAACCCCATCTGATAAAGATATAATTAACTTTGGTACTTCATCTTTTAACATTTTGAAGTGAAAGGAGGACAATTACATGAAGTTATTGTGACCATTTCAGTCTACTTTGGAGTTTCTGAATTCAAGAATCTTTAAAAACACTATTTTTATGACCCTAATATCACATCCTAATATGTGATGAAGTAATACTAACCAGATCAGGCTGTTTTAGAAAAATAGCATGAATGCATCTAAGAAATCAACAGGACAAGATGTGGGAAGAGTAGACATTGTTTTTTTGATGCCTAACTGGCCAGAACAAATTTTTGCACAATTTCAGTTCCTAGGCATGGTCAACTAAAAATAACTAGTGGCAGTGAGCTGACCAGCTATGTTTTGAACCATGACATCAACACACACTCATTTACATTTTGTGGTTTGCACACAGGCACACGAGTTTTCTGCTGTATTATTTTAGAGCACAGAGGCAGTTACAATGGCATGACAGACATATCCCATAGGTAAACATCACAAAACTCTCTGGCCTACTGGGTTCCTCATTCTAAGTGTGGTGAAGCACTGAGCCGAAGCACCGAGCCAAGGCAGAGGCGGCTTAGGCTTTGCAGGTGCACAGAGTACAGAGAAGTTTCTACTCCCAGCACTTGGAGCTCCCTGCACAGGCAAAAACCTGGCACTGCTCTTTGTGCTCCAGCTGCCCCTTCTTGGCTCCCAGGTACCTGCCAGAAAGGACCATCCTCAGCTTTACAGGATCTCCAGTGATAAAAGGAATTAAGAAGTGTTTTCAGCTGCAGCAATAAAGTCTGTTCATGCCTGCTTATACAGGAAGATAAACAATTCTCTGTTCCTTTCCCTTTAAACGGCAAACACAATACAGTGAGGTTTTGAGTGGTTTTTTTTGTTGTTAGTTTGGTTTTTTGCCTAAACTAACATTAGACTTTCTTTTTGTTAGGGAAACACAGCACTGACACAGCCAAGAGGGCCTTACTGGGTAGCTGCCAGATGACAATATCTCTTCTCAAAGAGGTTTCCCTTTTCAGATATCTCTGTGTTATTTATAGGCAAAAAGCAATGCATACGAAAAACTCAGGAGAAAAGGGAGGGGCAGCATCAAGCACTTTATTCAATTACTGCCTGACAGAGAAATATTTGCCAAAGTCTTTTTGAATTGTTTTTAAAACTTTCTATTATAGGAAAAAAGGTTTATTAGTCAAAGATCTGTCAGCCCAGAGATAAGGAAAAGGCTTTAATTTCTAAATAGAAGGACATTTGGTATTTAAATCACCTGCAGCATACTTACTTCTAAAAAATGATGGAGGATTTGTTTGCTTTTGGTTTTTTTTGGGAGGGGACTGAGGAGGGAAGTGTCAGCTTACTTTAGAAAGAATGCCTAGGATAGGAAAGCAGCTGGAGTAGAAATACAGTGCAGGCAGAATTGTGGTTCCATGGAACAGCCAGGAAATTTCAGTGGAACAGCTCCCTTGCCTTAAATTCAGCAGCTGCTGACGCACATAGCAAAATTTTCTCAAAGCACACTGGCTTTTTGTCTTGATTTTTCGAGAAAATATAGTTCATGTTACTGTGCTGCCTCTTCTGCCTCCTATTCCTGCCATGAAAGCTTCAATGCATTGGTTGATTCCAATCCAGTTTGCTACAAATCTTAAAACACCAGTTACCCACTCTCTCCAGTCCTTTGAATACCCACAGGTGTGAAGAGACGGGAAACTGCTTTCATTTTCTCTGCTCATGTAATCTCAGAGGAAAAAGTACCAACAGCTCCACTTAGATCTGTCTGGGATGACCCATCTCCTACTTGGGAGGCAAGAGCCAGCAGCTACTTAGCTCTTGACCAGCCACAGGATATGCTGCTCCCTGCCCTGTGAGCAGGAGAAATAAAAGGAGGTGGAGGCTTGGCCACTACGTACTGACAGGAAGGGAGCTAAAAGTACATCTGTGTAGGAATTTATACAAGACCTGAGGAGGAGCTCAGAAATGCAGGACAAAGTCACAGAAAGATGCAGTTGTGTAAGGTCTGCTGTTAATGGCTGAGCTGCTCTCCCACTGCACTCAACACCCAAAAGGCAGAGGGCCCCATCTCTTTCTTAATTAGCCCTGGAAAGTTAATGACCCATCACTTTGGCTGTGTTACAACTTCTGCTCACAAACAATAGATTAACCACTCAGGGACCAGCACCAATAGTTCAGCACTCATGAAAAACCAAACCATCAACCCCCAACAAGACAGCACTCAAAGGAGGTTCAGTTAGGAACACCTGAACTCACAGACCCACAGGGAGCCCATGTGCTCCTAGTTTGCCATCATAGACCATTAGTCACAGAATCAGTAGAAACATTAAACTGACTACAAGTGATGGAAAGCCTATGATGTGCTGACTTCCCCTATACTGCTGGATTTAAACTCCTATGTTTTTACAACATTAGAAGGCAAACTAAAAGCAAACATCAGAAACAAGGCTATGGAGCAACCAGTGAAATTTCTGATAAGGGTACTGAAATCCAAGAGAAGCAAAATGTCAACATTTTGCCATGTGAATGTACTCAAGTCTTGAATTAGCCAGTTGTCCAGAAAACAATTAAATATAGCCATTGGATATGGCCTTTTCATAACAACCTGTAGCTCAGTTATCTTGCTCTGCAAATATAGAGGAAAAGTGGCAAGGCAGATATAAAATAGGGGAATTAACACTGAGTTTGCAAGGTAAAAACTCCAAACCCCAGTAAACAAGACCTGGTATAATTTTTACTTTGAACACTAAAGCTCTTGGCACATTAAACTTCTTTTAGGGTTAAGTAAATGACAACAACATCAGCTCTTGAATTAAACCAAACAATTCCTGCTTTTACACAAGTCAGACATTGTTTCAGTTGAAGGTAGAAAATCTATCACTAGAGTCCATCCCCTGGCTGTGCTAATTAATCTCCTGGAGGTAGGAGCAGCCCCCCTGCCCTCCCCAAATGTTTTACTGCAGCAATGCACTGATTGTTCAGTTATCCAGTGACAAGAGCTGTCCTCTGTCCAGAGGCTGTGATAGACAGTGAGGGTGATCAGGTCCACCCAGATTTTGCTAGTAATTGAACTTAATAAAGCTCTTCCCAGCCAGCTCGTTGGCCAGTGAGGCTTAGAAACCTGGTGACATCTTAAGTGTATTCAATTTACATCTTCCTGAGAATTTTGTATATTATTTATGAGAATGGATTGATTTTTCTTTTCTGTGAGGGAATAATATAGCATGTATCCCTCCTTCCCCCCCCCCCCCCCCATCTGTACTTCTGGTAAAATAGTTCCTGCATAAATACCAATGCATCACTGTCAGAAGCATTGTACAGTTTTAAAAGATTGCCTCATTTTGTAGTTTCTCACTTTATTTTTTAAGAAAAAATTCATGGAGAGGGAAAAAATACCTGAATACACAGAAAATTCATAATTATCTTTCCTGCTTGCTGTTGATAGTCCATTACTGTATAAGGTAAAGTTCTCCAGCTACTTCCCTGCTGTCCTTCAGTTATATGTTATACAGATATTTATCTCATCTTGTTCCAAAATATGTTAAAACTGAGAACAAAAGCATGGAGATGGGTAGTAATATTATCTTACTTCCTCTCACCATATAATTCACATAATTGCTCTTCCCTAGCTTCTACTTGATAAAAAAGAAGTCTTACATAATTTATGTCCATGTTTTTCTTTCATAGGATGAGGTTTTCATTTTCATAAGACATTTAAAGTCCCTCCCCCCAGCAAGCTAGATTAGAAATACAGGTTTATGAAGCAACATTATGGCAGATTTTGGGTTCCTAAATTCAAAACTGTGCTCACAAATGTGCAATTCTGCTGAGCAATTTTTGGGCTCTGAGGATTCTCTTAACTCCAGAGATCACTTTTGGCTTTATTGTCAAAGACTGAAATGCTCTCCAGACAGCCTGCTGGCTTTGGATCTGGTTCTAAGGGTAGGATTATAACAGAGTTCTGCATCATGGCTAGTGCTGTCAGTGTAGCAGGAGGAGAGTGTTTACAGTTAGGCATCAGTGGATTTATTTCTCTGGAGCATTTGATCTCCTGTGATCCATTCTTCATCAACCATTTTCCACAAGGTTGTCCCTATTCAAACAAGCCTTTGGCCCATATCCTATCAGATAATTTTTGTGTCATTATTTATCCCAAAGGTTATCTACTGCTTCCTCTTAATGAAGTTGTCTTTGCTTCCATCTCTGTGTTCTCCATCTGCCTTCTCCCACAACTATGAAGACATTAGGATTTCCATCCACTCCCTTAAGGAGATTGAATGAGGCTATGCCTTTCAGCAGGGAAAAGAAAGAGTGGGAGATGGGCCTCAGACAAAGCAAGGTTTGTTCAGAAATTTCCTACTGGGAAATAAAAAGCTACAAAAGTTTGTTTAAATTCTGAGCCGACTGGAAAATGTCACAGCAGTAGATATTTCTAAACATTAAAAGAAAAAACCAAAACAACGTGCATGTTGAACTCAGAAGAGGTCCATCTTTATATTTCACGAAAGCAAGTTTTTATTTATTTAAACTAAACTGAAAAATTAAAGATTGCTTCTTCTGTTTCAAAACTGGAGAATGAAAGTTGTATCTAATTAAGTGCCCTACCATTCACTGCATCAGGGAAAAGCAGTAGATCCAAGAACCTGAAACTTACAGTCTCATAAAATGTTATCTGACTCCACTGAGCTACTTTATCTCAGGGTCTGACTTATGCAACCTGAGGCATTGACTAGAACACTCCCACACCATCTTTGAGCAGCTGGAAAGGAACTCACATGGTTCCCCACCCCCAAAGCTGCTGTAAGACAATTCAGTGGTGACACAAAGGAACACCTTAAATTAATCAGTGTGCAAGGAAGAAAACACTTGGAAGAACAACTCTCCGCTCAGTTTTGGGAAAAACTTCTGCATAGAAGCAGCCTTGCTTGGTACTGAGGGAGAAAAGAGGTTTGGACAAAGAAGCCTCCAATGCTGAGATCAGTTCAGCTGCAGCAAAGTCAGTCTGGCAAGTTCCCATGGATATGGTTTGCACCGAGGCTGCCCAAGGGCCAGTACTGAAACTACTCTGCTAAAAAATCCTGCAATTCCTTCTTGTCCAACACTGCCTTCCCATTGAGTGTGCCACTGCCAGTCTGCCACAATCCTGGAAACAAAACAGCACTACAAATCAGAACTCTGTAGGAGCTTGCTCTGTAGGAAGTTGCTCTAACACCTCGAACTGGGCCAAATACTCACCGGGGGAAGAGCTTCACCCCATTTGTAAGAAAAAGAGGACTAAGTGCAATTTATGGGCACAGTGGTAAAAGCCTGGCCTCTAATCAATAGCACATGCATTACTGATGTGCCCATGTTGCCACTCCTGCATTTAGTTTTGCAAAATACTTGTTATGACCTGCCAGACATCTCCAGTGCTCATGTACTGGCAGCATGGCATAGGGGTGCTCTGCAACTCAGCACACTTCAAATGCACTGGGCCTGGATTCTGGGGGTAACACACCCACAGAGAGACTGCTCAGACTGCAGAGGGAAAAGCCTGAATGTAGCTGCACAGCCCGTTTATGTCTCTTATGTTAGTGCAGAAACAAGCATTTGAGAACAGATGATTTTTGCACTTGGAACTGAGCCCCTGGACCACAAACCCAGTATCTACTGAGCCAGTGTCTTCCCTCCCCAGACCATCCCTCATGCTCCAAAGAAGGAAACAAACCAGAAAGAGCAGAAGAATACACAGTCTGCTGGCTCTGATGCTGGCTGGATACAGTGATTCAAAAATAAGACCTTCTGCTTTTCTCAATCCCCCTTCTAGGCATTCAAAGGAAATCTGTTTCATGTGTTCTGAGCCCTTGTTTTAAATGGAAAGGATACTGTCATCATGCCATTGAGGACTGCTTGCAAGTACAGTTTTGATCCCTCAGTGCAAATCTCACAGATCTGCTCAGCAGCTTTCACTCAGCACTTCAGACTAAGAACAGAAGTAATCCTGCTCCTTCGTATGCAAATATTTGTATAATAGATAACCAGAAGGAAGTTACAGCCCACAGCACTGCTGCACATACCAAGTCCTGACAAGGACTAAATCATACTTCTGAAGGGCTTCCTTTAAACTGGACACAGATGAAGGAGTGACAAAGTGAATGACAGGCTTTATTATAGAGATAAGAAAGCAGCAGGGAGCAGTAGCAGGAAAGATTGTACCTCAGAGAAAGCACATGCCTGGCACTTGGCCTGGGACACGCTGAGAGCTTTGAGTAAGATTTCATGGAAGTTTAAGTGAATTTCAGACCAGATGCTATGGTCCTGTGCCTGTCCCTCCCTCCCTCCCTCTCTCTTGTGCCAGCAGTAAAGCTCATGTGGCTCTGTAACAAAAATGTCTGGCAAAGAAAGAAGAAATTAAGTATTTTGGAATTTTATTTTTTCCAATTAGAGTTCAGGCAGATTATCTCCCTCACCACAGTCACAGGAGCACTATTTGCTAGTAAACAAGTTCACGAAGGCCTCACCTCAGTTCTTGCAACCTTCTAGAAAAAGTATATAAAAAAAAAATCTCACACACTGCCAACCCACTTGGCATTAATAAACTGAACCACTGGAACACTTTATCTTCATGCACACTTCAGTTTGAGTGCAGTAAAGCTTTTCATCTAAGTTGTACAGGTTGGCTCTCAATACCAAGTGGACACTGATGTGACGGGACAAGAATTTCTGCTATGGGAAGATGACATCTAGCTAGAAAATGTCAAAAGCTTGGAAGACAGTTCTTAGGAAAAAGGCTGCAAGACATGGAAGATGCCAAATCAAGCTTGTCAAATGCATGCCAAGAGAGGGGAAAACAAAAACATTGTTGACAGAAAGCAGCCATGTCTTGATATCCCTGTCTGAAAGAAGAAAGTGGCTGATGGCTGCATACAAACATCCTAGATCATCAGCCAAAATAAATGAAGGAGATGCCCACTTTATAAATGGTGAGACTGAGTAGAAATCTGCACAGCCACATCTACAGAAAGTGTACTTCAAGCCTCTGTCAGCCTCCCTTCCCAGCAATGTGACTGCGTCCTCAATATCAAACCATTTCAAGATAATGAAGATGTGTTCCCTAAGTGCACCTCTTGCCAGAACACAAGAAGTGTTCTGCACTGGGAAGGAACAAACAGTACAGGCAAGATGGCATGGCAATGCCTGTTAAACACAGGCAAGGGAGGGGGAGAGGACATCCTTCTCTGCAACGTCTTCAGGCACTATCAAACTCTGGAAAGAGTCTGGATACTCTGCAGTAAATCCAAACACTGCATACTGCTTCCTTCAATTTGGTATTCTTCACTTTCCATTTTGTTGTCTCCATGGGATTATTGGCTGGACACGGACACACTTGATCATTTCTTAGACCTCAGATTCCATTATTCTGCCACAACACTTACTAATTATAAATTCTTTGCCAAATATCCAATGTTTTCACTGGCTGAAAGCCCACACTTAATGGGCTGATAAAGAACAAGTGCTGTCAGAGAACGGCATATGATTGGTTACGTGGGTCAGCTGAAACTGTGCCCTCAGGAGGTGCCTGCCTGAGCAAACAGCATAAATGAACATTTCCTGGGTGAATGAAGTCTACTCCTAAAAGGGAATTTAATATGTTTAATTATTCCCACTGCTATTAAGCCTTTCCCTTCAGTGCTGAAAGTTGTGCATCCAATGCATGTTCCTCTCCCAAGAATGCTGTGACCTATCTTCAGTGACTAGAAAACAATCTAGTGACTGAGCAAGTTGACTCAGAGAGAGTGTGCTGGGTGTGCATAAATACCTGTTTCTCTCTTTTCTGGGCACACTGATCATACAGGAGGCTGCTTCCAAGACTAATCTGCACATTCTGGCTGGTGTATCTCAAGAAGACATTGTCTTTTTTTCTCCTACTGTTCTGCTTCCTCTCTTGTTTGCCCTGAAGTCCACAGTTCCCTCACTCCTCTCCCTTTCCTTCATTACTGCTCCAGACCATTGTCAGTTCACACCTACAAACCTGCAAAAGACCAAAGAGAAATGAAAGTTCCATTCTTCTCCATTCCACCCTACCCCCTCCACTTGATCACTCAGAGCCCTGTTTCTTGGAGCAGGCCTAAGGCCCCAAATCATCACAGGCCATGGTAGGTGCTGTACCAGTAGTGTCCCATCCAAGCAGGCAGAACAGCCCCAGGCTGGGGCAGGGGCACAAGACAAGCAGGTCTGTATCCATGTGACAGTGCCCACGTGCTCCAAATACTTTCTGGTTTTAGGATTAAATCCTTTCTGTGAAACCATGTCCAAGTGCATTAGCTAAACAGAGGGTGGACATGAGACTGCAGAAGACCAAGCAGATGAAGTAAGATGGTGATCAGTGAGAAAGCTGCAGAGAACAGCTCAGGGATGTGAGAGAGATCAAAGGGTTGTTTTCCAAAAAGCTTCAACAGTTGTTCTGGTTTCAGATTTTAGTTGGCTTCCTTTGCTTTGCTGTTTCATTTTCCAAAACAGCTTTGTGCTGGCGGAAAGGGGGACAATACTGAACAAGTATTAATATATTTGTCTGCTAGATTCCTAAGATATTTGTTACCTAAACTCTCTCAATAGCTAAAAATGCTCTTCTCTCAATTTCTGGAGGTTACATTGAAGACATGTCTTTAATTTGACTTATCAGCTGAGTGAAAGCTCATTCAGTCATCTGACGGCAGGCATTTGTAGGAAAATTTCCAGAAAAACAATCCCAAATAACAATTTTCCTTGCAATCAATCTAGTTCCCAATTAAAATCAGTCATTCCTTAAACTTTCTTCCATAAAGTCTTTGCTTCTACTGTGCCAAATTCAGGAAGTTAACCCTGTGGAGACAGAGTGAGGGGAAAACAAAGCAAGAAGCCCCACACCCTGTCCTGTCACTCAAATTTGTCAGAGGCTTTGAGGAACTGTGTGAGGGATCCACAGGGAAACTACAGGAAAAGCAATGGCATGGGTGTGCAGAACACTCTGGAAATTAATAACTCCAGGGCCAGCTTTCTAGACACAGTTCCTGACTTTTGCTGTTGTTGATTGGCCCCCTTACACCTTTCCACTTATTTATCATTCATTTTATTTGCCATCTCACTCCTACTCTTTTGGTATTGCTGTCTTCTTAGATGTAAATTCAGTAGTTTATTCAGTTTTGCCAGGGGAGAGAAGGGAAACAGAAGCCACCACCACCTGAGTGATTAATCTGTCTATGGTATTTGTAAGATTACAGATCTTCGCAGACACCTTTGTAGGGCTGTCTTTTAGAAGGACTATTATTAACTCAATTCTGTTTAGGATACTTAGGCTTACTTACGTAACAAGTGTTAAATGAACATTTTGGTATCACCACATGAGCACGTAGTGTCATATAAAAGTGGAAGTAACTTCTGCAAAGGCTTTGCAAGGCAGGGGAAATAAGACTACTTAATTGCATCAGATCTTGATTGCATCAGACAAAGTTTGCATCAGCCTAACCCATTCAGGTTAAAAGCAAGCTAAGATAAAAGGTCTCTGTCTAGTTTGTATGGAATTCAAACACCACTTTAAAAAGGAATATTTGTTTGAATACATTTTCTTTAAGAAAAAACCCAACTTTGAACTGAGCTAACTTTGAAATGACACACCTATTTCAGACTTAAACCAGTCTGCAGACAGGTTTTTCACCATCTGTTGATTCCTGTGTTCAGGGTTCTCACCTGGTGCATTAGCAGGGAGCCAGAGGTGGATGAATTAAATAGCCAGCTGTCAAAGTTGAACCAGATCTGAGTTCCAACTCAGGTAGCAACCCAAACTGCTGTTCTATACCATCTTTGTTGAAATAGCTGAAGGGACAGCAATAGTTTCACTTTTCATTCTGCTGTGCCCATCTGGAAGGAAGGAGCTCAGTTTCCGTTTCTCAGAAACAGTCTCTTTACCCGTAGGTTGCCTGCAGTCTGACAAGGAACTCTGCCAAGCTGAGGAATCCTCAAACATCTCCACAAACATTTCCAGGAACCACAAAACTCCTGACACATAAGCACTGTGTCCAAAGGCCAGGAATGCATAAACCAGATGTCCCCCTGCTCTGGTCCTGCTTCAAAACAAAAAAAATATGGTATTTTAGTTCTGGACACAGTTTCACCTATTTAACCTAAATTTGTTTCTGTTTTTTAATTTGTTCTCACTAGTGGACTGAGTATGGCAAAAATACTCCTATCAACAATTTCGTAATAGCTACTTCTACCTTTTTTTCCCCCCACACAACTAATATATTTTATGTTTTTGTACTTTCCAATCCATCTCATTTAATCAAAACTGGCTGCAACATATGCAACCCAAAATGAATTGCATCAATATATACGAAGACATAGAAACTTACAAGATAAAGGCAGGAGAAAATGACTTCTTAAACCATTTTCTGCATGGAAAAATATATTTAAATGACACACTCCCAAGAGCATGGAATTTAAGCTTTTGCATGACTAACTTGACATTAAAATTCCATCTCTGGATCACAGATAGTGAAATAGTCACCCATGCGATGAGCTTGCAGGCATGGCTTGTTTCACCAATGGACTAAAAAGGATGATTAGATATTTTTTCCATTCAAAAAAAATGGTTTGAGGTTTCTTAACTAAATTATTTTGGCAGGCCAAGGAGTCTGTAGTGGGTATTACTGTCTTGATGCTTTGAAGAACCCTGTTTTGTTCATGTTCCCACAGAAAATCATTTGAAGGACAAAAAAAAAAAAAAATCCTTTGCCTCTTTATGTAACAAATGGCTATGGTCTAAACCAGTAAGAGAGCTTAAAATTAGTGTTTCTAATGTGACCACTGAGACATTTCAGACTTAATTACAGCTGAGGCAGACTTAACCACCCATTTCTCTCCAGTTTCACACAAACAGTAATTGCCCTGTAGCCGCACTGCAACATTGGAGAATTAACCACATCCTAGAGGAGCTGGAACAGCAAAAGGGAAACCAAGGAGACTCTGGAGTGGCTGTGCAGGCAGAACAGGCTCCCGGATCAGTCCGCAGGTCTCCATTCTGCAGTGAGAACCAGAACCAGGCCAGGGGTGTTCTGTACCAAACACCTGCACCAGGTAATGCTCTACTTCCTCTCTTGGCTTTCTACTGCAGCTCTTGTTGAATTAACATGGAGTCAGAGATACAAAATGAACATTGCTGAGTCCATACACACACATGTACTGATGCTCATCCTTATTAATCTACTTCTTAAAAAACCCCAGTGTTTTTACTGGAAGCAGTTGTGCAGATTTTCCTGCAAGCACCAAATGATACACAACCTCCAGGCAAAAATATAAGTGCTATTCAAGTAAATGCACTAATATAAGCACAAACAAATAGTCTCTATTAATGAAATTGTTGAAATTAATGTTCCTACAAAAATCTTACACCTGGATCTTACATCAGAGGCCAGCAACCATACCATGGAAGCAGGAATGTGGTTCTGCAGTTCCAGTATGCCTGGACATCTCCAAATACGCTGCTCTCTGGCAGGCAACAAATCCTCACCGAAGGAAAAGAGAAGCAAAGTATTTTTTTACATACTTAGGTGCCGGGAATGCAAGTGCAAAGTACACACTTAGGTCCTGTAATCACTGGGGCTATAAACAAGATTATCTGTCAGCCACAGAGCTTGGAAACTGCAGAATCAAAGCCTAAGAGACAGCAGAAAAGTCCAGGAGTTTCCTGGCATGGTAGTACAATTCAGGATGCCTCTTCCTTGCTGCAATGCAAGCACCTAAAAATAAAACATCTCACAAGGAAATGTTACTGTGCATAGATCTGGAATTGCTCCAAAATGAACCCCCCACACCATGGGCCACTGGCTTGCTCTCACAAAGGAGTGTCTGAGTGAAGAGGTACAAGTTTCCTTCTCCAGGCAGACTGAAGCTGGATACAGCTGCAGATCTAAAGCCCAGTGCACAAGAGTATCTTTACAAGGGCCAGCTCATACTTGTGGAAGTATTTCACAGCGTTCTGGTTTCAGGTGGGATGGATTATGTTTTTAAGTCTTTTTTCTTACACTGAGACAAAACAAGCCAAAACAAAACAACAGAAAACATCACAATGGTAAACTAATAACTGCCTGAGAGCTCAAGCCTGAGGCGTATCTCAAACATGGGCAAAGGCAGAGTATTTGCACTGCAACGTCTGAAAACTGCCTATTTGCAGAACTTTATTTCTGAGAGTTGAGAAATACTGTGGTTTTCTTTCCTATTGTTTCCTTAATCTAGAAGCAATTCAGAAACATCACAGCTCCATGGCTAAAGCAGCATAACAAGAGCTAACACTTACAAATCCCTAGTCAGCACTATATCTGTCTGTCGGCGGCCTTTCCCCCGAAATGGCTCTTCAGAGGAAAAGTGCATCCTACTGAACTCTGAAAGACACCTTGTGGCTGTGCTTGCTTGGACAGAAGAGATAACTTCTTGCAAGATTTCTAGTAATTCTGGCTAAGGAAGGCTTGCATGGAAATTTCTTAATGCACTTATGAGTTAAATATTTCCATTAAAAGATCTATAGTTTTTTTCATTCCCATTTTCTCTTATCAAAAAGCTTGAAATCAGAGTTTGTTCATTTAATGTCCCCAAAAGTTTGTTGGTTTAGATAGTTCATGTGTAACCAAACCATGGGAAACTGCTCTTTTATCAATTCTTATTGACAGCTGAGGCAATATTCCAGATGATTCTCATCCAGACTGGCTGAACAATCATTCTGAGTTTGTCCTATTACTTTTCTTAAAACATCTATTTAGTCATCGTATTATTCTGAGGACTAGCATTTCATAGAAAAGTTTCCTCATACATACTAGAAAAAAGATCTTGTCTAGAAGATGTATTTTAAGATCAGATATTACATGTAATCTCTCTTGCCACTGGAAATTCAAACCAGTCATCAGTAAAGGCAGTTGCTTTGTGTTCAGTTCGAGTCATTCACAGACTTCACGTACAGTTCTGAGCCGTCAGCCTGTGATATGCTTTCCTTATCTTTAGTACAGAAACAATGCCACTGTCTTGCACTTGAGTCACACATCCAACCCTACACACGAGTCATCCCTACACACTGCAAACTCATTGTAATAGGGTTTGACTCAATTCACATCTGTTTTTTTTTATTGCATTTTCAGTGTGAGCAGGGACATCTGTGACATATCATGCTGGGGAATGAGAAGTTCTTGAATCAACTTCTAGTTACCCAGCTCAGAGTCAGTAAGCAATTAAGAAAGAATACATCATTAAGTGTTTCACTTTAAAAAGGTTAGTCACAGGACTACCCAGAAATTTCAGTTTCCAGAATAAATGGTACATTATCAACCAGGGAGCTGAGGAAATCCTGCCAACAGACAAAGGTACATTCTAGCACCAGGTTGTGGTGACTTCTGCATTTGTTGTCTTGAAAATACTGAAAAATCAACAGACTATTTTCCCTCAGATACATTCCCTTCATTCACTCAGGTAATGTTTAATTTATTGTTGTACGAAACACCTAATGAGCGTGTCTTGGTTAGGTCTCGTTGTAGTGCCTCATAGGACCTAGACTGCTGGCCACTTCTGGTTCTTTATTTTGGGATATCTAAAAAACCTTTAGAAGGAATTCTCTTTCTGCATACAGACTTTCTATTCCCACTCCAGTTGTTCTCAGCTAGTTCCTGATAAATCTTTTTCTAACACAACAGGCTCCACATGAAAAATTGTACCAAAACCAAGCTTCCTATGGTCTTTGACAGATACTCTGTGCAAAGACTGACCAAGTGGGATTGTACAATTATTCTGATGAACAGTTCTATGTTGTATTTGACATTTGTTGGAGATTCTTAGGCTCACAGATACCTTGTTCGCAGTGCTGTAATTGATAACTCTCAAGCAGTTAAGGATTTCTTCATGACTACCAACACGTAACATGTCCCTCTAACAGAGCAAAGGAGGAGAGTTTGTCATGGTCCCAACTCAGAGATGGCAAAAGGGAACATCTACTCACCTACCCCAACCCCTCCACATTATTTCAGATTACACTTCCCATCAGTTTCAGATAAGACACCTGGCTGCCACTGAAGCAGATGAAAAGTGTTCCCATGTTCCTTTGTAGTGACTCGGCATTTTACTGTCATGTCTTAAATAGTGCCATTTTTGCAATTTTTTTTTTCTCCAAATAATTGTGCAACTGAGGCTTTTGAAGAGGTGGTCTGTACATCATACTGCTATGGTTAAATTGAAGGCAAACTCCTTACAGGTTCTTGCTTTTCTTAGGAATTTCTTTTTCTTTCTTAAGTTTCATGTTACTTTTAGCCTATATATAAACAGACACTTAAAACAGTTTCAACATCCTAAGACTGACTCACATTCAATTTGATTTCTAAGAGGATTAATCATTTCCTTACTATCATTACTATGAAGCAGGAAAGACTGAAAAGGTTTTAAATACAGTGATTTTTTCCCTTCCATTTTTTCCTCCCTAAATTTAAAAGAAACCAGGCTTTTCAAACAAACCCACTCCTGTGAACGAATCATTCTGAACAATAGCGAACCATTGCAAATTATGATCAAATCTTAAATCAAACATTCCTAGAAGCTAGAAGAAAGACTTGTTTTCTTATGATTTTGAAGTTGTTCAGATGACTCAGAGATATGGTGCAAACAAAAACCCAAAAGTTATTTGCTCTGAAAATTACAGGTATTCAGCAGGAACTATGTTAACTGGTGCAAGCAGTAAGACTGGAATGATGCTTTTAATGACATTTCTTTATGACAAGGTAATAGAAAGATTAATGTGTAACATCAATGTCAAAGCACTTTACAATCATGAACTAAGCTTCCCAAGTGCACCACTAATTTAGATGTAAACCCGTTTAAAAAGGGTGAACTCAGGAATAGGAAGGACCTATCCAATGTCCTAAAGCTAATGCACAGGAGAAGCCTGCTGATACCAGCATAACAGACATTCTGCAGTGTGAGCTGATCTAAACACAGTGAGAGAAAAGGCAGCTCTGATTTCCCATAACAGGTCTGGTTTTCTTTTCAGATTCAGACAAAACAGAGGAAGCTTAGCTCCAAGACTGTCATTCAAAGAGATCTGTGGTTTGACAAAATTTAACAAGAATCCCTCCCTCAAAAAACATCTCATCTGAAGATCTGTTCAGAAACTCTCAAAGAAGCTTGCAAGACCTGTTTTAACCAAAATTTAGTGAGCTGAGCGAGCCTATCTCCCTCCAAAGCACTTTGGCAGCTACGTAAGAAGTACAGGTTATCTAACAGACAGTGGTTACCAACAGCACTTTCGCAGGAAAGCCCTGAAGCTGATAAACTGATATGCAAATTCAAGTGAACTGCACGGTGGAGAAGCAGCAAAGCAAAGCTGCTCACATCTTGTTCCCAAGAACCCTGGAATTAAGCTACACCCTTCTCATATCAGCAACTGGGTTTGCATAGGATAATATGGTGATGTAGAAAGAGTAAGACTTAAACACAAGTGTGGCTATGGACAGTTATACCTGGTATTCTTACTGGTGATGGGCTTTTTGTAGTATCAGTTACGTAACTGATATCCTGAGCAGAGGCCACGATTACATATACTGTAAAATGACATTTCTTTTCCCTTGTCCCTCAAATTAGCTATTAGGAAGAGCGAGACTATTTTCACCCTTTGCAGACCCCACCACCCTCTGCAGACTATAAATCCTTTTTCCTAAGACATTACGATGGTTCTGCCTCTCTCCTCCTTCAGAAACTCCTTTTTCTGTCTCTAGTAGCTCTGGCTGCTGAGGCAGAGCCAGCTCTGAGCACCTCTGTAGTGGTGACCCAGTCTGGCTATCTCCCTTCTCAATGCACCGGTCCATCAACGTCCAGTTTCAAGCAGCTGCTTAAATCTGCTTCAAATAAATGACCCCTAAATGAGGACAAATTTACACAACTATGTCTTCATCCAATTAACCAAAAGACAAATTTTTTCTGTAGTAAAATAACAGCTTGTTTTCTAGTGTCACAATGTTTATTCCATACTAAAGATGAGAAAAATGTTGTGGAACTAAGAAACAGAGCCCAAGTATCTGTCCTTATCAGTCATCCAAAGAGGCCAAAAAAATTAAACTGTGGCCTATGTGAAATATAAACCTTTATTTGGGGACAAGACAGTGAGAATGGAATTACGAGATCAGTATTTTCCATTCAACAAGCACAACACTTCCCAGCTTCGTAGAGTTGAGTGTCTGAGGATAGGCAAGAGCTTTCAACTTATTTCAAAAGATCTCAAGTCTGAATAATAAGGCACTTAATAATCTAAAACTTCACCTCATAAAATCTATTTTAGAGAAGTGGCATCCAAAATCAGTAATAATTTTAAGACCTAGACATATTTGCAGATAAGCTGTTGGTAAAATCCTTTGGCTAAAAGCAGACACACAACTGAGCACCATCCAACCAGACTGACTTACTCCCCATCAGCTCAACTGCCTTAACTGTGTTTGAACATTGGCCTGAAACCTTTCTTCCTTTGCAACTCCAGGTGCTGCAACTCCCTCCACTTCTCCTTATTTAAGAGATTAAACGTATGAGTTTAATCTCATACGTTTAATCTCTTAAATACGTTTAATAGAATTTTCAGGGAATACACTCACATAAACAGCGATCTCTCATTCCCAGTTGTGTGCAGCACATATTCAAGATCACCAAAAGTACCAAAACAGCTTTTGTCTTCACACAAGCTCTAACATGGCAGAAGAGAAATGCAGTTTCTTCTGCCCCAACAGCTGCAGCTATGAAGTCCCAATGAACTCCTTCCTTGACACGGAAACAAAGGTTAAGTATCAAAGAATAAAGATACCAATCTCCATATCTTTATTTAGACAAGATTTACTTTGACAAAGACCTATGTAATTACAGAGTTTCACTTTCTTATTTATAGAACTATGCTGGAATTATCTTGATGATAAAGATGTGGATTTACCCACTATAGGACTGTTCAAGTTGCCACACTTAGATGTTTCTGGGGACTAAGAAAAGAGTGGACTAATGCAGCACTGCATTTCTGTCCAGTTCATTTTCAACCCAATCAACATGAGAAGAGGTTTGGAGGCTGTGCTTTCATCATTCCCTCTCTGATCATTAGTAACACAGGCCAAGACACTCAATCTGACTCAGTGTCCGCGTCTAGAAAGGTTAATACAGAAACACAGGAAAAATGACACGACAAAAGGCTGCAAGTGTACTGAAGCATCAGGATACAGAACCACAAAGCAGTTTCAGACTTGAAGGAAGGGAAGTTCCTGGCCACAAATTGGCATCCTTAAAGCAGTATTACTGGCAAAATTTAGAAAGTTCAGCTGCCAGGAGCAGATTTAAACTCATTTTCCACAATACACCATGTTTTAATATTTGCATCTTATAGTAAATCACAGTGTTGTCTCCTACCTCTGATACCCAGCTTGCTTATTTGATGGTACAATGTAATTGAATTTCTTCCTAAGAAAGCGTCTGGAGCAGTGACTACTTTGAGAAATAACATTTCCCAAGGAATGTATATTGACTGTGATGGATTCCTACAGATGTAGAGGCTAATTAACAAGAACCTAACTAATAACTTGGTTGGATTTAATCCATGTACTGAACTGGCAACATGCACCAGAGAAAGAGGCAGAGGGTGAAAGGATATATTTGGGGAAGAAATCACACATGACAGGCACTTTCAAAGTGGTTCACAGATGTTTTAGATGTTGCCCAGCCACTCTTAACCCTTAGTCTCATCTACTTTCCATCGCTCTTCCAGGCTTGTTTCTGCTCCCTCTCCCGGTATCTTTCCTGCATACTCAGTGCAAATTACCCTGGCTTAAAGATGAAAATGCTTGAGATTGACATATGCACAACATCCTTCTAAATAAAGGCAAGGTTCTGCAAATTTTGCCTTTCACTGCTTTTGGATGTGCTTGTGCATCAAAATGCAGCAACAGAACATGAAAGGGAAGGAAGATTTCTTAGTAACATCATTTTTATTGCCAAGTCCCATTTACAAAGAAAGGTCTATTCCTTGTTCTTGTCCAAGTTTTCAATAGCCACGACAAATGATCAATGCCAGCAAATACAGACTCAGCTACAGAAATCTGGATTTCAGAAACATACACCAATATTTTCTAATTTCACTCCCTTCCCAGACAGTTACATTGTTCTTTAAATTAACATACGATATTATCACATATACTCCAAATGTCTAACATAACTTACATTAAATAATTAATACTTATTGCCTGTAGAAAGACATTTCAGAATTCAATTCACACCGTGTTTGGGCTTTTTTCCATGTAAATGTAAGTGCATGTTCAGGACTTTTTTTTCCTCCAATGAACTACATTTCAGACATAACTTTTTTGAAATATATTTCACAGGAGGACAGTCCTTCATGTTAATTAAATGCTTTTTGTAGTGCTTAAATCCCAGGTACATTGATTCTTCTAGAAAAATACATTTCTCCTTCTTTGACTGAGAACAATCAAACTGAAACAAAACCAGCTAAAAATGAAGGAAAAAGTTTGCAACAAAAATATCAACCCAGCTATTCGCAAGTGGAGATGCCTAAAGTTATCTTCTAAAGTTTGTAATGCTTCCAGAGGGTTTCTTGAAGTTGTGACAATGTATATTCAGTGCTGTCCCTGGGCAAAACAAAGCTCCTAGACATTGTAATAGTCTATAAATTTGCACACTTGAATTGATTCTCAATCTTTAAAAAAATTATCTTCATGTTCATTGTAAATATTTCTGCCACAGTTAGTCCCTAAATACACCCAAACACTAACGTTCAGATCTTCTCATGCATACTGAAGTTATCAGATTGCAATTACTATGTGTCCTTAACTCACTTTAGTATGAGTATCCATAACCGAAAGTAATGGGGAACAAGATAAAAAACTCATGAATCTTCAGATTATGATCTTAAAAGAATCCTGTGAACTAGTCTGAACCTTAACTCTAACTTTTGTTATCAAGTATTCTTAGCCATTACCTGCTTAAGCCCTTTTTAGTTACTTATAAAATAAATGCACTCCACATATTTATTTACGCTAACAAGACAGTCCCAACAATAACAAGTTTTTCCTTTTCATATTAAGAACCAATGAATTCAAGTCAGCAAAACAATAAACCAGGTACCACCACAGTGCATGTTTATTAGACAACCAAAATTTAGCTTTATAATACATTAACAAACACAAAATATATATTTTATAACACCTTGCAAAAGAAATAAAATCTGAGCAACACGCAAATCTAAAAATGTTGGGAGATCAAAATAGGGAAAGTTCTGTACAAATATAATATAAAAATATGTTTCCATATGAAAGAACCCTCTGAGACTCAGTCAAGAACTGCATCTCCTATGTCTTTGTTGCTGCTCAAGTCCTGAGCAGCAGAAAAACCCCCAAGCACTTCCCCCCTCCCAACCCCTAAAAACATCCCACCCTAGCAAGCCCTGCTTGGATCACCATCTACTTTTCAGAATCCAGTAAGAGATGAGAAGAGTTATTCTATTTGTTTCTAATTCATGCTGCAAATGTTGTGAAATGTCAAGAGAAACACAGCAGGCAAGCACAGGAGAACTACCCCAAAGATTGCTAGATAATAGAAGAGCAGTGCCCAGGTGAGTAATATCCTAGGGTAGGGCAGTGGTGGTGAACCAGGGACAAACAAGAAAACTCTTTCAAGAAGAAGGACAGTAGCAGTTAAGACAAGAATTTTCAACATATATTTAAGTGGCTACATTAGGCTGTCTGACAGTAGGAGACTAATTATCTTGGAGGCAAAAGGTCTCGATCTCCCTGCCCCCAGCTGACATCTCTGCAGATCTCTGATTCAACTACAGGACTAAACCACTCCTTTTCCCAGACAGCAGCTGCCTGCCTGGGCAATGTTCTTTTAAAAGCAATTTAACTTCAGCTGGTTAGTGGAGACAACAGCAGAATGTTTAGCCTGGTGGGGGTTTTTTGACTACTACTCCCTGGTAGTCAGTGCCACTGCTCCTGGAGCTCCCTGTACCGTGCAGTGAAGTGACCGATAACACCAGAGTGTGACAGCACCAAGTGAGTGAAGTGTTTACTTTTATGAAGTGGCTTCATCCTTACACATACAGTTTGATCTGCTTGTCTGATAGCTTACCTATGTCTTCAAGCATAAAGTTTATTTTACTGCTAGTGAAATGACACTCAATTCCACGGCAATTACTGAATTCCTGGATTGCTTGAAGTAATCATCCCAAGACACTTGTAGTAAGTGTGGAAATTACAGTCACTCATATCTTACTGCTTAGTTAGGAAATGAAATCACAGTAATTTAATCCTGAAGATGGTAAATTTTGCCATAAACAAACTATTTTAACTCTCACTTTTCAAATTCTACAAACCAAAATACTTCAAATCCAGGAAGGAACCTTATTTGCTCCTGCGTTCTGTCTCACTGACAAACTCTGAATACAGAGTCTTAAATTCTGGATATGGAAGAAGATTTTTTTAAATGTCACATACCTGTCTGTCCTTTAGCAACAATATTGCAAAAGAATAAATGAACTCTGGAAGATATTCCCGATGTTTCCAAGTGACTTCAAGCAAAAATTCCAACTGCATTGTAAAATGAAGAATATTGAGGAGCTTCTTCAGCAGGTGTGATTTTGTATCTTTCCTTTTTTAAGCTCAGCTTAATTTAAGGAAGAGTAATCAGAATTTTAGTTTGTCATGACTTAGCAGTGGAGAATACAAATGAGCTCAGTCCTTACAGCTTATATAATTCATGACTTCACAGACAAAACACAGCTTTTAGTACTAATATACGCAATCACATTTCTAATGAATTTGGTTTAATACAAACAGCTTGTGAAATGAAGCACAGGAAGCTTCACCTTTGGTTTCATTCTGTATCAAAGAATTTCAAACAATTGAGTTTTCCATTCAAGTTCTACACTACAAGGATTACTCACATAGTGAAGCAGACATCAGAACTGGGCACTGGTGCTTCCTCCCTCCCTTTCTTTACCAAATTACCACGTCTGCTGCCATACTCACTTCACAAATGAAAAGCTCAGCTGGTTCTTTGCTCTACACTGGATGACAGAAAAGCAAAGGGGACCAGCAAGAAGCAGTGAGACCTAACAGTGAAGGCAACACATAGCTCAACAAGTAATAGTTTGGTAAAATTTGGTAAAATAAGACACACCAACCATAAAATAACAAAGTAACACTCAGTATGCCCTGGCTTCTTTGGCTTCACAAAAGGAAGAGAATAATAGAATTGTGTTATGTTGATAGAACATGACTGAAGACAGGCACAGCCTCTACAAATACACAGAGAATTTAGCATATCTCCAAAATTTTGACATTTTGCTCTGAAACATTGCCATATTTACAGTGATTCTACCTCCCTCTGCAGTATTGCACTGAAATAGTGAGACTTTTGAATGACCAGTTGTTTAATTGCTGCTCTCATTTGCAATTTGGTATTTGGATTTGGTTAGAGGGAGTGATGTTACACATAAATGTTTTTTTTGTGGCTGACGTGCTAATGAGAGCAACACAGCAGGCAAGCACAGAACTGCACCAAAGATTTATAGATAATAGAAGAGCAGTGCCCAGGTGAATTTCCTTTTTACAGTGAAAGGGAGATAAGGAAATAGCCTGTAAGACTTTCTGACAAGGAAGAGATACAACACTCTTCCAGGAATTGTAGATGGGTAACTCTGTACTTGCAGAGCTTAAAAATTGCCAATGGCAGATTATTTTGGCATCTTCAGAGTTTTGCATTCTGAAGTCTCCTCATGCAGCATAAAGTACAAATGTTAGACACATATGCCTTAATATCAGAAGCAAAGTCAAAAATCAATTGCTTCTGTGGCACTCAGATTTAGGGGCTGTGTTTAGGGTCAGCTGCAGAGTTTATGTAACAACCTAATGTTGGTAAACTGGTGCAGTCAGAGCCTTCCTACTGTAATTCCATCTTTGCAGAGAGTTTTGGACAGAGCTGCTGGAAAATATCCCACCTGACCACCCCTCGAGCAGGGCAAGGCTGTGACAGCAGCAGACTCCACAGCAGTCTTCTATTTCCCTAATAATAGTGTCTATCTCAGTCATTTCCTGTGAAGCTCTCACTAGACAACTGATCATTAGATTTAACAGCTACTCAAAGGTAACGAAAAGCACAAAGTCAACTTTCTTCCCCTTTGCCCCATTTCTTGTGCAGTGCAGCCCAGGGGTGAGATTATGCTTGAGCACTGAAAAGACTCCTCGTGCATGGGTCTAATCTTGCTAGAACTGAATTTGAAATGAGATAAATAAAGACCAAGGTTTTCCTGTCTAAAATGAATTCTATTTAAGGGAACTCAGCCTGCACAGTGACATTTTGTGTAATCTAGGTCAAGAATTTAAGGTTAACAGCTAACATAAAATGCTTTCAAATTAAGTAAGGCATTTTTTATAAGGGTCTTCAGAATATTACTGAGACTACAGTGTAATGCTGCAACATTCTAGAGAACGTCTAGATTGCAACCAGCTCAGCTAACAAAAATTCATGTGGTCCTTGTGCCCAAATTGCTGCTGATGTCGAGGCTTGTTCAGGTACATGCACATTAGCTGCAACAGTGACTGCATGAGTGCAAATTCACCCTAAGTATGAGACCAAAAAAACCCAAAAAGTAGGCTCTTATTCCAGTAATGTCAAATTTTTACACAAAATCCATTGCAGTGCTGAGGACACCTAACTCTGAGTTCATTTAGAGTTTGGGCCACTCTGGAATGGTCAGAGCATCAGTTAATTCAATTTGAGAGAAACTAGAAGTCACAGAACAATAGAAATCAACAAAACTGCATGAAAAAGTTATTAAGAAGAAAAAAATTACTGGCATTCAGTAGCAGACACCTCATATGCCTGGTTGGCAAAGATTAAATTATTATGTGAAGGAGAAGATGGAAAAAGTGAGCAAAGTGGTACCTGTGAATTAGTCAATCTCACACAGATATGTACCACTGAAACATCACTTCAAGTATTCCCTGTGACAGCCAGGAAGAGGTACAATAAGCAACTGAGAAGTGGGTAAGTTTTTCAGATTCACCTCTTTGATAAGAACTCGGTGGTAGCAGAGACAGAATGAGGGAACAGATTGCAGTGGTGACTGAAATCAATACCAAGTAAACAGCAGTCCTCCTCCTTTGAGGAACTGCCAACTCAGTGTTATGAACAGACCAGCAATGACAATCTGCTCATTTTACTATTAATTTAAATTAACTTACTTGAAATTTATGAAAAATCTTAAACTCCATTCATGAAATTATGTATCAAATCAGGAAAGAACATTCCAAACTTTAATCAACACCCTTCCCCTTTCTGTCAACTTGGTGTCAGGATCTAGGAAGTAATGTTAACTCAGAATCCCTTTTACATAGCAATGTTGTTTTACTGGGATATTATCCCAGAGAGGAAAAAAAAAAATTACACAATACCTTTCGAGTTCAGACTTGCAAAGGAATTATCAGTTAGATATGGTGACCTTCCTACATGACTATGAAAAATTTGAAAAATCTCTTTAGAGCAAAACTGCTTCTGTCTGCTTCTTGAAGTTGTCTTTCAGTTGCAGGGATATCACCATTCCTCAGATGTGTAGCAATTTGACTGTCAGAAGTGAACAAACAAGCTATAGCAATCTTTTAAAATATTTTACATTCCTCTCTAGCCAGCTAAGCAAAGACTAAAGTCTCAAAAATCCCTTATGTTAATTTGAACAAGCATTGTATCTTAACTTTGAATCAAGCCTTGAAATAAATATTACATATGGAAAACATAATATTGAAGTTTGGAGTCCTACAAAGACAATACTGAAAGTGGCCAAGCCTGCTGGTATTGTGCAGACCTCCAAAAGATGAACAAGATCAGGATTAAAAAACAAAACCAACCAAACAAAAAAACCAAATAAAACCCCAAAAACCCTCCTCCACAAAAAAACCCCAAACCAAACACCAAACTGAAAAAACACACCCTGACTCAAATGGAAGTTTTACCTCTGTCCTACAATATATAATTTTTTTCTGGTCAATGGCACGTCTCCCGCTTCAGAGACGTAATAATGCAGTACCGTGAAGCTGGGTATCCAAAAATCTCTTCACTTTGCTGTAATACTGTAGACCTTTTACAATTAATTAGTACCTATTAGACAGTAGGTCCTCTGAAATACGTTCATGTTCTTGTATAACAGAAATTGGTAGGAAAGAACCAGTCCAAATTCAAAAGTTTGGGGTTTTTATCTCTTCTCCAGTTCAGACACGCTGAGAATCCGATGTTGGCTCTGAAAGCTGCTGACATTCTCTGTCACCAGTTGGTCCCTTCGTGCGGACCTGAGGCCTCTCGGCCCTCCAGAAGTATCTGCACTCCCAGAGGAAAAAAAAAAAATCAAAATTTGGTTGCACTTCCTTCACTGTTTATTGCAGTCTGCATGGTGGTTTTAGTCAGAACATTCTTCCTCTACCTCTTTTACCTTGTCAACTTCAGACTGCAAAGAGGCCTGAGGGATGCAGCTGAATGTTCGAATGCTGTGTGGATCAACTGGTGGCACCAGTGTGAGTGACTCCACACTCAGTGTGTCCGTGTTGTCATCTGTGATTAAGGATATTGTGGGCTGCTGTGCAGGAATCAGGCTGGGAGACAGGTTGGCTGTTTCTATGTCACTGATTTTTACAGCATTTTTGCTGGACTTTGAGACAGCTGAAAGAGTTTCATCAGTCAACATCGTCTGACCGGAACTGGCCATCAGAGGCTGCTCTGGAGCTGAAGCATCATCTGAGAAAAGAAAACACCACGAACAATCAATATTCAAGTCAATATGTACATTAAGCCTAACAATATACCATTATTCATGAGTGTTCAAGAATAACTGGGTGCAGTTCTGTGAAGCACTATGCTTACACATTGACTTTTTAGTAATTAGAAAGAAACCAAAATATTGTAAAGGCATAACCTAAAATGCCAGCAGGATTCTGTTTGAATTAGGAACCAGACAATTATATACATTTAGTATTAGAATATGTAGCAATATTAGAAATATTCTTAAGAGAGAGGAAACTGAGGGAAAGAAAACCTCTCCAGTATTTAGTATCAACTAAAATACACCGCTACCCCATACCAGGAAGATCTTTAGAAATAAAAGAAAAAGCTGAAGAACCACTCTACAGCCAGCTTTCCCAAAAGGTGGCCTGTTTCTTACAAAAATTTGGAAGCCATTCTCTCAATTCGTCCTCCAGATTCACATTTAAGCGACACCTCAACTACGGAAAGCAGAATTATGGCAGAAGAGGAAGGAGGATAATGTCCTTGCTGCAACTGAAAGGTGCTGCAAAAGAGGCCTGTTTTACACAGCCTTGGGAGACATGGGGGTTTTGTCCTCCTAAGCACAGAGCATCCAACACTGATAAAACTGAGAATAAGCATTAATGCTGCAGAAAACTGATATGCTACTGCACCATCCCACGTTATGAAAAAACCCTCCAACATTAATAGCTATTTATACTGTCCTTTCCCCCTAAAAATCCCAGTGGACTGTCAAGCAAGCTGTTCATTTGGCTCAGGATGGAGAGGGAATGGAGGGGATGAGGTGATACAGCCTTAGATGAGCAAGTATGCCCAGGAAAGTCAGGTTTTTTTCCTTTTCAGACTACAATAATAGATGCCATTAAAGTAACAGGTATCCAGCTTCAAGACAGACCACATTTAAAGCTTTTGTAAGAAACAGCATGTGTTCAAATGTACAGGCATCTGCAGAAAAGTCTGCGAGGCAATGTAGTGAATACAGAAGCTAAGAAGTAGGTTATGGTTTTAATACACAGTGACCTTAAAAATATTTCCGTTTCAATATGATCCCAATTAGTCCTGGAAAAGAACAGAAAGCATGGACATAAGACAAAAGAAAAAAAAAGAAAAAAAAGAAAAACAAAGTGGAGAATGGAATGGGTATCAGTAAGGTATCAGTGGGTAACACTAAGATTATTGATTTTTTTTTTTACCTTTCTGGTAAGATAACCCCAAACAACGGTGTATTCTCACTTCAGAAACCACTCACATGTACTTTGTGCTGAATTGGTGGCTAAACCTTCTTGCTTTAATAAAAATGAGATTTATAGATGGTAAAAAAGTCTCCTTTTAAATAAAAGGGACATCAGTGATTATTTCTGAAATATAAGGATAGATTCAAAGTAACCCTACAGATTCTTTTTAGCTGTCAAGAAGCTTTAGTGAGAATGCAGCAACTGATAACAGAGGAAGAGATGCAAGGTACATGGAAAATGAACTGCCAGAACAATGAATTACATCCTCATTTCTCTGAATTCCAAGCTAAACACTAACACTTCAGTATGCACAGAACAGTGAGTCTCTGCTTTTTGAATTTATAAAATCTTACGTTCTTTGCCAAGATAATTTTTCATCTTACTTACACTATAGCATGAATATTCGCCAAAATTCAGGATTCAGAAACCTGAGGTATTCTGGTAAGTAAAGTATTATCAATCAATGGCATTCTGCTCAGAATGTTATATACAGCACATTTCTATTGCGGTTCTATTTAACTTCTGAATCTGCTCTTCATTTCTTAAATCATTCCTTCCCCTCTCCCAATAGAATACCAATGTATTTTCTTAATACTTGCATTTACTGAAATCATGAAAGACATACATATTCTTTTGTTATGCTGGATTCTCCCCAAATCCTCCCAGGTAGGTTCTAAGTTAATGCTAAGGTGACTCCCCTTCTTAATGCCACAAACAAAAAGTATTTGAAAAAAAGTCTCCATTAAAAAAAGTATCTGGAGTTAGCAAGTCTAAGCTTTCTACACAGAAGTCTCAAAAAACATTCAGAATAAAGATAAAAATATCAAAAAATGTAAGCAGAACATACTGCCTAGTATTTCAGTGGCAGCATTTGTAGAGAATACAAGATTAGAGCTCTCCTCTGCTTCCCTGCAGTTTTTAGTTACTATTGCTAGAAGCTGATCTCTCTCTCTCCTCTTGTCATGTCCTTAGTCACTGCCAGCCTCAATTCTGTCACCCTGGCACTGTATTTCGGGGAGCAGTGGCCCATTGCTGTAACCCAGGGTGGCACTCCTGCCAAAATGACCAGAAAGCAAATCCCAACACACAAAGGGGGGAGGAGGGAGAGTTCTGAATGTGGTCTAGAGCTCATAAGAATGTCTGTCTCTAAGCAGGTACCAAGCTCTTGCTCCTACAGAGTTTCATGTACCCAGCACATTTACAGATTAATTTCTCTACCCATTACCTCGTACTTCCCTTTATAGTGCATATAAAAATACTAACTGGCTTTCAAAAAACTCAAACTCAATACTTTGTTTTGGTTTGACTCTTGGATAGAAAGAAATAAAAGTAATTGTAATTTTTCCCTGGATAAAACCACTAGTCACTAAGATATGCTCTACTCTTAAATATCAAAAGGTTATCATGTAATACTAGAAAACAGCATTTCTATTTCTCTCTCCCCAGCCTCCACGTATTTAAGCAAGAATGCTCTGGCACAAAACATATGCCAGATCTGCAACAAAACCAGGGAAAGTGAAGTCAGTTTCTTAAAATGGTTCTGACCTTAACATTGAGTTCTAACAAACAGCCTTTCATACCTCCAAACTTACTGTACTTATTGAAAACAAGGTGTAATTTTGCAAGTTTTGGGGTATTAGTAGCTCTCTTTGGATGCAGAGCTTTCAGCAGCCTTACACGTTTTTCAGCACTTCTTTAATGCTACCAAGATTACCATTAGAGCAAAAAATCCCAACTAGAACACTCAACTTCTGTTATATTAACTTATGCAAAGAAGCATTATTGTGAAAGAAGACAGAAAAGAACAGAAAAAGGAAAGAATGAATATCACCCACAGAGAAGTCTCCTAAGCTGGTACAGCAACATACTATGAAAAAATAACAAAAATACAAATAACATTAAGCAAAAAGTTGCAAATTAAATCTATAAAGATGGAAAAAGGTGTTTATATAATACTAGCAGAGTAAAGTATCTTCATGCCATGACAGTAACAAAAGAAATTAATTAGATACAAATTAAAATAGATTATATAACAAAGGTCATCTGAAGTGTATTTCCATACTTTTTGCATCTGCTCCCCCTCCTCAGCTCCTCAGGTGAGGACAATTAAACAGTCCATAAAGTCATCTGCCAGAGCTTGATGATCACAGAAATACTAAGCTTGTGCCATCAGAGTCCAGGGACAGTCTTATGCTGAATGCCTGTCCATTTTACCTGCACTATAAATAGATTTCTTGCTGCTGGCCAAGGACCATTCAGGACCATACAGTCCATTTAGGAGCCTGTGCTTACTAAATTTCACTACAGCCAGGGCTGCCCTGTGCAAATGAAGACATGGCTGCTTTGAAGCTGGAGGCTTGATAGCACAATTTCCACCTTTGGCAAGAGAGCCCAGAGACATGGGAGAAACTGCAGACAAGGCTTTCACAAACAGCTCATTATTGCTTTACAGTTCTCCCAAAACAAAATGTAGAGACAAATATTATGATGCTTTCTTCAGTTTCCTACCTCACTGTCATTGCTGTCAGCATGGAAAGCAAATATGTTCTATTGAGTGTTATGGGCTTGTGAAGGCTTATGGAGGAACCTGCCTGAGTGGGTATTGCGGGAGTTTCTGCTGCAGCTGCTGCTGGAAGGCCTAAACCCAGTGTCCACCGTGACTGTCAGCCTCCGACAGACTAAACACCCGCCGGCGTCCTTTCCTGCCAGACCTTACTAGAGGGAAACACAGCCAGAAATCATACAGAGGCTTGAACAATGACACAGGGAAGGGAAACTGGAATGGAGACAAAGGATAAATGTTAGAGCAGCAACAAGAATAAGTGACAAGGACACACCCGTAACTGCTGGTATCCTGAATACAATTTGATACCACACCAAGAGCTTTCTATGTTTGGGAAATACTTCTGAAGCTGGAAGTATTCATTCTTTAGAAATAAATGAGCTTAAATGAATTTAATTTTTTGCTTCCTATCTGAAAACGTTCGTAAGTTTGGGCTATGTCTGGCAATACCAACAGCACTTACACCAAGGAGGGCTGGCAGGTATTTATTTGCATTACAATCTACTCACCTGCTTTAGAAATCTTGAGAGAAGTTATTTACCACAAATTCTGGTGACACAGATTTATTCTCCTTTCCCCTCGCCATAAATTAAATGAGGTGCAGTGCTGTGCAGGTGACAACACTTCAGACCATTCAGCCCTACTATTCTCATATCCAACGTTAGCATTTACATTTGGTTTATGACAAAGCCAAACACAGGGCTTGAAAAGATAGCAGCAGTTCAGATGATGATGCTTGGTGCATAGAAAGTTCCTAGAAAAGAAACTTTCTAAGAACAAAAGTACTTCCTCACCTAGTCAGAAAACTACTAGAGCATCATAGAACAGGCGGTCAAACCACATTTGCATTACTGATTATAGAGGGAAAAGACAGAGATGGTTTCAATAGGAAGGCAGGCACTGCTCTTATAAGCTCTCCATGCTTGATTAATCATCCTCTCCTTGGAATAGAAATTTAATTTTACAAACTGGAATCTAATATGTCCTCTGCAACAAGGGACAGCTCTTAGTACTTATTTTAGATCTTTTATCATCAATACCTGCCAGAAGCACAAAATACAGCGTAAGTGGCACAGATCAGTGCCTTGTGAAGTCCTCTTTATCTATTGCTCTGATGTAAACATTTTCTTAAGTACTGAAGCCAATTGCTTTTTAAAAGTTACGACAGCTTAAAAAAGTAATAAAATACAACATAGATGACATTAACACATTCATAATTCTGGAAGACTGCTAACTTACAGTAAGAGAGCTTCTATATCTAATCCTTGGCATATATGAAAATAAGCACTTTGAAGAAGTGCACAGATCCAGCAAGGGTGGCCAAGACATTACTGTATTCTAAGCTCTGAAACTTGATGACTAAAACCTGCCTAACAAGAGAACATTTCTACCTTATGCATAACAACACTTCAAAAGGACATGATAATTAAAAAAAAAAAAGTCATGTAAATACAAAGAAAAAACCAACCTGATAGCAGCACTTGCAGAACCTGATACTGGTTTTTCTGTCTTGCAAAGGGCTAAGCTTAATTCCCAAACACAGCAAACAGAGGAGTTGCTAGGCTTTAAAGTATCTGTGCCATAAAGCAGTGTGACACCTACTAGGTAGGATAGCAAATAAACTCGGGAATCATACGGGTTTAATGCACTCATGACAAAGCAGTTGTTGCAACGCTGTGTGACTGTTTGATGCAGCCTGGTGTGACAACAAGTAAATTATTTTTACAAAACACTGAATTAATGTAACTTTTTCCTGTGACACATTTTTGAAAGCTCTTTTGCTGTTTAATCATCAATACAGCTTCTATGTTGTAACATTGTTTTCTCTTAACTAACATGCAATTTTTCTTTATTTTGTTCTCATCTGTCACTGTTTTATGTAAGAATTGGTGTCTATGTTCCAAATCATATTTCCTGAAATAACTCTGTGAAGATTTACAAGTATCATCTCAAATATATCAAACCCTGATCAGTTTAAATCTGTCAATAGAAAGTAGCTTAGGACACTATAATCACAAGTTCACAGTATAAAAAGCTGTTTGCTTTAAGATGTTGCTCTTAAGGAAGGTAGTTGAGGTAGTTTCCTAGAAGTCCAGATAGGCATCTCCCCTTTACCGTGTCTGGCCTCCTTTGAAGTTCCTTAGCAACCCAGGATGCTCTTGATGCTCAACAGCTTGAGCAGGTGCCAGAACAAACAGGGGAGCAGGGAAGGAGAGGCAGAGAGCTCCCACACATTTGTGTGTGTTCAAAATGGAATGGGAAATGAGACAGACTCAAATGTGACAGATGGCAGCAGCAGTCAAGTGCTACCCTGGGACATAAAACAGATTTTGGTAACTGGCTGCTGCTCATCAGCTACTGGTTATTTCCTCCTCAAAGGAGCCACTTCACATCGTGCAAGTCTCCTCTTCTGCTTCACAGCAGAGTAAGGCAGTTCAGTTTCAGCTGTCATCAACTGGTTAAGCTAAGGGAAAAATCAATGTTTTACATTGAAGTGGGTGAATACCAACAATTGTTTCCAGATCCCAGCTGAGTGGTCAGTATGACCTGATAGAATACAGAGGGTGTTCATGGCACTGTCAACTATTTCAGCAGAGTTCTCTTCATGCACAAGCCCACAGAACAGCTACCTGCACATGCTAAACAGACCCTCTCTTTCATGCCACGTTCCTGGCAAGCTTCCACTACAGATCACAATTACATGTAAGTACTACAAAAGGGAGAACATTCAAACTTGCAGTAAACTGGTCAATCAGTTAATGCAGAAACACTGATCCCAAGAATAAACCACAGTATTGATCTGACACTGAGTATTAGCAAAAAGTGTCAACAGAGCTCCAGAGGTTGGGGAAAACCCTACCTGCATTCACACCCCCAAAAGACCTAGCTCCAGGGATTTCAGAATTCTCACTAGTCTATGATAAGGACCTTGAGACACTGTCAGACACTCAGCCACAGGTTTTAAACCACTACTTGTTCATTATTGCCTGGAACTGCACGAAGCAGTTTGGTACAGACCAGGGCAGCAGCTTCAAAGAATTATGCACACTTACTGCTTTAGTCTGATTTTAGGAACAGTTTCTGCGCATTAATGAGATTCTTTTACAAGGAAACTAAACCATAAGCTATGCTGCAACTATGCACCAAATACATTTCAAACATTAATAGCAACATATTAGTTTGAACTGATCACTGGCCCTTTGAACAATCACATACATGGCAGGGACTCTTGGTCTTAAAGGTCAGAGCAAATATGATCCAGCAAAATCCCTAAGCCACATATATGCACCTCAGTACCAACTGTGCATTATCCTACTGCAACAGAGTACCTGCTCATGCACCTACATTCACTGTCTTCCTCTTTGTAACTGCCCTCTGAGCAGAAGAAAATCCAAAAGTTGAGCTCAAAAGTCATCCCTGCAGCAGGTTAGTGCAAGCTGCTGATTTGGGACTGAAGCAGCTGATGCACATTGTCAGGTTCATTTCCTCTGACTTTGCTGAAGGTGACTGTGCTCAGTGGTAGGGCACAGAAGGAGATCCTCACAGCTACATTTGCTAAACCATCACATCAGTGTGCCTACAATCTCAGGCAAACAAAAAATCAAAGTGCACCCAGAGACTGTTTTCCTGCACAACACGTGACATTTTACACATACTTTATGATTAAGTCACAATGAAGGTCAAGGTGGGCAGTTCATGCAATCTAACTGGTAAAGTGCATACTGAAACCAGGCATTTCAAAATACTTTTCCTCCGGTTTTGGTTTTCTTCATTATTTTTATTTTTGGGGGTGAGAAGGGTAGGGAAGAGTTTGGGGTTTATTGTTGCTGTTTTTTCTTTTTTGGAAACCAATGAGCATCCTCCTGTCATCAGGCTTTTTAAATTGCAGGAAAAACAAACAGAATTTGATGTTACACAAATGCCAACACACTGTGTAAGTAGACTGTAATTTTGTTACCTACAGTCTATGATTATTCTTCAATAATTCACTATCTTTTTATGCTTGATGAGTAACTGTGTGTTCTGGATCTATGCATTTTTTTCATAGAAGCCAGATTATACGTGCTTGAAAGACCTCAGTCAGAAATGTAGCATTGTCTTGCTTGATATTTGTATGAACTGGCATATTGCTTATACCAACAAAAATAATACAGATTCTTCATTTTCATTTCTTTTACCAGTTTTCTCTTAGCCACTATTGGAAAGAACCTGTAGTTGCATTTCTCTTCCTGATCACAGAGGATTCAAATACAGCAAAGGACACTGTACATGAGCCTTTTTACATTGCTAAGGAGAAACATGACATCAAACTAATGTTTTCTTGTAGTGCCAATCCAGCCTGAGAGTTCTGACAAATGACAGCACTTCTTTGTGCAATGACTGTATATTACCTGGGCCATCAAGAGCAATCACTTGCCAGCAGAGAAAATAAAAGGAGGGCCTTCCAAAGTTTTGAATAGATGATATATAGAAAAACATTCCAAATTTTATTCTGAAATTACATATATTGCAGGACTATTTTGACTACATGTTAGTTTCTCAAGGTAATATAAGCTTTTTAATCTAGAGTCTGGGTGCTAGAATGCTTTACATATTTACTGTTCATTAACTTCATCAGCACCCTTTCCTTACCCTTTCCAGCAGTATTTCTTGCAGGGATACTCACTTTAAACATAAAATGCACATGGATCTGCTGACACTGTTCAGTGAAACCTAAAAACACTCAATACCTAACAAAAGTTGCATCATTTCCTGTAGGACTGCAACAAATTTTAGATATAGATGGGCCTTCCAAATAAAGGCAAAATGGCATGTCTTAGAAGGCATAGCCAGAACAACCCTCTCAAGGAGTGATCAACATTGGAAGTGACCGTTAAAATGATGGCTTGCTTGAAAAGGTCTTGAGAATCAAGTTACCTCTATTGTTTTATAACCAAAATGAGGTAGACTAGGTCACTTCTAGCATGAAAGCACTTCAGTATGCACCCTTCAGGATTTACTTCTCGTTTAGTCTTCAGCCTGAGGCTTTGCCTCACACAATTTGCACTCAGAACAGACACTATTGCAAGATTCTCTACAATTACTACATAGAAAGGAGGATTAACACAACAAGAAGTTCCAGTTTAGGCACACCCACTAAATATACTGACCAATGCAAACACATGCAACCTACATTTGTGAAAGTTACACTGTCAGTCTATTTATATTGCAGCCTCTTCTGCACCAGTGAAACAGCCTCCTGAAACATGGAGGTGTTCAGCCACAAGAGCGTTATTGCAAAAACTTTACAATATTAACATCCTAAATAAGTATTTTCAAATATTTCATATTTGGCCCCTTGTTACTAATTAACATGAGGATCAGATAAACACACAAAAGCAAATGTCACCCAGTTGAAAAAAGATGCTTCATGTGGAAATCAACTTACCCACTAAGGTGAAAGGCTAACAGTTTATATAACAGATTTACTCAAAGTAATACTTCAGTTAAAACAAACCACCAAAAAAAACAACCCTCCACAACATTCTAAACTGTATGTGCTAGGAGAGAAGTCAGACAAGCAGGACATTATTTCACTAGTACTTAAAATCTCAACTGAAAGATTCCAAGTGTTTAGAGTTCCAGAAAGCTGAAGAGATGACTGCCATTTGCACCACAATTTACTTTTAATTGGCTTAGTTGATTAAACAATCTAAAACCATAAAGCCCTACTGCTTTTAATTCAATAACATAGTACCTTAATTTTACAATAAACTACTCTGTATTCCTTAGTGCCTAGGCTGAAGATGGTGAGTGAATACCTGCTGGGCTCTGAGCAGCAGAAGGAGTGGATGTCGAGCTTGCAGTCACTGAATCACAGCGCCCTGTACTGCCACTGCCACTGGAAGGGGATGGTGACGAGAGTGGGGATGCACTGTGCTGATTTATGCACTGGGCTACAGCAAAGCCTGCAAAACAGGACAGTGAAGTTTACAAGTTAAAATTATCTTGAAAGAGTTAAGCTGTTGAACAAATTGAGAAAATGTAAAAGCAAATCCTGTATCAAGGTGGTGCCAACCTTATGTAGCGCCCCAGAGGATGTGTCCTCTCCCGCCTTTATCTTGGAAACCAGAAAATCTGAATGTGTCTTACTGAGAACAGGCTACAAGTGCTGATCAATAAACAAGGAAGTAGAGCTTAAGAGATTCAAAGCATTTTAAAACACAGAGCTTGCACAAACAGTCAAAACATACCAAAACTCTTCAATTTTTGATATAGTCAATATATTCACAGGTCACAGACCTTAATGTGATAAGGAAAATAATTAAGTCAAAAGTAAACAAAAAACCATCTTGGATAGAAGACCTACATTTTTTACTAGACATAACTTCAGAAAATTTTAATCAATCACATCTAATGCTGGCATTGAATTTAATCCAGCCTCTCACAAACTAAACTTTTTCGAGTTTGAAGACTGGAAAGGTCTGTACAGTGTCTGACTGTACTTCTTAAATGAGTCATCTTCTGGCTTCTAGTGTAATACTTCTTCAAATTCTTTCAGTGTAGCATCCTTTTCGTTCCTAACCATCTTGCATTCATTCCTTTCTCCTTCTATAACTACATACCTATAGTCACCTCTTCAGGTTTTGATAGCAATCAGCTTTTCAGAAGTTGATGCACTTCTTACAGCAAAAGAAATGTCTTCACCATAGGCTGTATGTCAGGTGAGGTACACAACTTTGCTGCTGCTGCAGCTCTCCTCCCTCTCCCATGGGAAAGCACTAATGCAAAAGTTTTTTCAGCAGTACTGTGAATTACTGAAAGTAGCCACAATGTGTACTATAAAACACCCAACAATAGACTACTTGCTGCCTTCACTGCACAGTCAACACTGAAAAGGAAAGGATCTGACAATCAGGTAAGATTCCAAATGCAACACACAATTCTTTATCCTTTTATATGGAGACTGTCCCACGGCACTGGATGGATGATTCACTCAGAGCATCTCCTACAGGGGGAATGTGCTGTTGCCATACATGATGCAGCCACTCAAAACTCAGTCTAAATGGACACGTTACAAGAAGCCTCTGAAAGCTTTAACACATAGATATGACAAGTCAAGAAAATGCTGTTAGCAGCAACACACTGACAGGCTGTGCTACAAGTGAAAACACCACAGTGAAGAAAGCACAGAAAAAAGCTAACAACCATCAGTCCTGTTAATCTCACTTGATCTGCAGTCCCACCTCCTACCTCCCATGCTTACCCAAGAGCCAGACTCAAAACCACCTGCAGAAACACAATACTATCTGAATTTCTGTAGCACTGCATCATAGTTTTAGATAGGTATCTAAATGTCACTGTTGCCAAGTCTCTCTCTTATTTTAAATGATAATTAATTATGTTCAAGATGAGCACCACTTGAAAGAATTAAATAACCACCAAGGCAAGAGACATCTCTTTCAGTTAAAAACAAAATAGTTTGGTGAGGAGCTAATTATCCCATAAATGTAAACAAATCCATGTATTTTATTTCAGAAACCAAACTGATTGATCTACAATCATTTAGGTAAGTTAAACTGAGGTTACACACAGTGATGTCTGACAGTCTGCAAAAAGTTAGCCACAAACTGAACTGTCTCAATGTGAAAGACTTCTACATGTACCACTGACGCTGAGTGCTATAGTTTTTAATCACAGAAAATGTACATTAAGTTTTTCATACACACTTCATAGTTTGAAATACCAGTTAGGATGGGGAAACAAGGAATAACCAGTGGACTTGTGACCACAGAAGTGAGGCAAAGCCAACTGTTAAAGCGAAGGAAATTAAGAACAGTTCCTAAAGCCACTGGTATACAAGTGCTAACATCAAGATACTTAGCTTCCCTTACAGTGCTGGTAAAAATTGTATCCATCCAAAGCATTCTATATCCACAAAAGGTTTGCACTTCAAGGGAGAAGAAATCTTCCATCCTCACCAAAATAGTAGAAAACAGTAAACAAGGTCTCCCATGACTGTCCTAGGGAAAGCTGGCCTGATTTAGCAGAATTGCCAGCCCAAAGCTTCTGCAGAACAGCACTCATGGATTCATGTCCTTACATGGGAGCATTTGCTTCAAAATGACTTCAACATATTTTCTTTCCCAAAACAACTGCAAAGGAAGGATTTAAAATGTGCTACAGGAAGCTGATTTAGATAGGAGGGAAAGGTAAGCCTAAATCATTCAAAATACTGTACTTGGGAAACTACTGACAAAGCAAAAATATTCTAACGAGGAAACTCCTTCAGGAAGTACTTGCAAAGAGAAGGTGAGCAGAATTAATCATAGCTACGGGAAATAAAATAACACTTAGAAGGTTCATCTGATGACGACAGGAATACTAGTTCATACTACACAAAGGGTTCCAAAGCTATGGATGATTTTTTTCCTTCAGACCTTAAAATGAAGATGGTTATAGCTTGCTTGCCATGCTAATGTTAACAAGAAGTTTTTTCCTACTTCTTTCCCTCAAAACCATATCATCATCATCAACTAAGATATTAAAAATGGATAAAATAGTAAGAGAAATCTATTGATTTCTTTTGCTTTTCAAAATAAATTTAATCGGTAGGTAAACAACCACACTTGTTAAAATATTTAGATGTACCTTTTGCTGGAAATCGTTAACATTTCCCTTAAGACACACTGGGCATATAAATCTCAGAAGAGAGCTGATACTTGAAACTAATTCTTGAGTTTGCTTGAAGAGGAAGTCATTATTTATTTACTTTCAATAGAAGACCTATGTTCACAGGGCCCCTACCGAATCTGCCGCTTTCTTTGAAAACAGTGTCATTCTTATTTACATAAAGAGTGCTTCAGAAGTACAATATATTCATACATAGCTAATACACGAGATGGTGAACAGTCCAGCCAGCTCACTATCCCTAAAATGCTCCAACATTCTAGCAAAGGCCAGTAACTTAAAATAGACCTTGGAGTATATTCATAGCCATGACTTCATGATAATAAAATTGATCGAGTGAAAGATTTTGCTTACATTGGCCTCTGTTGAGAATTGCCCAGTCCAGCAGGAGATGATTAACAGCACCTCCCTGCACTTGGATAACCTGCACTTTTCATTGTGTTCATGGGGATGTTCTGAAGCATCATCTGTTACATTCTCATCACCCTTCACATGTCGTGTACAAAATCCAGTTTTAAGCGATAACAATCCTCACCCTCTTCCCCCCAGACACCAAGAGGCACTTTCAGAACAGATTTTAACTTTGGACTATGAAACAGTAAAGGACAATGAAGCCCAGTTTGACAACAATAAGGGAACACACAAGGTAACTGCAGGCTCTCTAGTGATATATGCAGAGCTTTATGTAGGCACTGTGAGAGAAACTGAACCAGATAAAATTGCAATGAGTGTTCTTGAAAATTCTGAATTCATTGACAAGAGGGATTAGGGAACTGATTCAATAGCTGTATTAAAATTCTTCGCAGACTGAAATTTGCAGGAGGGATGAAAACATTTATATGGTTGTTAGTTTCTTAAAAACCACACTGGATGAACAGCACTGACAGCCAACATGGTCCTACTAAAAGTAGTAAGTAATATTCTAAACGTATTGCCAAAAACATAGCTCTCCTTTGAATCTACAAACAACATCATCACCAAGGGAAAGCAGAATTTGTTTCTTAAAAGTACAACCAAATTAACTGACTGTGTGAGCTTTGCAGAACTCAAATAGCAGCTGGAGCTGTAGCAGTAAGAAATGAATATATGAAGCCAGTAATCTAAATGTAACTTGGTCAATAATTTTTTCAAAGCCACAAAATTCTTCTCTTGAAGTAAAAATCCCTGCAAGCCTGATGAAGAGACGAGCACAGATTCCTATGAAAATCACTAGGAATGAGAAAACCTCATTCATTCCTTAGCAAAGATAAGAGAACAAACCCACATTTTATACTTGCTTTGTAATCCGATGTAAAACAGGATATTAATCCATTTTTATTATATTACTACCTGTCATAAAACGCATTTCAAAAAAGCTGCACTTGAAATACTTCAACTTCTGTGCCTCATTTCTCATACTTTGTACCAAATAAACGCTTCGAAATACTTTTTTCCTCTGGCTCTGCAAGTGGAAGTCTACATTTCCTGGAATTCAAATAAAGTATGTGGTTGCTTGAACAAACTACTATGTTGCATCATCCCCAACAGCCCCCTCCAAATTAGTAGATGAAGTCACTTGTTAGGAACACAAGTGCACTGTCCTTAGAGAAAGTTGAAACAGTAACACTGGCATCTTTCCAACCACACCTTTCCATGGAAGTCACATCAAACAAGGAAATACACTCCCACCACAAACATACACTTGTCTTTGAAACACCTGACTGGCAGTATCTATGGTTTTATAATTTCTGTTGCCCAGTCAGGACTCAGGCAAACCGAGCTCCAATTTAGTCTGAAAGCAGTAAAACATCTGCATTCTCAGTTGTGCATTTGAATTCTGAATCACACTTAAGGAGAAATGCTGAGTTCTGTGAAATGACTGGCGGCAAGTGGTAATGAGATCTTTTGTATAATACAGCACGGTTAAGTACTTTCAAGCAGTAAGAGATTCCCCTTTAAAATGACTCAACCCAAAAGGAAAAATTTCAACATTTGGAAAAGAATTTCTGCAGAGAAGTCAATTTGTGAAACAGACAATAAGGAGACAAAAAAAGCAAAGAGCCACTTGATTTAGAATCATTCCTTTAATCCCAGTTCCAAGCTAATGTTTTAGGAATAGCTGTGGCCCTTTTCTGTCTTGCTCACTCGGAGAGAAACAAGGCAGTGCATAGCATCCCAGCTGTTTTCACAATCCAGCATGAAAACATTCATAACCAAATTAAGGAAGGAAATATGCACAACTGACAGATGTGTTGCATAAATACTGAATATGCAAAACATGATTTAAACTAACTTGATTTGTAAGGAAGGCAAAGTATTAAGACATCTGGAGAAACTGCCATGGAAGTCTTGCTCACAACATACCCAGAATACACACCCAGGTATTACTTGTTTCTCTTGGAATAAATTTTTCCATATGCCTCATCCTGGAGTTATCTGTTCAGGAACACATCACAATGAGCTTTTCATTGCTTGTACAAATTACAGTACTGTTTCTGCAGATAGAAATCACAAAGCAAAAACTGCTTGTTAATGAATGCTGATCTTACCTGGGACTTTGTCAACAGATGCAAAGACAGAACGCTGCACTGTCGGGTCACTGCTCCCACGGCGGGACTGGTCATAGAATCTAAATGGGAGGTGTTGGGCGGCAGCTCCAGAGCTGTGTCCAAAACCCATAACTTCAGTTGAAGGCTGAACAGGAAGATCCAGGAGAGCTATGTTTAATCACAATTGATAGTTTTTGTTACTCAAATACATAAAAGGAAGAAGAGGTGACAAGAAAATTGATAGCTTGCTCAGGATCTTAAGACTAAACCAGATTTTAATATAACTTGCCTTCATTTGCCTCTTAATTATGGTTACAAATGCACTGACAAACAAAGAGAGACAATGCCTCTGGCAACCTTTTCTACATTGCTGTCCACACCACAATCACACTAAGGAAACCTCAAAATACAGCAGAGGAGAAAAAAAACCCCCAGGATTACAGGAAGCCCCTTACACTTAAAAAACCATAGGAGTTACTACCAATGAAAAAACTCTTCTGTTTTCCCCTGCACAAATAAAGTAATTCATTAGCTACAACTGAACACTGCAGAAAGCCATTTAAAGAGACAATCTGCTTTAAACCGGAAAAAAAATGCCTTCGCATTACATTCAACCCAAAATTTTTAATATCAAGTAGATCCGTACTAGCCTCAAACTTGCTTTAAATTTTTTTATATGAAGCAAGCCATAAAAGTGTGACATGTCCACTTCATAAACTCAAAGTTACATATGAAACCAAATCTATTCCTTGGAAACTCAGCCCTGGTTTAGAGCTTTCTGTGGCCCACCACTCCTTATTGTGCCTCACCCTTACATTACAAAGTGATTTGCAATGCCATCCAAGTCTTGTCTCCCAGAATTGTTGCAGAACAACCATTCACCTGCTATTCTCTGCATTTTCGTGCGCCGAGCCTGGATCCGGCCTTTGGCCAGGCGCTGCTTGGCGATGATGCAGCGAATGTGATCCGCAAAAATAAACGTGGCTTGGAGGATCGGGAAGGGCTTCGAATGAGGACTTGAGGCAGGCTTGTGAATTATGATGTTCAGAGCTCTGCTGTCATCCTCTACTCCGGTCACCTGCATATCCTAAAGAGAAACAGAAGGCAAGTAGTTAAAGAAAAAAGTTAAGCTTTTCTGAACTACAGATTAAATATTAACATTGAAAGAAAACCCTATGAATGTTCCATTAAAGCTCTTACAAAGACAGTTTCCATGTTAAGAAACCCAAGCAGACTCTGCAAGTTGTACTTGGATTTACTTCTTCAGAAATCAGTATTCACAGAGATCGAGTTAAATTATTTGAGCATAGCAAATTTTCAGGAAACACAAATAGTGATGGTCAAGGCACGAAAGAGATAAATGAGAGAAACTTCCTTAGATAAGCATTCATTTTGAACAGATCATTTTGAAATTACAACCTGTAACCCTTCCCTACCTGTGTAGGAAGATCAGAACTCTAGGTGAGTTCATTAATGTGCTACTTGAGCAAAGTGCTTGGAACACAATCCTAACCGGATGTGACTTCAGTGCTCAAATGAGCACAGCCCAATGTATGTTAGGGAAGTTACCCCATCTGCAATTGTGTCTCTGGTTACTTGCGTAAACTTCTTCAGAAAACCAGAAATGTTTTAAAAGGCAGGAAGCAGAAAAAAGACTAGAGACCAAAGAATCAAGTAAGCATGGTACACAGCTTAAACATATAAGCAAATATTGATTTTACTATTTATCCAACGTAAGATGCAGGTTTTCAGCTCAGAAAAGCTGGCCACCCAGACTACAACTTCCCTTACCTGCAGAAGACCTGCAAACTTAACTACTCCCCATCCAAGTCTGGCAATATCTGGTTCAACCAAACTCATCTGGTAAATATCCACAGCAAGGAATCTTTGAACTTGACCACCATCCTTTGTAATGACTGTACAGGCAATCAGATCACTGTTATCTAAAGGAAGGAAGGAAGGGAAAAGGTTACATAACACTGAAGTTGAGAATTCTGGGTGTGGGTATTTTACATAACAGAAAATGTTAATATATAAAAATGTAATAACCTTGACAACACAGTGTTAAAGCTTCTGTTCACATTTATAACATATTTTAACTTCCCTATCATAGTTACATAGAAAGGGCAAGAAATATTTTAACAACGGTGGTTCAGACGTCTTACAAGTTAAATATAAGATGGGTACTATATGCACCTTGCTTTCTCTTACCACCTTCATTACCTTTCAGAAAAAAGATCCCTTCATCTCAGGGGTGAAATTGCAACAGTGCTGATTTCTCTTACTAAGTGGAAGTCTCGAAAAGTCTTGTTAACAATTACAGACAGACCGTACACACTGCAGGCCATTACTTCTACCTTGTTATAACCATTGGCTCCTGACACAACGTACTTTTGTACAGGTCTGAAACCTGACTATGGGGACTCTTGGACATCCTTCAACTTCAAGAGTATTTGGACTCTCCAGGTAAATCGTAGCAGCATTTTGACAATGTGTGTTAAATGACGTGACATTTTTTCCTTTATCCACATATTTTATTCACTTATATTGAGCAAACATACCCTCTCTTACTCCAGAACCCCTCCAACAAGCCCCAAAATACATCCTCCGGCATTTCCTCACTGCCCCATTCCAGTTCAAACCCATCATTTATGAAAAGGGACTAAAGCACCCTCTTCATACCAGCTGAAATCCACCAAGCAGCCCTTAAACTAGCAGTGCCAGCTCCCAGCGGACAACTCTACTAAAAGTTGCTTTTTCCTTTGCTTCAAATTCATACTTTCATGCATATACTTCATACACACAGGTCTTTTTCCCCTCTCTCATCTAGTACAACTTACAGCAAGTAAAATATTCTGAAGGCTATACAAAACAGTAGAACTTATTTACTCATCTGAACACCTAAACAAGCATTTAACACCATTATTTCACATTAGAAACATCTGCAGGATAAGCTACAAGTGGAAGTGTACAGTTCTTCACAATGGCAGGTCATATGACTATAGACAACAGCCATAAACTATGGTCAGGAGATGGGAGAAATTCTTTTGTGCAGCAGGTTACGCAGAAATGTTGTGGAACTTGCATCACAAAAGGTTTTCAAGTTTCAAAAACCAAACTAACTTCCTCTTCCCCCCCAAAAACCCCCTGCAACACGAGTGAGATGTCCTTTCCAACTAACATTTCTATGAACCTACCAACTACCCTTTACCAGCAGGATCCATTCAAAATTGGTTGGGTGGTAGGAAAGAAAGGCATGAAATATGGAACCCTAACACAATTAAGAGGATAATTAATGCTAACCAGCGTAAATCTACTGTGAGCTTCTGAAATTTGAGAGAACAAGTTTAATCAATAAATGCAATAGATACAGGACATGATTCAGTTAACATGAGGATTGATTGCTATTACGTTCCTCACAGCCCTAGAAGGCTCAAGAAATCCATACAGGATTGGCAAATATTACTGTAAGAACCCATGGAAGATTTATTCCTGTTTAGAAAAGGAGCTGAGACACCAGGCAGAACTGGATATGTCTTATTTTAGTACGCTTTATTTATTGCCTCTTTTAAAATCTTTAACCAAATTAGTCCATTAACATATTTATTTCAGTTGACTTGAACTCCTGGAGCAGTTCTATTCTTCTCAAGACATGAAGTGCTTGGATTAGGACCCTTCCAAATACTAAATGTCAGGCTGATGAATTTTGAATGTATTGGGAGATTCAACAAACAGGCCATAACACAAAATAGAGTTGTGGAGTTCTCAAATACTAGTTTTTGACCAGTACTTACAAAGTTTTTAGTGCAACAGCAAGCAGGTTAAAATACTTGCTGTACAAATTCAACCGACCAACTACAAAAATGCACTGCTTCAAGAACTCAAAGGGCAGAAGTTGCTTTCCAGAACAGAAAGGTTTTATTTTAGACCGGACAACACTTTGAAGTAAAGCATTACTGTAAAAGTCTTTCAAAGAACAGAAAGGAAAGTTACTCATTTACTAGGCAACTATTACAGGAACCCTTTGAGTCTATACAACTGAATGTAGTCCATTTACATGACTGTTTCTAGTTCAAAGCTGCTGAAGAGTCATAAACCGTCATCCTTGATGACAAAAACAGAAGAGAAAGTGTGGTTAAACACATTTTCAATGAACTGATCTAAGAATACTTATAGCTATACTGTGAAACAGCTAGAGATACCCAACCACATCCAGATGAAAATATCAAACCCAGTAAACTTCAGTGCTATTCAGATTTGGTCTGGGGATTACAGTGGACCACAGACTGAATGGCTTCCTGGTGTGACACTGTTGCAAAGAACTGTAGTGTCCTTTTTGAGATTAACAGCAATGGCTAATTACTCCTCATGCAAAATGAAGCTTGTAACCACTTTGGACACTACACCTCCATGACATGGATCCAAGATTTCTCTGGACTTTTTTCAAGAAAAATACAAGTTTTAGGAAATACAGCCAAGGAAGGAGAGTTCATAGACCTCAGCTGCTTGCAGTGCTGAAGATGTAAATTAAGTGAAAATAGTTGCCTGTGTTTATGAAAATATCTGCCTGAAAAGATTGTATTGTAAGAAATCTTCGTGAATATAACAGCTACTTGAGATGGTAAATGCACCTGATCTGCCTCAGTGCTTGATCTTTAATGATTTTATAATTTACAGTCATCACAATTCCAGAAATCATCTGCAGACATTAAAAGCTCTTACAGAAAACTTTTAGCCCTTTGTATGCAGATCTGGCAGCCCAAGATAAGCATTAGGCTGGAGACAGTGAATGCACCACCTCCCATTCCACAGGAAGAACTGTTCCCAACAACAGGCAACCCATCTGGGATGGTATTCTGCTTTACTAAGAAAGCAACCAATCACGAATCCACCTTGTCCCCACGAAGTACATTTAGCTGAAATTAGAGGATTATGTCCCTGGTCAGACACCTGTGGCACATTTTGGTTTACCGTCTTTGTCACAAATATGACAAGTTGTCCTGGGCACCTTTTTCTAGCTCACCCTGTTTCGAGCAAGAGGGTCAGACTAGATGATCTACTGAGGTTCCTTCCACCCTCAATTATTCCATTATAAACTTTTCTCAATCTTTTTAAAAAAATGTTGACTCTGATGGCCTTTTTAAAGCCTGTATACTTGGCAGAGTGAGCAAAGAAACTTAACTATGATGTTACTTTTTACAGTTTCAGCAAAGAAATAACAGCTTTAAATGTATCCTCATTTACCTCTTGGCCATGGTATTTAAAACACTGCCACTAACAGAATCCTGTTACCACCTGAAACCCAGCACTGAGGCCGTTAATTTGAGCTGCCAGTGACTTCACATAGTGAGCTGCTAAATAAGACCAAAAACACACCTACAGCCTCACAGGCAGTGTAAGGGAGACAGTTATCACAACTGCTTCAAAACTATTTACAGTAGAAAGCCACTGAAAAGCAACAGTAGTTATAATTCTGGTGACAGCATATCGAGCAATATGGAATGAACCTTCCGTGGAATTACCTGATGCTCTACACATACATCCATATATACTGGTGACAACCTTGCAACTACACCTAAAGGTTTGCATTCAACATATGTACATCAAAATATTAAAAATGCTTCTTTACAAGAAACTTTAATCTCTCTCATCAAGCTCACATAAAACACCATCATTGCATTCAGGCAAAAGGAAAAAAGAAGCCATTTTGATACAATTTTGCAGGATTTTTCCAAATCAAAACAGAAGCTGAAACCATTTCTGGATCACATTTACCTCTACTCCCCTCTTGACGCCATTGTATACAAACAAGCATAAACACTGAAGGCATCTTAATGTTCAGAAGAAATTTTAAAGCCTTGTACTAATAGAGATTGAGGAAAATTTGTTACATCAACAGTATCTCCAAAGTGATAATTAAAAAAGGCACACAAACGTAACTTTTCGGGTCATGCTTTGCCCACTGCAAAGTCTCCTCCCAAGGTACGGCACCTATGCAATGATGTGGGTCCTACGTGCTTTATGCCAAAATGCTCATATACTTGTCTCTCTTGTTTGGGCAACGAAAGACACAAACTGGAACACACATTTTTATGCTACAATACACAGCAGAACTTCACCACTGTACTACTTCAATTCAGGTAGTTTAAGTAAGAATAGCAGTAATGAGCAGTTTAGGAGGAAAAAACATCAGTAATTTTTTCATGTCAGACTTTTTAGGAAATTGAGGGGCTACTTACTCAAATCAAGAACATCATCTGCCTTTATCAGATCTCCCTCCCTTGTGAGCGGTAACTGAGTTTCCAGCTCACCTTGCAAGTGCAGTGACAGTGAACGGAGCATAAAGAAAACTCTGATTGCCTTGAGAAATTAGAGAAAAGAATATTAAAATATTTTTACACCCAATACTACATATTTTAACAGAATCTTACAAACATATACTGGCTTTTACAACCCTCAAGTTTGCTGTCCTACAGTACATCTTTTTAATACATTTAAAGTTGACATTAAGATTTTAATACATTTTAAATTGAAAAAGTAGAATGTAATTTCCAACTTAGTTAAAAAAGACATATGAAAGAAGCTGAAACATGCTATTTATTTTCAATGAAGTAGAAGCAGCAGAACTTTTGTCTCACTGGCACACTTACACCAATTGTAACTGACAGAGAAACTACCACAGGAGCTGTTTAAGCAAAAACAACAATCTCAGAATTTTTTTCTTTAATCATTATTTTAAGACTGATTGTATTTACAATACTTCTATGCTACAGACAGTTACACAATCAACCTTCAGAGACTCTCCCATTTTGAACTTAAAACAGTAATAACTTTTCTGGCCAAGTCTAGCTAAGATGTCTACAAGTTAAGAGAGAAACAGTGGGGATTTCTGCATTTTAATTTGCTGTGCTCATCAAAACTAACCACACGTAATGTAACATTCTCAGAGTACTTAATTTATATTCTCAGAAGTTCTTCATCAGGGCAAAGCATTCTGAAAGCTGCAACAGTCCCAAGAAACTTTCAACAGCTGCTCTGTGAAATGAATATGCTAGTTTTGATTCGCAGGTTCATGACATATGGTACGCAAAGACCCAAAGTGTCAAAGAACAATCACTTTATTAGCCACATTTTGAAAGGCACCATTTATAATCCTCCTTCCCTACAAGAACTGCATTTTCAGTATAGCAAATGAAAAATCATTTTTTATTACTTCCGGTGTTCTGCTTTTTAAGAGTTTTCTACACAGTAATTCTGTGGCATACTGTAAATTAACTGCTGCCTTACAGTAAAAGCACTGAATTCATGAACAGCTGCAGTGCCCAGAAACTCCCAGACTGCAGGAAGTATTAGGAAAAACAAATCTAAAGTGCTTTAAGGGAAAACCCTTCACCCCTCTGTTTTTAATCAACAGAACAGTGGCTCCTATGAAGTAGGACTGAGAGCGCTTGGCCAGCTCTCTACTGGCAGCACTTCCAGAAACTTCTGGCAGAACAGGGATGAGGAAAGGGAAGCCATGTATCAGGTTCTTCCATGAAATAACCCCAGAGCAATGGCTTTGGTATGCTGCTGAAATCTAACAGGGCAATACGATTATGTGGAGCAAAGGAAGCCAAGGGTATCTAACAAAAATACGCTAATAATATTACTTAATTGATAAGAACAGAGTCACTTTAGAACAGGAGATGATCTCTCCCATTTAAGCAGACTGCCTTCTAACGTATTGTGGATTTACTGAAATTAGAGAGGATTAACATAAAACAGTTTTCCTACCAGGTGCTTCAAAAAGAATTCACAGTATTTGGTTTAAAATTTGCCAAATTCAATCAAGAATAGGAAAGTCTTGGCATTTTTGGTAACCCAAAAGTTAAACCCAACCAGGTTTTGTTTTCGGTTTTTTTTTTAATATGGAGGGCAACCACCACTCAGCTCTCACTTATCTTCCCCCTCAAACCTCTTCGTCCTAGACTGCATTAATTTTTATCACATTCATTTCCTATAAAACTAATGGCACTCATCTCCAAACATGTAATCACATTTACTGCAGAACAAAGCACAGGAGTAGAAAATAAAATTAGAACTTTAGCCTTTGCAAAAAAAATAAAATAAACAAGAACATCAGATGAAATGGGAACCATGCTGGGCTTCCTACAACACTGACAGCCCTCAGTTTGATACCAGTATCAATATATTGTGCCTAACACATTCTCAGATCTCAACAAAACAACACAAAAGTTCTGTGGCCTAGAATTTTTTTGGCTGACTTTTGTATTTTTTTGTTAACTTGAAACAAATACGGATTTCTACCTACGGTAAAGAATTATGCATTATGATGCTGACCTACTCATTTATATACATGTTCCATGTGCACAGAAACAGCAATTTGCAGGGAAACCTACCACTATCTTATTACAGTCCCACGAAGAAGTGTTCTTAGTACTTCAAAAACTTCTCACAAAGTGAGATTTTTGAGAACTCCTCCTAAAGTTGTTAAGAGGAGAAGAGCTGCCACTTAGAGGGACTTTCTATAGCAAGGAAGTAAGATCCTAACAGTTAAGAACTCACAATATAATCAAAGTAAGGGACAACTTCACTTGCTAGTGAAATAAAACTTGAGAACTTTTTTGAATCACGTCAGAGCACGCTCAGAATCGAATCTTCTTCCATCGAAATCATCAGCAGAACCCCAGCAGGTTAAGTGGCAGCAGCAATGTCACAAGATACACCTGAGTTCAGCATTCTGCCGTGACAATTCAACTGGGGCAAGGCAGCCTGGCTGGAAGGAAGCAGCACAGGAATTGAGGAGATACCAAAACTTGATTGTAATGTGACTGGGGAAGGAGGACCAACAAGGAATCATTCTGGGAATTCCTGATGCTGATAGAGAGCCGTTCATCCCAAAGGATCTACAGGAATATTTGTATTGATTTTTTTATTTCCACCAACAGAAGTTAAGCTATTCCTTATTTAGCACAAGAAAATCCTGGAGCAGTCATTTCCCACTAATGTGCATTTCTAAGTAACCTTCTGTTAAATGCCTCAGAGAGAATTCCAGGAAGCCTTTCTGCTTTCTAAGAATAATACTTTTCAAAATAATTCACTGTATTCTATCAAACAACTTGCTGTGATAACAAAAGCTATGTGGCTTATAATAAGTAATGAAGACAAACATTTTCAGAGGATTCCTGGAAATATATTTTTTTTTTCAAGAGCACTTGAATATACTTACATAATACACTTACATAAATGCAAAGAAACTCAGAGAACAGCACTTTCCAAATAATGATTTTGTGCAGTAACATATCTCTTACATTTGCTGACACTGCAAGGCTTCCAGAACACACCCAGATAAGGACCAAGAACTGATTAACCAAGAATGGAAATAAGGATGTTGTCGTTCAGGTCAGTATCACCTCTACAGATTGTGTCAGTCACAGAAATAGATATTTTGCTCGTTTTCTACTCATTCTCAAATCTCTATCACAAATTACCTTGGCAAGATGAACTCTGAAGTAAAATTAAATTTTTTGCCACGTCTAGAAACGTGAGCAATACAAAGCCAGTCAGTCTTCCATGGAGATTCTTACTATAGGAATATAATTGAGAGATAGACTGAGATAGTAGATCACAAAAGAAGCTGATGATATATTGAGTGTCATCAAAATGTCTTTGTATTTAGCTCCCAGAGCTAAAAATGAAAAATTAAAACCCCAGTGCAAGAACATGTTGCATTGACTAGACACAAGAAATCAGAGAAGAAGTTTCTCCACTGGGGCATGTAATTATTTTATACTCTACACAGATCTGCCTTCATCAAGCTTTTACGATTTTATGGATGAAGCTTCCAATCAAGCAGTTTGCAAATAAAAATATTTGTATTCCTAGAATTGCTCAAAGCTTTTGGCATCATTTTGTCATGAACAAATGTAAGAAAAATAATCTTACTCACTCTTCGAGTTCTTTCCACATCTCCACAAGGCAACCTTTTCACAAAATCAATACCAGTCAGTGGTGTGCCCGTTGGGGGTAGCAAGATCGAGGCATCCATCATCAAGTACTCTACATTCATAGGTTTCATCTATAAAAATATTTTAACACTGGTTACTATACAGAACAATAAGCATTTGCCGCTTTAATTTCAAATACAACTCATTGTTGCATATTCTAAAATTCTGAGAATTTTCAATGCCATGTCTTACTTAAGGTGTTTACATGCAATCTCATTTATTACATGCAATCTCTCATTGTTCCCAGACTGCCAAAGTTTCCATACCAATAAAACACAGGAAAAACTCCAGAAAATTACAGAAGAAAAGATATTTCCCAAATACTAAAAAACAAATTCTGCCAGGTTTGATTTTAAGTTTTGACTTAAATTTGTGATTACTTCAATCACAAGAAAGTTTCTCATAACTTTTTCTCTCCAAAAAGAATTTTCTCAAAACTGATAACTTGCTGGGCTTCAGACAGATATAGGAAGATTTTAATATTGTTTAGGGAAAAAAAACTAAATCCAGTGTCCCATTTAGTAGGCTAAAGTAAATTTTGCATACTCAATTTTAGAAAGTAATGAAAGTTTATTAAATAAAGAGCTGTGGATTTTCACATAAATGATTTATTTAAAGTATAGACACAACTCCTCAGAGACAAAAACACCACCCACATTTTTTTATCCTGCTCCCAGCAATAAAGACCCCCGTGTCCTCAGCAGCTATCAGTACTTTTTCTTGTTCCTGTGCTGTATCTGGGTTTGAGGTTTGGCAGGGCAGAAGGGGTCTCACTTACTGTCATACTCCGGTATTCATCTTCAAACATGTCCAGAAAGATTTCTTCTCCCTTCCAAAAGAAGGAACACGGACATCCCATGAACCCTTGCTGTTTGGGGTTTTGTTAGGTTTGGTTCTGTAGGGTGTCTGTGAGGGGAGGCCGGGGCTGCAGGGCACTGCTGAGCCCTTCAGCAACACTGATGGCACCTCTGGGAAAACACATTTGGGAAAGGGAGAGACATTCCTCTGCAGCCCCTGGAGGAGCATGGTGGAGCAGGGACCCACACTGCAGCAGGCAGATCTGCTCTGAAGGAGCTGCAGTCTGCAGGACCCACACTGAAGTAACTGTTTTCTGAAGGACTGCAGCCCATGGAGGAAGAGACCCACACTGGGGAGGAGAAAGGGTGAGGAGGGAGAAGCGACAGAGAGAAGCTGTTGTGCACTGACACTAAATCCCTACTTCACATCACCCCTGCACCACTCACAGGAGGAGAAGGTTGAAGAGCGAGGAATGAAGCTGAGCCTGGGAAAAGGGAGAGGTGGGGGACAGCAGTGTTTTAATTTCCCTTTGTTTCTCACTATCTAAATTTATTTTTCTTGGCAATAAATTCATTTCTGTGAAATTGAGTCTGTTCTGCCCATGACTGTAATTGGCAAGTGACCTCCCTGTTCTTTATCTTGACGGGATATTCTGTTCTCCCTCCATCCTGTTGAGGAAGGGCAGTGAGAGAGCAGCTGAGTGGACCTCTAGCAGCCAGCCCGGGTCAACCCACAACAAGTTACTTATTTTTTGTAAGCCACATTGAGCAAACATCCTTCAAGAGAATTCTATGAAAAACAGGAAGATATTTCAGACACTTGAAATCTGTCATGGATTTACTGCTCCTTATATAGAAGTTAATCCTAAGGGCTAAAAAATTAATTTCTTTCATTGTTTACAACACACACACACAAAAAAGTAAAAAGCTGCAAAGGTTTCCAATAAGAAAAAAAGATTAAGTAAAACTTCAGATCATCATTTCAGATATGACAAAAGTAATGTCAAAACCAAATATATTCCATATCAGTGTCAATGATAAACCTGATCTCCAGTACAAATCCTGTGAGTCTTTCAACAACCCTTTGTGACATATGTCAGGGTGGTATGAGAAGGGCAGAAAGGAGAGGAATTCTCCAACAAAACACTTCCTTCTCTCTCACAAATTTGGAGTTCCCATCTTAAAAAAGGTGCTGCTTTGGGCACTACGTAAAGACTGGGCTGCAAACACTCCCCATTATGTAAAGGACCTTTTTCTTACAGCATTTTGCATATATACCTTATAGAAACGACGGAGGAGATGAACACTTTCCTCCCTTGCACCCTAGGAAAGAGAAAATGCATTTCAGGGAATACATACACCACTTACTTATTAGTCCCATCAAACAACCCACCCAAAAACTCACACAGAAGAAACTGTCTAATAATATCCTGATTCATGGCCTTAATCCCAGAATTTGATAGAATACAGTTCTTGCACCTACAGAAACACAGCTTATGTGAGCTTATTAGTTTCAAAAGCACTTTTCTTTACATTATTGAGATGGATGACACAGAAATTTCAGAGAAACAAAAAACTGCTTGAGAAGCTACAAGGTAAAACAGGAGAGCTGAGAACAGAACATAGGTTATTATGTTCACAGAACAGAGCTACCAATGCAAAGATGTTCTAGAAGCTCAAATTTCACATCAAGGCTTATTGCAACCAGAAATGAAACATATTTATTCAACTATATTACAAGACTCAGACACCAGTAATGCAGTGACTGGCAATTTGAAAGAAAGGACTCACCTCAAGACAATGAAGGTGAACACTTTTTATGATCCTGCCATTTTTAGAAAACACAAGCTGCTTCAGCAATAGGCAGCCAAGTTCTAAAGTTGCCAAACGAATTTTTCCATCTATGAAAAGAAAATTTCAATGTACAAAATAGCAGCAGTTTAGTTCTAGCTCTTATCATCCCACGTTCTTAATTACACCCCCCATCTGACAGGGATGAGTGCTGATGCTGCCTTACAATGCTGATGGCTATAAAGAAAACGAACTGGAAGAGTAATTTAAAGCACAAGAAAATTTAAAGCAGAACCATTCAATAAGAAGGCAAAGATTAATACTATTGAAAAATAAGCCCAAATATTGGGTTTTGATGCCTTTATCGATCTGCAGCATGGGTTGAATTACACTAAAATTACAAAAGGATCCCAGACATTTGGGGTGGATGAAGTTACAAGGTGAAAGGAAGCTTTGTATACAGCACACTAACAAGGCACAGCTTTTCCTTGAAGAGAGAAAAGGAGATGTTCTACACAGCATGTATCGAGTTTAATAATCTCCATTTCCACCCTTCCCCAGCACTTCCCTCCCCAGACATGTCTTTACTTAAATAAATACATAACCTCATTTGCACTCCTTCCTGCTGCTATAGGTACAAACTCTTCATATATAAATGTGTTTTTCATCTCTGATACATCAGCACAAATTAATATGCTATAGATCAGTTTTGCAAGTCAAACAAACAGATTTTTATTCTGCAGACAATCAAAAATTTGATTGTGTGTTGGTTTCTGGGGAAAACCAGTTCTACCCATTTAAAGTTTTAAGGGGGAAAGTGCAAGGAGAAGACGTGTGGCTTGAACAAAAATCATGTTTTTATGGAATAGGTCATGGAGCAGTGTAACCCTCATTTCACAAAAAAAATGGAAGGAAAAAACCCCACATTTACTGCAAAACAGTTCAGAACTGAAAATATAATCTGAGTTAAAAAAAAAAAAAAATGGGAAAATTTCCTGCTACCTAGAGGTGATAGCCAAAGGACTGCTATGAGCAAAGGACACCATAGTTTTCAAGACTATTTCTCCACTGGAATTATTTCTACAACCAAAGGTGCGACAGATCATATCACCAGGATGAAATCCATTATGGTGAAACCACTAAAAAAAATCTCAACTTTTGTTTACTCAAAAGTGCAGGAAGTAGGAATTAAGACAACAGATCCTTGTATAGTTCTGAGTATAAAAACAACTACTCAGCACAAATCCAGAGTTTCTGGTTCCTCACCAACCAAGGAAAAGCCAAGAGTTGTCTTTTACAAACCACATCTACATACTGCTCATCAAAGAGCATGCTGAACAGTCACCTTCCCCTCAAAGACAAGAGGCTAAGTAGCTTTTTTCCATCTTCAAAAATTTCAGCTTGGAAGGAAAAACAAACCCTGGAAAAGCAATACCTGGTTGTGCAGCATAATTCATTATCCTGATGAGCCTTTCTGCAAGGACATGATTATATGAATTTCTCTCTTCAGCATGTTGAGCTGGAAGTTGAATTCTCTCCAGCTTGACTGAGTCAAGTCCTTTCATGGCGGTGAAGGAAAAAAAAGAAAATTAGAAAACAGGAGTGTGCTCCGAGGCAAGCATTTAACAGATCAAGCAGTTTTCTCAGAAGAGAACAATAAGCAATAGGAAACCAGGCAAGTTAGCTTTGACTTTGTATTACAAGGAAAAGGAGGAACAACAAAGACCAAATACATTGATGAATTCCTGAAAATTCTCAGCCTTAAATAGGGCCTACTGGGTGAAGACACTCAAATCTGAAAGTGGTTGGTGAAATGCAAACTATTTTGCTGCTTCTGAAATTCTCAGATTATTTGTTTGCATCTAAATCAAATCAAAGTCAAGCCATACATCTGGAGAGCATAATGGCTAAAGCGGAGAACATCAAAGTCTGATTTTAAATTCTGCTTTGGTAGTTAAGTAATCTGTTCATGTATGTTTAAAAGAAATGGGAATTTTATTTTGTAGTAGCCCAATTTAGTACCCTCCCCAACACAAATAAGATTTTCACTGACTTGTTATATAAAGAAACTAATCCCATCTTTAACACATTCCTCTAAAATATCAAAGTTATTTCTCAGAAAAGACTGGTTTGCTGTGAGACCTCTTAGAACAATAAACAGTTATGGATTGCTGGGAATCTCCTTGTCCTGTTCTAAAGAACAGCAATAAACAACCCCATAAACCAGAAAATGACTCTACTGAAGTTTACAGTTTCTTCCAACCCTGGCCTTGCAGTTAACTCTACATAACAGCACTTACCTTTGTTGTGTGACATTGCATATAAAAGACAGAGCACAAAGAGGGCATAGTAATCATCTTCAGGACAGTCCAGTGCATTATAGACCATATCAAGAAAAGGCCTGTGAAAAGGAGTAATTTAGAAACAGTTACAAAAAAAATCTATAGAAAAACGGGTAACTATCTTACTGCAGATGTAGCTAATGGAAGAGGCAAATTTACAGTAATGCACGTTTTCAGGCATTATAACAAAAGAGTTCTGTCACAGAGTTTCTGTTGCAGAGTACTCAGATTACAGCCATGCTTTGTATTTACATTCTGACAATAATTCTGATGTTTTAAGAGGATTTATTACATAATATTTACCCACTAATTGATTGTTCAAGCATTTACTTGGTTATTTGTAGCCTATTTAGTAAATATGCAGCAGCATTGCAGAGCTTGTTTTAAGTGTACATGTAAGCAAATTCAAGGAGCTGCTATCACTGTTGTATAAAACAGACTGCAGAGTTGAAAAGTTCTTACTATTACAAGCAGGCTCTTTTAGCAGACATTTGGAGGAAGCTAGGTTGTTCTAAAACAACAATTGTACTGTCCAACAGTTATAGGAAAGAAAAATTAACTAGGAGGGAATATTTGAAGAGAAAAAAAAAAAGCTTTGGATTGCAGATGAGCTTTGTTTTCCTGAGTTTAAACATGTGTGACCTATGACACACATACAGGAAGTTACAAACAGTGCTAAGTTCACCTTTTCTTTATCTGCACCCTGGAGAGACAACTAAAGTCAGTGTAATCCAGAAGGCATTTGGACAGATCAGATATGGCTGAGATTCAGCTGATATTAGTACAGGCCTGATAGCAAGGCAGCTTGGCTTCTGGTCTTAAGCTGGCTTGCATCCAGTCAGTTGTACAAGTTCAGAGCACAAGCAGAAACTAAATGTATTTTCGCAACTGGCCCAGACAAACAAATGATATGTCAGGGAAGTGTCACAGTCATCAGAAGACGACAGTGTGGAAGCCTGAGTGAAAAGCGTTTATTCCTATCTTTTAAACGATGCTTTAACAGTGAAAGGAAAAAAATCCTTATATTATCTAAATTACATTCAAAGAAAATACATTAAAATAACATCGAAGTCACAGAACCAAACACACTTTGCTGTGTTCAGGCCTAGCAGACAAGAAGCAGGCACTACAAAGTCACTGCTGTGGTTCCTGGGGGTCAGAAGGGCTGTCAGAGACCAGAACACAGCACACTTCAATACCCACTCCAGACCAGTGGTGCCCTCATGGTCACACTGAGTGTGTCCCAGGAAAGCCACGGCGCCCAAGGCACAACAATGCACTTGAACTTCCCAGCAGCTCCAGGCACATTTCAGCAGCGCATTCTCTCTTACTGAAACAAGGCAGTGACCAGAACCCCAGCCCACGCTGTTCCCTGCTCAGCTCATGCCACAGCAGCACATCCTGTGCATTTCTGAGCCTGGATTACACAGCTCCTCTACCAGAAATGCCACCGGCAGCGATCCCTCTTTGCCCGAGTTCAACACTGCTCAAAGTGCTTAAGTCAAATTGCCCACATACTGTAGATCTCAAAAGAATGTAACTATTCAAGGAAAAACAACCTAAATAATTAGCAATGTTGAAAACAAGCCAAGAGGGCCTTCAGGTTTCCTAAGCATAAGGAAACATAACGTTCATGTCACCCTCAGATAAGGGGCTTTTCACACCACAAAGGGAGTTCAGCTTCAAGGTCTAAAGAACAAAGAGGACCAAGATACTAAAATACTTAAATGCAAGATAACACTAGGTTTGTTTTCAGACCAACAGCAGACAGTAAACAGCCTAAAACCTTACCTATATTATAAAAGTACTATTTAATATAATTTCATCAAAGCCAATGTTTTACCAGGTCAAAGCTGCTGAGGTATCAGTAGTTATTCCATTAACACTAATATTACACAGTATTAAATGACTTCTGTAATGTCTAATGCATTTTTCATTGTTTTCCCCATATACTAATTAGATTAATGAAATTATGAAACTTGAAAAAAAATTATTACAGCAGCAAGAGATATCATTTTCATTCCAAATGCTTCTTCACAGCATCTATCTGCATTATCTCAGTCACATTAACCTGAGGCTGAAACAACTTCCGAGAATCCCCCTCACCAATGGCCCTCATTTAGACTAAATACACAACAGACCCAGAAAAACTTCAGCTAAGAAAATAGCAACAGAAGCCACAACACAGCATGAAGATTTGACATGCTTTGGAAAAAGCTTTGCTGTGCAGCATTTCATAAAATGAAGCTAATTTGAAACATGTCTTTAAGCTTAAACTTTCCAGTAGTGAGGCCCATCAAAATAAAATTACACCTAAAATACTTAAGCTTTCTCTTTTGTTTTTCACAGCAGGAAAATGGCTAAGGGAAATTAAAAGCTTGACTTAGCTTTTACAGCTGCAGATTTTTAACTGCCACCTGTGCTGTTTTCCATTTATTTTTCAACAACTATTGGACTGTTCTAAAAAACCCCCCACTTTTCATAGTAAAGGCTATATGGGAAGTATTTTCAAATGTATTTCTTAACTCTGTAAGCATTTGCTTCCTTTACTAGTCTTTTACTAAGGGCTTGATAGAAGAAGCAGATCAAATGCCATACAAAGTGTTCCTCAAATTATTTATTCTTGTGGAGTATGCTGACAACTGAAGACTGCAACACACTAGGAACCACTTTCACCACAACCATTAATGAGTATTCCAGGTACGGAAGCTTCAGTTCCAGCATGGCATGGAGATCACTGCATTTTCCACTCCAACATGGTGCCTTATCCACAAGGCTCACTGATTCCAACCGGTGTAGAAGAGAAACTATACACACTTGAGCAAGTCTCTTCAGAAATTTAGCTGCTGTTTCAAACACTACATTTGGCATATAAAATAACACAAAATCTTAAGCTATACCAGCTAATTCACTGATATTAAAAAAAAAAAAAATCACATAAAAAACAAAGGTCAGAATTGCCCTGTACAAGGTATATCCTTATTTTAAAACTATTTCTAGCTCTAGCTAGAAATGATGTTGTTTATTTTTAGAAAAGATGCAGAATGCTGTGAGACCACATCTGCAGATCAAGAGTCCTGAACTGCAGACATTTGCCAAATGCACTGGCAGCTCACTCCTAAGCATTCTGCACTTTTCAAGACCCGAGCATCCCAGACACTTTAGTATTCCATGCACTCGCTGCCAATTTCTTTCTAAAAGCCATTTGGCACATATTTTAGTCAAATTATCAATAATCTAGAACAATGTGTTTTAAAGCCAGTTCAAGTCAAGGTTCAATTTCACTTTTACAATGAAATTAAATGTTATCTTTATTAATGAATGTAATCTAAACTACAAAGCTATAATGGAGACAGAATGAAATTCTGGGAACACCAGGCAGCATTTCCCAAGTTTAAAAATATATTTTAAATCCTATTAAACATGTGCATTTCCCCAATGGACACATTTGCAATTACTTTTGTGTCAGGCACATTTGGTTTCTTAGCATTCTATTAACAGGAATGCAAAATCCTTCGTGAGAAGGTGTCTTAGGGGTACTTAATATATCCAAGTTTAAATACTGAAGTCAAGGCAATTTCTGCTCCCAGAAACACTTATAAACTGTACTTCCACTAGAAGTTTTCGGTAACCCTAAAACATACTAATGGACCCTGGAGACAGTACAAAGGTTACAAGGGTTTGTCTATAACTACTGCTACTAAAATTCTGCCAAATTCAGCCCAGAACTGAAGAAATTTCCTTCTTTTTTTCCTTATAGGTGCATACAAAATGGACAAATGCAACCATAAATATAATTAAGAAAACTCCTTCTGGCTTAATTCAGAGGTTTAGAAAATTACAGAATGGGAACATTTATATTCTAGTTTTGTTGTGTTAATATTCTGTAATTTACTTTAACCAACTTAATGCATCACAACTGCCATAAAGGAGAGCAAAAACTACAAAGGAACAGGATCATTTCCAAAAGTGATCAGTAGAGAGGCACACCTCACTTTCGTATTAATTCACTCACTTGTGATCCAGAAGAACCCCTGTAATTTTAACTTGAAGCAGATTTGAAACACCCCTTTAAGAAAAGCAAAAGATTCAAGGGGAGGGTAGGTAAGGAAGCAATTCAGCAAAATCTTTTACAGTTCCTTTATACCTGTTCCAGTTTGTTATCTCACTCCCAGAAGCAGCTGCACTCTTTTCTTCATCTGTTGTATTCTGTTCTGTCACAGCAGAGATAGACAGCTCTGACAGCTTACATCTCTCCATGATTACCATCTCTATTTCTAAAAAAAACAAAACATACCACCAAAATTTGATATTTTTAACAAAGTTATCACAAGCTCTTTTGTATCTTCTATTTGGCATTAAAAGCATCTCATGCATCTCTATATAGAAGAGGTATAACCATTACCTCAGAAAGGTTAATGTAGATGTAGGCAAATTTTCTTCCCAATAAAGAACTTGGCTTACATTTCTTTAAGGAATGTAACACTATAAGACATGTATACATATACGTAAAATACGTAAAGAAAATATACATAGCATTTTGGCAAGTAAACCACAGTAAGCTCCCTTCCCACGCAAACCACAGGAAGAAAAGCCATAGAACCTCCTTCTGAAAAAAAGATTTGTGAAAAAGCTGGTGAGACTGGGGCATGGGTGGACATCAAGTTTCACTGAGGGTGTAAACAGGCCTCTACAGTTGCAGCACACAGTATACCTGGTCCCCAGTGCTTCACACCTACTGACTTTCAGTAGAACAAACAAATCTTTCTTTTGCTTAGGAATTTGGACAAACATTACAACTAAATGCACCAGTTTAAACAGTAGATTATTTCAGATTTTCTTCAAATCATGGTAGACAATACACCATCAGTTATTTGACACCATTTAAGGAAAGCCTTCTCAAATAGACCGTTTACTTAAATCTAAACTCAACCATGTTTGGACAGCACTGTCAAAGCATAACACTTGCTTTCAATTGCTTGCAGGCAATCCTACCTTTCTCATTTTTCTCAATTTATGTTTAATGTAAGTACTAGGACTGATATAAATCGTTCTAAAAGTTAGTTACTATAAAATAAACAGTTAAAATATGCTGTAAGACCACTCATCCTATAAAAGCAATTCTTCTTAGGTTTGTGCTACATCAAAAATCCTGAAAACATCCAATTAAAAAAAATATCTAAGAGTTAAAGATGTTTTCAATTTTCAACCATTTAATATCATCTTCTATCATGTACTGTCACTTTTACGACACCTGTTAAATTTTATCATTGAAACATACATAGAATACTGCTGACCATCTTGCAAAGGTGAAGTGGCTACAGCTCTGCCTTACCACAAAAGGACAAGCTACAAAGCTGTCAAGTCTGCTTAGCAAGTGCCCACAACCACATACAGTGAGGTGCAAGGCAAGCATTGTGATAAGGGCCAAGGCCTGCAGGCAGAAATGAACACACTTTCATAGCTTTTAATCAGATTAGAAGTACATGTTCTCACAGCATGATTTAACATGAGAAAAAAATCCAGCCAAAGCCTTAAACAAATGTCACACTCCCATGTTTACCTAGCGCAGCAAGAGAACAAGTCACATAACCAATCACAGCTAGGTCCATGCAGTAAACAAAAGTACCTAAACTGTAAGCATCATTTTCTTGCTGGAATACTCACCTTCATTTTCACTGCTTGTCCTTATGCCCTTTGAACTTGCTTCTGTACCTTTACTTTTATCAAGGTCATCTTGGTTATCTTCGGATCCTCTCTCCTCTTCGTCCTCTTCACCAACATTTTTATAGTTGGGTCTTTTCTGCATCCTCTTCTTCCCTTTCTGTTTGTTAATTTCAAGAGACCTCTCAAGTGTTTCAGTTGGTTTTATGAAACATCTGATACTTGACTTTGCCTGTAAAGTTGAAGAATTTACACTGAGTTACAGCAAGGCATTTTCAACTGTAATTGATAAAGAAACTTCAGTTCATATAAAATGTAAATTGGCACACGATTCACAGATCTCAAATCCATTTTAAAATATAAAAAAGTAGTACCAAGTCATCAGTAGCAAAATTATCTCCAAAGATCTACCATTAAAAAGTATGCCTTCTTGAGATAAGAGGATGCAGAACTACCTATTTAATCAAAACAAGTTTTAAATTGTTTTCCCTTTCTTTGAAGGGATGAGACAGATAGTACACATAAAATTAAAGACACCTTTTGTAAAAAGGATAAAGGCAGCAAAATCCTACATGTGTGTTGACAGCAGTGTATTAATACAAAAAACTCCCTTTTTAAAGGTTCTTTGGCAGCAGCAAGGACAAAATCCAATGCTCTGTGGTGTGAGATTTTGTGTTGGGGGGTTTTTATTGGAGTCTTATGCTTCCTTCAACATCAGACTAAGTCTTGTATAAACTAGGAACAAATGACACAGTCATTAACCTTTTTTGGGCCTCCAGGCATTGACTTGCCAAGTCTGGAAAACCAACTTCATTTGTTAGACTTAATTTACTTATGTTTTACCCAAAGGTATCACAGGATAAGATGGCAAACCAACATCTCATTTTCCTGATTACTAATTTATAGACCAAGAAAATAAATCTAGATGACAAATTTCTACAAGAAATTAAGTATTTCCAAGAGTGTGTCATCCTAACAACACAAAACAATGTATTCTTACAGAAAGTGACCAAGACACTACAAGAAACTCTGCAAATAGAAGGACTAAAAAACTTGGTTTTCTGCAATTCTGCAGCTTGTTTCTGAGCTGTGTTGTTTGAGCTCCCCTCTCCCTGGCTAGGCCTGTCAGCTGATCACCAGAGTACAATATAAACACTGCTCAGCCAAATCTCTCTGCTACTGAGAAGTGAAACACATGGTCTGGAGCTTTCTGCCAGGTTTACGCCAAACGAGACTGCTACAGAAACCCCATTACTTTACAGAGCTCAATACTTCCATCACATTTAGCCAACACTGGCTAAAGGGTTAAAAAATTTAAGGGCAAGCAAGAGAAAAGAAGCAAGACCAGAGTAAGTACCAAACTGATTACATTCTTTGCCTTAGGTGACTCAGCACAATAAGCCCTGAAGATGACTGCATCAAAGAAACTTCGGGGAAGAAGTTTGAAAAAATCCTTTCCTTCACCAAGTTAGGAACATCTGTACATAAAAACAAGTGATTAGGAAAAGAACAGGGAAGAAGCTGGCTACAAGTTAAAAGGCCAAAATGATTCTCTGACTCTTCTGACATTTTGTAAATGTTTTATAGAAATATTGCATAAATGACTTTACACTTGGCACTGAAACAAACCACATAGTGGGAAGAATATTTTACAATACCAAAAAACCCCCACAATATGAAATTTACTACACTTATGACCCCTGATAACCTCTCTGATACATTTTTTGTGTGATCCAACTGCAACACAGGAAGGTTATAAAATGACCAGGTTACCTTTATTGATGGCTTCCGGTCACAAAAGCCGTAAGAAAAGGGAAGAGCACCTTAAGTCCTATTATTTAGGGAAATAACAGAAAAGTAGCATGCAAGCTGCATAACACATTTTCCCCTTTCTGCATTCACTTCTTACTTCTGCATTGCTTCCTAGAATCTGGTAGCTACTTTCTTTATAGAGAAAGCACGTACCTAACATTCTTGCATTTCTCATATGCTGTCAGCCACATGAGCAAAGCAACACAAGAGACCAGTAGACAGTGATGTGCTCATAAACACTGAGCCATGGTCTGGTCCAAGAAGGAATGATGTAGAAAAAACCCTACACAAATATTCTGTTCTGCTAAACACAAGGCTATACAATTAAAACATTCTAAAATCAGACTTAAAATTCATTTAGATAGCATTTGGTTTATTATATAAGTTGATTATATAGCTTGAGGTACTGCTATTTTATATCTTTAAAATATCTTTCAACCACATTTTCAATAATGGTTTATCTTGTGCAATGTGTGATGGTAAAATAAGGCAATACCAGTAACACCTTTTACAGGAAGGAGAAAGTAGGTTAAAGAAGAAACATGCACTAGGTAGAACTGGCCCACATCTGAATGATGCAGGGAAACAGGTCTCACAGGAAGTAAGGTAAACCTTAGTGTGGTATCTGACAAGTTTAAATACATTCTGCTGCTTACACATACTCAACTCTCATTGTGAGATAAGGGTTTGTATTTCTTCTGATGATGCCTAAAACCAGAAATACAGGGAAAAAACACGGAATGAGGTGGAGAACCTGTCTGATGGAGCTCAGGCAATCACTACTACCCTGTGATGTTCAGCAGATCTCCATGGGTAGGTTATTGCCAATTCATAAGATAGCAGCAGTTACAGCTGCTGGTCATTTTTTCCATAAACTGATTTCCAGTGAGCAGTACCACTTGTTCTTGTCAAGTACCACTGTTCTTTGCCCTCAGGGTATTTTGCATTTATACACAGCAACTGCGACCCTTCTCAGCTTTTTTGTTGTGTTCTTTACTCAGTGTCCCAGCAAGAGGACACAAGAGTCTGCTTCTAGTAATCTGAGTCCTTACTCTATACCTCATTCCACTTTAATTCATCTTATTAGAAAGATGAATATAGATATGAGGTTCTACTCACTTCTGGGTTTAGAAACTACATGTTAGTTAGAAACTGACAGTTACATTTCAACTTAAACATATCAAGACATCTCAGTTACAACAGATGAGCAGTGTTAGGTACAGAGCAAGAGTTTAGAGATAGCGGCAGTTCACCACAATACACAGATATGCCCAAAACAACAAGCTTAGGACAGTATCAGGATGGTTATCACGGCAAATTAGAACAGAAAGGAAGTAGTAAATGATAAATTTGGGTCTGACTTAAGAAAAAACACAATTCTACATTCAGACTAAAAGTAAATTTAAAAACTTTCTCATTACTTCTCTCTAACAATTTTAAACTAACTTCTAAAGTAGCTTTCGGTAGAAGTTTGCAATTTCTTTGCAATAGAGAACACCACAGCAATAACCCTGCAACGATCCTGATTTGCCTCATAGTGCAGAGAACAGCCCCTCGAATGGCTAACAATGCTCAAAAATCAACTTCCTACTCTATGAAGTCCCATAACAGAGCAACAAGAAACTGCCTCACTTTTCTTGACTGTACCTTAACTTGCACAGCTGACTTGAGCCTCCCTGCACTGAGCTGTGTATAAGCAGGAAAGCCCAAGCAATGCTGCAGCCGTTGTTCCCACACATCACCACAGAGCAGCTCCCTCGATCGCTCCCCTCCCTGGAAGCTGGGCACAAAGCTCTTCTGCTGAAGTTGCACCCCACTCCTTCTGCACATAACCAACCTCCACCAGTGGGCTTCTGACAGTACAGGCTTTCCCCTCCAGGGCTTCATTGAAGAATATGGTTGAAGCTACTAAAAACTAAGGTTTCTCCCATGGAAGTTTTTCCCTTTACCCACTGCTCTGCATTCCCTGGAACACTGCTCCACCTCTGGCAGTTTCTCTAAGGGTGTGTTGCAGAAGGCCAACATCCCTCCTATTTACCACCTGTTCAGGTACAACAGCACCCCCCAGTTTACATGTTGTGAGGACACATCTTTAAGGCCAGTAAGGAGCAGCAACGTAAATAGTATTACAAATTTAAGAGATGAACAGGAGTTTATAGGAAACCCCTAATATTCCTAACATAAGCGCAAGCACACAAACACATGCTACGGGTATTTTGCAACTCTGTATAGTAACCATGACAGGAAAAGAAAATCTCACTTCTGTAACAACTGGTGCTCCACCCTCTCGCCACAAATTTCCTAGTAACAAAGCTGCTTCTGCACAAGTAACACACAACATGCAGTATGCAGCTAGCAGAAGGTCAGACATTTCCTAACATAAGAGACTACTTTACCTTAAAGCATTCAGTCAACTCTACCATTCTACCATAGTTTTTTCCTAAAGAAGGTTAGGTTCTAAATATCAAGGTCAACAGAACAAAACACCAGAACCCAAAAGCTACTGGCTAAGATCAGTCCACACAGCTTTCAACGCCTAGTGGGAAGAAATCCGGAAAAGTTGACGTATCTTGGAGGAGTTGAAACATATCTCCTGCCTTGAAACTCCCAAAGCAATAGCCACTGCTAGGAAAGAAGGTGCATGAGAACCAATCTATTGCTTGTTATAAATTAAACATTCAGTCAGCAACTGCTGGCCAGTCAGTCAATGGGGACATGCTCCATTTTTAGACACAACTACAGTCAGAGACCTCTTACAATAAGGTCACGCCCCCCTACTTGTTACCATCCCCAAAACAGACCTTTAAAAAGTAACAAGTAAGCATTTCACAAACTGTGAAAGCCACAACAAAAGGGAAAATATTATAAATATGACACCTAGAAAACTAGTACCAACAGCATCAGCATCTAGGAACATCTACCCAGGGTTAAATGTGAAGGTAAAAGGGCAAAGACAGAGTGACACACTCCCATCTCTCTGTGGCTGGTCTCTATTCTCACATGCTCACTGATGCACAACTTCCAGAGATGATCAGTTTTACTGCTAAAACACTGGGAATACTCAGAGAAAATCATAAGCCAGGTATTTTTTCTAAGTCTCCTCATTTCTACTACAAGTTGCACAAGGAAATTTCACTGGAAAGTTGTGCTGAATCATTTTTATTTCTCTACCCAAGGGCAGATAAAAACCGAACACAGAAGACTGGATTACAGAAGTGTCGCATCAAAATGATGATCCAACAACAAAAGCTGGAGTCTGTTGCTGCTCTCTTCTTCTAAACATAAACACCTTGGCTTACCAGTTTCCAGGTACCTGATTTTATTTTTCAAATGATTTCTTTGCCTTAAAAAAAAATAAAATTAGAGACAGTTGGCCACTTACTGAGTTTTTCTGTATATCTTGCTCAACCTTAGAAGAAAACACTGAGAGGTCCCCATTGAGTATAACCTCAGCCAAGGAGTTCACCAAGGGAGCATAATGTATAATCAGAAAAACCTATTAAAAGAAGAGCAGAAAAAAATATCAGACATATTTACAGAATACATAGTTCACAATTTCACTTGCTGAATATACTTTTGACCTTGCTAACTGCTATCTTTAGTTTACATATAAGTACAACTGGGAACACTGATAGCTCATTAAATCTACTTTAAAACACAGGAGAGACGGGTATCTGACCTTCCTCTACCTTTGAAGCTACCCAGTTTTACTAATTCTTCATATTCTTTCCTCCTTCTGAGAAGTGTAAATTCTCTCTTCAACACTTTTGTAAGAAAGTTGTGTGATATTCTAGCAAGGAATTCATTAAAACCATTCCAGAAATGTATTTTTTTTTAGAAAAAACGAACTGATTATGGTGCGCAGCATCCCCAGACCTTCCTGTGTGCCAGCAACTGGCCAGACTCCAGAGAGTTCTGTGCTGTGCACACAATCACTGTGCAGTGATTCATGAGTAAAGGCCATGCACTAGGCTGAGCTGGATCAGAAGCAGCTTTTCCGGCTCTGAAATTGCAGCAAATCAATGTCAGCTGCATAGTGGCTACAGAACACAGGAGTAAGGACCATACTGCCTGGAGCATTGAAGCATTTGACCACAAGTGCTTTGGTGCTTTACCAGAGTTCTCTGTTTACACTAACTACTCTATTTTGAGCCAAGGCTTACAAGTCTGAGCCAGCAAGCAACTGGCTCCTGGACAGAACCAGCTCAGGTCCAGCTGCAATAGCCTTCTGTCAGCTTATATCTGTTCTCTTCACAGGAATATCAAAGCTGGATCCCTTATCAGTGGTTCTAGCTGCAAAATTCCTAAATAATTTCTAAGTCATTAAGTCTAATCACTGTTTTGACAATACTCAGCTGAATGTTCTCCACAGGTTTTCTGATTAAAGTCAGAACCATTCCAGACCTCCAAAAGGGAAGTGATTATTAGCATGCAGTGGTGATCCATATAAAACTTGAAAGCCACAACACACTTCAAAAGTACTTTGAACAACCTCCAAAGCACTCAAGCTTCTGCCAATTCCACAAGTGTTGCTTGACTGTTCACAGGCGTGTTTTGGTGCAAGAACAGCACACGTTCACTTTGGGAACAGTGGGTGAGAAGTCCCAGCAGTGCATTTTCAGGTGCTAGCACGCATCTCTCAAGCACTTGTCTCTAATATAAGAGTAGTGACTAAAGCATATACCTGCTGTCAGGGATAGAAATAGTCAGCAAGGTTTGGTAGATCCCACCCCACCACAGTCAAACTCCAGGTTAAAAGGGGTGGGAAAAGATGTGTTTCTGCCAGTCACAGAAACAGTAGCCTGATTTTCTATATCACATCCCATTTTGATACACAAAATTTGTTCTCAGTTCTTTATGATTACTTCCATTTTATTTTTTAAACAGAATGAAGAACATAGATATAAATCTTGAAGTGATACCTCGTTGATACTTCCACTGAAAGCAAAGACGTTAAAAGAGGTCACCTTATACAACTGTATGATGCAGCTCCCTTTGGTTACAAGAAGCTGCTGCTCCCACAGTTTTATCTGTGGTAAATAACCCTCACATCATCACAAAGTTTTAGGTTTAAATTAAGGAGCATCAAATTATATTTTCCTAGGAAAAAAACCCCAACCCCATACTTCTAGCAAAAAAGATGAAATTATGGGCCGGATCATAATAAAATGAGTATTGAAAAATTCTAAGTTCAAAGAAAATTCTATGAACACAAGTCAAAACTATTTTCAGACATTGTAATTTAAGAAAACCAGTCTCATAGCAATGCACAGAAGACTACAGAGAGAACAGATGAATTTTCTCTACAATACAAAACAATCTACTGTAAAACTCTTAATTTGAAAATAAATTCTAGAAAGAAAAGGAGGTGGGACTGATAAGAATAAGAAATATGAAGCACTTAATTATAGATTTAAGCTACAGGCATAATGAAATTAATATTGTGAGAAAGTGAGATTCTGGTAGTGGTGGTTTTTGGGGTTTGGGTTTTCAAAGAAGAAAATTCAAACTGAATTTTTCCATAGCTTAGGCAGATTCAAAATGCAGTACAGCATCTTGGTAAATTTCATCTGCCATTGTACCAAGTCCTGTCCCAGCATATTGTATGACTATCAGACTTTATTTGTCAGCTAGTGTACACAGTTCATGATCATGGAATGCTCTAAACGTTACCCTGAGCAATGGGAGCCTCAGAAGAATGAGATTAACTCAAATAAGAAGCTACTTTGTCTGCCCGTGGAAAGACAAGATGTTCTACTTTTTTTTTTAAATGGAAACTGAAAGGTTAGAAATTTCTTTTGACAGATTTTCTTTTATGGCTTTGCCAAAATGATGAAACTACACAAATTTATAAATCACAACAGTACAGCAAACTTTGTTTTGAAACAGGATAAATACTTAAAACACTTACTTGAGAAAGAAGATACAGAGAAACCTGGAGACTTATTTTTGGACGCTCTCCACCCTACAGAAAAAGTTATGAAAAATGCTTATTTATTTTTACAAAGCATTTATATGGCTTAATGTTTTATTTAAAACAAAACTTGTGTTGTTCCACATTCCGCTACAAAATATTCAGAAAGCATCATGATCTTTAACATTCACTGCTTGTAAACTATTTGAAATAGAGACTCTCTGAATAAGCATATCCCTTACTCTTCCTTGTTTAAAAAATTGCTATTAATTATTGTCTTTCATGGTCACTTCAGTAGCTTAAACAGCTAAGCATCTGAGAAATACATTGGTTTTCACTATGCTACTATTCCTTCAAAAAATTCTCCTCAGTTAACATTCGTTGAAGACTGCTCTGAAAATTAGCTATTCAGATAATATGAAATACTACCCACAACTGAATGCAGGAACCTGTGCAGGTTTTAAAAAATAGTTTCTATTTCACTAAAAACCAGTTTTCCACTAAATTTAAAGGCTATGCTTTAAAAATAATTCCAGCTACATCACATTAAAACAACAGCTTCTCTATAAATACAAGAAACAAGTATCAACCCCAAAAGTTTGTATTTTTGTGGTTGGATGGATTTTTACATCATGGCAAATTTGCATTGTATTATAACCCACTTTTGCCAGAAGACAATTATCAGAGGACAATTACCTTATCAGAAAAGGAAATCACACATCTCCCAATGTTGCAGAAATTTAAACCCTGTTCCAAATTTGCAGTTCTTCTTGTCTCCACTACTGTTAGCTTTTAACCACCATGTCACCCAAAACAGTATTTCTTCGGGGAACAAAATTTAATCTGCTGTGCTCTTGAATTCAGTCTCAGGGTATTTCCTCTACAGCCACCTTATTTAAGCTGTTTCATGTAAACCACACATAGATATCAAGAGTATTGTATACCCACTGCACAAATCACTTTGCACACTGGAAGCAAGTAGCACCTTTGAGAATTAACTGTTTGCAGGTATTAGCTTACCTTGTCTTGATTTACTAATGAATACACGTAGAGGGGAAGAAAGAGCCTATTAAGTAGGTGGTCTGTCAGCACATCATTTAAAAATTCACAGTTAATGATAAGGATATCATTAAGGTAATGCAAGTGATCAAGATGTTCTGCTACCAGGTCACTCAGTTTGCCCCTATTTCTGTGCCTGAAAGAAAGCAGAAATAAGAAATTATACATGATCAATTGTGAAAATCTTAAAAACTTAGGGAAAAAATTAATGTGCATCCCTGCCACAGATCACCTGGCTCAGGCAGACTGCCCAAAGCAGATGTTTCAGTGAAGTCAACTAATACAACTGGCAAACAGTTGCCTGTATTTTCTTCAGGATGCACACATCAAGTTTTTCCCTCAAGTTTTCAGAAGACATGTTTTTACAAAGCTTTGCTTTCCATTGCCAGTCTTTTCACAAGCCAACTACAAAAATGAGAAGAATTTTTTTCCAAAAATGAAAGCATTCTGTGTTGTATTTAACATCTACCTCTTCACTTTAAGAAAGCAAGAAACACACACCCAGTCTAAGGCGGGGGTGGCAAGACAAACCAAGAACAACCTGAATCAACAAAGTATTTCTGTAGTTGATAGTGGAATAGCACACCACCATGTCAGGTCTGACACCACCATGTCAGGTCTGACAGTTCACGTGTTAAAGCTCATCCTTCTAGTTTAAATCTTTTTCTTAGAATCTTTTCAGAAAGCTCTTCTAATGAGACAACACATAGAAAAAGAACATTAAAAAGACAGAGTCTGTAAGATTGAGAAGCACAAAATAACTTTCGTGTCTTCTGGATATCTGCTATTTTTAGCAGAACAAAACAAAGATGAAGAAAAGGCTTGCTGCAAAGACTAATTCACTCGTATGGACATCAGCACAATCAAGCACATAGCACTGTTACCTTAAAGAACCAATAAAAAACTTTAAAGAGTGAAAAGTCTGAACTGTCTACAAGGGAACATATCTAGAAACTAACGTAACTGGACTATTACAGACAAAATAAGGAGAGCATTGACATCTGGGAAGAGCATTTCCATTCAATAGCCAGCATTTGTAAAAGCTTACTCTTCATCAGTCTGCACACAGTTATCCAGTTCTATCACGTGGCTGCCAATAAACCAGACGAGGTTGGAGAAATAAGGAACTGCAGTTTTATCTCGAATGTAATGCAGCATAGGCTGGTTGTCCACTGAAGAGAAATCATTAAAAAGAAAAATCAGTTGCCAGTATTTTTTATTTCTTTTTAAGAAACACAACAAAATATCTTCTGAATTTGATTACATGCTAGCTTTCCATATGAGTATACACCTGACACAATCTTAGGCGTGAAATGGAAATGTATAAAAATGTCACATCAGTTCTTAGCTGGCTTGAATGAGCCTAAAGTTGATATATTTACATATGTCTGAAAATAAACAAATCTAGTGGAATTCAGAAAGGTTCTTTTAGCACATTATTTATCAAAAAGAAGAGACAAAAGCACAAGAATAAAGCAGTAAGGCTGAGAGTCAAGCTAGTTAGACTTACATGACACTGCATTTAGGAACACAGGAATCATCAGTGAAGGAAGGGCAAAAGAAACAGACAACAGTTAACAGGATTAGGAACTGGGATAGTGACATCCTCTAAAAGGGTTTAAAAAGCTAAAGCACAAAGCATCTAAACTAAAAGATACAGGGTAGGTGTTAGAGCAGAATATATGCAAACAGGTAGTCAGAAAAGTATCACACCTGAACATCTGAGCTGTGCCTTTTCAACTCTAACCTTTATATCACTACAATATTCAATGAAAATTCTAGACAAGTAAATTTTTTTCATAAAAATACTTAGTTGCATAAATATATCACAAATAGGATATGAAGCCTACAATCTGCTCTTTTTTGTGAGCTCATATTTGCGTTTACAGTTCCTTGAAGTAGAAGGGAAGTACCAAGTGCCCATTTCTCAACATACACAAAGAGAAAGTATTGCAGCCAGCACTGTGAAGACCCTATTTGCTATGCAGGCTATCCAGTCATTTGCAAAGCAAACTGCTCATTGTTTTAAAAAAGATCTTTTTATGAAGGCTGTCAAACCACTACTTCTTTTAATTGACAGAAAGTTGTGTAAATTCAACATGTAATTTAACTTAAAATGTATTAAAGAATGAAAAGCCCTGCATGAACACATTGCATAATACGTACTACCTTACAGCATGCGGATTTCAGAGGCAGAAATTCAGAATAAACAACAGCTTTTCTACAGAGAACACTGTGATATTTTCAGTTTATTAAAAATGTTATACACCCCAAGAAAAAATTAAGGGGAGGTGACTTTTGGACATTGGGTTTAGAGTAGACATTCTCAAACTAGTGCTAACTTCAAAGTTCAACCAGGTTGCTGAAGCCCCTGCTGAGTTTTGAAGACCTCAAACAATACAGATGCCTCAGTTTCTCTGGAAAACCTGTTCCAGTGCTTAACTACTCTCACAGTGAAGCTTTACATTTTTTCCTTATGTCCTACTGGAATGCCCAGCACAGGAATTTGAGACTGTAGCCTCCTGGTCTTCACTAAGCACCTCTGAGAATGGTCCAGCTCTTCTTGAGACTGGAGTGACTGCAGCACCTATGAGTTCTACAGTCATTTTAATGCACTCTTAATCCAGAAGGGAGTGATGTTGGTTACTGCTTCATACACTAGAAAGCTCAATTTCATCAGTAAAAGATAATTCATATTCTTAAAACACTTTGGGTTTGGGTTTATTTTTTTCTCTTTGTTTACTTTTAAAATACAGTCACATTCTGACCTCTCTTGGAAGGGAAACTAATGTTCCTTGTGTATGCCCTGACACTTTTGGGTTTTTTAAAAACCAGTTTCATTGGTGAGAAAATAATACTGCAGACATCAAAAGTACATACTGCAGGTTTGGGATAGTGGTCGCTAAAGTCAAAATGTGTATTTGAAACTTGTCAACACGCTAAGCTTTTCAATCTCATAAAGCAGAAAGAAAACCCTCACAAGTAAATAACTGAAAATTAAACTACAATGAAACAAGATTTGAACACATGCCTTTTTAAATATATAAAAAGCATACCTTTGTAGACATTTAAAGTTATAGTCCTAACAGCAATCCTGACCATGCTTTCGGGGTGGTTAAAAAATTTAATAGCTTCAGTGTACAAAGCAAAGTCATTAGTGTGCTGTAATGGAAAGAAAATGAAGAGGAAAGAAAATATTTATTCATCAAACATGTACAGAACATTGGTTGGGATTCTGCATGAATTATGTTTTCTGTGTATTAATATGGTACTTTTACCTTCTACTAAAGTAATCAAAATGATTTTACAATGCACAGTCAGCTGCATTTGTAGCTCTGCGTTAAAATAAACTGCTTAAAGCATCAGAGCTTCCCAGGATAACTGCACCATACTCAGTGCTTTCATGCCCTCTTCTGGCAGAAAGCGGAGTGCAGCGAGGAAAAACCCATTTCAACCTTGCCCTTTGACTCAGCTTTTTGGACTTTGACTAAACCTCTTAGAACCAAGTGATGCAACAGAAAAGATCCTGTTTATGAAAGCGCAAGAAAGCAAGGCATAAACAAGATGAATTTTCAAGGAAGTAGACTAAAGAACTACTGAAATTATCCAATATAACACTAGCTTCCAGATTTTTAGTTTATTATAGTCGTAAGAGGACAAAGCCATGCTTGTGCAGAGATCCTCACAAACAAATTCACAACCATTGGTATTGCCATTATAAAAATAAAAGCAAGACATTATGAGACAAGAGACTAAACAGTATGTGCCACACTGCTATCAATTTCTAGTTAAAGTCCTCTTTTCATTACATTGCAACTTTCTTTACTTACCTCATTATAAAAGAAATGTACAGTATGATTATTGAGTTTCAGGGAAAGAGTTTTCAGAAATGAGATGTAATATGCCATGATCTCCTCATCAGAAAAGTCAAATTTGTGGACAATAATAGAATTCACATAGTTATTAGAGAGCAGGTAGTCTGAAAAGTAAGAAACATTTACACAGGTTAACCGAAAAAAATCATTGTGGTAACAGGCTGTATTTTAAATATCAGCTAGCAAGCAACAACCTGATGCTTGAAGATCACAGCTTTTAGCCAAACAGCTCAAGTGATGCCTCCAAGCGTTAATATAAAGGAATCGCTCCCTACAAACGTCTTTGTTCCCAAGAACAAGACAACAGAGAATATACTTCATTTTCCTCGATTCAGGTAGGCTCTGCAGCTAGTAATACTTAACTCTTTTCCTCCCCTAGTGCCAACTCCCCAAGGCTTGAAGATGACTTTCATAACAGTTGTGGAATACTTCAAATTATTGATTCTCCATCCTCTTTATATTCTGCCAAAAAACCTTGAAGGAATCTCCTGTGGCTGACTACCAGCACCAATGGTGTCAGAACAGTTACAGTACGAATTACACACCAGAGTTCCACCACATGATCTGTGGCACCAAGTGAACATTTCTGATCACAACTAGTTTGTTGACTTAAAAAAACCCTTGAAATATGCTAAATGCTTGTTGTATCAAACAACTACTTTCACACCACTGAAAATTTACATTAAAAGGTATTTTGGAGTAATTTTACACTGTATTTTTGATAGTGTTCAATTTAAAAGATTGATAGTAATTCATATACTTCTGTGCAGGAGTACTAGGACTGAATTTCATTGAATGAAAGGGAATTCGATCAAATCTTGATCACTTCATCCTAAGCAGTTTGGAAGTGTGTCCTTACACAGGGATGTTTCATGGCTGATGTTCTCAAAAAGGATGTTCAGAGTCTGCAGCAGCTGCACACACACATAACGACCAGACTTCTGACGCAGGATGTTCAGGAAGAAAACAAACATATTCTTCTCCAAGAAAAAGCTGAATAATAAAATAAAGATGTCATTAAGTCACACGCTTAATGTAACAGGAACATAATTTGGCTAGGAGCAGGGATGATTCAAGGCAACTTTGACAAACAGCATGTTTCGCTTTTATGAAGAATTACTTTGCCAAGTTGTATCTATATAACAAAAGAACATCTTTCAAAAACCTTAAATAAACAAAGGGGCTTAAAAATTCAAATTATGCAAAAAAGGATATCAAGAAATCAGGGCCTTTCTTACTGTATTTTCAGTATATTCAATTTATCAGACAACTCTGAATGCCACAGCTAGAATAAGATATTTATTTGTGGTATCTTGGGTAAATTGAAGCAATATGATATTAATAGATATACTGAGTAAATCTGGGCCCTAAAATAGGTTAGAGCTTGTTTTCAGATCAAAAGAATGGAGAGTCAAACAAAAGCAGTATTTGAAAGTGGATCTGAAGTCCAAACACTTTTTAGAAGCAGCAAATTCCTGAATGACATGAATATGAATCCGCTCACCTATCTACTACAGGACATAGCTTTCTACATATATTCATGAAATACACTCTTGGAAGAGTTAACTTTTTCAATGGGAACACTGTACAACTCCAAGCATTATTCAAACACAAAAGCACAGTCAAGCTTGCTCAGGAGTACTCACTCAAACACTGAGCTGTCATTCTGATCCCCCCAGATAAGGATCTCCGTTATGGAACGAATGGTCTCCACCAGCAGGTTGCGGTTGTGATCTGTTACTGTTGTATTTTTAGTCAAAATATGATACATGTACCTAAAAGAAAATGCAAGTACAAGTAATGTGCTATCCTGCCATTTTCACATGCACCATGTTTGTCTTTCATCACTGTAAAAATGCAGACACACATATACGCCCACATTAGGGCTAATCATTGTACATTTCTAAAACCCTAAAATTTCCTTCTAATAGTGATACAGAGAGAAAAGTAACTGTTAAACAGAATAAGTGACAAAGGAAACAAATCCCCACCTAGCCAGGTGAGTTATGAGTGCTTATGCATATGTTAACATAGAAGTAGAAACTGTGCAACTGGTCTCAAGGTGCTTCTTACATGAATTTCTTTGGAGTATGTTGAAGTCAAAGGAGTGATGAGCAAGAAAAATAGAAGAAGCAGGTAAGCATGCAGTAGCTGATATGGGAAAGCAGCACATGAGGTCTAACCAAAGAAGTTCCATCCCTTCTCTTGCCTGCAGAGACTCCTTACAGACTCATGTCAATTTTGATGTTTAATACCAGGACTTTCAAAGACTATTCATTCACCTTGGCAAAGCTCCATCATCAGGTCTCTAGTCCCTTGAGCACAGAAATACTGACTGGAAAGGGGGTAAAGTCCAGCTTTATCATTGCAAAGGGCAAGAGTTTAAGACTGTCAAGTGAAGAGTAAAAAAGCGTATGTCTGTATCACACAGGTGACAGGAAGCTATACAGAATACAAGCCTTTCAGATTTTAAGCCTCAGAATTTTACTCTTCAAGGAAGCACTTTTTTTTTTTCCAAATAAGTTGTTACATCAAAGTACCAACTTACTTCTGTCTTGTTACTTTTTTATGGCCCACCAAAAACAAAAGAGGTCAGGTGCAGGTAAATTCTAATAAAAGCACAAAAATCACCACACTGCTTTTCTCCCTCAGTTTTTGTTTTTTTTTTCTTTAATCTAGTAATAAAAAGAAAGGATAAATACAAGAAAGGTGCACAATTTTGAAAATAAATAAAAAACACGAAGGAAATTTCATGTCATTTTAGAACTGCACAAGTTTAGATTCTTAAACACAGCTCCTATATTTTTATGCTGTGATTGTACTGAAAACCAGGAGTAACACCTCAGTGTTCAAGATTTCTGTGCAATATACTCACAAGTGTTTGGAAAGGAAGACAGATTTTCCATATTATCAATCTAGATTTTCCATATTATCAATCTTGCCATGAATAGTGGAGTTAATGAAAACTCCCAGGATCTAATTCTGTGATAATAGCCTGTGTGTCCTGACCCTGGGGCAGCCTTTCATTATTGTTTTGGATTCCATGGAAGTTTGTTCAGTGATTCAGACTGAAATTTTAGGAAACTCAGTAGAATTTTGCCTAGCTTCTGTAAGGCTCCAAAAAACCCAGTGCATTTCTAAAACAAAATTTTGGGGTGTTTGGTTTATGGCTTAAAGTAGAGAATTTAGGTCAAAAACAAGACTTGAAATCACATTTCAAAAAACAATATTCCAATCAATTTTAACAACACTAAAAAACTGAATCACTGCACTGGGCAAGCATGCAGCCAGAGACTAAAATGCCATTTAATTGAACACACATGTGAGGCTGTTCCAACTATTTACCAGACTTAAAAAGACAAGACATTATCTACTTTCAGAACCTTTTGCTTGAACTCAAAAAACCTCCCCCAAACAATGAAGAACTTTGATCATATTTACAGTTTACTTAAAATCTGTCAAATTTGTCTTGGGAGTTTTCTTCAACAGCTGAGCTGCCACTGAATTGGGCAGAGTTTCACAGGACTTGCTGCAAGACACAGTCTGTCCTCACAAGCCATGAAGGAAGAGGTGCTATTTCAGAGAAGCTGATAAAATGCTCTGTGCTGTCATGGTAAAACACTCTGTGCTTGCTGGCCCTGATATTACTTAATCATCAAACAACAATTCTGCTGTGTTGAGTACTGCAACAAGGACACCAAGAGGTAAACAGCCCTCAGAAGTTCACAGCTTTAACAAACTCTATATACCACATGCTCCCTTCCCTCACTCCCCAAATCAGCAGTGACAAAGCCTACATCATATTACCAAAGCCATTATCATATTATATATATATATATATCACCAGAAAGCAAAGAGGAGGAAAAAGGGAATAGGTGGCAGGGGAGAAGAGGAGGAGGGAAAATTGGCTTTTCATAATCTTTCTCTTCAGTAAAAAAAAAAAATCATCTCTCCCCCTTCATGGTGGTTTTTCCCCCCCTCATAAATCAGTACTCATTTTCAAATCCAAAACAGTCACTGATCAGACTGAAACCACTCTAGGAAAAGTTGATTCTCAGCTATGTCCTACAGGTATAACTGCCTGGTCACGTGCTGTACCTTAATAGGCATTAAATAGCAAGTCAAAGAGCACCTGCAAATCCTCTTCCACTAATCTGAGGATCACAGTTCAAGATTCCTTCTGTGGAGACTGACAGTGGGGTGGCTCACAATGAACACGTGAGAGCTTAAGTCTGACCACCTGTGAGAATTCCCAGGGTTTCTAAAACAGCATACAAGCCCTGGAAAAACATCCCATTAGGGCATTATGTGCATTATCAGGAAAGTGAATCAAAAGACAGAGCACAGACTCAGTCCCCGCTCTGAGGATGAGGCAGTTAATGGAGCAGAGAACAGCTGAAGAGATGGCAATTAGATCAATTCATTCCACAATAATCTGAACAACTTCCCGAGACAGAGAGTAATTAATACTATATTACTTCACATATTTTAGCCTATTTATTTGAAGTCACATAGAAATTACTGCATCTGCGAACATGTATTTCTCATTAATAAGTTACATTATACAAATTTGGGATTAAAGTTTACTCCAACAGTAGAATTTTGGGAATAGGACGCAGTGGGAAGAATAACATGCTATTACCTCATTTTGGGAGCCTATGGAATATAGAGCATTACAAACACAAAAAGCGAGAAACTTTTAATAGTCAGGAATACATTATCTCCAAATTAATTTATTTAGTAGCAGCATTACTGCAAAATTCCTTAATCTGGTAAGGCACTTAGAGGAAACCTGGGCTTCACCTTCAAGCTATTCCTTTTTAATCCTATCTGCTTGAAAATGAACAAGAAAGCATACACATACTTGTTTCTCTTTACAGACATATGGAATACTGTATCATGAGAACTTAAGTATCACACAAACCCAGAATTTTTGTATTTAGATAAATCCTTAAAGGCTGTCTCTAAATGCTGATTACGGAGGGGTTAGGTTTGTGCTTCAAAATGCAAAACTACCAGAGAGGAGGCTTTTGTCATCTCTGTATCTGAAGACTGGGTTCAAACAAAAACACATCATGCAGGAAGTGTCAAAGCACCCAATACCATCAAAACCAGTGGGAGATCTCACCAGCAACTTAACAAACCAAACAAAATTCTGAACATTTTCTGGTTAGAACCCATGCTCAAAGGGGTAACATAATAACTCATGAATATTGTAGGTGCATCTTGATGACTTTCCTATTTATTACTTACAAAAATACACTAAAACAGGTAAGAGTTTAGGAAGTCAAGCACTCAAATTTTAGAAGCCCAGACTTGACCATAACATGCTTGCTCCTTCACTCTGCCTGTAACCAGGTAATTGCATATTGTTCTCACAGAGGAAACCCGACGCGTAGCACGGACAGTACCTCAGGAAATGAATCACCCATGAAAAAAGACTTCAAGCACACATTCATGGACACTGCATCTGACCAAGGCATGGGAAATGTTCAGCATCCAACTTTAATGGTATGGAACCTTTTGTGCAATCACAATGCAATTAAAATACCAAGTGCAGAAGCAACAATGGAAAACGTCCTTGACAGTAACAACAGGGCTATGTAAGATACCACAGAAAAGTAGGGGGGAAAATCTGACTTAGCAACAAAGATGCACAAAAATACCAAGTTCTCTGAGAAGTACCCAGGCAGTGAGCAGCACTGTTTCATCCTTCTCTAGATTGCATTTCAGAAGTTGGATTAAATTTTAACTGTTTTCACTAGATCAAGAGACTGTATAAAAACGTAATACAAACAGCCTCACAATTTTCCTTTAGCCAACCCATTCTCTGGCATGTTTGCAGGAAGACTGAATAGTAAAATTTCAAAAGCAAGCCTCAAACAAACTGCATTAAAGCTGATTGGAAAGATCCAGCATCTACTGACAAAAAGCAGTAACTCTGTGGTATCACTAAGCAGGTGTATTGTTTACAATTTAGACTAAACGCTAACTTATGCAAGTTTAAAAATAAAAATGTTCCCACAAGGCTAGCCCAGGCTGATTTCACCCCTGTAACATAGCATAATGTACCTTTTACAGGCTGAGCTAACCTGTAATAGCAAGGCAGGTGTGTTCTACTCAGCTCCTATGGAACACAAAATGGGGTTTTGACGAGCTGAGAAGATGAAAAGGTAAACAGCTTATCAAGTGAGCTTACTGAGATTGACTTTCTTTCGTGACCCCAAAACGAAGGCTCTCTGCCCTTTTTCCTTCTGTCACTTTACCCACTTCAACACTTGGAAAATACCTAAATTTCACCTTTCCTGTTGGCATCTAGCTAGAAGCTGAAATTCATCCAGCCTGGATAAACAAACACTTAAAATATACATAGTCTAAACAGATCAAAGGTCTCATCTGTCCATTACACACTACCATTTTGGATTCATAATTACAGAAATCACACGCAAAAAAGCAAACGGACCAAAGCTCATACTTTAGTAGATAACTATATACTTCAACTCTCAGATAACAAGTCAAGCACAAGCCACATTATTTACAGCCCGAATCCCTTTTGCTACAAATCAGGCAGGGTGTCATTTTTCTGCTCTCTGTGGCCCCAACAGAACATATGGACACATTTTTCTTGCCTGAAAATATGTCTCAAGTCCCCCTCTCAGCAGCCTATTTTTTTTCTGAACTTAAACTCAGTTTCTTCAAATTTCACCACGCATCAGCATTCTTGCTCTATCTTCAAGTCAAATATCAAAGCCAGACAGATCTAAAGCTCCACTAATGCTGAGTAGTACACAATAACTACTCCTTGCATGTTAAATAGAACATTCTTATGTTTACATCTGAGCGTGACTTTTCCCGTTTTCCTGTAAGACCAGACCACATTGACTTACTAGTCTGACCTACCATGCTTTCAAAATTACTTCTGCAGTGCTACTGCCTCATTAGTTTTGTATTCATGGACTTGATTCCTGTGTCTTTGGTAAAAAGCATTGCATTTCAGTTAGTCTTGCTCATTTTGAACATTTTTTCAGTTTAGAGACAATGACTAGAATACATAAGTCATCTTAATAAAGCAACTGCAAGATCCAAATCTTGTACAGGGCATCCTGCTCATTACTGTCAGATCCCATTCATGTTCTCCTTGTAAGACGACTGAAAACTACCAGGCACTTTTTCTCAATGAGCTACATATTCACAGTGATTTCATTTAGAAAATCCTTAATGACCTCTTTTTCTCGTTCAGTACAAAGAGAAGCTATCAAAGTGGTTCTCATTTTTCTTGCAATAGCAGAACACTTAAAATGGAACAGGGAAATTAAAATTTTTATCCCTTGCCACCCTTCTAACTCTCCAGTGGCAGAGCTAGGACCTTCTATTCCACCTTCAGCAGTAACACACGGCTTTCAGGCTCCGAAGAGACACGTTACAGTTCCCAAGCTCAAAGCTTTCCTTCTGCAGCAGCTGCTGAGCCCTGCAGTCCCGGGCACATCCCCGGCCCGAGTGCCGTGACTCACTGCTGACTATCGACATCCCCACACACCCTCCGGAGCGGGCACTGCTCACACACCGGCACCAGCCGCTCGCCTCCCCGCCTCACACATCACCAGGAAACAAAGTTCTCCCTCATGAGGAATGTGGTATTTATTGTATTTATCACGCCTCGCACTGTACTCCACCGAGGACTCTGTGGCATTATTAAAAACAAAACAAACACGTATGGCAGCCCTAAGTGTGACACAACATCACGAACTGCGTCTGCCCTGAAGACATTCTGGGACGGAGAGGCCGATTTCCGTGAGGCAGACACCAGACCACAGAGCCTCCTTCGCCACCGGGGATTGCTCCGGGCGCTTTCCTTTCGGGAGAGCTGCGCCAAAACGCCCCGGCGACGGCGGCGAGCGCTCGGGGAGCGTCGCCCGCCGAGCCGCCCCCTCTTCATCCCGGCCCCGCAGCCGTCTCCGAGGGAAACCCGCCCCGAGCAGCTCCGCGGACTGACCCCGGCAGCTACCGCCCCCTCCGAGCCCCCTCACAGCCCCGCCGCCCTCCGCCCTCACCGCCGCCCCGAGCCCGCGGCCGCCCCGCACTCACTTCAGGTGGTCCAAGGAGTGGATGCTGCGGGCGGCCTTCCCGTGCCCGCCGCCCACCCAGCTGCGGGAGCGGCCGAACATGCTGGCGGCGGAAGGCTGCTCCGGCCCGCGGGCCCTACGGCCTCATAGCCCCACGGGGCAGGCGGCCGAGCGGCGGGCGGCGACCGGCGCGGAGCCTCGGCGGCGGCACCGGCGCGCATGGCGCATGCGCGGCCGGGGCACGCCGGAAAGCGCCGGCCCGGCCCCGCCCCCACCCCGCCCCGCTCGCCCGCGGACTGCGAGTCCCAGGGAGCACCGCGGCGGGCGGGGCCGAGCTCCCACACGGGCGGGGCGCGTTCTGCGGGCGGCTCGCTTAGAACAGCATAGGAGAGTAAACGTAGCCTCCAAAAAACCCCAAAAAACATTAAACGTGTGCCTGTACCTCCAAAATGTGTTGTAATTTAAAGTAAAATTTGGTCCCTGACACTAGTTGTTCGGCTTCCATAACTCTAACGGAGCTGTTCTGTGGGGTCAGCTCCTATGCTGCAACACGCAGCGTCAGAAATTCAGCTGCTGACATTCCCCTTGCTGAAGTTTTTCCAGTAAGGACTGCACGCTTACTTTTTAATCTGCTTAAAAATTAAGGAAGAACGAAGAAAATGAGACCATTGGCTGTCTTGACCTAGTTTGGGATTTTTTTTTTTTTGCTTTAGCCAGAGAAATAATCTAAATCTATGTAAAAGCTGAAGAGTTTGTCAGCCAGTATCAAAAACGCACCGACTTTAAAATCACGCCTTCGGTTATATTTTGGTATAGGTAAAGCCTTGGTCAGCAAAGAAACATCTGCACCGCAGCCGAGAGGGGTCCGGGCCCGTAGTGCTGCTCCAGGAGGGCCTCGGTCACAGCAGAGGTCGTGAAAAAACTTCCAGAGGCGAATTCACAACCCAAACCTGCCCACGCTGCCCCGCTCCCCGGGCTGCGGGCTGCGGCACAGCTCGGGCAGGCAGCAGCGGGCAGGCGAGGGGCGCGCAGCGCAAGCCGCCTCCTGTCCCCTGCAGCCCCCGTGCAGCCGCAGCGGGACCCGAATGCCGGCAACGGGGCGGAGGCGCCGGCGCCCGTCACGGCCGCCCCGCGCCAGCAGCAGCGCGGCGCTGGTAAACAACGGCGGCGTGCGGCGGGTCAGGCGCGGGGCGGGGAGCGAGGGGCGGGCGGGCAGCACGGTCCTGCCGCGCAGGCCGGGCTCGCTGGCAGGTGCTCCGCGCCGGCCTCCCAACGCGCCTGCGGGCTCCTTCCGCAAAGTTTGCGGGCGGGAGGAGGAGGAGGGAGCCGCGGCGGGACTGCAGCAGCCGGACTGGAGATGCCGCTGAGCAGCCTCCTGCCAGCGGCGGGGCTGCGGCAGCGCCGCTGAACCCGCGCTGGCCGCCCGCCCGCCGGGGCGCATCTTTCTCCGGGGACTGAAGGGACCGAGCCGGCCGCTCCACGCCCCTGCGGGGCTCGCCTCTTCCCGGGGTCCGGATCCGGTTCCTCAGGGATTCTGCCCTTTGCTGCCACCGGGACTGCGGCGTGCAGTCCTGCACCGCTCCCGGCTCCGCCGCTGCCGCCCGCCCCCCTGCGCCGGCCGGGCGGGTCGGTGCCCGCTGCCCCCGCAGCCCCTACGGCTGCATGACCGCCGCGGTCTCGGCACGTCTGGATTCGGTGGAGTCCTGGGCCTTCCATGCGCTGCTGGTGCTGCCCTATATGTTTTACGTGGGCTTGTTCTTTGTCAACGTGCTGATTCTGTACTATGCCTTCCTGATGGAGTACATCGTCCTCAATGTGGGCATCGTCTTCCTGCCCGAGGATATGGACCAGGCTCTGGTGGATCTGGGGATGCTCTCCGACCCTGGCTCCGTGCTCTACGAGACGGACAGCGAGCTGGATGTCTTTGACGGGTACTTGGAGTGACGCCCCGGGGCGCTCCGAAGCGACTGAGCGCTGCCGCCGCCTGACCCGGGGCAGGGGCCCAGCGTCCCGGCATGGCCGCAGCTCGGGGACCGCCGCGGCCCCGGGATGCCCTGGCTGCGTCGCGGCTCCTTCTGCGCAGCATCTTCCCTTCCAAATGACACCCGCCCCGCCGGTGCACGGGCCACAGGGGCAGTCGGGACCCGCTGCTGCCGGGCAGGCCCGCGGAGACGCAGAGGGCTCGCAAGGGAAGTAAGTAATTTCCTACTGTCCGTCCGGGGACAGCGCTCCCGGGGCAGCGGGCACAGCGCCGAGGACACGCTCCGCCGCAGCTCCCGGCACTGGCGAGCGCTGCGGGCAGAGGGCCGGGGCCGCCCCCGGCGCTTCCCCCGCCCGGCAGCGCCCGGGGGCCGGCGGGGCCTCGCTCCGTGTCCCCTGCGCGGCGGGGACAGCGTCCCTCCCTCCCGAGGACTCATCCTCCGAGCCACTGCAGCTGTGCTGCTGGGAGCTGTCTGTATAGCCGGGCAGCAACTTTGCTGATCCGGTCCTGAAAGCAGCCCTGAATCTAAACGAGCATCCCGGTTAATATTTATTACAATTCAGAGACCTTCCTCGAGCCAGAAATACATCTTAATTTGCTGCCCTTTAAAACCACTCTCTTGGATAACCACAACTACCCAGCTCACCATTCTTCCCATTTTAATTGTAGCACGAGGGTTTGCTGGATCAATTTTTTTTTTTGTAGTTCTTCGTGATTCTAAAACTCTGGAAATATAAGGATTTAGCATTTTAAAACACTGAAATGCATTTGGGAAGAAAAATCAGTATTTCTAGCTAGGACTTTCTGTGCCAAATGTATGGTAATGAAAACATTCACAGTTTAAATTAAAATGTGTTAGCAAATCTGCCAGTAGATTTTTTAGCAAAATATTGTCTGTACATCTGAAAACCAGTTCAGGATATCTTTTTTTTTTTTCTGTTTGAATTGATGGAAATAGGAAATTCAGTTATAACGTTACAAATATAACCTTGGTGTCCACACTATACAAATACCACTTAACATCAAGCTATTTTAAGCAGTCTTCTAATTTAAAAAACCCAAAGAAACCTTTCCTGTAGTTCTGTCCTTCATATAGGTTAAAATTATCCCCTAAATGTTTCTAGTCAGATTCTAAAATTCTAGTCAGATTCTATAAAGCAACATTAGCTGATTTTGGTCAATAGTTTAGAAGAAAAAATTGGACATTTTTGGTGTTGGAGTAACATTGATTGCACAGACACAGCTGAACAAGGCTTGGTCAAAGGCACGTGGGAGCCTAACGAGGGAGTGAACAGATTTTGTTGCTACTGAAGAAATCTCACTGCATATAGTCACTGCAAATGGAAGTGTCTATGCCGACATTTGGTGGTCCATCCCAAGCAACTGGATTAGAATCACTTCTGCTAGAATAGAAAGTGTGGAGCAGAACAGTCCTCCCCACAAATCACCATTGACTACTTTTGTGGTTGTCTCCTCTTCCTCTTTTTCAGCTGGGCAAATAATATACATGCTCTGTGTTCCAGGAAAGAAATTCCTAAAAATTAATGGTAATGTAAGCAAAATCTTTGATGCTAAAAACCGTATCCATTTTCTTCCCCAAAATACCCTTCCCCAAACTCCAAATCTTATTGCTCCAATGCCATTTAGTAGAGGAATTAAAAACACTTTTTTAAATAACTTTTTTCTCTGTGTAGAATTTGTCATGACGAGTTGCATCTAGTTTTCAGGAAGACCTAAGGAGAGCAACAGACAAAATTTTCCTCAGTGGGTTTTTCCTACTATATGAACATATAATTTGATACGAGCACAATTCTGTTCAGTGTAGATTAATGGGCTTCTTAAAATTTTCCTTCATATTAATAAGGCAAGCTGCTCTGGAAACTTCTTGATATTCTAACTGTAAAACCCTCCATATGCAGAAATCAAAATGTAGAGGTCTTCTCAAAGCTCAGAAGTAAGGCTCAGTCTATATCCACTGTGAGCTAATGGAGCTCTGCACAGGTACCAGCTCCAGCCTTGATCCTTCATTTGGAAGCTGTCATGATAGATGGTGGTTTCCACTGAGAATCAAATCCCTAAAGTTAAAGCAATTCTCAGGCAGCAAAAAAATTCACTGTGTTTCATCTATTTATATATTTAATTATACTTACAGACGTAACAACCAGGCCACAAATTGCATAATTATTTAGCTACCAGGCAAAGACTCAGTGTGTCACCATGGCAAGGGATTTGAGTTAATATCCTGGTTACAGGTTTCTTCACTATTCTGTGCCATTCCTCCTCACCAGTTCCCTAGTAGCAAAGCAGGCAGAAGAGGGCCCTAATTTGGAGCTGTGTTTTCTGCTTTGGGAGCAGCAGTAAAGCACTGAAAGGGAAGATTTAAATTCCTGTGGTGCCTTGCCTGCAGTGACCCGAGTTCGCTGTGTTAACCCCTGCTCTCCTGGCCTGGCAAGGTTTCCCACCTGCCCTCTTCCCTTGCACCCAGAAGTGCTGAGGGTTCACAAGACACTGCAGGAAGAATGGGTCTGTTTTGCCAGCAGTGATGAAAAATACATAGGCCTACTCTTTGCATTAAAGAGCAGGGTTCTTCATGTGACTCACCAGTGATTTCTGAGAACAACCAAAGAGCTATGATTAGCCTGAGCTGAAACCTTGCAGCGTCCCCCGTGCCTTCGGAAAGCGGTGCCTCGCAGCCCGGGGTGAGTGAGTGACGTGTGACAGGGAAACAGAGGGGGCAAATCCCAAGAGGCCGTTCTGCAGTATGTGGAAAGGCTAATTTAGATGTAAAAATAAAAGAACACGTGGATCAGAACAGCTCTGTGCTCTCTGGCAGCAAAACCCTCACTTGAATAAACTCAGTGGAAGCAAAATGATGTCCAAGTTTCTGAGCATAATTGGTGGCAGAGATTGAAGGCAGACAGCTAAGTAAGCAGCTGAAAAATGTTTCCTGGCCTATTCAAATGAAGACATTCATCTGTGTAAACTGAACAGCATTGAGCTCATTTGTGTCATCTACTGTTATAGTGTGAGTGTGCCAGGTTATTTATTATATTTGAAGTCCCCTGGAATAAGGACATATGACTGTTCTCATACTTTCATAAAATCAGATGTGACTCATCACAAAGTACTCCTATCAGAATGAAAGGGGCAAAAGTAATCAATAATGAAAACTGAATAAGAAATACTGAATTTATGTAATCTTACAGTACACGCTTTACCTGTATTTTTTCATAAGATGAATTATGATGATGATCTTCAGTGAGCAGAATCCAGCACTCAAAAACCTGTGACTCAGCACTTCCAATGAATGCCAGCATCTAAATTCTGAATCAAAAAAATAGCATAACTCCCCAGCTCATCAATATAGTGCCAATTGGAACTGCAGGCTCAGTGTCTATGAGACAGCAACCCCTGGGCCTCTGTTCTGAAACAGAGATGTCCTGCAAAGGACAGATCAGAAGAACAATGTCACTGGCACTGTCAGAATGCATTTAAATGTATCAGAATCCACTTCCTCACTTCTCCCTTTCAGACTTTAAATATTAAAAATAATGAGCAGAGCAGTTTGTTACTTATTTTAGCTTGCCATTTTTTCACAATTTTTCCCCTTATTGTAGAGGCCTCCAAGGTGATCTGTTGACTCCGTGATACAGATTACTTGGCTGTTTTATGAGTTACAGTAGCAACAGGATTAACAGCAATTCCTATGATTTTTAGAACTGCGTTTTGAATTTTTAGATGTTATAAAAATTAATAGAAGTCCAGGGTTCAAACTCACCTGACAACTCTGCCTTAAAGAGACGTGTACTTAACAGGAATTCCATTCTAGACGGAAAGAAGACAAAATCATGGTTAACTGTTCAACTGTCCATACAGACTCATTAACCACAGCCATGGACAGTTCTAAGTGATTTTCTACCAAATACATTTATTTATATAATATAAAGAGAGTAAGCAGATTTTTCAAAAAGTTTTCCAAATGCTGCTGTTAATAATGTGAATTAAAACGAGGCACAGAGATTAGAGAGATGTTCAATTTTTGATACACATAGTTCAGGCCTGAGTATTGTATGTGTTAAAGGCCTCAGCCACAAGTAACTTTAAAGAATAATTTTTTTAAAAGTCTGTGGTTCTTTCCTATAAAAATGAAGCTTTCTGTGATAAACTTGATTCAATAGGTGGCAATAGCCAATTACCACATTTAAGCTGTCAAAGGAATTAAGAAACGAATCCAATTTAATTCTTCATGTATGTTTCCTCTGGAGGAGGGGCACAGTGACACTATAGTTCAGCTAATAACTATCAATCCTAAAATAGAAGAAAAGAATAATTTGTTTAGAGACATTTAGTCTCTAACTCTCTGCATTTGTCCCCTCATAATGATCCTAGTTTATAAGGAGTACAACTATCCCAAAGGATTTAATATGCACAAGTTGTTAAATCTTTCCAGTCTTTCAGAGAAACTGTGAGACTGTCTTTCTTTTCGCAGTTGAGTTTTATTACTTTGGCTACAGATTTGGAAAGGAAAAATAGCTGAATAACTTGAATGATGCTCTGCGAAGACACAAGCATGTGTCTAATATATGTGATTAAAAGAGCAAAGACAAATAGGAGCCATATATGGGAAATAATGGTACAATGGAAAATGATGACGTGCACTGAGAAGTGATTGATTGCTGGAGAAAACTCCAGGTCAGTTCACAGACTTAAGGCTAAATACTCTTTGCAGGGCCAGGAAAAAACCCCCAAGGGTTGCTCAGGCAGTAGAGCCCAAATAGGCCACGAGATCTGAAACACTGCTGCAGAAAGTGAGGAAACAGAAAGCAGACAGTATCAGGATGTGAAACAGTCAAACCATGTGTCCTTTGCTCCAGCCTGCATTATGAGGAACAGTAACTTCAAAGGCAGAATTAACAAAGTTATCACGACTGAGCTGTTAATGCTAGAGTCATACTGTTACAACTGTACTGGCCAGTGCTTGCAGGTATGTTCTACGCTGTTGAAAGTTCTAGTTCTGAGATTTTCAAAATATTTAAAAATATTTTCTACCTCTTCATTTTCCACTGTTTTCTGAAATTTTTGAAATTTTCTGTTAAAAAGTAGGTTCTCATGAAATTTGAGGGACAGATTTCTAATCTGAAAATTAGAAAGGCAGGATAGACTATCCTGGCCAATTGTATAATTTACACCCCATTTAATATCTGCTACAACAAATCACAGTCTTGGACTAGCAGCCCTACAGCAGTGCTTGGAACTTCCATTAGGCAGCTTTACACTTTGCTTTGGAGGCCCAATACATTTTGCTGTGCTATTTTTAAGTCAGCCTAGAATCTGATCTACAGTGCAGAATACTAACAACCTCACTGAACTGTCTGCTGTAGATCAGTTTTTAGTTCCACCTGGAAAGCAATCAGATAAATATGAAATGAGTAACCTGGCAGAGCTGCTGTTCCCCCTTTTCATGTTCTCATTTTAAGAGAAAGGATTTTGAGCAGATGTGTACTGTTAGCAGGTACTGTAGCTGACAGACATTTGACAGAAATGCCTCACTGGACACAAAAGTGCTTCTTGTTTCTGACCTAGTATCTACAGTAAGTGGCACACAGGAACATGTGAAGTGTTGTGATGAGTCAGACCATGATCCCACAGCCCTGTGTTCCACCTCTGGGAGAGCACATATCCCTGACCAAAATCTGCAGGTTGCTCTCTGTACTTTCCCAAATCCACAAGATAGAATGCAGGATGTTAGAGAGCATGTTGCTGCCCAGCCCTTTAGCAAATGTTTTCCAAACCTGCCACCCTTTGCCCACTCAGTGTTACGAAATCCGTCTGGATTTCCTTCCTATCAGTACAGGATCTGAATACTTGAAAGAGCTTATTTTCTGCAGTCTTGAAGATTTCTCTATTCATCCTCTTCTCTGAGTCAGTAATGGTGATGAATAAAAATTGGTCCCTGGTATACCCTGCTACTGAGTTCTTTCCTACCAAGCTTTGTTCTTTGCTTCCAATCTTTTAATCTGCTTTCAATGAACAAAAGAACCTTTCCCCCAGTCCTGTGTCAACCTGTTTGCTTTTGGTTTCCTCTAACGCCTTTGTTAATGACACTATTGCTCTGTCTGTCCAAGCTCATGCAGAATGTGTGACCATCATATTTCATTCTTCATTCAGAACCATAAAGGGGAAGGAGGGAGGAGCTGTCCTTCCTGAGACCTGCTGCACACAACACAGAAATGTCCTGAGCTGCAGGCAGCCAGGGAACATGCTCATGGTCTTCTGTACCTCAGCTCCTCCTCAACACAGACTTATGCCCAGTCATCCCCTCTCTGAGCTGCACCATTCTGCCCTATACTAATTAGTCATCTGTAAAATCACAAGACCAGATGGGTACTGTCACTAGTGCCCAGCACCTTCGTAATCCACAGCTCTGATTCTACTTAGAGAAATCTTCTCAGCCTTGTGTTTACCTCTGATGATAGTAAAAAATCACCTCCTAGTAGCAGTTGGAGACTTTGACTCAGTCAAGGCAAATTAGATAAACTGGGATCAAGCAATATAACAGTAATTTATTCTTGGCAGTTAGACCAAGAAGTTACCCCAATGTTATTTAATGTTATTTAGCTCTGTAACTACTTACCAGTAGATCCAAAATAGTTGGAACAATGCAACTCTAAAGTAGAAGAAAAAGTGACTAAAATCAGAGACTACATCAAATGTAGGCAATACATAATTAACACAATGATCCAAAAAATAAAACCACTCTAAGGAACAGTATCTAGTCAACATAATGTAGCCAGTTCAAGTATCAGTTTTAATAAGTAGGTCTAATGATAATCAAATCTGGATAAAATAGGTTACCCCACTGTATATCACAGCTGGTTTTAGTCTTAAGAACATCCCTTAGTAATTAATGTGATGCACTATGGTTAACAGCTTACTCTCATACCCCTCACACTGGTATCTTCATGGCTCTGTTAAAATTCCTAAGGACTGGTGTGCTCTAATGTTAACAGAAACTGTGACACTGATTTCTCTGAAAGGTTATGCAGGTCTTTACTTCTCAAAGAATTATTACCCATAGTCACGAAAGGGTTTGATTTTAATTTTTTTTTCCAATAAGTCAACAACATGGTGCTGTATGTCACATACTCAGTGACTTTTCTGTTCATTTTAGGTATGGAGGGTTACTCTGTGTTTATGTGTCTTCTTTTAAACAGATTCATTAAACACCTGAAATGGATTATGACCAGGCTAATGGATCAAGTCCTGGAAAGAAACTATAGTCTGAAGTGTAGAGATGAAAATAAGGACAAGAGAACAAGAAGAAGAGTTGTCATCAGACCTTGTCAGTTGTGACTTCTCTTCGTGGTCTTTGCCTCTTGTATGTGCACTAACTGCAGTGATTCATGCACCATACTGGGCTTCCATAGGTAATTTTGGGATGGACTGTATGAAAAAATAAGATAAACTATGTTCCATTTTAACAGAAAATCAAGATGTTACTCAGATTTGATAAACTTTTGAATAAATACCATGTCACCCAAACAGACACACTCTACATATAGCTTAAGCCAGTTTTACAATCACATGTTGAAAATTCTACCAGCCAGTAGTTCAAAGGCAGTGCTTTCTCAGGGGAAAATATGCAGGAGTGACTGAAGGAGGTTCTGTTCAGGGAGTATTATGGCAAGAACTGTGCTAGTAAGATATTTTATTTAAAATGAGAGTTTTGAAATAGATCAGAGAGTGAATTTTGTATAAGTCAGGTGGATTAGTTATTTAACAAAGGATACTTTGCAGATTGTTTAAGCTCACGTTCCTATGTACAGATGTGAAAGCAATACAATAAAGACTGACCTTTTTCCATGAAAAATTAAGCAGTTGTGTTGGAGTTGTTATTTTTCCGTTTGAAAAGAAAATAATTGAAATATGCTTTCAAGGAAATTCCAGTTTTCCTGCAGGTACCTGCAAGTAGTTCCAGATTGCTGAGATTTCCATCAGGTAGGAAATCCTTCTCATGAATAGCTACTTAAAAAATCAGACCTGAACTGAAACATCAGGAACTGTGGTGGTGGGAACCCACATGTTATTGAGGGCAGGCATTGGACTGGTTTTGTTTTACTATCATTATGCTTTTTAGAAAAGTCTGATTTTTGTAAGTGCAGTTGTTAAACCAAGTTGATATATCAAGAACATTTTGGATAAAGCAGAATTGCAAACAATTCTGCTGACACTCTCGGCATGATGTCTGTTCTCTGCAGTCTGTCTGCCATCTGCTCCCAGCATGGGCTCCCTGATGCAGACAGATGGTGTCAGGAGTCTCTTGACAGCCAGTATGAAGGAACAAGAGGGTGATGGTTTAGATCCCCCATGAAACAATGACAAACTTGTGTATCCTGATACTCCCAGTGTGCTGCATTCAAATAGCACAGTTTAGCTCCTAGGCAGTACAAATTAGCTCCCAGTTCCCAAAATTCTGTGCTCCAAATGCAATTTTCAGCTGCTTCTGCAAGAGGGGAAGCACTGGCACTGAACCAAGTAGCGTTTCTCCAAGATACATTTCATCAGGTGCAGTTCAGGACCTTTAAACACTGATAAGTGTTTTGTTCCATGCAATCCCTGGACAGCAATTCAGGAATGAAGTCACTTAGGGCACAATATTCTAAAACATAAAGATACATTTAGGGATGATAAGTCCCCATTTAGGTACCTATAGAAAGAATAACCAAGTTTAAAAACTTGTCAAGCTTGTGTTCATGTGCCCATTTGGTACTAACACAGGGAAGGCTGAATTCTGCTACTGAAGGGGGCATTCCTGCTGCCTCTATAATTATTAATTCATAGTGTTCACAGAGATGGCTTCACTAGTTTTTCAGGGTCCCACATACGCCATTTTAAGAACATGGTTCAGTTTGTCACTATTGGTACTTACTGCAGTACCTAGTAGTTTGTAATAAATTCTCTGCAGTGGCTTTGTGCCACAGTGCACAATAAAGCAATACAAATTTCACTGAGTCAGTCACTTTGGAGATTCTGAATCTTAGAACAAGATTCCTGATTTCTCAGAACAGCTCAGCTTCCTGCATTTAAAGGATGGGGAGAGTGTTACAGGCTCTGACTACCATGATAACACAGTCCTTGGCATTTTAGCAAGGTTTCTTTGACAACAAAAAGACATGGATATAAAGAGAGATGCATTTTTCTCATCCTAAAAGATTTTTTAGAACACAGATTTGATCACAACAGCTTCTTTGAGGGTAGCCAGTGAATTCAGTCTCTATACACAAGGCATTCACTTGACAAAAGCATTTTAGAGGAGCTTGGTGCCATAAGAATATCCAGACTTTGAACCAGGATTAATTTTAGAACTTTTAACTGCAAAGATTTAGAAAGGATGAAAAACCCTTTTTGCTTTTATTAGCAGGCAGCTTCAGTCAGCACATTTGTATCTCCTGATCCTGAACTTACAGTCTGTCAGTTGGCATTGCAAGATCCTGTTCCTGTTAAGAAAGAATTATTTCTCCATTTCCAGCCCACTGAACTGTTACGTGCCAGCAGGACCATCCTGTCTCCCTCACACAGTGCTTTTCACTAACCTGCAATATGAAGCCCCAAGCCTCGCACTGTGTCAGAAGCCAGCAGTTTCTGTGTGGTTTCATAGCATTTCCAAGAGAAAAATCAAAATAATTTTCAACAGGTACTACAAGGGACTGTTAAACAGAACACTTACTTTTATTAATACTTTAAAAAAGGTGTGTAAAGACAACCAAAACACTGTATCAAAATTTACAATCTTTATATTATACACGCACATCTCCCACTCACTCGGAGAACAGCAGTACCCCCAACATGATTTTAGCAGTCCAGACAGCATCCTGTAACATTCAGCTGCCTCTGTAATATTTAGCACATTCTTAGACTCAGTCACGGTAAAGTGCAGCTGCAGAATATATCCCTAAGGGGGCATTTGTCATCCAAAGCCTAGTTAAGAGAAGCCAAGGCAAGGGCTCACCATGGATGTGCATGGCTGGAGTGCCGCAGGCTGATGGGAATATCACAAAAGATTTGGCTCAAACTACCTCCCATTCAAGCAGCTCAAAGAGGAGAGTGTAAGAAAGATTTTTTTATCCATGGCTTTGGCTAGAGTTTGGCTAGAGAGAAGAACCATGCAGATAGTTAAGAAAAATACTAACACATTCTAATTACAATCATATTCTGCACAGGGTTTTTCCACCTTGCTCTCTATTCCTTCACATTATGTCTGATTTCCTGCTCTCAGAAACAGACCTTCCTTGCTTCCTTCTTTCTTTAATTTGTCCACTCTCTTTAATTTGTCCACATCCCTGCTGTCAAGATTCTGCAGGCACTGAAACTTAAGCAGAGGAGTAGAACTTGCTGGAAAGAACATGAAGATTGTGGTTTCGAACTGTTTAAATCAGGGACTTCTTAAAGACCAAGAAACAGAGTATTTGAGAGGTTAGTTGAGAGATTCTAGTTTGCACAGATCCTTGGGTCAGTATTGTCAGTGCTTCCTAGCAGAAGAGATTTCAAAGAGGTTGCTGAACTAGCCCTGAGCTAACTGTGAAGTAGAGACTTCACAATTCGTAGCATTTTGAGCATTCTTAGCTTTTTCCATCCCTTTTTGTTGTTCTGTCTCAGACTGTATCTGGACAGGAAGCCAGAATGGTGGTCCTGACCTGACAATTGCCTCTGCACAATTTTAAGTTCTCTTCATGTTCACAGAGCAGAAAAAAAAAAGAAAAGAGACAATTGGTTTGCTGTTGCAGTCAGCAGGATGAATATTTGGCCCACATATGACTGAGACCAGCAGCATAAGCATGATAGTGCTTTGAAATGTGTTTTTGTCTGTGATTGCCTGGTTACTCATAACTCTGTACCAGAAGGCCACATAAACCACACACAGTAGTGATATCACTGTCAAGTATAAAATTGGTGCTTGTAAACATTTATGCTGCCAGCTGCATTTAAGAAATTAAATACCAATCCAGGTATATGAATTTAAAGTTCTCATTTGAGACGAAGTAAAAACCTTCAAAGATTGTCACTTTGAGGATTTGTGTGCAATAAACTGGCTATTTTTATCCATTTGGATTTCTGTGATAGCATTAGAAAAATCCTTCCTCGTTTTTCACTTTTAATTCCTTTCTTTTCATTACTTCTTTCTTTTTTTTGCAATCTTTTTGAAGGATTCTGTAACAAGTCATAGAAGATATGTTTCTATCCCTTAAGGCAGCATTGATTATTAGCATGAAGAAAAGAGAACTTCTAGATTCTTGTGGATAATCTTACAATATCAGAACATTTTCTAGGGCTGATGATTCTTTTTTATGCTCCTCACCCTAGTGCTTCAAATCAGGCCATACAGACAGGTGAAATCTGTAACACTGAGCTTTAAAAGTCCAAAGTCATCAGACCAAATTTGATGGCGGTTGCCACTGGCACCATGAAATAAACAATCAGATTTGATCTGTCAGTGCTTCAGATGTTGCCGGTTGAGCAGCTTTCAGTTTGCTCTTCAATGAATCAATGATGGAACTTTATGGTATCAATATCTTGGTGGTTCCTCGTCTCCTTTAATGGTGGTCACAGTATCCAGATGCTCTTTTCATCTTTGAAACTTGATGTTGCTTAACTCTTTATCACTTCAGTAGAAATACAGTTGGGTCTTTGAACAGCATTTAAAACGCTATAATTCACCCAATTTAAGCATCACTTAGAAACTTAAATGTGACTTTTTTGCAATGAACATGAAAACACCAATTCATAAAGCAGCAAGAAGACAGGAAAGCACAGAGGACACCCTCCCCTCTTCTTTATGACACCTGTGAAATGATGAAAACAGAACATTAGATGTACGCCCATCAGACTTAATCACCATTGAGATTAGCAAAATCATAGATTTGATGAGATCTGTAAACAGACAACAGTGACTGGTGGATGCTGGATGTTTCAAGGCTGGCAGACAGGATCCAGACTTCCTGCTGCTATTTACCCTCAGTGCTAATGCAGGTGTTCATATCCCTAATGTCTCCTTTCCTAAGTAGGTAAGGTTTTCAACAGGACAAAGACTTAGTTGACTGTGGGCTAGTAAGGAGTACCACAATTTTTCACTGCTGCTGTGTAAAGCTGGTCTGTGAAGCTGATACGGCACCTGAATCTTCCGCAACCTGTAGCCAGGTCAGTGCCATAAAAACAGCCCAGTCTGCATCTGGTGATTACTGCACTGAGAGCAGGAGTCAAGCAAAAGCTTGGTCCACTGCATGGTCCAGGGAGCCACTGGCAGCTGCAGCGATTCCATGGCCAGGCCCATTCAAAACATGGCTCATGCAGCTGGTGGATCACACTGCAATTTGTTTTCTTGCCATCTAAAGAAAGAGGGAGCACATCTGATATCTGGCTTGCCTCTGGCATCTCATTCTTCTGGCATCATTTCACTCATGGAACCTGCACAATTTTTTTTAAGAGCAAGAGGAAGCACATGGCAGAAAACTGGAAACAGAAATCCTACACAACCCCCCCAACTTCCCATCCTGGCTGCAGCTTCTTCAGTCCAGGACCATCAAGGCAGTCAGATCCTGGTAATCATTGACAAACTTATTAAATTCTTCACAATGCAATACTGCAAGGATCCTTGAAACTGTGCAGGCAGAATCAATGAAGTAAAAGTGGCTGCCAGTGGCTAAACCACACAACAAGAGTGAGAAGAGGGAATGTAGGAGGGAGTGTTTTGCTCTGAGTACAGGACAGGTACAGCTGCATAGTGAGACAAGCAGCTGTTGAGGATTTGTATTAAACAGAGGAAAAGTGAGAGGACTTACTAAAAATCAACACAAAACAAGCTCTGAGGAGTACAGAACTCATCTATTAAACATGAGAAGTACACAGAGCTTTAGTTTTCTGCAACAGAAAAGAGAAGGTAAGCAGGGCAGCTGCCGGTCACTGAACTGGGCTAGACTGGGAGTTCTAGAAGTCCATTTTTCTTAATATAGCACTTGCAGTCTGGTAGTGCAGCTGCCAGGGAGGTGGGGGATGCAAGGTGAGTGTGGGGAAAGGGGCCTGATGAGACACTGATCTGTGCCACTCTAGGGCAGCATCTTCAAACTTGTCCATGGATACATGGATGCTGTTACTGTCCCTCCTGCCAGTGAGCCTGGAAACAAACCTGGTTGTCTCAGGCAGCCAAGGTTTATGTTACCTTTATGGAATCCTCTGAATCTACACACTGATCCTGGAGTCCAGCTGGTGAAGGTGTTCAAGAACTCCATAGGGAATTGTGGGATTCCACATCCTGTAAGGGCAAATTCAGAAAGGGAAGAGATTTTAAGAAGCGTAATTTGCTTCGCCTCCTTTTGGTGTTTTTGGTATGTTTGTGGTTTTTTTTGGTTGTTGCTGCTGTTGTTTTCTTCTTTTTTTTTTTTATTTAAGTTGTCTTTCTCTTTGACTATCATGCTGTGAAGGTATATAAGCTATGGGGCAAAGGAAAATGCATTTTGATTTAGAAAAAAGCAGTTCAGTACTCCATAACCTTGTTGACTCTGGGTACAGGGCACAACTGCACTCCTGTCTCTAAATGTTCTTGAAGTTTCCATCAAACTCCCTTCCTCTGAATGTGTACTGGTAGCTTCAGTCTATTTAACCTCTAATGATGGCTGCTCATTGTTCATCCCTCAAAGACAAGTGGTGCAGCACAGAGTAGGTCTGGTTCTCTGGGAGGGTAGAAGATTAACAAAGGGAGGCTCAGTGTAAACTGTTTAAGGCAAGACAAGCTCGACTGCCTGGGACCACTGAGAACTAACGCAGCTGAAAACCAGAGCCAACGTTTTTTAACATCTCTGCTTTTGTATTTTGGTGATGTCTTCTTTTGTGCTTCATATAAATCTGGCAAATACAGAAGGCAGCTTTAGCATGATCTCTAACCCAATTTTACAGGATGAAGATACAGCAAACAGCCTGTCAAGAGACTTACACCAAGTTCTTTATATGGGGACATTTTCGTAGGCTGTCAGTCAGCTGCTGGGCTCCAACACCAGTTATTTTGTTATACTGAACACTGAGGAATAAAAACAACTTTGTTAATCCAAATCAAATGCTGTGATCAGACATTTAATTCAAAATCAAAAATACTATATAGGCTAATCTGCAGATGGGGTAAGAAAGAAAAAAGGAAAAAACCCAAAATAGATTATTGATTCAAAAAACCTGTAATAATATACTCAAAAGGTTGAATGAGAACGTCATTATTTTAACTCATCTGAGGGATTCCTTTTTCTATGTACCTGAGGTCATTCTCCAGCTCCCCATGACCCTATTCTCCTACCTTAACATCAATATTTTTGGGTTTATGGTGAACTGTTCCTTAATCACTTTCTCATCACTCACTATCTGATGTGCATAAGCACATTTTCCCTGTGAAACTTCCCCAAAATCTTTTTCCTCAGGTTCTGTCTCCTCTAAAACCAAACATGGAACATTTGTATTTTCAGTCTTCAAGGAAGTAAGCTTTCCTGGGCCATCTCAAAACATTTCATACTCACTCTAGCACTCTTAAAGATGTCATTGCAGGAAGAACTTTCGCCAGATTTTCTGCTCCAAAATCACAAATGTTGTTATTGTACAAGCTGCAGAAAACCAAACCAGTATAGTCACAATTGAATAATGGATAATGTAAACAGATATTAGGCCAAGGGTTTTCAAATATGGTTAGTACATCTTAACTTTCAATTTATCCTTATTTGCAGTTAAAGTTTAAAACACACATTCATATTTCCTGTATCAAGTAAGGCAAATGGCCACATCCTTCTTCACCTAGCACAGGTACAGGAAAAATAGGTCTAGATTCTATTATTCTATGGATAGTAAGAACATTTCTGTTTACATTAGATCAAATTAAAAACCTGCCAAAAAATGAAACGCAAAGATTTGGGGTACAGCATTCAAAAGATTTCCCCATCACCAAATTACTCCAGAATTGCACACCAGGGTTTCTTGCATTCCCTACTTCATTCAGGCCTGTGCCAGGTATCCCAATGCAGGGGGGTGGACCATTGTCCCTATATCAGCAAACACAGACAACTTTGTTGCAGAAGATGGTGGCCCTGGGTGCACATATTTGCAGGGCATGATTCATAAGTGGGTATTATGGACTGGATTTAAAAATCAGTGCAGTCCTTGCTATATTCCCAAGATATCCTTCTGTATGTCTGTCATACTTCTTCTCCTCTTCTTTCTGAAGACTTTATGCAAGAATGCAGTCAAAAGCTTGGCTGCTGCACAGTGTTACCTCTTTGCTCCATATTCAGTAGTTTCTGACAGAGACAGCAAGATATGTTGTACAAAACAGCTCAACAGGATACAACTACTCACCTTAGTGTTTTTAAGGAAGACAAGGAAGGGAGAGCTGTAGCGAGGTTCTCTGCACCCAGGTCTGTTATTTTATTCTGTGATAAACTACAGTAAGTGAGATCACTTTGTTAGTTGAGCACATTTATTCTGATTTATTACAATGTGGGGGAAATTAATTTTCAATTTTTTAAAATATACTTTGGACAGTCTGTTTAGACCAAATGCAGAGAAAAGGGCAACACAGAGCCCTTGAAGGGAAGTCAGGGAGGATTAACCTATTTGTCTAATGAATGTACCCATTAAGAACCTCCATAGGCTCATTGGTCTTCCATGCCCATGGGATACTTTTGCCCATAACTGTTAACACAGTCCCTTAACCCTCTAGGTTTAATCTGTTTCTTTTCAAAATTTCCCTGAACTGTTAACCTTGCACTTACTTTAATGTTTCCAGTGATGTCAGGGTTGGAAAGACTTCAGATAGACTTTTTGCTCCTTCATCTCCTATGCCATTTTCACTCAGAGCATCGAGGCTGTGTGATGACAAAGAGAGAATTAGCTTCCCTTTTAATCTAAATTTTTGTGGTTTTTTCACCTCAGAGACCACTCTATCTATCTTGAAAAGCTTCTTCTCTGCAGTAGCCTCAATCAGCATGAAGCATCACACAAATTACAGCTTCTCTAATAAGCAGCTTTCTGCTGCCCAAATTTACAGCCTAAGAATTTTTTTTACTAGTTGAATGGCTTGACCCATTTCCTTTGATATGCAAGATTATTAAAATGGTTATGAAATAGCTGTGTTCCAGCTAAGCTGAAATGAGATTTCCTGTGCACACAAAAATACAGAACTGACAAAATCCCGCAAAGGCTGTAAATCTGTGCCTAAACAGCTTCTTCTCCAGAGAGGGAGTATTAAAAATGAAGTTTTTCCTCATATCTAGTCACGACTTCAGATACTGGACCCCCTTCTAATCTGACAGATAATGCTGGGATATATTGGACATATTTCAGTTTTAAAGCTTTATTGTTCTCCTGAAATATCATGAAAAGGCCAGATACACTACAGACAAATGGACAATGGGCTGAGTAAGGCCAAAGGCCCTCTCTAAACCCAGTAACCTTCCCACAGATGCCATGGCACAACATCGACTGCTGCTGGTACAATTGTTTCTAGTGTAAAGCAGCTTAAAACTACAAGAGAGTTGGTTTGTCATGGATGTTCTGGAGCTCCAGTGAAGACAGAAGTCACTGCAGGCAGTTGATCAGTGGTGGGGCAGGAAGGGGGGAGCACTCAGGGCGCTCTGTTCTGAACCTTTAACCACCCAGGAGCACCCCAGGAAGGGACTGAGGAGTTCTGAACAAACCACCACCAAGTGTCTCGAGGGAGGATGGGGAGTGTCAGCTTTCAGTCTGCCGTTACAGTCTGGGTATGTTTCTGCTGTTCAGTTTGGTCATCACACAAGGAGTCTTGTTGGCAAATAAAATACTTCTTGGGTACAAGAGCTCCTCCGTCATCAAGGGCTGCTGAGGAGAAACGTCGGCAAAGTTAATCTTTAGCAGAACTCACTCTAAATGCTGAAGTGATGGAAATGCTGCAAGAATTTTCACGAGTTTTAGCAATCCTTGAAGGCCACATGCTGGACCCAGCCTGGAAGAAAATACAGATGCAGCAGGTTTTTCACATGCTCACAAGCAGCAAAACTCATGAATTTTTAAGTTCTTTCCCTGCAGCCCCCAAAATAAACTAGTTTACACTCCTCAGAAGCAGCCATTCCCTACCACCTGCCCCAAGGAATTCTGCTGTGAAGCCTCCAGCTGAGGACCAACAAGGCTAAGGTCAGGCAGGACAGAGCTTGCACAGCAGCAGTGGGACATGCATTTGCTACTTTTTTATTCCTCTTTGCAAGACTCATTTCACTTGTTTTAGATTCTTGTATTTCTGTTCTTTCTCTACCTTTTTCAGGTTTTTAAGTATAATCTTGAGATGAAATATATATCTATTTCAGTATAACTGAAATGAAAACAAAATTATTTTTTCCCCCAACTAATGCCAATTCAGTCTAACTTAAGATCAACATTTTACTGCATCTTAAAGCATAAATTGCACTTTGATATTCATGCTCCAAGCATTTGTCTCCCAGATCCTATTTGGAGTTTCTTTGGTATCAGAACAATTTCAACGAGTTAAAAGGATTAGAATTTTGAACAAAATTTAAATAAAGGGAAATAGGAAGAGGAAAGGAGGAAAGAAAGCAGCATAAGATCAGAAGTGAGGCCAAGCATAGTTGTCCCAGGTCGGGTTAGATCTGCAGAACAGGAAACAGGTGAAGACCTGATGAGAATTCTCCATTGTACTGCTGCAATTTCTGCCCAAACTAATTCACATGCTATGGCAGGATATTTCGAGCAATAGGCTAGCCTTGGAGGCTGCTTACAGTTTGGAGGAAAAAAAAGAAGTGTTACTAAAACCTCACTTTTAAAGTAGTGTTACCAAGTCAACCTTTCCATCTTCCAGGAAAAGGGTGCTAAATAATTTATTTGGGAGGCATTCTCTGATGTAATCCTCTCATGCCCTTAGCTCTGATAGGGTAGAAAATTACATCAGAAGACTCAGATAGAAAAGTTGAGTGTTTCTGGGGAAAAAAATATTTCCTAAGTAGTTGGATCACATTCAAGATGTTTTATGCCTTGTGGCACAAGATTACACCTGGTGGTAAGGAGATAACTTGTACTAAAACCAAACTAAATTGGTAGAGCCCTGTTGATCTGTATCACTGCAGGAGCCAGAAATTATGCTTTTTGAGTTTTGGCCATAACTTAATAAATCTAGTTCAGAGAATATCAAGATAGCAATAAATGGGGTTTACTTAATGCTTTACCATAAGCTGACTATACATCAGTGCAATGGCTGTAGCCAACAGCAATGACTGCTCCTCCTTAAACATGACCATCTCAATCAGCAGAAGTTTAGCACTTACGCAAATTCGAGTTTTCTGAGGTTTCTGATGGCAGGAATTTCATAGCGGGTGCAACCAGATGCTCCTTGCACACTAAATAAATCACAGTAGAACCAGAGTATGGTAAATATTTTAGCAGCCAAAACCATGCTTTAAAAATAATTTGTTAGCAAACTTCTACAGAAAATAAACCACTGTTGCCTTAACTGAGGAACCAGGAAACCTCAGAGTAACTTCTGCTCCAACCTTTTTTCAACTGAGTAATTTCAATCCAATAATTGCCATTCATAGTGCAAATGCTTGCTCTTTTCCAATAAAACTTAAAAAAATATTTTTCTAAATCAACTATTTTCTGTCAAACATGAAACTGTTTTGTCTATATTTTAATCAAAATACTCCACCCGAGTTAAAATTGAAGTCATCATTTAAAAAAACCCCAAACAACAGAACTTTATTTCTGCATGTTTTTAATTGCAACCAATCCCCTAGCTACATAAGCAGCAGGGATGGAACACAGGGTTTCTAGACCATGTAACATAAGCTTTTACCTCCTGGGCTAAAGGACTGACTCAGGACATTTGGGACCAGTGCAAAACAGGCTTTCATTTATGCCCAGGTGCTACAGGGGGAAAGAATCAGCCCAAGTTATGTAACTGAAAACAACTGGAAGATGGCATACCCAGAGATTAAAGAGAAATGACAGCTGGCTTTTTTATTGGCAGTTTTGATGACTGCTCTGCACGGTGCTGTCATTGCTCCTCCCTGCCACGACAGCCACCTCACATCAGGGTAGGAGAACCCCCTGAGATGACACAGGATCTTGCACTGCCCTTAGTTACTTCTCCTCTGGACAAGCAGACAACTCCCTTGTCCAGCACTGGTAGTGAAACCCTGTTTTCATAAATTGCTGGTGTAAGAGAAGTTTTGATCATAAATGATCCTACCAATTCATCATCTTCTCCTGCATCTCTACAAGGTCGGTGAGGTCACTGATGTCCTTCATTGTCTTTGCCTTAAAGGGATCAAGAACAAATTTCTCTGTGGATGCTTTCAGCAGTTCGTAGTCTTTAGTCTGTTCTAAAGATTTCCAGAGTCTGACGGTGTCACTGAGGGAGGCCCTGTGAAGTAACGAACATGCAAAATCAACAGATGTGACTGCTGTTGTTGCATGAAAGTGTCATCTATGCACAGTGCTATGGATAATGCTATGGGGTACAGAGAGTGACCAACCTGAACAATGTCACATTCCTTAGGCTGACCAAGGCTTGCAGCCCCTGCATGTCAATGCCGCTGTTTCGCAAATCCAAGGAAAACTCTTTTCTTGACCTTTTCAAAATTGAGTGCAGTACATGGACATCAGGTGGTGTAAGAACTATGCCCATAAAAGACAAGTCTGGCTCGAGTCTTAAGGCCACATGCTGCAGAAGATAATTGTTCTGTGTTTCATAAACACAACGTAAAAGCTCCAGCAACCTCTCTGGACAGAGAGTATTAATCTGCAGCCTTCTAATGTATTTCAAGAGTGTTTTCTGCTTCTTGGTTGATTGTTTTGCATCCTCATTTGAAAGAGAGCAGAAGTAGGGGTCATCCTGGAGAAACATCAAACCAGCCAAAAATCGAGGCATTAAATCTAACCAGTTATAAGGTTTTTTCTTCTTGGATAGAAAAGACAGGTACTTTGTTAGATTTTTATCCTTGAGCTCTTCTGCTAACAAAAGGTGAAGTGCACACAAGAAATTCTGAGTGGCAAAATCAGAGAATGTGCTCCCAAATTCCTCCTCTTCACTATCTGAATGTCTGGGGAGTGCAAATGGCAGGAAAAACCCATACTTCAGAGCAAACTCTTTAACTTCCTTAGAAGGAAAGAGATCACTTTTCATGGCGCTTTGGTGAATTTCTCCAAGACACCAGGCTATACGGGCTAGAGTAGCAAGACTCTCTTGATTTTGTGTGGTTGTAACATCTGTTTGCATAAGCATTATCTTCTGCTGAAAAAATTTCAGGAAGACTTCAGTAAGAGTTGAGGGAAGAGTTTTCTCTCCCATTTCAAGTACTGTCTCACAGAGAAAACAAACAAATCTACACATAACAGGGCTGTAACAATGACTGAACAAGTACTCACACTCTTTGATTAATTTCAGTGCACTATCACAGTAGGTTGATTCTTGAAAATATTTGGTTATGTACAATTCTCTCTGCTGAGGGGAAAACCCTACTATTTCAATAGTCTTATCCACTTTGGACACGCACTGGTACAGTTTGTCTTTTGGTCTTGCTGTAAATAATAAAGTACAGCCATTGAGTATCTTTTTTTGGATGAGTCCTGAAAGCAGCTCCTTCATACTGCACAAATCCTTTTCAGGTTGGCTGGCTGAGCAACGAGGAAAATTCTCGTGATCGTGCAATCCTTTAAAACCATCAAAAACCAGAAGGACTTTAGCAGGATTTTGCAATATATACTCAAAGATCTCTTTGCTTCCCTCTTGAGGTTTTACAAAAAATTCAAGCAGCAGTTCCTTCAGGCTGTATTGCTTCTCAGGCAAGCTTATTTGTTTGAAGTCAAACCAAAATACAAATTCAAACTGAGAAAAATCTCCATTGGACCAGTCCTGGCAGATCTTCTGAATGAGAATGCTTTTGCCCATTCCTGCTTTTCCCAGCACCACAATCACTTTAGTCTCTAAGTCTTTACGTGGTGGGATTTGAAATATTTGGTTTCTATCAATGGCTGTCTTTTCCTTCTCTTGCAGGCTGCAAGTTACCAGCTCCTTTTCCATTGCTTTTGCACTATTCTTTCCAGCCTTGGTTTCAGTTTGACTTTGAACAAGTGTCCCATCAATGAACAGGTGATCCAGATTTACTTCCCGCTCCATGGTCACAGATTTGCACGTGTCTCGGAAATAATCCTTAAGTGATGAACAGAAAGTTTCCACTTGCTCTAGAGAAATAAAGAGCACACACAGACTGAAGGAACCAGTCCACAAACATCACTTCATGGTGCTTTAAGTGCAATATGGTGAAAGCACAGGCACTCCCATAAAGCCCATAGGTCTGGATTTACCCCATTCAACTGCAGCTGAGAAGTGCAGGCACAACAGACACTTTCAGCTCTATGAAGGGAATAATTTCGGAGCTCTCTCTAGAGATGATAAAACCACCTAAGTACACTGACCTGCTAAGTAGGTACTACAGCTAGATATCTAAAGGAAGCCAAGTCTAACATCTTGAAACCAGGAATTGTGCTCAGACCCTCAGAACAGCTTCACAAATTGTTGAATGATTCCTACAAGTAGCTTTTCTGTATGGAAAGAAGCACAGAATCTTTTTCCAAAAAATACTGTAAAGTTTAAGTTCAAGAGTTCTAAACTTACCTGGTCTTTTGAAAGGTTCTTTAGAAGGAATTATGGAATCTTGAACTTCTTGAGACTTTTCTAAATCTGGAAAAACAAAACAATATACTTGAAGAAGATGCCTAGATAATCAATGATTCAGCTTTACTAATTTTAACAATAAGATTAATGCAAATTTTCAAGTTCATTGCAGCATATATTCAGAGTAAGAGAGATATTTTGTTAAATTTACAAGGAAAATGAAAAAAATTATCCTGCAAGTAGAATTCTGCTGACGTGAACTGTTGGAGGCAGAATGGCACCAAACATAACCACAGGTGTTCTGACAGTTGCGTGAAGCAGATCTACCATTAGCAGGTGACATCCACTGTTCTTTTCAAATGTCAGTGTTTTGCATAAATTCATGTTCACACATAGTGCTTCTGTATGTCTTCAAAAGCAATAGCTTTCTTTTGTTATTCTACACCTTGTAACCAAGCACTAAGGATGAAATTCACAGAGAAGTGACTGTTGGCAACAGTATTTATCCATTACTCTCCCTGACAAAATCGTGCTGCTGTCCGATTTTCTTTCTTTTCACCTGTTTGTTTTCAAACTACTGCAGACTTTGCACTTGGGTCAGATGAAGTGTCTGCTTTACACAAAGAAACCGGGAATTTTTCAGAGAGAACACATTTTCTACACATTGGTAATTGCAGAGTATCAGTTTTGACAGAACTTTTGGTAGGAAGAGCTTTGCAGATGCAAGACAGAATTTAAATTGACAAAGACTGTAACAAACCCAACCTCAGAGTCTTGTAACCACACACAGCAGAAGTGTGCAAAAAATCACCCAAATCAAAACAGATAAATCTCCCTAAATATGTACAAATGAGTTTCATACCATAATATCATCTTGATCATCTTGATGTAGAATGTGGTCTAAAAGAAATACAAATCTTAGAGTTTCAGAGATCTGGAACTTAATTCCTACCCTGTGTGCCAGCAACCTTCAGAATGGTTTGAGTTCAGAGTTGCTTCTAAAAGGGAAGCACCACAGACTTCCAGTAAGAAAGATATTAAATAAAGAAGGGTTGTGCAAGCGTCTGGTTTTGATTTACTGTTTATTTTATTAAATAAGAAAATAGAATGGAAGAACAGAAAAAAATCTGTAATGAGACATTTAGATGGGAAATTGGTCAAATCAGTCAGGAGCGAAGAACTTTTAAAAAAGGAAAATAAACTGGCTTGGCATCTTACGTGCTAATTCTTCTGCTGCTTCATTCGGAATTCCAAAGCTTGTGGCATACGTATGTTGTGCTGCAGTAAATCAGTTGGAATTATCAGCACTGTTTATTCACATAAACAGTATATACAATTTACAAAGACTTCCCCACACCTAGGGATATTTTCCTCTTAATCTCCACGTTATACTTTTGCTTTTGGGGTGGCGGAAGCCACCAGAGGGCAACAAATCCCCGTACTGGGCACAGGGACCAGAAACAACACTGATAACAAACTCCAGATTGCAGCAGCTCTCTGAGGGCTGGAAGAAAAGTGTCTCAGGAAAGTTTGTTACCTGAAGTGGGACTGTTATATCCTGACCATGGCTCTGATTTCTTTATAAGCCTTTCTGTGCATTAGGCTTCAGTACTGTTTAGTTAAATAAGTTGTTATCATGTTGGGTTTGGGGCTTCCATGGGAGCTGGCTACAGTCTGGCTGCCAGCACCGAGCATTTAAGATGCTCAGGCCATGCCAGCATCAGATCATCTCTCATTTTTTGAGGGTGCTCCAGCACCCTGGGCTTTGCATTGTTTTAACTAAACATGACTTATTCCAGAACCTGATGTCATAGCAAACACAGTGGATTGGCTGCTGAACCTATAGCTCTACAGCCCTTATCTGTACTTTGTTCTGGATCAGACTAAGCAGTCAGTGATCAATACAAAGAAGGAAATGCCATCAATTTTTATTTTCCTCAATGAGGTCAATATAAGTAAAGCTTGGAGGGGAGAACTGACTTCGAGTAGAAGCAACATGGTTCCTCTCCCAGTTCAAAGTGCAGTACATATATAAACCCCAGTTTTCCACTTACCACATAAATTAACTGGAAAACTTGGACATATGAATGTTTCCATGGAAGATGTCAGCACTGGCAAGAAACAAAGCATAGTTTTCAGCATACCATAGCTATCAGTAACTGAATTTAATCAATGCTGCTGTTGGCAGCATTGATTTTTTAGCACTTTATGCCTCTTTATGTGGATGAAAGGCTATTGCTCTTACCTGGATATACTATAACATCAGATGTGCCATTTTCAAGAACAAAGTTAAATGTCTGCTGAGGAGGACCTGCAAAGCCTGGATTCTCTTGGTACCCTTTCACACTGAGTGGTAGGCACTCTGAGGTCAAAGGTTCTGACAATCCTGAAACGAGTGCAGAATAATTACTCTTCTGTTTTTAAAGCTTTATAAGAAAGAAAAAGCTTTCTAAAAGCTACTTATCCTTTTTGGCAACTTCTAGGCAAAGCTTCCCCGTGGAGAATTCATAGGATCACATAAGGTCCACAGAATCCATTAAAAAGAAACACTTTCAAGGTATGATGAGCACGAAATACAAGGGATTACCCAGCTTTTAGGAGTCACTGCTTTTGATAGTCTAAAGAGAAATTCTATTATTATAACGAAAAGTGCTTCAGACAAAGTCTGTAAATGTATAGCCAGAGATCCAGAGAAAATGTGTAAATAGTATGTATCTGCATTAATTTTACCTTCCTTTGCACTACATCCTTCCCACATAACTGCACATCATGCAAGCTGTACAAGCATCCTCCCTCTCAACCCACACTGGGAAAGTTTTTTGATGATTCAGTGCTTGCAATTTAATCAGCCATAGCTCTGAGTTTCTGTAGGTGGGACAGAATTTCTTCTGCTACTTTATGCTGTTTCAGCTTGCATCAGGTACTTCAAGGCTTCCAACTTACGCACTGCTTTTGGTTCCTAATCAGCACAGACTTAGCAGTGAAAGGTCTTGAACTGGGCCTTTGTCATTAGCACTTCTCAGTGTACCATGAGCACCCTCTGCTACCCAGCATGGCCCAGGCCAGGTGGCTACACAGCCCATCAGTGAGATTACTGCTCAGCTTTTATGAGCTAAATCACAGCCTAGATTTCGCTCTACTGTTGCAAATGTAATTATCTCTCAGTCCTTTACAAACCTCTGGGTGAAAAAGAAATTGGACCTAAATTAAAGCTTATTAATGAAAATTTTGTGACATCCTATTCTTAAGACAAGTAATTACTTAGATTAGCATATAGTAAATAACACTTCTCTTATAACCTGCACCAATTAAATGAAAGATTCATTCTATTTCATTAGGGGCAATGCCCTTTTAATTTCCCTTGAATATTTTTCATTCTTTTAGTGAGTGCCACACTTTTAAGTGCTTGACTGAAACAGCTGCCATACCTGTTTTTCCTGCCACTGCTCATAGTCAGTGACAAGATTTATAAGAGAGTTTTCCCCTTGTGTAAATCAGCCTGCGCACAAGTGCACACCTACAGCTGTACTCTACGTACCAGATATTAAGAAGCTTCTTTCCAGTCCATGGGCAGCAGGAACAGAAAAGGACATGTGCTGGTTAGTTAGGGAGGTGCAGCTCACGGGATGGCTGTTGAAAGGCATAGCAAAGAAACTGCCATCCCCTGCAGACACTGCAGGGACTTCCACTTCAAAATAAAACAGCAAAACAAAAGGAAAAAGTTGTCTCATTGGTAGAAGTTAAAGGAACCAAAGAAGAGGTCTCAGTAGATATGATAAACCACTTGATTCTGATCAGCTGTGCTTTGATTTTCCAAAAGCAAGAACAATTTACAATAGCTTTCTGAAAAGTATTTAGCGCTCAAATTCTAAAATGTATTTATTAAATTCTGTAATAGATCACCTTTTCTTCTCAGTAGTTCACTATTTAAATTTTCTTTTTCTTCATTTCCTGGCCTGTCTTATTTCCAGATGTATCTAGATGTACATGATCTTACACACGGATGATTGACAGATAAGACATAACAAGGTCTTACATTGGCTGTACCAATTTTCCAAGCACAGTTTGTTGCCTCAATATTGCACAAGAGCAGAGAGGCCCAAGAGCAATAAACTGGGGACCCTGACTCCCTACTTAGACACTACAGTGCTTGTAAGGACAAGTAGTGTGTGTTAAGTGTCTCCCAAAGAACGGTCACAAACACCAGAGTTTTTAAAGATGCATCTTGTCTGCAGCACATTTTTTCCCTCCAAGAACAGGACAAATGGGGAGAGAGACTCGTGCATTGTACAATTTCATCTGCTTATCAAAAGATTCTTACAAATCAAGTAAGACACACTTGCTTATTTGAATTAGTATGCTAGTTTCCTTGTTTTTGCCACACTCCTATTCTCAGAGTTGGTTTTGCTTTTTCCTTCCCTCTCCTGTCTAGCTGCAAGAAGTAAGTCTGTATTTCATCACTTGCTGTGGTCTGATGTTTTTGTCTGGAGCTACAAACCTGTCTGGGGTTTGTGCCACTATTTCATTCAATTCCTTTGAAAGAATATAATCCTTGGCTTAGTACTCTGAACTTTAGTACACATTATTCTCTTTACTGTAAGTAGTCTTACACCTCTGAAGAGCTGCTGCATTTGCCTTTGCAGGATCATACTGTGACACTTGTGACAGGTTAAATAAACTCCTGATTTTGTCAAGTAGCTCATCTTTTTGCCAATTGGATTTTTTCTACCCAGTACTTACACTGTCTTATGTGTATGTTCCTTCCTCAGCACCTGCATTGGGTCAAGAACAGTAGAGAAACTGATAATATTCTAAGGACTTCCAGCAAGAGGATAGGTGCGGCTTTACAAAGCACCTGTTAGCTCTGTAATGATACTTTCGACTGGAAAGCAGGTCCTGTAGGGTGAGGCATTTGGAACTGATGTGACTTTTCCTTATGGTAAACTATTATTGTTAGTGTGCCATAAAAGGCTTTTAAAAGTGCCAAATCAATAAAGGAACTTAAGCAAATAGAAAGTATTCCACTTTAACAGGTACTAACCGCCAGGAACTTCACCTGTGTCTAAATAACTACAATTAGCAGGTACCAGTTCAGTAGAAACTCTGATAACTTTCCCAGAGCTAGCAAACATATTTTTTCACAGCTAATTCTGCTCAGTCCTCCCTCCCCACTCCCTCAGAACTCCACACAACACTGGAAAACCAGCTTGGATCACAGTCATGGTGCATATGTATGTTCTCTATGACTTTCATGCAGTCTGTGCCACTTCCTTAAATGAATTATGCTGAGGTGCAGTCCCAAGATCCAAGCAGGCTGGATGGATCTCTAGGTTACACGCTGGTTTGGCTGCCCTGCCTGACATGTACATGGCCCCTAGGGTTTGGTACAGTCAGAGTTCCCCTTAGGAGGCTTGTGAGGTGTGCTGACATACAATGAGTAATATGTCCATTCATAACACAATATAAAATAGTCACAACTGGTTGCTCTCACATGGATTTTGGAAGAGTATTTTGCTGGTTTAGCTCTGCCTGAAATACCCCTTTAGGCTACAGTTGGGTAAGAACATTAGCACCAGTTTACATCTAGAGAACAAGTTCCAGCCTGCCTGCTGGCCCCAGGTGTTGTCTTGTAGATGGTCTAACGATGTGCAAAGCCTAGAAATTTCCCTTTCTCCCTTTCTTTCTTTGGTTTAAAGGACTTTACAGCATGGACTGGGCCAAGATATCATCTCTTCACAGTTATTATTTTCACTAGGATGTTTCCCTGGATTTTTGGACGATGTCATACTTGGAACAAAGAGGATCAAACCCAGGACATGCGGAGCTATGACCTGATGGGTAACATGACTCAGCTCATAGCTTCGCATTTCCTGGGTTTGATCCTCTTTGTTCCAAGTCAGACATCGTCCAAAAATCCAGTGAAAAAAAAGGTGTGCTTGATAAAATTTACAAAATGTGGCACTGACCCACTTCTCCAATATTTTGCTTTCTTCTCTTATGTGGATTTAGGAAAGCTCAACTGCGCCTTTGCTGATGTTAAGCAAGTAATTTTCCTATCACCTGGCAGGAACATGTACTTTTGAAGCGTAAGGATCCAACTTTTCCTAGGCTACCATGTAACTGATGCTAAGATGCACAATTTAATAGCTGCAGATAAGAGGACATAGACTTGTTATATCATAAATTAGTCAGAGGAGTATTAAAGTGTGATTTTTGCAGAAACATGAAAATGCATGATGATCAAAATCACCAAATCTATGAGAGCAAACCTTTTCTAGAAGTTAGAGTTACAATACCTAACAGAGGATGAGATTTTGGAACATGAGACAATATATGTTCAATAACCTTTTCCTATTCAGCCAATGACTTACCAATTTTCTTATATTTAGGTTCTGAAGCATCACAGTAACTCTCTGCAGAGCCTAAGAAGGCTTAAAAACAGAAAGGTCATAGTAAGTGACAAAATTTTGGCAATTTTAAGTTTACTCCATGAAAATTACTTTAACTTTTTAAAGTAGAAGGGGGTGTTATCAGTTTCAATTCAGCTATTTCAGAACTGTACAGGTCCAGTGTATAAAAATGAATGTGAAAAGCCTCATGTTATTTCAGTCTGACTGTGAAGTTTTAATTAGGCTGCAGATTTTTGTGCCAAAGATTTTTGCTGTTGTTCTTGCTATTAAAGAGGCAATTGTTCAGCCAATGCTTGCTAAGCTATGGATACCCTGAAAACAAAGTCAACACTGTCATGAGGATGACAAACATGCAAAGAAATATAACATGTTTAATTTTATGTTACAGGACAACAAATTCTGCGAACTGTAAATTTTACGCTTGGAAGAGCTGCTTTCAGTTCCGGCCTCTGAGCATGAACAAAGGCAGAGGAAGCACATGTGGTATCAGTGAAGAACTGCATGACAAGAGCACTGGGGCTGTGCTAAAGCCAAGGGGTTGCAACGCAAGTTTAGAACTCAGGCACAAAGCCTTTCAAATCTCACTGTTTTACACTTACTTCGTTTAAGACATGTCTGCATCTTTATGTCAGGAAATTTCTCAGTGTTTTCAGCAGCAATGTCATCCAAAATAAGGTTCCCTGCTAAAAACATGAAATATGGCCAAATGTCAATGTTTGTTCTCCTAAAAAAAGTTGCAGAAACAAGTAAAAACAAGAGAAATACACTGACAGCAAGGATGAGATATGCTCCAAATAAAAGATAAAAACCAAATCATGCGATAAAAGATGTATCCAGGTCCATATGATTTAGAAGCCCACAGAGCTCTGAATGCAACTTTGTCACCCTGTGTTAATTTCTGAACTGCAAACTATTAATCTATTGCCATAAATTCAGTGGCTAATAAAATGTAAGTACTACTCAATGCTCTAATGATGAGCAAAGGATAAAACATCACAGCTGTGTCACTGTGATCTCAGTACTTCTCAATTTATGTACTAAAGGGATTAGATCCTTTAAGAGACAGAGTAAAGAGTTCTAAAAAGATTTCATACTCTGTGTTGCAAGAACTGTGAAGTTATCCACACCATACTTTTACTGGAAAATACTTAAGTACTAATATTGTATCCTGTTTTTTTCTAAAACCAATAAAAATCTTGCCATTAGGTGCAAAACCCCCCAAATTTTAAACACACCAGGGAGCAGTGTAGATCATTTGAAAAGCCATGTGAGCTTCCTGCAGCCAGAATTATTCTAGGGAAGGACTGACCTTTGGTAAATTAGTCCAAATTATTTTGCTCAAACATTAAACAGGATATACAGATATTCTGTGAATCTTCTGATTCTATGGATTTCTCAACAGCCACCTATTGATATATCTGTTCTGAAATAGTAAACAGCCGTATTTGTGCTGTTATCAAAACAATGATTTGGTACCACAAGATGAAGGACTGATTTACTATATATAAAAATATTATATATATATATAATAGCATTGCTGCACTGATCAGGGTGAGAAGTAAAACTTGACACGCTTCCTCAGGCAGCTCTGTGCATCCTGGACAGAAACCAGTGTGTGTGAACTGTATTTATACACATGCAAAGTGCTCTGGGAACTTCTGTGCATCATCCCTGCTGTGCTCAGAGTAAGTGTGATGCTACTTGAGGGTATTACTGCACTGGACAATTATCTGTGCATATTCTATGGCTATGGTGACATGATCAGCAGCTTGGTCTGAGACAAAACTGCCATCTTTGAGAAAGGCCTGCAAAAATGCATAAAATCCTCAGTTTTCCAAGGAAAACCTGGGACACTGTAACCAGAGGGAAAGAAGGTACCAGAAGTATAGAAACTTTACTTGAGTTCAAACTGGGGGGATGAAGCACATGTCAGCCAGAACACTGTCATGGAGAAAATAAGTCTCTGCCATATCGATCTTACCAAAAATGTCTTCAACCTGCTTCTCCTGCTGATCCTTGAGTACATATTCTACTAATTCAGCTGGCAACAAAGGAAAAAAAAAAGAGGAGCACAGTAATGATACAGTAAATGTCACAGCAAAACTCTTGTAGTCTTATCCTCATTAGCAAAACTCTGCAGTGTAAGTAAAATTGAAGAGTTAAATTAAGTTTTTCTTGTAACTTGTTGTTCAGGAAATAAAGAACACAAGAAAGGAGAAGTTGAGACAGGAAGTATCAAGCAGAAGGAGACATTAATAGAGAGATTTTCCCCTAACAACCACAAGCTACTGTTAATCAGTTTCCCCACAACACACAGGTTCAGGTATTCTAAACTAGATCTACCATGCATGAGGGAAAGGCTAGTTGAGTAAATGCCATGGCTTCAGATTGAGACTAGAATTTGTAAGAAATAGCTATAGCAAGTAACTGAAAAATAATTATTTAAAAAACAACAATTGCTTTCATACCTATTTTAGCATATGCATCTGTGGTGTTGGAACAGGGGTACAATGCATCTCCGTTTTCACATGGGAAATCCACATTATTTAACTGTTCATAGCTGCTGGCATCAACTTCAAGATCTAGAGTGAAAAAGGAACATGCATTGTCTCAATGAACGCCATAAACAAGCAGTAAAATGCCAGATAGCAGGACATGCAGAACAGGCAGATTTGTTACTTCAGCAGAAGGCTTTGGCTTTTCATTGTATGTTGGCTAAGGAGGAACAGAACTGAACTCTCAGTAATCCATAGTCTCCTGGAAGTCAGCACTTTTCTTTTGATAAACTCTGAGACCTCATCTCTCCTAGTAAATAAAATACTTCCTGAATCCATTCTATGACTATGAAGTCCAGACTCATGCAGTCTATTAAACCTTCTTATCCTTCAGGATATGGTGGTATCATCCAGATCCCCTGTTCAGAACAATGCTGTGTCCATGCTAATCCCTGAATTGCACTGCAAATTGCATGTGAAGCTGCTAGTTGGCCAAGGCTAAAACCTTGCCAGGGATCACGCTAACACCTTCACAGCAGAGATGCCCAGCTTCCAGTAACTGGTGCCATGTCCTGATTATGTTTGATTTACCTACATCCTCTCAGACATTGCTAAGGCTAAAAAGTATTCCAATCAGTGAAACATCTGAGATAGCACAAGAGTCAGTGCTTGACCCCTAATTCATCCTACTTTCAGTCACTGAGCAAGTGGGGCCATGGGGCAAGAAGCACTCCTGCACCTGTTTTTAACAGTCAGAAGCTGAGAGGGAAAAGTCCAACCTGGGAAATGATCAATCACAAAGATGATTCCAGATTCTGGTGCTCAGTTCTCCACTGATTTGCCTGTGTGCCTACTGGCATTGGTCACTCATGAAAGCCACAATGCTCCAATTTGGTAACATTTTCCACCTATTTGGGAGCTATGAGACTTCATATCTGACATACATCCGTTCTTCTCCTCTCATTGCCACTCTCAATCCATGGTCCAGCTCATTTGTTTAGAATAAGCTCAGCTAATGCTCCATACCACAGACATACTTTCATACTTTTATAATAGTACTCAGGGAGAGCAGAACAGTCCACAACTTCCACACACAGTCAGGAGCACAAAGTTTAAGAGCCAGGGCAACCTTCTTATCTGATTATCTGTAGAAAATGAAGTGCAAGAAATTATCATCTTTACACCCTGGCCCTTCTGCTTTCTCCTCTTCCTAGAACCATAAAATCACTGTGCCCGCAAGGGCTGGAAAATGGCATCTGGTAATGCAAGTCCATCGTTTTGGTGCCTTAGGATCTCAGAAGGCAATGAAATGCTGTCTGCTTGTGGACTGTCTTCATCACAAACTCATCTAAAAGTCTGTTTTGCAGAACTTTTGGCTCCAAGCCACAGAGGTGTTGACAATTACACTTGGCCAGCTTATGACAGGAACATTTGCAAATAAAGTACTTACACGAATGATATCCAAATGAAAGACACTGTCATGCCCTGATGAGTGACAGTACAGTGTGTTTTCTTAGACTGACTGAGCAGGATGCTATAAATATGTACAGTTTAAAAACATGATAGTTTCTGGAAGCAGTCATTGTATGTACAGACACAAAGTTACCATATCCTAACACCAAGTGCCTGTAGAATTTAACTTAGTCACCATGACAAACTGCTATTAGATGGCTTTGTAGCTGAGAGGAGATGGCAATAACTTACAGCATGAGGACTAAACCAATCAAGCATTTTTTAGTGTTTTACTAACCTGTAGAGAAGTCACCTTCTTCATCTCCGGGTGGCTTAGGATCAAGGAAAGTACATAGATGCAATGGATCAATATCACTGTGCAGTAAATCAAGGTAGCCGTTTTCAGGCACAAATACTGAATCCATGGTTTGTCTCTTTGTCTGAAATCAAATTGCACAGCAGTTAGCTATGACACAGCCACAGCTTTTGTCAGACAAAATGACAAGTCCTGCACTGTGGTTTTCTGTTGGCAAGACACAGATCTTGAGGCTGGAGAGATGGCATTTCTTACCAAGACCTGCATTGAGTTGTAACCCTGAGCGACTTACAGATCCAGAGACAGCCTGCAGTGAGTCTCACCTATCTTTTACTCCAGTCAGAGGAGTGTGATACTGCAGTCTGACCACCTGGACCAAAAGTGCCAAGTATTGAATAAGTGGCAACCCTTGTATATCTTATCCAGATGTAAATGATACACAAATCCAGCAGGTAACAGAGAAATTAGAAGACTGCAGTGAATACGAGGGAAGAATACAGAAGCTACATTTCTTGATAAAGTTTATCTTTTCTTCCACATCATTGCAAATTCCCTTCTATTTTCTTCCAGTTACTGCAATAGACACTAGAATCAGTTCAAACATTCCTCCTGGATATTCCACAAGTATAGAATAACACCATATGTTACTTATTCATCATCTTTATCCAATTATTTCAAACCCAAATATTGGCTCTTCAGTGTTTACAGATCACTGGTATGAATGCCACCTGGGCTGGTGGCATAATGCTGAATATCACCATAATGCTGAAATGTCAGGATGAAAAGAAAACCCAGCAAATTTTTCAGACTCTATCTTGTTAAAATAGGTATCCACACACCACAACCATGGAAAGTTCCAGCTTGGCATCAAGCATCATATTTTGCAATGAAGAATATCTAATAAATGGCTCTCAAATACTCTTCCCTTAGCAGAATGCCACTGATGTCCCTGGTTGCATCTGTCTCTGTTCCTAAGGTGTGCAAACATGGAGCAGCTGCTGTACCATGAAACCTACCTGCAACATGGAAAAAGAGAAATACAGCTAACACTGCAGCTGTGATGAAAGAAGGCAGAGCAGACCTCATCACACAGTACCATGTGCTGCCTTGTTACCATCTTCATTCATCTTACCCTTCTATGGAGTTGTCCCTCTGAATAGCTTGGAAATGGATATTTCTGCATTTTGCTGCAGAAAATGCCAAAATCTAGAGCCAGAAGTTTGAAAAGCAGGTGAACATGGTGTAGTTCCATGAGTAGAAATAGCCTGCACTAAGATAGTTCTCCTTTTTCATGTTTTACAGCCTCACTACATTACCAAGATTACAAAAATTTGATATTATTGCCTGGAATGCTATAAATAGAAAGCAGAAGTTGAGAAACCTGCATGAGAACCAAGAATGAGGTTATAAACACTAGATTAAACTTTCAGTTTGTTGCAACACTTTGTTTTGCACCTTCCATTTGTTGAATTAAGAGACAAACTAAACAGGGCCTTTCAGAATGCTGAGTTGCCAGACTGTGTGAATAAAGCTGTTGAAGAATAAGCCAATAAAATTTTGGGGTTAGAGTCAGAGAAGAAATTGGGCAGAAGGCTTAAGGGGAATGCAAGACAGCCGAATCTACCACTCCAAGTTCAGTGACTGGCAAACTGCTTGATTACAGCACACAAAGAACAGGGCACATCATTGGGAAAGAGACTGAGTAGGCCTATTTAATCTTCATGGAAATACTAAGCTTTAATTAATTCATAGTCATAAGAGCTTTTCTATTTTTAAACGTTTCTTTCAATAGCATCTCTCTGTGGATAAATGCCTAAGTAATGGAAAAATGTTTTCAGCTACAATGGTCAAGAAGTCAGGAAGCAACCAAGGGAAAGTCTTGCCAGTGCCAAGTCTGGCTACAGAGTTTAAAATTAGAATGTAAAAGATGGTATCGCTCAGGTGCACAGGAGTGAAACATACTCTTCTACCTTAACAGGATGAACATTGCCACTTTTTCAAAAATGAAAAACTTGGTTGCTTGCCTTTTTTTGCTTCACCAGTCTGAATGGCCTTCAGCTTACTATGGTATTTTTTCTTCATTTTTTTGGTTTTGACACAAATCTTTATATAGCTGTCTCTCTATTGACTACACTGGATTTAGGACCCTGGGATTTCTTTCTGTATCTGAACCAACAAATTTTTAATAGCAGCTGTATTCTGCTGCATTAAAAACATGACCCCACCATGGAAAATACACTGTGAATAAAGAAGCAAATTCTTGAAAGATGGAAATTTCTACATGGAGAGGAGTCAGAAGCAAGGAAAATTACACATCAGGGACAGCAAGTGTTTTGCTGCATATTGTAACTGAAGCACACAAAATGAAACCAGACCTTTACCAAGCTTGTTTACAACAGCGACTCCTTTCCCAGAGCTTCCCCTTTTTTTGTCACAGCATCCCAGCAGTCCTGTCTGAGGTGAAGAGTGAATAAACTCTGTACTGCTCAGCACTTCCTCTGTTGTTTCATACATGATTTTAACTTAGTTTACTGATATTACATTCCCTTTGGGGTCTCACGGGACCCAATACTGCCAAAATGGGTGTCTGGCGCAGTTTCATGCCACAGGACTAAAAAATTTTGTAATAATTTCTGTGTTTGGGCTGTGAAGGCAGAGCCAGCTCTCAGCAGGAGCAAGACAGAGCCTGCAGGGACCTGCAGGACAGGAGTCCCCAGGGCCACCTGTGAGGCTCCCACGCACAAAGGGCATGTGCTGGGTGGGGGCGAGACAGGACGTACTTCCAAATGTATTTCCATGCCATTCAGAGAGTTCAATCCTTTGTGGTTTGGATGCTGGTTAAGACAAATATTGTTCTTTAAATCCTTAAATAACACCTCCTTTCCCCAGCAGCCGATACGCTGTGGCTGCACAGCCACACTCAGCAGCCCCGTGTGCCCTTTGTGCCACCTCTGCAGTGACTCTGGGCACACCTGACACTGCCAGGTCTCTACTCAGGATACATTTGGTTTAGCTGTGCATCCTGCATACCTGGCATGACAATATGGTTCACTTCCAAGACTCACAATGCTTTTTTTTCGGTGCTCTTTTAGAGTTCAAGTGATATCATATGAATTAAAAATTCTGGAAAAGTAGTGAAAGTAACAGTGAACATCTCTGTACAAGAACAAGGGAGGAGCAGGTGTTCACTTAAATCACATATTAATTATAAGAGTTAGATGGGGCATTTTAGATTTTTAAAGGTAATGGAGGTAATTTTGATTCATTATTTTTCCCCAAATAATTTGATTTCATCTTGTCTTACATTTTAAAGGGTCAACATGTTAAAGATTCCAGGCAATGGGGTCTGCTACTAATTGAAATCAAATGTTATCTATGAGAAAAAAGGATTATAAAGGCCAAAAGGTAAAGGAGAGGGGATTTGAGGAGAGTTGTTAGGGGCTTTCCTTCCCAAACCTCTGTTGACATACGAACTAACAGGCAATAAATCTCCCACATGAGTACAGAGGTTAAGAAAATGAAAATTTGTAAAGTCATTTTAGGAACAGAGGAAATCCCCCTCCAATTTAACTTTTGGACCAGTTTAGGAAGCTGAGGATAATTCATAGAAAAGAGTAGTAGTGCCATGCAAATCACACACTTTTTAACCAGAGGATGACATAACATCCAAGTCTTTCATAACATTCCAAGTCCTAGATTACAGAAAAATTAGAGAGTGGGACTGCTGTGAAGATAGGAAGTTGAAAAATTAAATACAAAGACTGCTGAACAAATCCCATTTTCCTGCAATACCCCAGACCCATTAAGTGCTACACATGAGTCTGAGCGAACAAGCTGACAAAAAGCACGTTATATCAAGCTGTAACTAAGGAGTCCAGTGAAACATTGGTACTTTGATTTAAAAGTACTTTGACTGAAAAGTTCAGTATTGTTGGCCACAATTTTATAGCCTTGTTTTCTTTCACCAGGTTTAGAAAGTTTTCTCTCATGTTCTCTGCCCCCCCGAAGGTTATGTCAGGTGCACGAGGCACTCCCCCAAAGGCAGGGCTGTTTCCTGGCTTTTGCTGCAGTCAGTGTTTTGGGACAAGGTTCTTCGGGAGGTGGGCAAGCCAGCAGTGAGTAAGGATGAAATTCCCTCCACGTTCCAATCACTTACCTCCTTTTCTTCTCCCCAAATAAATGACTAACAATTCCTCTGCTCCACAGGTACCACAGAGATTTTTCCTTTCAGAAATGCCCTAATTATTTGTAAAATGCAGGTAATGGAGCTCAATTTATATTTAGCTTTGAAGGTTTTAGTTTCTATTTCAGATCTGTGAAAAACTTATACACTGAAATGCCAGTTTAACTTTTTCTATTTTATTACCCAGCTCAAGAAGAGATACTACTTTTGCTAAGAGTCTTTATCTTTCTGATGGAATGGTGTTACTTTCCACAGACTTTATAGTCTAAAATGAAAAAAAGCAGAGATGGTGCTGAAAAAAGCCCCTGATTATTATCAGCCACATTATTCTTTGTCTCCCTTAGAGATGAGTTTAAAGAAGTTAAAAAAAGCATAAACATCAGGTAAAAGGAATTTTTGCCTTTCAGTGAGCTCAGCTCAGAACCAACAATGTTACTTGTCTGGTGCTGGGATGGACAAGTTCAGGCAGAGCTGTAAGAAGTGGCCTGCAGGTGTCACAGTTGTGATTTAGAGCAGAATTTGCCTTTCGTGTCCAGTATTGCGTCGTGTGTCGCAGCTGTGCCCAGCTCTCCCATCCCAGCAGTGAGATAAAGCATCGCAGCAGACACTTGTCTACATTTTAACTCAATGGCTTTCTTCAAGACAGAATTTCAGCCCAGTTCAATGAGAAAGTACAGCTCTAGGTTGTTTTGCCAGATTTGTGAAGAAATGGAAATAAGCCAGTTTCTTTCAATGATTCTCAGTTTCGCTTTCCATAGGCACAACATTTATACAAAAAAAGAATATTCTTAACAAAGTCTGAAACAAATTACGGCGACCTTTTCAGCAAGTAGCAGGACTAGCCACAAAACAAAATCACAAAAATTTCTCTAAAATTTCACCCACATTCAGACATCATCCTACTAATATTTCAAGCAACACAAGTACTGACACACTGCAATTACAAATAGGTACAAAAAGCAAGATATTTACCATGAAAAAAAGCATGCATTCAAGGGTTGAGGAAAAACTCACCTTAAGAAACTGGATTCAGTACCAAAAAATGATGAGCACTGCCAGCCCTGCCCAGGGCTAACAGAAAGTGACAGCAAAAAGGAGGAAATAGGAAGGACCAGAACACGCATAGGGGGAATTCCAAAGCGGAAAATTAAGAGGAACCTCCCTTCTAGCAGCCCCAGTATAACAAGCAGTTACCTTGTCCCTGCTAAGAAGAGCTTGATCTTGTCACTAATTAGGAAAAGATCAATTTATTTGGTTCAAAACCAGACCTGGATGAGAGCTGACAGTAACAATTTCTATTGCTTCCCAAATTCTTCCTCTCCTTTTTCATTCTAGGTCAAATCTGCTCCAAAGCAATGCTGTTAAACAGTCGGTCAGTAAAAATAAAGCCAGCAGCATGTGGGCACTTACCGTGCAGCTCCACTTGGTGTAACAGAAGTGAAAGTATCTTTCCCATATCCAAAGACTCTGCCAATGCAAAACTAGTTTTGCATCTCATGCAAGAGTCTCTTGCCATTGGCCCAAAATGACAAGTAGGATGTTCTATGAAACAGGAGCTTGTCTGGCTTACACATGGTGTTCACAACTTGCTTGTAGCAGCATCCGACAGAATGTTTATTCATCTAATCTTCACTTACCTTGCCATGCCTACCTGGTGTAAGACAAATAACCTTTTGAAAACCAAGTTCATTCATGAGCATTCCTCTCATGATGCCTATAGCTGCTTCTGTGGTGATCTGCAAGTTTACTTGCTTAGTTTTCATGCATTGGCCTACACAAATTAGAAATTAATTATAAAAGCGACTGTACTCTAGAACGAACAAATACTTTTTGTAATATTACTCCATTGGTTATAGCTTTTAAGAAAAGTTCCACCAGAGTCTGAAGGGGTAGGGAAATAGGATTTGATGAATACAATGACATCCAGACTCCCTGCTTCAGTAAGGTGAGATTTTAACCAGCTGCCAGTAAGAAATGGCTTCTGCACAAGGCAGCAGCTCCTATGAGCAAAGCAGCTGCCCACCTGTGTAAGACTTTTGTCTTTGCAGAGGAGATCCACTTCCACCAGGTTCCACGGGAACATGCACACTGAGAAGAGACAAAGCTGTTTCCCTCCTGGGAGCAGCTGATCTCCTCCCAGTATTTACAGACATGGGGCCTGTTCTGTGCTGCAGGATACCAGCCTCTTCAGGCTCTCTCACATCCAAGCTGTGTTGGGATTCCTCTATGCACTTTAGAAAAAAAGCAACATCTCAGAATAACGGCATTCAGAGCAGAAAATAACGAAAGGCTCACAAATACAGGTTCTCTGGTTTAGTGCTCTGTTCTGATAGGAGGCAATAAAACAATCACTGCATAAGAAAATCAAAGTTTCAGAGGGTTGTTTGTTAGCCCTATTCTAATGTGCAGCACAACCCCTCAAATGATAAACTCCTTCAGCAGCCCTGCAAAAAGATTTCTTTACCAGCTTCTGAGGCTGAAATCCATGAGGCAATCTCTATACATATCCAGAACAAAAGTTTGGGGAACAAGAGTTCAGCTTATTACTGTGATTCCAGTGCACATCTGCAGCAAAGACTGGTTAACTGTACTTTTTGCACAACACTCATAGCTGCTTGGAAAGAGCAGAAAGGAATTGCTGGAGCAAATCATAGTTCATCTAATGGAGTAGTCTATAGAGGTGGTCTTAGAGGGAAAAGCAGACTGGAAAAAAAGAGGCTGGGAGACATCTGTGAACTGCCTAAGGTGACCATCAGCTTCTTTGCTTTGATGTTGACTGGGACACTACCCTACTACCAAAGGAGGGGACAGAATATACTCAGTAGTATTGGAAGAACCAGCATAAATGATACTAGGCCACTTTCTATGGTTTTCTATACTTAAAATATGAATTCTTGGCATTAATTTGAATGCGTGTGATGATAGAGGTCAGTATTTTGCCCTCACATGAACTATCCTAATCTGTATCCTGAGGATTTCCTCCTGTATTTTCATCCATGCTATTGTTGTCCCAAAATGTTTTTTTCATCTGGTGTGGGAGAGGCCAACCCCACACAGAGTCAAGGTATTTGATTTATTTGCAGTTCTGCACAAAAAGGGAGGCTGGGTGGCAAATTCACAAAACCAGCACCACAGCTATTAGAACTTTTCATTAATACATTTTGGCAAACAAAGGCATTAATGTTCATTGGCTACAAGTTACATAGGTTTCTTATTAATTAGCATTCTATCTTCTATTAGTTAAAAGATTCTCTCACTTCTCATGCTAATTAGTCTGCATGCTCAGTCTTTCTCTCCTTTTGAGTCTTGCTCTGTCAGCTCTCTGAGAATGCACGTCCAAAGTCTGAAGAGACTCTGAATGACCACAAATATTTGAGGCCATAATCTGTCTTTGCCTCTACTAGACTACCAATTCTGAACCTTTTGAATTCCTGACTTCACTTAAGAAAATGACCTTCTGAGGAAGATGCAAGTGTGACCAGCAGCATTGCAGCGGGTTATCTTGGTATGTCTCACCTGTAGTGTTCATGCTGCACCACTGAGGCTCGTCATAGCACTTGGGAAGAAATACAGTAGGTGATACTGGAAATGTAGGTGTGGAAGGATGCTGGAGGACTTTGAAGCACAGCTCGTTTCTGAGGTGAGGAAGTAAGGAAAAGGTTTGATCAGACAGCTTTTGAAACAAGCTCTAGAGAAAAAAACATACCCCTGCACTCTAAAAGACAGAGATTTTATGTTCAAAACATCTTCTAAAATATCACAGTTTTACTTTCCTACAGGAAATCAGTTTCCTGATAGACAAAGAAAAGTTTGCATAAAGAGCTGCATACCTTGGTGGAGTTGCTGAGGAAATCCTGTGTGAGTGTGTGTGCACAATGGAAGGCACAACATTGGTAACCAAAGCCTCCTGAGACTTATCCAAAGTATGGTCCTGCAGTTCTGCTTTGCACAGTTCAGGAATGGGCTGGTGCTTATTCACTGAGGGCCACGTTCTCTAATGCTCATGGACATTGCTGCCAAGTCCCTATGGATTTCGATACTGTATTGTGAACAAGGAATGGTGCTTCCTTGAAAATTCCTTTTATGTTGGCTCTCTATCTGAGCTCTGGTTTTCCAATCAGCTACTGTCTTTGGCTTCTCTGGCCAAAAACTGGTTTCCATAGCAGAATTTTTGTTTGGGATTCCTTCTATCCAGGGTGAATAGCTTTGAGGTACTGCTGATCGAGCAATTTCTCATAGACCGGAAAGTCTATTTAACAAATTTCCCTATTTTCTGAATATAATGATTCAAGCTGTACAATATATAGATATCAGCAGTTCACTAATTTGCTTTACTGCATGACTTCCCTTCCTGTTCTATGGATTCTCTTTAACTCACATGCAGCTTTTGCAGATAAGACAGATGTTTCATAGCAACTGTATCTTTCTTAGGGATTGTCATGGTAGTGTTCTCAAGGTCCAAAAGAAAAGACATGCCTTAGCTATGGAAAGCATGCTAAGCAATAGCTACATAAGAAGCACCAAACAGTAAAAATGTATGGCCTGACTTAGTTCTCTTTTTCACACACATTGTTTGTGCTGTGACACATTATAAAGAGGAAAGTGAGTTGAAAAGGAGAACTTGTGCTTTTGATTTCTCTGCATTGAGGGGAAGTATCACTTCTAAGTAAATACAGTGCTGTGCAAAGTCTACAGCTAATTTTGGAACCCAAATAATATTAATAAAATGTCAGTAATTAATGTCACTATTTTTCCTAGGGGCAGTGAGGTAGCTGAAGGGGTACCAATGTAGGCCACACTATGTCCTTCACCACGTGGCATTTGGGTATGTCATGAACCTTGGTAGATTTTATCTGGTATCAAGACAGTAAGAAGATTTTTTTGTTTCCACAAATGCAAAAACAAAACCAGAAATAGAAATCACATTTAATTATTGCAAATTAGGACTGTAGCAGCAGAAGAATTTGAATCAAGTTTTCAAAGCTTAAGCCTCTCTAGTCCCCTTTCCCTTATTTTGGCCTCAGCTACAAGAGAATCGGCTTTGGGTTCAAAGGCAGAGTACTTTTAGCATGGTATTGCTTGGTATGTTTGCCTATAGCCCAGCAAAAGCCAGGGACAGCTCTATAGAAACTAGGCTTCCTCCCAAGTTATGGTCTTGCAGATCTTGTTGGAAAACTCTTCAGGAATACTTAGAACATGTGGGAAGAGTAAAACAGGAACCAACTTGAAATCTTTATATCTTAACACCCATTCAAAGTCCATCTTGCTTTTGATCTGTCTCCAATCTAGACATAACAGAGGAAACAATCCTGTGTTTGGGCTGAAAAGCCTATAATCTCCTGTTCATGGTGAACACTGCCTGGGCATATTTGCAGGTGGAAATTGCTTAAGGTGTGAAACACTTGCAGAAAATCTGCTTTTCTCGTGTTTAAGTGGCAATCATGACGATGTATCACAAGCTGTTTGCTCACGTGCTTGTCTGCTTCTGGAGGGAACAATCCTATGGAGAGAAGCTCTTTCTCCACAAGAAGTCTACCATTCTCCCATTAGTATATCCCCTCACAGCCAGTCACACTTATGTCCTGGAGCTCTGAGCATGCATTTCCACCAGCAGCTGGCAGCTGCCTGGCCTATAGATGGAGGAGAAGACACTAAGAAAACCTGTTATGCTTTCCCTTGGTTTTCAAGTAGTCTGTGAACATCACGAATGCACAGACCCCCTTAGCAGTAGTTTGGGACAGGCAGTGCACAACAGTATTCATCTTGTTAACAGAAGGACTTCTCATTTATCTGTATCCAAGAGCAATTAAAAGAAAAAAAAGAAGAAAATAAAAGAAATTCATATCTTTCCTTTCACCACCACTGGAATTCATAGAACTAATCCAGTGCACTGGTACACTGGAGCACGTGACATAAACGCCCTGTAATTTCTCTTACACTGAAATAAAATAGAGCAAGAATGGGAAACAGCATACAAATGCAAACCCCAGCTAGCAAGGAAAAGGATGTGTGCAAAAAACCACAGTCTGTGTCAAGTTTCAGACTGAAGCAAAAAATTTGGGCAAAAATAATAAACTGACAGTTGAAGAAACCACATATTTTAGGGGCTTCCCGAGAGCATTTCTGATCTTTGTCAACTAAAACACACACCAGACACAAAAGCCATCAAAATCCACACCAGACACAGCAGCTCTGCCATTAGTTAGTCGAAAGAAGGAGCGCTTATCATGACCCCCATTCCAGTAGCTGTGCTGTCATTTTAACTGCACACAGTGAATGTGGGTATCATAGACAAGGCCACAACACCTTCTTTTTCAGGAGCTTCAGGTCCATTTTTCCACAGTTCTGCAGTGTCACTGGGCTGCTCTGCTGTGGAGAAGGGGAGCTCTCACACCCTTCTGCTGAAGCTGTTCTGCCCTACATGAAGGATGAGAGCCAGACAGTCAGTGAATTCTCTGAGAAACCAACAGGTTCGGCTTCTTGCCCTTCTTCCAAACTTTATTTCAGTATTTTTAATTGGTGATTATTTATAGATTTTAAAGATGTGTGGCTCATGAGTTCAGGCCCAGACACAGGAGAAACACCCTCCAGCTGGGAAGTCAGGCAGAATAGCTTTCATGGGAATAGCTGTGGAGACAACTAGCATAGCCTGTAGCTTCCTCCTCTTCTAAGCTGGGAGTTTGAGGCTTGTCACCTTTCAGGCCATAGATGAAATTGTGGTCTCTTAAATCATGGTCTTGGTTGTAAAAGGGGCTCACAGGCCACAGACATGAACCTTGCTTTCAGTTTTGCCAAAAGATTGGGCCCCTGACTCTAGGAGAGGTTCAGAGCTGTGCACTCCATAGAGAGTGAGTTACGGCCAGTAGCACCTGGTGCATCTTGTAAAGAATAAGCAGTCAATGTGTCAGACCCCATCCAAGGCACTTAATATCCCTGCAGCTTACTTGGGGGATCTAGGGACCTACAGACCAATTCTGAGCACCTCTTCCTCTTTGTACCACTCAAACCTACAGAAATAGTACAGAATTCTAATTCCTCAGATATCCCTTCAAGTTCTCTGTGACTCAGTACAAGGAATACCAGGAAGCTGAAGCTATTTGTTGAACTAGAAAAGAAAGTATTAATATATTAGGAAAGACATTATAAAACAATAATGCTATAGAAGTAAGGACCACAGGCTGCTTCAAAAAAATTCCCAGGTCAAAAGAATTAAGAATGGTAGGTACAGGTTTTTCATTTCATTGCATCACCAGATTAAGAACCCTTTCTTACTTCATGTTTTGCCTATATTCTCTTTGGTTTTTTTCTGATAAAGTAATTCCTTTACCACCTCCCTGACACCAATTTAGTATAAATAAGAAAAACAAGTGCAAGCAAGTATAGCAAAAGCTGCTTAGCCACAGCATCCACAACAAAAGATGAAGTAGAAATTGCCAGTGAAAGTGGTTGAAGAACTGTCCAGCAAGCATTTCAGGGAGCTGAACGAGACTATGTAGGTACTACAAGCAGCCAGGGGGAACAAAAGAAAAAGGAAACATGTAAAAAATCTAATGAATAAGCAACTTCAGCTTTCATAAGACAATTCAAGTTTTATTTCTGCAGATAAACCAGAAGAAACAGTGCTCAGTTTTTCATATCAGCCTCCTATGGTACTAAGCTTCTCAACTGTTTGATAACTGTTAGGGTCTTTTATTTAATAGGCTAAGATTATTATTATTAATTTTTTCTCAGTAAGACTGTAGAGGCTTAAGGCAGGAGAGGTATTGGATACTTGTGTGAGAGCGTACAGGCATTTTAAATTCGTGTAGCAAAAGAGGGAAGGGACTCCAAGCACCTCTTCTGATGAAATTACTGCCATTCTGGGAAATGGATCCCAAGGCACAGGGGTAAGATCTGCTTACTGCAGTGGATCTATGAAGTTGCTTAAACCAAACTTTTGACAGCTCAAGTTCCTTATTTTTGGAGCTCCCAATCTGAGAAATAAGAGATGATTTGCGAAAGTAACAAATACCAAGAACTGCAGCTGAGAGTGACTAAAGCTTTGAACATATCAAGAGATGTATAAAGCTAAATACACTGAGAAATGTGCATCCAAATGCTGGGAATGCACCCCAGGCTGGAAGAGAGCTGATGACTTTGCCTTCATCTGTCCCCGTTTTGGATGTTTCTGAGTGACCACTGCACAGTCCGAAGAGGAAAATGATACTGAAGTAAACTCATTAATAATTTCAAAGCCTTTTGTTTCCCTGGTAACTGCAGTAGAGATTCCTACAGCAAGAGTTAAATAAAGCCTTAAAGCCACACAGGGAATAGAGAGGAACAAATACGGTACTTAATAAAATATGTAATGTTTCCTTGGTTTTTCCCTAACTGGAAGGAATACAATTGCTACCGCACTTCTTAGAATCACAACCAGTTACTGTTCAATAACGGGAATTTATACTCCTTTCTTCACATACTCAAAAATTATTTTTCACCTCTTCAGCTATTACTAAATGAAGGATCAATACAAGCTTTTTTTTTTAAAATCCCCATTTATATTTATGGCTCAAACTTCCTCAGCTTTGACATATCTTTGTGTTACCCATTTCTTACTGATGGCAGAACTTGATCTCTACTGAGAGTGTATTGTTATAAATCACCCAGCTAAAAGAAACTGTCCTGATCCCTCAAGTAAATCCTGTGGCTTCTCCCCTGTTAATACTAAGCTGCCAATTACAACAATTCACATATGTACAGCCAAAAAAATCCACAGAAATTGGTTCTGGGCCAAAGCAGGAAACCGTCTTTGACAAATGAATCAGAAAGTGATGTTATTAGAAATTTACATATTTAGTACATTCTTTGATTGGCCCTAGCACACCCAAATATAAAAAATTTATCAAAGCACCAACAAACCTTTTAAGTGTACCTATGATGAATGAAAGTGAGGTAAATCTTACTGGATTAACAATATTTTCCAATATTCAGAAGAATAGAGTACTCAACTGTAAACCCCACTGAGATGCCTAAACCAGAGCAAAACCAGTCAAGTTACTCACAATATCCTCAGGCAGTTTACAGGAGAAGTCTCTGATAAGTCTCTGCAAGATTCTGGGAAGTGTTCCAAGGAGAAAGAGAAATCAGGTGCTTTCTTGGAAATCGTGTGGATAAAACACAATATTAATCTTAGAGGAGGTTCTACTTATTGTTGAAACAGAGAATGAGAGAAATATTTCAGTTATTCATATCAAGCCTCTGATAGTGCTCTACAATAGAAATGCCACTATTTATTGTGGGGAGGGAATTCCCTGTAACATAATGGCAAGGACACAGCAGCAAGCGATATATTTTTAAACTATTTTATGCTATATACTTCAGTTAGCAATTACGTAATTAATAAATATTAATTAAAACAATTAATATGTTAAGAATTTTAACATATTTCATAAATGATCTAGGTCTTCTTGTGTAAAAACCTGAAAACCAAACCACAATTCATAAATTCAGTGTAACTGTCTTTTCATCTGGGGCTGTTGAAGCAGTATTTGAGGACTTACATCATCTTTAGGGTGTTGCTAATATTTCCAATGTTCAAATAATTTGCAGTTAAGTTAGAACTCAGAAAAAGTGTTGAAAATAGGCCATTTTGTTCTGTGAAATCCTAGAAAACACTGGAAGCTTCTAATGAGGTTTCACTTGGATGCATCTATTTTAAAACAAGGAAGAATTCTTTTCTAGTAAACCCCAAATGAAGAAATTCTTGGTTTGACCAACGATTCCTCTAGAGACCAAGGATTCTTTTGAGCTCTTAATTTGCTGTAAAAGAAAATGATGAGCCATAAAATACCTTGAATAATCACACAGCATAATTTCATATACCTTTTTAGAGAATTTACCAAAACCATTTGTACAGTACAGTGACAGTCTTCTATGGGATTATCTAACAGACTTTGTTAGGAAAATAGATAATCCCTACAGTGAGCCAGTGGAGATAAGCACTGGAAGGAGGGAAAACTAAGGAAACATTTATCTGTTTTAAAATCAAAACACAAAACACAGATTCTGCTTCTTTTTCAGTTATTTCATCACTCAGGAAATCAGTTAGCAGCACCAGAGTAGTAAATCAGATACCTAATGCAGTGACTAATTGTCACTTCTCCCATCGAGGTGCTGTTTTATCTGATAAGGGACATAGCACAGTTATTTTCTGGTGCCTTAGAATGAAAATGCAATGGCTTGGACAATACAGCAACATTACAGAATTACTAAATTCAAACTATCAGATTTGCTGGCAGAACTGCCCTGAGAGGTGCAAGAGGAGCTGCTGCAGGAGCTGAGGTGAATGATCTGGCAGCCAGGAAGATGCAAGAACTCCCTGCACTGCTGAAGGCTTCTGTCAGTGAGTTCCAGGAGCTGCTTCTGAGTCAGAAGCTGGCTGTTAATCTACGGCTTGTACCCAGAAGTGTGTGTTGATACAGGAAATGAAGTCGAGGTCAGCTTCAGGTATGTACATAGTTATGTAATAATTGTATCTCATAATAGCTCTCAAAGAGTTTGTATCTGCTTGGAGAGTGAAAGCCCACTTCAGTATTTTAATATTGTAGGCTATTGTGAGCCATCCCATCAAATAACAGGTGCCTATTCCGTTTTTTAGTGGCAGTCTACTGCACTTACTAGCACACTGCACAAGTTGTTGTAACAATACCAAGGCCAAAATATGACAATCAAAATATTAACATCATCAGTCATTAAGCACACCTTTCCTCCCCTACAATTATAATCCTACTAAGAACAGCCTATCAGTTTTTCTTACCTATTAGATATTGCTTTGTTCCAGTAAGTCTTGCACAAAGCTGCTTTCAGTTGATATTTTTGAAAAGTTCACCTCAGTAGCTTCTGTACTTACTCAACAGATACAATCTGGTTTAGTTAAATGTTTTAGAAAAGACTAGGGAGTTATAATTTTGCAGGCTTATTTAATGTTAGTAGCTAGTCAGATCTACACATGGCTGTGATTAATCAGATGTTCCTTGACCCTCCGTGACTTCACACTAAGTTGTCCAGACTACTTCCCCAATTATTGTGAAACCCTTACCCCTGTCCTGAAGTTTGGTGTCTTGTTTCACTTTCTTAACTCTGCTGCACAATCCACCTGCATTTTAAATTAAGGCATGAAAAATTTTTATCATGGAATCATAGAATATCCTGAGTTAGAAGGGACCCATAAGGATCATTGAGTCCAACTCTTGGCCCTGCACAGGGCAGCCCAAGAATCACACCTTGAGAGTGTTGTCCAAACACTTGAGCTCTGTCAGACTTGGTGCTGTGACGACTTCCCTGGGGAGCCTGTTCAGTGTCTGACCACCCTCTGGAGGAAGAACCTTTTCCGAATATGCAACCTAAATCTCCCCCGACACAACTTCAGGCCATTCCCTTGAGTCCTGTCACTGATCACCACAGAGAAGAGATCAGTGTCTGCCCCTCCACTTCCCCTTGTGAGGATACTGAAGACCACACGGAGGTGTTCCCTCAGTCTCCTCCAGGCTGAACAAGCCGAGTTACCTCCACTGCACCAGTGGCACATCCACAGTGTTGTGGTGCTACCGCCTGCCCTCAGAGCTGTCCCCCCACAGCTGTCCCCCCACACAGGCACTGGGCCGCTGGGAGCGCGGACAGCACTGGCCGGGCGGTGGGTGTGCGCCAAACGCGACAGGCAGGTGTGCTCTCATATTTGTACATGTACGTTCACCTTTCTCTCCACTCATTCTTCCTTTCAGGGTCTGTATTCAGCATGAGACCCCAGCGGCTGCGACAGGGCCGGTGCGTGTGGCGAGCCCTCGGGGCGGACAGCTGACGGCGCTGAGGGCCGGGGGCGGCTGGGGCCCCTCACGCTGCCGCCCGGCGCACTGCCAAAGCCCGCCCGGCGCACTGCCAAAGCCCGCCCGGCCACTCTGGCCCCGGCCCGCGGCAGCCACAGGCACCCCACGGCCGGAGGGAGGAGCGGGTGTCCCCAGGGTCTCCCGGGCGGTGCCAGGTGAGGCGGAGCCGCCGCGGGCTGTAGCGAGGGGCAGCCTCGCTCCAGCCCCGCAGGGCCGGGCCGGAGCCCGGCCCCTTTTCCCGGGGCCAGCTGCGGGCCGGGATGAAGCAGGTGGGGGCGGCGGGCGCTGCGGGCGGGGCGCGGCTCCCCCGGGCCCTGCGCGCTGACGGGCTCCCGCCGCAGGCGCTGGTGGACGACACCGAGGATGTGTCCCTGGACTTCGGGAGCGAGGAGGAGCTGGCGCTGCGGAAAGCGCGGATCAGGTAACGGCGCAGAGGCCGCAGCATCGCGGCGCCCGGGCCCGGGAGGCCCTGGCTGTTCCTGCGTACAGAAAACTCCATTTAAACACTTCATTCCGATATTTACAAGGAGGGTGGTCAAGCGCTGGAACAGGCTGCCCGGGGAGGCTGGGGAGCCTCTGTCTGGGAGATGCCCGGGCTGGAGCAGGCGAGGCCCGGCCCCGCTGCTCGGCATCACCCGGTCACTGGAAATGAAAACCTGACACACCCAACATCCCAAACCCCAGGCAAACAGTGCTTTAGTTAGAGCTGGAGCAGTGGAGGGGGCTCTCAGCTCCACCAAAGCCCGCTGTGCAGCAGTGCTCAGACATTGCAGTGCACGGCTGGCTGCAATAAAACTGTCATGATTTCCTACCACAGGATGTGATGTTGTGTGAAATATAAAATATCTTATGCTTGTAGATGTTACCCAAGAAAACCCAGCCCGTTAACCCATCCCATCTGTCAGGCTAAGCAGTCTACCCTTGGGTTTCTCATCAGAGGTGTCACTCTGCAGCTCTGGCCACACAGAGGTCCCAGGTGACCGAGCTGCTCAGTCAGTGGCTTCTGATGAATCTCCAATCAAAGAGTGTGAAAGGAAGAGTTTTATGTCAAAAGGAATTAGGCATGCACTGATCTACAATGTATATAATCAGCTTTGATTTAGATTGCTTTCTTCTACTTTGCCCCAGTATGGTCTGGTCCATTACAATGATAATACTTCTTGTAGGTGTAAACAAAGAAATATAATAGATGTTAAACCTGACACAACATTATCTGAGATAACAAGCAATTGTGTACCTTAACAATACAATTACTCTCTTTTACTAGTGTCTAGCGAAGCATTTCTGCCCTTGCACTGCTTTGGACTTTGTAACTACTTGAGTCAGCCCTGACATAAGATTAACCTTCCCAGAATTGCCTTGGTTTTCCACCTTAGCAGCAGCACACATTTTAAGTGAAGGTTTATATTTTGGTGCAGTCTTGGAGAACATAGCCTAAAGGATTCAACTAAGCTGGGAAATACAGCTTAGAAGTACCTCGATCACATGAGCCAGATTCTGTCCGAGAGACCAGACTAGACGAAGCATGAAGTGAAACCACTCTGAAGTGTTTGTAGGAGGTCCACAGCACCAGGCACTTGACTCTGCAGATCCTAGAGATTCCTCCTGGTTCATGCTACTCAGTAATACAGCACAGGTAAAGTATCAGCAAACCATACTATTCTGTGATCCACTTTGTGTAGACACTGGTTTCATTAGAGACAGCTCTTCTTTCTTGCCCTCAAGACAATATTAAAAGATGATGTTGCACTGAAAATTCATCTGCTATAGAATGCAGAAATGAAACTGCTTACACTGGTCACACATGTTTGTTCTTATATTTCTGAAGAATCTTGTGCAAATGAGCCTGGAACACACCTAGTTACAAGGTAAATGGCAGTCGTTGAACCTTGAGGCTCCAGTTCTACATTAATGGATGTTTAGATGCAACAGGAAAACTAGAAGTCCAAGCAGGTGGGTTGCTGTGCTTTCAGGAGCAAATGTATGCCAAACTGAGCCAGTGCAGAGTTGCAGTTTCCTTTATCCTTTCCATAGTCTCAGTAAGTGCTTGGCACTGTAATAAATGAGAACTTCTTGCCCCTTTTTTTTTAGTAAATACCCTTCAGTGTTTGATATTAGAACAAATTCAGCATCCAAACAGTAATCCTGTTGTAATCCAGTAATACTGCTGAATCTGCCTTCCAAAATGAAACAAGACTTCTCCAAAGTTACTGCCATGTTTGAAGCACTGATCCATTAGAAAAGCTCAGGCAACCCTGGCATGCTTTGGGGTTGTGATCTATGAAAGCTGCTCATGACACAAGGGTACCACTTACATAATGGATTCTTACATCTTCTTGACCAAGATCAAGGCTTGAAGCAGCAAGGCACTGTCTGTTTTAGCCAGTTCACAATATCCCCTCCACCCACCTGGCTGCTTATGGCAGAAAAAGCCCCTGTTGCTTAAAATGTCACATGTTCAAACTTTCCAAAAACTTCTTCTGACTTAGAACTGAAGTTCTCATGGGCATGACCAAGAGTAAATATAAACTACAACTGTGCATCATTCTTCCCTCTCCAGTCATGTGTGTACTACAAGCACAGTATTGCCATTAGAGAAAGATAAACACCAGAACAGTTAAACAGCTATAGAGTAATAATATAACGATAAGGATATTTAAGTTGTAATAGTTATTATACTTCTATAACTATAATTTAAGTTTATAATAAGCAATTCTGTATATATCGTATGTCTCATTTTATTAAACACACTAATAGAATAACATTTACTAGTTAAATAGTTGATTACGCTCTAGGCCATACTTTTGTTAATTTGCCATACTACTGTTAATTGTTCACAGAGAGGTAGGAGCTTAATGAGACAATTGTTGACGTAAATATCTTATTCAGATATTTTATTCAGTAAGCTTCAAGGAAGAAGTTACTTAACTGCAAGACCCTGTAGGTAATTCTCGCTTTCAACTAATTAACACAAACAACTGTACAGAGTAAGATTTTTACTTTACATATTACCCTGAAAATTGTACCGTGCTCATTACAGCATTCTCCAGCCCACCCATCCTACTGTGCAAGCCAATATTCCATGTCACATAGTTACTTATTTCACTGAAATTTCTCTTTCTTTTGTTACAGACAAAATTTTGTTCAATGAGAAAAGCATAAATATTAGTGAAATTAATAAGCAATAATTCAGAAGAACTGTTAGATTCCCAAATCATTCTGCCTGTCTAAAAGGAAGTGTTTGGGTTTAGACATTAAATATGAAAGTTCATTTTGTCTCATAGCAAACAGCTACAATTTTTTTTTAGTTCTAGAGTTCATATTTTGTTTTCAAAACTGTTCTGAAAGGCATAAGAGCCCTTTCAATTCTTTTGGGCTTTGCAGTGTTGATTCATTTCATGAAACAATGAGGATTTTATGGTACTATGTTGCACGCAACCACTAAATTCCTTCACACAGTACCAAAGAATCTGGTGAAAGGCTCCATATTTTGTTCTGTCTTTGAGAAAGTTTTGACAGGAACACCACATTTGTCTTTTAGCTTTAGACTAAAGTTTGGCTATTGAAATTATACCATTGCTTTGATAATGAAGATATACACCAATATCTTCATTATCAAAGTGTATATCTTCATTATTGAAATAATAGCAGCTGCAAACCAAAATACCATTGTAAATTTGAAATAGCTGTGTTGTGCTACACTGTCACCAAGTACTGTAACATTCCTTCCTGTCCCATAACCTCATATATGCTCTGTATTTTCTCTTTTCTAGGCACCCACTGGCCACCTTTTTCCACCTGTTTTTCCGAGTGAGTGCTATTGTTACCTACTTGTTCTGTGACTGGTTCAGCAACAGCTTTGTTGCCTGTTTTGTTACAATTCTCCTCCTCCTATCCTTTGACTTTTGGTCTGTCAAGGTAAGATGATCCTGAGTAGTAATTACCTTGCAAAGTATTTTGTTTGTCATTAATTAAAACAAAAAAATTGAAATTTTTTTGTCAGTTTTGTCAATTTGTATAATGTCAGATGTGACAAAAATATTGCAATCTGTTGATTTATTAAATGTCTACCCATTTTAATGAAGATGTTCACATATGTTAGTTATTTAGCACCATGTTTTCTATGGCTGACTACTCAGGTCTACTAATATGGTGAGAAAATTGCTTTGCCATAGGTAGATTTGTTTGTATGCTTTCCCCCTTAAAAAAAATAATAAAAAAAATTAAAGTAATACTGGTTTTCAGTAATGGATGCCCAAGGACATCCAGATCTGCAACCCTGTGCAGGGCCTACAGAAGACTCCTAAAAGACCAGCTATAGCTCTGGTGCCCTAATCCCATGCAGGCAGGTGGGTTAGGCCAGTCCAGGATCCAGGGGCTCCACATAAGGAACAAGGTTTTTGATTTCTAGAAGTGAAACACTGATGCACCTCCAGTATTCACCAGCTTCTGGTGTTCATCCAGGTGCAAATATTTTCTTGGTTTGTTTCCTTGATCCCACACAGCTTATTTGCTTGTCATTAATCTCCCATTTTCCAGTGTGTTTTTGTTCTCAGTATTCCTCTTTTACTGAGGAAATTTGTTTATTGGGTGCTTGTCCAACTAACTGACTTGAAAAACATACAACCTATAATATCTTATCTAAATATGTGCTATTGTGCTAATGATCATATTGAAAGAGAACAGGCCTCTACATTTGTAACTTCACCCATCGTTAATGGCTCTTGTACTCAAGCTGGCACAGCTTTCAGAAGTAATTTTAGTATTTGATAAAAGATGATTTTTGAACATGCTTGTCTTTTTTAGTTTTTCTATTTTTAACTGTTATACTGACAAGTGACTTGTGCTACTGATTAATGCAAATAATGGTTTCATCACTAGAATGTGACAGGAAGACTCTTGGTTGGTTTGCGTTGGTGGAACCAGATTGATGAAGACGGAAAAAGTCACTGGATGTTTGAAGCAAAAAGGGTAAATATATTAATAGAAGTAGGCACAGGACAAACAGAATCCATAGGAAATTTGTAAAGCTGATACCAAGTCAAATAGAGTAACAAATAGAGCACCTTTGTAAGTGTTACTTTTTATCCAGCTTCCATAGAAAACAATGTTGGTATTCAGGTGCAGCACTGGTTTGTCACATCCTGGAAGCATTCAGGGCAAAACAGGTCTCACAACATTGTCACCATATGGATCAGCAGAATAAATATTCATACCATAGTGCTATAGGTAGGAAATGTTTCTGGTAGTTCTATTTTATATTCTAGTGAGAATATCTTGTAATAAACACATCTTCCCATAGATAATCCCAACACAGAATCCTCTTCAGCTAAGATCTATGTGGAAAGCAATGCTGAGTAGTTCAGATTTAGTATTTTGAAGTTAGTATTTTATTCACATTCATGGAATATGGTGGGAAAGAGAACCTGGATCACAGATTCTGATACTGCCAGTGCCCCCCAAACACACTGAGGGGATAAAAAAAAGCCCTACAGCATGGTATTTGGCATCACCGCCAGAGTCAAGGCTCAGGGTTTTACTCTCACTTGCTGACATTCTCTCCGCAGTCCCACTGAGCCTGGCAGAGCAGCACCCAGCTGCTGCTCACCGGGACATTCTTTGGAGCCCTCCAGCTGTGTCCCCAGCCCGGGCGGGCTGTTTCGGTGTGCGGGGCTGCTGTGCCCTCTGCAGCCTCGGCTGCGGCTCCGGGGTGCCCCGAGCACGGAACACAAATTAATGTGCTTCCTGTAAGTCTAAGGGAGGCCTGAAGACAGAGTAGAGGACACCCTGCACAAAAGAATACATGGAAAATTCAATATACTGAAAATCAACTAAAAAGCTTTTCAGTTTTCAGAGTGGAAGAGTCCAGAGGGTATTCTTTTCCAGCTGTGATGCTTCTGTTTCAGAAGTTGGCACTGGAGGTTGTTGAGTAGTCTGAGGGTTGGAGTGAGATTTTGAATTTTGGAAAGATCAGAACCTTGTGAACAATCCTCTTGTTTCAGGGTTTTTTTTGTTCTTTTTTAAGTGTGATGAGTGATGAGCCCCTCAGTGTAGATAGAGACATGTGAGTTTTGCTGACCTGAAGAAATCTGTAAGCAGGGCTTTGCAGCCTGCTCTGAAGTTTTGTGCTCTCTCTGAAGAACAGACAGAGCATGGGGCATAAGGCTGCCTCTTGAAGGTACAGTGTCCCCAACACTAGCATGACACAAGAAGCATTTTCAAAGCCACAGTTCTTAATTCATGGAATGTCAGCAGAGTTCAGAAGCAAAACCCCAGTATTAGTTTATATAATAGGAAAATAAGCTTCATGCTTGATTTAAATTAAGCTAAGATACTGCATCTTTTTAGGAAAATGTACAGAAATGTGCACTTTTATGAGAATTCCAGTCTGAACTAGAACCAACTGATAAATCCTATGGATGAAAATGCTATCGTGTACAGTAGGGCATCAGGAAGGAAACTGGGCATGAGCTACTCAGCTAATCTTCTTCTATGCATATCATAAGTGAAATCTTCCTCCTCTGTTCATTTGTCATTTATTGTGGGTTTTGACTTTGTGACTAGTAGTCTCAATTTTTTCTTCCAGGTGCCTACAATAGCTGCCTCAACTGAAGCTGAAGCCCGAATCTTTTGGCTCGGGCTTATCATCTGCCCAGTGATTTGGACAATGTTTTTCTTTAGCACCTTGTTCTCCTTGAAGCTGAAATGGCTGGTGAGTCAGGGGGTACTGAACACAGTCTTGGTAGAGGGAGAACCCAGATGTTAAGTTTTGAACCAAATCTTCCAACAGTACAAAAATTCCACCAGCAGCTTCAAAGAATCTCGAGGAGTTTTCTGCAGTCAAGGCCTGCACTCTGGAATGGATTGGTAGTTTTTAGCTGCACTTCTACTGGGTTATCAGATGTCAACTCCTTCAGCTAGAGAACCTCAGGTGGTGGGCAAAATTATGGGCTTCTTTTTTAACTGTAGCAACTTACTCTTCCCCAACTTATTTCAGTCAAATGAAACTAATAGGAGTGGACAAAAAATGAACCAGTGATGTTGGTTTTCAGGTTTTTAGGTCTCCTTGGAACTTAAATGTACTTACTCTTAAAAGTAAGGATTTTAGATCTCTGGTACCATTTCCTTTTGAAAGAACCAGCATCATTAGTTCTTAAAGCCTTGATAAATTGAGCTATAAGTAAGTATTTTATAATTACTCTACTTATAAGTCATCTACTTTAAAAAAACTCCAACACTTTTTTCTAAATACAAGAGGAAATTTACCCCATATATTCATTACATTAAGATATTTTTGTCTATGAAATTTTCACATTTTCCCCTGTAAACATTAAGTGCTTGGATAATTGCCACACTGTTAATTCTGTAAATTTCCCAGCCATGCTCATTTCTTAATTCAGTTTGAAAAGATAGAAAGCACCTCCAACACGTGCAGCTACATAACCAGAAACAGTCAAGATTGCATATTATTAAACAAGAAATTCAGCTATGGGCATGAAACAATTGCCAATCATTAACTGCTTTCTGGTGCCCCTATAAAAGCAAAAGTTAAAATTAAACCAGCACCCTTTGTTCATGGCTCCACCTTTATTTTTGAAATGCAGATTGTTTGCTAAGCCAAAAGTTGCTTGGAGGCAGAACTCTAACTGGCACAGGAAGCAGGTTGCCCAGGTGCTTGTAAAAGGCAAGTTACAGAACTGAAAATAAGATCACTTCTGGGAAACTGGTTCTGAAGGCTAAGAGAAACATTTTTATCAGTTACTGCATTAATCACATGGGTTCCACCTGCTGCTAAGCCTGAAGCACCACAAAAAGAGCTGATTATTTTCACTGCACATCAATGCTAGATAAGGAATCCTATCTATGGATGCTCTTTGTAAATCTGTATAGAGCTTATTTGTATATAATAAGTTGCTTGCCAGCTAAACAGGCCTGCAGGTGTGCCGTGTATCTGGATGTAAAACTTTTAGATACGAATGGGGCTTAAAAAAAGTGAAATGTTTTTGGAATCAGTTGAGTAGGTCCTTTTTTTAAGTGCTTTAAGGAAAGTAATGAAGTCTTTCAAGAGACAGAGTGACAAAACTGGTATTGGTGTTTTGATAAAAAGAGGTATTTTGTAGAAAGGAAGTATTGCATTTGACATGATTGGATGTCTTTGAAGGCCATTTATTATTGTGCTCTTACAGCACATATTTATCTGAGTAGTGTGTACACACACACATGTATATCCTACATAGTCAGTGCATAGACATGGATTTGTCCCTGCTGAACTCTTGTTTGTCCACAGGCTCTTGTGATTGCTGGGATCTCCCTCCAGACTGCTAATTTATATGGCTACATCCACTGCAAGTTAGGGGGACAAAAAACCATCAGCAGAGTAACCTCAAGGGTGTTTGGCACCACAGATATTCCCAAGAGTAAGTACTGAGCTTCAGCCCGTGGGGTAGCACAGGCTAACCAGCCTCTCCTGGCTGGTGCTGGCTCTTCTCAGGTCTCAGTTCCTGCAGTGAGTCCAGGGTGATCCTGAGTATCCACCAAGCCTCTCTGGCAGTGTCACATGGAAGGGCCATACCCCAGCTCACTTTGCTCCATGTTTGGAAGCCTGCTGAGCTCCACAAGTGAGTTGCTTTCAAGCTCCAGGAAGAATGCCCTTAAGTTAAACCCTTGGAGTTACTATAATTCTAATGCCTCTGCTTAAGCACAGCTGGAAGAACCATCTTCAACCCTCAGGCTTCCAGCTGGCAGCTCCCTGCTTTTGTAAGAGATCCCTGTGTCCCAGGTTATGCTTACAGCCACATGTGCTCTGTTCCCTCAACAGGACAGAGCAGGAGAATTTCAGAAGATGGCACTGAAGAACATGGGAAGACAGGCACTAGGTAACCAAACTAGGAAGAGCTAAAGGATGAGCAGTAAAAAAAGTAACTCATGAAAGCTGTTCTTCATGGGAAGATATTTAAATAAAACTCTTAGGGAATTATGCCTGCATGAAATAAAGTCATTTGTGTTTGAGTCTTTAGATCCTGGAAGGTTTAAAGCCTTTGTTACTTAAAAGCTTCACCAAAAAGTTGTTTGTGTGAGCACAGACTGTGCTCATGGTTTACACGGAGCACGCTGCTTTCAGAAAAGTTGTCAACTAACCTCAAACTGCTGGATTATCTTAACCAAGAATTACATGTAATGAAAAGACAATGCTAATTTGTTTAACTTTGGAACTACAATAAACAAAGTCAAACTGCCTTTCCCTCTTGTACATGATACTGATTTTGCAGAACTTTGAAATTACAATCCCAAAGGGCCTCTTAGTTATTAAAGATACCGAATGTTTATTTTTTAATGTTCAGGCTTTTGGTCAAATAGAATAAAACAAAAGTCAGGTGCCATGTTCACATACTACTTGTGTGAAGCTGGCAGTTATTTATAGTTAAAACATTAATCTTGTTTTGACACCTGTAAAAAAATAAATAAAGCAGTACCCTGGTACTATAATACTACTCTGGCTTTCCCACTTTTCCACTGAAAGGAGACACTTAAACGATGTTATTCAGGGAGAGAGAATGGGCATTACAGCTCCCCCTTGTGCAGCAGGCAGGACAAAGGCTGCTGCACATGCTCCAGTGTCAACCCAGCATATTTTATATTCAACCTCCTAAATAAAATGTGTGTTGTATACTCACATCTTCAACTGCTACTTTCACAGTCAGTTTATTGGTACCATGACACTGGAGGCAGAATGCACTTGATAATCCAGATCCAGACTCACTTTCACTGCTTTCTAGTGAGGGAAGAACTACGGGAATCTTGAACTACTGGAAAAAACAAAGGCGAGCCTTTATATTAAGAATTTATTTGCAGTATACAAAAAGAATACATTCCTTTATTAAATCAAAGCATAAGTTACTTTTCTATAATTAAACACGAACTACATTTTTATTCCATTTACAGATTACATTATCTTTTCTTCTTGAAAATGGTGTTGTTCACAGTATTCCTGAATTCCTGCAAAGATGGAGAAAAAGTAATATAAGTACTATTTCAGCTGGACATCAGGAGTTTGTTGTTGCTGCATCTGTCCCCTGTGGGTACAAACATCTGAAGGTGGGCCTTCATTACACTGGAAGTGGCTTTAGGTATTTCCCAGCAGTATTTTTAAACAGCTCTTTAGGGAGTTTTTGCATGGGGTTTTTGTGTAATTACAGTTAGAAGTGGAGGCATTGATCAGTCAGCTGCATCCCACGGGGTTATGGTGAGCACCCCTCCACACACCTGCTAGAGAGCCTCAGAAGGTTTCTCTGAGCACAAGGACACCCCATCTTCTCTGAAAATGAAAGTCTGACTTCTCTGAAGTCAAACATTGAAACCAGTTATCAAATACAATTTTCTTACAGCTTTAAAAGCCAGTCAGAAGTGATGCCCAGAAGCAAACATGGTCTTTGCACCTGTTACTTTCAGAATTGCTGTGTACCTCTCCTGATTTTATTATTTGTGACAGAGTAACACAAGCCTGTTTAACACCTTTGTATATGGCAGCAGTGCTCAGAACCGAGAGGATTCATTTGCACAGTGATTCTCAGACTCACTTTGAATGATATTCCTGTAAGATAATGTAGCTGGAGACTCGGGTGCTTCAGCCAGGAAAGACTGGCCTCTGTCACAACTTTTTCCTTGAAGAACAGAGAAAAACACAGAAGCAAAGCAACAGGAAAAGATGAGCTTTTCTTTTTTTGGCCTTTACCCTGTTTCAGTTACACCTTTTCAAACAGCCACCTGCATCTATTCCTTTTAGGAAATCCTGATGTCAGTAACAGTTTGACAGAGGAATAGTACTAGCAGAAACCTTCAGCTGGGAGTACTGAGCTGCTCCTTGGTGTCATTAATTCAGGTATTAATTGGTAACAGCTAGTGGGCAAAGAACCATGCATCCTCATGATCCACAAGACAATGTGGGCAGTGCCAGTAACAGTAAGGTTAAAGCACTGGTTTTAATGGTTAACATCTACAAAATATTCTTCTTTGAAGTGGTTCTGGTTTTAGTCAGTCTGCATTTCCAGGTGATTACACCAAAGAGAAACATATGTTGTATTTCAAGTATGATTACAAAGCTGAAAAGATGCAGCATGTAGTCTTAACTGATTAAGTTAAGGAAATTACGCCAGCACTTCCCTCACTCCACATCACGCTATGTCATAGTTCCAGTGACTTTTGATTCAAAAAAACATTCTATCTAAAAGTGCTACAAGACATCAGTGCCCACACCAGGGTTTTCCAGTAGTAATATGAGTATAGGAGGAACTATTGCTTTAAGTGCAGTGCAGTAAGTAACTTTACCTATCTGTGGATCCAGAGGCACTTTACCCAGGAGGGAAACATTCAAGTTCTGGCACATCTTCTCCGCACCGCCAGTAGTCGGGGGAAAGATCTGAGATTCATTCTGGGACAAAATGAAAATTAGAGTTAAAATACTGCAATTCTGAGAATAAGGCATTTTTGGAGCAATGTTTGATATCCAAACAATGCTAGGGAAAAACCACTGTAATACAGAGCCAGCCTAACCTTACACTTTGGACACACAAAGCCACTCATGTTCTCCACAACACCTATGATGGGCAGCTTCACTTTGCGGCAGAAGTTGATCTCCTTCCGAACATCCTGAAGTGACACTTCCTACAAATATTAGCAAACACAGGTATTTCAACTGTAATGTTTCATGCTGAATCCATTCAGTTACCTCCTTAGAGCTACTTTATAATGAATTATTACTGCTGTCCTAGTATTTTTAGGAACACAAACCTGTGCTACGAGCTCTATCAACAATTCTATGAGTAGCAACAGAGCAGATAAAACAGCTCAAGCCTATTGAATGTGGTTCTGTTTTGAAATCTGACTCTAGTCAAGATGCACCCATATTTATATTTTATCTCCTATGTTTAATCTCATATCTTCTTTAAATGGAACTCTTTCACATTTTCATTTTACAGAAGGACCCTTGGTATTCTCCACAGAGTGAGGACAAGAACCACCAGGCTTACACTTGTTACCTCTTTTCAAATTATATGTATCAAATATCCTCTTCTCAGAGTTTTCACATATATATGACTGATCTCATTCATTCTCCTGTTCCCTTCTTCCTTCACCACCTCTCTGGTATTGTCCTCAACACTTCACTTCCTCGATGTGTTATCCTTTCAGCCATTGTGGAAATACATTGTATCCTGTGCTGGTTTGATCTCCTGTTCCTTTCCAAACCAGACATGAAAACCTCTGTTTGAACTGGGTATGTTTTTAGTTAGCTTTCCAGGGGCTGATTTCTCTTTTAAAAGTGCACATGACAAAGCTGCCTACTTTGGTGGGTCACCTGGAGGTGACAGACTACTTCACAGGTGTCAGAGTGCACAGCTTACCACTTAAAAACAAAGCTTCTTAGGGACATTCTTTTGAACATTAAGCCATTGGTGAGTAAATTACAGATCCACAACGATGTGAACTCTGATTCTGAAGGAGGAAGTGAAACACCGCATTTCCTTTCACCACATGGATCACAACAGCTTTTGATTGTGAACTGCTGTGGTTTAGTGACCCACTTGGATCCCCACCCAGCTCCACTGAGACACCCACTTAACCCACAGACCAGCCAGCTGCAGGCACAACACAACAAAGTCGTTTCCCTGACATTCTGTTCCCTTAGATTTCTGTGAAATCAACAGTCTGTAACCCAAGGACTGCCTTTCACTGCCATGATGCTTCCTCAGTGGAATTTTGGCTCATACCTGGGGGGTGGTGACGATGACAGCACCGTCGATGTGGGTGGCACTGAGGTACTGCACGATGGACAGGTGCTCATCTGATGTTCCTGGGGGCGTGTCCACGATCAGGTAATCCACTTCACCCCAGTCCACATCACGCAGAAACTGCTTGATCAGCCCTGCAGGAAAGGATAAGAATGTGGAAGAGAAAAAGATATCTTCCCGTATTTCAAATTTCAGGGTCTTAGCTTACTACCCTATCTTTACATTATTAGACAAGATCATGATATTTACGTAGTTGAAACCTTTCAAGTATGTAAATTACTGTGGAAAACACTCAGTACGTACCATTCTTTTTTGGTCCTCTCCAGATGACAGCATCATCAGGACTACTAAGCAAGAACCCCACTGACATGACACCTAAGTTTTCTTCAACATACTGAAAAAGAAGTAGAGAAACAGAACAGTGAAGAAAGAGTAGATAAACCAACTCTGAACCTCTATTTTACAAAAAAAGCAGGTGAGGGGGAGGACATCAATGAAATAAAGGCAGACAACCTTATCTTTTATCATAGGGCATTAAAAACTGCTTCTTGTGCAACACTCACCAACTACACTAAGACTGAAAAAATGGAATTGTTACAGCAGCTTATGGAATCACTGGAGACAATGTAAGAATAAAAGCAGCTTTCCCTCTCAGCACCAGCTGCCTTTCTAACAGCATGCACACTACAGGTGATCTTTAGACAACCAACACTCCTACAAGACCTTCTCTGCATTTTCTAAAGATTAATAAGGTTTTCCTTGGGTGCAAGATACTTCTTGTCTGGCACAGAAAAGATGACACACTACACAGCTGCACGATACCCAAAAATAACAAACCTGAGTAACTTACATTTATTGCCCATAGTAGCAAAGCCAGTAAACATAAGATAATAAAACTATTTTAGAAACATAGTATTACTATTGTTAACAAAAGAAATTTAACACTCTGATCTAAATAGTCTATATCCCGATTCAATACGACATGCGTCCCAATTTTATAGATCTATTCTATATTCTATAAAATCAGGATATCTATTCTATAGCATTCTCTAGATATTCTACAGAACATGGATATAGGCTATACAGATCTATAGAATCCGGACATATAGACTCTATGTCCCATATCTGTAGATTCTATAGAATCTGGATATTGATGTCATTAGATAACAGGAATACCCCCTGCTCCTCCCTCACTCATTTTTCACTGTAGATGATGGTGCCCAACCCAAAAACACCCAATGCACTTTCTGAAACAGCTGCACCGACTCACCACTGGAGACCATCCAGATCCACTCTGATGAACCTGAAAATTGAAGTGATACACGAAAGTTGCAACAGAAATAAATATAGATGTTACATAAAACATGAACATAAGTCAAACCTGGGCAAAGAGCTCTCCTGCCTGCAGGAACAATCCTGCTTTACTGGGGCAGCTGAGGTAAAAACTGCAGGAGCACCAGATCTTCATTAATAAGTGAACAATAACTGTTCAACCCTTACGCAAGTTTACTCGTTACTTTCTGTATTTGTAAGAAATATTCAAGGGCTGATAAAGTGCATCATGCTAATACTACTCAAGTTTCAAGCTATCAGCATCATGCGGCTGATATGCAACGAAAGCTGGTTTGCAGAACTGCGCATTCTGAAAGCAGATGACCCTTTTGCAAAATATATAATGCTGAACTTCTCCATCTCACCTCATTTCCCTACCATTTCACTGCCCCACATTTCCCATTATGCACTCCTTTTAGATGCTCTACATCCAAAGAACCTGAATATGCTAACGAAAAACTGAGAAGAAATCCCTTAAACAACATGTCTGAGCGTTCACTTACCTGCTCTCCTTCTAGACCCATCATTTTAGGGATTGACGGCCCACAGATATCTATATCCAGCAGAGCAACCTGGAAAACAAACCAGCCAACCTGCCCCACTGGAAATAAGGTAGCACAGAGCTGTCTCCAAAGGCGATCTCATGCAATGAAATCACTCCAGCAGGGTTCATACAGGAAAGTCAAACCTTAACGAGCAGGGGCGCACGATCGGTACCTGCCCGCAGGTGCTCGGCCCTGCCCGCTCCGGGTCCCCCACCGCCCGTCCTCTCCCCGCCCTCTGCCCACCTGCTTGGTCTCGTCGGCCGCCAGCCCGTGCGCCAGGAGGGCACTGAAGGTGCTCTTGCCCACGCCGCCCTTGCCGGACAGCACCAGCACCGTGTGCCGCACCGCCCGCAGCCGCGCCCGCAGCTCCGCCGCCTCCGCTGCGGAGACACCGCGCCGTCAGCGCGTCCACACCGCGCCCCCGAGCCGCCCCCCTCACGGCCGCTGCACTCACCCGGGTCCGGCCCGGCTGCGCCGGCCGCGCACAGCCCCTGGTTGGGACATCCCTGGCAGGCGGCCGCCCTGCCCGCCTGGGCGCTGCCGGTCCCGGGGCACTCTGCAAGGGACAGCGAGAGCTGGGCCGCGAGTGCCGCGGGCGGGGGGCTCGTCCCGCCCCGTCCGGCCCCGCCGCTCACCCTCCGGTGCGCCCGGCGCCTCCGCCATAGCGCTGCGTCACTTCCGCCGCCGCCGCCGGGGCGGGGCCTCGGGCACACAGTGCCCAACCGCTGCCGCTGGGGGGCGCTGCCGCTGAGGGCCTGGGTGGCCCGGGGGCACCAACGGGGGAGCCGGTGACACCGCGAGAATCCTGGTGGCACCAACGAGGGAGCCGGTGACACCCCCAGAGCCCCGGTGACACCGCGAGAATCCTGGTGGCACCAACGAGGGAGCCGGTGACACCCCCAGAGCCCCGGTGACACCGCGAGAGCCCCCATGACACCAACGAGGGAGCCAGTGACACCCCCAGAGCCCCGGTGACACCGCGAGAATCCTGGTAGCACCAACGAGGGACCCGATGACACCCCCAGAGCCCCGGTGACACAGGGAGAATCCTGGTGGCACCAACGGGGGAGCCGGTGACACGCCCAGAGCCTCGGTGACACCGCGAGAGCCCCCGTGACACGCCCGGGAGCTCTGTCCGGGGGGCCTCCCTGATCCCCCGGCGGGCTCTGCCCCGGGGCACCCGGCCCTGCGAACAGCCCGCGCACCCGCACCGGCAGCCCGGCGGGTCCATGAGCCACGGCAGATGCAGTTCTGACAGCGGCGTGCTTTTAAAGGCAGGCTGGAATTTCTCCATTAGAACTGCTTTAGGCAGAAGCAATTGACAAGGAACGGCACGGAACCATCCCGGTAGCGCAGCCTGGGTGTTCCCGGTGCCGGCCCGCCCCGGAGCTGTGTGCCTGTACCCGGCTCGGCCGCGGGAAGGAGACGCGCTCCAGCGTTGAGCCAGCTCCCGGCACAGCGCTGTCCCGCTGCCAAGGAAAGTATTACACAGTAAAGCACTTCTGTTGAGCTGCACAAGTTTCATACCCAGGAGATTGTGTATCATTCCAGTAAAATCGTGCTGTCCCAGTATTTCATGGCAATTCCGAGTATATTAATTCTGTATCTTGCTGATAGACAATTTCCATTAATTTCATGGGTACATTTATTTGGAAGATTAAACTGCCTTAACTTGGCCAATCAACTTCTGAGCAATTAGATAGTCACTGTGCTTAGTACGTAAAAAATAATAAAATAGTTTTCCACGCCAAGGAAGTGTGCACCAGCTTGTGCTGTAGTGTGGACCCTATTCCTGGCCACCTTATCCTAGTCACTTCTCCCTCCCTCTCCCGTGGCTGCCTGAGCACAGCTTTGTCCTCTCTTCTGCTCCTAAGATCACAGCCTGGGTGCTGTAAAAAGGATATTTTCCTGATCTGAGCACAGTTGGGAGTCTCAAGCACTCCCGTTTCTGACCGATTAGTCCCAAAACTTGTTTTAACATACAAGTGTGTAAGTTATTATTTGAGGTGGTCTCACCTTGGAAATAGAAAAGAGTATCTGGCAATATTTGGAAAGGTACCAGCACATCCTGGTGTTAAATCTGTCTTTTTGAGAGAAATATACTGCAAAGTTATCTTTTTTGGGACACAGCACTTCAACAACTGCAAGCTTTTTAGAAAGAACACTCTGGGAATTAAAAAAAACCCAAGCCAAACATAAAACCAGAAACTGTCCACCTACAAAAAAAACCACCCCAAAACAAAACCAACAAAAAACCAAAACCCCAAAACAAAGCAAAACAAAAAACCCCACCAAAACAACAACAACAACAACAAAATAGAAAAAATCTGAAAATGCGTTTAGTTAAGGTCTTTGAGGAGCTTTCAAGCATATTTATCTCAGGTAAAAGCTCAACACCACTGGATAGTTGTACAGCTCCTGCACTTACTGCTCTGTAATTACCTTCCATGGGAAACTAATGAACAAAACGCTGCTTGGAAGTGGAGTCAAATGTTTAAGCAAATTCAGATGTCTGTGGTAGGAGGAACTGGCCAGTAAGACATATCTGAGAAGTTCATATTGTACCTTGCCCTTGAAAAAACTGGCTTGGTGTGAGACCACAGCCCAGTACAGCACTTTAGGTCTGTGCTTCCTGTCCAACATATGGATTAGATTCACTGATGTCAGCAAGACTTTCCACATTTTAAACTGAGGTACGTGTCCAAATATTTTTCTTTTGGGTCCAACAGACCATTTCCCATTCCCAAGGTTATATAGAACGTTCCCCACAAAAAGCATCAAAAAGGAAAAGTGAATTTCTTCCTCAGCACCCCTCGTTCTCTGAGTCAGGAAGAGCTCCTCCTGCGGGGCTCTCTGGACAAGCAACAACTGTGGGCAGCTGCATATGATCTTACTGTATCCAAAAGGCATAGAAATGTTCTGTAGCGTTTACTTACTTCCTGAAAAAGCACCTCCTCAAAAGAGACCCCTGCATTCCCTTCCCTGGAACTGCCTGTGGCTTGGCACATGGCCTGAGAGGAGCTTGCTCACAGACAGATGTCAGGGTTTTACAAGGAACCTCACAGCTTCTGTCCAGAATCACACATTGATTATGTTCATTTGCAACTTAGATATTTAAAGTGGGGAAAGATGTCTTTGATGGTGTTTTTGTCCCATTTTACATTAATTGATGATACTCCCTGGCCATTTCCCGATGTAGAAATAGTATTTTTTTTTCTTAAGCAAACTTTGGAAAGCGTGCAAATAAAGAGGCCCACAAACAGCACATTTATCTGTTTCAGAGGAAGATGATGACTAAGCTTTTACACTTTTATTTTGCCACAGCCAGGGAAGAGCTCTAAATCAACGAAAATTTGGAAGTATTTACATGCAGAATGTAATTAGTATAGCCTTGACACCTAAGTTCCAAGTTTTCCTTGCGTTTTGATAAATACATTTCCATATCTTTAGCCTGAATGTTGGCCTGGTTCTGGTCAGAAACAGTCTGATATTTCAAAGTGGGTCACAGTGAACTTTCCAAACATTTGTTCTGCCCTTGTCTTCCTATTATACAAAGCAGAAATAGCACGGAAGAAGAGAGACCTGCATTAATCTCTGTCTGTACTGCCTTTGCAGTAATTTTTCACTAAAATAAGTAATGTGTTGGAAGTATATTAATTGAATTTAGAAACATATATTCTAAAGTTAACCTGAAGTTAATGTTTGTACCAACAGACAAAATTTTGTTAAGCAGCAAGACTCATCTGTTACTTTCATCCAGCTCCACTCAGAGTTCTATAAGTTTTTCCATTAAGATTCTTTCTCTAACAGAGCAGCCTCACGTTCACTCATTTTTTTTTAATGCACATTTGGAAACAATAGAGTTTTCCTGCAATTCTATTTGTCATAAGTAGTTTAAGATGTTTTCAGTTTATTTTTAGGGACTCTTAGGAAAGTTCAAGCTAACCAGCTAAATACGTGTAAGCTCACAGCACATAAATACATTTTCTTTTTCTTTTTCTTCCCCCCCCGTCTACAAAGCACAAAAGATGTAGTTTTTTGTGTACTTTAGATGGTATATGGTCTGGCCAGCTACAGCACTTAATCCCACTTAGATGAAATTGGCTATCCATCTAAGTTTCTCATGGATTAAAGTGTATGAACATTTACTTCACATTTTCCATTGGTGTTTTCTATTGTTTTTAAGCGCCCCTTTATAAAATAACTTCTGGCATGAGGGAGCACAAGTGCATTGTGAGATATTGACACACAAGCAGGGATTTTGTCATGGAGTCCAGCTGACACTATGACATAACTGCTGACAACTGGATTATAACGGAAAAAAACCAGTAGCTATATCCCTATACTGTTACAGTGTTAAATAGCAATAATAAACTACCTGGAGAAACTGGAGTATTTGCATTTGTGTAAAGAATAATTAGTTTGTATAGTATACACGGATCAAAAACATCAGAGAAGAATGAAGTCTGTTGCTGTTTCTGCTGAGTTACTGATTGGCACATACATAGCAGAGACACTTTTCTCATCACAAACTCCGCAGTAATGGAGTTACATCAGAATTACCAAATGCTAGAGGGGAGGCAAACAGCTTATGCTGGTGAGGAGGAACTCAGGCTGGTCAGCGTTGTCAAAAGAAAAGGAAAATGCAGTAGGTTCACTGAGCAAAAACATTGCTGGTTAAGCTCTGGGTGAAGTTATATGGTAATAAATCCTGTTAATTCTCTTGCTCCTGACTATACATCAGAGGAACAAGAGGAAGAAGAAGGCAAGTGAGGGCAGAAGTGAGTGTGGATGAGTGCTCATTTAACCGGTATCCATCAGCAAGCATCATGGAGCACCCTTTCTTCTTTCTCCAGTCAGTAATAATTGGAGAAAAACCATGGCTAGGATATGCTTCAATTGGACAGCCACTGGCTTAGTTCTTGAATTCTACCACAGTTCTGTTCTTCCATTGGGAAGTGATTATAGTCAAGGCAGCTGCTACAGCTCCTGTTCCCTTCTCCTCTAATAGCAATTAGACAAAGGGTGCTACAAGTTCAGGTTTTGTATTTTAAAACTATTGATCTTGCAAAGGCTGTTTTTGCACTGACTTCTCAAGCAATGAATGCCACTCTCAGAGACATCCTTCTTTCTGAAAAATTTTCCTAGCTAAGCAGGCTAGTTCCATAAAATGAGAGGAAAATTAACATAGTAATGATTTGCTATCTTGGAAGCAAAAAAAGCTGTTATTTTAATGAGGTCTGGAGCCCATTTTGGAATGAAAAATATTTTTCTAATTTGTGAAACAGCAAAATCTTTTCCAGATCAAAAAAATCCAACCAAAACCCAACCCCAAAACAACATACAGGGACCCTTCTGCAACCATTTGTTTCTAAAATCAGTACCCTGAAAAAGGAAAGAATCAAAAACTACATAAAAGAGTAAATAGTGTGAATATGGTAGTGATCTAAAAATGATCCTATGTTGAAATGGCACATTTTCTTCTGTTTACATCCCTTGCACATAGAAGTCTATGATTAATTTATCTTACTTGATTCTGGACTTAATCTTGGTCATAACAATGGGAGGTTCATCCAGAGTTTGGACAGTGGAACCCTGGAGATATGAGGTGCTGGAGGCTGAAGCCGAGGAGCCCCAGTGAGGTATTTGGCAAGGGTTAGGTCACAAACCCAAGAAGGCATTACAGCTCCTCTGTATTTCATCATCACTGGGCTCACAGCATGCGGTCATCTGGGGATGCAAACACTGTGAGGAGTTCATTCACAGCCTGTGACTCTGCTCAGACTCAGAGCTGCTCTCGGACCACATCTTTAGACTGGTGAGCAGAAAATAGCGTGTGCCCAAGTCAGTGTAGAAGAAGGTGGTGGTATATTGCCATCAACATGTCCTAATGTCAGTTTATGCCAAAAGATGTTATGGTAAATATATTTTAGATTTGGTGTAAAAGTACACAGATCCTTAGGAAAAGAAGGAAAATCATTAGTTGGGGTGCCAGCCCTCATTAATATATCTGCAACTGCTTTCCACAAAGTTAATATTAGCATAAATAGTTACCTTGGCTTCAGTCTCCTGGAAGTAGCCAATAGGGCAGGATGTTTATGGATGTGAGCTCTGGGAATCAGTCAGACCAGGTAGCAAGTGACATGTTTACCTAGTCCAGTATTTGTACCATGTCTAAACAGAAGATTATCCCTGCCAGCTTCAACATCTGTCCTGTGCTCAGAAGTGTTCCCATGCCCAGCACCACCCTTCCTGCAGGCCTTGCTCTTCCAAGGCTGGGAGCACAGGGATCAGAAAGATGCTAGAAAAACATGTACATATTAAATAAAATAATGAAAAAATAAACACCCACTCCAATAAACAATGACCACAATTCTGAGTATTTCTACTCAGCTCACTGAGAATGCTTTTAGAAACAGCTTCATTGTGTTGGGGATTTTTTATCCCTGAGGTGTGAAAAGGCAATTTATTATATCAATATAGGAGGGAATTTGACTCTCACTTTGATTTTTGCCTATATTTTTACTCTCTCCCTGAAGAGCCTACAGTATTTTGTTTTAGTAGGTTACTTCTCAGAATGTGTCTATGACATGACAGTAAAAATGGTCAGGTTAAAATTAATTTCAGATTCGAGATCTGGGTTATGCTTGCCGTCTAAGTATTGCAAGTTATCATAGTATTACTTTAACATAATGTGGCATATATCCTAAAATTAATCGTGAAAACTATTGTGAAAATTAAGTCATGAGTATACTATTTATTCAGTCAAGTATAATATCAACAAATATTAAATTTTACGAAATAATCTAGGCAAAATATGGAAACGTGTGGAAAATATTTAGCAAAACTGACCGAGAGGCAAAATATTAAAGGAATTTTTAAATGAGAAGGCACAAGTATGTACCTCCCACCACATTACCTGGCTGCTGCTTTTTGCATTCAGATAGTAAACAGTGGGCTGACCTCAGAACCAACAAAGAAATAAAGACAGGCTGCAGCATTTTAGAAGTTCTCATGTTGAATGTAAGCCCACAGTAAGTACCTGATGGAACTTGTGTGACTGCTCTCAGTCTAACTGTACCCAGCCTACAAAAATCACAGCCTGGTGGAACAAGGGAGCAGCTGGAGCAGTTTTCTCCATGCTCCCAAGAACACTGCAGCACAAAACTTTCCTCATGTCCTGGAAGGGAAAGTTTCCAGCAGGGCAGCTGCTGGGCCAATGCCTCCCCACGCTCTCCTAGGAACACGCTGCTAGCACTCGTTGTGTTTGTTTCCTGCTTTTGGAGGTCATCCAGAAATGACGTGGGCTGGTGCAACGCAGTCTGGTGATCCTCCCCACCAATCCATTCTGTACAGCAGATTATCTAAACTGTTTCAGCCAATGTGTGGTCAGAGTGAGTAATCGAAAACTCTTTGAACAAAGCTTCTGTGATGCATTGGAGGTGGTTCCCCTGAGGCCATTTTTCTTTGTATGTCTTAAATGTCAGTGCTTTAAAAAAAAAAAAAAAATTCAAGAATGCACAATGAACCTAACCCACATCCACTTACATACAGCCAGGCAAGGCTTAAAGATGGATGCATAGTTACATGTTTCAATTTTGTGTTCACAGCCAGGCTTAAACAGTATTTTTTTAGTGAATGAATGAATAAGGAGTTTGCTCTGTAGTACTAACCAGTTTCCTTGGTTGTGTATAAAGTGCTTGCAGACATTTTCTTGCAGAAAACATTAATTTCATCCTCTTCTCTAACTTCATTAGAAATAATTCAGTGTAAGAGAACCTGTAGCCTATCTCCATTCACCAAATCAATTAAATTCATAGACTCGTGATCACAGGCCAGGCAGTATCAGCATGGTGACTGCATTACACACTCACCATAACACGAGCAGGTGCTCTGGGAGTTGGTTTCAGTGTCCCAGTTCATTGCTAATCAAGTGCTCTGGACTGTTTTGATTGCACTGTTTCATTGTTAGATTTGCTTCATGAAGATGAATCACCATTTCCAGCTGCTGCCCAAGAGAGAAAGTGAGTACCAATACAGACCAAAGGCTGAACCACAAAGGTCCTACCCAGCATCTGAACCACGAGAAGTCTTCTGTTCCTCTAGAAGTAGAAAACAAATAATTCATTCTTCTCTTCCTCTAGAAGTAGAAAACAAATAATCCATTCAATACTTTCTGAAACTGAGACATAACTGTGCCCAGTTCTTACTTGGCTGAGAAACGTGTTGTTTCATTGTTTTCACTTTGAATTATACTTTTTTATTGAAAAGAAATGAACGTGTTTACAATGTGCTCCCAGTTTTAAGTAGCACCAATGTAAGAGGCCAACATCCTCACAAGTCCCCACAACAGAACCACATCAGACCAGGCTTTGGCTCCCTTGCAGGCATCAAGGCGTAGCATGGGAAACATGGCTGTGCTGACAGGGGGTGTAACATAAACACAGGAAAGGAGGACCCTGCTGAGCAGCGGGTGACCTCTGAAAGCACGGGGGATTCTTTGCCTCACAGCCTTGGTACATCCCCACAGGCTGCTGGCTTTGGTTAGCAATGAAGGGGGACAGTGGGAACAATGGATAGGACTGACAGGCTTGTAAACCTCTCCCTGACACACATCTACTCACCGGTGCTATCTGGGAGCTGGACCTCACCTTTGCAATGGACAGGTGAACACACAATATAAAATAATCAAGTCCTGACAACACACAGGTTACTCAAACTCTGCTTCTGTGCAGCAGAAGACCCAAATCCTTAGTGTTCTCAGGGAAAAGGAAGGATGTGGGCTTGGTGTAAAATCAATATTTAATGTCATTAAGTCTCTTTCTGTAACCAGTTAAATTGTAGACAACATATAAAACAATGTTTCCAACAATGCTCTTATCATAAGTAGTTCCTCTGCAAAGCAAGTAGCTACCAAAGTGCACTAAATTACCTACATAAGTATTTCCTCAAAATCACAGCTAGCTTACAGGGATTATCTGATTAAGAAGAAACCACTGCAGAATTAAATTATAGGGAGAAATTTACTGCCATTATCTTCACTTTCTTCCATACTGTGTTCTCTCCATACCAAACCAGATTTTTCCCCTGCAGTCTATAATCAGTAAAGGCGTCTTTTTGGGTGAAGGCTCTCTCAAGCAGCTCTGTGAGAACCTAGCCTGGACACAAAGGGCTCAGAACAATGTGGAAATGTGACTTCAAATGTTCAGTCATGGTCACAGGCTGCTGCTTCAGGGCCCAAAGTGATTAATCTACTGCAAAGCTGCTTTGCTGTAAGGGCTGAGTGGGTTTGGACAGTGCTAGCCAGGAGATCTTTCCCACTGCTCCACTATAGAGTGTCAACAAGCCCTTAAGGATTTGGACTGGGATGCAGGCTCCTGGCATTCTTAACTCTTTGGATTTTGTCTATAAATAACCTTTCAGCAGCAGGAACTAATTCAATTTTCAAATCACACACATCATTGGCAAATCTGGTACAACTTAATGTGTAGACCAGATCTAAATAGCAACATAATTTAAATCACATGATGCCATTTTTAGTGGTTGTTGAAATTCAAGTTGCATTGATTTTAGTAAACTGGCTGAGAAACTACATTAGTTCAATTTGACCTCTTCCACTCTGAAGCTATCTACAGGAAATGCTTGAACGGGTTCACCACACTGGCTGTAATGAATCCTGGTAAATAAGGGTAATATCATAATCAATAGGCTAGGAAATATAAACATTTTTCCCCTTCTTTCTTTTTTAATACTGAACAAAACTTTTCCCTTGCAATTTTTCTCTCCTTTTCCCCCCATATGGATTAAAACACATAAGAAGCACTTAGAGGATTCTCAGGGTTAATATGATTATATGATAACGTGCACTGCAACCAAAAACTATGCCGTACTAATTCCATGTGTCTCTCCTTTTTGGTGCTGTTCACTCCTTATCTTCTCCACTTACAGAAAGTAAGTCTTTAAAGGAAGTTGGTCTTCCCTCTACAGCTCCTATGGGAGTTTTCAAAACTTTGAGAAGTTTCAGTATGGAAATATGACTCGTGTTCATATGTTCTTGCAGCAAATGTCCTCAAAAGAATTGAATGAAGGTTTAAAAGAAAATGACAGTTTATTGCAATTTTACCTTTGCAAAATGTTCATAGATGAAGAAGTAGATTTTTTTACTTAGGAGAAAAATTAATAGTGAAGCAAAATGGAAAGAGGTCCTGTAGAGCTATAAACACTGCCTCTATGAAAACGGCTTTATCACAAAAGCACAGTTGTAATTTCCCCCACAGTTGTAATTCAGTGCTTCTCTTCTTCTTGTAATAAACGTATATTCCAATTTGCCTACAAATTTAATAGTTTTATAATAGGAAAGATATGGTGCATTTCTTAGTGGAAGCTTTTCACCTGTTTTCCAGGAAGAACTTCATTAAATGCTTTCATATGATACGTGAGTACATGGCCAGTTCCTTCTGGCTCTCCTATGAGATTTGATTACCATATGTCCTTTTAGAGAAATGGCAAGAGCAAGCCAAAATTATACAAATTCATCCATCTGATATGAGATTATAGTAGTCTCCTCCCCTAAATTAAGCAAAATGCCATGCAAGGATGGAAGTTCCAATAGGAGTGTTTAAAAGCAGGGATGGGTTCTGATTTTGTATGCATGTGAGGCTTACAAAAATGTTCTGCTTTGTTCAGGTACTTCAGGAAATTTTCCAGACAGAAGATAAAATTATGATACTGGAGAGATCCATAGGCAAAGGAGAACCCACTGAAAGTGTTCAAACACACCTTCAGGGAAGAACAGAAAGACTTTGCCAAGATGCACCTCAGTTTCAGTAAGTAAAGGTCAGACTGCTACATCCCTTCCTTCATCAGCTACTCAAGAAAAGAAAATTCAATGACAGTGTGAATCAGTTTGATGAGATTGGAATTGCATTCATTACAATCGTGATTCAAATTCTGGGAGAAAAAAAAGTACAATCCAAGAAGCTTGAAATAATTGAAATAATGGGCCAAAATGTCAACGTGTGTAGTTCCCTTAGAAGCTCAGTGTGTGCAGTTGTATTTGGAATCCCTTTTCCAGGACAGTTAAGAGTTCAATTGCTTGTTGGTCGTTGATAACCTCTGGGATTCAGTCTCATGTCTGAGTTGGGAATTGATTTTAATTCCATTCTGTATGAAACACAAGATTTCACTTTAGGACATACCTATTTTAAGAACATGTTATTCTGGACACAAGTCTGTCTTATGATGCAAAAAACCATCTGATGGTCAAGCTCCTTAAAAAGTTAATTGCAAATAAGAATGAGGCAGCATCTTTTACTGCCTCAACTCATTTTCAACTGTTGAGTGACTCCACTCTCACCTTGGCCCAGATATCTCATCTGACACATATATTGGCTGTATAGCACAGGCTGGCCTCAGCTTGGTGATCCCTGGGCTATGATCCATTGGACAGTGTGCATTGTGTCTTTCTGGATATATGTGAAGATGTCTGAGACTTTTGCATATTTTTATGAAAAGTGTAAAACTATTCTCTTTTTATTTTTGTCTCTAGGAAAATCCTACTGGATACAACAGCTTCACATACAATGAGATTATTGAAGTATGTAATGCTTCAAATGAGTATTTCTATTATTTTTCCTAAACTGTTTTATCAGCTCAAAAAAGCTTCTGTTCAAACAAGGAAATGGCAATAAATCATAGTTTATTGTACTGGCATCTTTTCACTTTTTCTAACTCCTTAAACCATAAATGTGCAACGTAATGTATCTTTTTTTCAGCCTCATACCTCCTTAATAGGATCGTGACATTTCCTTTGGCACATCCATAAATTAGATTTCTTAAACTTCATGCTCTGCTCCATTGTGTCACAAAATATTGTTTTGGATCCAAATTCTTTTATGTCCATTTGAATAGTTTTATTCACATGGCTTTTCATATCATATTAATCATGCCTCTTCTAGGTGCAGGAGTTCAGCTGCAAGAAACCAGAAAAAGCTCCTGATTACACTGGAGCATTCACTCAGCAGCTACATTTACTGTGGGAGCAGATCATTTGTCACTTCTGGTACCATCACACAATCAATTAGGTAGGCAATTTAGCTAGTATAATCATTTTATTAAAAAAACTCCAACAAACGGAACAAAACAAGATGGCCTTAAATATTAATACACAACTCCAGTTTCATACTCACTCTGAGTTTTGTTTTCCTGAAGATCTGTTCCACAAATGAACATTGCCAAACTGTTGGCAGCATTAGGATCGATATGAGTCTGGTCATCAGGATTTCATATATCCAAAATACCAAACATGTTTTAATTAGGATCAGAAATGCAGAGTGTTACATTATCCCGTCTTCTTCCCACAACTGCCAGTGATGCTGTTGATGTTCTAAAGGGTCCTGTCTTAAAAAAAAAAAATGAAACTTCATTTGAAGTCACTGGAACATTAGAATGTCTCTGAATTTTTCTTCAGTTGGAGTGAAAGGACATTAATATGACACACTTAAAACCCAGAAGTACCTGGGGGTTCTGAGTCAATCTAACTCCTGCTAGCTCCTAGGTTAGGTAAGAGCTTCATAAAATGTCCCCCAGATACTCAGAAGTATTTTAGGCTTAACGTACATGCAAGTTTTCTGTCAGTCTAATATGATTTCTAACATATTAACCCAAATGTTTATACGAGTACAGTGTTTACTAGTAGTTATATTGACAGATAATTAGAATATCCTGTCCTTCCTGAAATGCATACAAATATTACGATACCACAGCTCCCTAATCCAGACCAAGTTCTGTTGGATGCTTTACCTGATCCAAATAATTGAAAGCTATGCTCATCAGATCTGCAATTAGAAATTGTAATCTTGACAGGGTATTTGAAATTTGGACACTTTTTTCCTATCAGAATTTTTGGTTAAGCTCACACCTTAAAATGTATTTTCTAAGAGACAAAATTCTGAGAAAGTAAAACCATTTTCTACTTCACTTTCTTGGGATTTTTTGCTTTTAAATAATTTATTTCTCTCATGGTTTAAAGGAAGAAGAATTCAGCCTTATAGCTCAGCTGCAATAGAGAAAGAACATATCAAATGAACCACTTCTTTGTAACATGTAAATGTTATCTGAGTTGGTGTTTATTTTAAAGGAAGTGCTGATGTTGGCACTTGTTCCCTGTGTGTGCTGCCAACTTTATACTTGAAGGCATTAGACAGAAAACAAATTAATAAACTCTAGTTTTTCTGTAGTTAAACAACGGTGACTGTCCCAAAATCAGTTAAAAGTGGTTTCTGGAAAAGTCAATCTTTCTTACAGTCCATAGTGCATGGAGAAATTAACAGAAACACAGTTTTGTCAGTATGAAGAGTTTACCAGCTCAGTGACTATGCAAGAGGATTTGCCACATCTCCACTGATAAACTGCTCGAAGCACTGTGGCCAATATCCACTCTTGATTTCAGAGCTCCATATTCAGGGGTTTTTCTGACAAGTGATTCTGATTACCATGTGTCTGTGCAAATCTAGACTCTTCAGCACATCCTGCCCCACAAGTTTAAGCTATCATGAACTACACCAACACTGGCTGGTACCATCCATCACAAATGTATTCTACAGGTGTTCAAAACAGCCATGATGCTTCTAGAGAGGCTGCACAAGTGAGAGGCTGCAAGTGAACATAGCAATGAGATCTGTCAAAGCAGAGTGGCTTAATCCACTCTTGAAGTCAACACAAGTGAGAAATCCTCACTTCTCACAGGTGCTGTGCAAGCAGTTTGGCAGAGGTTTCATATTGACTCAGTCCAAGCCAGCTGTACAAACCCTGACTGAAAGTGTGATCTGTCTGCTTTAAAAATAGGAATGTGGTGAGGGTCTGCTGCAGTTATGTGAGTGACCTGTCCCCTTCTCTTTTCTCAGGCCACTGAAGTGGACACTATAAACATCATACAGGCTTTAAAGAGATGTCTGCAAGAAGCGTATGATACTCTGCAGCTGCTGATCCTCCCCAGGTCAATGCTGGAAGATGATTCCTGTGAAGGCAAACACTCTCTTCACTGACAAGAAGTGTCAATGTGTGCAAAGTCTTCCCCAGCACCCCGTGGCTCACCAGCTACACTTGAACAGTAACCTTTGATACCTCAGTGCATGATATAAAAGTTGCAAAGGTTGCAAATATTTCCTGATGGAGAGAATTAATTACTCTGTTTCCTCAAATAATGAAGTCCTATAAACTACCGCAAATTAACATCAAGCTTCTTTCCTTTAAATAACTTCATAGTCTCAGTTGTAGATGCTACTAATTCAAAAAGAATTAGTAGACTTATTCTAAGAGAATCAGACCATGGCAAAATAACAAATATTGTAAGACACGTGAGTTTCTAGCTAGAGAAGTCAAACTGAAACACCATACTTGTCAGAATTAGTACAACACAGCATTTAACTGTTCAGGGTAATGTGCCATCTGTGTTTGGTTTTGCCTGGAAAAGTGCAGTTTAAATGCTTACACCATGCTTACACTCTCCTCCTGTCTAGCAATGCTAGATTTGCTGATTGGAATTAGGAGAGGTTGAATAAACTTGATTCACAGAGGCTGAAGGGCAATTCCAGTGCTGCCACTTCAGGTACACATGTAGCTTGTGTTTATTCAGACGGAATCTTTTCATCTCCAGCTTTTAATTTGACTTTTCATACAATAATTATGAAGAAAATATGTGTATGCATAAGGACTGTTTGTGACTGATGTGATATTTGCCCAAGTCTTTAAGCTCTTTCCTATTTAAAGGTATGTACTTATCCATCACTGGATCTCAAGGACTTCCTGGGCCAAGACAGAACCATTGCTCTGTTGAGACTGATGAGAGTGTTAAGACAAATTAGAAATGGAACCAACATACAGGAACAGATGTTCTTAAAGTGCCCTGAAATTGTCCTTCAGTCTGTAAGTCAAGACTGCTCGGCTTTCTGGTTTTCAGTGGAGCTCTGCCTCGTGATGCAGGACAGGAGAAGGATGGAATGGGCTTTGAGATGTGACTTTTCTGGATGGCAGCTAAAACACATTAACAGTGTTAATAGTAAAGGATTAGAGGAAGAACTATTGGTAAAGCATCCTGGCTGTTTTGGACAAAATGGAATAATAAAGTTTTACTATTATTTGTATTTCTTCCTGGATTTACTCACTCATTTACAGAATAAGTGGCACACTACAGTTCTAGTGATTGAGCAGCTTCCTACTACTTCAGGGTCCTCTCTATACGGCAGCTGTAGGAACACGCAAAATGCATTTTACACTGGACAGAAGCCAAATCCAAAACAATGATAGATTTGAAAGTCTCCTGAATAAACTGGCACTGTTCCTTATCCTTTGTTTTGTGTGGGTGGTGGCTTAATCAGGCTACCACCACAAGTAGCCTTGCAGAGGCGGCCGAGCTGCACGATGTGGACACGTCCCTGCAGCCAGCCTGGGCTGTCACAGCATGGCTGACACTCAGATTCTCTCCGTCAGCTAAAAAAGCTGTGTCTCCTGGCTCTTGTGTCAAACCATTCACACAGCAATAAAGTTTCTAGAGATTTTAAATAATAGGAAACCATTTTGGAACACAAAATTGGGAAGTGACATCCAGGCCTCTTTCTGGTACTCATTAAACCCATCTCACACTGACTATGCTGCATCTTGATTTTTCCCAGGATGATGCCACAGTCAGGTTGCATACGGCTATGGAGAGGGCAGGCTGCTCCATCCAGCAATGTAATGCTAACTGGTGGCTTTCTGGGATGAAGTTTTCTGAACGTAGTGAAAGTTCCAGAAGTAACTGAATTTTGTATTGCAATATTTGACTGCAGAACAATTCAAGGGGTGCTGGTGATGTGTGGCTGGATACAGGAGGAGTTCTGTTTCTGCAGACTTCACAGTGATCTGGTTTGAATTAACAGTCCTACCTTGCTGTTTCTTACTCAGAAACACTTCACAACAAACTTCTATCACAGAACCCCACCAGGGACGTGACTTTAGGGAGGAGTGAGGGATCTCACTGTTTTGTTTCCCAGCAGGGACGACTGTTTCCACTGGTAACATTTTTCTCCCTCTCTATGCCTTTGTATGGAGGCAAGGGAGATTTTATCACTTGCTTGTTACTACCAAACTGTGGAATAAAGCACTTTATTTCCATTTCATATACTATTTTTACAGTGTATGAAGAATAATATTTGTGTTGAGCTGTTAAATATTGACAATAGTCCCACCCTATTTATCAAATACTGACAGCTGACCAAGCAAAGGAGCAAAAATTATTTGGAAATTTGGATCTTCTTGAAGCCTTTAAATATATTTCTGGAAGTTGGAGGCTTTCCCAGTTCACACAGCTACTCTAATAGCTAGACATATTTTCTCCCTTCCTTATGCCAAGAACTCAATTAAGAAATATATAGCAGAAGAGAGGCACTTCTAAGGGACCTAGCTTTTATTTCCATTCTTAACAGAAGAAAAAAGAAGGAAAAAAATATCATTGTCTGAAAACAATCAACATAAGTGAAGGGCCAGCCTGAATTTGAAAATCTGAGGACTTTGGGATGGAGATGGTAGGGCTGAACAATAATTCAGAACATTACAAATTCCAGCTTCCTCCTGATTGTGCCTTTGTTCAGCAATGTTCCCTCCAAGATCTTGACTCTGCTTTTGGGTGGAGACCTCACTTGGTACATTGTCAGTGCAAACAACACTGAAGTGTTTGCTCAGAGTGTGAATTCCTACTCAGAGTGGCTGCCTAAACCCAGGGAGCCACAACAGCTTGTGCTGTTCTTGGAGAGCATCACTTGGAGTACAGGAATTCCCCGAGATTCACCTACCAGCAGCAAGAACAAATCTTCACTGAGCACTGCAAAAACAACACTGTACAAAAATCATCTTCTTCCCTAAATATAACTGCCCAGAAGATATGAAGTGTATTATCCTAGTGAAAACAAACCCTCAGTGGAAAAAGTGCTCTTGTCTTTTATTAGTGGTATCCACACATGCAGCACGTTTCAGTTTGTTGATAGCATACATCCCCTTTTAAAAAGTAAATGGTTTTCTTTAGGCTATCAAAAAGGAGGAAACTTTAATGGACTTTGGCTATAAAGCTGTATAAATCCCCAAAGAAATAATTCACTATTTGCTCCTTAGAAGCCAAGATAGATGGATAATGCAGAAAAAACTTGTTCTGCCACTGATTTCCTACGTAAACAAATTTACACTCAGCCTCCAGAATGCAGTTAATCCCTGTAGGGATGGGAATATGTCAAAGGAAACACATTTCTAACAATCATAAAGATACTCACACAGATAAACCTGAGAATCTCTTATAAAAAGCCCCAAGAGAATATAACATTTTTTTCATAGATATTTCCCTTGTGAACTAGATCATTAATTATTGTATTCATATAGAGCCACAGACATCAAGAAGCCAGATCTACTGTATTTCCATGTATAAACCCAGAAATTTAATGTGCAATTCCATAACACTTAAAAGATAAGATCTGTTTTATAGCAAATAGAGTAATATAGAAAAGACCAAAACCTGTCCCTGCCTGTTTGAAACAATGAGATAATTTTAGTTCCAGACAAGCCATTTCCTAACATTATCTAAACTATAGCTCATAAAAGTTTATGGACTCAAATTCCAAATAGAGTAAGAAAACAATGGCTCTCAGTATCTTCACTAATGATAGCAGCAGTTGGGTGCAATAACATTTCTGATTACAGTGAAGGCAATTTATTTTACTCAACTCTACTAGTAGCACTTTTTTTTAAAATTTAAAGTAACAGCAAAGAAGCAGAATTTGTACAAGTGGTGTGCCCAGTCAATCGATATATGTGATGGTGCTTGTATGACAAGACTTCTCCTTCATCATCCCATGTGTCAGCTTGGAAGTTTTTAACCAGAGATATTGCTCATTCTCTAGTATAAAAACCTAAGTATTAGCTACTTGAAAAAATAACAATCTCTCAGAAGACCCATTCCTAATACCATATTGAGTCCTACCTTTTCAAACCCATGTCCTTGGGCCTTTTAAATTTGGATTTGAATCTAGAGATAATCTGAACTCTTACACATCCCAAATCCATGACGCTACCTTTGTCTCAGAATATGAGCCAAGCTTATTTTTGAGCAGCAGAAACACACAAAAGCCCTCAGAGATCTACACTCTACATGGACATAATGTCACTATCATTGATCAGAACATGGTCTAATGATACACTCTCCCTCTTAAAAATGGACAGTATCAGTGAGCCCCTGGAGCAGTTAATGACTGCAGACAGGGTGAGCCCAGGGGTTAATACAGCATAGCCACTGACCAAAAAGGATTTTCTGGGATTTCCCCCCCACCCATAACATTACAGGCATGAATTTAAAGCACCATGATCATGCATTTCCTAATACAACAAAACTCCTGGCAGCTCTTGGAAACAATGGCAAAGTACATCTAAACTATGCTCAGCAGAGATAAAATTTCAAATCCCTGTACCCTTGAATAGGAGACCTGTGTCTGGTGATTGAGTTTTTAACCACAAGCAGCTCTGATACCTGCTTGTCACTGCACATGAGGGTTTTGGCACATTTTTGTTCATCATTGCAAGAGGAAGTGTACAGGCAACACATTCTGCAGAGGAGGCTCAGGAGAATTGCAACACAGTAAAAGTAGATGCACCAGTGACAAACACAAGCAAAGCAGATGACTGTGGACCTGGATTCTGACACCAAGGCAGTAGTTTACAAAGTACTATGATATTTTCAGCTTATTTCTGCAGCCCCAAATTCTTTTAAGAAGGAGACCTCTCCCAAATGGATTATGGGCTTTTTTCAAATCAAGGGATTAAGTTATGAAGGTAAAGGTGCAACCAATTCCAACAACGAAAAACAAATAGCCAATAACAAATAACCAGTGCTTTACTGTGCAATAAAGAATTTGAATTTATAGATGATATAAAACAGAAAGTCTTTTCTTCTGATGCAAATTGCTTTGAAGTATTAAAGAATGGGAGAAATTTCAGTATCACTGCATTATGATCCCACATCATGTAAGAACATGCCTGCTCAAGTCATAAAATAACTGCTGGCACTACCAGTTCAGGTCTGTTCCCTGGCCTCAGGGCTGCTGAAAACCATGCTATAAACCAAGCCTTCTATTAAAACTTAGTCAGGAGAATAAGACACAGGTCAGACTGGTCTAAGTATTATTTGATGAAGGAAAGACCCTCCTAAGTATTTAGACTTTGTAGCTGTAGTTTTTTTTCAGCTGGAATCTATAAATGTTTATCTAGTCTTCCTATGATGTCCTTTGATCTCTTAGGGGGTTTTATTTTTAAAAACACAGATAACATTCCTGTAGCCATATTGGACAAATAAGTAAAGGAGATGACACAGTGATCTGAACTTTTGTTTGGATTTTGTCTCAGTATTTATAAACACCAAGGCAATCCATCATTGACTGCCAATACAAAGAAATTCTAACGTATACAAAATACGCATACTGATGTGGTGTATTTAATATAAGGCAGACCTATGGTGTACAAGAGAGACTCCCCATCAGTTGCTTGTAGGGTTTTTGTTGTGTGGTGCTTTTAATTTTTTTAAGGCATTTGCTACTGTAGGACCAACACCAAACCGTCCAATATTGAATGGAATTTTTAAAGTGGAAAAGTTTGAAGGGAAATATGTCTAAATAAACAAGACAGAAGTTGTCTTCTTATGAGAAATTTCTTAGTGTTGTGAAGCAAGCATTCATAAGAGAATTCAGCCCGAGAAAACCACGCTTTACACTAACAAAAGATGGGGGTGAAAATAATCTCCACAGAGGGCCACAAGCAAAGCGTGGTCAGGAAGGTGGTGGGACAATGAGAGTCAGCGGGTCCCTACTCTGCAGAGTCTAAAAGACTGTCACAGTTTTCACAAGCAGAGGAGCTGGGACAGCAGGAGCAGGGAGCTACAGTGCTGCTGGGGGCTCCTGAGCAGCACAGACTGATACAAGGACCACACTTATGGGCACGAGAGCACAGACACCCCTGCAAGAGCCCCTGCACAATGCTCCTTGTGGCCTGTGCATCCTGCTCTGGTCCCTTGCTTTTGCAGGCAAGAAGGAAAAGGTTGGTTGAACAGGCAGCTGATGTGGCAAGGCTCAGGCTAAACATCCAGGCACTGGTGTTCTGTGGTGAAGTTAAAGCACCGTAGGAGGAAAAGTGACATTGTTTTAAAAGCTCAGCTTCAAAAACAAACATGCAACAAAGACAGGAGTGTATTCATCCCCTCCTATCACATCTGTGCCCTGCGGGCAATGTTCTGAGAGAAGTCTGTGAAACTTGTACTTGCAGCTATCTCAGACAGCTCCACCTAGAACTGTCTCAGCCCCGGCTCTCCCGGAGCCTGGCACGCTGCCACGGCTGTGTACGTGATCCCCTCGTGTTCCTACGCAGTCCGAGCTGTGTTTAACTCGCAAGCATTTGCAAACACGCCATGCAGGAGAACAAGGTAAACATGCAAATGGGCTCGGGATGGCTATTTGCATCCACCGTGCTCGTTTGCGTGCACTGCAGAGGTGCAGGGATCCAAACACGCTGCAGGAAGGACTGTGCTGCTCTGAGCGCTGGGGAGCTGAACCCAGCCCTCTGTCCGGGCACTTTGAGATGCTCCTGCACTGCAGATGCTGCTGCGACTCCAGCCCGTGGACTGAGCTGCTGAAGTGTTAACCAAGGATTCTGTACGTGTTTTACAGCCAGAGCTGAGCCCCATGCTACTGTGGTTGCTGCATTACCTCCACCAGTTGCTGAACTGGCTGTTGAAATGGCAATGGCTTGTTCTAACACGCCTCTAGCAAAGCTCTGCTCCGTGCCACTCTCCATGCACTCTGCCCTGCCCCTTTTCCTTGGGAGCGCTTCTCATCCCGCTGTCGCTCCTTTCTGCTTGCTCAGGCTCTGTGTCCCCGCTTCACCTTTCTCATTTAAAGCTGAGCACAACCCTTGCCAGGCCCCTCCCTCCTGACATCCCGGACACGAAAGAAAGGGCAGCCCCATACCTCTGTTTCATGTAGGAAAAGACATCCCAAACAGACTTGGGGACAAAGCTGTCTCATGCCAGTGCCACAAATGCTGTCTGCACAACACAGTCTCTCAAGGCTTGCACAGACCGACTCCTATGAACAGGGCAAGTCCCAAGGAGTCTTCGCCTTTCCAGCTGAAATTTGTAACTAGAAAGTGTCACCCCAAGCTACGTGGGCTCAGGGATACTACGGAAATTCAGCGACACAAAACCCACGTTCAAAATAAGGGAATTGATGACTAATTACTAATGGATGCCCTGTACCAAAATTACCAAATATTCCTCTCTCGTCCAGATCCTTAAAGCTGAGCTGATTCCTTGAGTCTACTGGAAAAAAAGAAAGAGTTTATCTGTACAAGTACTTACTGCAGAATTAGTTTTGTGCATTGGACTGAGCACAAATGAATTGATTTGCCTAATAAAATTATCAGTATATATATTTGTCCTCATGGCTGTTAGTCTGAGCAGAGAGACTACAGTTTTACAGCTAGATAGGGGAATGCCTTTTAAAAATGTACTCTGAATACTTCATTAAAGATTTTTGGCATAGCTGAGGTTTCCTGTGTTCTGAACACTGCACAGACAAGAAGTGCCTAAGCAAACAATGGCACTTTACTAAAGGCACAACTCTATACAAAAGAAAAACTTGGGAATAACATGGCCTAGCAGAGAAGTTGTGTCAGGGGGAGACCGCTGAGTGGGTTTGGCTTGTTTGTTAACCTGCAAGTGAGGTACAAAGCTTTGCTTCTAAACAGGTCATCCAGAGATGGGTGGAAAAATATTAGTTTTTGCCTCATCTGCAGTTTGTACAGGAAAGTTGACAGTCTTGCTAAGAAGACAGCCCTAAATGATACATTTTTTGTACCCCAGCTGGAAGCACTTATGCAAAAGAACTGTTACCTGGTTCTCCCCAGGGGCAGATAAATCAGAGCTGTGCATTGGCGAGCACAAGTTCCATATACAAACATTTAGGCACTGCGATTTATTACTTGTAGATAGTTCCAGCATGTTAATGTTCATTTATCTTCCATATTTCAAGAGCAGCAGAAGAACTATTCTCAGTATGACAACATTTACAAGAGAGTTTATGCAGCCAGATTTGCCTACTTAAGGCCCTCACTTTGTATATAGAGCTGTTGTAGCCGTGCAGTCCTCTGGCACAAGGCACTGAGCCTGCTGTCAAGGATGTTTGATATCTGCCTCTGCAAAGCAGCAGCACCCTCTAACTGGGGAACATTCACGGTGCAGAGAAGGGAAGGGAGAGCAACTCATGAGATGGTGACAGACTTGTTTTTCTGAGCTGTGCAATATACAGGGCTTTAGAAGAAACTTCCCCCCTTTTATCCACTTCCCCATAGCACCAGCACCTGCTCCAGTACATGCTGGAACTTTCCTAGACTGCTCTACACATTATCCTTACAGCTTTGCTTTTCATGAGGAAAGACTCTTTGATTAAGAAGAACAGAACCTGGAAGTTTTTCAGCAACTAAGCAGCATGGAGTCTGGAGTAGCCTGAGAGGGGGCCAAGCCTGTCTTTGTATCTGCCTCCCATTGTTTCAGTAGCTGCAATTTTCTTACTGACATTAAAGCAGACTCAGACTCTGAACTTCCCATCCACAGCTTTCCACAGCACCTTCCTGCAAACTTCCTTTATCTGTGGTGCTAAGACAGACTACTGAGACCTACTCATTTAATAGTGGGATAATATATTTGGAGTCACTGATCAAATGGTTTTACCACCCAATGAAAACACACTTTTTCTCCATCACTGACTTGCAGCCATGCATTGACTTTACTGTACCCTGGCATATGGACCTGTCAAAGCCAACAGTGACTGCCAGCCAGAGCACAGGAAGTGTTGAAACGGCTTCTAGGAGAGAAGGAAATGGGTGCACTGCTACCTTTGAAGGACAAGTGGGGGGAAAGAAACAGATTCTTACCAACTGGGAAGAGTAATTTGGAACAAGTAGCACAGGATGGGGGGGGGAAGCACAGTGGTCACGCAAGGACAGGGAAAGATGCTCAGAGGAGATACAGGAATCAGCATCATTTTGTCATATACACTAGAGAAATAGAGAATCATAGAATATCAGGTTGGAAGGGAACTTCAAGGATCATCTGTTCCAACTTTGTCATGCAATAGTTACCATCCAAATACATTCCTGCAGAAGGCATTTCCTTCCTGCCTGATGAACTCAGCAACGGCAGCTTAAGCAAACTGTGACCTTTGCTTTTCAACTTGTCTCAATAATGAAGTGAAAGAATTACAGCGAACAGCATTAGCTACAGCATAAATATACTGATTTTTCAGTCTTAGGCACTGACAATTAAATATTCCAGACCTACAGTTCATTTTGTGGTAAAGAGATATGCTAAGCATGCTCACTGCAAACCCAAATGTGCTTTATTATGTCCACCCCGATACCTCACTTGCCTGCTTCTGTTTGTACAGCAAACAGCAGACCATGGTCTTAGCCCATGATTCTGTCTTGAGGTGCTTTACAATTCTTTCCCAGGCCACTACAAAAGAACTAATCTGTCCTTTGGAAAGACTTATGAAAAATGTGTTGGGGGGGGACCAACATTTGAACTGGTTTTGCAAACTTGTTCACAGCAAAGCAATCATGTTGTACCAAACCTCTATGTTCACAGCTCTATCTGAATTAAAGCACTTCCAAGGCATGCTGAAGCTGAAGATCTGGATAATATACTGGGTCAATCATGCAAAGGACAGATTTTAAAAAGGAACATGTGTCCTTCCCTTGTGGGCAGAAGGAGATGACACTGATGGCTCATCAGTGAGAATCACTCACACACAAGCTTATTGAGGCCTCTCTTCCTGGGGGCTGCATATTCATTCCGGGTGCAATAGACTGGAGTACCATGATGGGGACACATTTTTGTGATGTAAAGTCCTGTTCTAGTGTTGCTAAAGGCCTTCAGCACCAAACCTGTGAACCAGCTCTGGACAAGCCTATACAGGAATGAGGTGGGTTTTTTGCTTGTTTGGTTTGTTTAATTGTCCTCCACTTTCACTAATGACTGATGATCAGTCGATTGCTTCTTTAATTGCTCCTTTACCCAGTGAAGCCTTCAATCTTCGTGATTTATGTGCTATAGTTATCAACAGTCTAAATGCTGAAGTAGTTTGTCACATGCAGAAAATGTGACATTGCTTTAGTCAGAAAGAAGCACAGTCTGGCATTTATACCAGGTAGGGAGGTTTGAAATGCCTGACTCTCTTGGCATTTCTAATTGCTCTGCACATTTCTCATATAACACATCATTACCAAATCAAAATCATCAAACTTCTATTTGTTATTTCTTGCAAAATTAGAAGAAAATAATCTCTTCTACAAGTGTTCTGCATTCTTCTCTTGTTTAGAAATGTCAGGGTGTAAACAGAAAACAAAGTAGTAGCTTGTTTTCATTTTTGCTCCCCAGAGTGCACTGAACAAGTGGCCTCTTACATACTGGGGACAGGAGAAAAAAGTGATACAAGTAATAAAAATGACAATTCTATTATTTTCAGACTTCTCACATACAGAACATTCTTCAACATTAGCAAAGCTAAAACCCATGTATTTAAAAAATAAAATCCTTCCGAGAGTCTAAAAAAGCCTTGAGCAATTTCCTCCATCCCTCTAGAACTAAAGATGCCCACTTTTTTAATACAATACTACACAAACTAATCTTCCCTCTAAAATGCCTTCTACTTGCCAAGATTTTTTTCCTGCTTCTTAAAAAACAAACAAAAGCTTGTTTTGAAAGAAATATGAAAGGAACCAAAGGAATTGTGTTGAGCCAAAAGTCCTGCTTTCTCCACCCTCACTGTATTCATCTGGAAAGCATCTGGCAAACAAATCCATTGATAGTTTAGAAAAGTCTTTTTTCTGTCCTCACAGGCTTAAAAGGAAAGTGGAGAGCATACACATTGTGAACTAATTGCACATCCTCTTTGTAGTATTGCCATTTTGAAAAGATGAGAGTACAGCACACAATACACACATAAAAAGAAAAAGCCTTTTCTGGTAAGTCTGCGTGAAACTCAGGTTAGTAAAACTTTCAGGAGAGAGGGCCAGCTACGTTAACAATGAGTTGTCCGAATAAACACAGATGAAGAGCAGCGTATAAATCCTGCCTCCGTACTGTAAGTGATGCCAGAGCAGGCAATATACCCTCCTTAAGCAGAATAGCACAGTGTACATCTCTTCCCTGGTACATAAATCGAAAACATGTGAGACACAGGGGAGGAAATGATGACACCTTTCATGCATATTTATGTAAATTCTATGATTACAATAAGTAATCAAACCAGCAGCATGCAAATTTGAACATGCATCATCGAAGAAATGCAAATATTTATGTAACAGTTTAAGAGGGAAACATTTAGGACAGTTCATTGCTAGGAAAAGATTAATTTTCAAATAGCTGATCATTGTAAAGTTGAAAGCTGGCTGTTTATGAGAATTTGGACATTCAGCAGAATTCTGAGGACCTAATTCCCTTCTGTGCTTACAGGTATCCTCAGGAGTCAAATTCCCCTCAGAATGAAAACTTAACCTAAACCAGTATAAATTGCCTAATTACTACAGTGTATATATCAAAATCCCAATATTCTGTTTTTAGTCTTCCTGGTATTTGGCTTCCTGCAGCTTCCTGCAATGATAAGTACAAGGGCTCCAATGCCATTTCCTGCAAAGTGGCCACAGTATTGCTTTCTCACTCCTTCCTCAAACATGTAAGATGTACATGCAAGATAAAAAAAAAAAAGGAATCAGCCTTTCTTAAAAAAATACATTATATGAACCATTGCACGATATTCTTTGGCAGATGCATAGTCTCAAACATTATTTGAAATCTGTTAAAGAAGTTAAAACAGGTTTGCAAATGACTCAGATTGAGCAGAGCTCTTGGGAATGCTTTCTTGGCTGTCTTGCAATCCGGAACTAAGAGATGGGGGAGGAAGCATTAGGGGGCTTTTTTGCAGGTAGTTTCATGTTTTTAGCACTATCAAACTGGATTTCACAGGCTGTCATGCTGTCTTTAAGGCTCCTCATGTCTTGGAAACTTGGGTGGCTCAGCTGTGCAGCACGCAGTGTACTCACTGAGAGGAAAGTGTCACACTACTGAAGAGAACAAAGCAGTCCTCGAAATACTATGAGCCACTGAATGTCTGGGGTGATTTGTCCACATTTTTATTTCTGATCTATAATGAGGGCTAAAGTTTGTTTTGAAGGATCTCTTTTGGAATGTAGTGCAGATCTGTGGAGGCTGCCGTGCTGATGGCATTACACGATGTCTGGCAGTCCTCGCTGTCTTGCCACATGCTCCTCCCAGCTGCAATTCCGTTTTAGCCATTCCTCCGAGCTGTTTAATGGACTATCAGAGCCTGAGGACACAGATGTTAACAGCTCCCATCAGTTGTAAACAAAAGCAATTACAAATAGAAAACAGGTTTCCTCTTCCTGAATGGCTGACTACTCCTCTCTTCCTAGCGATAGTAATTAGGTGAGACGGAGTTGCCATTGTAATGCCAGGCTTATGAATTTCTAAGTGACTCTCACACAGCAGAAGTGTCTCACTGCCTCTCCAATAATCACGTTTAGACACAGAAGGGTGCTACGTTCTTTCACTTTCTTTGATTTCCTTCTACTCACTACCTATTTTACCTCCCCATCTTGCATTCTATTCTGGTTAGAGCTTAGTTTCAAATGGACAATAGCATGGCTACCAGATTACTTTTGCGTGGTGGGATTTGGGTCCTTTTTCAGGTTAAGTAAACTAGACAAAAACTTTAGTGACGGAAAGACATCTAACATTGCACAGAGAAATTCCAAGAGCTGCTTGTCATCTGTTGGCTAGGGGAACAGACAACCCCAGACACATTTTGAAAAAAAATCTCTTTCAGTAGAAGAAAAACAGGATTTACAGGATTTAGACTGAGCTAACACACAATGGAATATTATGCCTGTCAATCCCCACTCATTCTTTATTAGGCTTATCTACTTTTTAATAATTACTATAGCATCCCACTTCTCTCATGGAACATTATATAAAGTGTATTTCATTGAGGATTTTAAAGGTTTTATTATTTCCGCCACTTAATTCTAAGTCATATATTCACCAGTAAAATCATATCATCCCATTGGATTTCTATAGCACTTTTCCAGAATTTTAAGCCACAGAAAATGTGATCTGGAATGCTATATGCTAAAATTATCATTCAAAATATACTGTTCAAAAGAAACACTGGCCAAGGTTCATCTATAAAGTGTATGAGAATCTTCTAAACAAAAGGTATTTCATATCGTTAGTTCAAAAACTAAAAGCAAACTCTAGTACTATTAGTCAGTCCAGAGCATGGATCACAGCCTCTTGAGACAAAACTTTCCAGTCTTCTGCTAAAGCCTTTCAGCAAAAGTAAAAATTAAACCTAGATTTTGCTATTGAACACCTTTTGTTGTTCTTTGTAAGTTTGCATTCCTCTGACGAAATACAAGCCAAACCATCCATTTCACATCTAACTGATTACTACTTGTGCAGCTTTATTAGAGATCATGGAGCCTTATACCTTGTGGCAGTTAATGCAGTCAGCATTTCATAAAGAACTGAAGCCTGTCCTTCCCCTTCCTGGTTCACACTGTCTACATTCTGTGTATTTTGGAATGTTTTTGTAGGTTCTAAGCCTGATTGGGCTCTGTTGATATTAACCCACAAAGCTGAAAGTGTTAATGGGAAAGGTTACAAGAAGAGTATCTCATAATTCTTACTCAGACAGGATCTTGAGGTTAGACTCAAGTTTATTACACCATGTATAGCATTGCCATTTTGTCCAGTATTACAACTTGTTATTTTTAGAAAAGACTCACAACTAAGATTAGTTAAACAAAATGCTATATATATATCACACCTTCCACTACCTAGGATCTTGTTCTACAACAAAAAAACCCCCAAAACCCTCCTGAAGTTTTACTCATTTCTGAAAGAAAAGGTCTCTTCCAACCTTGATGATTGTATGATTTATGATTTTAAGAGTGCTCTTTCTATTAACTGTTACCCAAGTATCATCTTAGATTAAACTAGATACTAATTTTGTTACAAAATATGATGCCTAACCCATGAAAAGGAAAGCAGCAAGAGGAAAACTGTTTTACTTAGACCAAGGAAACTAGAACTGAAAATACAAAGGAAGCCCCAAATACACAGGGCATTAAAAGCTTACAAAAAGGAAAAGAAAATAAAATCAGTGCTCATTGTCCTTAAAGAGATTCTCTGCTTGGGGCTGCCCTCAGACCAAAGCAGAATGGGCAGTCTGGCCAGCCTGAGGTCAGCGCCCGGCCGTGACTCAGGGCTGAGTGAGCAGCAGTGAGAACCCAGCATCATTCCACAACCCCCAGGCCTGGGCTGCTGCTGCCCTGTGCCTGCCCTGCAGCTCTGCCCACAGCACTGCTGCGAGCCCCTGCTCACAGGGAAATGCTGAGTCCTGCCTGAGAACAGGGGCCTGCTTAGGAACCGGGCAGGTCTGTGCTGCCACAGCAGCCCCTTGCTGACAGAGCACTGCCTGCGCCTGCTGGGGACATTGCCACCTCTCCCAGATGGCAGCAATGGCTGTCTGCAAAGGGGCATCTGTGCCCCTTGGATATCATCACCCTGGGGAAGCAGCAGTGAGACTGAGTCTAGATATGCTTTAAGTTAAATTGCTTTTTGCTTTTGATAACCGCAAAATGAGGTGTCCAGTTTTTCAAAGCATCACTGTAAGGCAGATGGTCCCTAGATTGCACTTAAAATCTGATTTTTACACACGAACCACACAATGAATCCATCCCCCTGTACTGTCAGACGTCTATTTGTGTCTTCCAGATCTGACGCCTCACAGATCTCAACATGCCTGAAGTTATCCTTTCTTAAGCATGGGTTTTCTCCTTTGTGTCTACCTGTAAGCAGAAACTTGCTCTTACCTATATTCCCTTTGATAAAACTGCTTACAAGCAGTTGCTTGATATGCAGTAATTAGGTGAGAAACGTGGCATATCCTTACAATTCTTGCGCACTTGCCAACAGCATGATGAGGCAGTGAGTCAGTACATAGCACTGGACGGTTTCAGGCACAGCAGCCTCCATTGGCATATTACCTATATATTCCTATGCAAATCCTAATAGCACATCACATAACCATAGTCTGTCAAGCAAAACAACCTCTTAGATCTTTTATTTTTCCACTGGAAGAACCTTACATCAAAATTAGCACTGTCAGTGGTACAATTATGCATACACACATTAGATAATCAAATAAAACCCCTTGGGTAGTCTGCACTGACAGGCTGTGATGACTGGCCTACTTCTTAGATTGACAAATCCTATAACCTAATGCTTCTACAATCTTAACTGCTCCCTTTGAGTCCACTAAATTACTGACTGCTGCTCCCTGTACAGCAGGATTTGGTAGAGAAAGTGCAGGGACAACTGGTTTTAATAGAAAAGAGCAAACACATAAACACTGAGCCAGGACCTCCAAAGACATCTAAAGAAGCACCCAGAGGAGCAGGGCCTGACTCCAGCTGCCCACTATATCCTGTATCTTTCTGATCATAAAGAGGCTCTACCCACCCAAAACAAAAGCACTTAACAAATCACAAATGCAATACTTGAGAAAAAACCTATGAGATGACACACACACATCACCCAGTGATCCAATGAAGAGCAAATTTATACTACATTTGTTTTTATTTCCAGAGTGGTACTACTGTCTTTGTAAACTCAAAGGAGAATCACGAACTAAGACAATATTCAAACCAAAGACTAAGACCAGGGTTCACCTGCCTTTTTAGTATACTTTAGATATAAATTGTTTCTTGACTTTGGAAGAAGTTAAATAACTAAAAGAAGCAGCGACACCAGCTTTCCTAACAGTCTGAAAACCTCATGCTTCAAACAACAGAAGTATTGTTACTGATTGCTATGATGTTATAGTTGCATGACTTGGCAGGAAATACAGGCAGTTTCCAGGACTCAAACTGAAGTGCTGTGAGACAAGTATTATGGGCTGCATTCTTTCTCCTCAGCTGAAAAGAGAAAAAGCAGTCAAAATATATACAGACTCCCAACATACAGCAGGTCACTTGCAAGTCAAGAAATTACCTGTGTAATAATTAAAAGAAAAGCCACAGAAGTTACAACAAAATCCTGAAGCTGCTCTGTAGTTACAAATCTGGAAGTTAAGGATGAGATTTGAGACAGACATACAGATGTCTTTTCTAGCACGGGAAACTGGGAAGATTCCAAATTTTTATTTAGCAAATTTCACAATTATTGCAATGGTCCAAGAACTTGTGGGAAACGTCATCCTCTTGTGCTGTCTGTAGTTTTGCCATCTCCTTTATTGATATAGGATTTGTTTTATGGTTTTGAAAAGCAGTTTTGCAGTCCAGGGGCCTATATTGTTAACTCCTTAATGCCCTCTGACCTGACTACTTCTGCACTGTTACCTGTATCTGCAAGGCTGACCTGATCCAGGGCTTCTCTTTCAATCCAATGAGTTAAATTTCTTCTTAAAAGGAAAGAGCAGGAACCTTAATTTGCATTACCAGCAGTAATACACACAAGACGTTACAGTGAACAATATTACAACATATTTAGTGGTACGGTAGGATGCCACAAGTATGAATTATTTTCCAATTGTAAATATCCACAGAAGTGCAACACAGGAAAAAAAATATATTTTTTTTTCATATAACCCTTTTGACAGTTTGTCTTTCAGGATTTCAATCTGTAGCCCATGAGCTTTTCTTTAACACCAAGAAATTTGTTACCTTTAACATCAGGTTAAAGAAACAACAGAAAGGAACAACAGTCTTATCCAGAAAGCCAGGAATTCCTGTATCTGTTGATGCATTTTACTCAGTGCTCTCTTATAGAAGGGTTAGGTCCCAGAAAAAGAAAAATTAATATTCATTGCATCTAACCATATCTCAGACTCTTGTATGCTTCCTCTATTCTTTAAAGCTCAGTGCAGTGTCATCTAGCTGGTGCCCTCCACAGGGATATCCCGCCCTCAGCTCCCATCCGTAGCAGAGATTTGCATTCCTGCTCAGTGCCTATGTTTAATTTTGGATGTATGCATTCATTCTAATGAGGGATAAAACCCCTGGGTGCCTAGGCTGATCTGATAAGCACCACTGAATGCACAACTGCAGGCAAACTCTAAGCATGTTTGCTTATTTCCCACAACAGGTTCTGTCCACTGAAACATGGCTTGAAATTAAAGGGTAAGCAAAAAACTTCATAAGGGGGAAGGAAAAGAAGGGAGATGAAAACAACTTTCTTTAACCATCCTGTTTGTCACTCTCCAGACTGCTCCTGTTTAATCTTGCCCTAAGGTATTCCTTACCAGACGTTCCATGGAAGAACATCATACAGGGGTATAAACACTTGCTCACACACATACAGTTCTGGTGGAAGAACAGGATTATTTTCTGCGCTGTTTCACTCAGTGATAGGATCATTCAGTACCTCTTGTTCCTCCAGACCTCCCAACAAGGCTTTACCTGAGTATTCTGCTTAATTTAGTCTTAAATGTGTGAAATTCACCAGTCTACATTGTTTTAAAAGATCAGGCAAAGGTATTGAAAAGTCTTTGGAAACAAGAAATAGAAACAACTACTCCCCTTCTGCACATCCTTGCCAGTCCTGGGGTTTATAATGGGGGATGAATTGGGCTGTGTGAGATCTATGAAGTGGCAGTCAGAGGAATTGTATTCTGCCTGGTCCTTATCAGAGAATGGTACTGGTTGGTATTTCTCCCTCAGATTCAACCCTGGGTTTTATTAGCTACCAAATTAACCTCTGCAGCTCAGTGGGAAAGTCACCCTGAATCACCTTCCTGAACATTTTCTGGATTTCAAATTCTCCACGACATGATAACAAATAGAGTTATTTTGGGAAAAGGACAAGATGCTTTATACTTGGCACTATTGCGTGAGGCTATCATTAATGCTAGACAAATCCAATAAGGCAATTGAGTTTAGTCTAGCAAGGCAGAGGGTTACATTCTTGATTACAAAGTAGGAAATTAAAAGTTATCAAAACCAAAACAACAAGTAAGACACAGAACATATTTGAAACAGTTCAATTCTCCCAGCTGTGTCAAGATTTCTCAGGGTCATGTCCCTGGAGCAGATATGGGAGAAGATGGGATTTGGTACAACTGTACTGCAAATTTTGACTTTTACAAATAACTTGACATTATTGTGAAAACAGAAACTCAAGTTTGAGGTGGCTGAGGTGGCTCAGAGCTGAATATATCACTCTCTTCACTTCATACAACATCCATTTCCTCCCCCTCATTTTTGGTCCCATCTTGAATGACATTAACATTTTCTCTGCCTGGGTGATTTTCTGACTTTATAGAGTGTTTTTGTACATTCTTTTAGCTTAAGCAATCTTCAAGAGAGATAGTATTCTTCCAGGTTCATACAGGACTTGAAGTCATATCTCTATACCTGCTCTTTAACTGAACACACTTTAATACGTCATTTTATCTTCAGAGGGTCACTATACAACATTAATCATACAGATGATATACTTGGCTGTGAATGTGCGTTCCCTCCCTAACATTTAAGAGAAGGAGCCTTCAAATAAGGTGTGCCCCACTTTCCTCTAACACAGAATGGCTGGGGTTGGAAGGGAGATCTGGTTTATCTGGTCCAAAGCCCCTACTCCAGCAGGGCCATCTCTTCTCCTTTGGAGGGAAAGGAGAAACATCTCATCTTTGGAATTTCCAGGTCTCTGCTGTGGCTGATCTGATCTAATCTAATGACAACAATAGTCCTACTTCACATTAGAGGTTAGGCCAGCAGTACATTCCATCCATATCTCTAATCCCATAAATGTGAGTATGCTTCATTCACTAGAAAGATTTTTATTTTTCTCTTGATGAAAAAGTCCCCCATCCAGCAAGTCAAAGATCACTGCTGTCAAGTGCCTTATGCCACTGATTTCACTCCCACTTTGCAGTTCTACATCCACTACTGGCACTGCCACAAGCCGAATGTTTCGGGTACTGTCACACTGGAACATTCACAGCTCTGTATTTTTAATGCTGCCATGGCTTGGTTCATTAACTACTCCACTTGAACTGTGTCTTCCTTTCATGAAATATTTACAGCTCTTTGGTAATATTTTATACATCTGTTTTTTCCCCCCATTCATCTAAAAGCCGTTACTAATGTTGTCATAATAAGGGACTGTTTTACTGAACAATGATAACAGTAGCTAAGTCAAGAACAACATGAACAAATTAAAATTAAAAAAGGAAGTAAAGCCACTTAGAATTCAACAATACAGTATATACAGCCACAATATTTAAGTATGTTATTCCCTGCTGACACTAAATAATATTGAAGTGGTTTATCTTGTATAAAATGAACTGAAGTTAAGACAGTATATTCCAGTCACCTAAAGTAGCACTATCAACTTTTATTAGAAGTTGGGGATAGGTCTGCTGTTTTAAATTAGCATTTACAATAAAGCTTCTATTTGAAAGCGATAGAAATAAATTTTGATTTGTCATTGAAAGCTACAACAACCAGTTGCTTTTTCCTTATTCACAAATTAAATCTGTACCTGGCAAAGTCACATCCCTCCTTGTGTTAGCATTCCCCATGATGGCTGGCAGTTCCCTAATTCCAGCAGAGTGCACCCATCATTGGAGCTTTGAAGATTGAGGCACTTAGACTAACCCTGTGGAAGGTTATCATGCAGGTCTTTGGCCTGAGATGGATTTGTATTCAAAGGGAGCCAACAGAGAAAATACTAACCAGAATCCAAGTGTTCCTTGGAATCATGTGTTCATGGAAGACAAACTTTACCTAAGTTTTCGTAGTGCTTCCATTTGATGATGAAAACTTGGTTTTTTATGCATACAGATGTAGAGTGCAGAAAAAACATAAATCTTTGGTATGAGTCATACCACTTGGTAGAAGAGTAAATCTAAAGCTATTTATTAGTTTATTAATGAAGGAGAACATAAATCTGAAGTTTTAAAGTATTTATCTTTTATATTCCCTAAGTAACTGCATGAACAGGTTCAATACAACAGTTTAATACTGAATGAACCTGTCAAGAGACAGAAAGGCTAATTAATAATTTGATCTACTGATCTTCTAACCATTAAAAAAATCTTTAGTTACATACTAAAAACCTAACCAGATTCTTGTGGATACATAGCAGTTTCCACCTTGGATAGTCCAAATGCACTGGATGCACACTAGTGGGTGGATTTTAAAGTTATATTTGAGAAGTGCAATTTAGCTACTGGCTGTAATATGAGAACTATCTGCTACGACTCCACGCTAGGAGACAGACAGCAGCAAGGCTCATCATTTCCTTAGCGGAGGTGGAACAGGACTGATGGAAGAAACGGGTGAAGAGTCCATGGGGGGAGAGCGTGTAAAGAAAGAGGGTGGATCACTGTTCTGAAAAGGAAAAGAACATTCTTGCTTGCTCAATGAAAATGATTACACTTAATGTATGCCACTAATCCTCCCACATGCCCTGAAGACCTAAGTGAGCCCATGCACATTGTTCTCTGATGTTTTTGATGGCAACTAATTAATCTTAATGAGAGGGAGTGTTGACTTTAGGGGTTTTATCTCACTGCACTGCAATTTATTTTCATTGGCAACTAGTTGACTTTTCCTTTACAACACGCAGCTTATGAATGTCTCAGTTATTTTGTCAATGCAATCACAAAGATTGATACATCTATGTTTAAAACAGTATGTTTTTTAAAATTGCAGTTCAGAGTCCCATTTAAGTACCAAGCCCACAGTGATTTATTTAAGGGTTTATTATGTTCTCAGTTACAAGTTCAGTTGCTTTTGGACCTTTTTCTCTGGCCTCCACTCTCAGTTCCTACTTGGATACTCTTGCACATCCTCCATTCACTATTCCCTGAAGGCTTTGGTATCCAAACCACTGCTGCCTTCTTTTTCCTTGCTCAACAACAGCAACAGAGTCAGTGGCAAAGGAATATGAGAGAAATGAGTCACCACTAAGTAGCTCATTAAACCATGTATCATATGGAAGAAGTTACTGTATGTATGTTGTATATTAAGTATGTTGACTTGATTCCACTAATCAAATAATAAAATTCACCTTGAATGAAAAAATTTGCAAGATAAGGAAAGAAATACAGAAATGAAAAAGTAATTTACTATGTTGATGAAAGCAAACACCCATTCCTTTCAGCTCCTAGATTTAAGTGTTGTGTTAAAACCAAATTTTTGAGTGTTTAAAAGTAAAAATACCATATGGAAGCGGTTTGGTAAGTTTAGAAATCTTTTTTTGTAGGGGAAGAAAGCATGGTGGGTATGACAAAAGTAATATATTCTAGGATGCTGTCACAGGACCTGGACTGTGCATTTGCACAGACAATACAATATCTGGGTAATTTTTGGGACCAACTGCATCTATTTTAAACTATATTTAGTTCCATCACAGCTTCTTTCTACTGAAGAATATAAAATTATTTATATTTAAATTTCCTGTTTAAGTCAGATAAAAATTTTAAATGTGTTGGTAGCAACTGTGGCACTTCTGGAGACATTTCCCATGGGGAGTATTATAAGCTTCCATATTCCTGCTTAAGCAGCAAAGTGGGGGCTGTCCAAACAGGACATACTGCTAAAAAGACAAACTTCTTTCACCATGTTGGAAAGCGGGAAAGACTTGTCTGAAACCTCAGGAGTGGTGATGCCTGGTTAGATGACTGCTGGATCAGAGCACATCCACAGTGTTTCCATGTTTCCATGAAACCCTCCCTCCCAGAAAACCACCTAAACCCAACAAACAGCCAAACAACAATAAAAAAACCAGTCCCCTCAGCCAAATTCTAGTTTGATTTTCAAGGCTGCTCTGCAATGGAGACTAGTTACTGCTAATTTATCTTTTATTTCCCTCCATGTCCTAGACCATTTTGAACACTGATCATTGGTTTCATGTTAACTTACTGAAATCTATTAATGCTCTCAACTGGCCCAGTCTGAGCACCCTGAATAACCAGCCCAGGTCACAGCATTGCCATAAAACAGAAATATGGATTGAGATCCTGCATTATCAGTGCTGTTGGAACCTGAATGCATTCAGGTTCTACAATAGGCTACCAATAATTTTTTTATAGCTCTTTGCCACTGATCCCCTCTTGAAAAGTGATGATGAAATTTTAGAATTACTCAGGCCCTGGTTTCAAACACAACATCAAGAGTTTCTCAACACATCCCATACATCAGCATAATGAACTTAAAATATTCACTGGCTGGTCAACTTAAAACAATAAACAGAAACATGAATCCAAGTTCAAGACCTCAGTTACTTTGCTCTTATTTCTTTAAGCACACATGAAGACAGATTTTATTACAGCATTTCATATGTGTTCTTAAAAGCCATGAGCTACTTGCATTTTAAACTGCAGAGCCTGAAGAAACTTGCGTTATAGGAACTTTACTAACTAAAAAATTCAGAACAGAAGAATTGTGAAAATTCCCAAACTTACCTAGGCACATTGTCCAGATGTATTGCAAAGTAAAAGAATTAAAAACCCCTTAAGTTACTTTTCTGCTCTAGTCCATTCTAGATTTACCTAACATGCAGAAGATCTTCCTGCTGCTCTCCACAAGATACTCAAAAAGGCAAATGAGAGCATTCAGTACCTTGGGAAAGCATGCTGCTAGATTAGTCACCTTTACTTGATTAATTTTCATCATTAACAAGCATACATGTCTTATTTGTGATTTATGGAAATCTCATTTATAACATACATTTCTACACAGGCTTGCTTGCTTTTGCAAACTTAGATAGCTTCACCTGTTGTAAAATTTCTGACATGTTATAAAGAAAACTCCCCCACCCAATACATCTTGCCAGTGTTTTTAAAAATGCAAGATAAAAACGCAAAAGATATGAAAATCGCTGACTTCATCAATGCTCGAGTATACTTCTATCCCTGCACTTGCTCATGTTTCCTGTAAATGCTAATGACACTGATTCCATGACTCACTGGCACCATGGCAGAAAGTTATCAAAATGAAAATTAACTTCCCACAGAACTACTCCCTATCTGTAAGAGGAGAGGCAAGCAAGGAACTGGGTTAAAACCTGAGGAGAACTGCCAGAGCTTCCCACCAGCCATGGAAGGGCTCATAAGATTCAGCTACATTTACCCACCTCTAGTAGCATAAATACACTGTCAAGGCATGTGAAACAGACCACATTCTTGTGTGTGATTATGTGACTTCTCCCATTACTTGCCATTTTTCTCCTTTTACTCTATTTATCATTGTTTTGACAAAGTTGCACTTTTTCAGAAAAACTTCAACTGACAGAAGGCTGCACTTATGGCTAAAATATCAGAGTAAACAGTGGGAGTTACTTCCCACCCTGCTTATTCAGTGCCTGGACTCTGTGTATCATTACCTGACACACTGGAAAATAACTTCCTTTGCGGAGGGATTGATTTCTAATGATTAACTCTGCTTTATTCACAGATGTTTCTCAGTGGTATCATGTGACAATCCTACACATGCATTTCTGTTATTTAGATTTCTCCCCCTCTTTTTTTCCCTTTCAGCAATACGGGCTTGGCTTCCCCTGCTCTGGAGTACTGGCTGTAGAGGGAACGGGGATAGGCTGTTTTTAACAAGCAGCACATTCTGTTTTAAAGCCTTTTGCACGTAATACAAATCCTTGAATGCTTTCCAGAAATCTGAAGTGTGTTGACTTCTATATTCAGAATAATAAACACAACTGTGCTTGTCTAACTAAAAAGAAGTGGAAGTGCAGTTCTGTGACCCATTCAGGATAGAGCGGTCAAAATACAGTCACCCTGCCCACACTCTCAGTACCACAACTGGGTTTCTCTGGGTGCGAGTGGTGGTGGTTTGGCAGGGGTGTTGTTGTTTGAATCGTACTTATTTTTATTAAGTAGTTCCTTGGAGTAGCAGCCAAGATTTCAAATAGTTCCCATAACATAGCTGACTAATAATCAAGGTGCTCCTCAGTTTCTGCCACTGAATTGGGCAATTCCTTGAGCAGGGCATTACCCTATGCTATCAACAAACTGAGTATGCCACTTTCCATCAGCAGCAGACAGCCTGGGAAAATATTGCTTGATTGGCATTGCAATTCTTTAACTAAAAAAATAAAAGCCTTCAAACTCTAAAGCCTCTAGGGATGTTAAGTTTAGCTAAAAATCTAAATGTTAAATTCCACCCAACTGGAATGCACAGCAGCATCTCAAAGTAAGATGCTGTGACTAAGGATATGGTAATGCCATAAGGAAAAAAAAAATCAAAGCACAGCTGTGCCCAAGTTAGGCAGTGTAAAGTCAACTATGGTATCATAGAAAGCAAGTAATGCCAACTCAGAGGGAGGAATTACCCAGCTGCACCTTATTCAGCTCTTTTATGTTTATGTTGAGGCAATACTGATGCTTGAGCCAATACACAAAGCTAATAAAGTTAAATTCTAACATCAATGCCATAGCTGGGCTCACTCGAAAAAATTAAACAGTCAAATTGTTCAGGTCACAGCCCAGCTGGGGCAACAAGAGATCAGCCAAGGACATGGATTGTGGTAGCTCCCTCTGAAGTCAGCATGAGGTCTTATTATAACCATTTTTCTCAAAGCATCAGCCAGAGGAAAAAACCAAATGTGGTCAGAAGAAAGAGGTGCATTCTAGGTACTGGCACTGGCTCCTTTTGTTTATGCCCATTTCTGCTGTGATAGGCAGGGAATATTTGTCTTTTGTTGAACATGTTAGTCTAGTTTTTCAATTGCATTTCTGCTGTTCACCAGTGGGAGAGTAAAAATATGGTTTTCAGCTTAAAATATTTTTCAGCCTTATTTGATATGCAATCTTAAGTTCTTTATAAAATAAAAGGGATTTTGTGTCTATACTAATTTATTAACAACTAGAGAAGCTTTGGGTTTTTATACTACAGCAGAATAAGATATTCCAGAAAATCCCCCTTCCCAGTTTCATACAGGAAACCACAAGGATTTTAAGCAGGGCATTAATTTGAGACTCTACATTGCAGTTGCTTTCCTACTCAGTGTGATCTACTGGCTTTCTCACTGCTTCCCTTAATATTGAATTAGAACAAAGGGAAGTCTGTCAAAACTTTTAATTCTTTAATTGGCAGATCTGAGCTAATGAATGAGATTTTCAAAAGGCAAAAAACTGGTTCAGACAAGAGCAGAACAGAGTTATTTATATGCTTTTGGGAAAGGGAAACATGTATAACATTTATACACAGCTGTAAGTTCATAAAATTATAAACTCAATATATGAGTGTAGCCTCATAGGACCATTCACTTCGATTTTTGGACATTAACAGCTCTGCTAAAAGTTGAATTTCAGAGGACCATGAGGGGAAGTTTCTTACAAATGACCAGATTCTGATCTGCTTGTGAAATATTCAAGTACAGTTGTTAACAGACATAGGCAATTAATTTTCCTACAGCTTTACTTCACTTGTAGTCAGAATTAAACTGCTCCCTTCCTTGGGAAGGATGGGCTCTGTTTTTAGACACTGCCACTCAAACTGCTTGTGGCAAAGTTCCAGCTCCTCACAGGTTCCCTGTTTAATGCCTGTCACTGCCTCAAAGATTCAGCTCCACTCCAATTTAGCTCTACCACCTTCATGTCTACACATTATCTGAACTTTCCCTTTAAAATCCTTAAAAACAGTCAAGCCCTACAACTGCTGATAAGATTACATCAGTATTTTGCTTTCACTTAAAACAGCAGAACAAAAGGGAAAAGGCCACAAAGCCCAACACACCATCAGGAATTAAATGGACAGAGAACTTTCATCTGAAAGGAAGCAAATTAAAAACCTCTTTTCCAGCTTTCAAGAATACCTGACAACCTGGTAACTTTTCAAATCACGAGGTTCCTGCTAGGTTCCCATGGAGGCTTTTTAATGTTACAAAGTAATAAAACAAACATTGTAGTTATACCCCACCAGGTGAAATCCTCAGTGCAGCCCTCAGTACAACACCACCTCAGAGTAGCTTGTGTGTTCTGCTGCTGGTGATGCAAGGCCAGTGAGATACGGGACACACCAGTCATTATCCTGGGCTCCCTTGGAAGGCTGCCTAACTTGCCCTTGCAGTTTAGTTTAGTTTTGATTCTCCCTGGGCCAAAACACACACCTCTGCTTGTGTTTGTCAGTGTGGCATCCACAGACCTACCCTGGATCTAAACCAACCATGTGAGTATGTTTGCCATTTGATGTGGTTGCCCCTTGAGAATTAAAGAAAAGCTCTGAGATGGGGTTTCAAGCAATCTCCTTCCAAAGCTCGCTGGCTTCGCTGACTGTGGCAGAAGACTGCCCTGGAGAGGTCTGCAGAAGGAGCTAATGCAGACTGCAGCACCAAAACAAACCAGGTTGGCTAATATAGAGTTGGGAAGACATTGCCATTAATATCTCCACCTCTGCTGCACTTTCAAAACTTTTTATTGCATAACCCAGGGGAGAAAAACAGAAAAGGTGCCTGTGATACAACGCTAACATTTTAACAAGGAGTCCCCTGAAATGTTCCTCTACCACTTGGTGATAGAAACGACAGATCACCGAAGCATATGAACAGAGAAGGGGGGAAGGGACTAGGTTAAGATCAGCTGCTTTTCTGTATAAGCCATGACTCCCCACTAGATTAGTAAGTAAAATCAGAGTAAGATAACTCACAATTATTAACAGCAAAGGTGTTGCTTCTTCCAAAATGCTTCAGATTCCGCTCAACAACTTAGGTTTTCAAAGCCATCAGTTCTCGATCAGTGCCAGGAAGCACTCTGAAATGTTCCTGCTATTGACAACATTTGCTCAGAATCACCAGCTACAGGGCCATGGATGTCTTAATACATGTTATGTACTTTCAAAAGAGAACTTAGGCTACATAAACTTAGAGCTATCCAAATGCCCTTCCACTCCAAGGCTTCCAAAACTATACAGTAAGAGACTGGATTATAGCTAATAATATAAGCCCCTTACAATGATGTGAGTGAAAAACCAAGCTCATCTCAGTCAGAAACACTGTCCATGCTCTTCACTGATAACAGCCAAAACAATAGTCCCCTTGGAGAGTTATGCAGCTCAAAGTTCTGGAGACGGAATGTTCTTGATATAATTTGGGGCTTTGTTTCTACAGCCCTTTGGTCCAACTAACAAAAATCATAAAAAACCCTTGTGAGTACAGAAGTACTGTGAACAGATTTGCCTCATATCCACTAGGAATACAAACGGTCTAGTGGGTGCCCAAGTTTTCAAGTCATGGTCTGATTTTCTTGAGAAACACGAGATATGCCCATGCACAAGACAGCCTTGGTTATAACTGCTCACTTAATTTTCACCATGTTCTGTGTCAGTGATATTGGCACTGGAGTAGTCACAATCTCATTTTCCCCTCAATGAAAGGACTCCTAGGCAGCATTATCTGAAGAGATCTTTGAGTATTTTGCTGTTTGTACAGCACAACATCCCAAGACACTGAGTATCAATACACTAGAAATTATCCTCTCAGTAACAGCTTTTCATATAAATCTTTCCTTCAAGGATCCTGCTGGTCTTTTCCCCTTCTCATGTCTGGAATCAGCAGTCAAAGAAGGCACATGTGCACACCTCCACTCAGTACAGGGCTTTTCACATTCCCTGGGTGGCCTCAGAAGTGTCTCTGTGTTTTGAGCTAGACAGCACTAGATAAACAACTCTTAACTGGAAAAGAGCTTCAGCAGCTGATTTGGAAGGCAAAGCAGAATAAATACTATGTCAGTATAAATCCAGCTGCTGCGCCTTTTGCTTTCTGTCCTCCTGCCATTTCTAACTTTGGCTGACAGTGTTTCCTTTGGGAATCTAGAAAAAACATGCAATTCCCAGCAGCTCCAGCTGCAGTGATGAACTTCCTCTAGGTTAGAGGTGCACAGAACTAAATGTCTGTTTTCCTAAGCCTGGTGAAAATCCATAAAAACTTCTTTAGATTTCATTTGTCTATCTTTAGAGGGATTACAGTGAAAATAAAAATCCACTCCACAGCTTTGTTTATTTGTCATAACAAAGGTTCAGACGTGTAAGGACTATTCTTTGCCAGTCAGGAGCCAAAACTCAACAGCAAGAACAGCCATTAGGCTAAGAGTTATAAATGACAAAAATTTGCTAAGACCCATGGCAAGTTTAAGCCCATTTCTTTTCAGAATTCTCACACAGGATAAACCATTTACTGCTTGAATCTGTAATCAAATCCTTATTTCTACTCCTCCACATCCCAAATCAAGTTTTATGTTGACTGACAGACATATTCTACCAGTTTTTGTCATAATAAGAGCTACTTTATTCCATGAATAATTTTACAGTATTATCAATCCTCAATGAAAATCCACGATGTCAAGCTGATATTTCCTGAGCAAGAGTAGTATGCAGTTGCTGCTCTATCCTACCTGTCCACCTCATTTCAAAAGCTAAACATGACATAAATAAAAGAACTTGTTGTGCATGGATAACTTCGAACTATTTTTGTCATTAACTCAGCAAAGAGGAGTGAAACAGTGATCAGGTAAGAGCTTGTTTCATGTAAGAAGATATCCTGGCCCAGATTTCAAGAGAATCACCTTTAAAGCACTTTCTACAATGCAGAGGTAATGTTTATTTTCTTGAACCATTATAGACTCAAGACACAAGAACAGTAAAATTCTGGAAAACCAAGGATTACTAGTCTACACTAGGTGGCACTGCTACACACGCCTTAAGTCTCTTTGCTGTGGGTTCAAATCAAGCCTGATTTTTGAACAAAATCTGTATTAAGTTCGAGGGAGGTATTTTGGGGGAGCTTTGGCAAAGAGCACGGAAGCATTCTTTGTTCTCCTGCAATCACAGACAACTTTCACTCTGTAATTATTATCTAGAAACCAACCAGTAGGAGCCTTAATGCTAATGCTGTTCCCTCCTGCAGGAATTCCACACCTGCTGTCTAAGCCAGTCCTTCAACAGTCATACACACAATCAAAGCCACTCTTTGCCTTTGCAACACAGACAGGAGCTCAGTCCTGTTCTCTTCCACTTAAAAACCCCCAACCAACCAACAAAAACAACAACAAAGTAGTGTTGCACTACATGCATAAAGGCTTGATAAAGTTGGTTGTGGTTATCAGTATAAAACGTTTGATTTGCAGCCAGTAGGCATTAAAATGCAACAGTTCAAGACTGTGAACTAAACTTCTCCTAATCAGTGATTGGACACAGGCAGAGCTGTGAGGATTTGTCCCAAAGCAAGCAAGGCCAACTGAATTTTAGACACAAGTGTGAACATAGCCTGCAGAAATACAGTGTTTCTAAAAGCAGAATCTGTTATGGCCAAATTCATCTTTCATTCTGAGTTTCAGAATTTTAAAATCCACTGTCAAAGAAAGTATTAAGACAGAAGAATTATTGGTCCCTATTGACTCACACAGCTAGAGAACAGTAAATGTTGGGTTTAATCCTAGTCACATGCCTTTAGGAGGTTATATTCCTGTCTTGCTGAGCATCACAAAACACAAATTCATTGCTTTAAAAAAAAGATCCTACAAGAAATATTTCTATGACTTAGGGGGAAAAAACCCCAACCCAAACCAACCATTCTGTAGAATTCTCACTTTTCTGTGATAAACATCAGCATTTCTTTAAAGTCTCCTCACAAGTCTTCTCTGATTACAAACTTGTGCAGTAGGGGAATCTTAACAAACAAATCAATGGAGTTTTTAATTTCAAATTATCATAAAATAGGTCTTTTTACTTAAAGATATTTTTTCAGTATAATCAGTCTCAGTACAGCAAAATACAATTTTTTCCTCCAGACTAATACCTTCACCATCTTTTCCCCAGAAAAAAAACAAACCTTTCGTCTGTGAGTTTTAATGAGAACTACATGGTACAGTCTCATTCTTTGCTTGATCCAAAACAGGAAAAGAGAAAAAGTAGAACAGGAACTATGATCTCGGCAACTAAAATGTCTCCTCTGTATTAAAAAACCCTAAAAGACAGAGTTTATAATCATCCCCTCTTCAAAATAAGTATTAGCAGACATTACTACACCATACATTGATTTGTGGGGTTGCTGTTATCTTTAAACCAAGTTTTAATCAAATTTCATTATCAGAACAGGAAGCAACAAACTGAAAGCAAACATTCCTGCTCCAGTGAGCTTTTCATATTCCTTTGCTTTGGTTTCATTTCAAGTGTCTGACTTTTATTTATCTAAGAAAGGGGGGAAAAAAATCAGCATCTTCTGGAAAAACTGCAAAATGGAAATGCTGAAATGTATAAACCAGCTCACTGGCAGGTCCTCCTGACAGAAAGGCAAATGGTTCCAAGAGATTGCATCTTTCTTGAAAGGCCAGAAAGTATCAGGCAGTCCCAAATTATTGAACTTATTCTACCATGTGACTTCAATTAAAACAGTATTAGCTGCTACCTTTCTGAACTTGAAAACTAGCACTGTATGAAGAAGTTTGAATATTCAAGCCTCTGATGCTGGGATGGAGTCCAAAAGGACAGAAATAAACTGACAGCATCCTGAAAGCATCCTACTACAGCATCTTACTAAACTGCCTAAGACTGGACTGGTGGTGATCATGCTCATTACAGAGAGGACAATGATCTTACACCACATGATTTGAGGGCTCTGTTCTCCATGGTTTTTGTTGGTTGTTTTTTTGGTGGTTTTTTTTCTTTTATGGAAGACAGGAAAGAAAACAAAACATGTATATGCTGATTCAGCCTGCAGGAGAAACATCCTCAAGAGACAGGCTGCTCAGAGGAAGGATGCAATGTGAATTGGGTGGATTAGTTCGGAACAGGAGCCTTATCCTCAGCCTGTCTCTATCCAGCTCCCAGATGACTGGCAAACACTTCCCAGGGCAGATACCTGGCATATGCTGGGAACAGCAGGGCAGGAGTCTGAACCAGAGGAGTTGCTTAATCAGACTACAAACACTCAGTCTCAGTTCTGTCCTGAAGCATTTCTAACACAGATAAGAAACGAAACAACCTCAGTAGGTGAGAATAAAAACCTGACACGCATTAGTTACCAAGCAAGGCTGCCAGCAGAACTGCAAGCAGAGACTTAAGGACAGCCAAATTCAGTGGAGAGGGGCACATGCAGTGGAAGATCTCTCATTCAACTGAGAAGCTGCTTCCCTGTCAAAAACCTCAAGAAAATTATTTGTTCCCACAAAATGATTTGAATTTTGACAAGTCAGTATTTTCCCTTATGTATTCTATGTAAAGCAGTCATTTTAGGTAAAGCCATTAGGAAAATTCCCCACAAGAGTTCACATTAGTATTCCACTGCAAGATCAAGATCTGAAAGGCAATACTGGATTCTGGAAGATTTCAAAAGAAACAGGCTCCTGCAGTTCCTCACACTATATAAAATAATTTATAAAAGTGTTTCATATGTTTTTGGATGAACTTACAAGTTTTTCCTCGTGTTTCTGAAAAGAAAAATGAGACTGCTTTTCTTTCGCTTTTCTAAAATGAAAACTTTTATTCTAATGTATTCCTAACTTTCCATGAGAGATGAAATAAGAGACTGAGGGGGAGATGGGACACAAATAACACAAAGAAGATAAAAAAAAAGAACTTCCTGTCATAGAATGGTTTGGGTTGGGAGACACTTTAAAGGTTATCTAGATACAACACCTTCCATTAGACCAGGTCGCTCCAAGCACAATTTCAGGGATGGGACAGCCACAACTTCTCTGGGCAACCTGTGCCAGTCAGTGTCTTACCACCTTCACAGGGAAGAATTTCTTCCTTATATTTAAATCCAACCCTTCCCTCTTCAAGTTTAAAGCCGTTAACCCTTGTCCTGTCACTCCATGCCCTTGACCAAAGTCTCTCTCCAGCTCTCTTGGAGCCCTTTTAGGCACTGGAAGGGGTCTAAGGTTTCCTCAGAATCTTCTCTACTTCAGACTGAACACCCTCAGCTCTCTCAGCCTGGCTCCAGAGCAGAGGTGCTCCAGTCCTCTGAGCAGCTTCATGGCCTCTTCTGGACCTGCTTCCACAGCTCCATATCCTTCTTGTGTTGGGTGCCCAGAGCTGAAGGCAGCTCTGCAGGTCTCAGGAGAGTGGAGCAGAGGGCACAATCCCCTCCTTCTGCTGCAGCCCAGGACATGTTTGGCTTTCTGGGCTGCGATCACACATTGCTGGGTCAGGCCGAGCTCCTCTTCCACCAACACCTCCACATCTTTTTCCTCAGGGCTGGTATCAATGTCCTCAAGCCCATTAACACAACAAAACCTGGAAGTCTGTTTATATTAAAACTTAATTTGTTTATGAAATAAAAATTTTGCATCCCAATATCTAGGGACATGCAAATATCCCATTTAACAGTAAAGGTCCTGCAGTACTTTAGTACAGGGTTTAATACAGTGGAATTGTTTTTCAGCTGGCTGTACAGCTGGTCATGGGCCTGGCAAATGAGGCCTTCAAGTCTAGTCTTAGCACTGTGGGATTTTTTAGATATACACAAAAACCCCTCCAAACCCCACATCACTACTTATTCTAAAAATGCAGGAAACAGTAAGTATATTGGAAGTTCACAAAGTTACAATTCTGCTTTTGGAAGGGTGGAGAGCATTATTCACTCAGATGCTACTGGAGCCCATAATATTTACACTTAGCCATTAGGAGAGAACAAAAAAAAGTGATAGATCCTTATTTTTTCATTATGGGCTTAATGGTTCAGTATTAACTGATACACCTCCACTGCAGCAGATGGGACTCCTTTCACCACAGGTGGTCTTCTTTGAGCACAATGTCTAAGCCCAAAGTTCCCTACCACAGGTTGGTAAAGGCAGGTTTCCCAGCAAAGATAAACAACTCAGCACAAGGCAGTTCAGCTCCCATGCAGCCACACCCTGCACCTGGCAGGGCTGCAGGCACTATCAAAGCAGGCTAAAAAACCACACCAGAAAGCCTGTTTCTCACCTGCCAGGCTGGTTTTAGGTCATGTGAGGGAGGAGGGTGAGGGAATGACTCTCCAGCCCTGCTCTTCCATGTTTTCAGCACAAGTGATTCAACACTTTAAGAGTAGTTTCATTATGCTATGCCTTAATTTATGGCATATATTTGTGAATTCCCTGTTTGGACAAAGCTATGAGAAGTTGGGAGTGTTTTGTCTGTCACAAACATAAGCCAAAGGAGGGAGGTTGTAAAAGCTAGTCACACAGAGTTTGAAAACCAGGCTTAATCTGAGAGGTGGTGCTGCTATTGCCTCCAGTAAAGACCAAAAAAAAAAAAAAAAAAACCAAAAAAAAAAACCCAAACCAAAAGCCTAAAAACTTCAACATCCAAAGGTTTGAATAAAAAATGAGAGCTTGCTGTAGTCCTGGGTTAGATGTCAGACGAAACGGGAAGATGCACATCCACGTGGCCCCCTTGTTCCTCACAACACACCCACTGGATCTGGTTGCAATTCCACCCTCCTCAGGAATTCAGCGGCAGTGCCAATCAGCCTCGGCTATCTATAAACTGTCGCGAGGATTTTGGAACAGATGTCAGCAGCTTTATTGACAGTCAATTATTTTAAACTTCTGTTTGGATGCAAATAAAAGCTTTAATCCCATCTGCCAAACACCGAAAGGTTAAGGCAGATGAGAAGACCTTACGCCACAGGAAGAAGCTTTTATCTTCTACAAATGTGATGGTCAAAATTTGAAGGGGATTAAAAAACTCAAAGATGATCTTGTTATATCTAAAAAAACCCAAAGCAGAACACACAACCTCAAAGGTGAACAATTTTAGGATCACAAGCTAAGCGCTTTGAAGTCAAACTGTCCAAGTTACCACAGCATCAAATAATGTCCTGTGTTCTTGGAGTAGCTGTTACGATAAAGCTTAATATATTATTAGATCCATACTTAGATTGTAAAATAAAGTATCAAAGAGCCTTGCCTTCTCTGTCCTGAGAGGAACACTGCAGAAATGAGGATATTATAGGAATGGCTGAACAACTCAGCACGGTTTATATACACAAGGGGATGAAGCATAGTGCAGCACAGGCTGACAGTATACAACAGATTCCATATGTGCAACACTGAAGCAGTTGGAAAAAGTGAATCATCCTGCACAGAATGCAATGAGCAGTTTATGGCATTCAACATGCACATGAATATGGGTTCAGAACTTCACAACATCCCTCACTCAGAGCTGGACTCTTATTTATGGGGAAAAAAGTGTTTAATTTAAAGCTTTTTTTAATATACACATAAATGTTGTACTTTTGACTCAGTTGGGGAACTGAAGTAATTTTTGTTCTCAGATGTTAGCAATGATTTGCAAGTGCACTTTGTTAGCACACAGCAGCATGCTTTGGGCTGAAGACATTAAGCTGATACTGTACAGGATCTTGTGGTTTGCAAAAAGAGATAAGAGTCCTTGCTGTGCAAGTTTTAAGTTTGTACCTGAAGCACACAAACAAAGTGTGGCTAACTCCAAAGATGAAGCTGATTTTTAAAATGCTGATGGCTGTCCTAGTAAAGTAGAAGCTCCTTGTTCAGAGTACAGCCTCAGTGGAGAAAATGAGTAGTGTTGTGTACCTTCAGTGGCCTCACTGTCTCCTGTTCCTTTATATCCACCTCAGGGCCAGTTCCTTTTCACCCCTTGTTTATCCTGCTGTGAGAACCATCTCAGTGCCTGGTTGAGCCAGCAAGGCAGGGAGATGTTTGGGCATCCCCAGAGCCAGTGCCAGGACATTCATCTGAGCTGCCTCAGCAGCCCTGACTCGCTTTGCTCCTCGCCTGCTACTGGGACAGTCAGCAACCAATGCATGCAACCCGGAGAGGAAGGGGAGTTGGACAGAGACTCCAGATTTAACACAAGAGGAAATGAATATATACTCGTGAAATTAAATGAGGATCGTTACATGTTGTTTTGGGAAGGTATTGATAAATTGGGGCAGTAAGTAACTGTGGTGGCAGTAAGCTTGTGCATAATAAAGGAATATGAGAAAAGATACAGAAACATTTTTTTCAACTGTAAGAGCCTATGGAATACGGTTTCAATGAAAGGAGAATAAACAGCTTGATATGGTTCATTCAGAAGAATTCAGCAACAAAGAAGGCTCACAGTTCTCAAATACTCCATACCTTTTTGAAATTCAGTGCTGTCTTTGTAACGCATGATTAGAAAAAAATCCTGCTCATCTCATGTAAGGGAAATGGCCTGACCCCTAAGAGAGAAGAAAATACTTGACACTACTCTAGGATCTTGCGTATGTGTGCCCTTTTGGGGCTTACATGGAAAGCTTCTCTTACCAGGTTGAGTCAAACCTGTTCATAGTGATGTCAGAGTACCAGCTGTATTTAATTCTAAATAGATAATTAAAAAAAAAAAATCAGCACAGCATCTTTGAATTGAATGGGCGGTATTAGCTTCCTCCTGGCCCCCACTAACACAGCTTGAATGGTAGCTGGTCTTGTGTCTAAGAAAACAGGACATGTGGGTGAAGAGGGAGAGGAACTTTTGGAATGATGACTGGAGGTGCCCCACTATGACAGCAGCCTCTCAGGCAGAACAGGTACTGAGCAGCATTAGACACTGAGCAGTTCCACTGGGAGGAACTGACACATAGAAATCCAGTCTCTACTCCATTCATACTGTGTTCAAACCGGAAAAGGTTGCTAAAATACAAAAATATACCTAAACCCATAAGTTCACAAACTGAAGAGGCAGTGCAATGCTCCCTTATGATGTGGTAACAAGCTCTCCAGGATAACACCATCCCGACCTGAATGAAGAAACTCAAAATAAAAAACATCAATAGATGAGACTAATGGGGAAGCTCAGATGATAACACAAACTGGATAAATGACTCATCCCAACAGACTTTCTTTCAGGAACAATTCAGGAGTCCTGTACAGCTTTTGAACTCAAGCAGTTTCAGTGCTGATGACAGAATGTTGCTAAATCCCACCAAACCCACAACCATTTGCACCTACAAAGTGTTGTCAGGTCTGTATTTTCACAACAGCTAAAGGCTGTTTTGATCTGCTAACTACAACAGTGTCCACACACATAAAAGGCTGCTAAGGACAAGACCTTTACCTTCCACCACCTACTGCAGAGCAGCACTGCAGTGAGACTACAGCAGTCCTACAAGGCTGTGGAAGTGAGGAACAAGCTAATTTGTCCTGTTTGCAGGGCAATTTTGCCAGAAAAAACACTTGCTTCTAGAGGAGAATTCGACTCCCATCAGCAGGAGATTATGCCCCATATATTGATAATATGAAAATTTAATTTTTTTTATAACCCACAATCTGAGGAATGAAGAAACTGTTGAGATTATGCCCTTATAACTATTGCTCTCCCCAGCTTTTGTAGGAGAGTACTTGATGGACCTTCAGTTAGCTAAAATTTATTTGGACAGATCCCATCTCACATCCTGAACATCCTAATGATACTTTCTTATAAAGTAAAACTTAAAAATACAACTTTAATAATTTTTACTTAAAATTGAGAATGCTGCTCTTTCCTTCAACAAAATCCTGTTCCTTGATCGAAATCCTAACACTGTCCAGATCACTCCCAGTGATGCTGTTCAAACTGCCCAACTAATCCATTGCTATAATAAAGAGCAGGTGTAAATTCTGGACAACTGGCCAGCCTGGAGGAGCACACCCAGATTTCCTTTTGACTGACTTGTGTGTGTTTCCTTCCTGTGGAAGCAGGAATTGGGCCAGAGGGAAAAGGGAGGAGGGCTGCACACACCCAGCTCTGCAAGCCCGGTACAGACTGACCCGACTCCTCTCCTCAGCTTCAAGTCTTTCAGTCACTAACAGTCCTTTTGTTCAAACTAATCAGTACCTCTTGTTCACTCCCTTTATACCAAACCAGATCTTTACAGGCTGCAATGCTCTAGTCTTTGCTTCTTTCCCAAAGTTTAGTTAACCCAGAATACATACACAAATCCCAGGTATTATAATACAGATTCACCTGCTTTGTGAAATTAATTCTTTTTTATGAAAACCCTTATTATAACAACTTAGTATTGGCAAGTGCCTACATTCAAAAACATTGTGTCAGGCCACAACATATTTTATGATAAGCTTAAAAAATTATAGGTTTCAAAAAATTAATTTTGAACTTCCTTTAGATGACAAATACATTTTCTTCCTTTTTTAAAAAATATGAGGGTAAAAGGCTGTCTCATATTTCTATGACTGCCTTTGAGAAAACAGTGAATGCCTGAGACTCGTAATAATGTTGCAAGAGTTACAACACACTGCTGTTTCCTGATACCCTTATGCACTGTTTACCTAGTAGGATTTAAAATGCAAAATTTGTAAGAATCATTACTACTTCAAATTTATGTTTTTTCTTAAAATTTTAATGCACTAAAAGCTTAGCTCTTATTAATGATAGGGCTCATGCTGTGCCCATTTAGTATTAATACTTGCAATCACTATGAAAACAATTTCTAGTTTAAGAGTCCACAGGTCCAAAGCTTGCCTGTGGCAACATCCACTTAAGTAAATGAGATTAAAAAATGCATATCTGCAGGCAGAATCTGGTTCATTGCCATGTCCATGTCTCATACAGCACGCCAATGCTCTCATGAAGAGTTAAATGCATATTCCACTGACTTCAGCAAGTGTTTTCTCCCTTTTCTGCACTGCTTTCCTGTGAGATTTAGTTAAGTGACCATTAAAATACTTAAAATTACATAAGAATTCAGTAAGAGTAACAATATTGTGTTTTTCTAATAGACACTTAGAAGGAGCTAACACTTGCATGCATGGAGACATATCATAATAATAAACAAAGATGGATTTCCAAATGATACATAGAATTAGAATCTTTGTAGTGTGGGCCAGTCCTCAGAAAACATGCTAACCCAAAAAATCTTTTCAGATTATCCAGTTCCTGGATTTGAATTTCTATGTGTACATATTTGATAGCATACATTGTACATGTGCACAAACTTATATGGGGAGAAGTGCATCTGCACATCAGGCTTGCTATTTAAGTGAGAATTCTGCTGGAATGCTGTGGTTTGCTTCATGGGGAGGGAAGCAGAACCATCCCACTGATGGCTCAGAGTTCCAAGCTGTTTATTTACATGTGGGCTCTGCAGAACAGATCCATACAGAAACAGTGTCCTCACTGGTGGAGCTGTTTGTCACTCAGCTTTGGCTGCAAATAGGTTGTTTGGTCACTAGCAGGAAAGAAAAATGCTAAGTAGCTTATTTTACTTTACAGATCAGATGAAAATCTATTAACTCCTTACATTCTAAATCTGTGATGTTATTTGGAGTGTATTGAGAGAGTAGTTCTCTTGGAGAAGCAAACACCATATTTTCTAATTAATTCTAAATGATTCAAAGTGATTTAAAGATTTGTGCTTTTTTTGGATGACAAGGTCAATAGCCAAAGTGACAAAATACATTCTTCCTCTAAGCAGTTCAAGTGTCTACTTTTCAAAATAATGTTTTCTTGTAGGGTACTTTGACCTTCTTTCGGATTTTGTTTGTTCAATGAAATCCTGATCCTGCCACTCCAACTGCACACTCCTGCAGATTTCAAGCAACAGCAAGTTTTCTGTGGCCAGGTCCTTATTACCCCTCTGTAATAATACAGTTTAGTCTCCTGTATTCCTGTCTCTAGCAGAGTGATGGGTTAGAAGTTCTTTTTTATTGTATTTGATTTGTAAAGCTCTGTTTGGAGGGTTGGGTTGCTATTGCAATTGTTTTGGCAGGATGGGAAGCAACACACAGGTTTATTTGTAATGTATTAAGCCTTTGGCATACTGTACTGTACTTCAGAGGCTCCACAATTTTTTTTTTGGTTGCAGCTTGCCTTTAGTCCTTGCCAATTTATTTCCTTTTCTTTTCCAAACAAAGCTAGGATTGTTAAATCCTAATGTTAAAGAATTTTAATAGCTAGATCCAGTTACAGAGCTAATTTTTAATTTACCATTGTCTGACCAAATTTTGACTAAATAGAAAAACTCTGTAAATGGACTAAAGAGACATGACCTAGTAGCCAACAGCATCAAAATACCCTCTCATTTAAAGGTCCCTGGACTCAATGCTTTTGCTACTCTCATCCAGAACCATTTTCTGTGGCACTGCTTTTAGGAAGTTCTCATAATATGATCACTGCGCTGGCAAACAGCTTTGTTTGATCCAGTAATAAGATTTCTAGGGGCAGCACTACAGTTTGCCTTGGCTACTTTTTGCCAGAAATTTTTATGGATTTTCTTAAAGTAATTATAACATTAATATGAAAAGGGCATTTTCCAAGAGAACACCCAACAGTGGGGAAGAAAGGAAGGGGATGCTCTTCCTTTTTATTGAATGTCATCTCCACAGATTTGCACGTCCTGCAGATCAGTGGGGTAAACAAACATTTGAATTAATATATCCTATATATATTTGCTGTATAAACCATGGAACTAGCTCCCTGACAAGCTGTGCTGTTTATGCCTAAGTCTTTCACTTGTTTCAGCACAACCTAACTGCAGCCAACTAAAGATATTAATTTTCAGGATATTTTTGGACTTGTGCAAGAGGCAGTGAAGAACAGTAACTGATGGAAGCAGGGAAGGAGAAAAAAGGAAATGTCTTCTGATCCCTCAAGATTTCATAAGTTTGTCAGAACCCCTTCCAAGCTCCTTGTTCTAGACTTAGCAAGCCTGAACAAGGACTTCAGTTCTCAAGGAGTTAAGAATTGTTGGGAAGCTGCTGCTCTTGCTTAACCTCCCAATGTTTCTTTGAGGGGGAGGAGGAAACATTCCCAAGGCTGGAGTGGGAAGGGGTATATGAGTCAGGTTCTTTACCAAGGACACACTAAGGTTTGTCCAGATCCGATACATTTTGTACAAGCATACCACTGCTCTTAGGGATGAAAGCAAAGAACCCTCTGATCCCAGCAGAGGGAAAGGGAAAGGGGGACAAAGGTGTGAGAACCTTATTATGGTTCAGTGGTTTTTAAGGGGACTAATGAAATTATGGCCTAGCAGCTCCTTTGGATGGACTTTAAAAAAGCCATGAAACAGGAAAAGTCCATGGCTCTCTTTTCTTTCTCATTGTTTTCTCCATCCTACCCCTCATAAAACTGTCCAATGGTAAAATCATCCTACAGCACACTTCCTATTTATTCAATTATAGAAATGGCAGCACTGCCACACAAGCCTACATTTGAACTCACTTTCATTGATGAAACCGCTTCCCAATCAGCACAAGCTCATCAGTATTACTTATGTTGCCATGGCAGTAAATGTAACTTCTTTGTGAAAAGTAAGCACAGAAAGGGTCTAGTAGTGTTGTATACTCTGAATCAATAATCTGGAGGATTCTTACACATATTCTTTAGGAAAAATACAGTGTCAGTTTTGTTACTGTGCTAGAAGTCTTTCATTGGTACATTGGTTTTCATTGCAGCAAACTAACAGATTGGTATTACAAGGATGCCTATAGAGGATGGTGCCTTATATTCCTCTTATTAGGAGTTTTGGCACAGTATTTCCATTTTGGGAGAAGTCAGATTACAGCCTGCCTAGGCAGAGATATTTTTATCAGAAGTCATTTAACAGTGGGACAAGTAATTACTCTATTACCCTACTGATCAGCAGCTCCCTCAGTCTGAAGTCTTCTCTTTCTTGGAGTCACTGGTAATCATGGAGTTCCACATTTCCAGGTCTGTCTTCCAGGTTCACTTGTATTCCTGTTCAGATACATCCAAAGATCTTGTTAGCCCGTTTTTACTTACAGTCTCTTATTGCACAGAGCATGCCCTGATCCCTGCTAGCTACAAAAACACTGAACTTGTTCATGATCTTGACAGATACATGATAAAGCATAAATCGTAGCTATGTAATCACTGTGAGTAAAAAACCCCCAACTTATTATTCCACTTGTTATATTACAAATTAACGAGAGCAACACTTCTATTGCTGGCCCATTTACATATCTGCGAATTGTCTGTAATTCAATGTTTCATTTTGAACTTTCACCATCCAATGCACCCTGTGCCAGTAAGATCAATATCTGAGTTGTATTTCCATTATACAGCCTCTCTTGGTCATAATGGCTACTCAGCCTGCACTTTCAGTGCTCCAAAAGTTCCTCATGCATAAAAGGGAATTATAACACTGGAAAAAAAGGCTTATCTCAAGCATACAGGTAAATTGTGTTCACTGCATGATGACTGGTAGTGGGAACTGGGAGAGATACATCTGTTCACTTATGAATTCTGGCTGCTTTCAAAGATACTGTCTAGGACACAGTAAGACAAGTAGATGGAATGGCATGGCTTGTCTTGTGTTTGCACACTAGGAATTCTATTGTCAGTGACTTTGCTTTCAAACAGCTTCGCTGTCAACTTAGCAAAGTAGAAGGGGGTACTTGGATATGACACATTTTCCTTCACGTCATCATCCCTCAAGCAAATGAGGGAAGGGAAAGGCAGGAAAAAGGTCAACACCTCTTTCAGACACTTAGCACTGCATTAGGGAAAAAAAAAATCACTCAAAGCACATCAGTCCGACACAAGCCTGAAAAGCAGAACCTGGATAATTTGTTTCCAGGAAAAGCCTGTAGTCATCTGGCAGTGTGTTAATATTGCTTTAAAAATATTTATTCTTAGCTCCTAGCTAAGATAAAATATGGATGACAGCTATTCAACAATTAAAAATGCACGTATGAGGCATTGAGGGAGAAGAAAGGAGACTATTTTTAACAGCAAATGTTTTCCTATAGGGACAGTATTCTGCACTTATTGGCAAGCAGCACCTCGAATGCAGTACATGATGAAGCACGATTAACCTTTTTCTAGTACCTTGAGTTGTAAGCAACATCTTTGGTTTAAAAATCAAGTGCTCTCTTTTCATATTCCACTGGCAAACTTATCTCTGTGTGAGGAGAATGTTTAAGTGACTTCAGCTCTAATACTTCAGCTCAGTGGAAGTCAGGCTGTCATGCTTATAGTGGTTGGCTCAGCCTGAGGTACCACTTTCCTGAAATCCCCGGGAACTGACAAACAGGGCTGTCTCCTCCACTGATACTCCTAAGCTTCTCATTTTTTCTCCTTCAGCCCCAGAGCTATGAACATCTCCCCTGAGAGCCACTTTGAATGCCCATTCCAGTCTAACCACAAGGCAATTACCAGAAAATAGGTGAAGTATAAATGAAGAAGCAGCCACTACTTTAAGTACCAGTCCCTCCTATCCAGAAACTTGGAATACATGAGTATAGAGAAAAAGAAATTTTAGTGAAGAGTGGGGACTGTTTATGGCACTGGATATTCTTGTGTATGATTCCAAAGTGAGTTGTGAACACAAGATGCGTTTGGCAGTTACAACAGAGCTGAAGTTAGTATCAGAGTGCAAAAGACATCGTAAGGGATCACCATGCCACCAAATGCCATTCACCCCAGTTGAATTGCTTGCGGCATTTGGTAGAGTTGGTGGCGCTTAGACTGACAAAGCAACTCTTTCATAGTGTTCCTATAATTTTGCTTTTTAGCAATATGTGAGATTCCTAACAGCTGTACAAGGGCACTAATTCTGCACTTCGGAAAAAATGGAAGTGCAATGAAGTAAGGTTATGCTACTGGTTTTTGAGTAGTGACCAACACAGTGTTTTTGCTCAGCATAATAGTTGCTATTTGTGTAAAGACTCTAGGAATAGGGAGGGTGTTGCTGGAATTCACTACAGTTTTTACAGAACAGGTAATCTCTGGGACTGGGAAACACTGCTCATAAATTTGCATGTACGGTCTGAACCAAAAGAGTCATGGTCTGCTGGATTTTTAGGTACCATCCAAAACAAATGTTGACAGCAGCTTGTGCAGAACTGTAACAGAGGGCAAGACACAAAAGAAAACAATGTAAAGCAGACATCTTGGCAGTCACATGGCAATAGCCAGATTTCCTCGCCAACATCACACTGTGGCAAGGGCAGGTGAGACCTTTTAGCCCTCTGAGCAAGCAAAGAGGCTGTACCAACACTAAAACCTGCAAGGCAGCCAAAAAGCCGAATTACGGTCTTCAGGCTGCTTGTGAGTGACGGTAAATACCATCGCCCCGTCATCGTGCTGACGAAGGCCACGTGAAAACCAAGCTGGAAACGGGCACAGCTGGTGACCGATGTTTGCCACTGGCGATGGTGGCTGGTCTCAGGGAGAGCGGGCGTCGTGAGGCGCGGGCAGTGACCCCGCTCTCACCTGCGCTACCCGGGGCCGGCTTTACCCGAGGAGCTCAGCTCAGCTCTCCACACACACGTTTTTCTCCGTGACGAACAAGCCCAGGCAGGAGAGAGCCGAGCCTGGCGCGCCGGGCTCCCGGCCAGGGCGGCTCTGCCCTAACATGGCACTCGCTGCCGCCCGGGGGCCCCGGGCTCGTCCCTCAGCGGCGCCGCCGGCGGCCGGCCCCGCTCGCACCGTCCCGCCGAGGGCAGAGGCTCGGCCGGCCCCCGAAGGCCCGGCGCTGAGAGGGCGGGCGGCCCTGGCGGAGCGGCTCAACTACGGCGGGCTGGAAATGGCGCCTTCCCGGCTCCCTCCCCGGGACAGGCTGCCCGCCGGGCGCGGCCGCCGCAGCTGTCCCCGGCTGCTTTGGGAACCGCGGCTGCTTTCCCCCGCTATGGCTCCCGTGAGAGGGCTCCGCCCTGGGCCTCGCCTTGTCTTTCCCGGGAAAAGCTGTCGCCGAGCTACCATCAGGCAGCTGCCGTCCGTCCCGTGCCCGCAGCGAGGACAGGCGCTGCCGCCCCTCGCTGTGCGCGGCCCCCCGGGACGGGGCCCCGCCGCCGCCTCCCGCGCTCGGTACGGAGCCGTCACTCCTCCGGGAGGGTCAGCCGAGACGGAAGGCGGGGGCCGCGCGGGGAGCGGGACGAGCGCCCGGCCGCTGGCATCCCGTGCGCCGGGCTCACCCCGCTCTGTCCGGGGGCCGGCGGGGGCAGCGCTGCGGGGACGGCGGGCCGAGCGCCCCCGGGGAGGGCCGGGCGGCGGGGCGGCTGGATGCCCGCCCGCCACCGAGTGGGAACGGGCGGGGAAAGTTTCTCCTGTGCGCGCCCCGTCTGTCCCTCCCTCCCTCCGCGCCCGCACTCTCTCGCAGACACACACACACACGCGCACACCCCTCTCCCGCCGCCAGCGGCCGGGGGGCACTTTTGAAAGCTCTCCTGGTTCCACACCCAGCCGCCGCTGACATCATTCCCGCAGGAGGGCGGGCGGAGGCACCGCCGCCGCCGCCAGACGGTCGCAGCCCCGGAGAGCTGCCCGCCGGCCCGCGCCCGTGAGTAGCTTCGGCCGGGCGGGGGGCGCGGGGGGAGCGGGGCGGCGGCGAGGGGAGCGGGCAGCGTCGCCGGCTAGGGGAGGAAGAAACCGCCAGAAGGGGGGAAAAAATAAAAAGCACGCGTGTGTTTACTACGAAGCACATTTCATTTCGGTGGCTGCAGTGCCGCGCCGTCGCTCGGCCGGCCGGGGAGAGCGGTCCCGCTCCCGTCGAGCCCCGGCCCCGCTCCCTCGCTCCGGGCGTCGGGGAGCGGGACGGGGCGGGCCGAGGGGCTCCTCGCCAGTGAGTCCGGGCTGGGCCAAGCCAGCCGAAAGTTCGCGCTCTCCACGGGATAGTTCCTTTCTGTTCTTTTCTGTAATCGGCTCTCAGCGGAGTTCGCGTGTGTTGCAGTAACGTTGTAGCAGCTCTTGGCAGCTCCCGCCCTCCCCGCGCAGTGGAAGGAAAATACACTTAGATGTAATTCAGTGCAGACTTCGGTTTATGAAGTTTTTGCCAGCATTAAGCGTTTTTCCACTTGAGTCAAACTGCAGTTCCACTCACTGGTGGTTTTTATCCGTGTGTAATGCCCCACTTACACCGGGGAGGTTGTGTCCAGATACTGGACAGGCAGCTCTCAGTAACGTGGGTTGTCTGCAATATTGAGTATTGAATTTGAGAGGTCAGCTCCTTGTTTGGACATTTCTAGGAAGAACAGTGCACTGCTGTCCGTTCCTCAGCAGACTTACCCAGGGCTTGCTCTTACTCACAGAATGCTGCCATCAAGAAACCTGCAGTTCAGCCTCTCCGTTCATTTCTTGGCAGGAATACTTTGTTCACACGGTGCAGGAAGGTCTTTTTTTTTTCCCTCCCAGTATGTAAATGATCAGTAATTATTGCAGTAGAGCATCTTAGAAGTATCTTCTGACTTGATACAGAGCTGTGAAGAAACTCACTGAATAGCTGTGAAATCCACACTGAATTTTGTTGTTTTCTTTAGGAACTTTGGAAGTAAACAGCTATGGTTGGCTCATCATCAGAAAAACAAAAAGTAGCTCTTTCTCTTCATTTACTTTCATATGTACTGTATGTGCTCTGTACATACAGTGCTGGTGTGTTAACCGTATAAAATAAGCCTTCTCACCTGCCTGAGTAGTTGTTTTCTCTGGCAAACAAAAATAGTCTATAATGACTCCTTCACCCAGACCCGCTCTCAGATGTTGAAGGCTTTGCTGTCCATGTAATTCAGGAAAGAGCTGTGAGGCTGGACTGCTGGGGCTGAGGTGCCAGGTGGCTGCAGATGTGGGCAGGCAGGAATCCACACAAGTGGTAGGGGACTATTGGGCATGAGTTTTCCTGGGGGGAGAAATGGGAATTGCAGTTTTCTGGGGAGTCCTGCTACATTTTTGTAAGAGAGTGTGTGACAAATGCCATCCTATGGAATGGAGCTGGGGTATAGGTACTTGCCACAGCTGGTGAAAGCAAAGTGGGAGTGGAAACAAAGGCACATGGTAAACATGGCCACCAGAAGCTGATAGAGTTTATTCAGCATAAGATTTAAGGACTTCACCTTTGCCTCAAAGACATTGAAAGAAGGAACTCCTGCTGTTCTCTGAATCTCTTTGTGAACTTGTAGAGTTGAGTTAGGAAATAGACTGTTGGGATACCTGAGGGAAGATTCATCCTCCGTGCTGAATAAAGATGTGTACAGATTGTATCACACCAGCTGTGTGGCTGATAGGGATGTTACCAGGTAGCTGTCTGCCCAGCCAGGAATCCAGGAATTGCTCTGCCAATAGCCGTCAACATTAACTGGAGCTGAAATGCAGCAGTACCATGAAGACTCTTAGAAGGTGATCAGTTTCTTGTTAGTATGCTCATTTGGGAAGGAAAATGGTGTGATAATATAATTTCAAATAAAAACAACATGCAGTCAGTAGACAAGACACTGCTCGTGGTATATTCTTTATTTGTGGTCTGGAAAGACTTGTATCATAAACACACAAACAGTGTTGATTATGCTGTGGATTTGCCAGTGAGGAAAAAGAGTGAGTTTTATTTGGTTACACAGATTTAAAACCTTGTTAATAAAGGAAGTTGTTCAACAGACTGAGCAGGTCAAGACTGAAGGCTGCTGCAACATTATTATCTTAGACAAAGATTCTGTCTCAGTTCATTAATGCTGGAGTTACTGTTGCTGGCCCACATTGCTTAGAAGAAATTAACATCTCCATCTTACACCCACTTTCAGTTAATGCACTTGACCCCTCTTGATTTATTAGCATTTCTTGCTTCACAGTTGCCTTATGTCTTTCTCTTACTTCCATTATTATGGCTTTTATTTTGTTGTCTTGTTTGTCTCAAGGTTGTTTCCCATCTCAGATTTGACATTCCTTCAACTATTAGAAGACTGTTGTACTGATGAGTCCCATATGGTTATTTAGAGAAGCAAGACCTTCTTCTACTTTTGCTAAGTATATTAGATGTAGGCTGTCTCCTTTCATAATGGTGTTTCCCTGTCCATTTAAAAATGAGATCAATGGCAGCACAAGGAGACTCTTCCCTTTTCACCTCAGTGGCTTGAATATATGTTGGTTTTCCACTGGCACTTCACGTTTTATTTGTGTCTTGAGCATCATGTAAGACATGACACCCCCACATAAATCTGGACAAGAATGTGTTTAATTAAAGAGATAAGTAGGTCTCTGGGGACAAGATCTTTTATATTGCTAGCTGGCAGATGTACTTTCCAGGTCCTCTTCCATGTTCCTGTTGGAAGAAGAGCCAGCAGAATGAGGCACTGTGTTACACAGGAACTAAGAAAGATATTTACTCTGAAGTGAAGCAAACACTGTATGTAAAATCCATGCGATACTTCAGCACAGCCAAATTTGAAAGTGGAAAGGAATGCACAGCTTTTATTGAAATCACATTGGTCTCAGAGGGAATGCAGGGGGAACATAAGCACAGCACTAAGGAATTCCATTCATGGAGCTGCTCAGTGTTTGTTGGGGTTTGTTTGTTTTTTGGATGCTCAAAGCAAACCATGATCTTTGCAGTGGAGCTTCAGTTTTTGCTGTTTTTTTGTTGAAAACTATTGTTTTAGAGAGTAGATAATTTTGTAAAATATATCTCAAAATGTCAGGTGATGCTTATGACTTCATTAGGAAGATAAACATCAAAATTATTAGAAAATATATCTTCCTGGGTGGGACTCAAGAAGAAGCCTGATGGCCCGAATTCATCCATCAAAGGAACTATTATTTCTCCACTGAATGGGGAAAATGTAATTACACCTTTTTATTTTGCCGATGAAGTTTCATGGGCAGGCTTAATGATGGTATGTGCATGCCAGGTGAAGCCTCATAATTTGGGTGTGACCTTAAAATACAACCCTCTGGCTGTGTAGAGATCTTCACAGGAGTCTGTAGGTGGAGCAGAAAGTGGACTGACTCAAATACCCCTTAGAGATGGCTATAGGATATATATTTATGGTTTGCTTCACTGATTCTTAAACACTGTGCTATGTTTGGAATTGCATGGGCCGCAAACAGCCAAGGTGGGCAGTATGAACACTCCCTTGGGTGTTTAATGCAGGTGTTTAGTGTCCTGAAATAGATCAAAATTCTGGCCTTCTTCCAGACAGAAAGAGACCTTCCAAAGGCCCTGGATGTCTCTGCTGAGGTGCATGTGCTGCCGGGTGGGCTATGCACACTCACCTGCTCTCCAGGGCTTGCAGTGCTCGATTCACAGAAGCAACAAACCCGCTGCTTAGTTCAAAGGCAGAAACAAAACCAAGTCCAGAGACTGCAGAACTGTGAAGAACTGAAGGGCTCTGGTTGAGCCTGCCCATCTGTCAGGGTGCTTGGTGTGCCCTTACCTGGCACTGTGGCTGTGCAGTGACCCAGGCACTGGCCAGCCTGGTCAAGGTCCAGCTGTGGGGTAGAGCAAAGTGACCCAGGGGCTGAGGGGACTGGGCTGTTCCTGTACAGCAGCCACTGTAGAAGAGCTGTGCTCTGAGTGTGCTCAAACAAGGGATAGAAATCCTTCTGCCTGGTCTTGTAGAGTCCACATGGCAACTTTATTGCACTGATTACAAATTGCAGTGTAAAAATTGCATTCTGGAGGTAGGCTGAGTATTAAATGTAATCCTGTGCTACAATGTTGCTGTCAAACAAAGTAGTAGTAGTAGTTGTGGAGAGTTTGAGCTTTTTATTTTATAACCAACTGTTGTACCACCAATAGAAATGTGTTTTCACACTCTTGATAGATGATGTGTAAACTCTGAAATAACTAAAACCAAAATTTCTCAACACAGAGCTGGTCAAAGCCAAATCAAAACAAGCAGTTTGAAAATTTTACAACAGTGAATGCAACACATTTAATTGCTAGCAATTTCCACAGAGCATCTGCCAAAGTTAAAACAATATCAGCTTTTATTTCTACAGAATTAAATGCATTGCTTTCAATCTGGAAAGACAGACCTTTTCTGCCTTTGTTTGTTGGTTAATTAGGTGGAACATCATAAATCACTCGAGCTGTTCTGTTGTATCTGGAATAATCTCTGGATAAGCAGCAGTCTGTAGTCAGTAGAGCCCAGGGTCTGAGATTTGCTCAGAATTATTTTAATGTATAGTCAGTGCCACAGGTGTGCTTTTTTTTTCCTTTTCATTGACTCAGACTGAGGACACATTTTATCTGTCAACCTATATAAAGGTCTGGTATTTTACTTGGTCTGTCACTCCCTGCCCTGCCACGGTATTGAACAGGGACAACTTTGACACTGAAACATGGCCACATAGTGATTGAGCAGGGGTGAGGCCAGGCCGCACCTCAGTTCAGCTGTTTGTTTCAGGAGCAGGTTCCCAGGAGGGTTCTCATAGCTTGAATAGCTTATCAGAACAGTCCCGTGTCATTGTCCCAGCTCCATGGAGCCGCTGCTTCCCTGAGCCAGAGGCAGGGCTGTGCCAGCAGGCTGCAAAGGGCTCTGTGGTTCCTGACCACTGCCCTGGAGGGCTGGCAGGCAGTGGTGGCCCTTAGGTCACCCTCAGACGAGGGGCACAGGCCGTGCTCACTCTTGGAAGCTTTGCCGCCCACCTGAGAAACAAATCGTCCCTCCAAGCTGGCTGTGTGTCGTCATGATCGCCAAGGTGTTACTGCGCTGCCCAGCAGCCAGCACTGCTCCCAGCACTGCCTGCAGCCCTTGGAGCACGGCAGAGAATTCAGCAGTGCCAAGGGCACGGGTATCATGCAAAAGCCTGTTGCGAAATACACAGAGACCTCAATGAAGTTGTTGAGAGGCTTCACAGGAGAGCAGAGCTGCAGGGTCCTCTCAGGACACCGTGTCTGTTGCCCTGCTAGCACAGTCCCTGCATCACAGAAATACTTTCTTGTGGAGGTGGCTCTCTTTTTTCTGTGCTGTGGTGATTGTAAGGCTCTTCCAGTATGTGACAGCTCTTAAGAGTTGTAATTTACATCCTAAATGTTCTCACACCTGATTTATAGCCATTTATTTTCATCTCTAAGTTAAACAGTTCTTTTTCCTTCCATGTGTTTGCCTTGACCTGCAAGCATATCCCCATTCTGTCTTGATCTTTGAAAATGAACAAGTCAGAACGTGAAGTTCTTGTCTTGTTAAGCTTAGGAAAACAAGCTTTAAGTACTTTTAGACCTGCTTGATTGTTATGAAGGTTTTAATGTACACCACAGCTTTGTTTATATTGAAGTGGTATCTGGTGCACAGCAAGCACACTGGCTGAACAGAGGGGATGCAGTGAACACCTGAAATGATGTGTGCTTTCTTTCATTTTCTAAGAATACAGTTAAGCTCTACCCATACATACTTCAAGTTACAAACATTTTATAACATGTTTTGCACATGCCTTTGTGAAAGCTGACAGAATACATTTATGTTTTGTAAGAAACCAGAAACTGCAGTATACAAGCAGTTACTTCTCTCAAATTACTGTTGGGTTTTCTCAAACAATATGTGCCCTTTGAGAACTGATCTCTTGATCCATAGGGTGTCTTTGATTAAAGACTGTGTGTTTGTTAGCATTTGCCAAAGGCATGTGATGCTCAGTGTAAACTGAAGGTGGAAGAGCAGAGGACTATGATGGGAATCAGAGATTAATTACAACCCTTTTGGGTGTTATTTAGTAATTTGGCAGCCTACCTTGCACCACTGTGGGTTGTGTTGGGATTAGATGCAGATATAGAACATCTTAAATATGAGATTATTATTATCTAGTATAAAAGTACAGTTACAAGAAAAATGCTTTAGGGAAACAGAAGAATGTGTAAAAGATTTACTTTTGAGGAAGGTGTGGTTTGTGCTGCTGGAGGAGGAAAAACATTCTCTTTCTGCTGACCACATAAAACCCTCTAAAAAGCAGTTTTGAGAAGATGAAGTCTTAAAGACTTTCATTCAAATATGTCTGTCTGTGTAGGCAGCTGACTTCTGTATTGCTAAATTGTCTTCTCAGCATACAGTGGCTGGTAGTCTCTCTTCCAGGTTTTGCTGGAGCATTTGAATACATCTATCTTGAAGTTTTTAAGCTTCAGGCTATATTTTAGGATTTTCAGGTAAGATGTTACAAGGCTCATTTTCCCTGTAAGTGACACTTCCCCACCCTACAACAGGGCATTGTGTTCCTGCTTTCCCATAGGTTCTGCTGGTTTCCTTCTGCTGAGTCTGCTCACAAAGGCTTCATGGCACAATGACTTTCCTCTGCAGTGCACACAGCAGGGCCACAGTGAAAGGAGTGGTAGGGCAAGTCTAAACCCAGCCCAAACTTGTTTGCAAATAAATGACTGACAGAGTTACTGAAGTGGCAGCAATGCTGGCATCCCTAGGTCAAAACTTTATTAAAAGCATTCCTAAGAAATTAGAAACATCAGCTTCTTTGAGTCTCCATACTCAAAGCTAGCATGTTGCATTTTTGCTGCAATTTGTTTCTTGGTTTTGTTTGGAAACATATGGAACAACAGGGTTAGAATTTCCTAGACTTTGGAGTTCTGGCTTGGTAGATCTAATGAAGAGGACAGGGTGAGAAGGGAGGAAATCTGGAGAAGATCTGCCAGACCCACCTGTAATCACAGTCTCTTTCACTTTTGGTAACTAGGTGGGGTTTCTGAAGAGGAGACCAGGTTTATTGTTTATGAAGTTGCTTGAGAAAGAGCTGAAAGGGTGCTTGAGCATCCCCTCACCCCCATGTGATAGGGAGGCCAAGAACAAGAGCTTGTTCACTCTAAGTTTGCTGTTACTCAGGCAGTCCCACCAGTACCAGCAGGATGGACAGACATCCAAACACCATAAAACCAGAAGGTTTTATTAAATAGGTGCACATTTGTATTAGATGTGGTGCTCACAAAGAGCAGACCTCAGGGCTTTGGTTGCAAGGCATGATTTTCTGGAAGAAAATAGATAAAAACTAGGTCATACCATGTCTTGCAAGTTTGTCTCCGAGCCCTTGTATTTCATTATCAAAACACAACAAGCTGACTGCTGTAATTGTGCTGGAGGTTGCTGGGTCTTAACATAGCCTGCTGCAAGGGCACCAATAAATCTAGATCTGATAGGATGACCCTACTTTCATTTTCTGCCATTGTGCTAAAAAAGCCATAAATATTCTCATTCAAATGGAGCTCTAGGAAAGAGTGTGGATTAATTTTTTGCTGTATTAATTTAGTTTTGCCTTCATACAGTGGTTGAGTGCAGGGGACATTGATTCATTTCCTTCTGATTTCCTTGCTTTGTGAGGAAGGACTTTGAAAAGCAGGTGGAAGTGACAATCTCTTTTCCTTCCACATTAAATAGGTAGCACAAAGAGCTGTGGGCTTGAGTATGTTCTCAGTTAAGGAAACAAAAAGAGCTGATGGTCTCTGTGCCATTGAGGGGCTCATAGGACACTTAGCCCTCTTGATTCCAAAGCCATCATGAAGCAGGGACCTGAAATTTTATTTCATGTAGAACACACATCATTCTTCATGCTTAGCTTCATACCAGGAAGGAATTGGGTGGGAGCCATCTGCTGTGTAGACTGTTAACTCGTTCTTTGCATTTCCCTCCTGGGTCCCCATTCGGTATTGTAGAGGTGTAGTCAGAGCCATCCAGCCCTTCTTGGAGGTCTCTGACTGGCTGCAGAGACTGGTTGAAGGAGGACATTTAATTTCTGTATTGACTGTTAGCTGGGTAACACCTGAGCATGAAAACAGGTCACAGTCTGAATGTACGCTTGAACATGAAGAGTGTTGGTGTTCCCAACTGTTCAATTAACTCAGACAGAGGAAATAAAGAAACTGTGGTAAGTTGTTTCAACTGGTGTAATTATTCTCTTGGTATTACATTTCCTGATTTTCTCGTCCTTTATGTTGTTTGATATTTAGGCATTAGAGGATTGTTGAAATCCTCAAAGCTCTTGCTGGCTTGGGAGAAAGTCTGCTGTCTTCAGACTTCACTTTTGGTTCCAGTTCTGAGAATCACACAAGAAAAACAGAGCCCTTCATGCTTGATAAAAGAAAAAAAATAAAAGAAAGTTAACAGTATCACTCTGTTCTTTATAAGCCAGGGAATTTTATGCAAGTTTAGAGACAATGGTCCAGGCAAAATGTGAGCCAACTTCTGAGTTCTCTGTCATGAGATACCATGAGATGTGGCACAAGAACTCTGAGCAAAACATGTAAATCCAAACAACTTATGATGCATCACAAGATGACAGACTTCTCATGCTACAACTATACAAACTTTTTCTTCTAAATTCACATAGTCAGACTTAATTATAGCACTGAGGGGCAGAAGAATTGATAATTAAGGTTTGCTTTGATTCAGTTTTACACCAGTGACCTCAAGAAAGTTCAGCTGAACTGAATGCTTATTGATGGCCCAAAGACCTGCTGTTCTAGTTGCAGGGAAACACCTCAGCGCAGAGAGCTGCAGGTACGGTAACTTGTTTAGCAGGATCCTCTACCCCTTGTTTTGGGTGTGTCTTTCCAGCACACTAAACGTGGGTGTTGAGCAGTCTGCACACCCCCAGCCTCGGTCTGTGCAGAGCAGGAGCTGTTCTGCACAGATTTCACCGTGTTTCTAAGAGTATGAACCAGGATTGTCTGTGTGGAATTTTTCTCATACATGGGCTCAGATGAAGATGATTAAAAAACCCTGACTTGATCTTAGTGGGGGCAGCAGCCAGTGTTGTAAGCTCCAGCCTTTCCAATGCAAATGAGCTCAGGATAAACATACGTATGCGTTTCATTGGTTGCAAAAATCAAGTATGCATGAACATGAGAAACAGCCTGGCAGCAGAGCTGAACTGCATGGGAGGAAAGGAAAGCATATGTTGTGGAGATGACATCTGGGTTGGAAAGCAGTGATAAAACTTCTGTTAAGAACTGTCAAAGACTATTTTCATTTTTGCTTGCTTGCTGTACTAAGCAGCAGAAAAAAACTTAAATAGTCGTGTTTCTTTGTACTGATGGACATTAAAGGCGAATTTTATCCTAAAGTTAAACTGAGGCTTTTCTGCAGGGGATGTGTTCGTGTGTGTGATTTGACACAGGGAGACAATCCAGTTTTGAAATGTGTTTGCTTGCGACAGTACAGAAATGTTGGAAACCCTGGCCTAGATACCTTATTTTGCTGTGCAGTTCTGTGATGGTCGTAGTATCTTATCCTGTATAAAGGTACTTGTCTCTGCATGTCCAGGAGATTATAGCAGAGGCCTTTCTTAGCCTCTTCTTCTAAAGCTCATTGGGCTCTGCCATGGCAAGTGTAAACTACTGCTTCCAAAAGTCTGCATTACTGAAAAGATTCAAGAGAAGTGTGACTGCTGCATTTATCCTCCCAGTCTAACATGGAGCAGCACTGGAGCATTACCCAGAAACAATTCTTCTGCACTAATTGAAAAAAATATGTGTTGTTACTATAACTGGCCTTCTGTTTTCAATGTGTTTTGTGTAAGTATTCTGCAACTTAACAGCATCTGTGGGAAACCTTATTACCACAGCAAATCTGGATGTGTTCAGTGGGATTCCTATAACTTACTCTTTCTGGATCCAGTGGCAGTCTGCACTTGTAGCTCAGCAGTACCTGTACATTTCTGCCTTACACCACACCTTGTGAGGTGGTATTAAATGCTGAGGCTTGCAATTGAAGGAATTCATGTTGACATCCAATGTCATTCTTACTATAACCCCTGAATCTGCTTTTAGTGGCACAAGTGATGAGCTAAGTCAAATATTATGTTCTCTTTGTCAGAGCTTTGCTGGAGATTAGTACAGGGAGGTTCCTGAAATAGCTACAGATTGACAGGAGAGCTGAGCTGGAAGGGGCCTCTGGAGGTCTCTAGTGCAGACTCTGGCTCCAAGCAGGAGGTTAGATCAGGACGTTCTGGGCCTTGCTTCAGTCAAGTCAGGAAGATGTCCAAGAATGGAGATCCCACAGCCTCATGGGCCCTGTTCCAGTACTTAATCATGCTCATTGAATATAATTAATACTATTTTCACAATTGGAATATTCTTTGTTGCAACTTGTAACTGTTGCCTGTAGTCTTTTCATCACACACTTCTGAGAAGAGTGGCTCCATCATTGTAACTGTACTGTGTCCAAAAATCTTTTCTCATATATGTGTGTGTAAAAACTATTAAAAGAATTCCAGCCACTTTGGGGAATGGTGAACAATATCTGTTGCATCATCCCAGTCTTCATCCATGCCTAAAGGCAGTGTACTTAAAAATCATGAACACCTTGACCTGAGAGCATAGTGTGTTTCAACTGCAAATGAGAGAAGGTGAAAAATCACTCTGCCCAGGAAACAGTTCATGGTAAATAAGAAAAGGAGTACAGCCAGTGTGCAGAATAGTGTATTAACAAAGTATTTGATTAGTAATACATTAGTAGAGTAAGGCTTCTGAGTGTTCATGCAAACAGTGCTCTGTAACTGTGTCCTTCCCTTGCTCATAGGGAGAGGAAAGGAGCTGCCTGCTGCAAGCAGAGGTTCCCAGGCAGGCTGTCCTCAGAGGATCGGGGAAGGAAGAGCTTCTTGCTGAGGGAGTGGAAGAATCTTGAGTCTCCACAGTAAGCTTTTGAATTCCAGTGTTGTGTGGAGTGGACAAGGACTAGTAGTTCTCTCTGAGAGATGAAATCCAGAATTTCTGCCTAGAGAGGGGTGCAGATACTGTAGTAGCATCTGTGGTATTGCTGGCTGCATCTTGGAAGAGGGGAGCTGCTCTTTGCTTCCTGCCCACAAATCACAGAGAGTTTCTCTGGAAAACCCTCCTGCCTTCATTATTCCTTGTGCAGGCTGGGATGAACCACAGAAACTCCTTGGTCTCCATGGGAGGGGAAAGTTTGTAGGAGTGATTGAGGTCTGTGCACTTCTGGGATCCTGCTCAGGCATGACAGATTGGATAACCAGTTCTTGTTGTCTTTTTCTGGTATTAGTTACTTGGAAATGGTTTGTCTCCTTCCTTTCCCCCAGTGTGTTTCATTCCTGTATCCATGTGTCATTGTTGTAGCACTGTGTGCACAGAAGTTGTAGCAGCTCGTGAAGGGAGCAGTTGCCAGCAAGTCAGGAGGAGGTATCTAAAGATGGTTATTAGGAAGGGTCTTCATAACAGTAACATGAGACCTTTCTTATTGTCTTTTTTTTTTTTTTTTTTTGCAAAGACAAAACAAAAATCTCTTTCATTTAATCTTGGCTTTGTTTGGGTAAAACAAAAAATGTCTTCTCACTAGCCATGCAAGTTTATCTATCCTGTCTGAAACACTTCTCATTATGGCTGAAAACAGTAAAACTAAAACATTCACTTGACTGAAGATAAAGTGGATTCTTCTGTGCTGGCAAGTCTTGCTTTTGCAAGATTGGTTTTAATTAGGTTGCATTTTTTGGTCTCACTTTATGATACTTCATGTAATAAGATGAAATTGTATTGTTATTCTTAAAATAATACTGAGTACAATTTGGTTCTCTCTCCTTATGTGGCAGATGATTGTTGCATTATTGAATGCTTAGATACCATCTGTGCAAGAAATGAAAAAGAAAAAAACCAGCCACAAGACAAGAGGGTGCTGTGCAAAAACTGGTACATATCACAATGAAAATATTTTGTCGTGGCATTATACAAACCCACAAAATATCTTCTTTTCCTTTTTCCTTCCTTTCAGTCAAGCAAGGCTCGATAGAGAGCCATGAATGACATTTCTAGAAGCAGAACTGGATTCACAGGACCTTGAGTCATACTGTAGAATCAGCTCATTGGAGGAAATTGCCAATTTCTGTTCTTCGTTGTGGCTGAGAAGGCAAAGTTTAACAGAGAGGAAATGGGAAGGAATACACACTTGAGTAGCTGCTTTTCCTATTTCAGGGTTTGGCTTGGCTTTCCCATTCAGTCATTCCAATTAGATACGGATATAAGGCTATCCACTTATTTTTCCCAAAAGCACTTTAATGCTGTTTGCCTTTGAGCTTGTTATAACTCTGTACTGCAGTACAGAGATGGAGATGGAAAGGATTAGTCTGGAACTCCTGGTCTCTATTCACTGAGTTATTATGCTGTCAATTATCTTTTTGTTAAAGTTTTGCAGAGTAGTTATTATTTGCCCTGATGAGAGTGCCAGTGGAGCTGCTTTAAAAATGCTGTCAGAGTAGTCCTTTTATTTGGCTAAATTATTCATGTGGTTCGTGATTCCAGTAAATGGCAATAGGAGAGAGGGAAAAAAATCATGGAAGTCTTAAAAAAAATTCATAGCTGCCCTTTCTTCTGGATATTTACTGTGTTATGTGAGTGGCATCATTTGACATCAAAGAATGTGTCCAAAGCAAAGGGAGAAATATGCATTAATGTACTGATGAGTGATAACATGCAGATGATGTACAGAACGGTGCACCTTAACTGCAAAGATCTGCAAGACTGCAGATTCCTTATAGCACATATTAATTGGCAAGAATTTCTGTCCAAGAAAGAATAGATATGTCAAGCAATTGCATTTTTCTGATTATTAGGAGCAGTAGTTTTCCCTAAACTATTTGTTATGTGCCCACAGATTTCCTGGGGATTCCAGTTAAATACAGTTTCTTATTCTCTTGTACATGAGAATGTATTTTTTTTCTATGTGAGATGTGACATTGTAGTAAGTGGGTTAAATAAGGTATGAAGGTAATAGGTAGCCTACAGAGAGTATTAAGTGACTGAATATAAAATAACTAACTGGATTATTATGTGACTAACAGGTTTGTTCAGCCCTACCAGTGGGAGCAATATATTGAAGAAAATGGTAGTCCTTAGTCATTATTCAATGGATAAAACTTACAACTGTATGAACAAAGGATGTGAGACCTGAGTACAACATAGGTGTTACTAAATGTAGGAGGTAGTTCTTGATGCCCTTAATTTTATTCTACAAGCATCCTTTTGAAATCTGGTTCTTCCTTCTTTGGAAGGATGATTGAAACAAGACCTTACTACAGTCAGTGGAAATTCTAGCATCACTGCATATGAGGCTGTAATTTGAAAAGCACTTCTCTGAAAGCCAACATGAAGGAGTTTTCCATCCTTGCTGGAGAAGCACACAGAATGAAACTTCTTTTTGTGTTTATTCACTGCAGCCATCATGCTGGAAGGTTGCAAAATGCACCTCTTGGCTTCATTTCAAGTTGTGATTCATTTTAACAGCCGTGATGCCAGCTAAGTATCTCTGGAGATGGAACATGTCCTGTGGACTCAAACTGCATCGGATGCTCCTGTCTCTAACAGCACCATAACTGCAGGTTGATCCACTGACAGCTTTTAAAGATTGTTCATATACTTTCTTATGTTCAACAGATTTATCTCAGCCTAAAGCCTCCCCAGAGCAAGGATGTTGATTCTCCTGGCCTTCATTATTGTGTTTCACATAACCTCAGCAGCGCTGCTGTTCATCTCAACTATTGACAATGTAAGTGTCATTTCTTCTTGTTTTCTCTCAAACACACAGGGATTTCTTTACTTCATAAAAATTGAGTTTTTCTTCTATAGTCTTCAACTTGCTTTCTGAGAGGACCTAAGTTTGTAAGGCACACTGGTGTCCTTAGACCTTTCTGTAACAAAAATGCCTTGGATATGCATGTTGCTGGTGGATAAGGCTATCCATGCACGGTGCCATACATTTGTAAAGCATCATGTTGTAAGCTCAAGGCATGCAGCAGATCCTCTCCCCTGGGAGAGACTTGGCCAGGGAGGATATTTACAGGGTGGAGCCCTGGGGCATGGTTCAGCTGGATATGAGGGAGAGAGGGGGGGAAAATCCACTGTCCTTTTGTGTCAAGTAAATGAAATCAAACAGCTGATGATTAATGTGTAGGGATAATTTCAGTCAAGGTGTGCTTTGCCTCACAAGTTTTTGTCCCAGATGCCCAGTTAAATCATGAGAGACACCATGCATGTATCTGTGTCCATTAAGTTGAAGCAGTTTCAGCACGAAGTTTTAGAATATTTTATGTTGCATTATTTTCAAATTTCCATTTTATTTTTGTGATCAGAAAGAATTTACCCTCCAGTATTTATATCTAGCTTTTAATGGAATTTTCCATTTTCCAAAACAGCCCACTATCCTGATCAGTAGTCTGTGCACTGGTATCTGTCTGTGAGGTCTGATGTATGTATGGGCTTTTGATATTAAAAAATTTGCTGCTAAAAATACTGTTTAGTGAAGACTATGCTCCAAGTGAAATGATGTGTTACCCACAACTTTTTATTGCAAAATTTTACAAACTCAAATGTTACCTTTTAGTCAGCTGGTTGATTGTTCCATGGAAGTAGGTCATTATTTGAGCACTAGAGCAGGTTGTCTTACACTGCTCCTTTGAATATTTAGAAAGCAAATACAGTAGGCAAAGCAACTTACTTTTAATTCAAATCTGCTATTCACAAACCAAATTATTACAGAAGTAAAACCCTATGCACTCTGCTTTGTGTCATTAGCTACTTTTGAACAATTAAAAATGTCATCCATGCAACCATCTTCTCTTAGAATTTATATTATGTATCCATATATTATATAGAGTTCAGAGATGAAAAATAATATATTGAACTTGGACTGTGAAATCCAAATGAATGGCATCCTGAGAAAGTAATTATTTTTGTTGAAACACAGTGTTCCTTTTATCCATATGCCTACTACCATAATATATTATAGTTTTTACTGCAGTATTGTTTGCAAAGCTGCACAGTAAGCTCTGAGCCTTCTGGAATGTCTATTAAAGCAGCAGATCCTACTAGGAATTGTACTTAAAAGTCATATTTTGTGCAGCTCTAGTCAAAACAAAGGCCTGGGTAGCTATTGGAATGGGAATGGGTTTCCTGAGGAAATGCCACTTGTGGAGACCTTGTCATTTTCCAGGCTACTGTAAAAATCTGTTCAGACACTACAGTACCATCTTGCCTTGAATGTTAAAACCTCAAAATAGAAATACCACGGGAGGATCTTAATTTGTCACCAGCCATTACCAGACAGATGCCATAGTGTAGCTCAGCACAGCTGCATTGCAGTGCCATTAATCACTTCAGGGGCAGGAACCGAGGCATCTTTAAAGGACTTCTGTTTCACAGGTGATGCTGTTTCCTGCAAATTAGCACATGCTGTACCTTCAGAGAGGTCTGCGTCCTAAACAGGGTCTGGGTGAACAAAGCACACTTTGTCTAGGTGTGTCTCAAGGAGTGAGCAATCACTCACTATCCAGAATTTCTGACCAAACAGTGGCAATCCCTTGTGCTTTGGGGTGTTTGAGATTCCCTTACCTACTTCACAGAGGTCTAAAATGAGAATGACTTGCGGGTAATTATATAACCTTTATTCCAAAATGCCATGAGATCTCACATTTCAGTTGAGTGGTTAAGTATCCGAAAATGAACAGAAAATTGTTCCAGCTGATTTATCTGATCTTATCTGACACTTGGACAATGAAAGAGTTTTGTGGGTTTTGTTTGGTTTTTCTCCCTGTAAGAGTCCTTTACTTTTGTTTTGCAGGCCTGGTGGGTGGGAGATAACTTTTCTACAGATGTCTGGAGAATGTGTGCCACGAATACGAGCACCTGTGTGGCTATCACTGATGAGTTCAATGGTGAGTGTCTTTCCATGCCTGTGTCTATGTTCCTTCAGCAGATCTGGTGAAATTGTTACGAAATTTGCAGAGGCAGTTATATAATTCTTTGAAAATCTGCATGTTCTAACTAGGCAGGTCTTCTAAAAACTTTAATACTGGTTTTTCACTTTGGAAAGGCAACTGTTCTAACAGTTTCTGTGAGAGGAAAGCAGAAGGAACTGTCATGTGCACTTAAGAGACCGGTGCAAGAGAGTAAATGCAAACAACTAACAATGACTGCTAACGAGTTCTTAAAAAATTAGATAGGTAACAGCAGTGAAGTCATCTGAAGTGAGAGAATTTGCCTCAGAATTGAACTAAAGAACCTAAGAATACTGACTGTGTACAAGAATGGGGGAAAAAGTGGAAGAAAACACAAGCTGCAATTTTTACGAGAGGTCTTAATATACAGCCTTAGCATAATATCCTGCTTTACAAAAATTGGAAGTATTCTCAAATCTTCTATTTATTTCTCGACTTTCAATCTGTGTGTACATTAAAGAGGTAAATAATTTGAAGAACTGTGTACCCATGAAGTAATTTTGTTTTCCAAGCATCAGGTTGGTTATGGGCCTGTAATGTGCAGTGAGCTGATCCACTGCACACAGGGTATCTCAGCTAACAGGGATTTAAGGGTTTGCATTTGTTCTCTGTATTACTGTGTGTCCATAGCAGTCAGGTACCCACCCTGGGGAGATGAGGGGTGGCTGAGGTGTGTCTGCTGCTCCCAGGGCTCCTGCCTGCAGCGTGGCTGTGCTGGGGGAGAGGGGCCATGGGAGCTCAGCTGTGTGGCACAGCTCGGCTACAGCGGGACTGCAAAGTTACACAGAGCAGCTGCACATGGTTAAAAACGTATTGGGTACTTCAGCTCCCAGTTACAGTGAAGTAATTGACAGGATGAAAAACCTGAATGAGAGGAACTTTTTGTGCCAGGGGTGGATATCCTGTCTGGTTACATCTTCCTGGACAGAGCTGTCTCCAGGTCTGGTGGGAGGCTGGGGTCTGCATTTGGAAGCTGTTTGGGATAGCTGGCAGTTTCACTGTGCTTCTAGGACATTGATGGCAGCAAAGGATGTGGTGTGGCAGAAGTAGTCTCCAGTATTCTCATTCAGTTTGATGAGAAGCTTTTAGAAGTCTAAACCACTGGCTGTATTAATACCAAGGAAGCAGAGGAGGACCAGCCTTTGCAATGCACACACAACTGCTTTGCTGCATCTGCTGAACTCCTGCTTACAGAACATAGCTCTGCCCCTTTAGTCCTTGCAGGAGTAGGCCAAGAGAGAAACTATTTTTAATCAAGGCTGCTTTGTTTTTGCAGAGTATCAGTCAATTCAGGCTGTTCAGGCTGCCATGATCCTGTCTACGATTCTCTGTTGTGTGGCATTTCTGGTTTTCATTCTTCAACTCTTCCGTCTAAAGCAAGGAGAAAGATTTGTGTTAACCTCTATCATCCAGCTCCTGTCATGTGAGTGATTTTTCAACACTTTTGACTTTAATGATGTTTTCGTGAAAGTAGGAAAGGGAGAAAACGTTTCAAAAAGAATGAGCTGCATGAGAACTCTGTAGTGCTCTTGAGGCCATAGCTTATCCTTCATATTTGTTTAAACAGTGAACTGTTCCATTCTGTAATATTTAGGCAGGTAAAACATGGATGTCATCACTGATCAGAATAAAGTAATTTAAACTTTGAAGGGAAAGAATTTGAGATTCTGAACTTCTCGTACACATTAAATAACTCTGTAATTGTTACAGGCAAGTACTCACTTTGTTTTTTTGTCAGACTTTACCTGGATGTTCAGAATAATTTTCTGTTCACTGCAAATGACATAGATACACAACAGCACTTCAAATTTAAAGCATGCGAAAGAAACTGAAAATATGTCTTGAAATGCTTCCAGGTTAGTTTGAAGATGGAAAACGACTGTCTGCAAAGAAAGGACATTGGTGGAAGCAGCTGACAGAAGAGAGACAGTGAATAGTTGTGTGTACTGATAATATTTTAAGGTGCTAAGCTTTATTATTTTCTTCCTCCTGCAGGTCTGTGTGTTATGATTGCAGCTTCCATTTACACAGACAGGCATGAAGAACTGCACCAGAGCCGTGGATATAGAGTGGAAGTTTCCAAAGGCCAATATGGCTATTCCTTCATCTTAGCCTGGATTGCGTTTGCCTTTACCCTGATCAGTGGAGTGATGTACTTAGTATTAAGGAAGCGTAAATAAATGTCAGCACCTAGTTATTTCTGTCACTGCAGTACAAAACCAAATTCCAGTAACCATTTTGTATATAATCATTTACATGGTTTTGTAGTAAAGGTATTGTTTCTCTAAAAATGTACTGTGTTCTTGATATGAAACAGAATTAAAAAAAAAAAAAAGAAGGCAGGTGAAATGAAATGCCTGGCACCTCCAGGTCAGGGGTCGGAGCAAGATAGAGCCAAGTTATTTCTTTTAAATATTTCATCATCATAAATGGTTTTCCTTTGCTAGACATTAACGGGTTTGTTCCTGGCCTCTAGTAGATTACAAATAAAGCCCATACAAATTAGTTTGTATGCAATATACTAACTATATTCCCGGACCAGATCTACCCCTTTGAAATATGTTAAATATAAGGGTATGTAGAAAACGAGGCCCAGATCACAATGAAAAAGCAAACAATTATAAAGCCCAAAGCTGCACTCAGAGCGTCTGTCCTGGCGCAGGACCAGTGTTCTGCTCTTTATAATGTGCAGTAAATGTCATCAAGTTTTTATTAAAACCACTTGCTTTGCAAAAGTAAACAAGTCCTTTTTGTACTCCAGCAAATGTTTCTCTTGATTGTCTTTCACATTTAATTTAAGCACACAGAGCCTTTGGTGGGAGCACTTATCAGCCAATTCCCTGTTCAGCTTGGGCCCGGCACAGCTGGGGCAGTGAGGAACTCCCCACTCCCGTCCTGAATCCCTTCAGCTTAGCCTTGGGCAGCCTCTCTGGGAGGGAGAAGAGGGAAACAAAAAAGCATTCCTGTGCCTGCATCTGCAGATTTCTAAGCAGACTAGTGATCAAGCAATGCCAAATGTAGGTTTTTGCAGCCAAACTCAACATGTTTATTACACTGGGCTTTTATCATGTAGTGATTTCATGGTTAATGTGTCCTGTACAAAAGCATTCCCTGAGTCTGCCCATTAGGAAATTGGCCTTTAAAAAATTCGTTTTAAATTCCTTTGTGGACTTTACTGGAACTAAACACTGCTACTAAACAAATCAGAATGCAATTACTATGCTTATGAATTCCAGGATAGGTTTTCAGGATAAAATGACTTGGTCGTTTTTATTTTTCAGTAGTTTTGTGAGCTAAATCTTTGCTGTAATACCAGGCTTAACTGTTCAGCAGTGTAATACTGGCTTTGGCTGATGGTGATTTTGGAGTTTGGAGATCAGTGTGGAGAACGAATGAAATGGCCTGTTCTGGTTAGTCACAGGTTTGATGCTTAAATAGAGATTTGACTTTTGAAAAGCTCTAACCATTTATTTATTTATTTCACTATATTCACTACAGCTGGCCCAATACACAGGCAGTAAAAAAGTAAATAGGTTTTAAATGAAGTATTACACTTAAAGTGGAACAAGTTCAGTATCATAAGGTAGTGTAGCTCTACTGAAGTTAATACTTACTACATCAGTTGATGTCTAATGTAGTCAGATATTGAAATTTTATCTGATTTTTTCAGATTTATCCTTGATTTATTACAAAGTAGAAGTTCAGGTGCATAGCTTTTTAGGAACTGTTTCCAACATGAGTGACAGGTCATATGGTTCCATCTTCATTCCTTCAACATCCTGAAATGCTTTGGCATTTACTGCTTGTCTTTTGGGAGCCAAGAAAGCCCAGTACGACTGTTAAAAATTAGGATGAGCAAGCGGGACATCACAGTAAAAGTAATAATAATAGTAAAAAACCCAAATCAGTTTGAAGAAAAGGCATTCTCCCCAGTGTAGCATGATGCTAGTATTTTGTCAGGTTTTTTCCTCTTAGTGGGGGTGCTCTGAATTTCAAGAATTATTACCCTACTTTTTAAAAAAGTGTTTCTATAGTTTGCTGAATACATTTCAGGTTCAAAACCTGAGTTTTTGCTAGCAAGCAGAATTTGTCTTAAATAAATAGATGCAGTTTTAAGGATGAAAGTAGATAGACTGTTAGCTAGACATTTTGCTACATTTGTTAAACCATGAAACAATAAGGGAAATTCTTGAGCAAATACAGATTAAAGCTCTAATATCTCAAGGACGCTCCTAAAAAATTCTAAGTTAAGCTTTTATGCCACTGACTTGCAGAGATGCTTCAGTTTCTTGCCTTGATAATGCTCAGGTAATTTATAGAGAAAATACTTAAAATAAAGATGTAGATACACATGAACACTTTAATTCCACAGTAAAAGCTCTGTCCCTTTAATAAAGTGAAAAGCACACACGCAACAAACACTGATGCACAACACCTCCACTTGTGTACAAACACCAGCACATGCATGATGCCACATAGAACAGATGGGAATGTTCTGCACAGCAAGTGAACAAATACCAAACCAGTCTGAACTAGAGTTTGAGCAGGACAAACATATTCTAGGTTTTTTTTTTCTACCTTATATGCCTTTAAAATATACCATTTTCTATGCTCTATATATTCTGAGAATGTACATGAAAATAAAGTTAAAACAAATTCTTGTACTGTAATAGCAAACTCAATACATTTAGCAATCTGACCTTGTCTTTAAGCTTGGGATATATTTACACAGTGTTGGATGAGAAATAGTTGAGTATTTGTGTGAACAGGTAAAATTAAATTCTTCCTGCCTGTACTAGAACCACAAGCTGATTACTTTTGTCCTTTGTTGAAGACCTTTCAGGGTAACCAGAGAAAATATTAGTGTATTGAATTTTTAAATATATGGTCTCAAAAGAAGGTCTTGAGTAATGCAAGATCCACTGATGATCTGAGGAGTTACTACTTACAAGGGTATTGTTATTTTCCATCATTTTTCAGAAACAGTCATATATTTTAATATGAGGTTGAGTGCCTTGACCATATGAGCAAATAATGTGAGAAACAGGCGAGTGACTTCTGTATCTGCTCTGGTCCAAGCTTTGGATTTGCACTGAGGTGCTAACAGCACACATGGGTTTGTACAGATCCATTCAAAATACTCCCCTAACTCCACAGAAATAACTTCCCAAACCCCATAAAACTTCGCCCTTCTAATCATCATGAATAAAAGGGGAAAGTCCCAACTATTAAAATATTCACTAGCAGCTGTGGATCTACCTTTACGTTTTTCACCCAGCAAGTAAACCTCTGCAGTACAGGAAACAGTCTTGGAAAAACAATCCATAGTATTTATGTTAAGATACTTTAAAAAAAAAATTGTTTTTATTTATGTATTCTATTCAGGACAAGAGTTGGGCATTACTTTGCTATACTGTATCTTATAAAAGGTATTGCAGGTGATAGGATCTGTGCTGCTTAGACATTGTTTTTTACCCCAGCTACATCAACAATTAATTTTATGTGGTTCTTATTGTGTTCAAAATAATGGAGGGACTGCTTGACCTGTTCTCTTCTTATCTTGAGCATCATGGAAGCTTGTGCCATTTAGCTAAACAGACCAAAGAAAAGAATTCTTCCTGTAATTTCTAAGGACAGGAATAAGATGAGCCACTACCTTTCCAAACACTAAAGACAGCTAAGAATCCTAAAATCATTGAAGTAAAATAATGAAGCTGAAAATTTTATTATATTTTTCATTTCTTTCATATGTGCAATAATCTCCTCTGAAGTAACAAGACAAAAGAAAATGAAATGTGGAAGTAGTTGCAAAAAGAAGACTTCATTTTCAAGGCTGTAGAATCAAGCTTACAGAATTAATGGAATAACATAACAGACTGTAACAAGTAAGAAACATGAAATTAATACTGGCTGCAGTACAAATAATGCCTTGACATGAAACTCACTGCAAGTAACAGTCCAGTACTTACTAGCAGTAGCAGACCACTTGGTAAGGTACTCTGAGTCTCCTAAAGACTTTTTAAAGTAGTTACAGATTGTATATCACCAAATGGTCTGTAACATCCAAATAGATCTTTTCATTGAATGACAAAGTAACTCTTTTTGGGATGATAACCTGTGATAAACAGCAAGGCACTGAAGTGGCAAAGCCCCTATTTGCCTGTTTTCTTCCAGAGTGAAGCAGAATTACTGCTAAGGTTTTAATGGAACAGACACAGGTGGTAAGTGCATAGGGAAGCACATTTGGGATCAGTTTCTGTATGGGTCCATGGCAGTCCAATCCCCTCCAGATTTTGCTCATGAGCCTCTTTTAGTTTCATGATTCTGAGAAGGGTCTTCGAATCCTTCAGGAAGCACTGGACAAAGAATGATCCTTGGCAAGATGTGGATACCTGGAGGCAGACTGGCTATTGCTTGAAAGTCTAGGCACTGAGACAAAAACAGTTGTTAGTGCAACAACAAAAATAAGCCACTCAGACTACTTTATATTCATGCTAACTTAACTTCCTTTAAATCTATAAATCTTCATTTAAATCTATAAGCTGAATTGCTGCTGTCTGTACAGTTTCCAGACCAACAGCACCCAGACTACCTGACATTCATGGATTAATATTCAGCATGTTGCTGACCCTTGGTTTCTATCTGTCCAGTAGGGTTTTGCCCAGGTAGAAAACAATCCTGACACACTGGTACTAACAACTTAGAATCGCCTTGTGCTATCAGAAGGAGTGCTGAAGAGGTTCCCATTGCATTTAGAGGGTATTTGTTTACCTTGGATCATTACTGCACTAACTGAATTTCTGAAGGAAAGTGTGTGCATGGTTCTACTCCTTCCCAGAAAATTTAGCCGAAACGTCACAAACCTGTGCATGTACTTAGTTACTTAGTTTTAAAACAGCTGTACATTGCACAGATGAGTAAAACTGCAGGTGCCATAATGCAATTAAACTGCTGTAATAAATGTCAGCAAGTATGAAACAATGCCAGTGATACCCAAACTCTATCATATGGTGCAGGCTTTGGTCTGTTTTACTGCTGCTGCTTGAAGAAGAAAGCTTTTGTTCCATTTCTCTTCAAAAACCTGCAAAAGTGAAACTATTTCTAACAAAGCTTGTGTTACTGTCATAAATGCTAAAGTTCAGAAAACTTCATTTAGACCAAGTAGGCACATATTGTTACAAAGGAAAGAGTAGGAATATAATGTATGCACTGATTCACTGACTCAATTTTCTTAGTATGTTATTAGCAAGAAGTAAAAAATGTGCCATATTGAGAGGCTTTTTAATGTTACTTTAGACAATTTTCAGCATAAAAATCTTATGTTTAAAGTATCAGTATTGAAGACTTAAATCTGCTTTGGAAGTTAAAAGCCTAAAGCTCTTATGGTAAAAGTTTAAATCCTTTTGTCAAATGTTTTTACACATTTTTAGGCCTGACAGATTTGGAGGGTGAGGGAGGGAAAGGAAGGAAAAGGACCAAGTAGAGGAAAAAGAAGATAAAAGGGGAAGGACAGCTGGAAAATGTTTTGGGGTTAGGGGTTTCTGTGTGTTTATTTCTGACGGTGGTGTCTCCTGGCGTTCCTTACTTGCTTCTATAGAAAAATGTTTTACTGTTCCAATCCCGTTACACTGGAGCCTCCTCGTGGCGAAAGAGAAGCCTTCCGTGCCCAACTTGTCACTGTTCTTTCCCCTGGAAAGGTCTTTAAAAAGATTAACTTTCCATCAAGTCCTGAACATCCTGCAGTAGGCACAATTTAAAAAGCAGTTCAGCTTTGAGCACTGGAAGGTCCATTTTGGAGTGGGCTTGAAATGGCTCTGTCCAACACGATGCAACTGATCCAAGCCCTGCTCTCTTCTCACAGAAGCCGCCCCTGCAGCCCCCTGCTACCAAAACCTTGGCAGGTAAACCCAGTACAGCAATGGACGTGGTGTTGTGATTCCACAGAATTATCTTCTCCTTAAGGGTACCTAAATTATTACATAATTATACCTCAGGCATTAAGTTTAGGGAGTTGCTGGAAAATAAATGTTAATTTTTTTTTTTTTTTAACGTTCACTAGAATTCTGGTTTTCTTCCATTGTATCGATCACTTCAAGTTTTCTTTCTTTCATTTCAGCCTGATAATACAGAATGTCAGTGGAAGGCTTCTCTTTACTCAAGTATCTCCAAGACTACGTACCAATTGGCAGAGTGGAATACTATCTGTTTGCTAAGATTTCTTACAACAACCAAAAACTATTGTAAAAATGCAAAATTATATTTCGGAAAGTTCAAACAAGTGAAAGCAATACTTGATGATTCACAGCAAACTATTAAGAACGTAATCTAATTCCTTGAGGACATATCACATATCTTAAAACCTTCACACTTAAAGATTAACTTGTTTTAAAACCCCCAAATTAACATTTAAAACTTGAGGCATGCAAGTATCTTACTGAACCTTATCTTGTTTTATATTTTGGTTTTTGGGAAAAGGCCAAGAACATATGAAACTGCTTTTTTACAACATGTGAAAGCCTTAACAAAAGGACAAGACTGCATGTTTGTCACATGCAATTCTTTTATACTTTGAGGTCTGAAAGAACAAAAAGTCTTAGACTCCAAAGACTTCTTTTGAACAACTGCATTTCTGTAAGATTTTTTTACATGAAATACATGGTCAGCATGAAACAGGAGGCTGACAATTCACAGAACTACACCTCCTGTAAGATTAGCTAAAAGAACTTCAGCACAACAAAATACAATCGGTCTAAGGACATGAGAAATTCCTGTTCTCCATAACAACCAAATGTCCCCACAAAAAAAAGATGTTTTGCAATCTTACCATTTTAGTACTAATGCATCAATACCTCCCAGGAGAAATGCTCTTGTATTAGTAGCTATGTTACTGACATTTTTATTTATTGTTTAATATTTTCAATTTCACTGCCTAAGAAATTAGTTTTCGACTTACAGTTCATGGTTCCTATGCAATGGGCTGGGAATAGCTAAATGGATGATGCGAAGTAACTCAAAGAGGCAAGTTATGCTGTCAGGAACTTTAACTTTGTAATAAAGAGATCTGGCCCTTCAGCAGAAAAACTCCAGTGTGTCTCCAACAGGACAGCATCAAAGCAGGAGTCATCAACACCCCCTCCTCTGAATTTGTTTAATCAGACTGAAAAGAACTATGTTGTAGTCTCAAAGCAAATTCTCAAAGATCTCACTTCTAAACTGCATTAGATACTTACTGAGAGCTATTTTACCCCCTTTCCTTTTTTCTTTTTTTCCTTTTCCAGTGACAGAAACATGCTCTCTACCTTGAAACAAACAATTAAAGAAGCCAATGGTTTTTTTTCTGCAGAAACAACACTGAGATATGCCTGAGGGTTTTTCCTACTCTATTCTGGGCCAATGTCTCTCATCTCTGTTTTACTTAAGAGCTTTTTGACATATCATAGAAAACCCTTCCCAGGAACAGGGATTCTTTAAGCCTTATCAGCTGAGAAGTTGTCCTCAGAGGCATGTCAGAACCATCTTCAATTGAGAAACACTCTTTCTTACAACCATCAAATGAAGTGTCTCTCCTCCTACACTGACAAAAGAAACATTTCATAGGGGAAATTATTCTCTAGTGTTTACAGTGAGGTAATACCTTACAGTCACTACTAACTTCGTGTTGATACTGGAGCAACAATTCCCCTACTAAGCTACTTGGTACAGAGCTAAGCACATGACTTTTTAAATGTTTACCCTAATTAGGAAATTGAGATTTGCGTAAGCCAGAACATCTGCAGAAATCAGTTTTATAAAAACCTCTTTTTTCCTTTTTCACAGGGGAAAAAATATATGGTGGAATGTTTAGGCATTTTGGTCTTCATCATCTGCCTTCCCCCCACCTTGCCCCCCAGCATTTAAATGTTGGTTTGCATCTGAATTTTTGTTGCAAATTATCTCAGGCACAGGATTTTGACACTGTAAGTAATGGTTTGAGCAACATTTACACCAAAAGAACATTCTTGTCAGCCACTGACTGTTGTTCAGAACACTGGTTATGTTTTACATGTAGCACCGAAGGCACATTTGATTTAGAAAATACATTTCTTTTGACACAATTCTTACTTTTGCAGATGGTACCTAAGATACTTGACTGAAAAAAAGATCTCTAGTTTGTGAGCCATATAAAATCTCCTTCTCTGTTGAAGTATTCCTTATTTTACTAATTTCTTTTGCTTTCTTTTGCTTCCTTAGATCCACGGATTTTTTTTTTCTCCCAAATGTTTCTGCAAATATTCTTCTGTGTGCTGGAAGAAAGAACTGGATTTTAACACCAAATGCATGAAGTAACTCATATCTGAAGGCTTTATTTTTTATGGTTTTGAAATAAATCCTATTTTAAATAATTTTAGAGCAGGAAAACATCAAGTTGTCAAAAACGTGAGTGTCAAAAGTGTGAGTCTCATTCAAAGTGAGAATGTCCCCCCATTAGTTTTAGAAATTTTTAGACAATGGATAGAACACTAAGCAAAATGTAGAGAGCTGCACTAACAGTGCCCAGTGCTGTTTGTTCAGACTTCTCAGTCGTACTCAGGTCAGCACAGAACACACATGAGCTGTGCCAGAAAGCCTTTGTTCATAGGAAACACAAATATGTGATTGATAGAAATTACAGCCATGTTGGTTCTATTGCTTCCACTTAACTTCAGCAAGTTAAAAATACTCTTAATGTTGTTTACCTGTCATCTCATTTTCAAAGATAAAGGCACCTGTTTCTCATCTGAAGTGTCTGTCTCTGCTGTCCACCTAGATTCAATTCTGTTTTCCACATGATTCAACACCAAATGACTGAGAAGTTAGGATGACAAAGTTAAGCACTCAGAGCTGCTTGGTGCCCACGGGGTCACTGGCTCATTCCCCTGCCGATGGAATGATAAATGATACCTGTATTATCCCTAGCAAGCATTTGTCAAAAGTCTCAACACCATCTGAAACTCCACAGCCACTCCGAGATATGTTGCAGTCTTCACAAATTCACACTTCGCAAGTGACTGGCATTTTAAGCCTGTTACTACTCATCCTATCCTCCAGGACCATGAAGTTATTCCCTGCATCTGCACAGAAGCTCTCTTCTCTAAGGGAAGATTAGATTTCGTTCAGTCTTTCATTGTCCAATGTATTCAGTATTTTCTTGCAGATCACATTTTCCAAACTCTTCTTAATATACCAGTTTTTCTCTTCTGGATGTGTGCCACTTGCAGCCTCATCTTCGTAAGATGCAATGAACACACTGTGTCAGGAAACAGCAATACTGAAAAAATTGAAGGATTTCCTCTTATTTCTTGTATAGTTTTTAGATTTTCCATCACATGCTATACCCACGCTGTTTTTGCAAATTGCACAGAAGGTCCCAGCCTCCTCAGACTACTAAAATGGACTGGATTTTGGCCTCAGAGCAAGGAGATACTGAGCCGGCTCCCTAGCCTTGTTCTCATCGCACTCCTTCATTTGTCGCCTTTCTGCTACGTAGCCAGGAAGATTTTACTAAAATGATCCAGCCAGTGCTTGTTCATTCTCTGCTGCAAACACCATGGCTTCTGACAAAGAAAAGTGAATTAAGTGGATTGTATGCTTTTTCCCTTTGACAACTTTTCCACCACCCTGTTGTCACCCTTTCACCAATTTGCCAGTGATCAGAGGCTCCAGTTCCTCAGGAGCTCTGTTGCTTTGTGATTGTTATAGCCTGGCTCGCTCAGCAAGTTTAAGGGGAAGGAAATTTCGTTCATTCATTTCATTCATTCTGGGAGCAACAACAACATTCTCAGGAGGTTCAATAACAAGCTTTTATTTGCAAACTTTAGACCATTAAGGTAGAATAAGGTACTTGGCAAATTTTACAGCAGCACCCAGACAAGTAAGGCACTTCACAAACTTCAACTTAGCAAACTTTAATTTAGCAAGACACAACAAGGCACTTACTAAGGCATTGACTGGAATTTTTTACTCTAGCTTCCAATAGATTTCAAGAAGTTAGGAGAAAAAACAGAGAGAGGAAAAGAAAAAGGAGAGAAAAAATTATACAGTCACCACCCTAGAACCAATATAGAGGTGTTTTAATTCTACTAAAGAAGAAAGTGTTTTACAAAGTGTTTGTAAGCAGCAGAAGGGTAACTCTGCTTGCTAAGCTGAAGAGCCAGTGTTTGGACTTGTTCAGTTTAGGTGTACAGTAGACTGAGTAGGGAATGAAAGTCTCTAAGAAGCAGGCTAGGTGTTGAACGCTTGCTGGTTTTCAATATTACTACTAGCCTTGTGAAATAAACTTTGTCTTACTAAAATTTGTTTTGCTCTATGCTGTTTTTTCTTTCCTTCTGAATTGAACTATAATAAGTACCCTTTTACTTCCTGCTTTGGTTTACAAATTGAAAGAGACCAGGGAAGAATATCAAATTGCTGCTTTCAGAACTTGTTTCTTTTTAAGATTCTAAGCTTATTCACTAGCAAACTCATACACTGTATTACATTTGTGTTGTGCCCAATGCACGATAAACTTGTGAAATTCAACATAATACATCAAATACATTATTGAAATGGGTGTTTTAAAGATTTTTTAAAAATAAAACAGAAATTTTATAAGCACGTATCAGTAGAAGTTGGGTTGACTTTTCATCTTTACGCAGCCATTTCCTCTTCTGTGTCCTCTGAGGGGAGGTAAAAGCACTTGTGTCTCCTCGGTGTCCTGACTGGAGGTCAGACTTTGACTTCTGTCTCCATTAGCAGTTAAGTTCAGAGCAGTAGTGCAGTTTTGAAGGGAACGCCCTGATTGTTTCAATTTTGTTCATGTAGGGTCATTTCTTAAAGCATTGATTGCATGTATATATTAGATGTCTTTCAAAGGAAAGAAAACCAGAAGCTCTGCTGCAAATGAATTTTGACACCTGGTGACACCATTGTGTTCTGAATCTGCCCACAGAAGCTCAGGAGAGGTGTTAGGAGTACTTTGAGTTCTCACTGGAGATGCTTCATTACCTTCTAGAGTGATCACATCCCTGTAACTGGGCAGCATTTCCTGGGGCAGCTGTAGGAAGAATCAGAAAAGGAGGAGTCTGGCCCGGCACTCTGCCTGCTCCTCGGTGGCAGAAATTGGCTGGAAGGACAGGGTGGGACAGCGGGCTCGGAGCTGACTGAGCACTTCCAGGCCCTCTTTTCTCCCAGAGCACTGAGGTGTTGTTTGCCCCGTGGGCTGTATTCACTTCAGCAGAAGTGAAGCTGCCAGAGGTCCGTTGGGGTAATGTTATACTTTGGGAAGTTCACTTACGCTTTTTGGTTTGTAATATTTTAGCACAATGCTCCATCTTCTGGGCAAGAGGTGACATTTAACAGGCTTAAAATGTCTCATTAAATTGTGAGTGCTATTGAACATTTTATTAGAGAAATTTGTTTACCACTCATCCTCTTTGTCTTGCCTCCTACTGTAGATTGGCTTTTGATTCTCATTAGCTAAACACATTTTTTGTTTGCTCTTTTTTTTAGAGAGGTCTTTAAAAATACAGTAGATCTTTTTTTTTCTTTTTTTTTTTTAATATGACCTATTTAGCCAAGAGTTTTAATGATTGCAGTTTTAAAAAGTGCCAGAGAGTTTTGAATTTGCATTAGTCAGGAAGCAAATGATTGTCAGTTTCCAATCAATTCAAAAAGTCACACAATGTGTAAGAGGAAGCAAAACGAAGCATAGCTAAAAATGTAGATGTAGGCTATCAATTAATGAATGAGTCAGTGCTACCCTTCTTAAAGGACCAAATCCCAAAGTTTTCACCATTTTTGTAGAGAAAATTTCAGCTCTGACCACGTTTTAAACCAAGGTCCTGAAGTAGGGTTTAAAGTAATTTTTATGAAGTTAGGGTGATCCTCAGAGGCCCCAACACCAGCAGTTCAGTCCAGAATTCTGACATATTTATAACGGTCTGCCCTGCTCTATAGAGAAAAATAGAAACAATAACAAGGTCATACCTTAGTACATGAATTTGATGGAAAGAACATTTAAAATAAAATTTAATGCAGTTCCTGAATGTTACTGTAGTTCATCTACGCTGAAAAAAAAATCCCAAAACAAAGACAATTAATTTTCCAACAGTAGTCACAGACAGTTCTAAGCATTTTCCAAATCAGTATTAAAAATACGTGGCAGATTGTGTTTGCTGTGCTTCACCTTAGTGTCAATCAATTACCAACTGTAATGACAAGCAGGTCATCAAGAATATCAGCAGTATCTACTCCATGCTGTTCTGTGCGTACACTTGTGTTCTTTAATTTAACTCAAAAATTTGCTGAAGCCATGGCTGATCAGGCTGATAATTGGAACTAAGTTCTGGCCTGCTGTTGTGAAAAATCTGCAGGATAATTGGGATTCCATTGATAGGTCCATCAGGTGGTGCAATTGCTGCATGGTCTGGATACAAGATTTTTCTTCAAAGGCTGGAAGCAGGGTGTGAAAGGAGTCATCTCATATTTTACTGAAAACCAGCTCAAAAGGAATGCAAATAAAATAAATGTGTTCTTTCATTTAGGGAGCACTAGTTTTGAAACTATTTACAGCAAAAGATGATTCCTAACAGCCATGCATGAACTAGCAGGTACATTAAAGTCTGTAGTTGTCCAAAAGATTTAAAAAAACCCACAAAGCTACGTAAAATATTCCTAAGAGCTAGAGAAAAACGTGTTTTCCTGAGCGAAAGGCAATAAACAACCAGAGGAAAATAAAAGCCTTTCATGCAGAAAATCTGAGAACCTTTCTTCCCCTCAACTCCACATCTCTGTGAGAGGGTATGATATGCTCCTCTGTTTTTAGCTGCCATGCTTAAATATGACTAATAAATTTTGAATCCACCCAAAATGTAAAAATATACTTTCCACATAAAGAGCTGGCAGATATAAGATGATATATGGAGATTTATTTGACAATATAGTCTTGGTTTAAATCAGGAGACACTTGAAGTATTACTAAAAAGAAAATATGCAGCTGTTCTCCTTAACTGTGACAAATTGCACTTGCTGCAAAAGTCCTGTTCAGTGTAGTATAAGTTTTTGATAAGAAAATATATTTAATTTTTTTTCTTCTTACCTTTTGAAGCAAGGAAAATAGAGAAAGGAAATAAACTTTAAACATGAAGTAGAAGAGTAGAACTTGAATTGTACAGTAGTGCAGTTCAGATCTTCAGATGATGCTTTTGCCTGTCAAGCACCTCACTTAGAATTAGTTTTGTTGGTTTTTGACAGTCACTAAGTGTCATAAAGTAAGCCGAGAGATGGGATATGAAATGGAAATAAGTGGAGAGGTGGTGGCAGAGGGCTGATAAATCCCTTAGCTGTTATCTACCAGCTCTTAACTTTTTTGTCTAAATTCTTATTATGGGTCTGGAGTAGCACAAAGAGACCTAATGGAAAACTAATTTAAAATTATATTGATTAGCCAGATTAAGAGTGAAAAGAACTATTTTTAATACTCACTAATCGAATGGCCTACGTAAATTTGTAGGGTGTGGATATTTGTTTCAAAACTTTGGAAAGCATATATCATCAGAAAGTTAGTGGTCATGTTAATTAACCTTCCTTGAAATGGTGCTAAGTAGCATAATTCTGCTCAATTATTTTATTTTTGTGTGTATTGGTTACCTTCTGTAATTTGCTTGCTTGAACAGCACTTCAAGGCCAGAAGACTTCTGATTTCCTAGACAGTCCCATTTATTGCCTTTCATAAAGACACAACACAGCTTCCTTCTGCTTTCCTTCTGGAAATAATCCGGAGCTCCACCAGTTTTTTCAAGAATAATTTACAAATACTTATAAATAGTTTGTGGAGCTCTCCAGCATACTCTTTAGATTTTCTGTGGTGCATATTATCTGCTTTAGCACATTAAAGTCCTTAATGGCTTGATATTTGTTATCCTTTCTGTCTTGAATGTTAGGTGTACCATTATCCTGCTAAAATATGAACTTCTTACATGAAATATACTTCCAGAAGTATCTGGTCTCATGTACAAATTTGGATGTAGGATGTAACTGCTGTATTAATGTGCTTCTTTTTCCCCATGCTAGCTGCAGACAGCAGTCAGACCTAACTAAATAAACATCAGTAGTTATTCTACTAAATTTAAACTGTAATGTTAAATGTAAAGTGACTCTTAGATCCCACTGCTGTTTAAAAAACCCCACCAAAACCCCCCCCAACTAAAACCAGACCAGTTCATTGAGTAAGCACAGTCTTGGACAATTGCATTTATCTTCAGCAGGAAAAAACCCACACATTTCCTTCATACAGGGACTCCCAGATTTGAGAAAGTTACAGCTCAAACCTATGTGCAAGGAAGCAAAAAAGTTCAGCAAATATTTAATAAAACTGTAGGTGTTCATTGTAGTTTACACTTAAATGCATATAGAGTAGCACACTGAAAATTGATGTCATCCCTAAAGGACAGAATTTTCTTGTGAAGTCAGTAACATTGTGATGTCTGCAATCGGATTAATTGGCCACATTTTCCTGAACAAAAGGCATTTTACTGGGTACCTGCATTACAGCACACTGGAGAAAAAGCATTCATTTTCTTGTACTTGTGAGAGATGAAAAAAAATACCTTCTCTGACCTGTTGAAGTAAAAATCTGTGTTTGGCTTTAATGCCAGGAGTCAAAATATTATGGAAGGTGGACTTTGGTAGTTGTGTAGGCAGAATTAACTATGCCTTAAAATCAGCACTGTCGGGATTACAGACTTGGGATCTCAGGATAAAAATCACTGAGAGTTCATTGTGCTGTTTTTGTTGACCTTCCCAGGACTGCAGTAATGAACTGCACTGTGCACTGCACGAGTACTGAGAATACCAATGAAAAATGGTGCAAGTGCCTCATGATGCTACTATGTCAGCTTAAAAAAATAAGTTATATTCTCTCTGTGTAATTCTTGCTCCTTTATTTACTTCTATTTGCGTGCTCATAGGCCGTAATATCAAAAGTTATTTTTTTCATCTCTGTCAGCACACTTAAATCACTTTTCATACATCTTCTCAAACGGAAGCCCTGAGAGCTGTTGTTGCACCAGTAGTGGATGCTGGCATGCTCCAAGGTAAACTTGTCTCCACAGATCTGTCATTTTTCTAGGGACCAGCTTCCAAGCTTTTCCGTATGTGTTGTTCCTTTGTTTTGTCTTCCTTCAACATGTGTTAGTGTGGTGATAGAAGCAAATGAGAGAATGTTTGCCTTTATTTTGCAAGAACCAGTAAGCCGTGATAAAGACACGTTACTCATGTGCATGGATTTCAAAATAACTATACCTTTTCCATCTACTTTAGAGTATAATGAGTAAAAGTCTTCTAAATTATGAAGTTTGGGGATTCTTTTGGCCATCTTCAATTGGAGGGTGAGTAGTCTATGCAGTGGGAGTGACAAATAACCACTGGGATATGGCAGCTTGATTAAGGACATGACACTGGCACAGTGTCTTGCTTAAACATGTGGGTTCATGAGGATGCTGGCAGGCTGGGGACAAGGCAAGTCTTTGAGTTGTTTTTGCTTACATGATCAATGCACGTGAGAATTTGAGTCTCATGACCTCAATCTTAGGATTTCATGGCTGCCTTCCTTGGGGAAGCCTAGCACTGTCAGAAGTGCTTAAGGCTGAAGAACTTCTGACCCTCTCATCATTTTCTCATGTTTTCATATATTTGATTTGTTGCTGTACCTGTTTTCCTCTGAGTCATCTAATCTTTCAGTCATTAACTTGCTTCCTTTGGCAAAAATATCTGACAGCCATTTAAAACTTGGGGCTTCTGGCTAGGAAAACAGCAGCGAATGACACACTTTTATTTGAAATAAAGCCCTGAACTGAAAGGCTTGTGTCTCATCTAGAAAACACACTGTGTCTTGTCCTTAATACCTTAAGTTAGGTAACATGAAACATCAAGCCTGAGGGTAGCCTACCTTTGTATTGAGATTGTCTGTGCAGTTTTTGTGTATGCATCCAGCCTGACGGAATCCGATTCATTCAAATCTTTATTTTCTAATCACTTCAAGCTACTAAATAAGTAGTTTTACGTGTTGTTACACAACAGCTTAAACCAACTCAAGTCAACACTGCCGTGGTTCCACCTTTTCCCTTCCCTCCATGTGATGCAGTCTCATGGTCTCTTTCCAGGGTGCCCGTATGATCCATGCACAGCTTGTTCAGGGAGCTAACAGGATGTGCACTGTGCTTTTTGTTTTTTCCAAGTCAGCTTTCTTGGGTGAGTGGAGACCCAGCACACATGTGATGGACAGGCTGATGATTTAGGCTGTGGTAATGCTGACATACATTGTCATGGTTGTTTTGGGAACGCGTGAATGGCTAAGCTGATCTACTAGCTTGCTGCTGCTGGGAGGAAGGAAGGAAAGGTAATTCTTTTCCGCTGCCTCCCAACTAGATGAAAACTTGGCTATGTTCTCTTCCTGATTTCCTCATCAGTTCTGGAGTCAGTCTGATGGTGTGTTGTGTTGATGAATTTGCTAACAAGGCAGAAAAACCCCTTAAGATGTTGGGTGTTTGGCTCTGTGTTAGCAGGGTTTACCATATATTCAGACTAATTCCATAGGCAGTATAAAACCAGAGAAGAAAAGGTGTTAACAGGATTGTAGCTCTGAGTGAGAGTAAACTAGCTGGTAGAGTGCACTCAAAAAATGTATCTGAGCTTGACTATGGCTGGTCAGATCAGTGACATTTGGCATGCAAGTGAAAGATCTTTTAAGAAATGTTAGCAAAATCCACGAGTTACTGTGAAACCAAATCTCAAGGCAGTAGTGTCACACAGCATTATTAGATGGGACTGCTTGCTGCTCCAGAAAAGTCAGTATGGCCTTTGAAGGAGAAATGTGATTTAGGTACCTGCATTTTCCTGTTTGACTTATTTTCTTTGAAGTTGTGCAATTCGATAGGTAATGAATTTCTGGCATCTCAAGGCCGAGCCTTGCATGATGGAGAAAAGGCAGCACATGATTCTAGGGGTAACTTGGCACTGCATCATGTGTGTTGAAACAGGTTTAACATTGTATCTGTGTGTTGGCTGTGTTCAAGGTGTCCTGTTGTCCATATCTTAGGTCCTGCATCTTTTCCTCTTGACTAGACATTCATGCCAGAAGTTGCAGGATGCGGAGATGCCAGTCCATCTTTCCTTGTGTAGGCTTTGTTAGCAAAGTGGAATCACTCTGTGCGTGTGTGACCTGCCTTCAGGTAAATGTGAGTAAAGATACTGCTGTACTGTTGCAGGAGAGACATGATTATTGGCTCTGGGAAAGCAGGGAGGTTGTTACGAGCATGACCCCTAGGTCTTATGCTGATTTGCATTTTTTTGTACAATGGAACAGTGATTTTAATTGTTTTCAGATTGCTTTTTGGTTTATAGACGTTTCCCACTCCCTTCTAATGACAATAAACAGTACAAGTATTTTAAATGCTCTTAAAAAAAATCCTTAGAAGTTGGGACGTATTAAAGTAAAAAGAAGTAGTATGGTTTTGTATAAATTGGTGATCAAAATGCTGATAGAAGGACTTACGCCTCTTTTTAAAGACAGAGAAAGTACCATGACTGTTTGATGAAATTTCTCATCTCCCACTAACACCTACATCAAAAAACTTTGATCTACTAGAAAAATACCAGGCAAGTTTCATAACAAAGATATCCTTGAATCAGATTTGCCTGGTTGGTCTGTTCACACAGAGAGAACCCTGATACCAGAGCTGCTGGATTTTGAGAGACTGTGTCCTGCTGTGGCTGCAGAAGTCAAAGGGTCTGTGCAAAGGCTCTGCAATCCTTCCTCTGAGGGGCTCAGTGTCTCCCAGCCATGTGGTCACCAAGGCAGACACTGCTCTTGTGAACAGGGGGCTAAATAAGGCAAGCACTTGCATGTGGTGTCTCATAAAAAGCTTTCTTGGGAAGTACCGTGGAAGAATCCAGAAGATGGATATGTGGGTGGAATCATAAGTGTCTTTATCTTCATTTTCAAGCCATTGTTTTGAGTTGGGACCACTGCATGCTGTGGGTGTTATGTGGCACTGTATGTTCTTTCACTTATATTGTCAAAATAAAGAGACGGAGGCACAACGGCTAATGGGCTGAGCACGAATCTGGAAATAGAGGTCTTGACCTCTAATCCCTGATCTGTAGAACAGGTCAGGGAGAAAAGCCTTTTCAATTGCCTTAGATAAATTACCACTGCATGTTACAATTTGTTTCAATGTGAGTGCTTTCTGCATTTAGTGATTGCAATTTGATCACTCAGAAGAGATACAAAGGCTACTACGTGTGACTGTCCATATTTGTAAAAACGATTCCCATTCTTAGAAAAACACTTGCTGTTCATAGCAAAGCTCTAGAGTCTGCCTCAAGGTATCATTTCGGCCCATTCAAACTCATGCTATTATATGAGATAGTCACCAATTATGTCTGTTGAATGCTGAAATAGCATTGGGGCTTTCAGAACCACTTGAACAGTAAGTTTAAGAGAAGGTGAAATGTGAATTCACTCAGTTATTATTTAGTGACATCTTTAATTTCTTGAAATATACTATAATGGATCTCAGACTTGGAAGCGGGAGAAACTAACTTGTGTTAACAATTGGTTATTTTAAATAGTGGGGAAAAAATCCACCTACTGCATCATTTAGCATCTGAATTGGTATTCAGAACTAAGAATCAGCATGTTGCTCCTGGGGTATTATTAAAAGTGCCCCTGTAGAAGGCTATTTTTTAAGAGGCAAACCCAAAGTATATTTCACCTGTGTATAAAGAAGTTCATATTCCTATTCAGCATACATAAGAGAGAATGGAGTAAGAAAAGAAAGATAGATCATGGCAGGAAACATTCAGGGCAGAAAGTGATCGAGTGTAGCTGTAGGCAACAACAGTAACGAACAAAAATATGTGGAGGGCAAATTGGAAGACCATGAAAGGTTAACAGATTTTGATAGATGAAGAGAGAGTAAATTATAGGCAAATACAGTGCAAAGTGGAGCAAGCAAACAGTATCCAGGACAAACTTAAATGGAGATGAGTCAGAACAAGCTGACACACAGAGTATGCCATAGCTGCAATATCAAAGGCGAAATGAGATTCTTGTCTTTGCCTTATTTTAGAAGGCAGGCAGTCTTTAAAGAGAAATAAATAAATCAGAAAAGAGGAAAATGGAGGTTCTAGAATTCCTCCTTTGACTGTTGCTGTCAATGCTCTGAAGCCTTGATGGCCCTCAGCAGCTTCACCTGAAGCCTTGATCCACACCCACAGGCCCAGGCTCTATTTAAACTCAGCCTTCAGCCCATGTTCCCCTTGGGCTGGTGGGAGAGCTTCAGCATGGCTGTGCCTGTGTCCATGCCCTGCCATGCTGTGGGTACTGCAGAGCAGCACCCTGGCCCTTGGGCTGATGTCCTGGCATTGGCCTGATCCTCATATGCAGAGCAATTTCTTGGTTTGACCTTGGACCTGTGTTGCTATCCTGGATTTGCCCAATGATCTGGGCTGTTGGCTGAGCCTGCTCCCTTGCTTGGGTGCTGCCTTTGGTTGGTAAGACCCCTGCCCTGTTGGCTGTGCTCGTGTGCAATTGCTCCCTGGCCTGTGGGGAGTGACCAGCCCTTACTGTGCCCTGACAGTTGCTTTGGTGATTGGGATATGATAGGTTCAGTAAAAATGACCAATTTCTCTTTTATTTATTCTTTTGAAGTATTAAGTTGGCTGAGGCAAATTATCCATTTCTAGAAGTGAACTGCTTTAATGGCTTTTTTTTCTTTCCCATAATTCCTTGCATAGTAAAATAAGAATGAAAATCATTGTAATACCTGTGATTTTTCTCAAATACTGGGATTTGCTTAAAATAATCACCCTGTCTAGGTCTACGGTTGTGCTGAAATGAACAGTTTTCTAAGGACAGTATAGGTGACTTGGTATGTTGCTGTAATGGCTGGAGGAATCTAATAGTAGATGTTTGGAAAGCAGGAGGGTGTAATGGTACTCTGGCCCTTGATCTCAGATCAGACTGTACAAGTGCTGAACTTTATCACAGCTTACCTGATACCTAAATCTGTATTTTTAATATCCTTAGAAATTTCATCTGAAACTGTGCAACAGAAATTATTAACTCTATAAGCATAAGTTACACTGCTTTGGGATAGCTTTAGATCTGATGTAATTCATTCAAGAGCAGTTATACAGAACTTTTTTTGCCAAGGAATTGCTTCTCTGTTCTATTCTTTCAGTAGTGTATGACTTTTCAACAAGGAAGACTTTAGCCTTTGTAAATAATATTACCTTGCAAAACTTACTATATTCATATCCTGTTTATTTTGTTAGAAAAGCTAGCCATGATGTTGCATCCAGCTTTCTCCCCTGCATTTACAATTTATCCACTTTCTAAGGGAAGTGTGCCTATGTGCTTTAACCTAAATGCTTCATAGAATATTACTTCAGTTGATGAGGACGTGCTCAGTGTCTTTCCTATTGCTTTTGGTTACACAGTGCAAAAAAGTTTCCGTTCTTCAGAACAGGTTTATCTGCTCAGCTGCTTCTGTCCAAATGATACATCAAACTGTCCTATTAACTACTCTGCATTAAGGTGAAGATAAATGCTAAGGCAATAGCAGAGACAGGCTTTTGCTGGGTGTGCAGGCTCTGCTCCCTTTATTTGGGAGACTGAGACAGGGAATGGGATTGCAAATACAAGAGCTAATATATGCTTTTAAGCATCTGGCTTATATGTAGGTATTGGCTAAGTTTTACCACTTCTGACATTGCAAGTACCACTACTTCAGGATTTCACTTTGAAATTTTTCTTTCTAGCTCATTAACTATGGTTTTTGGTAATGGTGGCTTTATCTGTGGTCTGACCTTGGCAGCTGATCCTGCCCAGCCTCCATTTTCAGAGGTGCAGTGCATGCTTCAGTTATGTTATCAACACACTGCAGAGATGAGCAATTACTTAAATTTCTTGGCTTTAGCTATGTGCTTACTCATGAAACTCGATGCTTTACTCATCTCCTTGTGAGACAGGGGAGGGTGGTTTGAGGAGTTAAATAGAACTTCAGATCTCTGATAAAGAATGTCAGAAATTTAACTAACATGATAAATGATTCAGTCTTGTGCTGGTTTGGTAGGCCTTTAAAAAACCGACCAAAAACCCAGAAGCCTGACTAATGTGCCATATTTTGTTGCCAGCAGCCACTGTAGAATAAACAAACCCTAAAGAAGCTCCATGTGGAGTGAAGGATTGAAAACGTTGTCAAAACTGGGTCTCTTGGTCCATTGGAATGGAGGCATAACCACACTGAGTACATTACCGTGTGTCTCCCCATGAGATGCATAATACAAAAGACTAAAAACCAGGTCCTAATTTTACTGAAATGTCATAACATTGATAATGTAACTTAGTGTTAGTTCATTACTAATCTGCTGGTAAATTAAAGCTGCTTCAGATGTGACTGCAGGGGTGTAGTGACTTGCTAGTGAATAGTTGGCTGATTATAACATCTCTAAAATACCTAAATTAACTTGTCCATGAATTATTGAAAGTATTCTATAGCGAAAGAGATACCTCAGTGATATTTTCAGTGTTCTTTCCTTGCTTTGTTTAATCTTGTCATCATTTTACTGTGACTCCATAGAACAAGGGAAAAAATGCTATTTTGTCATTTTCTTGTAGACCTCAAAGGGTGAAGTATTCAATTATCATAACAGCTTGATGTCCCTAACAAATTTTTTTCACCTGAATTTTAGCAGCTATATTTTTTGCCTATACTTCCCTTCGCTTATTAATTCTTCAATAATGTACTTCCTGATCGTTTTTTTTCCCCCTATTAAGTGTTTTCATTTATAGCTTTCCCTTTTTCACTTATTCTTGTTTCCAGAGCTTTGGTTGCAGAAGAACATTGTGCGTAAATCGTCATGTTACTAAAAATACTGTTTGCTGCTCCTACTTGATGGCTGTTGCCTTTGGAGAAAATGCAGTGGTTTCCAGAGGTTCAAGTGAAACTTAGCAGTTACTTTGTTAACTGCAAATTCTAATGAAGTTTGATTCTTTACTACTTCATTTTATGTCATTTACTAGATGAAATATATTTGCCGATAGTGAAGAAGATTTTGGCTGTGCCAGTCAGGTAGACCTCACTGATAATGACAGCTGAAATAAAAAGTGTTAATAAAATTCCATTAGTATGCATTTTTCACAGCTTTCTATTCCATGAATATAAGATATAGCACAGAGTAATCTAGTTCTTTATATAAATAATGCAATTGTCTTGAGCAAAGATTTATGAATCCTTCTGTAATACACAACATCTAAGATTGGCATTGCACTTTTGTCAAAATACTTCAGCCTGTCCTAAATTTTCCTGTAATGTCTGTGGGGGAAGAGGACAGAGCACTGCCTCCTTCATTGACAGCTCATGTGGCAGCTCCTGTGCCATAACACAGCACTGTGCAGTCCATGGCTCATCCTGGGGTTGCGTTTGCTGTGGCTTTCAGCTTGTTAAACTTGACTATTAATCTGTGTTGGGAGATCTTAAAGGTGATTGCCATATCATCCTAGTTTCAGATGCTTAGTTAATATATTTACTGTTCTGGGCAAAAAAATTGCTTTTCTATACAGAACAGTTACAGAGCTGTGGAATGTACAATAATATTAAGAATTCAAGTGATTTTTTTTCTAGTCTAATCACCACATGCCATCATCAGAGTGAATAATTTTCAGGCATTTGTTCAAATGCATTAATGGTGCTAACTCGCCTGCAGTTTGTGAACCTCAGGTTTTTAATTCGTGTGTGCAGTAACACAGTAATAAGAAAATCCTTCTGTACTTATTGCACTTAAAAGATTTTTATTTCAGAAACTCCCTGGATCAAACATTTTAGAGAACAGGACTTCCTGAAGTATGACTGGACTCAGTACCTTGCTTGCATAGTGTCCTACCTGCAGGCAGGGAAGCTGTGAGCTAGGATTGTGGCAGGTGTGCGAAATAAACCTTTCTTTAAATATCTTTTCTACCCTCCTTTGTTTTCTCCCGCTTCTCCACCTCTTTTTGGTCAAATCTTGGATGGTGAGGTGAAGTTTCTGGAAAAAGAATTGCTGAATTGCAGGACACTTGCATCCTATTCAGAGAATAGGTAGGCTGAAGGATCTCCACTGTCTCTCATCAGGAATCCTTAACTGTGGGATTCTCACTGTAGACACCTCCAGTGTCCCCTGACATTCAATGAAACTTTACAAGTTTATGCTTCTAAGTGGGTTCTAATTCTCTGGTAGCCAGAACTGGCAGACCCAGTGCTCTGTAGGTAACTAGGCCCTGCTCTGGATGGGTAATATTCTAAGAGAGCACAAAACAAGTGTGACACAGATGTACAGGCACTTAAAAAGTCATAGATCAGCAAATACAGTATTCAGTATTACTAGTCTACATCTTCCAAATGGAACTGCTTTTCCTAAGTTGATCTCCTTACATATGACTACCTTATTTTTGTTCATGGTGTCATTATTGAAACATATATGGAAAAACTACATAGTGCCAGTGTATGCTAATGAAAGCCCTGGTCTGTACATGTTGTACTGTCCTATTGCCCATACTCCTTGCATATCTTAAAGTATCTTGACCTCTGGCAATCATTTGGAAGTTGCTTTCATTGTGCAGTGTTATTTGATCTGGAGGGGTGCTTAAGTAGCTGAGTAACTAGATAAACAGAAACTGAGCTGCTTGAACAAAACTTTCTTGCAGAGAAAATGGGTGTGCCTGTAAAAACAGAAGCCCATTAGCTCTATTACTCTGCCAAAAAAAAAAAAAATCCACTAACCTGAATAGTATTTTGAATAATCAGGTAGTGTTTGTTACTGATATTTGACTGCTATAAAGTCAATATAGAATAGTTGCTTATCATGCTTGTATTTAATTTTTATACTTGATAGTATGAATGCTGATGTCAGCCCATACTCATATGTATGCTAATCACTATTCTCTCTAAAACAGAAGGAAAGCTTATGTAAGGACAGAACAATTTTGCCAGGTATTTCTGCAAAAGGCCCAGGTATTATTTCAAGGACAGTGTTTCTAGTCAACTTCCACTTTCTAGAGATCAGCAAGTCACTGGTTTTCTAAAAAATTCTTGACAGGATAAGAAAATCAAGAGACACTTAAGTGTTATCTCCAAAATGGGTACTTTATAGGCACATGACTAGGGAAGTAAATTAACTTCAGTTTATTAATAAGTGTCTTTACTGCACAGCTGCTACCAGATTTTCATTTAGAGATAAATGTTAAGTCAGTGTAATTTTGGTGCTAATAAGCAGTTTGTGTACTTTTTATTGAGTAATAAAAATACAGCTCTTTATATGTGATTTTAACTACTTTTAGATACCTCATTCATATGCAGAAAAACCTTGAAATTAAAACATTTATTATCAGTGATGCAACTGCTTATGAAATGATCTCTATTTGGCTGTTTAAGTAGAAATTTATGAGGAGGCTTTGAAATAGAAGCTGGCACTCAGGATTTCCCCTTTTGAAATCGTTCCTTCTGGTGCACTCTCCCTCTGGGTGCATGAATTGCTGCACTGCACCTTGTGCAGCTTGTGATCTGAAGAAACACTCCATATGCAAAGGGAAAGCCAGGAGTTTATTGTTAGCCTAATTAAAGTCTTGATAGTCTAATCAAAGACTTATTATTAGCCTAGGAATAAGTATTTCAGAGAGAGTACTGTTGTAGAAAAGGTCTCTGTTGTAATACAGTTGAACTTACTTTTCCATGCACCTCTGTATCTACCCCTTTTTTCCCCTGCTTTTGTATTCATCCATTTGCTGCTTTTCTGTGTCCTAAGGTCAACAGTTGCAGCTTTCCTCAACAAGGAACGGGAGGGAAGTGACAGCCTGGCAACTTTTCACACCAAGGAAACTGATACTGATGATGGTGTTTTTTATTTCTTGTAGAACCACCCCCTTGGGGCTGATCTTGTTTTCTTGTGCATGCTTACTCCTTAGTCTTTCTTCATGTGTCTGGAATTCCACATTACAGATGTATTTCCCAAAAGTAATAAGTACTGCATGCATATGTGTATTGGATGCTTATTCTTTGTTTTTTTGTCATATCTGGTTTTACCCAGCTCTGAAACTTGCATGCATTTAAGGACCAGTAATCAACTATTCATGAGCTGAATGTAGTTGAGATCTCTTTTAATTTCCTGTTCTTGTACTTTCAAGCCCTTTGTCATCTTGTGCCTGAGCTACTCTATACTACATTGTTATTCTAGGGTTGTAAATAGTTTATTCTAGAATGCATAACTGCTTGTTATTATGCTACATTATTCAGAGGAATATCTTGCAGTTACTGTAACAATAGGTCTTAGACCACACAATTGCACAAAGCTAAGCTGTAACTAAAACCAGGCGAGCAATAGCACCTCCTGTTTGATCTCCAGACAGACCAAGACAAGTGCAGACCTCTCCTGAGGTTTGAAAGGACGGGTTCATATGAAGCCTGTGATCCCTGACTCGCAGTGGCAATATTATGCCGGTTTTGCTGCAGGCCAGCAGAATCTTGCTGAATATTGTTTTGAGTTCAGCTCAGCCTCTGGCCAGGCACAGAGCTGCTCCCACGGCAGCAGGAGGTGTGGGCTTCATCCTCACTGCTCCAGTTTGCTGGCTCACTGCTCTTGGAGGGGTGCTTTTTGCTACCTGTCTGGGGGTGGCTGGAAAGAACCAAAATGTAAAGGGAGGTTGATTTCAGTTTTCCTATATATCTCAATAATGGGAACTCCCCCAAACCCAAAACCTCAAGCTCAAACACAAACCCCTGAGTCTCAATATGGAGTGTGCCAGGATAGTTACATTCTCTAGTGTGAGATACAGAAGACAGTAAAAGTACCTTTTCCCTTAAATTGTGCAGAGAAGAGACAGTCCATAAATAGTTTTTGCATCTTCTTGTTTATGCTTTTTGTTTTCTTGACATCTCTGTTCTGATCTCTTTATTTATTTAATCTGGACACGCTAGGAGCTTTTTGAAATACAATTGCGATTCTTCTGTGTTTTCCTTTCTTGAGAGCTTGTTTGGAGATGCATGAAAACGGATCTCAATTTTAGGAAAAATCCTGAATATTTTATTTTTCATATCTCATTAAAAAAATGCTAACCACTCTTGAAGACCTTGGCAATGCTTTTGATACAAAGTTAATTATATCCTTTCTTAATGTGCTGTGAGAAGAGAATAATGCTTTAATGTTTATGGAAGAACTGCAGATACTGTCTAAAAAGCTGGTAGTGAGGCAGTTTTCCAAAAATGTTCAACATTACAGCTCGGTGTTTGTAATAGGCTATTATAATAAAGGATAAACTACTTTACAGGATTTAAAACTGTAATTAGTAAGTGTGCTGTTGAGGATTGGGTCAGCTAAATGAGTGAAGTGGGTATTAAAATTCCTGTTGTGCTTACAGGTCAGTGAAAAACTGACTGCCTGCCAACCTCCTTGACTCATCTTAATGCCTCAGAATTAAAATAAAGCAGTTTGTCTATAGATTAACTCACTGCTCAAAGATTGAAGCTAAGGATGAGGTGACTGATGGGGACTAGACTGAAGTTCTGTGGTGTAAACAGAATTGCAATGTTTCAGGAATAACAAGTTCATGTTTCCATAGTTCTAGAAGGAAACAGTGGCTGCTTGGATTTGAAGGTACGTCAGGTGGGTTTAGTTGTGCTAATGCATTTCAGATCATGGCAGCAGTAGAGATGCTTTGATTTATCGATAAAATTTCTTCCCATCCATTTTCTTTTCCGAGCAGAGGAGTTCAAAGCATTCAGACATTAATTTTCAGTGGTTTTTTTTATGCTTGGAAATTATCCAAATGGTTTTTGGCCATTTTTTTTCTATTGCTCTGTCCTTTGCCTGGGTTCTAATTTTGCTATGAAGATGTAAATTTATTGACAGTGATTGTGAAGTTAGCCATTGTGACAGAAATTCTCTTGAGAATAAATAAGCATTGAGGCTGTGCTGTTGCACAGTTTGTAATGTTTTTATTGAGGGTTCTGTACACCAGATTCCTGAAGTTGATGTAGCATGTGCCATCACTGATGTTTTCTAACTCTGGCTACGCTGTGTAGCATCAGTTGTTGGAAGCTCACTAGAACATCTGGGGTTTTTATAAGGCCTTCTCCCGCTTTTTTAAAAAACCACAAAGGGGCAAGAACATTTACCCTATCCAAGAAAAGGAAATCTAATCCCCAGAACTCGTGTGGTGTACCTTTTCCACAGGCAACAGAGCTACTTTTATGGTATTTGCACAAGGCTCTGGACTTCCTTGGGACTGTGGGTTTGTGGGCACAGGGACAAGAGAAGGAGGAAGAGGTTTGTGCAAGATGTTGATTTTAACCCCTTACTAAAGACAATTGAAAGAACAATTAATTAAATCTTTATTTTAATGTATCTGATATTATGTGCCTTTTCATACCAATATAAAGCATCTGATTAACTCTGATTTACAAAAATCCACTGCTTTTACATTTCATGCAAGGCTCAAATGCTTTAGATGAGACAGTAGTTTCTGACATGCTTCTTAAAGGTCTTGGTACAACATTTGGAAGAAGGTCACTTTATGTACTTAAATGTGAAAAATAGCTAAGCTGTAACTAGCAACAGAATGAAGCATGTGGAATAAAGTAATACACGGTAGAGAGAGGCAAATTACTAAATTTAGATAGGCTTCAAATTTGAGGGCCTAACCATAAATAGGAATTATTACTTAATTTCTTAGACTCTGCATGAGTTTATTATCAGGGTCTCTTGAATATGTGTTCTTAACTGATGTGAATCCAAGCTTTGTTAATTCTTGAATATGCAGTTGTGGAGATCTTCACCGTTCCTTTTATTGAAATAGGTGAATATCAAAATTCCAAACCCAAGCAACATCCAACTCCCACCCTGGGCCAGAAAAACCCCCAAAATCACAAATCTAATCATGCCCCAAGTAAGGTATGGCCTGAAAAAGACAAAAAACCTGGCCTGGAGAAAGTACAAGCTGTTTCCTAGGAAGGCTGTATAGAAATCTCAAGGTGTCACGTTTCAGTTGTTACTTAGGTGAAGTCTGTCTTGAATTTGAGAAGAAGTTCTGTTTTGAAATGCTGAGTTCTACTGCCTCAGATTGTACACATAGCTAAAATACAAACAGTTGGTGTCCCTAATATTGTTTGGTCTAGATGGGTATGAAGTGGAGATTTGTGCTCTGGTGTCTCTTGCTTCATCAGTTACTGCAGAGCTTGACTGTGGAACCTGTAATATTCATGAACCTTTTCCAGAGAGTTTTCTTTATTGGTACCTCTCCATATAGGTAAGTGCATCCAAGTGCGAGGAGAAGTCAGCTAGGGAGTAAAATCCTTGGGCAATGCAAATTAATTCCCCTTTGCTTTATTACTTGGCCTGCAAATAAAATAGAGAAACTGCCCATTAGTCAGTGGCAGTTTACTGTGTGTGTCCCTAGTACTGCACAGAAGCAATGTAAATTCAGCTGCAGAATGGTCTGTGGTGTGAATCATGCACCAGGGCAATGCTCAGCACCACTGTTCACTGAAGGTCATCATCTTTCATTCTAAAACATTATTTCACCAGTGGCCATAAGGACAGGATATTAAATGTAGGTTGGAAATTACTTTAAATTAATTTAGAAAAGCTAAAGAAATCACTAAAAATGAACCCATACTGAGCTGAAAAATAAACCTTTGAAAATGCTTTATCTGTGTTGTAGTGATGAATAAGTGTTAATTAAAATGGTTCATTATACCTGACTCCCACTACTTTAGTGGTAAATAAATGTTTTCTAGTGCTGCTGAATCAGTACTGGATCAGGAATGTCTAAAGCAATCACAGTTACCTGAACTGACTGCTAACTATGACATTCATGCTCTGCACTTGCAAAAATCTGAGCATTTAAATTTCCAATGTAATTATTAGTCAATGTGAAGACACAAGTTTTTTTTCTTTTTGGTAATAGAACAGTAACTTCTTTCATTTTGTGAATGACTCTGTCGAAGGGAAAATACTTACTCTTTATTCAAACAATTAAGCAGAAAAATCAAGCTCCTATTTTGTAACATAGGGTATTACTATTGATCTTGGCCAGAATTCCTTGCAGGTTGAAGGGCATTAGTCTGTGACTCCGAGTTGGTCTAATGCCATTGTGGGTGGTGTGAATGAATGTATGCTGACTGTTTTTAAACTTAGTCAGTCTGAAGGGGTTTAGTTGCATTGTCACTTAATGTTGCATGGAACTGGGCTGACAGCCCAAATGATGACAGAAATGACTTTGGTTGTAAGTGTGTGACAGATTTGTCTGAGGGCAACTTCTGATGCAAAGTGGGAAGCAAATACAGAAATAGTCGTCTGCAGCTTGTTCAATGTATTAATTTGTGTATTAACTTCATGAATAGGTGCTAGAAAATTAGTTTCTACTTAAGAAAATTCATGAAATACATGTAACAGATACAGTACATAGAACATTGGAGAAGAAGGCAAGAGTGGGATTATAGGGAGACTTGCATGAGTCATTAGTGAAGACTAAATTCTTCCTGACTGTATGGGCTGTGAAGACTGTGGATTTTGATTATTCCCTCCTAGGTTCTCCTTTTTTTCTTTCTCATTTCAAATCGTAGTTAACTGTTAGAATAGCAACACAGGAAGTTTTCTCATTTTGCATAATTTGGTTTCAGACTTTGATACTTTTTTTCATGTTCTGCATGGAGATAAACCATCTTCCAGATGTCTGAAACTGGGAGCCAGGCTCTTTGGCGTTGTGAAAAATGAGGCTTTGAGTCAAAGGTTTTGTATTTTAGGTCAGTATTGTTGAAGTGTTTTCTTTTTTGGGCCATTTTCTGTTTCTGACTGGGAATTTGGAAATGTGGATTTTGTTTGGTTTTTATTTTTTTTATTAAAGCTGGTATTCCCTATGGGAACATTTATTTTCCATAAGAGCAGCCTTTTGAGAGATTTCTGGTATGTTCTTTCTGTTATGAAGTGAGAAGGGTAGGTAGATACTGAGAAAGCCTGGGAGCAGAAAACAAACCAAAAGGAAAATGAAGTTGATTAGCTCATAAGGAAAACATGTTAGGGAGCTTGAAAGAAATGCATCTGAAGTAAACAAAGCAAAAAGATGATGTTTGAGTGGGAGGTGAGATGCTTGAAGAAGGGTCGATGGGTTTTGAGGTTGTAAATCTTGAGAGGGAGGAGTTATTTTATCCAGATCTGCAAAAAAGGTACAAGTGGTTGGAATAAAATAAAGAAAATAGAAAGGGCTTCTGGCAGGTAGTGCTGACTGCATGCATTGTGAAAGAATATATCCTCTTGGCTTTTGGGCAATGCAGCTGTGGACATGCCCAGCTGAAACACTTTAATGTAACAGTGTTCAATGGCAGAAATCTCTTCCTCTCCTCCAGTTGCCTGTGCTCAATGGATTTCATGTGCTCTTATGCTTAATGTGCACAAATGTCACAAAGACATGGGTGAGTTGTTTGGAACGGAATAAACGATGAAATCCTGGGAGAGCAGGTTGTCTTACCAGCTTGTTTGTGTCCACAACAGAAGGCCACCGTTGCCTTTGGCAGGTCCACCAGAAATTATCTGTCTTTTTACCCTAAACGGTGGCCCCTATGGGTTTTTCAGAAGGAATGAATTCACTGGCCAGAGTCACTCTCCAATTTTTTTTTTTTTTTTACAGAATGATGTTTTCCGACTTAAAATTTTAAACAAAAAAACAAGTAACATTTAGCAGAATGAATATGCATACTTGAAGGATAAGTAGCAGTTTAGTCGTGATTTTGGTGCAATTACTAGAAGGAGAAATAAAATGAAAATAAAATACCCCCCTGTATAAATTCCCTCAGAGTATGTTTAATTTGGAGATGAACAGTTTTCAGCCAAGTGAATGGGTGGCACATGTTTGCTGCTTGTTCTGAGGCTGGAGTGGCAGATTGTGTTGTCTTGGAAAGGAAAAACTTTTATTGTTTTATTGTGTTTATCCCTTTTTATCCTAATCCATAATGAACATGATGAAAGTAGAAAAGAACAGAGGCACTTCTACTGCACTGCCAGGAAGCAGGTGTCCCTACTCGGTTATTTATAGACCTCAAGAATGCATATCATGGAAATGGGCTGTGAATGGCCAGTGACCCATCTGTTTTATCTGCTGGGTATTGGGACTGATTGTGTGGAAACTGACTTTTTTTAGCTGATGAAATTTGTGCTTCTGAACAAACTGTTAGATGACTTTCAGCTGTCCTGTTAGTTCTGAAAATTAGTTGTGTGTGGTTTAGGTTTTTTAAATGGGAGGCTCTTGCTGTAGACCTTTTCTCATTCCTGCTGAGCAAAGAGATTTCTTCTGGCCCTGAATGCAGCATTCTGGATTGTAGCTATTTAGTACAGCTGATTTACTGATTTTGCCTGTTTCTTCATTACAAGTCTAGTGGTTTTTGTGTTCACTTATTGTCCCTTTCAGTTTCAGATTAGCTGGAAGAAATGTCATTACCCACTTCCCAATACTTTTCCCCCCCTCTCTGCATTAATCTAAGCTTGTGTCCCAGAATTGTGGCTGTCACTGAGAATATGTGAGCTCTGAATGCTTCCTTAGAAATATCCATTTTTTAGGATCTAGGTCAAAAGCTGATTCAAACGTAATAATTTATAATAATGAAACTAGGACAAAACAAACAAACCAACCAAAAACCCTAAATGCATTCTTTCAAGTGTGGAGAGAGGGGAATAATCCATTACAAATAGAATGGCCAGCACCTCATGAGTTGAGAACAAATTACTGTTCTTTACCAAATGGAGCTGTACAGACCTTCTCAAGCAGCTTTAAGCACTGGTAGTTCCTTATGGCTCAGTCTTGCCCTTCAATTTGTGCAGAATGGTGACATCTACAAATACTGTTACAGCTTTGAAAGAGCAGAAATGAACGTGGCAAAGAGAACCTGTCTGACCTCCTTCGGTGTACAGTGGTCTACTACAGTGTCACTATGTAAAAGTAAAATCTGCTCATTGGTAGATGAATTTCTTGTGATTGTGCATCACAACAATTAAAAATATTCATATGTGTTGTAAGTGTCCATGGTCATCTTATAAATAACCCAATCTTGTGCCCCCTCAGTAATGATCAGGTTATTGCATATTGGAGTTGCTGATATCATTAGGTCTCTATTAAAAGTATATATGCTGATTAAAATAAAATGTTGAATTTCTTTTCCCCTTGCTTTTTTGCTTCAAAATTTGAACTTGCTATGGTGACATTGCTCCTGTTGCTCTGATGTTTTAACATGGAGCTCATTGTCTATTGAAATTCTGTACCAGTTATGCCTTCTCTCCCTGGGACATAGGATCTGTCCTATTAATTCGAACTGGATTTATTGGGGAATATTTTTATGATTTAAACTAAGTTCCTTATACAACAAATACTTTTTTTAAGTGCAATTTTGTTTATTCATACTCTCTGATATCAGAGGTAGTGGTTAACATTCCCAACAATGTCCTGATGATGGAGAAAGGTATTTAATAGTCTGTGCATAGAGATTGCCCGCCCAGCTGGTAAGGCTTGTAAGATAAATGCCATGGTGTACTTTTAGTGGTTAACAGCAATTAATCCTATCTCTGATCTCCTCAAAATACTTAATGAGGAAGGCAGAAGAACCTTCTCTGGAGGTGCTGGGATCCTACAGGATCAGCACTTTTCTTGAGAAGTCAGGACAGTAAAAGGGGTATCTAAAGAAAAAAGTTTTTAATGTGTTCTACTTATGAGTAGAACTGGGACATACTTTTTTTCTGGCCACTTATTTATTCAGTAGACACAGATTTGGGTCAGCCAAAGGTATTATATTGCTATTTAATCCTATTTAAATTGTCCAGTTGTTATATAAATGATTTTGACCTGATGTTTTTTAAACAATGTTATCTTGTTTAGATAGCCATTTAAGGGTTAATATCCCAGCATTTCCTTCTGAGTCAAGTTTTGGTTTAAAGTGTACAAAATTGTTTTCCTATCTTGCATTAGCCACTGAACTGAAAATATCCTTCATTTGCAATAGCGATACTTGCAATGCTTCTTTTGGGGGAAGCTACAAACAATTCAAAGCTTCAAAGTAAATCTCCTCTAATGTGTTTAAAAACATGCAAGATATTCCTTGATGGGAAATAGAACACTTCTATATTATTATGTAATATTATGTAAGGATAAAGAAGCTGAGGAAAAAGGAGACTGACTCATCACCAAGAAAGCTGTTGGAAAAACATTTGCTCCTTTTCTCCATCACAAGAGTTTTGTGGATAACCATATTAAGAGATTGTGAGATGCTGAAATACGACAAGTGGGGAACATATCTCTAGTCAGAGAAAATTCCACACATTAATTTTTTCTTTTCCATCCTGACTTTTGCACAGAGATCACTTTGCTTCTCTCAGCCATAAATTTTAAATGTTTTTGTAAAGGCAGGGTAAATTTGGTTCACACTGATTGCACATACAGAAATGCTCATCTGCTGGAAGAAAAGGATGTGACGTGGAAGAGTTAGGAGTTATAGCCAGGTTATGTTCTGGGCATGTGCTGCAGCATCTTTCCCTTCCACACAGTGCCTTTTCACCTATTTAAAGAGATGGCAATTTTCAGGGCTGAGGTGCAAACTCAAACCCGTTGAAGTTAATCCATGGTCCCAGCGCTGAAGCAGTGGGATAAAAGTGGTTGGTAAAAAGATTCTTCTGTTTGTCTTGTCATATAAAGACTTGGTTCATTGCTTGTGATGGCACTAACACTTAAGAAGATGTGAAATAGCTGAAGCCTGTGTTTCAGTGAGGCTCAGCTTGCTTTGGCTGTACCTTAGGTTTCTTTTCAAGCCTTTTTTCAAAATCTCATAAAGGAAAAATCACATGAATTTAAAACTTATATAATGAATGAACTTATAGAATGAAAATACAAACTCAGGTATGACTTTGGGAATGGCAGCCAAAACCTGAACAATCTTATTTGAGCTCTGTGTGTAGAGGAGAGGGCTATTCTTTCTGTATCTGTTTTCTGTCCCTTATTTTTATTCCCCAACAGAAATTTGCAGGCAGGCTATGACAGTGATATAGTTGTAAACTTTTAAAGGGAAACAAGATACAGCTCTACTTACAAACTTAAGTAGATGCTCTTAAGTAGATGACAAGGGTCAGAGAATATGCCCACAGCCTTCACAAACTGATCAGAAAAGCATAAGGGGAAATAAAGCAATCCTAGTGCTGCATTTGACAAAGCAAAACACTTCAAAAGTCCGGGCAGTGAACTGAAATGTTGGTCTCTATTCAGAAAGGGTTTGAGACGTAGTTTTTTATCAGGGCGGGGGCAGGAGGGAAGCATCATGTGTTGTTTTTTTTTGCTTGTGTGTGTACTTCAGAGTACTTGAAGGCAGTTCATGTGCACACATGCTGTGCCTGCATGGCTGTTATGTTCTATAAATGTTCCCATGCCCCAGCAGATTAGTCTGGTAAAGACCTAAATAAGGGGATTTCTTCAGTGCTATCTATGCTCTGCCTAATTTATATTTGCTACTTACTGTGACTGTCTCTGAAGGGTTAAATGTGCTATTCTTAGCTCTGGCTGTTTCTTTGCCTGCTTTTTTCACCTCTGATGCAATGCAGTGCTGGAACTGCAATGCATTGTCAGTTTACATCACATTACACCAGTAACAATTTTTAAATCAGCACGAGGTAACGTGATTTGTTTTCCTTTCCTGTGGTTAGATGCCTACTAAGTAATCAAGGCTGCATGCTAATGACTCGAGTAGTTACAGATCATACCTTGACAAAGTAATTTGATGTGGACACTATGTGGATAGCTTCTCAAATAGTTTTTGTGTAAACAATATAAATATAGATGTGCACTGGAAATCTTCAACCCAGTTTCGAATGTAGTTTCCATGCAGAATCAAACTAAAATAACTTGCTTATGCTTAATGTAGCTTTGGACTATCTCATGTAGGATAGACTTTATTTTTCAAAATAATGCAGTTGACTAGAATAATCCGTTTGCCTTGGTGTTCTATCCAACTGATTCTCTCTAAATATTAGTACAGATGGGGGAATTTTTCTATATAGTGTCTAGAATTTTGCTCTGAGGACAAATATGCCCTAGTCATATGTTTGGTATCATTATGAACATACTTTTTTGACAGTTGGACAGAACCACAGAGATTTTTTTCCTTAGCTCTTGCAACAGGATTTATAATGAAGTGTCCAGCCGGGAGACATTGTAGATGAGTGTTCTAGATCCAACTGAGAAACTGCAGTACAGCTGCAGGCCTGGATTTTAAACTTAGCCTGAGACAATGTTAAGTGTTTGATCTGAGCGCAATTTGAGGTTTCAATGAATCATTTCACTGCTGCCTACAGAAGTGTAAGAGACTCGAAGAGTGGCATTTACACCACATAGGAACAGAGGAATTCTCACTGTGTGGAATTAGTACCAATGAATCTATAAGCAACCTGTACGGAAGACAATTTTAACGAGCTTAGTCATCGTTGTGCTGCAGTTGGAAGGCATGGTAACTGCTGGAATAGCTGACTGGAGGTTCTGAGTTTGCTGTTCCTATAGAACAAGGTACAGCGTGCAGTTGCTCTGTGCTTATGCAAGACTGCTGTTCTTGGGTGGCATGCAGCATTTGTTAGGTAATTGCCATGCAAGGCAATGTATGGAGCTGCTTTTTGTCCCCTTGAGTGGTTTTAATGTCCTTTGACTTTTAGACCATCTTTCCATCCGTTTTAGGGAGTGGATTATATCCTGCTGTTCCCTTTCCTTTTCTCAGACGGAGGTCGAACACCAGGATGCTGTTCAGCTTGCTAGGAGTAGTTATAGAGGAATTTTGGGATTTAGCCAGAGCTTTAACTATTCAGAAGCTCTTGTGAATGAAGTAAATTATTCTGAGCATATGACACCTCAAGAGCAGCATTTTATACGGTGACGTACTCGATGCTAAGAATAGCCATGATTTCATAGGGTTAGATTAACAATCACATGCTCCAAAGGTGATGGATGTACAGTCTTTCAGTGTGCATGTCCTTCTGGAGGATGCGTTGGGTTCTCCGCATTCTCTGTAGTGGCTGGAATGTATCTGTGTGTGACACTTGTTAGTGTGTCTATTTAGCTGCTGCAGGGCATGGTCTGGGACATGGCCATGTAGGCTGAGTCTGCATCTTGATGTGAGTGAACAACTGTCATATCAGACCTTATTTTAAATGGTAAATCAGGTTGTAATGACCCATGCCCTTTTCTGCAGGAATACACAAAAAGTAATTTCAATATAAGAAACATAAGGGAAACAATTCTTTTCTGCAGTAATCCCCTTGGTGCAGTTTATCAGTAAAATATCTGCTGAGTTTATAGACAATTAATCATTAGCCTTTTAAAGCAGAAATTTATTACCTCTTTAGTCTTTCTTTTAGAAATTGAGTGCCATACTATTATAAGTTAAGTTAGAATTTTGACTTAATGTTCTGTCCTATTATAAGCTAGTGTCTTTTATGGGTCTATATATAAAATCAAAGGCTCCAGATCTGTGCTGATTTGTCAGATCTAGTGTGTGTTTATTCCTCACATTTAAAAAATTAACTTATTCGGAAAACAGTCTGAGAAAATACTATTCACTTACCCGTAGAAACTGAGCTTTATTCCTGCCTATGCCTTCCTCTCTCAGCAGTCTAAGTGCCTTAATTGATCATCTTGATATGAGGTTTAACTCAGCAGTTAATTGAACTTCAAGGAGCAAAATACAGTTTTGCTTACTCAAGTGCTGTTGTGCTGGTGAAGACATCGGACCTGCCAATGCTCCACTGCATTGAGTTAACAATTCACAGACAAAACACAGGTGTAGATCAAGGTAAGAAGCAGATTACTCAAAGCTTCTAAGAGAATCATGAAAGCTTAACATGTGTTTAAAGTACCAAACCTTCCTGGACATAGTCTGGTTGGTTGGCTAAAAGAAAAATTATCGAAATTATTCAGCAATCTTGCCTGATGTGATGGGGTATATTTAGGGTATATACATTATGCTGTATGCATGACAAGATGTATTTTGAGATAGTACAATGTTGTATATAGATAATTTGGGTGATCTCTTAAGGAATAGAAGTCTTTGTCATTAAGACGATGGCTGGGTGTTCTTTTTTTTTCTTCAGAATATGCCCCACTAAGATTCTTGGAGGACATTTCTTTTGGGGGTTTCTGTATCCTCCTGTAGTATCTTCAGTAATACTGAACTTGGAAGTGCCTGTGTAAGTGATGATGGTGATGTTTTAATGACCCTGAATTGGGAAGAACTGGCTATGCTAAACATCAAAGCTCTCGGGATTCTCAGCATCAGGGAATTTTGCTGTTTTCAAATATCGTAGTGTTTTTCAGGGCACAGAACCTAAGTGAAACAGATGTTCTAGATTAGCTAAGGTGAACATCTGTAAATGTCCTTATGCAGCTGTGCGTGCTGCTGACTGGTGGAGCTGATAAAGGTTTGCAGAAGGTAAGGCACCAACAGAACCCTTGTAAATGATAGGAAGACATTTTCAAAATAATGAAGGGTTAAAATGAACTGCTTAAACCCCACTGTCTGAAAACTGAGCCAATTCCTAGTTCAGAGCATTAAGATGTCCTTGTCCCATCCCCAAAATGGGATTAGTGAAAAAAAATTCACCCCTTTCAACCTTATAACTTACTCTTGGAGTAAACAGCCAGTCTAGGAATTAGTGTTATTAAAAATAATTTTGTTCAACTAGGGTAAGAACGAAAGCTGAAAATTCTGCAAAGAGTAAACATAGAGTCTATTTTTCATTTTGTTTTTGAACCTTGAAGTGTTTGGGATGAACAGCTCTTTCACCTGCATTCAAGGATGAATGTTGATAAGCAGCAGAGATGAAAAGTCAGTTGGTAAAAAATACGATGTTTAAAGTTTTCAGACTTGCATCACAGGAAACTTGGAACCATGAAACAAATCTGTGAGATGGGACAACAGTGAGATCACTAAGGTTAAGTGGTTATTACTGTAATACTTGGGGTGAATATAAACCCAGTGTGTTTTGAAATTTTTAAAAGAATATAGATGTTATATTCAGTATCTGCTCCTTGGGCTACTGCATAAGAAAATGCTGTTCGTCCTGTAAATACTAACATTTCTTTGGATTTTGATAGGAGAGTTTATGTAAAGGTGAAGGCAATACAATGTAAACACAGATGGAGTAGCTCCTGAACCCTTGTCCAGTGTTGTGTACCTCGGAACAGGGCATTGTCCCCCACTCAGCAAGGCAGTCTCAAAGGAAAGTCTTCTCTTTTTGGTTACCCTCCATCATTTTAGCTTTCTGGCTAAAATCAAGAAAGCAAGAAATCTGTCTGATCTTTGCAGATGAAAGATAAGATCTGGCAGGCTTTAAACTAGAGAAATATTCTTGTTCCTACATATATCACAGTTATTTTGGAATCTGTGTGATAGAAAGGACTGGTGGGAACAGAAATAGTTGTGTGCGGGTAGATAGCATACAGCCGTCTGCCGAGTGAGATTACAGTTAATTGGCTTATAAAAATTAGCAGTTGTGTATTAATTCCTGAAAGTGGCTCAGGGACTTTTTTCCAATAAGTTGGTGAAATACCTTCAGATGTTTATATATTTTTAATGATTCTTGTATATAATTGTTACTTAAAAAAACCCCAGTCCTCCATGTGTTTGAATGTTGCTGAATGTTTGTACAGTATATAGATGGTGAGGTAAAACAAAATAGGATATTTATAGTTCAGAATATATACTTGACTATCTCATGAGTTTCAGAAGTTTAATACTTGTGTTGATATATCAGATCTTGTTTAGCCAATGGTATTTTAAAAAGTAGTTGATCTCAATGCAAAGAATGTCATTAATGTAACTTTAGATTTAGTTTGTCTCCATTTAAGTTGCTCTAATGAAGTCACGTTTATGAAGTCATTCCAGCAAATCATAGAAGGCTCTTTATTTGGAAAAAATTACTTTTTTTGCTTTTTATATTTAATGGCTATTATAAAGTTTATTAGAGAGGATGCACCTATGTGCATAAAAATTTAAAATGCATTTAGGCATCTATGTTCAAATATCAAAACCACACAAATCTTTGTGCAAGTTACTTCTGTCATTGAATGTGGATGGAACTTTCTTGAATGTTGACCCAGCTTGGAAAGATCAGAGAGCAGCAAATCTGCGGTCAGCATCCTCCTCCCAGGTGTAACTGAGGCTCCCACCGATAGGATCCTCTTAATCTCAGCCTCTGAACTCCAATTCTTTCTCAAAGCAATTTTGAATATATTCTGTGTCACCTGGAGAACTAAGAACTTCCCAGTCCTTGACCTCTCTTTGCAGAATTCATACAGGAATTATTTTTTTGTCCCATTAGGACAGGAGAGGAGGGGAAGAATAGGATTCTTGACAGTAACTTTTTTGGAAAAAGACCTGTTTAAACCTGTATCTTTTGACCGTAAAGAAACCACCACAAACAAAAGACATGTCTCCTCCTAAGGATTAATTCCATGAGTAACCTTACAAGTAGGCAAGAGAGAAGACATTCCTGTGTTTCTAGCAACCTGAAAAAATTCCTTGAATCCTTCCTTCTTCCATCTAAGATGACCTCCCCTGCCATAAGAAGAAGAAGCCAGTTATTTTAGGTTTCAGAGCTACCCATCAGTCAGACAAGAGTTTAGATGTAGGTGAAATAGCACTTGATTTTCTTGGGGAGACATTTTGGAACTATGGTAATTGATTTGGATATCAGTTCCTAGAAATGGGGTCATCTGGGTAAGATAAGCCTGCATTTTAGATAGGAGACAAATGTGTTTTAATATTTTATTTTATTTAAAAAGCCCCTTTGTCTTGTTCTTTGTTTCCACCAGTGAGATTAAGTCAAGGTTTGCAAATACAATAGAGTGAAACTGATTAGATCAGCTAATAGTTCCAGTTGTGATTATTATCACTGCAGCCTGGAATTCTCCTTGGGCAGGAAAAAGCAAGAGGCATTCTTTCTACAGAAAGCAAAAAATGGGGTTCCTTTGGAGCAAGAGCAAACAAAATGCAGGACCAAGAAGCACCATGGTAATTGCACTTCAAAGAAAACTCATACTCAAGTGGCTCAATAGCATTCCTGTATATGAACAAAAGCCATGTAGCCTGTATGGCAGAAATAGGTGACAGAAGGCTCTGACTCATCATGTGGAACTGTAATTTAAGTTCAAGGGGGATTTTTCTATCTTGGCTCTATTCCTACTGGCTCAGATGTCTCATGAGCCTTTAGCACCTAGTTTTAATAGAGCCAGTGCCTACAATCGAGAGATGGGTTGGATGCAGGGAGCAAAATACTACTCGTCTTAAAAATATCTTCCAGAGAGAGCTGAGGTAACTTTGCGCTGATGAGAAGCTTCCACTGACCTTTACTAAATTTGATTTTCTAGATTTAGAAAAGTCTCAACTCCGTAAGAATTTGCTTAGTGAAGCACTGAGAAGCAGATGCAGTGTAGGCATCTTGGTGCTTCCCACTCAGTACAACTTTCTTTTAGCAAACAAGTTCTGCCAATGAACAATGTGTGAGGGGTCACTGCTGGCTCTTATCAGTCATAAGTAGCAATTTTTTTCATGTTAAAACAAATTTTATATGAAATAACATAATATTCCATGAAAGCTAGTTTTACAAGTAATACTAATATTGGTTAAGACAAGTAGCTCACCCGTCTTCAAGATTCATAAGGTATTCTTCTAATTATTATTTTCAAACTTAACAAGTCTGTCCAGCCCCTTGAATACCTAATACAGGAGTATGTTTCATCAAAAGACCGAAATTATAGTAATCTCTAACTTATTTGAAAATATACACCAGCTGTATACACAGGGCTCTTTTTAGGTATATAAAATCTATGTAAAGGTAGACCACCTCAAATGTGGGGCCACATAGGATGTTCCATGTGAGGTAAGAGCTGTCATTATACACCTCCAAAATCTGAGCATCCTTTAGGTAGACTAATACTAGGTAGAAACTCCTTGTCTGGGAGGCTCATCCTGCTGTCCATAATAGATACGTGAGGCAGATTTGTATGGCTTAGGGCGACTGAAGAGGAGGCTTCAAATGGTATTTTAAACAATTCTGGTTTGTAAAGGCTTACCACTTTAGTTACTAAATTCAGTGAGGATTAGGAGATCATATTTTGGCCCTAAATAAATAATGGCAATTTTTGACTGTTCCTTCATTGCTGTAGGCATTAATGAATAAGCTGTACTGGCCGTGCAGTGCTCAGGTGTTTTCTTGGGTGTTCCTAGAAGATTTTGTTAGAAATATACTAATATTTCCCAATTTCTGATGGGGGAGTGCAGCAAGGGAATAAGAGAAGCAGTCTTAAACTAGTATTTACCTGATTCAGTTCCCTGAAGCGCCGGCCTTGTGCAGGCAGTTCAGTGTGTAATGGGATTGGTATTGATATGGTGTACAGGACTGCATTGCTGTGACACAGATCTTTGTTAATAGAGCAGCCTTAATTAAAAAGTACAGAGTTCATTATGAAATTCTGTTTTGACCCTTGGAGTTAGATTTGACTAATTCAGTGATTCCCCAGAAAAATAATTCCTCTTGGGAGCTGCATAGAAGAGTTTGGAAATACATCTGAAGATTAATTTGATATGGGAAATTGATTACAAAAGAGACAGACACAATCCTGGTGAATCCTGAATAGCTCTGATAATCAGAGGTGAGGTGGAAAGGAGCAATTTTGGCTGAGCTGCCTCTGGGGTGTTCCTTCCTTGCTGGGGGTTGTTTGCAGAGAAGCTGAAGTGCTGTAACAGCCTCAAGCCCCACTCAGTGATGTTGCCTCCTCTTTTTTCCATGGCAGCTAGCTCATGTCCTTTGCAAAACGGAGAGTAGCTTAAGGCCATCATTTCATGCATGACTTGGTAAATCGTGCAAGAAAGAGCACTGCCAAATGAGGAGCTATGCCAGTTTTCAATAAGAGGGCCATCTGTGACAAAATGTTTTAGCAAGTTTGAAAACAATTGAGTTCTTTCCCATTTTTACTTTGATTTCATTTAGCATGTAAGTAACTTTTCAGCCTCCCAAGAGTGAATTTATGTTACTGTATCCTTGTTTGCTGTGCATTAAGTTTTTGTTGAGTCAAGTGTTTTCATTTCAGACCTGATCCTGTGCAGTACTGAAAAGTGACTTTGCATCAATGTCACTTTTGATTCCTGTTGGAGAGATTTGTCAGGGTAGGTGAAATTCAGATATTTGTGGGAGATAAGAAGCATATAAATGAATTGTTAGTAGTTACAACAATAGTCCCTAAAAGTAGTTTATTGCTGGAACCAGAAACATTTTTAAATTTGGAACGAATTCCAAGTGAGTTTCTCTCCCTTAACCTGTAATATCTCATCACCATTTTGTTTTGTAAAACTTATGAAGTTGTGTGCAATGGAATTTTCATGTTGCAAGGATTATTGAGATTTGCAATTTGTTTGAGATTGTCAAACTCTTGCAAAGAAGACTACCTCTATTGATAGTAGAGTGGCAATAATGTGACATCAAATGTATTAAAGTATTTTTTTGACTAATTTTGGTGTAATTTCATGAGAAGAATTTTGGTTTTTTTAAAGAGGATGATTATACTTAGCTTACTTAACAGTGCACTTTCTAAAAGCGAGAGGAAAACTACAGAGTTGTTTTCTGGAATCTGGAGGTTAATTTTGACTTTTAATTTAGCTGTCTAACATGTCTGAGGTTAAGCACCTTTCAGCTGGTACAGTAAAGCAAATAGAGAGCAAGTTAGTGTCACTCACTAAGGAGTCAGCAACAGAGACAGAAACCTGCCTTGTGCCGGATCATTGGACCTGCTTTGGAAACATTGCTTGTACCTGATAATTTGGCTGCTTGTTTCTGTTGGCGAGTGCTCTCTGCAACAGGTCATTTTCAGAAAGAGGAAACCTTTTTGCAATTTAATGCCATTTGAGAAGGAACAGAGTAAGAAGAAAGTTCCTGACCTTTAAATATGTGTTTATGTAGGAGGCAGGCCTGGTAGGGAAACTCCAGGTGGAAAATATCCTCAGAATGCATGATTCCAAACTTCTTGAACTTGTGTTGCAGCTGCTCTTAGAAAAGTGCAGAGCTGCCCATATGGAGAGGGCAATCATTTAGGGATCAATCCGTCTGCCTCCCAGAATAAATGTCCATGAAAATACTCAGTGCCTGAAGTGCAGGGATGTTAGTGTTTGTTATGCTGCTTTTGAAGTAAGTGTTCCCTTACACAAAATTTACAAGGGTTAGACACTTTAAATGCAGGTTTTGTTTTCTTGTTTCTGCTGAGTGAAATTGACTTCTTACCATGTTTGCAGCTCTTTAATTTAAAACTGTGCAAATATACCTAGAGATGGAGTGTGAACGTCTATTAAAGCAGCAGCCTTAATTTTGCAGCATTTACCCAATTCTGTAGGCAGTAATCTGCTTGAATTTGGTGAGGCTTTTGGGAAGACTGCGTATGTATTGCCAAGATTAATCCCACTGTGTTTGCACAAACTTTTAATATGTTCTATTTTAATTCTAATTTGTGAATTTGGTCTGTTTTATTGTGATATTTCACAAAATTTTATGAGAGTAATTGAGGAAAAATATTTGGAAATAATGCTAAACTATTTCTAAATTTAGATTAATGAAAATCATATCGCTCTGAAGTTAGAAAATGTGGCTATTTCTTGTATTGGTCTTTCACACCATTAGACTCAGCCAGTGTATTGTACACAGTATATTGTATACTAAGTATTTTCCAAAAACACCATGTCCCTTTTTATATTTTAAACATGTGCTAATGTTAGAGCTGCAATTTCTCACCATTGTGAATTTCACTTGCGATTGAGGATTTTGAATCTGTTTTTGCTGCTGTTCCAGTAAATCTCCTGAATGATAACACTGAAATAACCCTTACACAAGGATGGAACTGCAACCTCATCTCCAGTAACCGTGACAAACATCACTGTAATATTTACAGGGGGAAAATGTGCATCCAGGGTGAAATGCAGAGATGCATTAAAACATCAAACATTAAAAAAAAAAAGGCAGTCGAAACTGCTTAATTGCTTTGCTTAGAAAGAGTAATGGAATGTCTGAGGAAGTAATCTCTAAATAAGTTAGGAGGTGAGATCTTTCACAGGAGGAAAAAAACCAGGCATAGACCTATTGGGGAATTCAAGGATGAGGCTGTCAAGAGCAGTAAAGCTGATGTGTTGTTAAATGTCTTTGGGAGAGATTTCTTGGTGTTCTGTGTCTTAATGTAGTGAAAAGCAAACTTCAGTGAGTGGACACGGGGCATTATCCTATTTGAACCCAAAAGTTTCCTCTGGTGGAGGAGTGGAGGGTCTGTCAAAATGTGTGACTTTGCCTTACTCTGAAGTGTTCAGAGTAGAAATGAACATGGCTGTAAAGGATGGAGCACGGAAGAGGCCATCCCTCTGTGGTACTTAGCTGGTACATTCATTTGTGCAAAACCAAATAAGTTGTGGCAGCTGGAGCAGGATGGTGGAAAGGAAAAAGCAGGAGAGCAATGGAGTGAGGGAGAAGGCACAGTAGTGTGCAGTGGAGTAAGGTATGGGTGGGCTGTGGTGTGGGCAGGGAGGCAAGAATTGCTCTGAGCCCAGCTGGGTCCGACACCAGGGCTGTGAGAGGGGAATGGGAGATGGAGAAACAGGCTCAAGGCTTTGAAACGGGGGATGTTGAAAGGAGGATGGAGCAGCAGGGATGCACAGATGGAGCCAACTTCTACAGAGCTTTTTTGTGATATTTGGCTGTGGTCTGGAGCTTTTAGGGCTGCTTTTAGCGTGTAAGCTGCTGCTCCACATTCATTCTCCTGAGCCCCACGGCAGGGATTTCTGGTTGACAGCCCCTGCATCAAGGGAAAGGAGAACACTCTGGGGTTTCCCGGGCTACCAACCTTTCGCTGGGGATGTTACTGCGGGGAGAGCGCTCGAGTTTGCCACTCCTGTGCCCCAAACCCGGTGTTCTCGCCGTTCCCCCAGATCTGACACCCCCTCCCCCGATTGCCTGCGTCTGACTCATTCGCTGGTGCTTGTGCAAGCAGAACGGGGCGGGGGGGGGGGGGGTGGGGTGGGGGAGAAGCCTTCAAAGTATCCGCGGCTGGTCTCGGTTTGACAAGGCAGCCGTGAGCTTCGCCCCTGCAAGGGCGGCGGTGCCGGGGGCGGCGGAGCGGAGCGGGCCGGGCGCAGCCCGCAGCGCCGCGCAGGCGGCCCCGGGTGGAGCCCGCCGCACCTCCAGGAGCCCGTGCCGCCAGTCCCCGCCGCTTCCAGGGAGCCGAGAGCAGCGCGGGGGCTCCGTGCCTGCCGTCCTGGGGAACTGCTGCGGCAATATCGCAATTTAAAAAAAGGGAAGAGAAAAAAAAAAAAAAAGGAAAAAAAAAAAAAGATGAAGACGCTTAAATGCCTCATGCCAAAAGTAAAGAGCGAATCTCAGTTGCAATGGCTCTGCTAGAACTTGATCATGCGGGATTTCAAGCGATAAAGAGCTGCCGGGCTGCTATTTACTGCGGTGGGAACAAGTTGCAGGATGAAATCCAGGCGTTAAGGGACCTATTTTCCACTTCGTTGTTTGCAAAGGAATCTACTGAAATGACTTTGAGGACCTTTAAACTGGAACTATGTGGAGGGAGAATGCAGTAAGTATCGCCTTTCTGGGGAGCCCGGATCGCGCCCAGCAGCGGGGCAGGGGCGCGGAGCTCCGGGTGCCGCGCAGGGCTCTCGGCGGTGCCGGCTCCCACCGACCGGGGCTGCGCTCCGAGTTCCCCGCCAGCACCGAGGGCCACTTAGGGAATGCCGGCGGCTTTGCCTGGCGCGCCAGCGTCCTACATAGAGCAGGGGTTGCTTGAAGAGCTGTCTTCATGCATATTTACTGGGAATTGTGAATGAAAAAACCAGAGCAATCGAGCATTCCGTGGCGGGCTCTGCTGGAGTGTCACTCTGGGTTTGTTTATGGTAAATTGGGAATGAAGCTGTTCTGTTTCAGGAGCGAAAAGAGCTTTATCCCATACCGCTTTAGCTGCGCTCCAGGTTATGCTTGTTTTGAACCTGCCAAGAAAACTCCTGCCCTTGATCATGTTAATTAGTTTGCTTCTAGCTGCTCGTTCCAGGTTGGATGTCTCTTCCCTAAGAGCTCAAACCCGTCTATTTCACTTGGAAGCAAACGGGCAGTTGGGAGCCTAGGATTTTCCTGACCTGGATAAGATGAGGGACGTATCCCGGACAGCTGTGGGCTCACGGAGCTGCTTTTAGCAAAGAGCTGAAATCTGTTTCTGAGTGAAGGGGGGGAACTTTTGAGTGTAGTCACTTTATTTCCGTTCGCATACCGCATGCGACTGAAGTATATTTCTTTTTGTCCTGTCAAATCTGCAACCCGACTAACGGCTTCTCCTCGTCTCCTCTTCTCCCCCCGCTGTCCCGTCCCCGTGTCCAGCCCCCCCTTGCCTGTCTCCCTGTCCGCCTAGCTGCCCTCCCGGGATGCGATGTCGCTCGCAGGCTGCGGCGGGGATCACGCGTGCGGCCAGCGGCGCGGAGGCCGCCCCTGAGCCCGGGCAGCGAGGGGCGCGACATGCCCGCGGTCGCGACATGTCCTGCAGCGACACCGACAGCAGCACCGGCACCTCCGGCAGCCGCCGCCGCTCCGTCTCCTGAGGCGCTGGGTACGTGCGGCCCCGCGCCCGCAGGGGGGCGCCCTGGCGCCGCGGCCGGGCCGGCGGGGCGCGCTCCCGAGGCGCGCTCCCGAGGCGCCGCTCAGCGCGGGCAGCGAGCTGTGCCCGCGGCGGGCCCGGACGGGGGGAGCGCGGGGCCGGGGGGCTCGCAGGGGCCCGGAGCCTTCCTCGGGCTCGGGGGGAGGCTGCTCGGGGGCATTGGGGTTTGGTGCTCCGCCGCGCTCCGTGGCGGCGGTCGGTGGGAGCCTGGCCCGCAGCGCAGCCGGGTAGCGCACGGGCACTGATGTGCGGTTCAATGCACTGTCGGGCGCTCGTCTCCTTGTGTGCCCCGAAAGGAGGTGGCGATGCTGCAAGCCCGTGTCTGGCTGTGCGTTTCAGCGGCAGACGGCTCTGCCTGAGGATGGAGATAGGGCTGGCAGGATGAGAGGGGAGATCTGAAAAATGCCACCCTGATTGGACAGCCCCGCTTGTGTGTTCTGCGTGACGCTTTGCAACAAGCTCGGCTTTATGTGGCACAGGGACTCCCTTCCTGCAGCTAGCAGAGAGCCAGTTATGGGGGTGGAAATCCCTCGGGGCACAGAAACAGGGGGAGATCTTGCAGAGTCAGACCTGCTCTCCTTCTCCCTCCTTCAGATAGTTCTGATCCCTTCTGTGGCTCATCTCTCTCCCCATCCTACCCCGTCTATATTCAGCCCCCTACAGAGATTCAGTGAAGATATGAGGTAACCAATGCAGTAATGCTCATTTATGGAACACCCTCCCCTTCAACACTAGGGACAACTTTGTGTCCGAGATCAGCAGTTCTGAGAGGCTCAAGTTCTGAATGCTGCTGGAGAGGATGGAAAAGAATTAAGATAGAATATCTTGCTTTTGAATCTGTTCCAGAAATGCAGTAGGATTCCTTGAGCAGCAGCTGCCTAGGAGAGATCTTCAGAAATAAAACAGCATGGGTTTGGGATGCTGTGAGATGTAAGGAGTACGTGGACTGGGGTTTCCAGCAGACCTCTGGCTCACTTCTCTCATTTTAAGCTAAAATACCTCTCCCTCTTAGACTGTGACTAAAGTTTAAATAGATGTCCATAATGAAGGAAAATAGATTTGCTTTACCTGTTTTAGCACAGCAAGGTTAAAGAGAAGGATGATGATGTCTTTTTTTTTAAATTATGTCAGTCATTTTAATTTTGTTGGCTATCCAGGAAGAATGTTAATGGGTCTTTTCTCTGAACTTCTGCATTTTTTGCCTTGCTTCTGGGAGACTCAGCTGTAATATTGTCATTATCAAGCCAAGTTTTTGATGGGATATGAGAGGCTTGATTTGGATCTAAGGTGAAGAATGCATTATAAAAAGCTGCTAGAGTTTGCATTATGCCCAGAAGCTTTCTGTTTAAAACCTTCATTGAAGATATACAGTATATATTTTTTTCTCTATGTTCTTCTTATACAATGTGATCACTTTTACAGGGGATAAAGCTGGCAAAGATGAGGAAAATTGGCTGTGCTCTCCTGGTACTCCAAGCTCTTCTGGCGCCTTTGGATCTTGTTCGTGGAGCAGAGAAAAATTATCCCATCCTGAACATTGCAGTGATTCTGGGAAGGACCAAGTATATAACAGAGAGAGATATCAGAGCTCTCTGGACCAGGGAAATGTCAGCAGACCTGACTGTTGATATCAATGTAGTGACCCTTCTTGTGAACCAGACTGATCCTAAGAGCATCATAACACATGTTTGTGACTTGATGTCAGGAACCAAGATCCATGGAGTGGTTTTTGGAGATGACACTGATCAGGAGGCAGTAGCTCAGATTTTGGATTTTATTTCATCTCAGACTTCCATTCCAATTCTTGGAATTCATGGCGGGGCCTCCATGATAATGGCAGATAAGGTAGGAAAATTTATTAAGAGCTCTTGCTGTTCTAATATACTTCATTGTGTTGGTCTCTACCATGAATAATTGCTACAAGCAGTTCAAAACAGATGCTCTTAATTGTCTCTCTGTACTTAAAAGAAAAAAAAAATGCATAATGGTGTCTTTGTTGATGGCTCATCAAATATTCAGAAATATTTTGGGGTTCATGCCTGAAACTCAACTTTCTAACACTATAAAATCTCACTGAGATTTTACTATCCAGTACATTGAATGATGGTCAGTTAAAAAATTTTAATACCTAATGTGATAAATAAATGGAAAAATAACCTCATAATAGTAGGCTCATAAAATTATTTTGAGGCTAAGATGTAAAATTATAAGCAGATGTTATGTGGTGCTTATAAGAAATAGCAAGCAATAGATGTGAATGTATTTGAGGACAACAGTAATAACAGGTCAATAATAAGCCAGACTTTTGTGATCTGCTACAGTCTCTGAATTAAGTAGTCTTGCACACTTGAACCAACTGCATTCCATAGATTTATTGAATTACATTTTTGCTAACTGGATACTTCTACTTTCCTACTATAGTTCATGAAAATCCAGTAAGGGGTTGTCTGAAATCTGGAGATAATGACAAATGGTTTTGTTGGAAAACATCTCTATGTAATCTGTTGTGAGACTGGAAGAGCAGAAGTGACTCATGTCTCAAGTTCCTTAACGCTGTGACAATTTTTAAGAACTCCTTGCTGGCACTGCAGCATTGATGTTGTGAGGTGATGGCTGCTGTTTCTGAAACAGGCGCTGAGTGCGGGGCTGAGCTCTGGTGGGGACTCTGCCTCGCCAGAAAGTCAGAGGAGCTCCCACTGTGGTGTAAGAGAGGAGAGCTCAAAGAGGGAGTGCAGATGTGAGAAGTCACTGGTTTGCCAGCACATGAGGATTTTTAATGTTAATTGTAACTTATTTCCTGATATTTCCATACTTTAGGGTTTCTTATTCATTGACTATTATTTCTTATGAGCGACTTCTGAATAGTAAAGGGCTCTTGAACACATCTGAAAAGGAAGTGGTCCAGATATATTATTTTGTGAAGGGGGAAAAAGAACCAGGGAAGTGACAATGATTAGTTATGACCGAGGAATCAGCTTTGAACTTTTGAAACTTTTTACCTCTGGAAAAGACTTTTTTTCTGTTGGGATAAGAGGTCTGTTTCTCTTGATATCTTGAATGATCTTCCTTTACAACTTGTCATACAAGGCCAGGAAAATAAGTGTTGAATTGTGGCAGAGATCCTATAAAAATGGCTTTGACATCTTGATTTATACGGAAAGATCATTACAGTCAATGCTGCTATCTTCAATGCAATTGCAGTGACCAAGTTACAGAGGCAGTTATTTCATGTGCTTTTAAATTACAGTGCAGATTTACTTGTCTTTTAAAGATGGGTTTATATGTATTTAGTGCTTCTCTTTGATTCATATTTCACGTAACTGTCTCTGCCAGTGTAAGAACACTTGGAAGATCCCAGCCAGTGCTAAGTGATGAACCACTGGAAGAAATCCTTACAGAATCCTCTTCACTCATGGTAGCAGATGCAGGCTGTTACTGATACAGATCTATTTTTACTTTTATATAAGAGCCTCTAGAAAATGAAGCAGGTTTTTTTTGTCTCACTAAGTTACTACTATTTTCATTGTACGCTAATATTATCATTATTATATCACTGTCTTTTATTTTAGGGGTTATCAGGGTTTTATTAGCAAATTTTTCTGCTGAAATTTAGCTTCTAAGATTTCTATTTGGGAAATCAAAATCGTCTTTTGTGTGTTAAAACAATCTAACAGAGCAGTCTTCAGTAGCTTGAATTGGCTGAAGGAATTGTTTGTTCATGTAACTAATATTGCCTTAATTTTTGACCTGACCTTTGCAATGTGCAATGTCTTGCAATGGGGTTTGGAACATCACAGTAATGAGACTTGCATGTGTCACTCAATTAACCATTCATTTAGGAATGAATTCCTGGGAGATGAAGTTGAAATTAACAGTGCTGTCATAAAAGCAGGGGAGGTGAAATCTGAGGGAGAAGGATTGCGAATATGAAATCTTTCAAGTCACTGTCAGGATTTTAGCTGGCACACATAGGTGTTGGCTGAATTGTGAAGATTATTAACTAAATCTCCTGTTTTGTCTCATCTATTGAGATGCCTGGCTATGCAAAAGATGCCTGGTCCCACTCCTGCTTGTGGATGTAGTGCTCTGGCACTCTAATAAGGCCGTTTCATTTATGTCCTTATTGTATGAGTTCTGTGCCAGGTGGTTTTGTGATGCTGAACTGAACTAAACTGAGGGCACAGGAATGAGAACTCATCTATAATGCTCTATACTGTTGAAGACTTCACTGAATGACTCAGAGGAGATAAGCTACCATATTCTCTGTGGCTAATAAATACTATGCCAATGTGAATCTTGACTGAAGAGCCCTATCTGTAAAAAAAATGTTGTTGTATATTTCTGAAGATGAGATATGCCCACATTTGGAGTTTGCAGTGATTAATGCAGGACATACAGCTTTTGAAGCACTGAGTCCGTGTCTGAACATCTGGGGTGAGTGGTGTGTTGTCTAGACTGCCTCCTTCGCCAGCCCAGCTCTGCTTCAGTTTGCTCAGAGTTTGCCTGCACCATCTGAGGAGAGATGTTGCATGATTCAGACAATGAAAATAGACAGGCATGTGAAGCCAATCAAACTGGAATGTTTTCTGAACGTCACTGATCTATTTTCACCTGACATCACCTGTCAAAACCCTACCAACAAACCAATGGGACGCTTTGGGGTGTATGGCACTTATCTGATCCTAATTGTGCTGCAGAGATACCCTTTGGACAGTGCCACATGCTCTGCTCCAGCTGATTTTATCACCTGCTCTTGGCAGGAACTTTCCTGCCAATGAACTGCTCCTTGGCTTTGGTCCCCAGTTCTGCCACACACTTCAAACGTATTCAGATGTGGCATAGTCTGCTGAAACAAGATGAGCATTGTCTGGGGCATCTGTGCCAGCCTGCTGTGCATCAGCATCCCTTGGAGGATGCTGAAAACAGACTGACTGTTTATTCATCTTGTATCTCTTGACATTTGAGACATCTCAACACAAACATTACTTAGGAACTGTTTTCTGACTTGAGCATTTGGTTTCAAACATAGTTACCTTTGTTTCACCACATGCTATGATTATAATGATAGTATTTGTGATACTTTTGTTAAAAAACAGAACATCATGGTTAGTTCTGTGTGAAGGCTTCTTCACATGTGGGAAAAAATGCCCCTACGTATTGTAAATACATCCAGGAATATTTAGTGTCTCTGAACCAGACTACTTTTGCCTATTGCAAACCTAAATCTTTCTAGAAGTCTTTCTGAAAGACGTAATTTGAGGCACTTTATTGTTGTGGAAGCACTCACACTTATAACATATAGTCAAGAAGTGCTAAGTGAGGGTAATTTTCCAGTGGGCTATCACAAAGTGATACTTCTTGAAACAGATCTGGAAATGTTATGCAAAATAACTAACTGCTTTTCCAGAGGGTTAAGTACTACATATTATTGCATCATGATTCTATGAGAGCCATGGAGGTTAGACAGGATCGCTGGAGGTTGTCTAACCCAGCCCTAGCTCTGTGATGAGCTAATATCAAAATCTGATCATTCAGTCAAGTTTTGAATATCTCCCTGGAAGTAGATACCACAGTCTCTCTGGGCAATCTGTTTCAGTAATTAACCTCTCTCACCATGCAAATATTTTCATTTTATCTCATTAGAATTTCCCTTGATACCACAGGCTCTTGTTCTTTTGCTGTGAATCTGAGTCCAGCTGAGTCTCAGTGCAGCTGTAGGCTGCAATTATACCGCTCCTTACCTGTCGCTTTCCTGGGGAAAGAGTTCCTTCAGCCCTTACTTGCACTTGCAGTCCTTTGGACTCGCTTGGATATGTTGGTGTCTTGTATGGGGAGACTCCAAACAGGACAGGGGACTGCAGACAGAGCCTCGTGAGTCCCGAGAGAGGAACAGTCCCTCCCTGGAGCAGCTGCTGTGCTGCTGCTGCCGCAGCCTCCTTAGCCTGTGCCACCGAAAGGGAGCACTGCTGACTCATGTTCAGCCCATCCCATGGGCCCCCCATGCCCTGTAGCACTGCCGGGGTAGTTCATAAATAAGGCATCTAATTGCTAATAAGCACCGAGTGAAACTGTACTTTGAAGTCTTTCCTTCGTTTGGTGGTGCTTTTTTAGGTACTTTACTGAAATACTTGCAGATGCGTTTACATTACTTGTCATTTTCACCGCATTATAGGTATAGCTGGAATTGCTTTGTTTTAGCTCATTTGAGATGCAAAAAACTGTGCTGGACTTGTGCAAACCAGAGCTCTACGCAACTGTGATCAGAGCCCACCCAGACTCCTGGCTCTGGAGCATTTATGCTCCCTTATCTGTACGTGACTTTGTTCATGATCTTAAAGTTCCTCCACACGTCCTCCAGCTTCTTTGCCAGATGTCTCCATGGTGATTCGCTAAAGGACCAAAAAAGTTCAAAAGTCACACTTTACTTTTGTATTATGTGTAATGTGCCTCAACTCTTAATGCTTTCAAAATTGTTTGATGGAGATGGCAGGGGGGGTGTTGTATTTGTTTTTTGTTGTAGAATCTTTTCTGGAGGTCATACTACCTGTAATGTGCTCATTAATTCATATGTCTGCCATGGGTATATGTAGATTTCTGTCCAGCCTGTTTAGTTGGCTTGTAAAAGCAGTTCTGTATTTCATTATAGAAAATCGTAAATTAAAGCTTTTCTATAATAATAACTTTTTATCCCCGTCCTTACTGATGGCTGATGTTAGCATGTGTATGGCACTATGTGTCTGAGCATGGTATTCACTTTCGCTTTGTTACTGCAAAAGACTGAAAGATTAAACTGTAAGTTAATAAATACTTTAGTGCAAAAATACCAGTATTCATATAACTGGTGTTTCAGGTCTAGGCACAGTAGCTTGCACTACTACATAGTCTGTTGCACACAATATTCCCAGCTTCTGACTCATTTAAAGAAGCAATTGAATTTGATTTTCTTCCCTTCTTGCTGTACAAAGGCCCCTATGGGAAGAATAACCTTCAGATATTCTAATTTTTATTTTGAGCTGCAATAAAAATATAGCATTAGCCTCCTTGCAAATCTGTGTTTACTTGTCCATATCCATGAAAACCAATCTATATGTACTTTTTAAGAAAGTCTTGCATGTCCGTAAGATTTTAGAACTAGAATGTAATCTGTGGTAGTACCTTTTACACACACATGCTGTGATCAGTGGTATTAAATGGTTAAAAATGTGCCTGAAAGTTGTCTTACTGAGGTGAATGAAGTCAGTGGATATAGTATCCTGTGGTTTTCCTCCTCAGGAGGCAGTGCTGTGTGAGGGTGAGGTGGTTGGGATAGTGCCTGCTGGTTTAGACATGGCTATTCCTGTACTGGCATGGCTGGGAGAAGGTAAAGCTCCAGCAGCTGCTGCATTTGCTGCTTTCACCTGGGTCTTGGAACTCAGAGGAGCATTTTATTAATGATGTGAGCTTTACTTTCTTGCTTTCTTTCTCCCACTCTTTTTTCTAAAGGGTTTTCCTCGCTATTTCTGAGGTGACTATATTATTCCTCATTCTCTTGTCCAAATAAGTTTATCCCTTTTAATTCGGTGAAGGAAAACATGGATGAATTTCTGGAATACTCTAAGAGTAGACTTGAACTGTCATTCTTATGGAGCTCAAGGGAGGGATATTTAGTTCAATTTTCCAAAGTAAAAGGAAGGTAGTTTTGAAAAGATGAGGAACTTCTGTAACTAATGAGCAGGTTGTAGGACATGGAAGTCTTCTAGAGTTTACTTGATTTTGCATGCAGTTTAGGTGTGGGTAAGTTCCTGTTATTTTAGTTTGCTTGAATTTGCAGCTGCAGCTGAGCTGAGGGTGCAGGGTTGGTTTCTATACACCGCTCACTTAGGAGAGAGGACTGCTTGGCTTCCCTTTAGTCCTTTGCAGTAAGCTATACATTTTCATCTCAAAGGTACTGCTTTCTTTCTCTACAGACTGTTCTTACAGTTCTTGAAAATAGAAATCTTTAAGTGTCTTTGTTTTGAGCAACAACATCTTAAACCTGCTAGCAAGTCCCGATTGTAGATCTCCCATGCAATCTCTCCAAGGTATTGCCTGCCTATGAGTGATTATAACTCCTGGGCTGTGAAAGTAGGACACAAGACCTTCAGCATAATTTTCTGCTTGCACACGTTCCTGGTGGCATCTTTGGAATTTGTTTCCCAAGAACATTCTCAAATACAAAATTAAAAAAATACTCCTTTTAAGCTATAAAATAATTATAGGCCATTACAAAATACATGGGAAGTTTCTGGCAATCAGAATACATCCAGAGAATGTACCTGAAAGTGTAAAATTATGCAGTGTACGGAACAGAAGGGCTTTGATATAATGTCAAACACATATTTTGTGTTTCATCTATTAATTATTTTTGAGGCTGCGTAGATTATTTGAATAGACAGTTCATTAGTGTGTTTAGACACTTATTTGAACTAACCATTTAATTTGAAGAATTTCTTTGTAAGGTCTTTTTGATCTTTCTTGGAAGACTCTGGGGTAGATCTGCCTACATGGTGATGGTACAAAGGGCACAGAAAAACTTTGCCAGCTGTAGCTTTTATTTTTTACAAACCTGTGGTCATCTGGCTTGTGTGTACTCTTTCTCTTCCTCTCTTCCCTCCTGCTTCCTCCTCTGCCTCCACTCTTCCCTGGAGCTATGAAGTTGTGTGGATTTTACTGAGGGAGCCCAGCCTGGATTGTCTCCACACCATCTGTCACCATATTGTTTGTTTAAATCCTTGAGATATTTTCTTCTGTGCTTCACTGAAATAAATACATAAAGCTGCAGCAGCATTGGCTATTTATATTAGTTTTAGACTTAATGTCCTTAAGAGGAAACCCCTGTGCTTGCAATTGAGGTGCAGAAGCTGGAGGCACAGTTTGTAAAACTGGATGTGGTTTAATTCTCTGAGTGCAGAGCTCTGGTTCCTCAGTGTGTTCACCCCGCAGCCTGGGGCCCCTCTGCCTTCTCAAGGGGGACAGCCAGCTGGGCTTACACCCTGGAGACACAATGCTGCTCATGGGCTATGCTCTGGTCTCCCCTCTCTTTTGAGGAAAACATTTTGTGCTCTTTGGTAAATGTGGGATGTTATCTTCCTCTGTCCTGAGACTTGATATTCTGGGTCAGGGAAAAGTTGAAACTTGCAGGCTCTGTGAAACCAGAACTAAGGAAATAAGATTGGTTAGAAGGGGGACTGTTCTGGAGAGAAATTGAAGGTGCAGAAGAAATGTAGTATAAAAGCTGAACAACCAAGAGGAAAATGAGTTTTGCTGATATGCAAATGTGATATTGCAGGTTGCAGGTGGAGGTCGCTTGGTGCCCAGCAGCTGTAAGTTTGTGATACGCAGTTAACGTTGTCTCCTTTCCCTGCAGCGATTTCCCCTGTACTTTCCATACACATGAAGCTTAAGTGATCAAAAAGCCTCAGTGTTTGGAAAGAGAAGGAGGTTCTAGATGTACAAGTTGTGTCTTACTTGGGAAAGAGCAAAATTCCTCTGGAGAAAGGTCTGTCCTTTCTGGGACTCAGAAAGATCCCCATGAGGGATCCTGGGCTGAGTGGTACGCACGGTTCCCTGATCAACCTTTGTGAATGATTTAAACATCTTGAAGAAGGAACAGTTTCTAGTCCAAACTTGTGACTAAGATTTTATTTGAATACAAATTCTTTCAGCTTCACTTGCGGATTAAAGAAGTCATTCATGAATGTATGTATATGTAGATGGTTTGTGTAATCCATTTCTATTCCCTTCCCCTCTTCAACAGCTACAGACACTGAACTGAAATTAGGAAATCTAGCAAAACATCTGAGGTCAAACTGGTCATAAACTTGTAGAGCATGGCAAAAACTCCAATTGATTGTACATTGGTCAATGTTGCTTAGCAAGATTAACATGTATTTGGACAGGGGCAAGTTCCAAGCAGACATACACTTCCTTCTGGCCGTAACACGCTGAGAAACACATCAAAGGGCTCTGGATGAGATTTGACTAAAACACTGTAGTGTTCTGCATACAGCTCCAACACAGTCTCCATTTCTTTTGTATGTCATCTTTTGTTTCATATTTGGGCGTGATCAGACCTGAGAAATCGAGGTCTGTTTTTTTTTTTGGTATATATGCAGGTTCTTCTCCCTGCTTTCTTCTGGATTCCCTTGCTGAAGGTGGAGAAGGAAAGATGAGATAAAAACAGGTGATAATCTTCATGCTTTTAATATTTTTCAAGTACATTAATTTATCTGCTCCTCAGGATGGAGCCTACAGGTACTGGTGCTTTGGTGTGCTGTGTTGGCTGACAGTAGTGTCATTTCCCAGTAGGATCCCATACACCCATTTTGCAGTAGCTTGGATAAAGTAGATTTTTTTTCAGATCGAGACCATATATCTTTTAACTTTATGTATCCCTTGATTTGGGTTTTGGCTAAGCTCTCTTGGAGAGGTTCTTCATTACCAGATGACTCCACAGTCAGTGTCTTGGGCTTCCTGTCTCCATCAGGTTTGGGAAAGTAATTTCCTTCTAGGCTTTTAAGGAAGATAGGCTGAACTGTTTCCTTGTCACAAGTTCCTTGCTGCAGCAGACTGAGAACACCAACACTGGTCTTGCTCCGTGGCCTCTGCTCAGTGTTTGTGGCTATTTATAACCTGCCTTTTGTGCATCTTGCAGCAAGATATTTCTATAAACGTGTTTCATTCAAAGGATTGTTGGGTGGAAAGTTGCTTATCTTTTCCTTTTTTTTTTCTTTTCTTGACAGTGATAGTTTGTTTTTAGCATCCTAACTTTTGGTTCAAGATTTCTGTAACTATTGCTACAAAGTTTTGTCTATTTGTGCTGAGCAGTTTGCCTCTCCATGTGACTAAATTAGCAATAGGACTGCTTTGTTTTCACTGCATTGATTTTGTGTCTAGTGGAAACACTCTGTGTATGTAGAACCACTATGAAAGAAGAAAGGGCAGGGATTTTATAGCCACCTTTCAGCTCGACAAAATTTGCAACACAATTAGGTACGACAGAAAATAGAATTAAGGTACTCTGTTCTAAGTAACCAGTTGCTTTCAGGAGTTACAGAAACATATAATTACTAGAAAAATTGCATGTTATTTTTTGTATGTGAGGCTAATTAAGAGTTCTGAGTAAATTGTGTTGGCATAGGCATCAGAGCTGTGTGAAGTACCTAATTGGGACAAGATAAGGCTTGTGAATTCATCATAAGAAAACAGATGCAAGAGTTACAAGAAGTGTCTGTGTTCTAGTCAAGTACCATTTAGGATGGTCTGGTTTATTTTCAGCAGTCACATCTTTATAGGAAACAAGTTAACCCTGTCCTTTATTGTGTTTTCATCTGTTTGCCATCTTCTCCTCTCTCCTTTTTCTGCATTTTAGCTGCTGTTACCTGCAAAAAGGCTGACATTTCCTTTTCTGGAGTCTAGGTTCCAGAGAAAGATGTTGTGGATGCCTCAACTGCTTAGCATGTGAAACTTCAAGCTTTATCCCTTAACTATGTAACAGCAAACTGGTACTGAAGTTGTAAAAAGAAGTTGCTTTCTTCACTTGCTCTTAGACTGGATTTACCTTACCCAGTCCATTGTCTGTCAGCCTCTTTCACCCGACAGAATAATCTTAACTGGAGCAAACAAAAGTTCCCTGGAGTCCCAAGAACAAAGTAAAAATGATGAATTTAAGCCAAACCTATTCCTATTTAATAAGCAGGAAATAGAGGAAAGGAATATAAACTGAACCAGGTGAGCTTAGGGCAATGTTGGTGGGGAGCTGAGGTGATGATAAACCAGAAATAAAAATTACTGATGGAAGTGACCTTTTGTGAAGAAAACAGTATGAGAAAACCAGAATTACTCAAAATTCTGAACAGTTTCTGTCTCTGTCTCTTCAGGGTTCCTGCCGTTGGGATTTTGTGCAATCCTTTTCAGTCCTAAGTCATTCCTTCTGCATTCATTGACTACTTTACATACTTGTACAGGGACGTGCTTGCTTTTCCTGTTGCAATGTGGGGAGTCTGGGCTGTAGTTAGCCACCTGGAAATCGATGTATTGGAGTGTCTACTTGTATCCATTCTAATGCAATTTAAAATTTCCCCACTGCTCTTGTTTTTTCCTTTAGTATAACCTCTGAGACAGGGTCAGTCTATTATAGGCTTTTGTGAAATAAAATCCTCCCCTCATTTTGCTGTGTACTTGGCTGGGTACTGATGCTGTTCTGTGTAAGCATTCATTTCTATAAAAAATGGAAAGAGTTTTCAATAATTCTCTGATTTTTAGTAATAGAAGTACTTTTTTCTATGTGTGCACTCTGTTCAGGTGCTTTGTGGGAGTGCCTACTACCTTATACTTTTTAGGAACTGGAGTCTCAAAATATATTCATAATTCCCTTTTATAATTTAATTCAGTTCTGAATTTCCCATCTCCCAATCAGGCCTTTAGAATACTTGTGGACAGGACAGACTGACAGGAAAAAAATACGAAAGCAAATTTCTTCCCCCAGTGTTAGGTGGTTGCTGGTTCTGCAGTGTCCCCTCTATGTGAATGTGTTTAGCTGTTACTTTAAAAATACTGTTCTGAGACTCAGGTTCACTGGCATTAGCAGCTAAATTGTTCTTATGTGCACTGAACAAAGTTATGGATCCTGAGTGACATAAATCCTGATGTTGTCTAAGTGACTGGCTGTATCACGAGGTTGAAGATGAGCAGTGTCTGCAGAGAGCAGAGCACGGGGAAGAGCCAGGAAAGGATAGCCTTGGCTCTTTGTGGGGTGAGCTTACTTGTGGAGGGGAAAATACAAGTTACATGGTCCTCTCCACACTTCAGGCTCGGTAAAGACAAAAAATGATCTTCATTGCCATTTCCAGATATACTTATCCTGTCATTTTTACTAGTCTCAACAACTACAAAAGTAATGTCACACATTTTCTAACTTTTCTCAGGCTTCAGGCTCGCAATCTCTCACATTCCTGTTGTTCTTTGCTATCCATCACTATTTTATAGTGTAAGAGTAACTGAAATATTCCAATGATCAGTGAAAAAATGACACTAAATAGATGACTTAGGACAGGTGCAAATAATAAAAGAAAAATCACATTATAATATCCTGAACAGTTGCTCAGTACCTTCTCACTATATACAGGTATTTTCAGATTCCCAGTTTCTCATAAAAACACATTGCATGATCTCTGAATAAAAATTTAAATGAATGTGCAGGAAGTTTATGTGGACCCAACTGTCACCTGCAGTGTGTGTGTCTTTACTGGTCATTGAAAGCCTTACCAGTCCTTAGTGTGCTTGTTTAAATTGTTTATGTTATTCTTTCTGGTTCCTTCCTGGTATGGGATGACTCCTGGCTTAAGAGAAGCTGGTTTTTGATTTACTTTTTTCACAGTACGAGGCAGAGATCTTAAAATAGTGAGAGATTTCAGGCAATAATAAAATGTAACAGCCCACCTCAGCAATGCTTATTCCAGTGTGGGTCCTATTGATTTGTTAAGCTGCAGTGGAGCCCTCAGTGGACACTGCCTGAAAGCAGTGGAAAACTTAAGCTAAAATAAGAACGAACTTTGCTCATTTCCCCCACTCTACTGCATTTTTTAACTGTATAAAGTAGGTTATAGGCATTCAAAACCTCAGTTTTAAATAAGTTATGCAGAAAAAACTCTCTAGGTCAGCAAAGGCACTTCTAAAAGCTGAGGAGCATACTTCCACTAGGAAAAGACAGCATGCAGGTCATATACAAGTCTACATGGAAAGTAAAAATCCTGCTTGTGGGATCCTGACTTTGGTGTGATTGATTTCATTGGGAAGTAAAGGACGAAGAGCAAGTGCGAAGTAAGCAAATTCTTTAAATAGTTAGTTCTTTAGTGCTTATTTAATTGCTTTTCTTGAAGATTTGAATGCTGCCATGTAAAGAGATAATGGAGGGGGTTTTTCCTTTCAAAGGAGGGGCTTAGTATGTTCTTTATGTAACAGCCATAACGATGCAGACATAGTCTCTTAATATCCGAGATGGAAAGGCCAAGCACATAATAGACTTAAAGCATTTTCTGCTTAGAAGAGCAATCTCTAGTTAAAGGAATGATTTGGTTTGTTAAGGGCTGCACTTGGAGTGTTCTCTCATGACATGCTGGATTGCTAGTGAAATACCCTGTTGACAACCTAGTTGGTTTTGAGTTAAACATGGTAACTTATTTAAACTTCATTTTGATAGTTAGATTTCTGTCTTACCGGGTCATTTTGAGGTTTCATTTGCATATTCCACCCAGTTAAAAAGTCTGGTATTTAAACAGCTTTTCTAATTCAGCTCAGATGGTGGAATATTTTCCTTCTTAACAAGCATTCTAGTTTGTATTAAAAAAAAAAAAATCTCCTTTCCTTAGTTTCTTTTTAAATCAAGTATGTACAGTAAGCTTGGCTCCCTATTGAGCTGGTTTAATCATTTGTTTTTTCCATCTGCAGAGAGCCAGTTCCCAAAGTAACTTCAAAGAGCCTTGCCTGAGTAAAAGCTTCCAGCTTTGGAGCAACAAAGATTACAGAAATATGCTTATGCAACTGCTTGGAACCTCTGGCTATCTTGACATGGAGAATACAACTGAATATTTCCCTTTATTATTCTGTTACTATAGACCTTAAATATTTGTAACTGAGAGTTTTGCTGCCACTTTGCTTTTGCCTCCCGTGGTGACTGCACAGTGTGATGTGTTACACAAGTGCACAGACGTGGCATTTGTAGGCTCAAGGGGATCACTGGTGTTCTGGGTCTTGAAGTGATCTCCTGTGTGACTCCAACAAGAAAACAACCATAAAATTCAGCCTTGACGTGAATTGTCTGTAGACAAGTCTGAAGACTTGCAGCAGCAAATGCGGACTGTTTGTAACATTATAGATTTCTGCAGGCTTTAATCAAATGATGAAGAGGCTTCAAGTGAAATGGCTCCTGGGAGAGTGGTAACCTCCCTTCCTCATTTTTAAAATTGTCTATGTTGACATGTGTAATCTCTCAGCTTGCTGAAAATGAAGTCAATCCCCTGCCCAATGCAGATAGATAGCTATGGGGTGCACATTTTATGTTTAATGGGTATGTAGTGTTTTTGAGTGCAGTAACAAATTTAAAATAGTTAAAATTGTGTGTTTGTGAGGATCTGCTTCATATTAAGGTCAATATAAAAAATTGACTTTATTTCAGTGTCTTGCTTGCTAGTGACTGTACCTTATTTATGACATTCCAGTCCAGTGGTTGTCATCATCATTTTGGAGAAAAGCTGATTTTTTTTTTTTAAATTTTTTCCTTTTTTTTTTGACAAAACTATCTGAAAATCAGTGTGTCTGGGATTTGTCCCAAATTAATTTCCTATGGAGAGAAGAGTTATGAGTTTGGTCTCAGTACAATGACTCTTTTGGATTATAATATCTGTCAATAGAAATGCACGACTTTGGTTTTAACTGAAGCTATTTAAAATCTTAATTTTTGGCTTAATCAAATCCTTACCACAAGCAATTCTAATTCTGGCATACTATTTCAATTGCACAGACTTTCATTTCTGACTAAGGATTGGAAGGATTAACCGAGATTTTAGCAGCTCTCTCCATGACTGGGTGGATAGGATTAAAATCTCTGCTGCTCACTGTGGCTGTTTATTCTAGTTTTTGGTTAGTTATGTCTGTTGACCAGGATGGGAAATTTTTTGATGTTAAGACTACAGCTACAAGAAGTATGGTGAATTCACTAGATTGCATTGTATTTTGATTAAAAATACAGCCCAAACATGCTTTGCCTGTTTGCAGGACCACGATTTATAGTTTAGTATATTCTAGATTAATTTTGTAGTTTGAAGTATTAATAAGTTTATCATCTTTCAGGCTGTAGAAAGATATATTTTAGAAAAAAATAATTGGGTAAAACAGGAATGGCATTAACCAAATTGTAACATCTTCTACGGGCTGGCTGAATGCAGCAAAAGTTTTTGGGCCAGAAGCTGGAAGGACGTTCCTGTATTTCATTTCTATCAGTGCAGCCATTCGAAATAGACACAATTTCACTATGCGGGAAATAGAGAAATTTCTGGAATACTGTCTGCAATTAGGCTCCCACCTTCTAAAAAGCCCTCATCCTGTAATGAGCTTAAAAATGAGTTACTTCAGTGACCAGGGAATGAAAGTCTCACCTCCAAGAGATGAGGCGAGTTGGTTGTGTTTAATCTAGTAAAAATGAGCCTGGGAGGAGGATATGGTGGCTGGATGCAGGATGAAGAAAAACTGATTAAACAACATAAAATGAGTCAGCGGACTGAAACTTAGGTGGGAAATTGAAAGTGGTGAATGGTATTTAGATGGAAAATGAAGCTCAGGAATGGCAAGAAGCTGGCTGGTGTTACGATGGAAACTTGTCAATGAAGAAGGATGAGCATGTTCTTTCAGCCTGCTCTTTCTAATTCTGCATTCTTCTGTACATTTACAAAAAGCTTGAGATTGAGAAAACCATGCAACACTATAATATTGCCTCCAAATATAGGCAGGCTTATAAAAATATTAGATTTGGTTAAGGTGAAGTGGGAGGAGTAGGGTCCTGATGTACTCCTTATCAGACAGTCAAGGGCTGTGCTCATCAGCCTTGGAAAGACAGACTGGCCTTGGGATTCTTGTTGGAATATGGTGAACTATGTCCTAAAAACTTTCAAAGCCTCATCCCCTAGAAAAGAGTATACTTTTAATTTCTGGGGAAATGTTATCTTTACCTTTTTATGTGGAGCAGGAGAACTTGACTTTTCTTTGGGTATTTCTGCCTTTTTGTCGTTTGTTCTTTTGTGCCTCAGGCAGCAACAGAATTCTCAAGAGAGATGCGATGAAGACGTACTCTCCACTTGGAAAAACGGTGCTGTTTGCTGCTTGTCATCCTGCTCTATTAGGGAAAAAGTGAGTCCTTTAACAGCCCTGGAGCTACATGGTTGGAAGGTTACAGTATCCATAACAGAGCCCTCGTGAGTTCTGTGCTCTAGTCTCAGCCTAAGCTGCGAGTGATGATGTCTGCATGTCAGACATGCTGTGCAGTGCTTTATTTGACCTAAATTTGTGGGCAGTCTGGGTTGCAGTTGCAGCTGGACACCCAAAACATTACAGGTTTTTAATGTCTGTGCTGGACATTTGTTGCAATTCTGTGGTGGTATTTCTGTCTGTAAATAATCAGGTGTTCTAGACCAACCAACTGGTTTTGACACTGAAAAATATCTTGGTGAATGTTCTGACTCTCATTTAAAACTTTGTTTCATGGACTGAAATCTTTTTTTAGTTTTTTCTTTTGCTCTGGAGAAAGGGTTCCTGGTGACTGCCATGACACGCAGGGGAGTGTGCCATGGGCTAATACATATGCAGTGAATATAACGAGGTGATGATAATTTGATTATTGTAAGGAATCTGGGCAAGGGAGCAGAAACTGCTATATAAGCACAATGATATTTTCTTTTCACTACTGTCCTGAGGAAAGGACAATTGCAGGTGTCTGCTCACAGAGCTTGCAGAATCTTCAGCTGTGAAGGGTTCTTCAGAGACAACACACTTTATCCGGCCTGGTTGAGCAATTGGAAATGAGTCTCACTATCACTGAGAATTTGATTTTATTATTGAATAGCTCTTAAAAAAGGCTACAGAAGGCAATGCTTTTCGGAATCTATAATTTTTGTGCATATTCAAGCTATGGAAGAATGGTTTCTCAGTACCTGAGAGAAGCTCTCAGGTTGTGATATACAGCAGAACATTAGGAAAGGAAGACTGTAAAAGTTTAGTTATGCTGCATTATTTTCTTGCTGTTTTCTCTGGCTGTGTTTAAAGAACTGAAATGATGTCCTTGCAGGAATGGAGTATTCTTCCTAAAACACTTTAATGAAGTGGGCAAAATCTTTTTTCTAATGATTTGCTGTGGCTGGAGAGGAAGGTTAAAATGATGTGTTAATGAATGCTGCAGATGGTCTACAACAAATGGTTAGAACTGTTTGTATTTTTTTCCTCCAAAAAAGGTTGAACAGCAAATTGGATAAAATTCTGTTTCAAAGTGACCAAGCCTGTTTCTTCCCTGGAGCAATTCACACTTTTTCCAGACTTCATTAATACTGGAATTCTAATCTCTTTAGCTCTTACAGCTGTTTCATTTTCAGGGGCCTTCAGAGGCCAATTATTTTGTTAAAAAATGCTTATTAATGAAAATATGTTACCACGTAGGAAGAAAAGGCCAATGCAGATGAAAAAAAAAAAAAGTGCTTCAGAAAGCTTAAGGCCCTCCTAGCTGTGCTTTTGGGACAGAAAAAGAGAAAAATCAGAATAGCATCCTTCGTTTTAGTGTTTTGAGTGGGGTTTTTTTGAGTGTGTGGTGGTTTTTTGTTTTTTTTTGCAATGGGACTGAGGTAAAAAGGATACATCTGTTTCCTTATACTTGTGTCATTAAACCAGGAGATATGAAGTGCTGGAAAAAGTTAGTGTAGTCTTGTGAATTCTTGCCAGCCACCAGTTTCTTTTTGAAGCACCACCCTTAGCCTCTGAGTTAGCAAAGGCATTATCACTCAGTGTTTCTGTTTTCACTGGTTTGCTGAGGAGACCATGCACAGAGTCATGAAGCAAAGTTGTGTTGCTAGCACAGCCAAAATTCCTGGAACTGCTTCCATGTCCACCAACACAGCCATGTTTGGATTTTTTCTCCTCTTGTTTCTTTTATCAGCTGAGGTTTCAGTTTTTGGTTTTGAGAGGACCACAGTCTCTGACCACTCTCAAGCTTTATGTTCTTCAAGTCAGTTGTCTCCTGATTCCCCTGATCCCTCCTCTGTGCTGCCACTGCCTCTCTGTTCTAGACCTACTTTGCTGGGAGAGCTTTGGAAAAGTATTCTGAGTTTAAGTTGTCTCTTCCATTTCTTTGCTCTTTTGCTGCATCTGATCTAGTCTGACTGGCACACAGAAGCCCTCAGGGCCTCAGATGAGTTGCCTATGGTTTGCCTCTGCTTTAAAAGTGAGAGTTGGCCTCCTGCCTCAGTTTCGTTGGAAATGCCTTGGAATGGCAGCTGTGCTTTATCTGCTACTTTGGACAGAAAACTTTGCAGAATTTGCCCCATGTTTTTTCCAAAGTGAAGATCAACATGCTGCAAAGACAGCAAAACACTAAGAAACATCTAGCGAATCAGCAAATGAGCAGTGTGATCTCTTATGTTCAATGGTGCTTTTGAAAAAGACCTCCATGCATTCATAATTGCTAATTTTAGTCCAAGTTAAACATGATCTCAAAATCAGACCCTGATTTTCTAAACTTGGTTGTTCTCAGAATAAGCCTGTAAGTTTGTCAGGAACTGTCTGAATGGATATGCAGGAAAATTGGTAGCCCTTAAAGGACTGAAGTACAATACCAAGGCAGATACAAGTGTGTAAATAGCTCTTGCTCACATATGAACAATTGATACATGAGTTGCTTTCTTTGGTGTCATCTTCTATTGAAGTATTTATTTTCTGCTCTTTATGAGGTGATTAATGAGCCTGTAAGTGATAAATTTACTCAAAAAATGGTGCTGGTGATATTGAGGCATTTCTGTGATGGGGGGAATTTGAAAGGTTGCAGGTGTGACTCCTAGAGAAGGGTCATGTGGGGCAGGTTCCTTTGCTCCTCCAGGTACCAGAACGTCTGAAGTTCAGGCTGGGACTTTGTCCAGGGGATGGTAAATCTTCTTTCCCAAACTGTAGTTTGGGAATTACAGCAGTTTTTACTTTATTGTTACTTCGGACGTGGACAGTTGAGCTGTGCTGCAGTGTTACCTCATTCCATGTACTCTCTGCTCAGACACAGTTTTTGTGTATACTGGTAATATTTTAGGGTTGAAACAGCAGACATCAGCATATTCCCACTCTGGCACTTCCTAACTTTCCCATTTTCTCCTAGTCCAGTAGCTAGTCTGTTATTGACGCTACCAGATATTTGAAAAATCTGTATTTTCCTCTGGCATTTTGCCATGTTGGTTAAAATCCCACTGATCTCATTCTCTTTGGAAACTGCCTTGATGAAGTTTTAAGTGATGAACTGTGAACTGTCTTCCACTGCAAAAAGTCTATCAGGTAAATAAGTTGGAAGTCCCAAATGAGAACAAATGCCCTAATAGGATACTGGGCTTGAATATTAATTTTGTTACCAAGTGTTCCCAGTAGACTTGTAATGCAGTGGCTGTTCAAGTAACCTGATTTTTCAGGTCTGAATCATCAGTAATGCAACAAGTACCTATGAAATAATGTGTAGGTAATTAAATACTCTCCTTCTCAAACTTTGATTGGCCTTTCATTGTGGACAACATACCTTTGATTACTGGACAAGACAAACAATAAACCAGACTAGTGTTTATTTCTCCTTAGTTTATCATGTACACGCTTGTACATTGAGGAGAAATCTAGAAAACTTATTTTCTCTGCAGGGACACACTACTAGGGTAGATCAGTTGAGCTGAAATATATGCTGAAATGTATTGAAGTGATACCAGTATTGGTGTAAGCTGTTCAGGAAGCCTTTGCATGCTCCTCTGTGAAAGAACTCTGGATGCTGTATTAATCCATTGCAAGTTAAATTGTAACTATGCATGTCATTCAGAAAAGCAGAAAGTACATGGAATCTTGAATGATGCTTTTCTTTTTAAAGTATTTATTCCTTTTATATTTGTAAAAGTATTTATCTCAGTGCCACTGGCCTATGAACGACTAGAAATAAATCCCATTCCTGATCTCCAGTTATTATCCTTGCATAATACCAGTTTACTGAATTATTTAGGGGGAGTTATGACATCTCGTGTCACACAAAGCAACATTAACCAGAACATTTTGCATGTCAGTACATAAGGCTCCAACACAGTGCAACAACAATCACATCACTGGATCTCTTTCTGTTCTTTAGTTTGAGAAGGGTGAGCAGAGAATAGGACAATCACTGGGCAAAACCCAGTATGAGGAAAGATCACTGTGCTTTGAGATCTGAAACAAAGCAAACAGCCTTGAAAGGAGGCTCAACAAACTGAAGTTGGCTGATGCAACAGTGGATGTGTGTGAAATTAAAAAGCAAACAGAGTTGTTTGTGTGCTGGCCATGCCTTTCAAGGAGAGAAAATTTGTGTTCCATCTGGGAATAATAACAGTGTGTCTGTAGAAGAAAGACAAAACAGAGAATTTTTGCCATGTGCCAGCATGCAGAGTAAGTCCTGCAAGTAGTGTGGTATTGAATGAGTTGGTTTTAGCCCAGAAATATGTATCTTGTTGCCTATTTTTATTGGATGTGTTATATTTTCCCTTTAAACTTGCTGTTTGTTATTAATGATAAATAACATTAGTTTCTTATAACATCAAAGTTAAAATGGCAGCATTGGTGAGACTATGGGAAAAACTTTGATTATGGGGGAAAAAATAGATATGTGAGGTATTGTTGTAGAGGGGGCAAAAGCACTGACACTTATCACATGCATAAATGCATTTTCTGATTACCACATGAATGGTGTTATAATTGCTAAAAGAAATGTGTTTTATGTAGTTCATGCTATGAAATCCATTATTTAATGTAGCTGCATGTTGTATGCAAATGCACTGCAATCTAAGCAGCACTTCCCACTTCAAGGATATTTTCTTCTGGTTCGTGCTAGAAGGTGAAAACAGTGTCTGCATAAAAGAACAATCAACAACTACTTACCAAAGAAGTTTTAAAACAGGGATCTCAACTGATATCACTCCTGTTTGTGTGCCTGTGGCAGGAAATTTAGGTCTTTACAAAAGATTGTTCTTGTCTGGAATACCCTTGAAGTGGTAGTAGCAGTTAACTGTCTCTCTCTTGGAATACAGAATAATTTCTATCTTAAAAGAAAGCAGAAGAGTGCTTTGTTTAAAGACAACTGATAGCTTGCCTCTTCCAAATTGTGAATAATGTTAGGATCCCCATCTTGGCATGCACTACTGAGCTATTTTCAGGAAAGTGCAAATAAAAGCTATAATTCCTCCTGGCACATCAGGGGTGTAATGGAGGTGTCTGGCAGCATTTCAGTAAAACAATTAGGTTTAGTGGAAAGGATTCCCTCTAGGCATGACTGTCAGTCAAAGTATAAACAGAGGGTGAGAACCTACTACCCAGCCTTGGTACCTCCTGGACAGCAAGTTTCAAGCCCTTGCCAGCCAGCACAGGTGACATGTAGTGCTTGTCCCAAGGGTTTTGGATTTACAGCTTGCACACTGACAGGCAAGGTGCTTGAAAATTAGATGCGTTACAGTCTCTGAGATGAGGCAGAACTTCAGACATTTCAGTGTTTGCAGCTTGTAACAGGGTATGTGGCAAGGGAAGGCAGCTGAGATGTGGCTAAATTTTGGGAAGAATTCTAGAATGGAATTATTTATTAAAAATAAGTTTTAGAAAGATATCTGAAACTCCATTTGGCTCTGGTTGCACAGGAGCACGATGACAGAATGATTCATTTGCTTTGTAGAAGTGGAATTAGCAGAAGCACTTGACAATTGTCACTTGCACCTCCACAGCTCACTATAGGGAACGTAACCAATGATATGGAAACAGGTACTTGAATGCTTCCTTGAACAGACGTGACCAGGGACATTACAGCACCTGGCCAGTGGGAATTTTGTTTCAAAGGTTTCATAATAAAGTGTTCTTCTGCAAGCAGAGTGAAGTTTGCTTTCTCCAACTTTTATTTCTGGCAATTCAAGTTGGTGACATGTCAAAAGCACTCGTTACAGTGACATTAATGGTGACAGTTCCTTCAGAGTGATTGCCTTCTTTTATCAGAGAACACAGGCAGGGCTGGTCTACACGGAGCTTGCCTTGAGGGCACAAGCTGCAGCTGGGTATCTGGAACTTTCGTTGCTTAATTATTTAAAACATGTAATAAAAAAAGGTGGGGATTATTATATTCCTAATTAAACTTGTAAAACATAATATGAGAGTCCATCCTTCTCTTATTTTGTATGTGGGAGTTTTAGATAGGATGTATAGAATAGGGCATGAAAAAGTTGGATTATTGTTTTCTTCTTTTTGTGTTTTAGTGACTTTCCTTAAAATACTTCTGCATTTCTTGGTGCAGCATTAGAAATGTTTTCATTTTCCCTGCAAAGTGGAGAGCCTCAGGGCTCTGTACTGCACCGGATTCCTCTGCCAAGGCACTTCAAAGTGGGGAAAATTCCAATATTATTTCCTTGTGGTTAGAGTCCACCTTTATCTTGGACTCCAGTGCTCTGTTTTGCTGTCAGTTCTGGTAGTGCCCTACCTCCCAGTTACACCATAAGGCTGTGCTTGAACAGGTTATTCGGGCAAGGGGTCTCCTCCAATTGACTCCCAACACCATTTTACCCTCCTGCTCCCTCCTCCCAGGAGTTCCAGTGACAGCTCTGCTGCTGGAGATCTCCTGCAGCAACATCTCCAGAATTCAAGCTGTTCTTCATGACTATGTAAATAACTGGTTAAAGCTGCAAGGCCCCAAATCCAGAATAGAACATGCTGTTTCATTCCAGGCAGTTACCCATGGATTGTAGAATATTTAGCTGATGGCGTGAAGACAGATTTTGTAAAAAAGCTCCTGCATCCTTTAGCTCTGTGCTGGAGATTACTGGGTGAGATTGCTTTAAGCATGTGGTATTCAAGTGTTTTACGTAACGGGGAGCAGAGGGAAGGCACGCAAGCATCAGGAAAGTAAAACTTTTGGTTGTAGCTTTTCCTGGTTCCTATTTCTTAAGAATTTCAAATTTTCTTTCTTTTTTTATTTCAGGAGCCCATTTCGGAGCAATGTGTCTGTAGTATATGGGACAATTTCTCTGGGCTGTTTATTTTTTTCTGTTAAGATATGTAAATGAATCTTCCTTTTTCCATATGCAGTTACCCTGAAGATTAGCCAGACTTAGTGAGACTGTTCTGTGGCAGGTGTAGGGTTTAATTTTTAATGTGAATTAAGAACTTAGGTAAAAATAGTTTGTTTTTCTTTCCACTAGACTACCCTACAAATTTTCCTAGCTGCATTGTGTGCTATCCAGCCCACTTTCTTCACTATTATCTGTTTCCAAACTTTGGTTAACTGCTGATGTAAAGCAGTGTGGAGTCAAGGCTGATTGAACAGAAGGCAGTTTTTATATAGTATGTGAGTTCACTAAAGTTTGCCTTCAAGTGGAGAGAGTGTTTTTCTGCGAAAGAAACCTCATGCTTCAGTTCAGATGAAGTATTTTGATTTAAAAGCATCTTTCTTTTGTCATGTTTAACATGCATCCTCTATACTTAAATTGAAATAGAAATTGAGGGTGTGGAAGAAGAACATTAAGGCTAACTAAAAATTAGGGATCAACTTTATTTAGTTGATTTAGTTTATTTTTAGAGGGGTTTTAAAATTGAAAATGGATGTTACTTTACACTTAATGTCATAACTTAATGCCTTACCTCATATAAACTATTTTTGTATGAATAAATCCCATTTATTTGATGTTTTTAATAACTATGGTGTTCTTTGTGCTATAATTAATGTTCATGCATAACTGTGCTGCTGAAGAGATAAAAAGTGAAACTGGAGGCTACAGTAGTCATTTGGGAGATGACTTAAGCTGTGGGAGAAACATAATAGTTGGGTATATTTGCTAGAATGATCTGTAGTGGTTGGAAGTTACAATTTAGAAATGAGACCTGCACTTCCTAATGATGCCTCTGAGATGACTTTGATTATCTGATCTTCTGAATATTCAGGAAGATGTGTAATATCAATTTATGTCTGCTTGAAGTATTTAAGGATGACTGATGGTAGGTGTGATGCTAATCATAAAACTTCTTACAGAAATTGAAATCTGGGACTTGGCTTCAATATTTTGCAGAGGATGAACTTTTTGTGCAAAAGAGTTCTCTTTTCAAGGGAATGTTTTGCATCCTTTTCTGTGCTGAAGGTGAACAAAACGAATCCCCTGGTTTGTTATACTGAGGGCCCAGTTTAGAGCTAATTCTTTTGCAGACTGCTCGAGGCATGTGAATGTGCCAGAGGAGGACTGTGCCTGTGGCTCCTGCTTCTAAAGATGATGACTTAGTAGCCATCATTTCTCTGCTGTAGCATCGTTTGCTGCCTGTATGAGGCTTCCAGCTGCAGACTCCAGGGACTGTCAGAGCTGCTTGTCTCATGGAAAAACTGAAGTACTCTCCAGCAGGAACATCTGAATCAGTCTGTTGCTATGAAGTTGTTCCTACTACAGCTGTAGCTGCTCTGGACACTTCAGAGCCATGGGATGTTGGTTCTGTGCAGCTGATCCAGTATGTGGGTCTCATCCATGAGGTTAAATAAGACCAGAATGGCAGTCTCCAGGTGTGGGATGTGTACTGGTACTGGGCACAGGCACCAGCTTTCCGTGTTGGGTGACTGGTTCCACCACTGGAGTCCCATTGCAGCCCTGGGGTGTGTGTTGGGGCAGGAACTCAGTCTCTGTCATGGTGCAGTTACAAGGGAAACTCTTGTTGATCTCTGTTTATAACAACTCTTGAGGGTCTCCTGGTTGTTTCTAAAACTGTGTGATTTGTAACTACATCAGATCCATATCCCCAGGAATTCTCTTGTGTGGGAGTGTGCAGAATAACCTTGGGAGGAATTGCAAAGGTTTTTCATTTCGGCCTGTTTAGAGGAATGCAATAAGAATAAAAAAGACTTATAATTGTGATGACAATTGTGACTGCTGGTTTTCTTCACAGTTTAGCACCAGTAAAGTGCATCCCTTATATAGGGCAAGCTATGAGTTGTGAAATGACAATGCAGCTTCGGTTGTTCTAGGTCAGCATTGATGTGCATTGGATTTCAGGATCTATGAATGTCAGTCTGCCACATCATTTATATTTGGGTTTATTTTTAGTTTTTCTAGTTGAGTAAACTTAGAGTTTGTGGAGGTGCTCTAGACTTCAAATGCCCAGGAGACAGAATTTCAGCAGTTGCAATCTTGTGCCTCACTAAAGAAGTAAATCTTCCTTGGCAGAGTGTCGTGACTGTATCAAATGCTTCTGCTCAGAATTTGTTGCTGATGAATGTTCTTTTGTCCTATGATCACGAATGCTGTTCCTGCAGACTATTACAACTTGCTGCTTGGTGCAGGGTACATGTGGACATCCCACTGACAGATTGTTCCAGAATGATGCCTGAGTGCAGGGGTTTTGTTCAGAATGGGTTAACTCACTGAGTAGGAATCCTTAAATGCTCAGTTACTGGGATGCTTGCCAGATGAGGTCATGGATCTAAACAAAAAAAAACCCCAACAAACCCAAGAGGTCAAATGTGTCCATCTCAGTGTAAATCACAAGTTCCATGAATCCAAGCTGGATTTCCTGTCCATAATCCTACCAAACCTGGGACATACCTGGATTTCCAGTATTATATCCGTACTGCATGTGCTCAGTTGCACAATCCCTTCTTAAAAACATCCTGGCAACCTTGCAGGGGGCATGACATTTTCCTTTGTGAAGGTGGGAGACAAGAGAACTTGAAGAGCTGTGGGGATTTGGATTGGGTTTATTCTGCAGGCTGTTTTGGTGTGTGTGACAGCCTGCCTGGGGTCAGCCCTGCTGCCTCAGTTCTCCTCTGCCGAGGCAGAAGCCAGCTCAGGGAATGCACCGTGTGAGCTGCAGTGAACCTTCCTGGACACTGGCACGAGGAGAGGGAGGAGAAAGCCCCATTGCAGAGTTTTTGGGAAGGTTTCGGGAGACTGGGCAATGAAGAAATGAAGAAGGTGTCTGCTTATGGTTGGGACTGAGACTTTTTTGAGGTGGGGTAGAGACAGGAGATGATTAGTGTTGCTGTCTGCGACAGGATTGTTGTCCGAGGCAGGTCCCATAGTGGAGTTATATGTACATATCTGATGAAGGGAATGAGATGAGGAAGGAGAAGAGGGATGAAATTGCTTGGCTTTTTTTAAAAATAATTCCTGGAATTCTGAGCAAATGCTTTTCTTCAGTCAGAGTCATTGCAGTTCATGCCTAAAGTAGTTTTTTTCCCCAGCTCATCTGTAGTTCTTCTCCTCAGTGCACCTTTTCCCGTGAGAGGAGGGAGAGCAGCTTGCTGATGCGGGAGGAGAGCATCTGTGAATAACTTCTAGTCATGTTCCATTCTGAAAAATCAATACAGCTGGGAGATTTCAATCTGAGGCAGTATGCTTGTTTTCATCTACAGCTCACATGAAACCTAAAATTTATGTGCATATTTCTCACAGAAGCTCCCATCTGTTACTTTAGAGCATGTTTTCATATGTATAAATAAGCTTAATTTGCAGTTGAGAGAACATAAAAAATTACCTATAGGCTCTGTAGGTATCTCAGGGATTGCCTTCTGCAGTAATGTGGTGAAATGAAGACTGTCCGAGAGTTACTATTAATGACGCAGTAACTCTTGTGATGAAGGATCAACTTAGGCTGAAATTTTATTTTACAGTTTAAATTAAGAAAGGTATTTTTAAGAGCATCTTAGTAACTCTTGCTTTTGCTGAGAATTTGGAACTAGTGCAAACTTACTTGCCTTGTCTAGGACCCTAGTTCTTAAACTTTCTACCCCACAAATATACATTCCATTACTACAGTTGTGCTTTTCAGGTGTGCTTTACGTTGCAGGTGAAGAGGGTCCATAGCTTTAAAGGACTGACTATGCAAGTTCTCATGAGATCTTCAAGTTTTCCAGACTCCAAACCAGTATCACATGTCATGCAGGAGAAATCACCTCCCTTCAGTTATCCTTCTCTCATGAAGCTTTCCTGCAGTTTCCTAAAAGATTCTCACAGTCTTCTTGTGTTAAATATCAGGGACTTTTGATCAATAGCCAGAGGCCTGTAATATTCAACTGGAGTGCAAGAAAGTGAATTGGGAACTAATTCTATTTGTGTTTCAGAAATGGGTGTCAGCTCCAGGCTGGGGGCAGAGATGGGTGGACTTGCAGACCACTCTCAGTGCCAATCTGCTTTGTATAATCCTCTTGACTAGGAAGTTGGAGCCTCCGTGGAGAGAAAGTCTTGAGTGGTAGATTGAAAGCCTTGTCTAGGATCAAGTAGGAACTGAGTCATGGTAGGACAGAGAAAGCATGTCAAGGAATTTCACCTGAGTTGAAGATACAGCAAGAGAAAGGGAAAGCTCTATGATTGCAGAAATAGCACAGTGGAACACTTAGAGGAAGGTTACTGGTTGAAACCTATCACCGAAGGGTTATGTAGCAATAGTCCTCAAAGCCTCTTCTCTTCCATTTGGATGGCTCAAAAACGTCTTATCTATAAAAAAAATCCTTTTTTTTCTCTGTTATTTAACAACAGCAGGTAGTATTTTCTCAAATGATGCCCCAGTAAAGAAGAGACCCTGCTTTGCTCACTGCTCTGACTGGGGCTGTGCTTGGCAAGCCTGTATCAGCTGTATTCTGCAGCATCTCAAATGTTGCAGTGCCCACACCCGCACCTGTCTGAACTGGAAACTAGTTCATTTTGAAAAGTTAGTGGGATTGAGAAATAGTGGCCCATTTTGCATGAGAGAGCAAGTAACGAATGTTAATGTGCAGTGAATTTGTCAAAAAGCATTAATAGGAAAAGAGTCTGTGTTGGGAAACAATTAAACCTGAGCTGATGAAGGAAGCTCACTGTACTGTGAGATTACCTGCCAAATATGCTTAGACAAACAAAATGTTCATTGAAAGTAACGTTTCATGTCTTAGCTGTGACCTTAAGTGATATTTTAAAGGGGTGTTTATGATAAAACTCATGAATTTGTGCAAGTTATTCCTGAGTGGGCTTTGCAAGCTTTAAGAACTAATAGAGGAGCAACACAAACCAGGTTGAAAAGGTCTTTTTCCAATATATCACTGCAGTTGTGGGGTTCTGTTATATAATGAGTGATCTAGTTTAAAGTTGCTGGCGTTCAAATAAAGGCACCCAGTGAGAAAAATCCCAGCAGTTCTCTCACTGGTTCTTCTCACACTTCTAGAGTGTATTTTACACTTTCTTGAACAGATGAGATTGAGCTCTCTCATAGTGTTTTCGTTACTCTATAAAAAAGTGTGAAGCAGCCTTCTGTAGAGAAATAGGCTGGAGTCACTAGAGGTTCTCTGACTCATTCTCAGTCTTCTCAATTTTCATGACTCCACACTGAGAACACCTGAGGCCTATTTTAATAATTACAAGCTATGCATTTAAGTTTAAGTAATGGTTGCTTGCAGATGAAGTACACAAGCTGCTTTATAAATGTATCAGTGTTAAAGATCCATCAAAATTTCTACCTGGCCCTGCCCAGTTTCTCACTGTAGGTAGGAAAAAAGCTCTGAAGACTGCTAGCCTTGAGGCTGCTACAGTAGGTATGGAACCCATCGTGATTCTGATGTTTTATTCCTTAAACTCTTTGTAGGATTCTGCAGTATAAACTGGATATTAGGTAATGGCAAAATGGTCAGGGATGAAAAGCTCTATCCATTATCTCAAGAAACATTTAAAACTAATTTTAATTCTGTTCTTTTGGGGACAACTAGCTGAATAGGAAATAGCTCTAGATATGTCATATATAATTTTTTATTGGGTTCCTTGAAATATTTTTTTTCTCTCAATTTCTGTGTAAAAATAGACAGGAAAGTAAGCCAAGTAATTTTTATCTGAACCCAAATTCCTTATGTTTGTGTTTTCAGTGCAAAAGTCCAGCATGATCCTTTGAAGAGAGTGTTGGGCTGCTGTACTTGTGCAATGACTGAGGAAAAAGAATTGCTGACAAAGAAAGACTCGTATCTTTATAGCAAAGGAGCTTATGAAAGTCTATGTCAGAAATTGGTTTAGATCTTGCCTGTAAATAGAAACTGTATTTTTCGAATGAAATTGTTTGTTTCTGCCCTTTGCTCTCTACTTTTGAGTAAGACATGAGTCAAGCTTAATCCATTTCTGCTTCTGAGTTATGAAGATAAAAGAATGAGGGGATAATTTGAGTGATCCAAGGAAAATGATTTATCTTCCTATTAGATCTGCTGCTAAAGGTGGTTTATTGTATTAGATCACCCCAGCCTAGTGCACATAAAGTTCTAATTCCTATCTACAAACCTCGCCAGTGATGCTTAACTGTATCTATAGAACATGGCTTGATCAGCTCAGTAAATACTGCAGCCAGTCTGAAATTTGCTGGATCCTGTGTGTTTAGATACAGATACATTTGGGAATGTAGTGAATAAGTCTCACTTGTCCAGTGTTATTCTCAGGAACCTGGCTGTATCCAGAGAAACAGAATTTCCCCATGTTTTGATCTTGGTAATACCAGCCATTTTTCTGATAAATCCTGTATGAAGAAAGGATCTTTTCATGCTTCTTGGAAGCCTTTCTTATATGCATACTTATATGCATGCATGCTTATAATCTCTTCTAGTCTTCGTCTCCATGGCTGGCTTTGTACTTGCCAATTCACATGTCTGCACTATGAAGGAAAGAGATCTTGAAACCAAGTAAGCTTCAGTACTATGAATTTAAGGTCTAACTAATATTTACAGTTCCTTTAGTTATTTTTCTTAAATTAGGAATTCATGTTCCCTGAACAGCTGTTGAAGAGCAGAAGGCCATTCAGTGGACCTAAGTCAGACTTGGGGCAGTGTACGTGTAGGAAACGTAACCACTTGAACCAGATGTTGAAAATGGTGATGTCAATATCTTTCTTTCCTGACCCATTTCATTAGATAATGTACATATAATTTCTACTTTGTATTGTGAGTTTAACTTTTAATGCTGTAACTGTGTTTAAATGCAAACCATTTCTTTTCAAATTCGAGTCCTTAAATGATGTTTTTCCAATTCAAATATCATGGTAAAATATATTCCCCCAGAGGCTCGGTACAGTGTGAAAATATGCGAATAATGGATACATGTGCAGTGTACATCTTCCTACCAGATGGTTCTGCTCAAATTTATAGTGTCTTGCATAATTGCTTTAGAAGGGGCTGAATGAATTTGCTTAATTTTAAAATTTCTTTTGTAAATGTTAAAGGATTTTTCCTGCAATGTGTGATGGTAGTTCATCTCCAGTTTTGCCACAGCACTGATCTGGACCACAGACACCTGAGTTAAAAGAAGAGACAACATCTTATCTGTTACTGGTTGGAGGACAAACAGTTTTTGATTGTTAAGGAACAGGTTTAGCTATTGATTTTGGCGTATCAGTAAAATAAGCCTTTTTGCCTTTGGATCTACAATTCACGTGAGTCAGTGCGTTGGTACTAGGAATGACTTTGGCTGATAATGATAAGAAAGCTTGGAAAACTTCTTTTCCTTGCTGCTTCCCTCAGATTTCTGTTAGGACATTTATTGAGTGTCCAAGCTGTGGCCTTGCACACCAGTAGCTGTTAGAATACAGCATTGAGCTACTTGTAGTGTGTATATTTCCTAGTGAGTCAGAAATTACTGTGGAAGCTGAGTGATGTTAGTGTTGGCTCAGGATGCTATCTTAATGAAACATATACTCCTTCAAATGTGCTTAACAAATTTAGAAAAATTCTCATGTTTCTTAACATTGTGTTAAATGCAAAGAAAACCAATAAAGCTGTCTGAGAGAAAATGCTTGCAAAAGCGTGCTGGGTGAATCACTTTGTACAAGCAGATGTCTTCACTGCTTAAAATGAAGACCACTTGTAAAACACAAACTTGGAGATGAGTTATCAGGCTTCTGCCATTCTTGACCCTGGGCAGAATTCTGTGGATGACTAACAATCCATTTGCAAATATAATCTGTGCCTGATTTCAGCTTAAGGGCAGTTTACTTTGGAGGAGGAAGGAAGCAAACCTCAAACACTTATGGTAAAATCAAAAGGTTTGTTTTGATTTTCTCTGAAGCTCTATCTGCTGTTTTCTAGTGGAGTAGAATGGAATAAGATCTTATTCTATCACCTGTTTCTGCCCAGCATTTAATTCACTTTTGGTTTTGACAAGAACACTTGGATCCCTATAAGTCTGTGGGATCTGATGGGATTCATCCAAGAGTACTCAAGGAGCTGGCTGAGGCCTCAATGGTTTTTAAAAGGTCTCAGGATTCTGGAGGGGTACCAGTTTACTAGAAGCTGGCTAATGTCCAAATTTTCAAAAAGGGCAAAAGGGATGATCCTGCCTGATGAGGCCTGATGATCTCATTTTGATGCCTGGTAAAATTACAGACATCATCATTCTGGGAGTTACTGAAAAACATCTGAAAGGCAGCTCAGTCATTTGTCACAGTGAGCACGGGTTCATGAGGGGAAAGTCCTGCTTGACAAATTTCATTTCCTTTTGTAACAAGGTAACTCATCTAGTTGATCAAGGGAAGCCAGTTGATGTAATCTTTCTGGGTTTCAGTAAAGCTTTTGATACTGTCTCTCACAGGATCTTTCTGGACAAAATGTCCAGCTCGCAGCTGGATAAGCACATCATGGGATGAGTGAGCAACGGGCTCATGGGTTGGGCAAAGGGTTACAGTGAAGGAGGGGACATCAGGCTAGTGACCTGTCACTGGAGGGGCTCCACAGGCCTCCATCCTTGGCCCTGTGCTCTTCCATGTCCTCATACATGATTTGGATGGGATACTTAGTTTGCTGATGATACTAAATTGGAAAGAGTCATTGATTCCCTTGAAGGCAGAGAGGCCCTGCGGAGAGGTCCTGACAAACTAGAGGGCTGAGCAATCACCCACCATGTGAAGTCCAACAAAGACAAGTTCCAGATTCTGCACCTGGAATGGGGCAACCCTGGATCTACGTACAGACTGAATGAGTCAGCAGTGCCCTGGCAGCCAGGAGGGCTCTTGGGGGGCATCAGGCCCAGCATTGCCAGGTAGGCAAGGCAGGGGCTTGTCTCATTCTGCTCTGCGGCGGCCTCACCTTGAACGTTGTGTGGTTTGCGGTGCCACATCTCGGATCTGAAACTACTAGAGAACATCCATGGGAGAGCCATGAAGCTGCTGAAGGGTCTGGAGGGGAAGCCATAGGAGAATCAGCTGAGGTCACTTGCGTTGTTCAGCCTGGAGAAGAGGAGACTGAGGGGAGACATCATTGTGGTCTTCAACATCCTCATGAGGGGAAGGGGAGGGGCAGGCACTGATCTCTGCTGCTTGTGACCAGTGACAGGACTTGATGAAATGGCTCTGGCTGTGTCAGGGGAGATTCAGGTTGGATATTAGGAAAAGGCTCTTCCCTCAGAGGGTGGTCAGACTCTGAACAGGCTCCCCAGGAAAGTGGGGAGCACCAAGGCTGCCAAAATTCATGAAGCATTTGAACAACACTCTCAGGGTGTGACTCTTGGGTTGTCCTGTGTAGGGCCAAGAACCGGATTCAGTGATCCTTGTGGGTCCCTTCCAGCTCAGCATATTCTATGATTCTATTATAAGAACTTTCCTAAGCATAGAGAAATGGTGTCTTTAGATGAAAGCTCTCTGCCTTTTATATGTTTCAGGTTATCATGCAAAGTTTTTAAATTTTCAGCCTTGTGTTTAATATGTCTTCCTCTCATTGAATTTGTAATTCATTTTTGTTTTGCTTTTCCATAAATTCTAATATCACTGCTACCACTTGTCTGAAACTGAGTCAGAACTGAGATGATCTATTTAAAATGCAAATAGAAAACTCTAATATTTGAGTATTAAATGATGCCCATCTGGTTTGAAATCTTAAGTACAAGAGCCCAGCATAGTGCTAGACTAGCTGTCCTGTAAAGTTGGTTACTACTGAATGTTCAGAGAAGCTGACAGCATCTTTGTAGTTTTTCTCTTCAGATGAGAAAGAAATGTTTTGGTTGGTTTGGAAAACCTTTGCAGTGTGGCCACACACTCTTGGTCAATATAACCTCGTTTCCAAGTGGGCTGTGACTTACAGTGAAAGAGCCTCTTTGCAGAGTTAGCCCTTTACATTTTAACCTTAATAGTTATCACCAAATTTTCTTTCCTATTAAAAAACTCCACTTGGCTTCCATCTCAAGAAATGCATAACAAACTTCCTCTTATAAACTGTGCAAATATTTCAGTAACTACTGCTTGGTGCACACAATATTTATTTCAAAAGGATGATGTGTGATACGCTCTTTATTTTCATGGTTAGAACCTTTTCACTGTTTTTGGACCTATTCACGGCTATCTCATGCAGACTGTGACTCCACAGGCAGCACTCCTAAATTCAGACAGTTCTTACACCGTGGCAATGCCCCTCTTTCATCCCCTTCGCACAGCACAGGAGCGTCTCTGCCAGCCTTCGCTTTGCTAGGCTAAACCAGAGAGTGGGATGGGTTCTTGGTGCACCCTGTTGTTTCTGTAACCTTTCTCTGTACTTGTACAGTTTCAAGTATCTTTCCTGAACGTGGGCAACAAGAATGGTACAAAACAGTGTTTCAGCTGTGTGTTCATTGGTGCTTTGTCCACCAGCACTAACATTTCTGCAGCTGTGCCACAGATACGACCGATGCATCCTGGGATGAACTTTTCACATCACATCACGATCAGTGATTTAATTTAATTCATGGCAGGTTATACATTTTGGGAGTGAAATAGCACACTAGTTCAGTCATATGTGAGGTACCTTAATATTGTTGACCTTCTCTACAAATGCACAATATTTATTTCTGCAATATATGTTTACCAAGAACAGCTTTTATGCCTCTTAAGAAGCATGATTTTTCAAGGTTAGATAGTGTTGAAACTACATTTATCTTCTGAATTCAACATATGACACAGGAAAATGCTCGTTGTAAGAGGCTGTGGATTCTTTTACATGCTGGGAGCTAAGTGGGAGCCTGGTTCTGCTTCAGCTTGCCCTCCTCTTTCTTTATGTTTACAATGCTGTTCACATCCTTAATTTGATAAACCCAACAAAACAGCTTTCAATGCATTTCAATGAGTGGTATCCAGAAGACTCAATAAAGGAAGCCTTAGGTTGAGACAGCCTGTTTACCCCAATTAAAATACTGTAAATTCATGGTACCTTCATGGTTCTAGCTGAACAGCTAGAATAAGACTGTAGTTTAAAAAGCGCTAAATGTAAACCATTCAGTTTCATTTAGAACAATGAAAGTTTATCTGTTTCTTTTTATGGCTTCTGAGAAGTTTCTGGGACATACTCTTTTTCAGAAGGTCTGTGGGTTTGTGCAAGGGGGATTTGTCAGGGCTATAAAATTAGCAGGATTGTTTCTGTCCTCCCTTTTCTAGATGATGAGATATAAGTTCACATTATTAAAAAAAGCTAGTTAAGATATATCATAAAGAGGTGACTGCTTTGTTCATTAGAGAAATGACAACTATTTTTAAAGCCATTCAAAATTAATTTAAACTTTATCAGTTTTAATTAATGAAAAGGGAATCACAGTGACCTCTTTGGTTCTAAAATGTTGACACAAAAATGCTACTGAAAGGGGCAAAATATGAATTACATTAAAAGTAGTGGTGACAGCAGTCGCCACCTTGCTGCAACTAATTTTACGGATTTTTGGTATAATAATTTCTTTTGTAAGATTTCCTAGAGAAATCTTGAAATGTAAAAAAAAAAAATAATAAAATCTCTAGAACTGTGCTAAGGTTGCAAGAAAGAAATAATAATTAAAAAAACCATATAGCTGCTTTAATAAACTAGTGTTCACATTCTGGTCCAGACAAGATCTGTCAAATTAAACACTCATTAACACCAAATTAACCCTTATTTTAAGCAGTATCTCTTTTGGCCAAACTCTGTCATTGGTGCTACTATGACTGTATGCTGAGAATCTACTGAGGACTATCTTAGAACAGTTCTACACGTGCCAAGACCAGCTTTCCATGATCTTCCTGGCACTCTGATAAGTGCATAACAATTGAAACGATATCTGTCATTCAATTTGTCTGCATTTTGGTAATTACGTAGCTTGCTGAACTTTGTTCTGAATCTGTAATTAGCTACTTCTAGCAGAAAAATGAGTTACTATTCTAGTCTACTCAAGACTCATAATTGACTAAATTTGGATCTTCCAGGAGTCAGTATGTCTGCCTGTATTTTAGCCTCATTTATAACTTCATGGAAGTCTGATCTTTGCTTTGTACTTCATGGCCCATTGTGCTCCATAAGGTTAAATGTAGCCTGCTCTCTATAACTGTTTTATAGATCTAAAATCATATATTTGTTTTACTAATGGTTAACTTTTAAGAGTTTCAGACATGCTTGCTTCTGCACCCCCAGCATATGGGTTTCAGACTAAAAGGTTCCTACTTAATTATATGGCCTTTAATAAATCTAGCAATCAAGCCATGCAAAGTAGAGTTGATGTGTTGGCAATGTCGCCAGATTGTCTAGAATTCAAAGTGATTTAGGGAGAAAAGCAGGACCTTGGATGGGGGAAGGCTGTGCTATAACTTTTAAGCTTTCAGATGCAAGATTTATATGTTCATTTTTTCCCCCTTTTCAATAGGGGGATAAAAGAATAATTTTTGTTAGTAGAGTAAGAGGCAATGGGTTTAGAGAAAATATTTTACAGCTGCACAAGAAGCGCAGGTTACATACATTAGTTCTAGAAGTAACACCACCAATATACACCAATATATATGGCCCTAGATATTTGTGATAATTTGTGCCTCAATTTCCTGTCTGTAAAACAGATACTGAGAAGGATAACTCTTTTAATGAGTTTTCTTTTGCGGCAGTGCATGGTACTGTTAATTTTGTCTTCTCTGCTCAATATTTTACATGGTGGAGGGTTTTTGTGTATAACAGAACCCTTCACTGAGTTTCATCCTTTGGAACATTACAAAATTTCCTTGTTACTTGGTACAGAAATACTGTCATCCAATCTAGAAGCAATAAAAACTGAAGTCATAAGGAAAATCGTGTCCTAAGAATGTGACAGTTGCCTTGAGAAATAATTTACCAATGTAGGGAAGTTATGCACTGTTTTGATGAGCTTTGTTCACAAGTCAAAGGATGTCTTGAAGTAGTAGAAAGAGGGCTTGGCACCATTTGTTCTTTCTTCCAGACGGTCCTGGTGACAATATAGGTTACATCTGTTTGTCTGGACATGTGATGCTGACTAGTGGTGACTTTTTGAAGTCTGGCATATGCGTCAAAGCAAAGTGATGAAGTGCTGAACAAGGCCAAACCATTTAAGGACTTTGGTGCAACCTGGAACAAGGCCTGGACTATTTTGGTTCTTGGCCTGTGAGAGATCTGCTGTGCAGGTCTGCACCTCAATCAGCATTACCAAAGCATGAGAGAGAGCCAAGAATAAATGAGTGAGAAATTGGTCTCTTTCCAAGGCTATGGGCAAAGCTGCTTTGGTGGAGAAGCAGCTGGGACAGCTGTGGTGGAAGGGGCAGTGTGGGGTGGGAGTGAAAGTCGTGCTGGGCACAGCGAAAGCAGGCAGGTGCTTTGAGGAGCTGCTGCCCTCCCTCTGCTCAGGCTGAGCTCCGTGTCTGGGGCTCTGGAATGGTTCCTGAAAGCTCGACTTGCTGCAGTCCCTGGCCCTTGCTGAACCTCCTTGTAGGGAAACGGGGAAGAAGGCAGAATGAAATGTTGCTGGAGAGTGTGTGTATGTAAAAACTTGTATATGTATATACACACCTGTGGAAAAAAAATAGCATGACTTTGACATGACATCGACAAATGCGAGTATTATGTATTTGGAACTTCCCACTATGAGTCTGCCAGATTTACAGGGGGAATATCTAAGTCAACCTGAGGCAGAAAAATCAAGAGCAGTGAGTTTCCGGCTCAGTGGAGCCTATTTCACCTCTTCCCCAAGGGGAAATGTAGAACATTTCCTTATAGTTCAGGTGAGTAAATGAGAAGCACTCCGGGTGCATTATATCAGTCTTTTCTTGTGGCTGCAGCTTACTCACAGGATAATTTTTTCAGCGGTGGTATTTAATTTGTGGTCACTCTTCTTATAAAAATAATTTGGTACTTCTGATTAATTTAAATCTGATTTAGATGTCAAATAAGAAATTTAGTTTATAACACGGTCATTTACATAGTTTTATACATTGTGGCAGTGTGACCATCAGCGTACAAAAGATATTTTTTGGAAAAGATGATGCTATCTGTAAGTGTACTATCTCTTTCTTTAGACTTCTGCACTGTTCACTTAAATTAATGAAGATGCCTAATTTGTTAGATAACAAAATATTGTTGATGCTTATATTTCTAAAAAAACCTGTAAGGTACATAAAAAGTGAGTTTTGATCCAAGCTGAAATGACAGCACTGTCCTACCCTTTTATTCATTAGATACTTTGAGGAAATAGCCTTTGACACATACATCTCAGAACAAATGTATTTTCCCTATTATTGACAGACTAACAGCCCTGTATAAATCAGTGTTTCCTGCAGTTCAGCTCTTAGCCTGATTTGCTCTAATACTAAGGTGCCCATGGGCTGAGGTTGCTGTACTGGGGACTGATTTCTCATTCTGGTCTCTTAATATGGCTTTCATCAGCTGCAGTTTCATCATTTCAATACTGTTGCACCATTAACCAGGGAACATTTGCAGAGATGCACACGGGTATTGGAAGAATTTCTTGCATCAGCGAAACAAAATTTCAGAATGTGTTGGAAGGAACCTCTGGAGGTCACCTGGCCCAAACCCCAAGCTCAGGCAGGGTCACCTAGACCAGGCTGCCTGGGATCATGTCCAGACAGCTTTTGAGTATCCCCAAGGATGGAGGCTCCACAGCCCCCCTGGGTGACCTGTGCCAGTGCTGGGTCACCCCCACAGTGAAAAAGTGTTCCCTGATGTTCAGAAGGAGCTTCCCGTGTTTCAGTTTGTGTCCCTCTCTTCTGATCCTTTCACTGGGCACCACTGAAAGGAGCCTGGCTCCATCTTCTTTGCATCCTCCCCTCAGGAATAACAAACAGTAAGGAATGGAAGTGGAAGGGCAGAGGAAGCTGTCATACCACTTGCAGCTAATTCAGAATTGGTGTGGGAAAGTGTTCAGCATTTCAGGTGAGAAAACATTGTCTGCCTTGAGGTCTTTATCTGGATTTGTCTTTGTAGTTGGTACAGATGGCAACACCTTCCTTAGATTTTAATGTAAGAGCTGAGTGTATTTTTATATTTTTGCTCTTCTGTTTATACTGAGATTATGATATGGGAATGATCAAGTGTTACAGTTGTCCTGGTTTTCTTGTCTGAGCATTTTCAAGGATGATGGGCTTTCAATGAGAGACAGCACAACAAAATGAGGATTGAAATATGGTGACTGCTGTAAATATGCATAAAAGAAAAATCATGTAACTGCCTGGAATAAGGTATTTGCATTCACTTCCTACTCTTGCCTGAAAAAAGACTTTTCTCCCTTTGCCTTTAAAACAGAAGTTTTCTTTGAAAATGGTTTTATATAAACCAGGATTGCAGCTACAGGGGACTGCAGGTGAATTTCAGCAAGATTTGAGTCCTGGGGATGTTTGCTTATTTATGTATTTCATTTTGAAGGTTTTTTAATACACTTTTTCCTTTTGAATTTTGAAAAACCTTAAATTGTCTGGAAAACTTTCCTTAAATTCAGGGTGCAAGACAAAGTTAGATGGGACTTCTGTACAGTTATATAAACTGTGACTTACTTGCATATCTTGTGCCAAAAAGTGGAGAATTGCAGTACCACAGAAGAAGAGCTCATATTTTAAATACTTAGATTCCAGAACATGAAATTAAAAAGGCAGGAAAAAAATGTGCCAGTCTGTCCCTTAAATCTGATATTTTACTAATAACTTAATCTAAATATATTTTTAAACGATAATCTTACAAGTACTAGAAAAGTTTTGGATGATGATGATGCAGCCACTGAGGGGGGAAAAAAGCCCCAACAAACCAACAGCTTTTAAAAGTAGCTTAAATCATCAAATTCCACTCAGGTCAGCTCACTATTCCAGTAGGCTCTGCAGGATATGTCAAGTAAAGATAGTCTGCATATATGTGAGTATTTGTTAACAGAAGCAGTAAAGAAAACTCTGCTTCCTTTGTTTTACTCCATGAAGACCTTGAAGCCCCTTTCTAGTATGGCACAAAAATGCTCCAGTTTAGCTTCTGAACTTCCTTCCTTTCCCTCTCTCCTCATGTGCAAGCTGATGTGGAAATTTCCTAAGCTGTAAAAATCCATGGGCTCTGGGTATACCTAATATAATTTTAATAGTTTGGAAGGTGTGAAGAGGTAAATGTATAAATAATCACAGCCCCAAGCAGAACTCTAAATGTTTTGAAACAAGGGCAGAGTACAATAGGAACTCAGCAACTGCAGTGTGTTAGTGTACTTGATTACTGAAACACAAAGAAAATCCAATAATCTACTAGAATCTAATTCAGTATTGTAAAGTTTTATTAGCTGCTAGTTTGAATATGATTGCAGTGAAATTAATAGTGGAAGATTTACATTATCTTCTTTTCCCTGTTTATTATAGAAATGCTTTTTTGTCTTCTCATTGCTGAATATACTGCTTGCAATGATTTTTCTCTGAGTAGCCAGGATTGTTTTTTCTTGAAAGAAGGTTGTATTTTGCAGCTTTGATAATGATCAGAAAACACTCAGAGAAGCTCCATTTGGTTCTGCAGTGTAGTGCATGCAACACACTGAGATACAAAAAGCAGTTAATCAAATTGTAGTTCCCCCTTGGCCTTTTTATTACCTACAGAAACATAAATGGGCTTCTTCAATATATTCCTCATAATTTAATTTCTTTAGCCATTTAAGTAATTTTCTGTTCTTTAAGTGTCCTTTTTTGTCTGACACTTCTACCAGTGTTTTGAAATGGCAGACAGTTTTATAGGTGAAATCTTAGCGGCGCCTCACAGAGATCATCTTGATTTGTGCCAAGTCTGTAGAAGTGGCACAAAGTGATAATGGCTTTCTCCTACCTTTGGTGCATTCTTTTATAGCTGGCTGAAAAACAGAAAGCTGCTTAAGTAAGAACTTTTCTCTGACTGTTATTAATATTCAGATAGTTCATGTTTTTATGCTTTCAGTGGTAGTTTTCTGATGGGCCACTGTTTAAAATGGCTTGCAGTTGCTTACTATGACAATCCTGTTGCCTATTGAATTACTCCAAGTTTTATGTTTTAATCTCACTGCTGGATTGCCCTGGAGCTGTTGTCCTGCCTCTGCTGTTCTGTTCCCGCCTTTCAGGTGCCCTGATTTGCTTGGACACTTGGGATGATACTGTTTGCTTTGGGTCTAATGTTAAACAGTTAATAAAATAGTCCAATTTTCCAAAAGCCAGAGTTTAATCTTTACATAGTGTTTAGAAAGCGAGAGTTTCATTGCACAGCTGTTGGCATGATAATCAAGATGAACACTGGAGTCCTTGACCTCAAACAAAAGGCACATCTGTTCTCTCTGTGGAACTTTCTAACATGTCTCATTGACCATTCAGTAGACTTATCTCTGCCTTATTGGCCAAAAAAATATAATGAAGCCTATGAAAATGTTTTACCCTTTCCTTAAAAAAAGGCCACTTTCTAGCCCATGAGCTATGTTGAAGCTTTTGTGACTGGGAATGCATCAAAAGGTTTTTGGTCAGAGATGAAGGTTTAAAAAAAGCTTCATTCTTAAAAATTCACTTAGACTCCTTAAAATAGGTAAGCAAATGATGAGACACCTGACTAAACTCACTATAAAAATATTCCTTTTTTGTTAGGGCTAGTGTAAAGAGCTTGTCTTAGCACTGAAAAAACTTGTGTGAATGCACATTTTGGATGTAGTGTAGGATTTGCTTTTGTCACAGGCTGCAGAAATATTGGCTGATATAAATCCACAGCTGACAGAAGTCAGATCTCTGGATGGTCTTCCAGGACATTGTCCAACATGAAAACTCAATAATCAGCTGTCAAAAACCCTCCCAGTTCTAGTAACTCAAAAAGTTTGCAATTAATTTTAGAGAATTTATGTAAGTCTGTTTCCCAGTGCTGGAATTCCCATGATTCTGCAGTGTTCTCATTTAAATTACAAGTTTGCAACCTGCCAAAGATTAATCTCTCTGCACCAAAGGTAGCAACATCTGCCAGTATTTATATCAAGAACTGGGAGAAAATTCTAAGTGTAGAGATGTAGCAATTTTTGTTACAGAAATGACAACCATCACCCATACACAAGCACATACACTGGTGCACATGCAGCCAGTTGTGCAGAAGTGAGACTCCATTTGTGAAGATGCCATTTCCAAAGCACTTGACAATGCAATTTTGCTTAATCTTTAAGCCTTCTCTTGGAATTAAAACATTTAACCTTTAAAGCTGCTTCCATGTGGAGCAATCTCAGAGATTTACCTAATTGTTCACAAATGTTAGTCATTATGTTTATCTTTAAAGATAATTAAGTGCACGTGAATTATTCTGAAGGAGATTCAGCTTTTCTACCATCCTTTTCTTCTGATAACTTCTTACTTTTTCAAAACTTTCTCTGGGAACTTTGGTCTTACCAAAGAGAATTCTGGTGGGAAGTATTTTCCTCATCCAGATGAATCCATTGATACTTATTTTTTTAAGTGTTATCCTTCTTTATGGTACCTGGGCAAGCCATTCCAATTTACATCTCAAAGGAATACAACACCTAAAGCACCTGCCACAGATTGCAGCGTTCTGGGTGCACCTAGTGAGAGGTTGAATCATACATTTATCATACATTCATACAGCACAGCTTCTAGAGAAATCTCTGACCCTTCCAGAGAGAGACATTGCTGCAGTGTATCCTGACAAGGGAGGAGTCTGGTTCAAGACGTTTGCAGCTCCAAGGAAGTTCCTTAATACTTCAAGCAATGATAAATGAAACATGATATATAAAATATGAAATGGAATCAATTCCAATTTGTATTTCAGTTGGAAGATCCATGGGCTGTAGCCTGGGGTCTGTTTACAGCACACAGGCAGCAGGGTGGGACAGGTGTGGTCCATGGTGAGAGACATGGAAGATGGGATCCTTTCTGGGTGGGTGTTAATGTGCTTTCTGTTGCAGAATGCATCTTTTCAGACACACTGGTGGCTCATAATAACCTTGTTTATAAGCCCTGGGTGACAGGCTACATGCTCTATGGGCGGCGTTGGTCATCCATACAAAAACTCTTAGGGCAGGAAGGGCATTTGCAACCCTTGACTGCTGATTGAGAAGAAGCAGCATCAGAGTGAAAGGGTTCTCTCTGCTTCTGCCATGTGACAACCTTGTGACTCGTGTGCTGGGCAGGCCTGAGGCTGGGGGGCTTCAAGGGGCCTGGGAGTCACAGGCTCTTGTAGCAATGTCTGCTACATTCCTCTGTGAAGTGGAACGGAGGGACCAGGATTCTTCAAGTTGGTAAGACAGCAGGCAGCCATCACTGTAAGCAGACAAGCCTTTCTTGGAAGACTTTGGCTGCTTTCTGGTTTTGCTTTTCTTTTTTAGTGGCACTGCTCTTTCTACCCCTTGTCCCTTACGCCTTTGAGTGGCCAGTACAGTTGGAGTTCTAAGTAATCACAAAGGCTTAGCATTTGATTAGCAGATAAAAAAAGGAGATGTTTAAGACTGAAGGGCTCTGCAGATCAGATCTTAAACCTGGTTCAAGAATTCAGTGATTAATTTTTTGTATTTTAAGGCTGAAGAGTAGGCACAGACATATCTCATATTATTCTGAACCTGTTTCCTGCCTGGGCAGTAGAGGTGGGTGGTTAAGCCTCATCCCCAGTTCTAACTTGAGGCATTCTGCCACTGTGTTAATGCTCAGTGCATGCTCTTGGTGATGAAATATGAAAACATTTTGATGGTACTTAGGAACAGGACATAGCAATAAAATTTGCTTTCTACTGTGCTGTCTTACTGCTGTCTCCTGAGCAGCATATGCCGGTGTTTTGCTTGTTTGCTTCATCACTGCCTGTGTGTCGGGCAAACAGGTTGTCACAGGTAAATCTGCAGATGGTTTTCTTAGCTTTGATCCAATTTGTCTAATTTGTAGGTTCCTTGTGACTTCCTGCTTCTCCCTGAACTGTGAGACATAGCAAATATTGGAGCCACATGAAAACACTACACGGCTCATTTTCAACTAAATTACCCCGAGCATGTAATTATAGCAATTAGTAAAGCTCCCTCTGTCTTTCAGCATTCTCCAGAAGACACCCTCCTCATGCAAGTTAAGTAAAATGCCCTAGGTCAGCTGCTACACAGACAAGTCATTTAAGAGTTGTCTTGACGTGACCAGGATAGGGTTTATTGCGTGTAATAAAACAAAATGTCATCTTGGCAAAAGATGTCTAATGATATTGTTGTTTGGGATTTGGAACTGGGAAAAAACCAAACTCTTTCTTGTACAGTTCTTGTAGTTACCTTTTTGCAGTGTCCTCACTCGTTTCAGTACTGGGGGAGATCATAAACACCACTGGACAGCATTCAGGATGTTACAGAAAATATCTTTCCAGAAGATAGCATCATTCCAGTGATAGGGTTACTTGTCTACTTCAAGCTTTGAAATACAAACTTTTTTTTTTTAATTGGTAGTTTTTGTGATTTTTTTTGTTTGTTTGCTTGTTTTTATTTATTTATTTTTAATTTTTATTTCAGATTTAATTTTGTTTATCTGCAAAAGCAGAGCACTTAAAATAGTTAAATATACAAACCACTGGGGTTTAAATTCTGTAAGGAAACAAAATTTATATTTATGGCTGATTCCATACTGCGGTGGGATCCTTCTCCCTTGTTAGCTTAGCTGACAGTCCACATGGCTGTGTCAGAGTTCAGCACTATTGAAAGTTGGCTTGATTTAGCATTTTTGAGGAAAAGACCATTCTGTGCCCCAGGAAAAATCTGTCCAGTACTGCGGAGGAAGCTGAGAACACCAAAAAATGCAGCCATGTAAATTACTCCAGTTCAAGACCTGTCTTATTTTAAACATCACCTCCAGCATGGCTTGATTTAACTGGTTTATTGCTTTAAACTCTTTTGGACCAAATCTCTTAGCTGTGAGTTTTGTGGTGGGCTGGTGAAGAGGGTGCTCCATGGCATTCCTCTAGGCTAAGTCAGAGATGTGGAAGCGTTGCAAGAGGTTACTGGATGGACAACTGGTGACTGCCTCTCGTATTTGTATCCTGCCTATATGTATATATATGTATGTATAACTTAATTCAAAGGGATTTAAAGCAGAGTTTGGTACTGCAGCAGATTTCTTGCAAACTCTTGGCTTTCCTTGTGTGTCTTTGCATGAGATGATAGGGAGTGGGCAATTTTCTTCAGCAGGATATTTATATAGACGCGAGCTCTTGCGGCATGTACGCTTGTATGTATTGGTTCCTTCTTTTTATAGACTGGTGATCTGAAATAGAAGTGACTGGCAAAGAGAAATGTCTTGAGGCACTTGAGCATCTTAACAGAATACAAAATAGTCCATAATATATATTTACCTACCTAAACAAACCTGTCTCAAGAGTGCTCTCTGAGGTTTAAGTGGAATTGTTAATGATTCACACTGCTTTTCTCTCTCCAGATTTTATTTATTGTATCACCTTTGCTTACAAGTTTTCTCAAGACAGTCATTGCACAGCACAGTTCCTTTAGCATATCCAGTATGTCAAGAAGCGTTTATGTAATCTGCCAAGCAGTGTGTCATCCCATGCACCTAGCCTGGTGGTTTTTACAAATCTCACCTTTTGAACTCAAGCTTGTAATAGAAATGTGCTGGTCTCTGAAGGTGCAGAGGTTCACTTCCCTCAGTGGCAGCAGAGGGATGGTCATTGTAGCCCGCTTGCCACCTGAAATATGGTATGGAATGTGAGCATGTGGTTTTTCTGCAGGGGGTTCTTTGTGTAGTTTAAAGACCCAGAACGGGCTATCAAGCAGAAAATAGAAGCAGCTACCCAGGTTAAAAACAAAAAATAGTTTGTTTAGCAGGTAGAAAAAAAGCTTGCAATGCTTTGTCTATGCAAAAACCAATGGGATGCAAGGAATTTACTAAATCAAATTTTGTAGTTTGCAGAATAGTGAAGTTAAGATTCTGTGAATGTAGAACAAGCTTTTCTGCCACACTGCACTTGCTCCATATTTGCTCCTATTCCAAAGTGCAGCCCTGAACCTGTTTTTTTTTTTGCTTAAGAGTTTTCTTGTGTGCTCGATTACTAGTCTTCTGAGAATCTTGTGTATCCACAAATACTGTTTTTATTCCTTGTATCCTTTGCATGATTTGATGTACATGGAATCCTTACCTGTCCTAAAGGCCAGGATAGGACGGTGCATGCAGAAGCCTGACAGGTAAGGGATAAATTAATGCTAATGATTTGATTTATAATGTAGTTTGGAAACATTCTTGTTCAGTTTCTTTTTTTTTTTTTTTTTGACAAATGAACCTACTTCTACAACTTTCTTCATCTCCTTCTCTTTGCCCCTGCTCCATGGTTTGCCATGGTTTCTCTTTGGAGAAAAGAGGAACAAGTCATATATTTTAACAGTTTTCTCCTGACCTTTCCAGCTCAGCTCCTGAGCAACTCTGTGTTTTGATCTGTTTATTCAACCACATCTCTAAACAGCCTTATGACTTAGAAGAAATATATTGTCTAATTACATCTGTGAGCCATAGGCAATTGAGAATACTTATTTGGGTGCATAACTGGACAAAATATTTTATAAGCATCCCTTATCTCTCATGCTAAGCTTCACTACAACAACATATAATCTAAATGTTGTAAATAAGTCATTAAAACAATGAAATTCCTTACATTTATAAAACAGATAACTCAGTTTGCATCTGCTTTTGCAGCAAAGCTTGTCTTGCTGAACTGGTTGCATCACATATACAAGCCACACACAGTTTCCTTGCCACAAAAAGTATGAACAACATCTTTCTAAACCATCTTTTTTTCTCCTATAACGTTGGTCTCTGAGGTAGCTGCCCCCAGTGCTGCATGGGAGGCCCCTCCCATGCTGAAGGCAGTGGCAGAATTGCCTCTTTTCCAGGCTGCTTGTCCTGTGTTTGAGCCCAGGGTGTGGTTTGCCCTCCTGGCTGCCAGGACACACTGCTGGCTCATGTGGGATCTGCTGCCCACCAGCACCCCCAGACCCCTTTTTCCAGGAGGTTTTAGTTGTCTGTGTTCTGTGAAACTGTATGGGGAGTGTGTGACTGGTCTGCTGAGAGCTCTCTCCTCCTCTGCCCAGGCATGGCCACTCACCCTGGCTGCCAGTGGCAGCTTTGCTCGCCTGTGGATTGTTCCTTGACCTCGAATGAGAGTTGTGCCTGCGCTGTCACCATCGATAGCTGTGAGGGGGTGCACACAACCTTTTCATCAGCGTACTTGACCACAGGCAGATGCTTCTTCAGTGTAAACCTCAGTGACCTCAGCAGGTCTCTGTCGTTTTGAATTCTGTTCATGGTGGTTGTTTTGGTCTGTTTTAAGGTCCTCTATACCAAAATAAGAGTAGGATCAAACTATTCAGCAGCTGCAGTGTACTTGTCTTATCCAGATAGATGAGAAATGCACAGAGAGCCGTGCTAAGTGTGCACAGAATCTACTAGAAGTAATTATCAGGAGGTTCTTGGTCCAAAGCCACCATAATTATTATTTTACTTCTTAACTATCAGGAGTTAAGCTGTGTGTATTGTGCTGAGCAGATGGATTTTTTTGTTTTTTTAAAAAAAGGAACTTAATAACAACAGGAGTTACTTTTTAATGTCACCTCCTGCTGTGCCAAGACCTCTGGCTTTGCTACATGCATATCAGCCATTGAAAAAAAATCCTTTTTTTTTTTTTTTAATTGAGTTATGCCAGGGCCATTTGTAGTCTGGTCAGAATGTCTCTGTGGCAAAATATAACTAAAATATTTGATTCAATGAAGAATTCTTTAAGGAGCTGGTCACTTCTATTGTTGCTGTCCTCTTGGAAAGAGTTTCTGTTCTGAAATGTAGATTTCCATGCAGGGCTGCAGCAGTTTTCCTGTTCAGAATAATGATATGACAAACCACTAGTGGAATGATGCTGTTGGGTTTTTAATGTAAATTTGCTGGTGTGATCTCTGCTAGAACATCAAAACTAATCATGCTGTGTTTGATAAGCTGCAAATGTAGTGAACAGTCATAACTGTATGTTTTCTTACTTCAAAAAAAAAAGGTTGTTTTTATAAATATAATTGACTGTGTTTTGAGACTCCAGATCTCTAAGATGAAGTTTTCAGTATAACATCAAGGTTTTGCTCAGTTTTGTCACCTGACAGAGATGAGAGAGACCTTTCTGTTGATGTATCAGTTTGTGTGTATGGGGCAAAATGAAGGGGATGAGATGAAGGAAGTCAGGGAGGGAAGAGGGCAAAGTGTTCATCAACCCCAAACCCAGGGCTCTGCTGACTGGAGTCTCCTTCCTGTGTGGGCATGAGGAAGCTGTAGTGTATCCCCACAGTGGCAGAGTCCTGTTTATTCCCAGCTTCTGCAGCAGCTCACAGCTTTCTGCCTCTGGTTTTCAGTAATAATTTTGAGCCAAGAAGGCTGAAAGGATTCTGAATGAAGTCTGCTTCATTTCACGTCCACTTCTCACAGATTAGTTTGGTGAGTCATGAACCTCTGTGCACCTTTGAGCCAGGTCCAGCTGGTCCAGGAGAGCTGCTGCTATCAGAGAACGCTCTTCTGTTGACTTTAAAAATGGTTTATAAAACTGCAAATACTGGACAGATTTATGGGTTATTAGCTTGTAGTTGGAAATACAAATCTGATATAAAGCAAAAGTCCTATTGCCAAAAAATGCATAGTAATAATAATGTAGTAGAACAATAGTAGAATAATAGTAATAATTAATGTAGTAGAACAGTAATATTAAAGTATTAATAAGAATTTATAGAGCTGCTCCCCAAAAATCTCCTTCACTCTTGTAAAACAAACTTGTAAGTTAGGAACAGAAATGACTTAGTGATCAAACATTTAATATTAGAAAAAGTCCTGCTTTTTCTTTAAAAAATATCCATAATTAGGCCTACTGTTCATAGGGTTTTAATGTCTTTTTTTTAATACATAAATCCTGTAAGATTTATGGAGTTGGAGCCTCTGGGATGTTTGCCCAGGCCACCTGGAAATCCTTGGTATAGCCACTGAATTGTGCAGATGACCTGTTCATATACGCTAAAATAATCATGTTCTGATGTGTTAGAATTCCTGTCCAGGTTTGTCTGGGAAATTCTAGAATATCATATGCTCTCCACATTGAAAAGCTACTGTAGAAAGGTCAGTGGGTATTATCTCTTTTTACTGAACTGGGAGATGACAGTGTCTCTCTTCTCAAAACTTGTTTTTCTGCCTGTTCGTAGTTAATTCTCACATTGTCTGAAATACGTTAAAAATCTGTTCAAACAACAGCACAGATAAAAATGCAGGAGAACGGTTATAAAAACTACATATGCTACACAAATGTATGGTGTATAAAAATTATGTAAAGAAAGATATTACATCTTTTATTTTCAAGGAGTTCACACAACGGTGAAATGTCAAAAGTTTCTTAAAAGTCAACATGTAAGTGAGGTGATTTTTTTATTCAGTAAGCCATTGTTGGGAAGAACACCCACAGCTATTAATTTTATAGCAGTTCTAGTAACCTTGAAAGTTGTGTGTAATGTTTTTCTTTGAGTTTTTCTTTTTTTTTTTTTTTTGAGGGGGGAGGCTTTTCTTTCTCCTTATGACAGAAAGATAGAGAACATGGTTAACTCAGGAAAAAAAAGAAATGATTAGACAAGCGTGATTGGAGATGAGGGAACACCCAGGGGACAACTTCACAAGCCTTTGCTCAGTCAACTGTGCAATGAAGTGCAACCTTGTGGAAGTAAAGACACCCAAGAGGAACAGGCAAGGCATGTCCCGAAGTCCAAAGTCTCTAAGTCTTCTGTAGGTGCAGCTTCATGCTAAAATACTTAAAAATTGCTCTAGATGCAAACTGTGATTTGTTGCTGAACTTGCCAAAGCATATATATTCTGCTTGGAATCAAATGCATTTTTATTATAGCACAAAGGTGCAAGTATATACAATTAAGATTATTGGGTTTCTTTGCTCTGGCAAATGAAAGCAGGGGAGGACTGGTCACTGGTCTGAGCTTGTTAGCTCTAACACCTTACAGGGATCACTTTATAAGTGATTTGATATTTCCTTTATTTCTTGAAATTAATTCTAGCTAACATTTAAGGAGTTGCAGACTAGGTCAAGTAATCATTTTTTTGTTAGTGTATCACGTAAACTCCCTCAAACTATTTTCTCATTAGAAAGTCTATTTATACTGCATCTATTTAAATAAAAGGCATTGATATCATCTACCAGGAAAATGATTTGTTGAAACTTGGCTGGATTCTAGCAAGTGTATTTTTATATTCTTTGGGGAAGTGGGCAATGTGAATGTGACAGTGACTTGGAGGAGTGCTGGTTCAATGAGTGCTGGTGGTGGGATCAGTGTGAGGCAGGTGTTTGATAGATCTCGGGGATGCAAAGGCTGTTTGCTCACTGTGCTTTCCGTGTGGGCAGTGATCCTCCAGTCAGTCCCTATTTGTGTGCCAATGTTGTGGGACCCTGGGGGAGCTTGCAAAAGAGTGGGAAGGATTTGGCCTTACTGAAGTGGTGGGCAGGGATCCCACAGTGAGGAGCAGAACTGATACATCCAGCTCCAAAGAGAAGCTTCAGCGAGTATCAGCAGTGAAAGTCCATCATCATGCAGCAGTGCTGCTGCAGATGGTTATGACTGAGCAGTTATAGGAGTTTTACACTGGATGTCACACTGAATCCAGCAGTCAGCCTCAAACAGCAGCAAGTAGCCAGCTTCCCACTAAAACAGCCTCGGTGTTACCCAGGGAGCTCCAGAGGCTGCTCTGCACCTGGCATCCCACGCGTGCCGAGGGAACGGAGTGCCTCGTGATGCTGGGTGCTCACCTCATTGTGCATTGGTGCATTAGCCATTTCTGTGCAGACTTTATCTCTGCAGGCAGATGGTAGTTCAGCAATGTCAGAGAATTCATTCATTAATTGGTGCTGATACGTAGTCTCCTGAAAAAATGAACAGTTAAATTTATTTTCAAAAAGAATTAGATGCAGGTTTTCCCTACCTGCTTGAGGTGTCATGGGCTGTTTGGTGTTATTTATATTCCATATAGGTTAGAGATTTTGGAAAGGTTTAATAATTTTATTTGCATTTTATAATGTCTTCTGTTCCTGTATCCTGCATTGACTAGTGCACCCAAAAATTAATTGGAAATACAACTAATGCTTGGGAAGTGGATCAGAAGTAGCATTCAGTCCGACATAGATATCCATAACTGTTTGGTGGTTTTGCTCCAGACTTCCAGCAAAAAGATCTGCTTTTGCAGCTTCCTTCACAATTATAGTCTGATATACAGATGGAGCAAAATGATTTCACTTTGTGTCGTAATGCTGTTGGTAACTATTTAAATTCCTGTGCTCTAAGCCTTTTAAAGGTTAAGAAAGATTGCACATGTACTTGTGTGAAGGAGTCCGTGTTTGCTCTGAGGGATGAACTGCCAAAGGGCATTCTTTGCAGTAAAATTCAACAAATGAGTATAAGAATGGCTGGCTCACTCTTACAGTGGTTTATATAGGTAGAGATATCATTTTGTTGTTCCATTGTCGTTGGAGAAGATGGGAAAAGGGAAATGTTGCTTCTCATTGAGCTGATTACATAAAATGGTTCCCCAATGGCTTTCATTAGATGTTCTCATTTTTAACATTTGTGCAGGGAAGCAAGTAAGTAAAACCACAAGGAACAGTTGAGTGAAGGCCAGCAACAAAGGTGGGGTCAATTTTTACTGAGAGATTTCCTCTAGCAATGTCTGTTGTATGTGTCACGTTTGGATAAAGAATTAGCAGCCACACCTTTTTCAAACACCTGCCCCTTTGATCCATGTCATGTCTGTATGCCTGTTCAAAAGTTTTGGCAGCTTTTCTTCTTACATAATTTTTTAGACAGGTACTTGCTGTCTACAAGAACTTGCTGGTGAAAACCTTCTAATTAAAGTGTATCTGTGCTGGTAATTTCAGAGCTGGCCTAGCCAATTCTGCTTTCAACAGATTTTGTATTTTCAGGCTCAAGATAGGCTGCCTAAATCTTTGGCTGGTAGATAACTGTCGTCTTAAAAATAAAGCTAAGTATTTGAAATTCATATGAAGCTAGAATAGAAACAGCTTCTCCCCAAACTAAGATTTGTACAAAACTTCATAGATAAAATTAAAGCAAATGCATGTTTGCTCGTTTGAGCTTGGTGACATGTTTCCCACATGGTGCCTGGTGTGTGCTGTCACATCCTTCCATCTCATGGTACAGCAGGAATGCAGGGTCATGGGCTGGAAATGGAGGTTGAAAGGGACTTTATCTTGTATTTCTTCCTTCATGTTTTCTGTAAAAAATGGGCAAAGTGTTAAAATCTGTTCAGTACCCGGTCAGTGTTGTGGTAGAGATACACCCCTGTGTGCTAGCTGGGGTGGTGTTTATTTACCTGCACCATGCTCTGCAGAAGCACCTTTCACACAGGTATGTGGTGCTGCAGCCAAATGGTAGAAAAATTCACCTGATAGACGTTGTAAGTTTTATTCTTGCTAGAAACAGCGGGCAGATATCAATGTCCAGTGGCTCAGCATGTGTGACAGCAGCATTAGATTTTGGTGTGTGAGAGTACCTCAGGTCCCCGACCTACGCCAAGGTCTCATTGCTGTCCAAACTGACTGGAATATTGCTGCCCAGTGGCTGAAATTTGTGAATTACTGAACATGAGCTTTGAAACGATATAGCTGTTAATGTCACTTGTTTTGTTGTCAGGTTCTACTTTTGACTGTCGTTTTCTGGAAATGCTGGCCACTGAGAGGGCAAGCGTGTGCCTGTAAAACCACTGCCTGCCTGCTGGGTTCACTTGTATTGTGCATTGTAGGTGCTCTGCCAGCATTTCCATGAACTCTTTTAGCTTCTGAGGTACATGTGCTCCCTGCAGCACCCTGCTGACTTCCCTCTTGGAATGGATTGATGTGGAAAACTAGGGGCATTGCTGTGCAGGCAGTTAAACCTATAGGTTCGTTTCCAAGTGATGCTCACTATTAGCTATCAGCTCATTGTCTGCTTAAGATTCCAGTCAGCAGGAGAATATGAACTTGCTGCTATTAAAAAATCCAGTGTTGGGTGAGGAGTGGGCATGGTGCCCAGAACTCAGATGAAATTTTTGGCAGATCCTGCATGATCCCGTGACCAAGCATCACGATGACCACGTTACATCTTGAATATGAGGATCCCTCATGGTGGCAGTGCAGAGGAAGGTCTGTGAGCAGGGTGAAGAATTGGAAAAGGCAGAGGGCGCTTTTTTTGGGGGGATCCCCTGCTCAGGTGTAGCTGTTGGTGGAGAGGACACAGCCAGGAGTGTCGCTGGGGGTTCGGGAGCTGTGGAAACAGCTCTGGCAGCACCAAGCTCTTGTGGCTGTGCTCTCCCAGCAGCATTCAAAAATGTTTTATTGCAAAGGCTTCATTTTCTTTCCTGGTTCGCAACCTGCTCTGGCAATGTGCACAGCTTGAATAGCCAAATACACATTATCAGGAATTTCAGACAGAAGAAAATGAGCCCTTTCTGCATTCAGTTACCATTTCTGTAATGGACTGGCAAGGTGTTGGAGCAGGGCCAGCTCTCTCTGCCAGAACAAACAACATTTCTGGGGCTGTGGAGCTACCCTGGCACTGTGTATTTAGTTAAGGGTTTAGCACTGGAAATGCATGAACAATTAAGACCTCATTTCCTAAATGGAGTGCATTTTGTGATTACAGAAGAGAACACACCGGTTGGGATTTAGTGTATTTGGGGCTGAAACATGGTCTTACACTGTGAAACCTGCTGTTTACAGTAGAGCTGACTGAAAACAAGACAAAGCAAAGTTTTCTCCGTAATTGTGCTTTCAAGAGTGAGATTTATCTATATCACAGCAAGCTGCCTGATTTTGTAGCAAATGTAATTCAAAACATGCTTTCAGATTATATAGGTTATTGCCTCTGTTGTAGAGCAAGACAAAATGTTGCTATAGAGGTCATTTAAGCTACTTTCATTTGTATTTATGTATTATTTTTTGTCATACTCTTCACTTAGGTTTTTCTATGTAGAGATTTCCTTTTACCTCCTAAAGCTGATAATTATGACATCAAGCAGTTATAGTGGTAGATGAAACACAAAATGTTAAATTTTAAGATGTTATGCATTTATCACAACAAATTATTTATTTTAATAATATCTTTATTTACTTTTGTGGAGAAACAAAAGTAAAGTGAAAATAATTTTGAGTACATGGAAGTCTTTTTTAGTCTTATTTCAGCTGTTTATGTGCAATCTTTCACTGTTCTTTCTTGATTTTTACATTCCCTATGAACTGCTGATGGGAATGGTGCATTAGTACTGCAGGTGACATTAGCCAGAGCAGTGTGAGCAGATGTGCCTGTCTCTGAAATTGTTTGGAAATCATTGTTATCCCCTGGCTATTCCTCCTGCCCCCTCCCATAGACTATAACTCTGGAACTGCTGCAAATAGGAACTGAGGTGCAGTATGTTTGGTTTCCAAGCAGTTTATTATGCAAAATCTCAAGGTCTTAATCTCACAAAAAGTGCAAGTCCTTTAGCTCTGGAGCAGTGCTCTGTAGATGGCAGCATTGATAGGCCTGGCTTCCCTCTGCTCTCCAGTGGAGAGCAAGGAGTGGGTAACTGCAGGCGTGTTCTTTGCTTCTGTACACAAATATAGAACTAGCTCTTGATATTTTACTTACATAATAAATTGAGGTTGCTTCATAGTCCAGTGACTTAGGGCTCAGTTCCAGGCTATACAAGTGTACATAGATGTTTTTTGATAATTTACACTTTCCCTTTTAGTGGGACACATTTTTTTCAACCTGTGCTTGTTAAGTTTTATTTGTGAGGCTGGAAGCAGGTGTTAACTAGACCAGTTATCACATCTCTTATTTGGTTAGAGATATAATATTTTGTGGCTTAAATTCCTTAAATTTAAGCCTTATTCCCTAAGTGCTCTAGATACTACATGAACACAGGCATCACTGTTGCTCTGTGTTCTGCTGAATTACTTTATACCTGGTGTCTTCTGGCATTCACACATCCTATTTTTTTGGTAAGCAACAGTGAAAATCATTCTAAAAGCTTGCACCTTCAAGATGCTGTTCCCCTACCTTGATTAGTATGTTTTTCTTGCTAGGGATCAAATAAGCTTTATTAGGAAAAGAGAATTCTTACTTAGTAATGTAGAGTATTAACTCAGAAGCCTCAGATGATGTACTTTGAAACTATAGGTCCTTGCAGTAATTTTAGTTTTCTCACTCCTTGTTTGTCTGCCCTGAACTTTGGCTTCTGTCTGTGCTGGTCCTTCATGAAGCAGCCACAGGACTTTGTTAAGGGCATTAGGAAAGTTGGGTTTTAAATGAAGTTACAGCTTAAATTATGTTGACTAATTAAATAGGTATTTACTTAAAAGGTCCATGACACTGTGAGATGTCTTCTTTATATAACTCTTACTAAACTCTTCATTCATCTTGAAATCCATACTCAGGACTCTGCTTGGCTGTATTGTCAGTGGGCCATCCAGCATTTAGGGGAAGCAATGATGAACAGCTTCACTGCAGACTGAAGTCAGTCAATTTTCCTGTCCTCTGTAAAAAACAGTTATACTCTTGCATGGTGTCATCTGTTTCTGTCTGTAGGACAGGGAATCATGGTTTGATGTTTTTGAGTCACCTGAGCGGTGCTATTTTCTTAGTATTATTTCTAAACTTAGTGGAGTCATCAAAAACTATAGCTGCTTCTGTTCTTTTAGATGCTTATAGCTCCAAAAAGTTGCACTCTTAGGTGTGTGTTGGAAAAAATACAAATGATGAAAAGATGAAGATAATTTTTTTTCTAGTTTTGAGCTTCGAATTTTGCATCTCCTTCTAGTCACACAATTCTATTTTCAAGGGAGAATCTTAATTATTGTGCATTGGCAGTTATACTTGCTCTGAAGTACTGGAGTGAGAATGCTAATGAAATAACACTTAATGAACTTGGAGGTAGGGAAGTGCTCAGTGTTTTATGATTAAAAAATTGTCACTTGGCTGTGTGTGCTTTTGTAATTAGTTAGATTGTTTTCCTTGGTCATTTCTGATTTTTGGTGCGTGAGTTAAGACGTACAGGTCCTGACAGCCAGAACTGTGGACAGCAGCAAATCCTAAACCGCAGCTGGAAGTTAATTGCTGTCAGTTCTCCGGGTCTGCAGTCTGGACTTTGGGTCAGTTTGAACATGACTGCATGTTGCTGAATACATTGCTTTTACCCCAGGAAAACAAAGATACTTGTGACCTTGCAGAGTACTGAGAATTAATTTGCGTGTATCAGTAAATTGCTTTGAAACTCTAGACAGAAGAGTCAAGAGATTGTCAGAAAATTGAGAAGTATTAATTGTTATTGCCATGTAAGCTTTAATTCTTTAATCACTGATGAATATTCTTAGAGTGTGTGACTCCCTGAGAATGAAGTAGGAATGTTCTTGGCTTGCTAGGATGTTAACATGCTGAACAGTCTGCTTGTAACTCCATTTACAAGTAAGACAGCCTAGATATTTGCTTCAATTAAGCATAAACTTGTTTTGATGGCTTTTCAATCAATGAGGCAAAATAAAGATATGAAGGTAAAATCAATAGAGTAGCAGCTGCTGTGCCCCAGCACCGCTGAATGGACTGAGCAGTGGTGATGTACAGATTAAAAATGAAAAGCCTCTTCAGGTATGTAGAAATCACTACTACAAAAGGTGTTAATGAACTTGTATTAAATAATAAAACAGGACTCAGGGTTCATCCTAGTACTGCTTTGATGCCTACATGGGTTCTCTGACAGTAATTTTGAGGAAAGATTTAACTTAGAGTGACTTTTTTTTTTTTTTTGGCAAATTAGATTTAACATGATTTGGTAAGTCATAATATCTTCCAGTTCGGAGCAGATATTGGATGGATACTTCATTTGCTGTTCCATTTCTATCAACTGCAATGAAGTCATATTATAGACTCTGCTTAGTTTCTGCTGTTAGTTTCTGCATTATGCAAACTACTAAAAAGCCATATGAATTAGGGAAGAACCTTTTATGCACAGTTGAAGTGACATAAATGCACAATCTAAAAATAAATGAACTTCAGTTGTCTATTGTCATGTTAACTTTTAATTTTTACATGCTTAAGTCTGAAATGTTTTATTAATTGTAATAGGCCCTGGTTTTTGCTGGTCTTTGGTGTTCATTTTAGTTTGCATAAGCCTTCCTGACTCGGAGAGCAGAGGTCTTTTTAGGTGATTCCTTGTATGCTGATGCAGAAATTCACACTCCTGGCTTTTTCCTCTGATGTTCCATTTTAGATCAGGTAAATTTTGGAACATAAATTGGGATCTGGATTTGTCAGCTTAAAAATGAAGTAGCATCACTTACTCTGCGTCCTGGTATATTGACCAGGTACGGAGGAGGCATTAACAGGCCACGTTTTCTCATCCAACCTTGTGTATTCTCCTGAAGTCTGCCCTGCAAGGCCCTTTTCTAAAACTTTGGAGATAATAGTACCTCTGGGACCATTGTTTTGCACCTTGAGTCTCCTAGTGAGAGCTGCTCAGCCCAAGGGATTAGGTGCTTGGAAGCACATTGAGATCTTCAGAATTTTCCAGTGGAAAATTCTGGTTTAATTGGTCATCAACAAAAATGTTTTATGTTTTATCCAATGAGCTTGTGATTGCCTTTTTCTAAGACAGTTTTTGTAGCGTGGCTGAAGTATTTTAAGTTAGGTAATGGGCCCTCTTAAATTAAGTGTTGCTCCTTCTACATACCTTGCGTGATTTTAAGGCAAAAGAAGAACCTGCTAATATTAGCACAGCTAATTACTTTAATCAATTAGCATGGGATTTCCTAAAATAGCAAATTACATGAACATGATTAGTACTGCTTTCTTTAGGCGCTGACAGCTTTCTGCCTTTGTTTCCTCAGTGCTGGATCAGTGTTTTGCATAAAAAGGAAGAGCTTTTCCCTGTGGTGATGCTGGTGCTCTGTGGTGTGAGGAAGGTGCAGAGGCTGTGAATCACCCGTGGTCCATGGGGCAGCCTGGCTTTCACAGTGCCACAGTTTGTCCCTCCTGAGATGGACTTGCATTATCTCTTTTTTTCATATTTCTTTTCTAGTCTTTCTACTCTGAGCATGTGTTACATCAAGCTTGTGACTTTAGATATTTTACCATCCCAGTGATTCAATGAACTGCAGTGGACACCAAGACCAGGAGGCATTACTCTGAGTGACAGACCATTGGAATCTGGATCTAGATTTTTAGCTCGATACTCAGTCTTTTGAGTCACTGCTTGATCTTGAAATATGGCTTAAAATAGCTATCAAATGAGGAACAAGACAGCAAATGTGGATATTTAAAGCTCCTTTGACATGGAGAAGAAAGGAAATTGGGGCTCTTCGAAGGCGTGTCACTCAGTGTGACACATTTTCCTCAGCTGAGTGTGACACAGAAGGGCTGCTGAAGCCCCAGTGGCAGACTAGGCAGTGACAGGGCATGTGAACACCATGACAGAAGCAAAGGTTTTGTCCATCTGTTTCTTGCTGTCTCTGAAAAAAATTGGAAAATTATGGATTTTTACACTTGATAGGGAAATTGGTATGAGAGAAGCTAAATTTTCATCTGTGGTGAAATCACTCTTTGTCACAGCACAAAGGAGGACTTTTATGCCAGAAGGAGCTAGACATGGCCATTTCTCAGACTACACAGCTTTCCTTAATATAAAATGATGCATGAAAATGTTATATCCTGATAATAGACTCTACTTCAATGTGAAATGTGTCCTTGGAGCTCATTTTTATAGTGTTGCACTATTTTTTTTTTTTGCAAGAAATCCATTTGTAAAATAGCTCAGGCTTCCCGTAGTGCTTCTGAACCTTCTCTTCTGGAACAATTTTTGTCACACATTAAGCATGACTGCAGTGGGATGACAGAGATGAGATGTGGGATACCTTCACTTTTAAGTACATGCCATAACACATTGACTTGAGTTTAGATGCTGGCTTGGGTTTAAGCTGTTTTATATCCTGAACACTGCTTGTTGGCATCTGTGGGGGAAAAGACCCTGAAATCAGCACTTTTCCACTTGATCAGCTAATTTATGAGGGCAGGCATTGCTATGCTTTTGCCACAGCACAGTAAGTTGAAGGATTTTGCATAGATTTCTATGAAGGTCTCAGTCTTTCATGTGTCCTTTAGAACAAATCCTCTAAAAATTACATCTTGTAAGGAAGGGATAATTTAATGTGATATAATAAGTTGATCATGGTGAATATTTTTAGTTGTTAGTTTTCATCATCTCCTTCTGTTTAGTTGGACAGCAGTAATGCTCCTTATGAGTTGTCACAGAGGCTGCTGAAGCTCATTTGGTTTAAAAGGTCTCATTTTATTTCACTTACTTTGACTACATCCTTGATAGCCACACTCAAGACTAAGACTCTTTAATTAGTTTGTCAAATTGGTGAAGTTCTCATTACTCATAAAAGTGCAAAGAAGTAGGTCAGGGTTTGCATGACCTGAAAGATGTGTTAATTGTATCTTCATTAAAAGAATTAAACTTTTGGTGGGTATTACTCGGTAGGAAATGGACAGTTGAGTTGATTTGTGTCTTAGCTTGCAGATTGCATGGAGTAACTTGGAAAAAACAGAGGACCTCTGAGGACTGAAGGAGATGAGGTTTTGATCTTGTTCTTGTTCTGGACCCTCCCAGCACCACAGAGGTGATTTAGCCAGCCCGTGTAGTTTGGTGTGCTTGCAAAAGCATGTTTGAATACAGCAGTGGGAAGGAAAGAGTGACACAGTGGCTGGATTATCTTTTGCTGGTGACTGCAGACCACTCTCCAGTGAGCAATTGCTCTACAGGGCCGGAAAACAAAACACTTCTTGGTGTCACTATTCGCCTTTCACATCAGTGAGTCCTGAAAAGACTCCTACTACAGAGCTGACACTGCTGAATCGCTTCCAATTAGAGCTGATATGATGTTAATTAGCCTGATGCTGCTTGGTAAGCTGTTTAGCACTTTTGTCTCACCTATAATATGTGCTAAGGGAACTGTGGCTTTCCTTTGAGTGAGCCAGTGAATTTCTGGAAGTAGTAGACTGCCTTGAGGGACTTTATCTCTTTATGTGAGGACTGATTTCAGAAGGGCAAGATTTCTCCTCCTTGGGTATTTTGCTTGTGAAGCCCTGTGATCCATAGCAAAATGATCCATTGTTTATAATCTAAGTGGAAATTCTCAGTGAAATTGTTCACAAAACACTGCTGTGTTTACCTATATGTCTAATCAAGAAAAAAATGAATGTGGAACTCTGCTTGCAAAGAAGCTGAATTAATGATGTTTTCATTACACATTTCCTGTGCTTTTAGCTATGTGAGCTCAATATAGCTTTAATTGCTACGTGTGCTTTGCATATATTCCTTCTTATGGAGATGGTGGGTATCCTGGAGTTGATGATGATGTTACCTACTGAAGAAATGTCAAGTGCTTGAATATTAAATCTTTATATGGTGCAGGGTTTTAAGGCAAATAAACTACCAAGTGCTTGATGGCTGTTCTGTCAATTTTAACGTGCTATTGTTTGGCCTAAACAAAACCATAAGATTACTCCAGAGAGCCCCTGCTCATTCACATAGGATCACCTAGAATGAAGCTAGGAAAGTAATCTCATACTATGAGAGCCTGCTCTCTGAATCTGGGCTGATACATTGACACACATTGCTTCAGTGAAAAAAGAAACTTGAATTCCACCTGTGTCTATTAAAAATGAAAGTTTCCCCTATCCTCATCTATAATTTAATAAGCACATGTTTTTACATTCTCTGTATGTAACAGCCAATAGCTGTTCCACACCTTTAGTATGTGAGATGTGTTTTTTATGCTCTCATGCAGGTACTATTAACAAGGCAGCTTCAGTAGTTCCCATTTGATTCATCTTTCTGGGGAAGTGTTTGGCAGTGCTGTGTGCTCAACCTTCTGAAATGGCACGGCAGTTTTGCTTGGGAGTTCAGATAGACTTGCACATAGAGCAGAAACCTCATGTCAGCCCTGGAATGACATTTTTGTATGTATTATAGAAAACTGTACATATCAGAGGAAATGTGGTTTAAATATTGGAAAGCTCTTTGTGGTCACCAGCCAAATCAGTGCTGTTGTATTTTTAATAGATGGATGTATAAAATGAAGGAGTCCCAGCTGATTTGTTAATTCAATATCAGTTTGGATATTTGCATGTAATTTGAAAAAGTTTGGTAACACGTTAATGGAGATGGCTCAGTGACTAAGTGGAAGCAGCATCCTCAGCTGAGCACAGAGTACAATGAATGTGGTGGTTTCTATTTAATTAGCTTTAAAATGTCCGTCCCTCAAGGGAGCGGTGCAAGAACCAATAAAAATATATATACTTGATAGATTAATAGAGCTCATGAATTTTGAATGAGAAGTCATTGATCCTAAGGTGCCTTTTTTTTAAAAAAGCTTTGCTAAATGCTCAGAAATGGTTTGGTAGCACTGACAAAGTAATTTGGTCTGTTTTTTGCTCAGTAGGTATTTTTGTTTGGCTTGGCATGTCCCTTAGTTTAGGCCTGTCACGGAATTGCCTGGTGAAAATGAGAACTGACATTTTACGTGACCATACTGATAACTGTGACTACAATAAAACAAATATTTTGCCATTCCCTCCTTTCAATAAAAAAATGTTACTAATAAAAAAACCTGCACTCTAAAATCTTACAGAAATACACCCTACTCTTCATCAGTTTAAGAGTATAGTTTACACAATCATTGATGCTGGTGATTAAAATTTTTGAATTGCAGGAATCCTGGAGAAAAAGCAGCTGTAATCATTGCCTGTTGTGGTGACACTGTTCATTTGAACCCTTTCCCCCATGCTTATGAGAATGTCCAAATAGGATGTTTGTTCCTGTTTTGTAAGAGCTAAATTTTATAAAATTTCACGGTCTCCTTGGTTGTGAGAAAATGGAACACTCCAGCTGATGAGGGCACAGTCAAAACTTCTCCCCGAGCTCCAGCCTGGGTACTGCTGGCCTGGCAGCTGCCTTGGCTGCTGGTTGTTTGTGGTACTGAGAACTGATGCATTTCTAGGTGGAGACCTCATCAGAAAAGGATCAGGAAGTCAGGAAAGCAGGCTAGAGGGCATTACTCTTGAGCATTTTGGAGTCTGCAGATAAAACACAGAGACTCTGAAACGTAGTGGTGTGGCAGCAGCTAAATGTGCTGTATGCCTGTGTTGAAGATGGGCTCTCAGCCTTGGGGCTTTATGAAAGGGGCAGCCTGTGCACCAGGGAATGCTGACTTCTCTTGGCAGGTCTGATGGTGGCTGCTGGAAGGAGTCATCCAACCTGGTGCACGGAACAGTAAGAAAATGTGGCTGCTCAGGGAACTACCCTTTTCAAGAGACCTTTGTTGGCTGGACAACCCTCTAACCGGCATCACAGTTTTTAGTAGCAGAGTAGAAAGTGAGATTTGTATAAAATCAAGTCACATCAGGCTCTCCTTCTCGGGCAAAGCTGGGGAAGGCTCCAGCATGACAGGTGTTGCAGAGATTTTACCAGGTTCTCGGTATTAAGTAAGTTGGCATTTGCTGGTAGGGAGAGACAAGCAATAAATGAAGATAGTGAATGCCCAGAGGTATTCCTATCAAATTCAAATGCAGTGAGCAGTATTTGCTAACTGAAGACGCTGAGTGGCAAAGGAGGGAATGTGTGTGTGGCTCTGCATGTTTCCTGCTGCTGAGTATCAAACATCTCCGTGGAGCCTGGAGACCAGGAGCTGGTGGGTCCTGTCTGGACCTGGCTCGGGGAGGCTGAAAGTGCTCATCTCTCCATCGCTGCAGTCATGGGGGCAGGCAAGGCTGAGAGTGGCACAGAGGGGGCACAGCAGGGAAGCAGGAGATAGGATTGGAACATAAAAGGCTCCTTCTGATAATTTGCATAAGAAGTATTGTCTGGTTTTCATCTGTCTGCAGCCAGAGCATGAGTCTCTTCAGTGTGTTGGGGAATTTTTGTGAGAACTTGTTAATGATATACTAGTTGGGTAAAAGGAGTGGTTTTTTGGTTATTTGTTTTTGTGTTTTGTTTGTTGTTTTGTTTTGGTTTTTTCTCATTTAATGCTTGAATGAGTTTGGATGTAATTTCTCTTTCAGTCCCATTATTCTTCCTTTGTTTATTAAGGAGTTTCAAAGTCAGTCTCTGATTGTTGTATACTGGAGGCTTGCCACAATAGTTTCATTTCAGTGTCTCCAAGACTTTTTAATTACAGTAAGACATTCAAATACCTTTTATTACAGCATGTAACCAAGTTTTTTTTTTTTTTTATTTTTGTGAATTAATTCTTATCTTTCTGGAGACAATAAAATGTGTAATTAGCAGAACTTGGCTTACAGGCGCTGTACAAGAACTGTGTACCAAAATGACTCATTAGGATTAGGGTGTTTGGTCTGTTTTCTTTATTGGGGGAAAAAGTGCTGCTTTTTCTTTGGGGAACAGTGAATGGCAGTAGCTGAAGGCAGAAAAAACCCGAACACCTTATCCTTTCCCTCCTTAATAAGGTTTTCTATGAAGGGACTTTGTGTTTATTCCTCCTGCCTTCTGTAGCTGATTTTGATTTACTCTTAGAATTGCTGGAGTAATTACAGTTAAGAAGGTACAGAATATTTTAGGTCTTCTATCATTAGCAATCAAACACATGGTTTTCAAGAGATGTTTATTCTCATAGTGGCCTGATGTTATTTACATCTATTTTTGCATAAAATAGATAAGAAGTTAAACCCTGAAGCTGTCATGGTATAAAGCTGTAGTAAGTCAACACAGTGAGGAAATTATCAATCGAGAATAAAATGCATTTTATGTAAATAATGCATTTTATGCTTGAGGGTGCAGAATAATTAAATAAGAGCATAAAGTTTGATAACTGAAAAAATGCTTTCACTGTCTGAATCTATCAAAGGTCCAATTAAATCTAACTAGCACCTGAAGCAAAGCAGGGCAATGGAAGCTTCCTGCCATTTGACAGGCCAAAATCCTGTGCCATATTCCCATGACCACAGGATTATTTTTAAGTAGTGAAATAATTTATGTAGGAGGTAGAACCCTAGTCATGAGGATTTTGTTAGTGTGTATAAATTACATCTGTAAGTGAAATTCCTTCTTAGTTTTTCTTATGACCAGTGCATGTATTGGCTGCAATCAGTTGCTTATGGATAAAGGAGATCACACGGTGAACTTTGTGCCCAAGAGGTTCACCTGCATTTCATTTCTGCTTTTGGGCATTTAAGCATTCAAAAAAATGAAAATAGAACTACAACTCTCTAAATTTTGGTTTAAAAAACAAGTGATTTGTGCTAAACCTTCTGCTTGAGCTGATGGCTCTGTAGATATTTTCTTTCATTTAGCATGTCCCTGTAGGCAGGCTGGGGAAGTGGGTGTGTTTCTTTGTTCTCCTCCAGAATGTCTTTTCTCTCTTCTAGTCAGCACTCTGTATCAGTAATAACCAGATTTAAGCCATAGGTGATTAACAGTCTATTTACCATTCTATGTAAATACTTTTGAGGGACTGGACTATGTCAGCCATGTGTTTTGATGCTGGAAAAATCCACAGTAGCCAAACCATTCCCTGAGGTGCTCTTACAACCTGTGAACTGGGCATGTTGACAGCAGGAAGATGGATGCTTTCAATGGCTTTTATCCACAGAAACTTGTATTTGAGATGATTATATGTTGTGGTTAGCCATATATTTTGAGTAATTGAACAGAAGAAGACTGATAAAAATGCATCTCCTATGTAAATAAATCTCAGTAAAACCAAAATAGGTTATGAGTAAAATTGTAATATTTTAGGGGCATTCTTCTGTCTGAAACTTGGGACATGCACACAATGAGAGATGGTAGAATTACGCAGAAATTCTTGCTTTTATTTTGAAAAATAATCAGGTGAACTGCTCTAGGAACTGAATGTCCAGTCCTGGTGAGAGTCATAAAGAAGTCTATTGGGCAGGTGGACACCAGCCAACACCTTTCTCTCCTACAAGGAGACTTACAAAAATTAGAGACATTGCTTCAACAAGAAATTAAGATATTTGATTTGCCACGATAAAGTCAGACACTGTCTTGACCACAGTATGTAATTAAGAGGACAACAGGGCCTTCTCTCCAGTTGAATAAAAAAAAGAGTTTAGATGAAATGTATTTTGAGTTTAAATTTACAGAAGACAAGCAAGTATTTAAGTCAGATTAATTATTGGAAGAATTTATGAATGTTGTGGATAGGCTCAGATGGATACACCTTCACAGAAAATGTGAGAGTCTAGGTTTGTCTCCTTCCAAGCAATGTAATGTAGTTCCAGTAGGAATAAATTCAAGGAAGGACCATGTCTGCCAGAGAAAGCCTGTTAAGTAGCAGTGCCCTTTTCTGGGCTTCAGAAATGCCTTTACAAAAGAAAACCAGGATGTTCTTTGGTCCAGTCTTTGACTAGAAGGAACTCTGTTTAATATCGGTGTTATATAATGGATTTGTATTCAAATCACTTCTTATGTGCAGTCCTGTCAAATTTTTTGGTATGGTGCCTAGGGCAGTGCTTATCCTCCTGACGGCAATGATAGGATAGCATTTGGATCCTCCCCATCCCCTCTTATTTTTTTTTTAGTGTAGATTCTTTTGATGTAAGCTACAATAGGAAATATTCTTAATTACAAGCTTGCTGTATTTGGAAAACAGAATTTACAGATAATGGAAGATATTAGAGAACTTTTGTTTCTTTTTGTCTGTAAGGTGTTGGGAATTTTTCAAATGACTTAATCTTGGGTTTATTTGTATGTTGTTTTATAGAGGCTGTGGTTTCATGGTAAGTTGTTTTTGATAGCAATACAACATGAAGCATGCCTGTTTCCTCACCTTCCCCCAGACATCTGTTGTGCCAGCACGTTTGTACGGCTGTGCCATGAACCAGAGCAAGGAACTGATCTGGCTTTTAAAGCAGCCTTGCCAAGTCTGTATGATATATGGCCTCTTTCCAAAATGTGAATGAATTTCAGAAGACAACAGCTGTGGGAAAATGTGCCCATATAGGTATTTCCTGTGCAGGACATAAACTTGTTTCATGATCAAACTGAAAGCACAAGGTCTTCCCTTCCAGAGTATTTCAGATCTTTGTCTTAACTTGCTTGGGAGAATTGGTGAGTGTTGGATGAGGATACAACTGTCAAGGAATCCATTCACTTCTTCTACAAGAAGAGTCTGGATGATTTTGGGATGAGAACAGTGACGATGATCCACCCCATTGTTTTGAGAAAGTTTCTCGGAAAATGTTGTGCTCACAAAAGTAAATGCTTATAAAATGCTGCAATGCCAAAACCCACTGATGTCACAGGGTGCTGCCAGTTCCAAAATTGTGTGTGCAGAAAATAGTTTTATTTCAGATCTTTGAGTGTGTTGGTGGATTTTGACCCTCTCCCCAGTTCCTCAACCAATCTAAGTTTCACAGCTAAGATATTACAGAACCAATAACCAGTTTGTGATTTGAGCACGTTTGTATGGAGTATGGCACAGGCATGGAGTTGGATTTTTTTTTTTTGTTGTTGTTTTGGTTTTGTTTGTTTGTTTTTTAATATATAACTAATATGGGAATTGATCATAGACACGGTGTAATACTCTTAAGAATGCAGTTCCTAATTTTTCCGAATATGCTGGAGGCATTCCCTCACTTCCTCATCTTACTTGATTAAGTTTTCACTCATTTTCCAGTGTGGCTGTTTTCTTTGTAAGAAACATATTAAAGTCCTTAGGTGTCCTCCCACACACCTAAAGCCGCATTTGGCAGACTGAAAACACTTTGACAGCTGGCTTTTTGGGTCAATTAAGAATAATGCTACATTACTAATGATAATTTTCTCTTTACCATGCCTAGTAAGATCCAGCAATCCTGAGGGAGTTGATGTCTGAATGCAATGTTCAGTTTTTTGTAGTAGGTTGATAGATACCATCACAAATCAAATTTACTGTGCATTTCATCCAGTCCACATTTTATTTGGTTTAAAAAATACAGTTTTCCTAGCACTTCTTTTTCTACCACTGACTCTCCTCAACATGGTTAAAGCTTTGCTCACTTATAGCTCTTTACCAGAGACAGTCTCCTGTAGTCCAAAAACACCTGCTTAGACTTAAAATTAGCCAGGCAGTGCTCATTTCTGGTGTCCACAACTGCTCTGCTCCTCACTGGAAAGAGTGTAAAAGCAGCTGTTGGAGACTTCTGTTTCCAAGCACAGATTGTAGGTTGACATCAGTCCAAGGAACAGCCTTTGGCCACCCTTTTGGCTGCCAAGGTTCACTGGACTGAGTGGTTTAATCTTCTGAGGTGAATGGGGTGAGGCTGAGTTTGAGGACCTGTCACTGAAGCATTGTTCACTCATGTACAACTCAAGTGTTTAAAATCCTCTGAGAAAGGATCTCAAATGCATCAGGTTTTTCACTGCTTTGATTCTGACTGTGTTTCTCTGCCTCTGGGTATGAGTATTTTAAGGAAATTAATTATTTTTGGGCATGATTGTTTGATATTGATACAACATATGCAACAGTTAAGGACTCTCTTTGCACGTCTAAGACAGGTATTTTGATACATTTTGCATTCTCAACTAAGGCATTGGGTTTGGGGTTTTTTTGTCTTGTGACGCCTTAGGTACAGTTGTCTTTTTCCTTCCAGTGATTTTTGGATGGGTGTTAAGCTATTTATATCATCTGTTGATGAGTAGAGTACAGTGGGCTCAATATCACACTATGATTAGGAAGTATTTATGCATTTTATTGCTTTCCTGGGGAGTTCAGCAGTCTTCTAGACTTCTTAAGTAATTCTCCCGAGCATGCCTCAAGACGAATTGTGACCAAGGCTGGAAGAATGAAGAGCTTTGGAAGCTGTGGAGGCACATAGCTGTAAAAACTGCATGAAGAAATCCATTATTTTTCAGCCAAAAAAGATAGCTTTAGGCTGTAGGGACTTATCATATCTGGGGCTTTCATTGTGTGTTGGCACTGCAGATGATTGCTGTATCACCGGGAGCTGAGCACCAACCCTCTGAGTTGTGGAGGCTTGTGTGGCACTGCAGTGACAGGAAGTTTTTGCGGAGAGTTTGCACACAACTATAATTTTAATTGAAACTCCCATGTTCTGAAAAGGCTTCCACAAATCTAAGCTGACAAACTAGCGCAACGATTAGGAGTTATGGATGACGCACCACTTCTTCTTGATATATGCTCCCTTAGTAAAAATAATTAGAAATGCTGAAGTAACAGAATGACTGCTTGGGATGCAGTTTTGAAGTTCATCATGAACTGATTTTTCGTGTTGCCATCCTCTGAACACGTCTGTGTCAGCACAACTGAACCTTCTTCAACGATGTAAATGTAAAACTGCTGCAGGTGTCAAAATAATATTGTAATATTTTGAAGCAGTGTACTGTGATGGCTCAAGACATTTGGATACAAGCATCAAAACGTAGCAAAGTGTTGTTAGTCACAAAGGGTTCCTTAGTCCTTGGATATAGTCAATGAATATGTAGATTGAACAATCAAAATAAATCTTGGCTTCCAAATGGCCTCTGGATGTTTGGTGTCTGATCTTCTGCTCAAAGCAATGCTGGCTCTGGGGACTGGGTGCTTTGCAACTTTATATGGCTTTAGTGTTTTACCAAGTTTTCTTCCATCTTCTCCATCTAGATAGTTACCAAGGCTGTACTTCCCTGTAAACATGTGAGTCCCTGCAGTCTGTCCGCAGCTCTGACTGCGGTGATCTCAGTGTTGTGACATTTTTCCTTCTTGCATAAACCAGAACGTCGAGGCTAAATTGTTCACTGAAGGTTTAGCATTATGAGCAGGATAAACACCTCTGCTCTAAGCATCCAACTGTTGGAAAGACAGATATTGGGCAGATTGATTTTGTGAAACTTGTTATATCAACTATTTATTCCACTGCAAGATAGTCTATTTAGGTTTATAATCACCATTGCTCTATGCACAATTTATTTCAATGAAGATGAATTTAATATCTTGAAATATACATGAATAGAGGTGAATTTTATACCTTGTGCAGTCAGGGTATTTGTTCCCTGCATGACAGTAAATCAGATGCATCACACTGTTTCCTTCTTTCCTGGCAAGTTATGAAGAAACAGCTCAAGAAGTGTTGGCAGCTAGCACAGCCTTTCAGGCCTAGGTAGCTGGGAATACTCTGCCTGGTTTCTTCAGCTCTTGCCAGGGAAAAGAATGAAGATTCGGAACTGTATCTGATCTGTGCTGATTTAAGTTCTCTGGTTTCTGCTGAGGGAGCAGAATCTCCTCGTTGCTGTTCAAGCTGCAGCCTGGGAGCAGCTGTGGCCTCGAGGACATGGAAGTCTGAGACTTTAACGTTTGGTCCTCCTCTAAGTATCAAATATTAACCTCCTGGTGTGCCTGCTTGTGAAAATACCAATTATCTGTATTAATGTGGCCTTATAGCCTCAGAACCTGTTGAATTTAATCACTAATAAAAGTTAAGCAGAGATGAGGTGACTGAAGTTTGTTCTGGTAATTTCTGCCGTGCAGCTCTCGGGCAGTCCTGCATCTGACTTTTCAGAAATGTATCACTCTCTGTTTAGGGCAGGAGCCCTTAAGTGGCAGGTTCAAAGTCATTTTTCCCTCAACCATGTGCTGCTTTAATGGTGAAAAGTACAAGTGAGGAAATACTCCTGTGTTGCTGTGTTAGAAAATACTTTAGTTTTGTGTGTTATGGACTCTTATTTCAAAATGGGCTTAGCAAAAAGAATCAGAAAATCCAGGAAACAGGACACATGGATGGTACACTCTTTGGTATCTCTTGTCTCTCTAAGGCTTCAGGGAATTGGGATGGGATAATAAAAGCTTCAAGTTGTTTATATTGCTTCCAGAGGAATTGTTTTACCTGGTTGGAAAGGTCATAATTTAAATGTCTAGTTTGTTGTCCTATTTGGTCTACAATGTATATTTTCTCTGCCTCCCAAGAAGGGTGTAGAAACCACAAAAAGTTGTTGTAATTACTGAGTTAGCCATTTCTGAACTTCTGAAGTTTATTCTCGGCCTTCCCTAGGGTTTGGTCAGCACAGGGCAGGGAGAAGAAGGATGAGGCTGTAAATACAGGTGTGGAGGACTGATTAAAGGGATGGATTGCGACAGAGGTGCCTCAGCATGTGTTTAAGGTACAGATCTATGGCAGCAGTAGCTGAGGAGACTCAGCACCTATTTTCCAAAAGCATGAACTGCTATTAAGGTTCAGAGGCCTGAGATTTCTCTTTGTTGGTAAAATGTCCAAATGTTTAGATGGGTGTGGAGCTGGGCTTTGCTTACAAAATTGCATGTAGTGACAGCAAATGCTTAAAGTAAGTTTGAAAACTTAATGTTCCTGGTCTCTCTTCTCTCTCTTCCTTTTTTTTTTAAAAAAAAAACCTCTTCTACTCCCCCACAAACTCCTGTGCTTTTTGTATATGTTAGTGATTATTTTTCTATACAATTTTTATGGTAATCTTTTGAAAGTTGCTTGGCAACTACTAATTCTCCTTTAGGAGGAGCTTGCATGCAACGATCCTGGGCTTCAAAATGTTTCTAACAATATTAGAAGAGAGTTGTGTCCAGAAAGAATCCTGCCTTTCATACCTGGAGGCTTTTGTTCTGGTTAGAAAGGTTCTTCTGTGAGGAGTCACATTAGGACTGCTGACCAAGATAGTTCTTGCAAAGACAAAGATGTGTTTCCAGTGTTTAAAATGATTACAATTGAATCAAAGGAGTCACTGAGACTCCATGCACAATACAGGGAGTGCTGGATTTCTTCTCTCTCACTCCTCAGCCGTGTGGCACAAGGAAATGACTGGGATTTGGCCAGTATAGCCATGGCTCCAGCTTTTGTTCAGTAAGAGCTTCGTTGACTGCTGGGAAGAGACTGTGACCTGCCTCTGGCTAAAATCCAACCTTCTGCTGAACCATTTCTCCCCATGAATGGCTCTTATGCTGACTGTGTTCCCATAAGAACAAGATATGCTATTTCCTGCTTGTTTTAAGAGTGAAGGATTGAATATGAATTCAGTCTTGACATCAAAAGAGCATAATTTCAGTTTCCTTGGTGGAGGTAGGAGGTGTTGATACCTCAGTGGTCTGTCCTTATTTACATCCCTCCCTCCCTGCAATTGGTCTGACTCTCACCCAAGTTGGCAATGGTGAACTGGGATGATCCCCTCTTTGGAGATACCTGCACAGCACAGCAGTGTTGTTTGCCCTCTCTATATACTGATTAATTGTGTCATCTTATGGATTCTGGAATTCTCAGCTTGTGCTTCCATAACTTGGAGCCGACCTTGTCAAATTTAAAACTGGTTTGAAAACTCCCCGGGGCAGTATGAAAACACCTAGAATTAATCATGTCAAGCATCTAGTGTGTGTTCAGTAGATAAATGACAACATGTGGCTTTGCTTGGCACTTCTAGGGTTGTCATGGTCTGTGAAGCTGCACTTAATCAGAGGGTGACAGTAAAGAATAGGGGGGATTTCCAAAGCAGTCTACAGATCGTGGATTTGCTTATACCCAACCCTCTTCTGAAGTTTTTAAGGACATCAAGACTCTGCAGTTGTCGTTTGGCAACTTTCAGAAATGCTGTCTCCACTCAAAAGCAGCCAGCTGTGGGATTTGCCTGTGATCTGTGGCCTTTGTACCTGAATTCCCTGGCTGCTGCAGTGTGATCCATAGGATACACAAGCTCTGGCAGTTCCTGTTTTTGTTGGCTCTGTTGAAAGTGTACATGTAGCTGATGTTGGATAACTGTGATAGTTCTTTTAGAGCAATACCAACAGCTATTAAACACAGAGCCCTTCTTGAAAGTACGGGATGTGTTAGGAATATACTAACGCCTGGATCCCAAAGGAATTTGGGCTCTGATAACCCGTTGAACTTAACTGGCCTGGGCATCTACCTAAATATCTTCAAGAATGTGAGCCTTAAGCCCATAGGACATTTTAGTCCTGCAGTGCTTGTGGCCTTGGGAACATCATTCAGCTTTCAGAGGATCTTTTCTCCCGTAGAATGAATTAAACCAAATAATGTTTTATTCTTGTAAGAGGCTTTTTTTTTTCCCCCTGGAGGAGAAAGAATTTAAAGCCTTTAGCAGTGCTAAGCACAGAGTTAGAAGTATCAAAGGAGATAGATAAGGATAGATGGTTTCTTTGACAGTTTTGTCTCCCTACGGTGCCAAGTGACAGCCAACATCTTATTTTAGAGGAAAGCTTTCCATGCTGAAAATGGTGGCACAGAAATTCTTTCCTTTGGCCTCATTCAAATGCATCTGATCCTGGTGATGCTTGCTGATGGCAATTTAAGGTATTGTGCACCCTAAGATAACAGGATTCATTCAAGGGCCATCATAACCAAGTGGGGCCAATGGGAAAAGTTAGATTCAGTTTTAGAAGAGCACAGCATAAAGAACTCTTAATGAAATTAGTTCTCTGGTCTCATCTGGCTGTGTATCTGGAAAAACTGCTAAATTCAGCATTTAGTCATGGGAGAGTAAATTATTCTAATTTTATTTATTGATTGAAGCAATGCTAGGTTAAACTAATATTAAATTCTTGCACTGTTCAGCATTGGTGTAGCATTTTGCAAAAGCACAGATAAATATGTAGGTGTCTTCTGAAAATCTGAGAGATCAATTTTTAGATTGTTTTACAGACCTTGACAAATTAATTAGCGCAGTCGTAAAAAATGTTTGCAGAGGCACTTTTCATTAGGACTATCAATGAAGGGTCTAAAGCTACAGAAGGACACTTACAACATCATCTGTCATTAGATATTTTTCACAAAGAGTGCAATGTATATAAAGAAGGATTCTGCATGTAAATACAGAATATATGTTTTGCAGTAGGCAATTTTGCTGGTGGACAATTAGAAAAGTCCATGGTTGAGTACTCTCATTGAGACCCTAACAGAGAAATCGAGGGTTTTATGGAACAGCTTTTCCCCATGTCAAAAGCTCTCCAACTGGGTTTGAATAAAGAAGCATCAATACATGTTCTCATAATGAAAGTTTGATGCAAGCTATTTGGTTTTGTGTGCTTGTGTTTCCACTTCATTTTTCAAGATGATGTAAAGAATCTTGAATGTTAAATGGAGAGAGCCGTTTGGTCACAGTTTTGAAGTGACAGGCACATTCTGAAAATCCTGCCTTTGTTGTTGAATGGACTTTGCTAAGTGGCAACATTTCCTTATTTACTTGGATAACCATTTATGAATACATGAAAAATTGGGAAAAACCCTCCCAAACACAAAACTGACCAGCAAACCCTGAAACTTTAGGAATTTTTTATGCTTGTATCTTCTCCACTACAATAGAAAGCAGCACGTAACTAAAGAGGGCAATGATCAAAGAGTAGCATGCCAGCATGGGAACAGAATTGCAGACTTTACTTTGCAAGAATTCCCTTCTATCCTGCCTGCAGACCTGGGGACTCCTTAAGCATTGAGCATGAGTTTCTTTTGGCTTGACTTGTCAGCCTGAAGTGTTATATTGAATTATTGGACAGCTAAATCAAAGGTGTGATGATATAGTAACACTGGAGTTAAAACTCAGTGCATAGCAAAGGAAGTAAATCATGCTAATTGGTAATATTATTAGTAGTTATTTAATGATAAATAAAGCATTATCATTACTATTTTAGTACTATACTAAAATACTAAATAATATATCATATAAAGTAAATATTAATAAATAAATTTTAATAGTACACATTCATTAAAATAGTATACATTTTCCTTGGTACATTAGTGATAAATCTGGCTGATGCTGAATTTGCTGAGAACTTTTTCTTGAATTTAAATAAGACTTCGATTTGAAACTCTGCTAACTCCTATTTAGTTCCTGTAAAACTGAAAGTCAGGTTTTCAGTCTATGATTTAGATCTGCCAACATGTTTCTTTTAAAATTAAAAATAATAAACAATAATTTAAAAAAAAAAAGAAATAAAAGACTGGGCTGCAGTTCCCTGAATTGTCTTCACTGGAGTTATGCTGAGGCTGCTGCTGCCCAGAGCCCTGTGGTGAGGAGCAGGAAGGGGCTGTGTCTGAAGGAGCCAGGCTGGGCAGCAGCTGCAGTCCTGGTGTGCTTTGTGCTCCCTCTGGCACCTGCTCTGCAGTCCAGGCACTGCCTTGTGCAGCTCACACATGTGCATTCTGAATTTAAACACCTGGGTAATGAGGAGTGCTAGGAGTGATACGGGACTTCCTCAGCTTTAATTGTGAACCTGTTTTGTCTTTTCCTTGATCCATTAGACAGCATGGCTCACCCAGGAGTGGGCTCATCTGGACAGGCTGGCACAATAAATTCTGAGAGGAGAGAGTTCTCCATGGATGTGCCACAAGCACTGCATCTCTGGCTGAGCCACTTGGTCGTCACTGCCATCTAATCAGTGCTGCTCTTCTAATCTAAAAATGAAGGTTTCCTGTTTGCTAAAAAATCAGCAATTCCAGTCAGGCATTTTATCTTAACCTACAAGGAACAGATAACACGATGTGGCAGTTTTTGGTCAAGCAAAAGCAATCACAAAATTTATTATGTGGTGTGGGTTCTCATTCAAACTGTTCCTAAGGTGGATGTCCTTAGCTAAACCTTCTCCTGTGCAATAAGCCAAAAACTCAAATGGCTTTAAACTCTATTCTAATGAGTAGAGGTTTTTAAAAATGTGTTAAGTAGCAAAAATTGGAAACATTTCAAAGAGAGGACAGAAACAGGAAAGGTTTATATGGTAATTTCCCAGGAATCACTTTCCTAAGATGTGATTACTCTGTCTGCTTTGCTTTCCTTCAACAGGATAATTACAGACAGACGTGTTGGGATAAACTCCTCTATGTTTAGGAATCATTGAAACACTGTAATGCTGTGTTTATGGAAAGCCTGTAAATTAGCTGTGAGCACTACAGAAATCATCAGTGTGGCTCAGCACACATGGGGTTCAACACCCACAAACAGGCTTTTCTTGCTGAAAATGACATTTTTGTTTGTCTCAAATGCACTATGGGTCACTTAGGAGCTATGTCTCTCTTCCACTTCTAATTAAAACAACTCATTTAAAATAGGAGGAATTTAATTTTCTCTTAATTATTTGTAAAAAGCCCAAAAGTGTTTTCTGTCACAGCCTTTTAATGACAGAAGGAAATGCCTTCCACAAAACATCAAGACTCTTCATCCAAGAATGCATTATACCAGGAGATTTTTGAAAGAGTCATTCATAGATCTGGAAATTAAGGATTCACCCTTTTTAAGGTCTTATGAAAGAAGCTTGCACCCTTTTTATTACAAGGAAAAGAATACTTGCTTTCTTTTAGCAAAAATGAATGTTTTCTGTTCCTGGGTATCAAGCAGCTGAGCACTCAGGTAGTGCAAGGCTTTAAATTTAAATTCGGAATGTCAGAATTTTCTGATCTGAGATTTGTCATGTGTGGAAAACAGGGCATGCCAGATCTGCGTAGATGAAGAGAAAGTGTTAAGTTTCGTGGGTTTTGGTTTTTTGTTTACCACTTTACAAGGCTAGTAGAAAACTGAAAAAAAGAAGAAAGGTTATATGTCATTTCACTTCATAAATGAATTGTAATATGCTATTTGCTATTCAAGAAACCAAGAATGTGGTTGGGTTATGTTTGGAAGTTGTTATGACCATATGCCAGTTCAGGTATAATCCTGTCATTAAACTCCAGTGCTCCCCACCCCTTCCCTCACCACCTCCTGATGACAGTACCTGGATTTTTGTATCAATTTTTTCCTGAGCCAGGTTTGAATAGTTAAACTCCTCTGAGACTGTTAATGGTGATGAATGTGATATACTGATCATAAGAAAAAGACCTCTGTGTTTTGGAGAAATATACTCCTAACATGATAACGGCTCTTCTGGGATCCTTGGTAGATCCAGAAATAAAGAAGTTGTTTAGGTTAAAATGTTCTGGGAAAAGCTCATGTAATCTGTCACAGATAGTAAGTTGGGTATTTGCTTTCCTTTCATTACGAGTGCAGGTTCTACAGCTGTGGATGCTGACCAGCTGTAGAATCATTTGAGATTTTGGATCAGGCCTTTACTGTTGTGGGATTTTGCTTCTGAAAAACTGCTTGAAATATTATTCTGGAGACTGATGAAGTCTAAAGGGAAGAACATCCCTGCAATCTCTGTATGCTTGATCTGCATGATGTGTTATGAAATTTGCTACTCCTTTCTGTAGTATTTCATTAGTCTGCCTGTGTGCAAGTGTAGTAAAGCTAAGTTAAATTTCTGTGGGTACACAGACTATTACTGACATGAAAGACAAGCATGAAAGCACTGTGGAAGAATTGTAGCCTGAAGAAAATTTCAGCCAGTCCACCTTCATTAACTTTAAGTGGCCTTGGCAAGTCTGAGGTGTAATCTGGAGAGAAACTTGGAAGGCAGGAGGCCTGCAGAAAGGGAATTGGGATGTGAAGAGGAATTGTGACCTGGGTTGGAGAGGGAATACACACAAAGCTCAGAACATGACCTGGGTTCTGAACAAAACAAGCACTAAAATGCTTTATCTCTGCTTACCTTCTATACAAGTCTTCAAAACTTTCATCCAGATTAGTGTTGCTATTCCAGTGCTTAATTTGGCTGATGGGTAAATTATAGGTAATGTTCTTCTGGTCATAACTGAACTAGAAATCACTGTTCTTACCCTCTTCTGGAAAATAACTGAAATAGTTCTGGCAGTATAAAACTTGATTAAAATAAAGTCTGATACTTCAGCTTTTAATGACTAAAGTAGTAAATGTCTTTGTTTCTTTAGTGATTTCACAGTTTCTTCAAATTATTAATCACCTCTTTAAATCATCACTATGTATGGAGTGAGCGTGACAAGAAGAATATGTTGCTGTGTATATATAAACATGTTGGTATTTTGGGGTATCAATGGGGATTGTTACTATGTATTGTATGAATTGTACGTGTTATTGTTCACATTTTTTATATACAGTAGATGTATTATGTAACAAACAGAGTCCACAAATTTGTTCTAAGCCAGTTTTTTTTACATGGCCTCCAAATGTTGGATGGAACCTAGGAATGTATCATGATGTGCCTTGGAAAAGACAAAGCATCTGCAGGGAGCTGAACAGCTTTATAACCTTCTAGAATGTAGAACTTGGTTGAGGAACAGATTATTCCAGAGGTTTTTGTAGCTGCAGTTGTTACTTTTAATCCTGTAACTCCAGTCAGCTGGTGTCACTTACTCGTAACACTCAAATTACCTGGGTTCTGGTGAGTGTGCTGTTATGCAAGAGGGAAGTGTGCTAATCATGCATAATGAACTGTCGTGGCCCTATGTTTGGAAAATGTATGCATTTTGTCATCTGTTTTGATGGAAATTACATCTGTTATTCTTTTGGCTTATTCCCTTGATGTAGTTTTAGCATGTTCCGTTGATTGCACTGATTAATTGGTTGCACCATTAATATTTAGTTTTAAATGTCCAGGTTTTCATATTTTTCTGCAAAGTCATATAAAAAGACCCCAACAAACCAACCAAAACCAAAAGAAAAAACAACAAGGTGCTTTTGATGCTGGTCTGCACAGCCAAGTGAGAAATACCAAGGGATGGTCAGAGAGCTGTGTTGTCTTCTAGTGCAGCAGTATTACTTGGACTGCCTGTTCAAAATATGGAAAGATAATGTCATATCTTCCTTTATGCTGGGCAGGAAAACCAAAGATGAAATAATCAATTTATTCATTTTTTCTGATTTGGGCAGGAATTCATCCTAAGAGTTGAAGCTACTACTTGCTGAGGGTAAGAAGAGGTCTGATTGTAACATGTTAAGAAACTGTGGAAATGTTTAAGTACTTTGGGAAATTACCTCATACTCATTCATACGAAGGCATGGGCTTCATAATATACCTGCGTGTGGATTTAGCAATTTTCTGAAAGAAACTGAAGAGGTGACAAATCTCTCTCAAATTCCCATATGGTGGTGTTAGCAGTCAGGCCCAATTTGTGTCTCTTCTGCTTGTGTGTTGAAAAAATGACAGCATTTTTAGCATTGTCTTCTCAAATTCTTCTTCTTGTTGTATTGCAATCTATACAAACAAGTTGAGGAGAATATCCCTTATGCATCCATTTAATTTCCAGTGGCACCAAGGTATGTACAAATATCATTGCTCAGCTGAGTGCTCATTTTGATTTGGTAGGCTCATTTTCAAGTAATAATTCGAGCCTTCTTTATGAAGAGACAATACTTTTCCATATATGCTAATTTCTGCTATAGCCCCAAGCATCTGTATATTACTTTAATTATGTTATGTTTATTTATACCTAATTCTGTGCTTTGTGTTGAATTTGCTCATGAATACTTCATAAAATCTGTTCTTTCTCAGGGGTTTAGGTGAGGTTGTAAGAAATAACAATTTTTCATAGAAAAAACAAATGGGGTATTGTAACTGATCACCACAAGCTGTTTGATGTTTTCATAGAGAACAAGAAAATGTTAGTATGTCTTGTTTCTATGGAGTGACTGTATAATAATAAATGTAACTCCTTAATGAGATTGGTCGGGCAAAAAATTACAAGGAAAATGTGCTTCTTAATCTTCTGGAGGGGGATGAAACTGTGCAGAAGTCTTTTTGTGTACATAGTTCTACCCATGTAGTGTAGAATTTAGTATGAAGAACACAGTTTATCTTACAGGCTTGAATTTTTTATCAGATGTCAATAGAATTTACCACTTTTCAGCTTTAATTTTTATTCCACAATCAGATTGTGTTATCAGTTGAGACGCTAAAATAATTAAGTCAAGTTATATCCTGTATTTTAAAGTTATATCCTGTATTATGGGCATGAACGTGTTATCATCCATATGTAGTCATAAAACCACTTTTAGACCAAACTTATGATCACTTGAAAGAGATTAGAAGCTATTTCTGTATGAATGTGTTTAAGACCTTTCATGAGGTGTGGCATTGTGACGTGATTTCTGCTAAACTATTCTACCTATTGTTGGGGATGAGTAAATCTTCAAGGAGGAAAGATTTACAAGGATATACATTATTCTGTCTCTCCCTAAGGCTCACTCCTTATTACAAAGGAAACCTGTTATATCTTGGAAACTGAGAGCTGTTGAAATGTAGTTTTTTTGAAAATCCCTTTTTATGATACAGTCACTTTGCAAATGCAGTCTGAAGTGACAGACATTAGTGCTGGCTAAGCTACATTATGGAGAGTAATGGACAATTATTGCTGTAATTGAGTGAGTTAAATTTTTATTGGCCCTCACTAATTTTATTTTAAATCATGTTATTCTTAGTATTTGTTTAATAATAAGGGTGATTAACTTGAAGAAATGGGCTTTTGTAAATGGCATTCCTTAACTGTTTGTGATTTGTGTCCGGTCACCTGTCACATTGCGTTACTTCTGCTCTGTCCTTTTCTCTATTTTCTGAAAGAGAGCACAAATTCAAATGACAGGACTTCCTGTTTGTGTTTCCAAATGGAAGTGTTTCCTTTAGAACTGGATAAAACTTTCACGTTTAATATTTTTATTGGGAAGCAGTGGTTGTCCAAATTTTTACTAATTATGATCCACAAATAGTGAAAGGAAATATTTGCTGATACCTGTGAGCGAGTTAATTTGTTTTGCACTGTTCATCTATTTCCAACATGCTGAATGTTTGTCTCTGGCTCTGTACCAGCTCTGGACAGCAGAACTGGTATAAGATGTGTTGGAAATAGCTGAGCTGTCACCAGAAATGGCTTTTAGAGGCAGTGTTCCAGATGAAATTTTAACTTGTGGGACACCTGGTAGGGTGTCAGTGGGAGCTCACCTGACTCCTCCTGTCTTGTGGTGTTTTCTAACATCTGCCCTTCTTGTCCAGGCCTTTAATGGGGAGCTGTTCCCTTTTTGGTGGGTGGAATTTTGCTCCTCGCCTCCACTCTTGTTATCCAAGATCCTTTGAGTAGCTCAGGGATTTTGGGTTCCTTGCCAGTGATTTTTCAGTCTGTGCCAGGCAAGCTGAGTAGAGAAGATCCCTGCTGTGGGATGTTGGCCCACTCCCTGCAGCACGTGTTTGGTAACATAAACATGGTCATTTGTTCTGTGCATGGTTTATAGAGATGCTTTTGTTCTGAGTACTCTGCTCCTGACCTGATCTTTAGCAACCCTGTTTACTCCCCTGGTGAGGCAGGATCAGAAGGGAGCTTTCCTCTACGTGAGCGTGTTTCTGCTTCTTTCTCTGAGGTTTCTAATGGACTGACAGGCTGTTGCCATGTAGCAACAAATGTCTATCCATCAGGAGGAATCACAGGTCTCAGGGGATTACCCAGGTATCCATCTCCTGAAGAGCTTCACGTGGGCGAGCAATTCAACTTTCTGTGGAATGGAGCATGTCAAGCAATATGGCAAAGATGTTACATCTCAGTTGTCTTTTCTTTCCCAATTTTCAGTACATACTGTGCAGAAAGGCTGCCTTATTTAGTAGGGGTTTGAAAAATCAACACTTTTCTCCCTAAAATGAGCTGTATCTGCCCCTGAACACAGGACAATCCCTGCTTGCTCCAGAAGATCACCTTCCTTGCAGAAAAGGTGGAGATTTGGTACAGCTTAATTATTTGGTTTTTTAAAAATTATCTGTTAATGTAACATGAAGTATTATTATCTGACAAACTTGAAATCACATTGCTTATATACAGAGAGTTATGAATCATTGTGAGGAGGGTCAGAACTGCCTAGTGAGAGCTGTGCAGTGAAGTCTTCCCCTGTTCTTCTCCATTTCACCTATATTTCAGGAGTTCTTGTGGAATATATTGCAATATATTGCAAGGAATCAGGTCATGGCTTTTATCTTTTCCTTTCTGGTAGTACATCACAGTAAGTCGTTGTGAAGATCAATCCTAAATTACTTAATGGCATGTTTAACAATAGTGAAATAATACACCTGCTGTGAACATCAGGTATCACGTGGAAATGGCTGGGATCTTGCTTTCAAGTCAGTAATTTTCAGGCTGGATTTTGGACACCAGGAGGTCCATAGGTTATTTCTAAAGGACCTGCAAAAGAAGAGCAGTCTTTGTAAATGTAACAGTACCGTTGTAGGGTATGGCACTGGGGGACACGGAGGCAAATCGAGACAGAGCAGTGTAAGGGGAAGTTCCCTTGTGCCTGTTACGCTGAAATCTAAACTGCAACTGCAACTTTCTTAGCAAGCCTTGTTACATAAGGTCCCTGAAATGTAACAAGTACTCATCTTTTATGTGTGGAACTGAAAGCATTTAACTACTTGTAAGAACAGGTGTTTTGTTTGTTAGTCATCCTACACAAAAGGGTTTTTTTTTCAAAGGAACCCGAAGGATTGGCATCTAAATCCCTTTGTTCTGTTAATGAAAATGAACAAGAACTCCCACTTTGTGTTTGTAGAGAAACTATTTCAGTTAACTGAGCATGAAACTCTTTTCTGGGGATACACAGAGTAGCAAAAATAAAATGGGCATAGATGAACTGTCACATCTATACAGATGCTCCTTTCTCCATAAGCAAACCCAGCCTTGAGGACTTTTGAGCACCCTGAGCTCCCATTGAACTTAGGTGTGATGGCATTTGCAATTTAGTTTCATTATAGATACTTGAAAAAATCTAACTGTTGTAGCATGTACCAAGGTTAGCTACAAATCTTTTTTGTTTCATACCTAGGTTAGAAAAACTCAAAAGTATAATTTCATATTTTCTTAGGAATATATGGAAGTCATTGATTTGTTTGGTGTTGTACTTATCTAGGAAAATGCTGAATGCTTTGTGTTGTCAAATGCAACTAATAAAAATTTCTGGCCTTAAAACCATCAACCCATATAATAAGTTTTGTTACTTATTTGTGCTCAGTACAAGGATTATGGTGTTTCCCTCTTCAAAGATATTGTGTGGATTAAGGAAGATATCATCAGTCCTCTTCACATTGTACAAACATTTTTTTTTTTATAGCTGGAAATGAGATACTCAGTTTGCTGTAGCACTGCAGCATTTACTGTGTGTGGTATGACTGTTAAATCTATAATAATTTTTAGAAAGAATTACTATGCCTTGTAAGGAGATAAATAGTATTTTGAACATTTCCTTTCTTGATGTTGTTTTCCCTCTGATGTAAATCAGAGCCATGCTTAAAGATATTTTCCCTCTGCATAACTAAGGAAAAGTAACAAGCTAAGCTATTTCACAGAAGAAATAGTTTTACTGCCCATGTGAAGTCTCAGTAATTTGAATATATGTTGGTAAAGCTTTTCTGCCTGGAGTATTATTTGCTTTTGGGAATAATGCTTGTCAAATCTCTTGATGTGTGATATTCTTGCAACTAAATAAATTGGTGCATCCTTAAACAGAATGCCAAAAAGAAAATGTGGATTTAAGTCAAATGTGTGGGACAGTGTGGGTAGAGTCAGAAGAAGTAGGTGCATTAGGTTTTTTTGTCTGCGCATTTCAGTTGCATTACCTCACCCTCCATCACAGGATGCACTGAATGCTCATGTCCTTATCTGGATTGCACAGGGATGGGGAAAACTGTTGTATCTGCCTGCAGCTGAATTCCACAGTCTTCCTATGTCCCTTGTGGTGTGGATGCCGTAGCTCTGAGCACTGGAGCCCTTGTAACTGCTTTTACACAATTTTGGTTTGTTTTGTGATTATTTAAGGGCTCCACAGTGAGTACCAGTGAAATACCGTTCATTGTTGCTGTATTTTGTGCTACCTTCTTATCAGTAGGCTTAATTCTAGGATAAGCAGTTAGTCACCCTCTCCTCTTGAACTAGGGTGATATGTAAGTATGGATTTAGATCACATATCGGGAATTTTGTAAGTGAACTTGCTTCTGACCTGCTGCTCTTAAATGTGCAGTGGAAAAGAGTATTAATTTCTAGATTGATAGGCTGATCCCTCACTCTGAGAAAGCCTGTAATATCTATTAGCATAACACAAGAGCAGCTGTAGCTTTGCCCAGAGCCCAAAGATGGTGCCTGAAGAGGAGAATGTAAAGGGATGAGCATAAATGGAATTTTCCTTGAGTACAGTCCCTTCTTCAGATCTGCTCATTGTACCTCAGAGCAGAGGAGCACACTGAGCATGGAGTGTATAAAAGCAGTGTATGTGCTTTGGGTGAGTCACAAGGGTTTTGTCACTTTGCCCTCCCAAGGCAGGTGAGTCAGGTTTGCACCTCTTCTTGTTTAGCACCCAAACTACCTGGGGAGCCAAAATGCCTGTCTTCTTGAGGAGATCAAGAGTCTTCAATCTCTTATCTTCCTCTGATACTTAAATTTATCCTACAAATCTCTGTTGCCATGGAAAGCTGCTTGGAATGGCTCCCTTGAACTCTACTCAGCCTTCCTCTTAAAAAATTACCTTCCCATGTGTCTGTTTGCCCTCCTCATCTTGTCTCTGGCTGTTGGGTTTCTCTCTTTGGCCCAGTGCTGCTGAAGCAGGTTCACAGAGGTGCTGGTCCAAGATTTCTGGCTCATCAAGGAAAAGCACCTAGTTACAAGCACACAGTAGAAAATTAAATTTGCTTTATATTTCTTTTATTTGCCTAATGTTTTATACTCACCATTTGGTGAAAGGGGGTGGAGGAGGAGGTTGTTTGTTACCTTCATTTTTACTTGTTAAGTGGAGATGTATGGAAATGACTTAGTTAATGGTTTTCTGGCTTCTCATCCTCAACACAAGTGAGAAGTGTTTTAGCATTCAGTTGAGACCAAATGTTTTCAGATAAGGAGATGATGTCTGAAGGCATTTTTATTGATATTCAATTATGCTTATCTTTCTATGTAGTGTATGACATTTATGCACACATGCAATACACACTATAAGTAAACAGCCTATTTGGCTGAATTCAGCTGCTATTAAATCATAAATTGTTACTGATTTTGGATTTAATACTGAATTCTTGGCCATAGTGTATTTAAATGTTATTGTGGGTAGGTAAGGTTTTGATTCTGTTTACAGGATTAATAAGATTGGATGGTGTTGTTTTCAAAGCTGCTAAAGCAAAAGCTGTAAATTTTTGTAAATTTTCATGGTGTGTGAGCTGTAAGTGGTTTGATATTGCAGGATTTTCTTGTGCAATATTTGTACAGATAAGAGATTTGAGCAGAGAATCGTACTTTTCCTCAACCACCCTAAATCCTTGTTCTAAGCAACTTTTCCTATAGGTCGGGGTATACAATACATGTGAAAATGACACTGTAAAGTGATATAATTATGCAAAATGCTCAGTGTGTTGCATACCAAATAGCTGGAATGAAAATTTGTTCCAGGGAGGAATTATTGCATAGCACTGATTCTTGAAAGTTTCCATAAGCTGTTCAAACAACTTATACTTTTTGGTTGCACAGCAATAGTAATATAAACACATCCCATTTTACCTAGCTACAGTATTACCACTACATATTTTAATTTAGCAGATACCCAAGAAGATGTCAAGTAAATTGGATTCTAGAGTATTCTGTGGATGGCTCACAGTAATTAGTGTGCTTGTTCAAACTTAGGGCCGAGGTAGGGAAGTCAATATGGGTGACTGATTCTGAAAAGAAAATGAATTGGGCTGGTGCTGAAAACAGCAGTTAATCAGACAAAGTGTGACCACTGTGCTTTTTAAAGACTAATGATACAATCCTTTGGGGCAGTAAAGTATGTAAGTCTTAACTATTACAATAAAATATTATTTACTGAAAATCTAAAAAATATGTATTGGCAAGCTTCACTTCTTATTTAAAGAGAAAGATAAAGCCCTGTTCTTTAATTTGTTTCTTTTTAGAGTTGCTTGGAAATTTTATAATCCCTCTGTGTCAGAGACTCATCTGACTGTACCAAAACCTGGCTACCTGGGACTCGTTTTGAAACTGGTTAAACTCCATGTACAGGGTTGATTTCAGGAAGCATAGCCATTGGCAGCAGGATTGTTTTCAAGAATTATAATTAGACCTCGCTGTCTGCTCCAACAAATAATATAACTCACTGTAACCTAAATGCTTTGCTTTTATATCCGTTGAAGTTCCCCAAATTGCCCATGAATCAAGAGAAACTCATCCATGATGGCCTTATGGGAGCAGATGTGATTCAAAGTAAATGAACTAATTGATTTGACAGATAATTCTCCACAGTCACAGAGTGCAACTCGAGGAAGGTGAGGTATTCCCCATAGCCCAGTGTGTTGTTTGGGTCGTAAAAAGCAGAGTGTCTCAATACTGATATGAAACAAAGAGAACATTGGTAAATAAAGCCCCGGCGGAATGAGAGATAGTGGGGATGGACAGTCTGTGTACAAAGATTTTTATTTATTTTCCAGAGATCCATCTGCCTTATTTGGGTGGTATCCTTCATACATCCTATATCTTTGTGGTATTTTATTTCTAGAGGTGAATTATGTGAGTTACAAGGAACTACCAGTACTAGGAGAGGAAAGTTACCTGGACTTTCCCTTTCTTAAAGCGCCTGTGTGTATCCCTGCTGGATTTCCTGAGTCTTGGCCTTTCACTGGGCTAATTCACAAGCTCACTGATGCTCTCTTAAGGCTTTTTATTTCTGATACCTGGTGAACAGCCATCTATGAGCCTGAAAAATGTTTGGTGGTTTTTTTCCTTTGTTTCCAAAAATGCACCTAGGCTTTCCTCCTTGCAACCAAGTGCATTTTGATAGTTTTGCAGTAAAATCATGGTTTGTGGTTGGGTTGCATCATTTCATTGTTTCCTTTTCTCAGCCAAGGAGGTGACCTGTACAGAACAAGTCACCATCGCTGTGGTCTAAACTTCCTCATGTTGCCATTGGGGAGAGCTGGAACAGGACCCCATTTTTTTTTCTGATGCTGTCACCAAAACAAAGTTTTGGTGTCTCCAATGTGAATTGTTGGCAGCTGAACGTTCCCACACAGCAGAAAGCCAGTTACTTTCACTAGTATTATTGGAGTAACTTCACAGCAATTGCTTTCCCTGTCTTTGGAAAGTCATTAATTTTCCTGATTGCTCTCCCATCATTCTTAACAACTGCTTGAAGAGGTTTCACTGAAAGGACGGACTCAAGAGCTCTCCATGTGAACTCAGGTGTTCCTTGAGGTGAAAGATGTGCTCCATGGCTCGCTTAAAGTCATTTTCCTATGGAAAATGAAGTCTTCTTGGGCTCTTCAAGAGACTATTTACTTACATCAGTTTAGTGATGACTAATTACATGAATAGAGCAGAAGGACACTGCTTATACAAACCATGAAAAAAATCTGGATTTAAAAAATGGCAAAGCATTTATCTGCAGTCATGGCAAGGGGCATGAGAACAATGATACTCAGCTATAATCCATCCTCCTTGCTACCCAATATATTAGGTCAAACACATTTTTCAATATTTATTTTCTGAGTGAAATACTGACAGGAAGTGAAACTTGCATACAAATCCCATAAAGGTAAAATATTTTAAGATAATGCTGATTACACTGATGTACAGAACCACATGACCCAGCATGGGTAATAAGAGTCAAGGATTTATATTCAAGAAATATTTAAACATACAAAACAAATGTATTTTTTTTGAAAATACTTTTTATTCTCCCTTATGTTCTTTGCAGGCATCAGTACCCTACTTCTTATGTTGGGGTTTGTTTTGACCCCAAAAGCTGCACAATAGCTGTTGCTTATCCAAATAGCACAGCAGCTCCATGCTGCCTTTTTGTAGACCCACAATTTTGCCCTTCCTCATTGAAATATTCACAGTGTAAAACATTTCTGTAACTGTGGAAACTAAAGTCTATCTAGAAAGGAGGCATCTTGTTAATAAACCTTCCGTCAAATGACCCCCCCAAAATCCCTGCTGATTCACGTGAATCTTTCCAGGGTTTTATTGCCTGGTCAGAGGCTTGTTGGCTCATTTCAGCCTTTGAAAGCACTTTTCACTTGTCTGTCCTGGTTCTTCAGGAGCTCACACTGAGACACCACAATTTCCAGTGTTTGAACAGTCTGTTCGAGAAAACCCAGATGTGTTGAAAACACAGATGGTGAGCGAGGTCCAGCCCAGGAATGGCTCATGAGCTTTGTGCAGAACTAGTAATCTTCCCTAATTAGGTTATTTCACTGTAATGGCATATTGAGTTACTTTCATTAGACATGACACTCTATTATTCAAAAATGTAAAGGATCAAACCCAGGTGACTCTGCTATGATCTCTAGAAACCCTATTCTCATTCCTTTGTTTCCTGTTTGTTTCCTATTCTGGTACCAAAAAAAAGATAGTGACAAACTTCAGCTCTTGTAACAGGCCTAGATAAACCAAATAGGTAGTATAACACTAAAAGGATATATTAAAAAGGAAAAAAACCCACAAAACCTGTTATCTAGCAAAATTCTTAGGATGAAGCCGTGACCTGAAAATACAGAAGTCTTTGTGAAATGAATTCCTGCAGACTCCCTCTGGAAATGGGAAAGAACATGCTTGATTAAGCCAGTGCTAACCTTTGGAAATCATGTTTCTCTGATATTTATTCCTTGAAATAATAAAAGGGGACATGTCAGATGTTGGAAAGCCATAATGTACTCCCTTGCTTTCTACTGCCCTTTTCTAACTTCAATGTTCCTCTCCTAGAGCAAACTTTTAAAATAAAAAGTAAGGCCTCGGTTTGTCCTTTTAGTTGACCTTTATACATTTTGTGGCTGTGCATTTGCACCAGTTAAATTATGGAGTAAGAAAATTTCCACCCTTTTTCTGGCTCTGGTTTCACCATGTGTGGGGCCAGAGTGGTGACAGGTCCTTGGGAGGCAGGTATTTTCTGTGTTTTGTAGGAATGAGTAAATTATTTCCACCCTCACATGTTGCTATACTTTGTATGAAAGCACAAAATTTTGTATAATCTCCCCCAAATTGCTCCCATGGTGATAATGGAGGAGTTTTCTCCCTGGGCACCTCAGTGAGCTGTTTGTGTTGGGAATTGCGTGTTCTGTCTCTTAATGAATAGAGGCGGAATTTAATAACTTAAGAATTCAAAAATATGCAGGGTGTCTTGGAGGAAAGGTTTTCCTTTCAGCTCTTCCACTTCAGTGCTTGCATTTACTGAAAGTCTGGCATGGCTGTGTGCCCTTCCACAAAGGAAAACCCTGTGGCTGGGGCCTGGGTGTTCATGGCAGAGCAGTGCAATTCACTTCATGTTTACCAGGGGATCAATGCCCCACTTCAAGTAATCCAAGAAAAATGGTACCAAGTTAACAACCTGCAAGGTGCATTTTTTTACCTACATTTGAGATCAGCACAAGTAATTTTGTTCAGTTTATTTTTGATGTGATGCTAAATTATTCAGTTGAATTCATGACTAACCTCTGGCTTTCATTTTTCCCAGTCTTTACCAAAATGACGAATAACTACTATATTGCATTAAATAGGGAACAGCTTGCACTGTGTATGGAGACCTGGCACCACATGCCTTAAATCTTTATGGGAATGGAATGTCTAATTTACAGTGGTGTAAAATCAAAGAAAAATGATTTTTGCTGATCTCTGTGAAAGAGAGTGAGAATGAAGCAATTAAGATAACTTTAAAGTCCTACTTGTAGTCCTGTCATAATAATCTTGTTGCTAGCTGAATAAACTCATCCTCTGGATTGCTTTTTAAACTCTTTCATGTTGGTTTTTGCTTCCTGTCATAATATGGTCTTACCAGTGAAGGGACTGACTCTCGCTACGTCTGTGGAGTGGAAAATTGATTTGGTCCTGTGTTGACCCCAGTTTTGTTCCGGTTTAGCGTTCAATTTTCATTTGACAAAAGCTACACTAGTTTAGATAACAAATATTTCTTTCCTTAACTGACCAGCTCCTGCAGCCTTTTCCCTGGTAGGCACAAAATACCTCCAGGACTTACCTCAGCTGTTACAGCAGCTGGGAGTGGCCCCTGCTGAGCTCCTGGAAAAGCCGGAGCTGGGAAACCAAGATGTCATGAAAATAGCCGAGGATGAGGTTTCCAGAGAAACATTCCTGCAATTTGCTGGAACTGGGGAAGTGAAACGTGCAATTCTGACAACAGTGACAGATTTATAGACTCGGTACACTAATTAAAAAGCAACTTACTCTAATGTGTTAATCTACAAACGACAGCAGCAGGGAGAGCTGCGCTGCTTTGTGCACAAGCATGGGAGCGTTGAAGTGCCCTTCTCCTGCAACGACAGAACTTTGTCACGTACAAAATTCAGGAATAACATTGAGCAAGAAGCAATTGAAGGATTACTTCCTTCTGGTGTGAAACATATGGGGAGATGTTTTGCTGTAAACCGTACACTCATGTGCAAGACAGAAACAAAAAGTTTTCATTTGCTCTTTACCTTCTCTTTCCATTGCTGGTTTTTGTTCCCATGATTGTGGTGGGATCTAGCTAAGAAGTTGAAAGAGAAAACTACTTCTTCCAACTAAATTTTTACTCATACCAAGTGTAGCATCTTGGGATTGTCATGCTTTGAGATTTATCTGAGAAATTCCTCTGTAAAAACTTTCTTGCCCTGGATAAAGTGTACCACTTCCTTGCAACCTCCACTAGTAATCTCAATAGTTGGGGACATTGAGGAATGGAAAAAAAAATAATTTCTGGTGTGCATTTAAAGCACCTCTGATATTACATCTGTATTCCTACTTCAGCAATGATTTAGATTGATGTCTCAATACATGAGAAGATGACAGTTAAATGAAAATAACAGAATAATTTTGTTTTTTTACAAATGTCACTCTAGTTTGCATTTGAATATAGAAAATTGGAACTTAGTATTTTGTTACACATATGGAATTTAAGTCTGTATAAAGCAGAGGAATAATAATGCTTTTTGAAAAGAATGTGAAGCTTAAAACCTCCCCAAATGAAAAGCTCTGTAGATGTTTAAGAATACAATAGTTGACTCTGTTACAGTTTTATTTATTTGCTGTTTCTTCACTAAACTTCTCCCTCCCCCCCAGTTTAATGGATATGTCCTTGAATATTCTCCTTATAGTCATTGAAGTATCTGCTGAAGCTCCTAAGGCTGCAGTTTGCTTGTAATCTTCCATCTGTTTCAGATGCGTTGTAAATACTGTCAGGTCTTCAGCTCTATGAAAGCATCCAGGGAAGTCAGTGCAGTTACAGGGAATTTCTTCAGATGAGAATCTCACTTGTGATATTTGTGCCTCCATTTTTCCTGAACACAAACTTCTTTGCACTGTATAATTACAGGGTTTTTCAGCATCTTGATCACAAATTGATCATGATTGCCAAAATCATCATCGATTATGAATTTGACTAGACTTCACATTCACAGTTATAGGAAATGGATTCTTGTAATATGGGTGTGACCTTTACAAAAATGTCTAATCAAAACTCCTTTCATAAACTGGTTTTCTAACATAATATTTACAAAAGGAAAGGATTTATTTTTATTACTTCTCTCTTGTTGTCAGCCTGCTGCAATGGTGACACAGAGCATTGTGCTCAAGACTGTTTTTAATTGCCAGGGAAGATGCCAAGGACTGCTCTAGGTTAAAAATCTGTATTTACTAGTTAGAAAGGTCACACTAGAAAATGTCCACGTGATTGTTTTCTGCCCTCCAATACTTCAGTTGCCTCATTGGAGAAGTTCCTTGTCGTGCACAAAGGACCAAGGTGTATGTATTGTTTGAAAGAATTATTCCACTGCAGTAGTAGCCATAAAACACGTGTAGAAATGGGGGAGAGTGAAAGGATATGGATAAAATCTAATTAATCTACTGTAAAGTATTTTACTTTTTACTGTAATTTAGCATAATCATAAATGGAAACCAAGATAAGAGTTGGAGAAGAAAACTGAAGTGAGTGGCTTTGCATGACAATGTTTTTTATGCTCAGTTAGGAAGCTGCAGCAAAGTTGGATTCATGGCACTGTCTCTAGATACCTACTTTGCTTTTTAATTGTAAATCAGTAATTAAAACATTAAATGCTGACTCTGAGCAGCTGTTCTGTGTGCTGGGTTCCTTTAGCTGTGAATGTCCCCGTATGAAAATCTTGCTTGCTTGTTTTTACGTATCCAGTGCAGGGTCACCAGGAAACAGCTCCTGGAAGAATTCAGCAATCAAATATTCCTTCTTCAGTTCTTCTCCAAAACATGTTTTATAACGTGTGTAATTAACCCACAACAGCTCAAATCTGTCTCTGGCATTCAGATTCTCATCTTTAAGGTACCAAAGAAGCCACAGCAGATGATTTCATTACCACCAGCAGTATGTATTTTATACCTTCAGTATCAGTCTTCAGGGTCTGACACAAATTGTAAGACTTTTATTGCTGTCAAGCTGTATAAAATCCTGGTGTCAGCTTCTTAACACTTGGAAAGTAATAACACTCCTCATCTTCTATTAAAAAAAGTGCAGACTGTTTTCCTGGAATAGATTTGCAGAGCTTGCAGAGCTGAGTTATCATTCTCACTAATATTTGTATGTTTAACACCACCCTGCCATGAAACTCAAATCAATTAATCTGTTTCTGTTTCCTGCAAGTCTAAAATAGGATAGCAGTTCGTGACCATGATCATAAAACTCTTTAAATTAAAGGCACCGTATGTGTCTTCCATCAGAAGCCTGCATAAGAAATCTTGAATGATTCATATCTTATTTTTAAATCATAAGCTTTTGTTTCACTAGGAGTTCATGCTCTCTGTATCTGAAAATGATGCAGATAAGTTGCCTCTGCTGGTCAAGAATAAATACTGAAGTAAAACAAAAAGAAAGAATTATACAGCTTCCCATGTATCATTTTGTCACTCTAATTATTGTATGTAAATGCAGAATGTAAAATTCAAAAATAAATTTAGATCTTACAGCAACTTAATAAAAATAGGCCACTGAAAGTGTTTGGAAATTTAGTGCCAACAAAATTAACTGTACTGCCTATTTTTGATAATGTTGTTAAAATAAGCAGCACCTGCCCTTATGCTGTATAAAATGTTATTAATTCTGTAAATCATAAGACAAATATTCGAAACAAGTCTGTGTTGGGCAACATTACAGAGCAGTTAGAGACTCCGGGGCCATTGTCTGAAGTTATTTCCATTTAAGTCCTTTAATGAGGATGCTGACAGATTGCTGATTGTCCTCGGAGTCCCATCCTGTTAATTCTCCATCAGGCATCAATGGGCCATGTGCTCTGAATGGAGCAGGACCAGCAGTGAACTCAGTCCCTGGGGACAGAAAATCTACTTGTGCATAGTCTGAAAGCTTCCACCAAGTCTAGTGAACCTTGGAAATGGAGTCCCCTCAGACATTATGTCTGGAAGTACAGAGCTCCTTCAGCATGTATACGGCATGTGCATTGCAGTTTATTTCCATTGTAGCTACAAATTGGTGTGAGTTTGTTGGGTTGCATTCCTATGTTTGCAGGAATGTAAAACTTCCTGCTGCAGAGTTGTTTAACTGTGGGTGGCTGTCCCTAGGGAGCTTCCTCAGTAGCTACTGCTCTGAGTTGTTGTCTTCAAGTGATCAAGCACTTGGAAATTTCCTATGTAAATATTGGTTTGTTACTTTTTGGCAAATATTTTAATTAGCTGTAGTACCTATGATCAGTGTTGCTCACTGATGATCAGAAAATGATAAACTGCAGAGAGTTACTGGAGTGCAATGGAAGTTTGGTCGCTCCGGTAGAACAAAGAAAGCAGAATTAGAGATTCTTTTCCCTTTAGAGTTGTACCAAATTACTAATCTTTTGCTGTGTTTGGTATTCTAGGATGTCATGTCCACGTTCTTCCAGTTTGGGGCTTCCATCCAGCAAGAAGCCATTATCATGCTCAAGATCATGCAGGATTATGACTGGCACGTGTTCTCTCTGGTGACCACCACTTTCCCTGGATATCGAGATTTCATCAATGTCATTAAGACCACCGTGGAAAACAGTTTTGTGGGCTGGGACATGCAGAACGTCATCATACTCGATACTGCCTTTGGAGATGCCAAGACCCAAATTCAGCTGAAGAAAATCCATTCATCCGTCATCCTGCTGTATTGTTCCAAGGACGAAGCTGTCTACATCCTGGATGAGGCTCGGTCCCTGGGCCTTACCGGCTATGATTTCTTTTGGATAGTTCCCAGCCTGGTTAGTGGTAACACAGAAATCACTCCCAAGGAGTTTCCTTCAGGACTCATTTCAGCAGCTTACGATGAGTGGGACTACAGTTTAGAAGCTCGAGTACGGGATGGCCTTGGGGTTATTGCCACTGCTGCCTCAGCCATGCTGGAAAAGTACTCCTTCATTCCTGAAGCAAGAACGAGCTGCTATGGACAACTGGAGAAAAATGACCGGCCCTCTCAAACCTTGCACAAGTAAGGATGATTGCTTTGGGTTATTTTTACCTACGTAGCCTTGGCAGTTTTCTGTTCCACTGCCACTGTGTGTTTTTTGAAGGAGAATATTGGTTTTTTGCTAATCCCATTGTGCCCTTTTTAAGCAATGGTTTTCAGATGTTCTGGGAGAATGTGCAAGAGGACTTGCTGCACTGACAGTTGTGCTCTTGGAGATGATGTGTGCTGTGGAGAATAAATACTGCTCTGAATCTAGCGTAGAAGATGACAGGAATTGGTCTTAGAGGGTGTGAAGCTGAGTTAACAAAATTGGACTGTTGTGCACTTTAACGATGAGGTAAAATTGCCAAAATGCTCTGGAGGCTGTGCCTGTATCACTTGCATCAGCAGGAACCTGGTAATATTTTAGAAGACAAGCGATGTGCAGTATTGAAGAGCTGTCCCTGGATATTATAGAAGTATTAGATTAGTTAGTCAGCTTTTATCACATAAGGACTGAAATCTGTCCCCTCTACTTGTAAGGGTATGTTTTTTGTCACTTCTAATAGAGTAACTGTAAAAATTAATCAGCATTAATCTGAGCTGATATAGATGTTTTCTCTAAACAGTTTTTCAGATGGGAACTGCCAAGGTTTCAATCAGGATTCTTTTTTTTTTATTTTCCTTTTAATTATCCCTTTTAGACACGATACTCCTGATTACTTCTATCCAAAATGTTGCATGGCAATATATTTCTTTATTTGGTCTGTGAGAGGAAGTAGGGTATCTTGCATATTTTTTAATAGCTCTTGACAATATGGAAGCTACCAAGCAGTATTCATGACATTTGTTCTGACCAAATAGTGCAGATGAAGTGCTTTCTACAGAAAAGCAGGATAGAATTGGCACAGGAAGGAAAGTTGGTGCTGATTTCAGATAAGAGATTTTAGAACAGTTTCAATCTTGAGATGTATGTGCATATTTAGATTAGGAGTTGATTACCACACGATGTCCTGGAACAGTTGTTTTCCATGAAAACAGCATCTTTGCGCACAGCATTCTTCAGAAGCTTTCTTAAAAGCCAAATGCTACCAAGTACATGCATTTTAACATTTCCTTCGAGAGAACTTGCCTTTAGTATGACACTTGCAGGTTTTTTTTGTGCTCCCTTTCCCCCTTTCCTATTTTTGAGCCTCTCCCTCTAAAACTACAAATTCCCCGGAGACACTGCAGAAAAGCCACAGTTCTTTTCCTGCTGCCCCATGTGGCCCCTGGGAGTGGCCGTGTGGCCCAGCAGGGCTCTGGGAAAGCCATGGTGTGTCCCTGGTGTCAGGGCAGAGCAGCTGGGAGGCACTGCTGGCAGGACTGTCCCACCTGCACCCAGCGTGGCATCCCCGTGCTGGTTCTGAGTTCCTGTGCTGACAATGCCAGGGAGCAGTGAAAGCCTCCTGTTAACCAAACTCTGTGCCTTGACAGTAGGACCTGACCTACAAGCAAAGGAGCCCACTATTAATAATTGAACTCCAGTTTCTGTGAAAGTTAGGCTGGATTCTGTCATAACTGTTGGGGTTTAAAATACTCTTGGAAGGGGCACAAAAACTTGAACCTGTTTTGAAAAAGGCTCCCACCCTATTGTTTGGCTGATACACTAGTGTAGACTTGAATTAAGTATTCAGTACTCAGCATAAGCTGTATTTCTTTAAACAATCTTTATTTTCTCATTAAATCTGCTTGAGTACAAGAACAGGGCTCGTGAGTGCTAGGGCAGTGAGATTAGACTTCACCAGGAGATTCTGCAGTGTGCAGTGCATGATGCACCCAGGAATGATTAATAGGCGAAGCTGTAGTGCAGTGTGGTTAAAAAAGTCACTTCCTGATGTGAAACACTGAGCTATGAAGTAAAAATACATTTTCTGTGCTGGAGATTCTTTGAGCTTCTTCAACACCACAAGAACAAGAAGCAGGCTGTTTTTAATTTAGAAATGTCAGAATTATACTAAAATGAATAAACTTTAAATAGTCTTTCTTATGTAATAACTCCCCAAGACTATTCTTGTCACATATAATCTTCTAGAAAGGCAAGTATATACAAGCATTTACCAGTACTAAGTAATCTCGGGAAGCTGACCAGTCTCCCCATGCCAAGGTGAATTACATAAATTCATTGTACTTTCTCATCCTCAGTACTAAATTGTAGCTTTCTGCTTTACATGACAAATCAATGCCTGAATCAGAGTTTTATTGTGGAGTCTTCACAGTTTCAGGTCCCAGATAGTGCAGTTTTGTAATCTAAACTACAAGGTCAATGTAAATGTGTTGTTTTAAGAAATTAACCTGAAGAAAGGATTTTGGAGCATGTTCCCAATGGAAAGGGCTAAAGTGAGTGCAAACAGCTTATAGACTTGGGACCTACTATACTCAGCCCCCCTGTCCAGCTGGAAATCAGGGTTGGAGAGTAAGGTTGAACAAGAGGACACTGCTTGCAAGCTCAGAAGCAAAGAACTCAGTGGAAATCAGGGAAGAGGCTGTGGAAGGGGATGCCTGAGCAAAAAAAAAGCTCAAAATCGAGAAAAACCCCAGGATTTTTAGGCTCCATCTATTGTAATGACAGTCTAATTCAGCTTTAAACCCAGTATAGTATTCTGAGGCTATGCCATAATAGCTAATTTGCTTGTAAATGGAAGTTAGTAATGCTTTATGTGCGACTTCCCACATCTAGATAGCAATTTTATCTCCATTTGTGAAGAAATTCTCTGTAAAGAAAGCCATGAAGTGAAAGCTCCTCCTCCCTCTTTCGCAAATCCTTTGAGTATTAAATTCGTTTGAAGATATATTTGTTTTGAAGCACACAATTTATCTTTCCCCTGTCACTGCAATTCTGAGATGCTTTTATTGGCTTTCTAGACTCAGAAGAAAAATCAAGTTTGCTTTAGTTTTTGGAATGATCTGATCAATGTTCATTTCTGATACACATGGGAAAGCCAGTTTTTCCCTATGAATAAAGGATTTGAAATAAAACACGGGCTCATTTTCAATGCATTAAAAATGCAAATATATAGATATATTTGTATCTGTATTGATTCAGATCACCTTTTCCTATCTGTGTGAGACCCAGATCTCCCAAGGCAGAAAACCACTATTGTGTGAAATACTAGCACAGTAGGATAAATAGAATTAGCACCTCATTAATGCCAAGTCAGTTGAACAAACTCTTCTTCTCTCTGAAAAAAAGAAAACGTGGGAGCAAACAAACAGCAAAACACAATAACCCTGCCAGTCACCGTGGAGAGTGCTGCTGCTCTGTGCATTGAAATGCTGCTGCTTTGTTTACAAGAGTACTCACGGTGTGTTTAAAAGTCATGACCCTGGGAGATACATTTCACTGCAGCATTTCCAACCATGCCAGTCCTTGCAGGGATGGATGAGGGTGGTAAAGCTGTTGCCATTGTCCTGGAAAGCCAAAAGCTGTGTCTGTCCATAGGCAGTCAGTGTTTGCCGTGTGGGGCTGATGTTTACTGAGATTCTGTTCCGAAATGCAGCCAGGCGATAGGCAGGATTTAGAGACCATCCTTCAGCCCTGAAGGTGTAGGTCCAGAAAGTATCCTGCCTTTCTCAAGCATGATTTCCTTTATTTGTCATCACTGAACCAGGGAGCAGGAGCAATGGGGAGTCCAAAAGGCCAGTGACAAAAGCTTAGTTGTCCTTGCTGTTGTGCTGCTGTTACCCTTCAGCACAGCACATTCTTCAGAGGGTGAGGGTTTGCTCTCTCCCTAGTCCTGATAGTCATTCACCAACTTCAATATTTTGATTGCAGCTTTTAGCATGACAGATAAATTTGCCTCCTTTGAGCAAAATCTGGGATTAAAGGGACACAATGGTTTGATGAATAATCCAGCAAATCGGTTTAATCTTTTCCTGCATACAGATCAACAGCCAATTTATAGAGGATTTGTTCATTTAAGTGAGAAGACTTGGGAACAATAGGTATCATCTTCTTTATTGGATGATTGGAGGTGTATAAATATATGTATAATCTCTCTCCACCCAAGAGACTCCAACGTGGTGCTGGTTTACTGACAAAGCGATTCAAGAAATAATTGAAAATCTGTATTAGAGTTTTCTCCCAGGTTAGGTCAGTTTAGGAAGCAGAAAGTACCAAACAGTTACTGGATTAGAACATTACCTTGTTATTACGATAATTAAAATAATTTAAAACAAGAGAGCAAGCATGGCCTCTGTCAGTTGAGCAAAGCCTGCCTTCAGGGCTGAAAGCAGGGCTCAAAAATCAACATATAAATGAACGTGCTTGGAGATGGAGCTGCTGCAGGCACCATCCCCTTGCAGGAAGCCAGGCACATATTATGGGGAAGAGTTTGGGATGCTTCTGAGGTGCTGCAGCAAGATGTAATCAAATTTGGGCTTTTTTTGAAATGTTGGTGCTAATAATAGCATTAACTTGCTAAACATTCTGTGTTTAGTTACACCCGTCTGTGGCACATCCCAGGGAGTTGAGCCCTTTCTAGCTTTGTTCCCTCCTTCTACCCGCCTTTCAGAAGGGCTCCCCAAGAGTTTTGCTGTTTGTCTGGCAGAACTGGGGCAAGATGACTTTTGCAGACCCAGGGGCAGTGAGTGCTTTGAGGAGCAGCTGGCAGGAGGTCCCAGAAGCTGGCACGCCGCTCCTTTTGCACAGTCACTGAGCAGATCGCTCCCAAAGTTTTACTCATCCATGCTGGCTCAAGGCCTAGGGAGACACAGCTCCAAAGCAAGGTACCCTTGGGGAGGAGCAGGGGCTGGGAAGGGGAGGAGGAGGAGGATGCACAAAGAGGAAGAAGAGACTCGGCACCACTGCAAAGGATTTGAATTTAGAAAAAAAATCCTACATAACCTGAGATATAGAATTGACTTTAAGAAATGCATCAGTACCTTGTTTATAGGGTTCTGCTGCAGACCTATTTCTAGATGTACTTCAGACCATGCTTTATATATTCTACATTAAGCATTTTTTGATTTAATTTTACAGAGGAAATCTGTTTCTTAATGGTAAATAACATGTCTTGGGGTTTGTACTGATAAGTATCATTCAAATGTCATGGTTGAGTCATAGTAAGGAAGTTCAGCAGTTCAGAGCCTCAACAAGATAGAGAAGAAAACACAATTTGGGTTCACTCCTGCTTTTTTAGGTATGAGGCTGAGTGAATGCCAAGCCCAGATATGCTGGCTGTCTAGGTTATTAAAATGGTTGGGTTTACACTATTTGCAGGAAAGAGAAATAATGCCAGATAACATGTTGGCTTTGAGGCATTTCATCTGCTTTAAATCTCAGTTTGGAAATTCCTTCTTTGAGAGAGGAGAGGGAGAGTTTCTCTTATGCAACATGTATTTCCCAAGGTCTCTGCTGCTTGTCTTCATTGCCTGCAGTTGTCAGAGATTTGAAACACTGCCCCACAGTGAAGACACTAAATAAAAAATGATAGTCCCTGGTGATGGCACCTGGGGAGTTTATCAAGTTTGATTATCTTATCTGAGGGCAGAAAATGTAGATCTGAACTCATGGCAGAGAGGTGTCCCCTGGTCTTTCTGTGCCTTTGCAGCTGTCAGGCCCTGTGGTTTGTTTTACAGGTCTAGGGACTAAGTTCTCTCCTTAGGAGGTAGCTTAGAAGTGACACATTTTCGTTAATGCCTCTGCCTTACCCATTCTATTTTTCCCAGCTGCTGGTGTATTCGGGAGCTGCATTCTAGGTGAATTTCATACTAATTATAAACCAGCCTGTTATTGCAGTGCTGATTGTGTTCCTGAGCCCGACCAGTCCTGGAGGGTCTTGGGATGCACAGGTGGGTGGGCAGGAGGGTGCCCATGCTGAGGACATGAATTGTTGTGGGGATGCTCCTCCCTGGCACCCCGGAGAGAGCGCGTGGAGGGCGCGGCTGGCCGGGGGCTTCCTGAGCTCCATTGCTGGTGAGGCTCCACAGGTGGCATCACATCTGCCTCTGTGTCATGGGATTGCTCTGCTGCGCTTCCATTCGGTCCTTGTTGGCTTTCTCACATCACCCTGAGAAGTTTTTGAAACCAGGGCTAGGGCTGATCTGTGTTTGAAACAAAGTGACCTTAATAATTTACGTAATGTTGTGTTTTTTCCTTAAAATAATACCCAGCACAGAATCCACTAAGCCTTCTTGCTTGTGCTCTCAAGTCCTTGGATCTGTTAGGAGATCACTTGTGTATTTTGCATAGACATATATAAGTGGTAAACCTCAAAAGAAATGCCATAGCCTGCAAACACGTTTGCTTTGTACAGCATAGAATAGAAAACCTCAAAGATTCCGCTTCAGGATTTCAACTGTTTTCACACAGGATAGGAAATCCTTAACAAACACCTCATGGACAAGGAAGTCCATGTCTCTTGTGAGCAGCTGGCCAGAAAGTTGCCTCTGTGTCAGCAATATTGTATACAAACAAATGGAGTTCTGGAAACTGAGCTCTGATCGCTTTGGCAAAGTCTTCACCCGTTTGTTGATGGAATTAGAGTCAATGAAGTTGTGATACTGTAGTTACAGGGCAAGAGAACCCAGCCTTTTCAATATGTTCTGTCTTCTGGATAAACTTAGAATTTTGACAGGGATAAATATTGCAGTTTTGGCATTAATCTGAAGCTCTGTGTGAACTGCTTGATCTTTCTGAGTCTTATAAAAATAAAGTTGGAAACCTTGAAAAAAGTTTGTGACTTGGGTGTTTCAAAGGCTTGCTGTAAATATGACAGCAAAAGTGTTCTGCTGTGGTGTTTCAACACTTTTCAGTATTGTTGGGGAAGATGACAAGCAAAAAATAATCATATAAATGTTTCAAGTGGTTTTAAATACATAGTTAAGGTCTGGTTCTTTGCATGATAAAAAACCTGTTTTGGATTCAGTATGAGAATAGCTTAACTTCTGTCAAAAAAAAAAGCCATTTTGATGTATGTATCACCTGGGGAACCTTTCAAATTTCAGTTTGCAAGAGTTAATTAAGACTTCAGCATCATAATATCATCACAAGGTCTTGTGCTATCATGTCTCTGCAAAGGCTGAAGCATTAATGAGGAATGAAAACAGATTAACTACAAATCCAAGGTGTGTTGTTAATTGCCCCCTCAAAGTGACGAGTTCACATAACTGAACACCTCATTTAGTTAAGAACAGGAATATGCATTTCCAAAGCTACTTCAGAAATGTATTTTATCCAATTCAGAAGCCAAAGACCTCTTGCACAGAATTAACCTTGGATAAATGTAAAACTCTATAAGAATAACATAATATATATTCTTCACTGCATTCTTCCTAACCAGGAACAGAAAAGCACTTGGTTATTTTTAGTAGGACAAGCAGTTTGGGATCGTGGCCAGTAAAAGCAGAGCAGGACTTCTGTCCTTTGCTGAGGAAAAATGACAATTCAAAAGCGAGTGTAGGTTGTAGGCATTGATTTCTGAAGAACACGGGCAGCTGATGAATTTTGTACGGAAGAATGTGCTTGGGAAAACAAGAATCTCTTTGAAGTTCTTTTTTATTGCTGCAGTGTGAGAATCTGGGGTAGCTCAGAGTGCGTCACTCGTGGATACCTTTCTATCTGGATCAGAGAAGACAATTTTAAGAGACTTTTCAGATTAGGGACTTTTAAAAAAAAACCAACAACTTGCAAAATGTGTTTCTTTACTTAATGGCTGGTAAATTCACATGATTTAAAAATATACACTGAGTTCAATTTTTCACTTTAGAGTTGTGGTTCATATTGTTTTTTTGGAACACTTGAGCATCAGTACTGCATCTTGTGATGGCCCTTGACTAGCTTCCAGGCTAGGACGTTTGCATATTAATCCCAAAATATGATGAGTAGTGTTTGAAATCGGGGGTGTGATCCTACCAAACTCCATTAGAGAAGAGTTCAACTCCAGTCCAATCACCATTTTCTGTGCAGTTAAAAACTGAAGTGAGCACAACAGCCTGATGCAGTGCAGGGTGTGTGTTTGGGGTCCAGCCCTTCGGAGGGGACACAGTGCTTGGCTTTCAGCTTTAGTGAAGTGAGGTGGTTTCTGCCTGGCCCTGTCAGGTGATGTGTTCATTGTGAGGAGTGTTATCTCATGGGTGTGAATTGGGAGAGGGTGTAGAAGTGCAAATACAAGTATTGCCTGTTTTCACAGCACATCCTTGTTTCCCCTTGTGGTCGCTTCCCGGGCATTTCGTTCCCTGGGTCGCAGTGGTTTCCAGCACTGAGTGAATGTTATGCTGGTTCCTTACATGTGTGCACAAGTGAGTCCTATTTGGTGGTTTGCTGCCTTTCAAGGTGGCAAACAAGCCTTTTGTTCCCAAGCAAGATCTTTCACTTTTGGATGAAAAATGGAATATACGGGAAATTAGTTCAGCTGAACAGCAAAGTTCTGTCAAGGGGAAAATTTTCACACTGAAAGTCTGTCATGAAATATGAGTTATTATGATGGGTGAATTTACAAATTGCTGTCAAACTGGTGCTGAATGATGTTAATATGGCTGTTCAGGGTAGTGCACATTTAATTATTAACCAGTGCCATTATTTCTTCTGGGTCTATATATGTTTATTTAGTGTGCTTCTGCTACTGGGATTTTCAAGCAGCTATGTCAATACAAAGCCTTCTCTGAATCTGGAGCTGAGGAATTTTGTCTGTGTCACATTCCCCAGGAGATGATGCTACTACTACAGCTAAAAAAGCCAACCAAAACAACCCCTCCAACCCCATACAAACATGTAAAACAGTATCAGTTTCTTGTGGGTAAAACACTACAGGTAACATATGAAGAACAGTAAATTTCTGCCCTTCAGAGCACGTCTTTCTGTGGGATGGACATCTGCATTTCTGTGTGCATCAGACCTGGGCTGAATTTCTTTCAGTTAAATACACTGAGAATTCAGTGCAATTCAATGTGAATAACTTCAGACCACAGTCATGGGCTGAGGGCATATTATCTTCTTCCCAAGATTTTGAATTGCAGTTTTACCTCTTACTTGTGGGATAGCTTTGTCAGGCTTAGGCTAACAGTGTGGAGCTTTGATTTTTTCCAACAAAATTTTACAAGTTCTTCTTGTACATTTTATTCTGTGTCCCTCTATCTTTTTCCTATTCAAAATGCTAATTAATTTATATGTCTTTGGAAAACCATTGAAATTTAACCTAAATGCAAAAGAATAAAATACAAATCCTTTTTCTTTTGAAATTACTGAACTGAAATATTTACCAACACCTTCAATGCTTTCATGTCTGGTTTTGGCATTAGTGGAATTTATTCTCAGAACACTGTGTGTAGGTACAGTTCTGGGAAGAGCTGACAGGGCTCTTGGAGGTCTGAACAGGGGAAGACAGACTGGATGCACTTTGCTCTGAGTATTACTCAGTGACACAACAGTACAACGTTACATACAGAGGTGATGTGGGTTTGTTTAAAATGCTCCTGAAAAGCTGGTGAGGTTGTGCAAGGTGCCAGAGAGATTATTCATGGAGGGGAGAGATTATTCATATATAATGTGGAAGCTGTTAAAAATGATGTCTGCATTATAATTCATACATAAACAATATTTTGCTTTGTCTCGAGCTATGAGCTGCCTTGAAATGCCCCGACTGCCCATGCTGCAAGCACAGGCTTTCCACAGCGCTGGCAGGGTTTGGTGCGTGGATTTAATCAGTGGTTCTGGTGACTGAACTTGCTGCTCATTAACTGCTGGACAGCCCATTAATTTTCCAATGAACTTTTCTTCCTTGCCTTCCAGGTTTATGATGAACGTGACTTGGGAAGGCAGAGATCTGTCCTTCACAGCAGATGGGTACCAGGCACACCCGAGGCTGGTGGTGATCGTGCTGAACAACGAGCGGGAATGGGAAAAGGTGAGCGCTGCTCTGGGCGCGGGGGACGAGGAGAGGGGTAAATGTCGCACGTGTCAGTGGCTCTGCTCCAGCAGCTTCGTCACAGCACTGCAGGAAAGGTAATTTTACACCATCCTGAGTATGTCTGGTGAGTTTTAACAGGGAAAGCGACAGAGCAGTGAAGAAAAGCCATGTGGATCTCAGATTTCTGTGAAACACACCTTGCATTTCCAGTACTTCTTACAATTTGGTAAAATAAAATGGATAACTGAAAAATGTCCAGAAGCTTGGTCCTCAGCTACTTGAATTTGGATGGATTTTTATATCTTGAAAATTCCAGTCCTTTTATTTGCTTGATTTTGTATTTTTTGACATATTTTATAGTAAAAGTACACTTTTTAAAAAAAACCTGTGAATTTCCTGTTGAATTGGGGGATAATCCTGTCAATATTTGCCTAAAAATTCAGAATCTTGACTAGTCCAGGTAGACAAGTGATCTCCACACACTTCTATGTAGACTAGAAGGAAAAATGTCTTAACATCAAGGTTAATCATATATGCAAGTAATAAATGAAAAAGTTTATCACAAGCATATTTTCTTTAAAACTCCAGTCTCAGCCTGTGATTGTTTTGGCTCTGAGTTTTGCAGGCTGTGGCCCTATGTTTTAAAAAATTATTTTAAGAAACCGTTTGTAAAATAAGGCTGTAGGAAAACATACATCTATATCATCCACCAGTTTTATTTTAAATTCATGAAACATGATTCTGCATTATCTAAATTGCTGCTGAAATTTATGAATTTTTTTTGTTATAGTTCTAAAAACCCATTAAATCAACTTAAAACTCCAGTTTATAAGACTACATGACTCTTCATGATGATGAATAATAATGACAAAATCTGAATTACTGAAGGATGTCTCAATAAATATGCTAGTCATGCAAAAACACAGAGAGTAGTCCTAGATTATGCTGTGTATTTCTTTATGTTCATTTGATGCAAATTTAATTCTCTGGATAAATTTAATCCTCTCCAAATGTGTCAATCTGAATCTTTGGAGGAATCATTTGCTCACTGACTGTTATGAAAATTTCTTACCCTATTTTAAAATTCTTCAACAGTCTGCATATGATATATAATGTTCTGGAAAAAATGTTATACTGCTTGGGGAATATTGTTGGTATGAGGTGCCAAAGGAAGAAAATGCTCAAAGAGGCAGCCAACAATGCTTATGTTAAAATAATTTCATACATTTTGTACCTTGAAACTTCTCTAAAGAGACCATTCAAAGGACAAGGAGAGATGGGTGTGATGTTTTTGAAAAATGAGCTAACAGCAGCAAAGAAATGCTGGATATATGAACCAACATTATTTCCAAGAAATAATTTGAGCCTGTTTTAACCTTCAAGAGACTTCCCTGTCAGGGAGTGAGGATTTGGGGCAGGTTGTGCTGTGCCTGCCCACGGGTGTTGTACGGAAGCAGTGCCCACTCCTCCTGCAGTGCTGGGCTGAGGGGCTGTCTGGAGGCTGATCCTTAGTTCGTCTGTGCAGTTTTCGAGCTGTAAATCCCTTCCTGCTCATTGCCAGGTTGGAGGGGCCTCTAGGAGGAAGAACAGGAGTGGATGTGTGTGCTGGTGCGTGGCCGCCGCTCTGGAGCCCTGCTGGCAGCCTGGGCCAGGCGAGGTGCGCGGGCAGGGCAGCCTGGGCAGCTCTGCTGGCTGCTGCTCCAGCACCGCGCTGCGGGAAGGGGGCCAGGCTTAATTAGGAATTATGTCAGAGGGGAGAAGCGAAAGGCGGCCAAGAACGCTCTGTCGCCACCAGACTTATTCTCCTGACCACAGGCTGATCCCTGCCTCTGTGGATGAGGACCAGTAAACTGACTGATCAATTATCCTGGCAAGCTGGACGTAGCTCTCGGCTGCCTGGGCACACCCCACATCTTTCCAGCACAGTGTCACTGCACTTCAGCTCCATTGACTTAGAGATTGAGAAGGCCCTTCCCTTCCACATGGTGTATTTGAACAGCTCTCGTTGTTGTCTCAATGCTCTCTCCAAGTTGCACGTTTTACCCCATATCTCTTAGGCAATTTCTTTCCTCTTGTTCCTTTCTCCTTGAGCTGTTTTGCTCAATTTCAAAACTGTCAAAGTTACTCATCTGAGATCTAACATTTGCTGCTCTGAGTTTCCAGACAGGCACGTGCTTCTCCTTTCTCTTACAGTGTAGCAGGGAGTATAACAGAATGGTTTTATTGAAGTCTTATTAAATATCCTCAATGCTATATGGAAAAAAATCAAGTCTTAGTATCTAATTAAATGATTTACTCATGTGAAAAATGACAATGCAACAGCCTGTTAATCCTCGTAATGTAACTAATGTACATATTACAAGTAGCTACTTTATTATTTATGTAGAAAGAGTAATTGTGGTTTAGGTGAAGATTTTTTTACCTGGTATTCTCCTGAAAAGTCAAGATTTATCATTAAAACAATTTTTCTTTGGTTTTAGTCTGCTTTTACTAAAAAAAATTTTTCCTTGGTTTCAGAATTTATGTACTTTACTTAAAGCTTGAGGTTGTAGAGAAGCCATTAACCATAGCTGGAGAGCATATATCTCACCCCTCAGAAAACGGGTTCTTTTTTCTTTACAAGTGACTCAGTATTGAAACTTTGAGGTGATAACTTCACATGTAAATGGGTTGACTGAGGGGTTTGTCCCGTATCAGATGCTGAAAAAAGCTGTTTGGATGATAATAGTTTGAAGACTGAAAATCACTTTTTGGGCATGTTTCACAGGCATCCAGCAAGATATTTTGACAGATCCTAAAGCAGCTACTCAAACTTCTGACACCAACATTCATATTCTTGCTGCTGATCTTGACAGGCAAAGGGGATGCTGTTCTCAGGCAAGAAATTTTTAAGAAGACAAGCTTAATGTGCTTGTTAAAGTGAAACTTGATACATTTACCAGAGCTAACAGTGTTGCCCAAATATCACCGAAGCGCTGCAGGATCACTGTGCTAGTGCTCAACAACCCTCAGAGGTTCGGCAGCCCCAGCTGCAGCTCCCCTGTCAATGTTACCTCCGAGAGGTGGGACCTGGATGCCTCACCTGGCCCATCAACTTCACTGAGCTGCCAGCTTCACATGCTGCTAGTCTGGCTTTTTTATTTTTGTTGGTTTTAGTATTTTTTTTAATGTGTAAATAAACCAAATCAATCCGATATTAAAATCATATGCTAGAATATGATTAGCAGTGGCAAAAGTAGGCAGTTTAATTAGCAGTGCATGTCACATATTTTAAGTAAGGTGGGGAGGACTGTATTTAAAGATGAGTTTGTTCCCTGTGTAAAGATGAGTTCCAGGGTAAAAACAATTTTTACTGGTGCTCCCGGGTAGATACAGATAAAATTATCATGGTGGTCTGTATTCTGGGTGAATTTGTGTGCTACATGGCACAATTGCTAATTAAACACCACTGCAAGAACTATTACTTACATCCAGATTTATTCTAAACAGAGCCTGTCATCTTTAACTTTCTACTAATGCAGGATTTAATGCAGAACTTGATTTTGCTCTGATTAAGTAGCATATGCCAGATTTACAAGCTCTGTGTGGGGTTGTACACATTTGTATCTGAGTAGGAACGAGTGGGCAGAGGGTGCGTGATTCCTGCCTGGAATAAATGAACCAAGGTCTTCACAGAGAGCTCCATCTGGCTACCAACATCCACCATCACATAGCCCAGAAAAGACAGCTCCTGGATCTGACTGTGGAGCTGACTTCACTGGGCAGGAGCTGAGACCCAGCGCTCGGGCAGATTTCTGACAGCTTTTTGTCAGAGTACTGTGGGGATAAAGAAATCAGTGAGGTGCTCCAGGGTAATTTCTTATGAAATCTCAGTTGATTTGAGCAAGGGTCATGACAGCTGAGAGATCCTCGTGTCTCACAATAGATGTTCCCTAACACTTGTGAGGGAATGCAGATATTTTAACTAGAACAGATGAAATTGCCTGAGCTAATCATCTGTTTGCTGGGGTATCTTTTGTCAGTAGCTCTGTGTTGTAATGTGATATATTCTTTTTGCCCATAGCAGAAGCAGCAGCGTGCTCTTTAACATCTGTTGGGTTGTCATTCCCTGTATTCCGTCCTTGCTGTTTTGTGTCTTTAGTCTTCCTGTAAATATGCCTATCCTGACACTTAGTGTTGGCTGAAAATTGCATATTGTTTCTGTATCAGTGAGCTTTTGCCTAGCCTAAAGGCCTTTCCTTTGACCTTTACTGTGCTGAATTGTTTGAGTTGCAGCAATTATTATGCAGCATTTCTTGAATCATCCAGGGAGGATGGATCCCACCTCTTTGCTGATGTAAGGGAATCACAGCTGCCATGGAAAGCAGGGGTGGTGTGCTTTGCCCCTGTTCTTTACACCTCTATGTTAGAGAATGAGAAGGCTTTCAGGGCAACTCTTCCTCTCTGGAGAGCTTTAAAGTTAAACAGGTAAAGTTATGTCTGTCTGGGCGTTTCTGGAGAGCTGTAAGGTCCTCACTGAGTGCAGAGGTGACAAAAAGTCTTCCCCCACTGGGAGGTGGATGAAGGAGCTGTCAATTTGTTTGGCTCTCTTCCTTTCTAATGACATAATCAACTCATAAAATGGCTCCTCTGGCATAAGTCTGAACTCTGGAGCTTCACAGTTATGTGGGACATTGCCCAGAACCAAAACTGTACCAGCCACTGAGGATTTGGTGAGTGCTAATTAATAATTCCATATTGAAAAATGAGGCTGCAGGAGGTGGTAGCTTTTCTTTCTCCTCTTGTTTGTTTATAATCTCTCTGGGTCCTGTGTTTTCCTTGGAGCCTTGCTGGTCACAGGACTGGTGCCTTCCTAATAGTGTCAGCAGCAGCCATGAGGGAAGAGCAGGACATTTGCATTCCCCATATGAGAGTTTGCAGCAAATTTTGAAAACTTCAAAGTCTTTAAATGAATGTCTTCAAACCATTCAGGACTGTAAAACACTTCTTATAAATAAGACATGGAATGTTTTGTCGTTTAAATTTAGAGTGCCATTGTGAAATACAGACCTTCAGAAACATAAAGTGACACAAAGGTTTGTAGCAGAAGGTGTACAGCAGATGCTGTGCCTGGAGAAAGGGTTTTGCTCTTGTGCTTTGTTCTGCAGCTGTTATTGCTAACCTGATAAACTCTATTTTAGCTTTTTAGTTATTGATTTAAAGCTTCCATAATAGCTCTTCCTCTTAAGTGGAAAAGTGTAATGAAAAAATAGCAGGAAATATTTTTTCAATAAAGCAAGATGGGTTAGATTTTGTATTTGCTCAGCACTATTTTCTTAACTGGGACAACTCAAAAAGTATGTTTTGCAATGTATGTGAGTTTAATGTAAAAGGAACATCCCTGAAAGTCTTCCTCTTTTCAAAGGTTTGGCTGGGTAGTCCTGGGAGTGCATTTAGTGTCCCTGTTGTCATGTAACATTTTTTCTTACAAAGGGATGACGAGTGTGTACTGTGTACTGTTCCCATCTGCCGGGAGGAGGGTGACAGGACCGAGGTATTTGTTTGTTTTCGGTGAGATATGCTGGTGCGACAGACTCTCTTTCCGTGCCAACACTGGCTCACAAGGAAGCTCTGCTCAGGATCTGGCCTTGCTCTTTTTCTCTGGCTCGGTGGCCTCTGTGAGGGTGTGTGAACAGGACTGTGTCAATCATCCTTACATTGTTCAGAGACCGCTTTAGGATGCGGCAGGAGGGGGGCTCTGAGGTCCAGCAATGTGTAACTGTGCAGGTGTCTGTGTGCCTTTGGCTGCCACACAGAAACACACCCAATTCTTCATTATCGCTCTCCTTGGCCGCAATCTTCCAAAGATAACGAGGCTTGGATGAGGCGGTCAAAGCACACGTGCCAGAGTCAGATGTAAGGTGCTTTAGGCAATGGTGGATGAGATGAGATGAGCACCCTGTGGCTGCTAATTCAGTCTGACTTCAAACAAGCTCTTCCATGCTCTCAGCTATTTTCCCCTTTCCTTCCTGCATCTTGTAAAGATTAAACCAAAGAGAATATTTCAGACTGCATGTGAAGTGGGAGAAAAATAGGAAAAAATGTGCAAGTTCAAAAGAAATACAATGGTTATATGTACCACTGCATGTCTGTACTTGAAGATGAGTTTTGCACCTACAATAGTGAATCAATGGTTTGATTCACTATTGAAACTGTATTTTTTATGTAATTTCCATTCTTTTGGCCATAAATGAGGATTTCTATGGTTTGGGACCCAATCTGTCCCAAAAATGTTTCTATTGCCCTTTTTTCAAGTGAGGGCCACCTTCTGTATTTCTCTGGGATCAAGGCCATATTATGATCATCAGTATAACTAGGAATGACAGAAACTTTTCATAAGTCTCTGACTATTTTGTGGCATTTGTATACAGTACAGTAAATGTATATGCATGCACTTTTGGACAGCTCTGTAATGGAGCATGTCTGCGTTTTTAGCTTAGTGTTGCTTGAATTTTCTTTTAAAAAATATGTTTGGTTTACAAATACATACTTCTGTGTTTATTACTTCAACACAGCAGTTTTACAGATGCAGCTCTCAAAAGAAATTAACATTTCTCCAGATCCAGGCTTTGGTAGGGCCAGGTGACATCATTGGGGTGGTTCTTGTTGATCCCTGTGACAGGGATGCAGATGCCAGGGGTGGCTGGCAGAGGGATGTGCTTTGGGATCAGGGGTGGCTGGCAGAGGGGTGTGCTTCAGGATCAGGGGTGGCTGGCAGAGGGATGTGCTTTGGGATCAGGGGTGGCTGGCAGAGGGGTGTGCTTTGGGATCAGGGGTGGCTGGCAGAGGGGTGTGCTTCGGGACCAGGGGTGGCTGGCAGAGGGATGTGCCTTGGGATCAGGGGTGGCTGGCAGAGGGATGTGCCTTGGGATCAGGGGTGGCTGGCAGAGGGGTGTGCTTTGGGATCAGGGGTGGCTGGCAGAGGGATGTGCTTCGGGATCAGGGGTGGCTGGCAGAGGGGTGTGCCTTGGGATCAGGGGTGGCTGGCAGAGGGGTGTGCCTCGGGATCAGGATCTGCCTCCTGGCAGCATCCTGCACCGAGCGGTTTGGGAAGGCAGGGCTGCCCCTGCTCCGGTGCTGACCACACAAATGCCATCACATTTCCTTCTGATGCTCGGAATAGGCAGACGGTCGGGCACATTTTCCACTTCTGAAATCCATCGTATTCCTTGGCACGTTTGCTGTTTGTCTGAGGTCCTGGGCTGCTGGAATCCTCCCTGTTCCAGATGGCCTGTTCCATGTTGTACTCGGGGCTGTGACGACACCGTGTAAGCTCACGTAAACCAGCACGCACTGCTGTCACTACCGCCACGCACCATACCTTGACAATTAAACTGGTTTATTTATAGAAACAATAGATTGTTTCCCTGTGTCTGAACTAGCTTTTCTCCTAAAGGCTTTGTCCACTGTGTTTTGCTTAAATTTCATGCTAGAAATGTACATAAAGAGTAATCATACATACAATTCCTATTGATTTGAGTGAGAATTCCGACTTCCCTTGAGATATTTTGAATTTCCTAATTTAAGTGAGTAGAGATTTGCCATTTCTGCCTCCTACATTAAAGTTCAGTAGAACATCTTGACTTATAAACAGGATGGAAAGGAAACTGCAAAGGTCATGTGCTTATAGGCTTCCCTAAATAGAAATGGATGTAAATCATGTTCTTTGGGAATTTTTGTGATTAACTTTCAAGCTGTTAGAAGAAAGAATGTAGGTGACAATTTTAAAATTTTTTTAAGGACCTGAGTCTCTTATTGTACTGCTAATTCCCACCATTTTCCTTGCAAAAGAAATATTTTAACAGTCTTATGATTATGTTGTCATTTGTTTAGCTTAAGCAACTCAAGAATTATTAAAATGCATTAGGTTATAAATTATGTGGATTGCTAGCTCATTTATATTATCTGTCATCAGATAAAACATGTAATTAGATTTGTGGATAGAAAGTAGTTAAACAATCTGCAGAGGAAAACACTAGACTCAAAAATATTTAAATCATAAACCTCCTTCTGGTGATCTGGAAATGGAAGGAAATGTGGGTTAATTTAGAAGGGATATTTTATAATAGTAAATAAGCTGGCAATTTTCATGTGCAGTGGGGTTTGCTTTCTTAAACCTACCCAACATTTGGCATTACTAAAGCAGGATAAAATAGTTATTTCTAATGAGAACTATTTCTGATAAAAATTCTTACTAAAAATGTGGTTTGGTCTGGCTCTGATGGAACCCTGGGTAAAGGCTTTCACAATGGCTTTTCAATATATAAGAACAGAAGAGTCTTCTCTTTGGGAAGATACAGAAATAATATTATGATATATTGGTTATTGGTCAGATGTGAGTGTGGATTAGGATTTTTGTTTGGGGTTGGTAGCGGTTGGTTTGTTGAGTTTTTTTTTAAGTAATTTTTTATTTCTTCAAATGGGTCCTGGTTACAAATAAGAGTATATGGTTGCTATTCTGGCTCAAATAGAAATGCTGAATGTCAAATTTCAGTGCACCTGTAGCCAGGTGATAGATTGTGTTAACTGATGACATCCAGTCTGTATAAAACAGTTACCTATTAAAATAACGTTACCTTATTTGTCTTTATTCTCATTTCATGCAATTACTAATGAATTTTAAAGTAATTTTAACAACAAAAACCCAAAACAACTGTCCCGGCCATATAATTCCCTGTCCCTGTGTCCCAGCACGTTTAATATCGGATCCCCTTTGTCAAACACCAGCAAGCAGCTCTCAGCAGCCTGTGGATCTTGGCCTTGCAGGTGGGGAAGTGGGAGAACAACTCCCTGAGCCTGAAGTACTCAGTGTGGCCAAGGTACAGCTCCTTCGCAGACAGCGACCCCGACGACAACCACCTGAGCATTGTCACCCTGGAGGAGGCTCCCTTTGTCATTGTTGAGGATGTGGATCCCCTGATGGAAAGCTGCCAAAAAAACACCGTGCCGTGCCGGAAATTCGTCAAACTTAAGTGAGTAAATACAAAGTGTTCCCTTTTTTCCTGACTGCAAAATATAGTCGTGTATTTTCTTACTAATTATTTCCTTCCGTCCTTCCTTCCTTCTGCCCTTCCTTCTCCCACATGGTAGGCTCTTTGCACGTCCTCCTTTTTAAAAAGCTGAAAGGTTCTGGTTATACACGTGTAAGTCACATTGAATTATTAACAAGATAGTAAGTTGACGGTAAATTCAAAGTCAACGAGAATTAGCCCTTTTCAGTCACATGGAAGAAGATTGTGTTCCAAAATGGAACTGTTTTAATGAGTCCTCTTTGAATTGTTTCCAGTTATGTTGAGATACGCCTGCCTTCATTAGTCTGTAACAATTTGAAAATGCCTCCTAATGAAAATGTAAGTTTATGCTGAAATTTGCTACAGAAAAGCTACTCCAGCATAAAGTACCACTGTGACTTACCATCAAGAGAAAAGTCCCCTTCTTTCAGTGCTCCATAACTTTGGAGCAGTCATTAGAAATCAGTGGAAAAGTTTTCACTGCACACTTGTCAGTGGTGTTTCCCCTGCTCTATGCTTTGATCTGTGTATTTATGAACTGAATATAACAGGATTTTTACTGAGCAGGTGTTACGGAATTTGATGCATGTTTCTGAAGATTTCCAGTGACTGCTAAATTGTTGTGTACATGCTTCCTGAAGTCCAGAGGAATTTATTTTTTTTACATAACTGTACTTAGTGAAGTTCTAAGCTAGTTTTATTTTAATTTTTAATTCTTCCAAAGGCTCTAAGATATTGCCTTGCCTTCTGAAGATGCTTATACTGCAAGGTTCTAGAGGTCACAAAATGAACATTTCAGAAAAAAAGATGAAGAGAAAACTTGCATCCTTGCACTTAAAGGCAGCCTGAAATCCACCTCCAAGTGCAGGGAAAGGTACACTTTAAGAAGATGCATCCATTTCCAGCACGGTGAACTGCTGTGCCTTTTTATAGCTTACATATTCTTTAATTACTAAATGACATGTAGTCTGATGTCTTGAGAGTAAAAGTAATAAAAGTTTAATCTAATCCTAAGAGAGAGATTAGTAAGAGCAGGCTGCTTGTCTTGATGGAGCAGTGCAGTGCGTTGGGCTGGACCCTGGAGCAGAAGGATGTTATGTGGGGTAACGTTATCTCTGTGTCTCACCAAGCAATTCTGTTGTGATTAGCAGGAGCTGCAAACACCATATAGCTATAAAAGCATCCTGTGGGTTATTTTTCCCTTGACTCAGAAAAACATGGTCACTCACAAATGTGGCAAAATGTTGTTTCCCAGTGTGCTGTATCTTGCTGTTGTGCTGCCTCTGTTTCTCCCAGCAGGAACATTTATGTGTCTTTTCTGTTGACAGCAACAAAACTAATGAGGGAACTAATGTAAAGAAGTGCTGCAAAGGATTCTGCATTGATATCTTGAAGAAGTTGTCTAAAACTGTCAAGTTCACGTATGACCTGTACTTGGTGACAAATGGGAAGCATGGCAAAAAAGTCAATAACGTGTGGAATGGAATGATTGGTGAAGTAAGTTCTCTTCTAGGTAAAAGAGCTCTTGAGTAAGAACTCAGCGATGTGTGGTTGAGCTCTTTTGGAGGAATGAGGTATCTGTGCTGAGTGACATTGGTGGTGTGTTCTCCCTGTGGATCAGGTGGTGTATCAGCGGGCAGTGATGGCTGTGGGCTCTCTCACCATCAATGAGGAGCGTTCGGAAGTCGTCGACTTTTCGGTGCCATTCGTGGAGACTGGGATCAGCGTCATGGTGTCACGGAGCAACGGCACGGTTTCACCATCTGCTTTTCTAGGTACGAGTCTCCAGCCCATCCAGATAACCTGACTGCATTTCTGTAGAGTTTGGTAGATTTAATTGTTTGCTAAGATATGTAGCACACGAGCACATTTCTGTTAAGTTTTGAATTTTACATTAGGAAGTTTGTGCTGTGTTGGTGTGCTGATTAACATGATCATCAGCACGTGGAGATAGTGCTGTTGTTTTTGAATGCTGAAAGTGAAAACCAATGACAGTGACTTCAATATGAAAAAGAATCCCCTAAAATCTTCAGTTAGGAAAATTGCATCCTCAGCCCTGCTTCCCTACAAACTAATTTATGCTTGTTTAGCCCATTGTAACTGGTTTAATATCTTTTTAATATTCACAAAATAACTGAAAAACCCATGGTAGAGTTGAAGAGCAACTTCTTTATCTTCAGATGTCATTTAAGGCTAGTTTGATAGCAGTTACCTCTGGCTTTTGAACACCACACTGCTGCTCTGGTGAGCTGAGTGTTTTCTCCATTGATGCAGCTGAACAGTGGAGGTACGGCAAAGAAATGAAAGGCTGGGCGGAGAGGAGGAGGGATGTAGAAGCAAAGACTCTGGGCTTCTTTCCTTGCATGGTTCTTGTTTCAGTTGTGCATTTTTCCTTTTGTTGTTTCCCTCTCCTCTTTTAGTATTTATAGTCTCCTTTACAATTTGGCCTGAACTTAGTGAAGCTGAAAAGAGAACGAGCCATGAGGTGGTTCAAAAGTGCCCGGGATGCTGTTATGTTCTTCATAATGTATTTGGGCCCACTATTTTAAAAGATATCTTGTACAGGAGTAGTGACATTAAAATCATTAAGTGGGAAAAATAAAAAATCAGTATATTCCGGATATCTCAGGGCACGGTTTAGAATGTTCAAGTCCATTGGGTCAGCAGTGAGGCCAGTTCTAAATTGCTAAGTGGAAGTTCTTTACTCCCCCGGAAGTTGCTCATAGACACTGAAGAGCAGATTAGTGGTGTAGTATCAGATACAAGCAGGCAAATAATTGAATTTTCTTACACAAGAATCATCATTTAAACACAGAGCTTATTTCTCATATCTGTTCCATAACAGCACATTACAGAGATGGTGCAAGTAAATATAACACAGTGAGTAATCAAATAATTTCCCAAATGTGGTGATACCTAAGCAGATTTTGTTGGTATTTGATATGAATGAAAGACTTTAAAGTGAAATTGCAAGAAACTGTACTTGTAATGAAAATACTCAGATAGTATCTTTTCATTTCTTTGAGTCATTGAGTTGTAAAGTTCATTTTTTAAATTGCAGTTGCAGCATGTTGAAATGACCATTGGAAATAAGTATTGGGGTGTTTTCTAAAGTGCAAGCGCAGTTGATTTTTTACTTATCTCTTAAAAACCTGTTTACAGCCACCATCAAAAGAGAAGCTGCTTTTGCGTTTTTCACAAGCAAGAGTTATTAGATTTCTAAAATGCATTTAATGTTATTGGTTTAGTTGGAGGTGCATATAATTTGAAAGAAACAAAAATAACCCCTTCTCATAAAGCTCTCTAAAATAGCTCTACTTTTGAAGAAATCTGATTTACTGCACCAATAAATCAAGTCTGTGCTCTCAGAAGTATGCTGGTTTTTTCAGGCGTAGATGAAGCTGCCAGTTTGCTGGAATTGACTGTGTATTTTGATGAGGTGTGCGTAGTAGTAAAATGTTTTGCCTTGCAAAATACTATCAGGCAGATAACTGAATTTATTCACAGACTGATTTTGTTTCAATTAAGTGAATGTCTGAGAATAGAGTCATCTTACGTAATTCCTGTAGAAGGTTTTTAAAAAAATCTGTCAAATACAATATTATTTTTAAAGAATGGCACTTGATTAGAGTTCCTGAAATATCTGGGTTTGTGAATTGTTTCTATGAATGTGGACAAGTACAGGATTCTGTGTGACTCGATTCTTGCAGTCAGTTGTGTCCAATAGATCTGAGTAACCGATGGGCTGTGACAGCCTCTTCCTCGTTATCTGCCGAGTTCTGATTCTGATGTGCCTCCTTCAAATGAGAATTTTATCCACGTTAAAACATTTCCGCATTGTACTAGAAATCATATATACTAGATCTACAAATACTTTTTTTAATGATTCTGTGGAGTTTTGGTTCAACTTCACTTAAACAACCAAATAAAAAAGAGAAACCGTAAATCTCCGTTTCCATATTTTTTCAGAGGGAGAGTTCGTAGGTGAGGTCAGTTTTCTTTTCTGGAGGCATTGATGGAATAGAAAAATCTATACCCCTCTTTACTTAATATATTCCTTAAGTATTGGTTTTGGTGGTGGGAGGTAAGACTCAAAGACATCTTTTTCTTTGCTTGATATTCTCCACTGTCAGTCATTTGAAATGTACACCGACAAATCATATATTAGTATTTTCCTGCCATATTATAGCTTTGCTGAAAATTCCTTTAAAACCTGCTGCTTGCCTGAGGGAAGTTCCCTTTCTGTCCTTTAAGAATCAAAGCACAGAGCTGAATGTGTAATTGGATCTCTGATATGACAGGAAGATCGACTTTGTTATTCAGTTGATTTTGTACTTGTTCAATCTTACTGCTTGCTATTCCAAATAGCTTTTTGTTTTCCTATTGCTTCCATTAATTCTCAACCTCATTACCAGACTCCTTAAATTATTAAAGAGAATTCTGCTTAAACTCTTGTTTATAGCTCACTTTTGTACATTGGCTTGTTTTGCCCTCTGCCTTATTTAGATTTTGACAAATTACCATTGCTGTTTCTACACTGTTGCTTTTGATAAGGGTTTTATCAGCCTTGCTTTCTTCTGTGAGAATGCTGTCAAAATTTTATGGTAGTTCTACGTGAGTTCCAATTTAATCCAGTTAATAACTGAATTCAGAAAATATTTTTTAGACTGTATTTGGCTACATAATGTCCTTTCCCTGGCTGCATCTACATAGATCTTTCTCTGCCTTTTACAAATTCTGTTATTTTCCTAACTTTTCATTCTCTCCCAAACAAATAATTATAGTACTTGAAAGAACTTCCTACCCTGTCTTAAAAATAAAATAATTAATTGAAAAAAATACTGCCCCTTTGCAGGAGGAACACAGTTTGGTTTAAAATGTCCCTGCTTTGCCATTTTAGTTACCATCCAAAATCACCAGTGGGGTTATTTGTTATTTGGTCTTGCCTTAGTTCCAAATTTCTGAATAAATCATAGCAAAGATAAAAGATGTAATGACTTTTCTATGCTTGGGCACAAATTATTACATTTCATTCTGTTCTGGGTGAATCATCTGAGTTTGGGGAAGGCTCAGACTGGGCTGTTGGGCTTAGCACACCTCAGCTCTCACTCATAGTCCTTTCCTGCAACGAGGGAAGACATTTCAGTGATTCTGATCTTAAATTCAAAGAATGAAAAAGCTACAAGAGAGGAACTTCTTGGGCTTTCAAAACCAGGCAAAGCGTTTAAATACACAAATTTTTTGTAATTTCAAGTGTGTCTTGATTCTGTCCTAATTAGAAATAGTATACTGAGATTTGTTTTCTCACACTTGCTTTATTTGCACAAGTTACTCTGTAAAGTGCCCCAAATAAGTTGGCCTGATAAGGAGATATTACTTTGCCATGCTAATCTTAGAGGTATCCTTGTCCTATGGCAGCTACCACAGGGACTCCTGAAATGACTGAGAATCTGTGGTTGGGAAAGATGATATTTGATATTGATACTGATATATGTTGGTACTTAGTCTAGTATTTGAAACTGCTTTTAGTTTTATGCTCCAACCTACTTCTTTTACTTAATTATGGTTCTTCTGTCTTTCAAACTGACATTCAATTTTCCATAAACAGTTTTGATTTCAGTAATTTGCTCCCAGATGAGAATGAGACATTCAAAAGGATGTGTTTGCAATGGATAAATACATCATCTTCATTGCAGGTAGATGAAAGTAAACATAGAGAGAAAAGAATCCTGAAACAAAAGCATTTAATTTGAATGCAAGTATTTATCTTTCCTCCTCTAACGCTTTTTGTTGGATAGAAAACAAGAAAGACATCTACTTCACTGAACTACCAAAAGTATTAAACATATGCTTAATTGCTTTTGCTTTGCAGAAAGGCAGTCATAGTGGTTGGGCCATTCTGTTGATAAATTTGTATAACACAGGATGAATAGACACAGCAACCTGATTGTGGACTGAATAAGCAGCAAGTCAAACCAATTATGTGCCACTCAGTGTCAAAGAAAAGTGTGCAGCCTTTTGTTTTGAATTGCAACTTACATTTAAGCTTTTGACTTTATGGATTTTGTCTATATATACTAACAGCAGTTCATTATATATTGCTACTTACTATTGCTACTAGAATTTGCTTGCATTTTTGTTGAAAAAGGTAATGTGGAGGAAGCTGCTGGGCTTGCCTAGGCAAGGACATTAGAATTCTTGTGCTGTGACTGATTTAATGAACTGTGTTTCTGTTTCTCCTGTCTGTTTTGCTGCAGAGCCTTTTAGTGCCTCTGTCTGGGTGATGATGTTTGTGATGCTCCTCATCGTGTCCGCCATGGCTGTCTTCATATTTGAGTACTTCAGTCCTGTAGGATACAACAGGAACTTAGCACAAGGGAGAGGTAAGATTTGCATTTTACACAACCCCATGGCTATAAAGAAATCATGTATTTCCCATCCCTGGCCCTCCATCTTTTCAAATAAACATAACATAGGAATCAAACAGTGAAATTAGCTATGAAACTGTTTATGTTCTTCATTTAAAGTATGATTTCTTGAAGGCATATATGCTCATGTTTATAATTCCAATTCAATGGAATAAAGGCAGGGAAGGGTTTTATTCAGGCAGTGTTTGTTTAGTACATGGCATCAGCTGTAAAGTGTCAGCTCAAAAAAGCAGTGAAATATGTTCTGCTCCTCACTATTATGAATTCCTGGCCAGTTCAGAGAAAGTTACCTAAAATCCTGTGGTCTGGTGGACAAGATGAAAAATAGCAGTTACATTGTACATAGTTTTGTATAGTTCCTGTAAAAGGTCAGATGAACTCTTAGCCTTGAAATGAGGCCCCTGGCAGAAGGGCATCGCTGCTTTCTGTGTAGCATCCTTGGTTATGGAAACTTCATTTTGAAAATAGGCAAGCTCTGTATTAACTCTTTCTCACTGAAAGCTGCACTTTGACTCAAGAGTGAGGATTCCATGTCTCACTATGCCCTCATCCTCCCGTTTCTTAACTGACATTTGAGAGTGCAGCCTTTTTAGACATTTCTGAATCATTCTTCCTTGTTTTATAACAAGAGATCTTCCAGCTTGGTGAACACAGTTCTGGGCACTATTAAAAGCAAATGATTTCCTCTAGATAATGGCTGGCTTGCTTCCTGAAAAAGTGGATTACTGTAATGTTCAGATGATGTTATCATTTTAATAAGATAGTAAATGTGCAGCCTCTGTCTGGAATAAACACTGTGTTAAAAGAGGGGAATCAAAGGTGAATATTCAGGGTGGGGATTCAGGGACTTGTCTGTTCTTTTCTGTCCCACCTCATGTGCCTGAATTGTTTATTTAGTGTACTTACAGCTACAAAGACATGTTATGGCACTAGACCATCCCTACTTAGCTCTAAACACTCACCACAAATCCAGCTGCCATTAATTTCAAACCTGGAATCTTTTTTTAAAAAAAAAATTATTTGTCTTTTCTCATTTCCCTAGGCATTTTTTTGGAGGATGAAGCTCAGTGGTAATACAATCTCCAGCGGCATAAACAGAACTTTAGATTGCTCCCTTGGCATATAATTTCTGTAACACTGTTGCTCAGAAAAATACACATTATTCCTGTCTCAGCTCAGTTCTAAATGTGTCTGGAAGTTAGCTTCATAAAGCAAAAGTCAGCTCCATTGTGCTTATTTTACTGCACTCTATTTTCCTAGTGCTGCTGCAGAATAGGAGCATAATCTAAGATGTAGAGCTTGACTGCACTGTAAATATTCACACTGTACCAGAGAGTATTTCTGCTGAAATGAGAGCATGCACTGAGTATACCCACTTAGGGTTTTATTATTTTAAGAATCATTGAATTATTATTAAAATAAATTATGGTTAAATTAATAGCCAAATCTATATTTGTAGTGTGCATCCCCTTGGATAAAGGGACGGGGCAGGGGAGGAGGTAAAGTTACAGATTCTGCATCAGAGCTTATTGACTAAATTGCAATTTAACTGCAAAGGGGATAATTAGAAGTAGGCCAAATGAGTCACAGTCAGGGGAGGCCTGTTTCTCTCCGTTGAGGGTACAGGGAGTCTGGATGATGAGCAATGTGTGATTGCATTGTGCTTACCTAGAGCTGGGTGAGAATAAACTGCCCTTGATTCTCACAGGGCTCTACCAGTGAGGCCTTTGGGGTGGATAATGGCATTGCTAATCCAGGTCTGCCCGTGTGAGCCTGGGGGCAGCGTGCTGGCTGCTTCCAGCTTGGGATGAATTAAAAAATGACTGAAAATAGAAACAACAAAAATTACAGAATGGATTAGCTGGGACAGAATTTTACCTGTAATGTCAACACATTTGGAGCCACAGAACTGACTCTGAACATGTGAGGCAGCCAGAGATTGGCTTGCTCTAAATTCCGTGTCTATACAGGTAGCTCTTTGTGCTGTCTTTCTGATTCATGCTCTGAGTACAAAGGTGCTTAAAAGTAGGTGACACATTCACACACTTTGATCTTAAATATGCTTACATAATGTTCAAAAAGCATAATGTTGGAAGACTGGAGATGATAAAAATAATTTGGGTAAGAAAAGTACTAGAGTTGAGTCATTAAGACTTAAACCTCCAGTTTTCCATCTCACATGTCAGACTGACAGGGCAGTACTGTGGCACATTTCTTCCTGCAAGAGACATACCAGTCTGCTTCTCCTCCAAACCTGTGCTTTCCATTTTGTCTTAAAAACTTTGAACTATATGCCACATAGAAAAATGTTGACTTATGTTTTAAAAATGTGGAAATTGATGTCATTGCAATGGAGGGTACCTACGGTAAATCCTGTGATTATGTTGGGAGTACAGTGAATATGTACTGAAATATTTTCTAACCATGTCTCTGGGACCCATGGGTTGCCCCTGCAGGGTATACTGGCAAGGTTTAATTTAACTGCAACTAAACTAGCTGCTCTTTGCAACTGCAGATCCCCATGGACCGTCCTTTACCATTGGAAAGGCAGTGTGGTTACTGTGGGGCTTGGTCTTCAACAACTCTGTGCCTGTGCAAAACCCCAAGGGGACGACGAGTAAAATCATGGTGTCAGTCTGGGCGTTCTTTGCTGTCATTTTCCTGGCCAGTTATACAGCCAACTTAGCTGCCTTTATGATTCAAGAGGAATTTGTTGACCAAGTGACTGGACTGAGTGATAAAAAGGTAAGTCTTCAGCTCAAAAGAGGTCAGTGTCCATTCTCCGTAATCCTTCTACAAATTTGTACTTCATGATAAAAACTCTGAGCAAGATAATGAACTAAAAGTGGATGATTTCCTTCTGACTGCAAGTGCAAACCTTTACTAACAAACCTAAGACCCAAAGCATAAAATATCAGTCTGTTTTCAAAATCTCTGAGTTGCCTGTTCCAAAGAGGCTGCATTAACTGAAAATTACCTTTTTTTTGTAATAGAAATCAAGTACTGTTTGGCTAAAAAGAATGCTTTACCAATATAAAAACCTTGAAAAATTGTGTTGGATATTAGTAATATATTAATAGAAATAAAGTCCATTTGCAAAATTATTGTGATGGATATGCACAAGATACTTGAAGGGTATGCTTTTGTCAAGTCTGTGCCCAGTTTTTTGAAAATGAAACTAAATATTGACATTAAGAAGAAATATTTAAATGCAATATAGCCCAGGGGACAACAAGGGTTTTTTCTCAGAGGACAGAAAATAAAGGAAATCGTTATTAAAAAAACCCCAAAAACAACAAAAACCAAAAAGGCAACATCTCTCTCTTGTCTGTTTTTTTTGTTTTAGCTGCTTTTTATGACCAGCCTTTGATTGATTGCCTATATCAAAGCAAGCATGGCTGGCGGAAAGATAAAAAGAAACAAAAAATGATAATAGCTTTGTTTTCATTAAATTGTGTTGTCACACAACCTTTGAAAGAGCATGAAGATTGTTAAATGTACCTCTATATTAAGATAATATTCTTAGAAGAGACAGATAAATGGCATTGTCTCTTGGGGATAAATAAAAGGAGATTTGAGAAACGTCTTTCTCCTGTTTGTGAGAAAGAACAGAGCGTTTTCCTGGGCCTCTGGGTTTTGGCAGGATTTGCCTTGCACCTGGCACAGCAGTGGGGCTCAGGTCTGACAGTGCACCCTCACCTTCCCCTCCTCGCTGGCTCTTTGCCACGGGGCTGGGAAATGTCAGCACTTGTTCTGTCGCTTTTGGCTAATAACTTCCTTAGTTTTGTCATTTTTCTATTCTGACTGCTAAGTAGGCTTTTATTTCCACAAAAAGCAAAATAAAAATAGAAAAATACTTGAATCAGAAAATACCATCTGTTCTTGTGTGGTCTGCTGATCATTTATTTGATCTGCCACCTTTGTTTCTATTTTTCAGTTATTCAAACTTTGCCTGTAGCACACAGAGATAAGTCAGGGGAGCCATGCCTTTTCTGATTAAATTAAACAAGTTAGAAGTCCAGAAAAGCAATGAACTATTTCAGAACATTCTTCGTGTCATACATAGGTTTTGCCTCCTCCACAATCCTGAGGTTTCTTGGATTTTAAAAAATCAAATAATTGGGGATAATTTATGGGAATGTAATCTGATTGATGTTCAATTATTTTTCTCCTCTCTTTACCATGTTGCTGCAATGCTGTTAATAGGAGAACAGATCAGGAATTTACAGGATTTTACTGTTCAGTAGAGAACTCTGACCCTTGCAGGAAGCAAAGTAGTTGTAGGCAAGGGCCAGAAATGTGGGTGTAATCAATTTTGAATAATTAATACCTAAAAGTTCACTAATTTTTAAAACAAAAAAATTTAAAAAACCCAAAAATCACTTCTGGGCTGGTAAATCAGTTTATTCTTCTTCTTCCCTCCCACTTTTCCCACTGCCACACCTGAAGAGTCAAGCTCTTCTGTCAATGCTGTACTGCCAATGGAATAAAGTATTCCCAGTTAGAGATACTGGGGTTTCCCCATGTGATGGACTACTCTCTCTGAGCAGCCATCCCTGACCCTCAGCATTCAATATTGTCCCACTCAGGAAATGTGTTGCACTGTATCAGTTGGTTCACCAGGTTTGCTGACACGTGAGGATAATGTGTTATTTACCCTTCCGTGCTTTAAGACCTCTTTATAGTTTCCTCATCCTTTGAAATGTTGCTAATGAATTTCTGAATGCCCTGTCATCGGGGTGTCACCCAGAAATACATGGCACAGCATGTACTGGAGTTAGGAGGGGTGGGTGTTCATGAACTCAAATGATTCAGCAAGTGAGAGGAAAATTACATTTTGACATTCTTGTGTATGTAATAGATGTTTAAGAGCTTTGTCTTCATAAAAAGGTACAGAAAATGAGTCCAAAGTATCCAGCAAAGCTGAAATTTTTGGCTTTTGTTACTTTTGAGACCATTTGTGCCTATTTCATGCAGTGAAAGAGGGAAAAATTTGCTAAAGGGGAGGGTAGGTGGCAGTGCACAGAATTGTGTTGCAAAGTGTTAATCTGCTGGGATTCTGGCGCACTGAAGAATTACCTCACGTACACATGGTCCAGGAGCTTCTCATCAACCTTAACAGGAAACCTTAATGATGCCACTTACAAGTTCCTTATTTTTCACAAGATTCACAGTGTTCTTGTAGCCTTGGCTTCCTGTTGCAGTGCCCTAGGACGGCGCAAGTTGTGCGGTCACCGCGATGTGTGTGTGCGGCAGCAGAGCAGCGGAGAGCCACGGGCAGCGTGGCTGGTGGGCAGCGAGGGAGAGCCTGTGAGCCCAGCCCCTCTCACCACTGTCCCATACCAAACCCTCTCCGTGCTGCCTGAGGGTGGGCAGGCCCAGCTATCGCTGCATTGCAGTAACTGATGGTTGTAACAACAGCCTGGAGTGATGAGGGACCGATAGCTGTATCTTTGTGGGATCAGAAGTCACAATGTCAGGTTCCCATCTGGAAAAAGAGGAGAGGAAAGGGTTCAAATATGGGTGTTCTTCCGTCACTCCAAACGAGTTGTAATTCCTGCTGTCAGCAGATTATTTACTATTTTCTACTATTTTAGTAATGTTTTCCACAGTTCCTTAAGAAACTCCAGAACAATAACAAACAGCTGCTCTCAACACCAGCCTTTTCAGGCAAGCAAGTAAATCTTTAAATTAAGTCAATATTTAATGTTTCTGAAAGAGCACTTTGCTGACTTAATGAAATTGCCAGTTTTATTGAGGCATATAGAAAAAATAAAATAAAGGCAGAAGACTGGAGTTCTGTTGCCATGTGCTACAGTTCTGTCAGGTGGCAGAGCAGGGGGAGACAAGAACAAATTGGTTACTCTTCAGAATAACGGTAGTTCTCTCCACAACTGTGGCTCAAACAAGGGGCTCGTGCATTCAATTCAAGAATTTTGTCAATTTAAAAGATGAGCATTTCATGAAATTTTCAGGAAGAAAATGGTTTCCTAGCAGACACGATCTATTTTGTTTCTCATCATGGGACTTCAGGGAAAATGAATGCATGTAGAGCCTTGATTTTTTTTTTCCTCGTCTTGTCTGCCACATAGATCTTTGCTGCAGTCACAGACAGTGTCCTGTGTGCTTCTCCAGGACATGGCAGTTCACGGAATAAAAGTTTAATATTATTGATGAAAACTTTATTCACCTCAGATATGAGTGCAGTGTTAGTAAAAAGATTTAAGCCTTTCTTTCTTCTTTACAAGTAGTCTGTGAGCAGGCAGTAGTAGCAGATGATGCTTTCAAAAAATAATCTTGTGAGTATTAAAATTTGTTGGTTGGTGCCAAGAAATTCCAGTCTGTAGATGGGGTTTGGAACTATTCATCTGCTTTTTAACTCTCTGACTTTTGAATGAACTTGGGCTTTTTATTCATCCCTCTCTTCTACAGAAATATTTTTGTCTTCCATGAATGTTAAATTTGAACAGATGTGTTAATTCTTTCAACTATTCCTATGAGAGGAAATGCCTCCCAACACCCTAGATTCATATGAACGTTCTTGAAAAGTGAGACTATTTAAAACCAAACTCCATTTTGAAATTACCAAAATACTTCACCATAATGCCCCTGTTCCCCCAGTTCCCCTGCCATTCCCCCAGTTCACCTGCCATACAAGGAACTCAGCTTGCAGAATGCTCAACACAGCTGAATTTCCAAAATATTAATTCTAGTGATATAAGGAGCAGCAAGTCTTACAGGTCCTGAAATCTCCAGTGTTTCTTTAATTATTTTTTCCAGTTCTATTGACTGGCAAATTTAGGAGATACTGGAAGCCATCTCAATACATCAGAGATACATTATCTGTAGGTTTAAATAAAGTTGATAGCAAGCTATATTTATATCAGTAGAATCTCTGGACGTATATTTAAAAGCAGGGTTTGTTTCAGTGCTGCATAATAAACTCAGAAAGGGAGACAGCAAATATAGACTAAGAACCATGAGTAGTGTACAGTGTAATTTTGGTGCATGGGTCAATTACTATGTGTAAAAGTAGTAGCAAAGTTATAATTTAAACAGTAAAGCTGTGAAAAGGGAAAATGAGGAAAGTAAGACATCTGTTAGCTAAACAAATAGAGAAAAATAGAGTTCATTCCTTTATGCTTTGTCAAAATATGCTTAATTAAAATGGAGCATTTAATTGTAGTTCTGTAACAAGAAAATGGTGTTGCAGCAATAATTTCACAGTCAAGGTTTGATGGAATTGAAAATACTCCCAGTTTTTGTATAAACCCATTTGTATTCTCTTTGCAAATTGGCACTGGATCTTGGGAATTCTTGATGCTCTGAGACCAAATGTTAAAAAGAAATATTTCATGTGGAACCCCAAAGGAATCAGGAGCTGTATAAATATCAGGCCTCTCTTGCAGCACAGGATATATAGATTGCTCTTCTAACTTCCACAATAAAAACAGAGTGCATTTTACTGTGGAATTTATGGGTGACTGCTTTTATCAATGCTCAATTCAATTTCCTCATTAGCCAATAGTTCCTCTAATCTGAGTGACTTTTTTAATTTATTTCTCAAAGAGACATTTTAATCCTAAAGTGTCCCTTGGGTTTTGAAGGAAGGTATTGAAAAGGCGCATGTAAAATCTTCAGGTCTGTCAGCAAAAAGTTTATGTGAGATTATTTGAAGGATTGGCAAGTCTGAAACCTGAACGTGCCCTGAGCTATTGCCATTCCTTTGCAGATACCCCTTGGCTGGTTTGTCTGTGCCGATGCAATAGTGAGGGTAAAGTTGTAGAATAAACCTATATGCCCTAGAAAATGGTTTGTAGTTTTAAATGGTAGGGATGAACAGGGACTAGGATTATAGGTGTGGCACCTCCAGAAGCCCTTCTCATGTCAAGCTGTGTAGTTGCTGAGCCCTTGTGGAAGCTGCAAGAGCTTTTAATTCCCCTTCAGACATGGTGGAGGAAGGAAACTCCCTCACCCTGTCTCTCCCTGGCACTGCTTCCTGCCATCCCTGGCACCCTCCAGGACTAGGGCATTGGGCTCCCTGTCGAGTATTGTGGATGATCCTTTTCCCATCTTCCTGATGGGGAATCACAATGTCCCAACTGAGATGGAAGCGTGAAGTGATGATCAACAAAATGTTCTTTTCCTTTGGTTTCAGTTTACCAGTGTGTTTGGGGTCCCTAGAGAGATGCTGGCAGATGAGGATCTGCTCCAGTTTCTGCTGTGCTGCCAAAGTGCAAAGCATGGGAGAGAGTGACATCTGAGTGGCAAAATGGAGCTGGTTTTATTTGGATGTAGATTACATTCAGTCAGTGCAAAGGCAGTTTCTGGTATAATAGACCTGAATTAACCCACGGCATTTGCCTAGAAGAAATTTGGGGCAACTTACACAACTTCTGTCTTTTTCAATCTGAAATTGCCCTTCGTCACACTTTGAATGCCTGAAACACTTTGCTTTTCCCCTTTCTCTCTAGTTTCAAAGGCCACATGATTATTCACCTCCTTTTCGGTTTGGAACGGTCCCAAATGGAAGCACTGAGAGGAACATCCGAAACAACTACCCTGATATGCACCTTTACATGACCAAGTTTAATCAGAAAGGAGTCGAAGATGCCTTGGTCAGCTTGAAAACTGGGTGAGCTTTTTCCCATGGTTTTTAAAGAATGCTGTAACTTTTCAGAAACAGAGAGCTATTGATCTGTGCTTACTGTGATACTGAACAGGCTGATGTCAGGCTGCCGTGTAGTACATGGCTCTTTTTTTTTCAACTGCACTCTACAGTTATCAAAAAGGAAAATGACTGTATTTCTGTGGTTATTTTAAAATTACACTGTAGTTTCAATGTCCTATGAGAAATAGTTTCAAAGAATTAATGTTTCTTAAATTTGAAGACAGTACAGTCTCTTGTTATCTTTGCAGTACTGCCTAATCCTGCTTCTGACAATCTTGGTAAATATTCTGGCAAATATTATTGTCCTTCTTTCTTAAGATCTGAGATTTAGATTTGAGTGCCATGCATCCTTTTCTCTCTGAAGTAGCCCATTCTGCCTGCTTGGACAAAGAGAAAAATTTTCATTCTTAATCCTCCAAAGATATGAAAGTGACTCATTGCTCATACCATTATTCATCTGGGTGACAGGAATGTGCTAGCTCTACTAATATTTTCTAAACACTTAGGCTTGATAGTAACACAATTATATTTGTTAATAATAAAATAATAATAATTTATCAATATAGGCTTTTTATGTTTTGTTTTGAAGGGAGAAGTCACCTTAGTGGGTTTAAGTATATGTGCTCTAGGGGCTGTTTCAAGGAACATCTCTCCTGCTGTTATTTATGCTGAACACAGGACACGTTTCTTCCTGCATTAAAATACCCTGTTAGTTTTGGTCCTTTTTGGAGACCTGCTTATCCTTTTAAATTTTACTTCCCTTCTCCCAAACCTGTATGGGAATGTAATGCATTATTTATGCAAAACACCTTGAAATCCCAAAGTCTTTTCCTTAGAGTGAAGATTCCCTTCTTTAAGCAGTTATCCTTCTAGCTGTTTCCTTCTCTTCTGTCTCCTTGCTGCTGTCTGGACTCTCTCTGCCCTCATTCCTCCAGGCATTCTCAGCTGGCACTTCCCAGGCCTGGTTTGCCCCGTCCGAGGACAGATGTTTAACATTGTGTGAGACCAGCCTTGCCCAGGAGCTTCCAAACTGGAGCTCCTGCTCTGATCGAGCCTGTGCAAGTTACATTTCCTGGGTGACAGCTACATTATGCATTAGAGATAGACAGCTGAATCCTACCATTCCTGCTGGGAATTTTTAAAGAAGGAGTTGTCCTAATTTCAGGCATTGTAGGGCTTGTTCTGTTGGATGGACAGTTTATTTAGGGGATGTATACTGCTTGTACTTTGCACCAACTGTTTGTGCTACTGAAAGCCCTGAAAAACTGCTGTTAGCTTGAAAATCAGGCCACTCATCAGACACTTAAGTGTGAAAATGGGGGAGCAACCTGACTGCAGGGTTGTTCAGGATGTTCACTAAAACTCAGGCTGGCTGCTCCTGGGCAAGCTGATGGTCCTCCTCCAAAGCTTTACTCCTTTTGACAGCATAAACTATTCCTTTTTTACAGATTTCTTTTCCCCTGCTGAAGTTTCTTTCCTATTCTAAGTGATCTCTCTGGGTGGACACCCCCAGGTGTCCACCTTGCTCCCCTTGACTGATATTTCTGTAGCAGATGGTACAAACAAGCTTCTGGGTCAATGCAAGTGACTGCTACCTGCAGCTGTGCTCCTTGGGGCTTTGTCTGGTGGCACCTGCAGAAGGGTTGAACAGCAGGGTGTCGGCTGCTTTCAGACTCATGTTCTTCAAAAGCAATTTTTCATTTTTTTCTGCCAAATTTTCTGTTCTTCAGCATACAGAACTGTTTCTTCTTCCTCTCCCCCTCATGAATTCATTGATCAAGTTCTTTCTCTCTTCCATGTAAAATTTACCCTTTCATCTTTAACTAGACTTGCTGAAGTTTTCCTTCCCTCCCTGATTCACTTGATTCCATGATATTTAGTGCATCTGGTCCCATGGAGTCTATGTTTCTATGGCTCTTTTTAGGATGACTCATCTCTTATTCCTCAAACTGCTTCTGCTTCCAAACAAATATATAATTTCTATTTTCCTCTTCAGTGTGTGTATTCTGTTCACCTTATTACAGCTAATTTGTCTCTTTTCATCTTTATCTCTTTCCAAAACTATTTCTGTACTTTTATCTTTTCTTTTTTTTCATTCTCATCCTTGGGGATACAACAAGCAACTTTCTTTATGCATGGTAAGGCTTGCTACTTCTCCACAGCTTTTTGGAAATGAACTATCTGATAATTTTAGTCATAGTGTATAGACTGAGAAGGACTTGCAAGGAATGTCTGGTTGATAAGTGCTGCTGTAAGTTAAAGTAAATATTAACTGTGTTATCTCTGGAGAGTGTTTGTGTAACCTGTACTTCCAATCTCTCTTTGAAAACTACTTTTGCTTAATTGAAGACATGAGGTTTAGCCCCTTTTAATTACTTTTGTATAGTGTTTGATTGTAATTTTAAGGTGGAGCAAAAAATACCAGCAATGAAGCAATGCTTAATGACTGAATAATGCCACACATGTGGCCCTTGTGATCTAAATAGAATGAAATGATAAAGTAGCATCTTGTCACAGTTCAGTCGGATTTTGCTGTATCTCAAACAAAGTCTCTTGATCAACTTAAATTAGCATTAGCATCTTGAGATGTATTGGGAATATCTTGATCTTTGAGATTGTTGTGTTTAATGGAAGTGTTATTGAGTTGAACTGGAAGGAGAAAGCAGGAAGAAGACAAACATAAAATTCCAGATGCACAGATTTCTGAAAACAAATTTAAAACCAAACTGTTGTGGGGTTTTTCTGTGTTTTGTGGGGTTTTTTTTATCTTGCTTTCTTTCAAGAAGCAGAAAATCAGCTGCTTCAGTCCACTTGCTAATGTGGCCAGAAAAAGCCTGCTGGAGGAGAAATATGGATAGAAATATGTATAAAATAAATGGGGTATTCCTGCCTTTATTTCCTGGTCAATGTAAGGGTTAGATAAGCCTTGTGTTGCAGCGTTGCTGTACATGCAGAGGTGAGTGTGCTCATGTCTGTGTCTGGGAAGCCTTGAAAACATACCCAGCCCCTTCGTGGTTTCATCTTTGAGAGGTGAAACTGGTAATGTTTCAAAAATTAACATACGAGGAAAGCATCTGCCTTTGTTTTTTGTTAATTAGAACAAGCAACTTCACTGCATGGGCAATGGGCTTGGACCTATCTTGTTTAATTAACATCAAAAGTGTTTGAGATCATCAGCTGGGAGATGCTGCAAATCAAAGTTGAAATGAGATTTTTGTGTTAGTCTGACATTGGCATTATACCTGCTCCCTCAGGTGAATCCCCATAGGGGGTTCACTGCAGCTTATTCACGAAGGCTTGTTGCCATCAGGGGTGAAGGCAAAGTTATCAGCTTTATTGGCTTTCCTCTTTGATAAGAAATCAACCTTTGTTTCTGAAAAGATCTTTAAAAAAGTCTGTAAAGACTCAGTATTATCCATCTCTTGTCACTAGGGTCTTATTTCTGAGATTCACAGATATATTTCTCAGGAAGCTGCTGAAACACCATTTGAACAGCAGCAGAGCTTTATTAATTAAACATCTCAGTTTGCAACCAGGCCTGTTAAAAAGGAAGATCTTGTTATTGAAGTACTACTCAATCATTTTGAAAATGGCAAAGAATTGTCCCTCCTTCAATGCAGTTCACTGCTGAAAGTGATCATGATCTTATAAGCTTGTCAAAAAGTGTACTCGTGTTTTTCACTAAATTTCATGCGTTTAAAGGATCAGGTGGTCCACATGTGCTGTGCTACGTGCAGAGCTTGGGATTGGTCCTTAGGCAGGACCAAGCAGCTCAGGGCTTCTGTAGGTTTTTGTTCCTTAATGGGAACAGAGATGGCAGTTGTTGCCCTGAGCATATCTCAGAAGAGCAGAGTCTGTAAGGCATCAGCTAATGTGTTCTTGGTGGGAACATCCAGCTCTGCCAGAGCCGTGGAGGCTCCTCTGAGCTCTTCAGATGTTTATGGACCAAATACAGCCCTAAAAATGCGTCGCAAGCATTTCTGTCCGTGCTGCATTTAATTGATCTACATTTCTAGAACTCTCTGTGCCAGGGAGACAGATCCTATTGATTTTGCTCCTTGAAGAGAGAATAAGTTCCCAAATAGGAAGTTATTAATTATTGTGTTATGTTTGCAGTGGCTCTTTGGGTTTGCTTCCTCCTGTTTGCCTGGCTATATTTTTCCTGAAGAGATTATAGTTAAAGAATACCATCTTTCTGCAGGCAAAGCAACCTTCCAGTTGCAGTTCTCTGGTGTGGGTTGTATGAGCTCACAGCTCTTGAGTCGCAGTGTTTCTATTTGTGGCTGTAAAACTGTCAAGAGGAGAAATTGCAATGGCAATAAACTGGAAATGCATTTCATATTCTCACCTTTGCCCCAGCACATCTACAGTGGCATACAGTCTGGGATTTAACTGCTAATGGCTGAAATGAGAAAATTTAATTGGGAGATGCTCTTTTTACTGTAGGGATAAAATGGGAAATGTTTGCTTGCCTGTTGCCCGTCACTTCCTTTCAAGGGAGCTGCAGGAATGAATCCCTGGTGTTCTCCAGGCAAGCAGCCCCATGTACAGCTGCAGATCCCCTGGCTGTCGTGAGTGCTTTACAGCTTTTATTGCCAGCCACAGCTGTGACTGTGTGCTCAGGGATTTGATGCTAAAGTTTACTTGGGACTTCATCTGCCTGCCTGTTAAAGACATCAGTGCTTGTGTTGATACACATCGAGTTGAATCCCTTATTCCCTAGTCCTCTCTGACACGCTGATGGAATTATGGAGCTGCTTGGGAAGGCTGCTGTGGTGGCAGCATGTCTGCACTGCCAGAGCCTCAGCAGGAGCGGCCTCAGCTGTGCTGGGTTATCAGATGTGAGAGGTTGTATCCCCATGATTTATGAGCTGCCCCTGAGGAGCTGCTCTCAGCCTGCAGGCTGTCCTGAGCTGTCACTTTGACAGGGACCCGTTATGGTTCTATCCTCAGCATCCTTTAATCACAAGTGATAATGCCAGCAGAAACACCTGGAAGCATCAAACTGAGCAGTGCAGATGGCACGAGGAGTTTTTCCTCCCTGCAAGCCCACTCTCCCATGTGAAAACAACATGATTATTAGCATGTTTTATAGAATCTTATGGCACTAAGCAGAGAGTGCAGGAGAAGACCCCAGAAGGCCCCAATGGCCTTTTAACCCTGTCTGTGAGTTTATTGGCCTGAATTGGATTTTTGTTGTTCTCACAGTGATTATAAATTATCCAATTCACAGCTTCGCACACTCTGTTATTTGCAGAACAAATACAACCAGGTCAGAGGCTGAGCTGGCAGCTTCTGCAGTGTGGCACAGGCATAACCAGGAGGCAAACATCCCTGTTTCTGTCAGCTGGAGCACGGTTGGGATTGTGCCCAGCAGGTCCTACTGTTAATTAGGTCTGCCAATTAAAGTAGTGTTGTGCCTAAAGTTAAAATCAAGCCCCAATTCGTCTTTCAGGCAGGCAGCTGACATCTCTCCACTTCAATGCAAAACCGATTTCAATATTTTAATTTTATTTTTACAGAAAAATTGTCACCAAATTTTCACCAAAGGAAAAACTTCCTAGTTGTTGTTCTTTCTGTGGTTCATAACTTTTCACCTCAGACGAGGAGGGCAAGCTGTGAGAGAAGTTGTCTGTCTGAAAGAAAAATGATATATTTTTATTTTTCATTAAAAGCACAAATTTTTCATTGTTCTCATGGGGATACAATAGCAGCTTTCAACCAGAACTCACAGAAATGTCCAGCACACAATAAAATGTTAAACTTTTAAACTAGTGGCTCAATATTTTTTTTTACTGTTTCTGGTTGATGACAGCTTGCAATATTTGTAATAGGGAACATTCACACTTTTCTTAGACCTTTAATGTTACAGTACATAGAGCAATTCTTTAACCAAAGTTTTAAGAATTTACCAGGGATAGTTGATTCTGAAGAGAGTTTGAGGGAGAAAGGAAAAGGCCTTTAGGCAGCATGAGATATCTGTAGTCATAATAATTTATTGCTTGCAGCCCTCTAGGATACCTGTTATGATACATGACACGAGAAACTGTGCTGGAGACAGCTTTAGCTTTATGCAACTGAATTTTAAAATAATGTATCAAATAATTTTTTATCCAGCTATAAGTCTAAAACATGATGTTTTCCTGCTTTCACACGGACTATTTGTCAAAGTTCCCTGTTCTGACTCTGTTTGAGTTTTTGCTTCTCCCAAGCTTCAAAAACAGGATTTAAAATACCAAATGCAGCAACTGAAATGGCCAATTTTTAGATGGGTGATCTTTGCTCCAATCATGATTTTAAGGTGTCACTGAAACAGCAGTCTGTAGTTGAAGTATGTCCTGATCTTAATGAAGAAGGAGTGATGTTCTCCTCTTCCAAAATGTTTTCAAAGTGTGGAAGCCTTCTTTGGGGATGCTCAAAACTTAAACACCAGTTTAAAGTAATGAACCTGAACTTGTGTACTCACTTGTCATTGGAAAATATTTTCCTGTGTCTGCATGTGTTGTTACTACAAAGTTTATAATCTAAGATAGGAATTATCCTTTTCTTTTTTTCAAGGCAAGCACTGATGAATCCAATTTATATACCTAAATGTTGTTTCATTAAGGAGAAATGTTTAAAAACAATAACTGTCTATACTTTCATCAGATATATATGTCAGTAATTTAAAGGATTTTTATCAGACCTGAAAGGGCAAATTCTGCCAGGTGATCCTTCCTTTAAGGGAGTGATGAAGGCAGAACATGAATGTGTGATGTAAGGTGAGAAATTAAGATTTCAGTTAATTCACTGCCAATGGTACTTATATCTAATGGTCAGGAACATCAAATAGCCTAGAGGACTTATTTATCTACCTCCTGGATTGCACTATTTCCATACAAAGGCACCCATTTGACCATTTTTCTGGATATAACTTTGGGACATTTTTGGATGCTGACACTTAGAAGAATCCATTTCTGCAGCTGATCCAGAAACCAAAATAAAAAATTCAGTAGAGCTGTGAGACAGGATCATGGGAACTCCTTAGAAAAAAGCTGAACTGAACTTTACTTTTCTCAGCCAAATGAAACGTGAGGCTGAGCTGGCCCATGTCTGAAGCACTGATGAGTTCAGGCAGCTTTTGCAGTAAGTCATATATGGAGTACCACCTTCTATGCCTGCACACTTCTGCCTCATAGCTGGAGTGGAAATAGAGCTGTAAAATACCTTTGGAAACTTGTGCTGTGCTCCTGACAAGTTGAAATAATCACAACTGTTGGCCACATAAGACTTTTTCTTTGTTAAGGAAAAGTGACCATGGGTTGGTCTCTCTTTGCCCTCTCCTCTCTCTCAGCCTCTCACTCTGTCTTTTCCCTGTTTGGCACCAGGCCTTTGTAAAGTTCAGTGGTGATTGATAGAATACTGCGTTTGTGGAGTTAAACTTATGTAGTTACATTGTGGAGATCAGATATTGTGAATACCAAAATAAGTGATCTCAGAAAGAGTTATTGTCGTAATTAGATCCCAAATCTGATCCCGTGAGGATTTACTGTCCATGTATGGGTACTCTCATCATATGTACACAGGGGGAAACATCTAAGTCAAAGAGCATGGAAAAAAGATCCCAAACTGCCTGGGAGAGCCAGATGTTTGCTGTGCTCCAGAGTATCTACTTATCGCTATCAGTTTTGACTGTAAGCACTAAATTATTGTACAAATACAAATACACTTTCCTTAAAACTGTCTGAAGGAGCTAAAACCTGAATAATGGTTTCCTTCCTGACCTTCTGTAAAAAACCACTTTTGCTAAACAGTTTGGCCCATTCAGGATTTTCTGTCCTGGCTGACCAAGTTCAGACAACTTCTGCAATCAATAACTTCATTTGATTTGGCATCAGATGGCTGGGGTAACTTCATTTCAATTTACATTATGATGCTTTCTATGGTGCTTTAATCTAATACTTGTTTCAGTGTTCACTCTAATGTTCATTTTGGCATTGAGCTCTGAGGGGAATGATTTCCAATGGATGTTTCAGCTGTAGCCACACAAGCTAAGAACTGGAAAGCTGGTTTGCAACGGGGCAGCTGCTGTCTGTGCCGAAGGGCTGCAGAGATGTGAAAACACTTAAATTTGCTGTTCCATCTAGGAACATTTTTCAGAAGGATCTCTTCAGTATCAATTCTGAAATCTAGTATCTTAAATGAAATGTGTGGCTGAATGAGCACGGCTTTCCTGCTTTTACTGCTGAAGTGAGCAGAGTTCAGCGCTACGAGCTGCCAGCACAGGCTTAAAGACTCCGATGGCAATTCCACTCATGGCAGGATTTTCTGGCATCAGTTTTTCTGATGCCTGATTCTTGTTTCCCCATAACTTTCTGTCCTTTCAGAAATATTCTCATATTTTCATAATTCTTACAGTTTCAGGAATTTCTTCATGGCCATAAGATAAATCCATTGCTTCTTTTGCAATTTATATTTAAAGAAAGAAAACAAACAACCCTGTGTCTCCTGTTCACCTCACGCATCCTTGCCTCTAGGAAAAAAAATAATTAATTTATTTCCGATTCCTTTACTCAGTACCTGAGTGCTCTTCTGGAGTTTTTTTGGTTGGCTTTTTGTTTTTTTAAGGTTACTTTGTCTGCCTTATCATTTTTTTAGCTAATGCTGTTATCTATCTAATATCTCTAAATATTACAAATAGGCTGGAAATAAAATGAACAGGTGGAAGTAGCTGTGTGCCATCTAGCCCCTCTTCTTTTGAGAAGCTATTCTGAGTTTTAGTCTTCATTTGATTTGGGGTTGAGATCAGGTACTTGGTGAGCTGTGCTGGATTTATCCTTCATTATGCTATTGTAACTGGGACAAAACCTTTAATCTAAAAATATATTCCCCCCACTCGGCTCTTCAAATTTTGTGTTTTGATAAACTGATGCGTTGCAAAAACTTCTTGGCTTGGCTTCTAAGATGTGAAGTGGGACAATCTTCCATTGTATAAATTAATCATAAAGGCACACTAAATTTTCCGTTCTTTTGTTGCTAAGGGAAATGTTGCTGGGGCTGGGAAGGTGTGTGGGCAGAGGGGTGGTGGATGGGAGCTCCCATGAGTGAGGAGGGTGAATGTGCCCATGCAGGTAACCACAGCCTAGTGAGGTTCACAGTGGATTTTCTGGCAGCTGGGATTGCCCTGACAGGTGAGGTGAAGCCTCCACAATCTCTCGTGGTGTTAATGTCTGTCAGAACCTGCTCTTTCAAATTTTCTCTCTGCATTTCCTGTGTGAAGATTGAAGTGAGGATAGCTTGAGCTGGGAGAAAAGTTGAAAGCTCATTCCCTGCTCATGAGTTCATCATTTAACTGGGTTATGCTTTGCTGACCTGCGTTGTTGCAGGGGGTGGTTGTTGAATTTTCCCCTAATGAATTGGCAATATCAAGATGTCAAGAAATCCATTCAGTGTGTGTGAACTTCAGTTCTGCCCGGAGCCATTTGAATATGTACTGAAAGATAAAGTCACTGCTGGTGATGAAGTGCATCAGATAAGCTGAAATGCATTTTAGTCAAAAGTGGGTAAAGAAATCAACAGTCCTTCATGCTAAAGGTTAAATATCTGCTTTTGCTCCAGCAGTATCAAAGTGTCGCTTCAGAGCACTTTCATGGAAGCCTCATCTTCAGAGCAGGGTTCTTTCCCTTTGATTGCCGTGTCGCTCCATAGTGACCTTTCAGCACTGGATCCCCAGGACACAGAGAGGCACAAATGATGCTGTGTCCCTCATTGTTCACTCTTGACATACTTCCTTTTATCTCTTCTGTGGAGAAAGAAGGGATGAAATAGAAGTTTGTAATGTTAATCCATCAGATCTTACAGACAGTATTTTTGCACTTGCTGGCTTCCCAGCAATGCTATTGATGATCTCTAAAAACATATGCTTAAATTTAATCCAGCCTTAAGTGGATACCGATTTTTTTTTGCCTAATATCATTGTGGCTCCAGAACTACTGAGCAGATTGGCCTTTTAGATTTTTACTTCTCATTCCATCAAGAGAACAAAATTGTTGAAGGAACATGTAGTTGGTTAAGGAAGCAAAGGAACATTTTTCAACTGAGTTATACTTCTGTTGTTGAGGGAGACATGACTAATAAAGGAGCACTTTCCTAGTCCTCCTTTTCAGTTTTCATCATAGGAATTTTATGAAAAGTTGTGCCAATAATAAAGATGGGGAAAATTATAGGGAAGCGTTTTCAGCTTTTCTGAAATTGCTTTTCTCTACCTTTTTCTCTAACTTAAATTTCCCCTACACAGGCAATTTTGCATATGTGCAGCAATGCTTGAGAATGGGTTTTTGCAATAGCTATTCTGATTTTTCAACTCTTATCCCTCTTGATGAATCATAAATGTTTAGTTATGGGACTGTCCACATTTATTTTTCATATCAACATCTCCCACTTCAAATTATTACATTCACATAATGCTGTTTTGGGTTTTTCTAGAACTATTCCAGTTCATGATTTCATAACACCTGCTGTTCTCTGAAGCTGTAAGATAAAATTCTCCCCACCCCCTTTCCTCTTGGTGCTTGCTCTGTGATGAAGGACATTTGCCTTTGTAGTCAGTGTTATATAAATATTCCAAACTGTTTCTTTTTCCTTCTAGCCAGGATTATTGCAGTAGTTCTGAGGAAGTTTGCAGAGCTGCCCGTTGCTCAGATGGGTCACAGCACTGTAGTCCTGCTCCCCTGTGTTGGCTGGAGGTGCCTGGCCTGTGTGACCAGTTCATGGCAGTTCCGAACCTTCCCTTGCATTCCAGCTTTGATAGTTCTCTCTCAGCTCTCTAATATTTCTTACCAGTTTATTCAAACCTCCACAATGTGACAAAGCTTTTCCCTCGCTGAGTGGCTGCACTGAGCTGACAAGTTAATTGTTCATTTGTACGTGACTAAGGCTTGCAGGAGGCTCTGAGCCTCTCTGGGTGCGTGGTCTGTGCTCGGCGTGTGGAAGCTGCTCTGCACCGAGCGTGGAACCTCACCAGCAGAGTGCTCAGCTGTGCAGCACACTGCAGTTTTGCTGCCACAGAAATCAAGACCTGGGGCTTGCCAGTCTCTCTGTAGAAAGAAGAGGGGAGAACTGGAGGTCCAGGCTTAGCAGTTCTGCCTGGAGAATGACAAGACAAGGATGGGCTTCTGTGTCCAGCAGTCCCTGCCTGGCTTTTCCATCAGAGCCCAGTGAAACAGCAGCTGTGGCTTTCCCCACACAGACATGGCAGGATGGAAAGTCCTCTGTGTTCCCAGCAGCCTTCTGGCCTGCACACATCCTTGCCTTGTCTTCCTCCAGGGCTGATCTCGCTGCCGGCTTTGCAAACAACTCGGAAAGGGTCACATTTTTGGACTTGCCCAGATTTTGCTGTCTCCATTTTTGGAAACACTAATTGAGAAATGTTTATAGTTATCTTAAAGTTCTTAAAATTTTGGAATGCCAGAAATTCACCTCCCAGTGATGGAAGAGTTGGGTGCCCTAAAATCTGAGAGCTTCAGTTGGGGCTTGTTCCTCCCTGCCCACGCTGCAGGGGTACAGCGTGTTCTGGAGCTTTGCAGGAACAGTGCTTCTGTAATCAGCACACGATGACGAGATGATTAAGACTTGAGAGGGTACAAGAGTTATGTTGGAAATGCAGAAAATATATTCTGAATATAAGTTTGTATTTGTGGACACCAAGAGTTTTTCAGGGCAATCAATTTTTGATTTGCAGTTAAGACATTGGGCAGTGACTGATAGCAGAACCTTCAGCTGTCAGCATCTGTCAGGAAAGTACCTCATGTTTTTAAATTGATTTGTGTAATGGGATTTGTTGTGACCTTATAGAAGTAGTATAGGAAAAGTCCTCAAAAGTAAAGCCTTCTGCATCCTTAGAACCCGTTTCATGTGTAAGCACTGCACTGATGCCAGACTCCTGGGAAACCGGGGAGGTGCTTCCACAGCGAGCGAGTGAAACTGTGACTGTGCTTTGTCTTTCTGTCCCAAGGTTTTACTGCACTGCTCAGTAACTAAGGAGGCGAACTGCATGTGAAGAGTGTAATTTCTGAGGTAGCACAAGGCTTTTGCCCTGGAGTCTTTAGCAAAGAGATCCTTTTCCTTTGTATTTCTGACTGAGACTGTTTTGACAGAAGAATAGCTGACTCTTTATATTTTCTCTGTGTTTTACAGCATGTGTTTTATGTGCTTGCGTTGCAAAGCTATAAACCCCAGAATAAACAGATGACAAATTCCAGAGTGTGTTTTCAGTTGTCTGGTTGCAGCAGTGTCTGTACCCACAGAGAGGAGCAACACCTCCCAAACCCTGAGCCGTGAGCATCCTCTGAGAGGGGAAGTCCTTCCTTCTCCACAGATAACTGCAGATGTCTCAGAGTGTGAGGTTTGGGCTGTATTGATTTAGGTAATTGTCTGCTGTAGATCAGAAAAGCTACAATATCCTGAGGGTACAGCAAGCAGGTTTGTGGGTTTTTTCCTACTGTGAGCCTACCCAAAGGACGTAGGTTTTTGTTTTTGCTCTATACACAAGCAAAGATTGTCTCTGAAGTGCTGAATCAAAGCCCATCATTTAGAAAACTCTGAACTTATGTTGAGGGCTGCAAGCTTGGGCAGTGCCCCAGCACCCTCTTGGCTATTTCCAATTTAGTTACCCCCAGTGCCAGGTAGCCATCCGTGTTTTATTTATGGATTGAATTTGTGACATCGCCTACCAGCTGTTTAGTGATTTTCTGCATATCAAATTATCCATTTAAAGGAAGGAGGGAACCAGATTTTGAGCATTGGTGGAGCTAATCTGACTTTTAAACTGAAGGTTGCACCAACTGAGTTTTAAGGGAAGAGTGGAAAAGCAGAAGAACTGATGGCCCAACTATTTCTTTTAATGGTTGCATGAGCCACCTCTATTCCAAATTAACTACTTCACTGAATTTCAGGTAGATGACTTGAATGGTGACTGTTGGGATAAATATCCTTGAAGGAAAGCAATAAAGAACAGTAATTAGTGATAGGAACTTCACTTTTTCATGACAGCAGACAAAATCCAACAACTTCATTCTCTCCTGGTATTCCTTCTTGGTTTAATGTGAGATATTCTTTAGTGCCACATTTTTGGTGTCTGATTTAGAGTTCTGAAAAAGTTAGGGTTCTGTTGATTGATTATTTATGAATAAACTTTGAATTGTGATGTGCATGAAAGCTTTTTTGGGGCTTTTTTTCTGTCAGTAGTCAAAATGTGGTGTGCCTAGGTCTTGCTCCATTCTGCGGGTATAACCGAGAAGCTTTATCAACATAAACTGATTTAAGCTTAGTAGCAAGTGTGACTCCAGAACTTCATAGCAACAGAATTCACAACTGGTGCATCCTGATATAATGTAATTGAAGTTGATGCTCTTGTACCTGTTTGTGCCACAGTACATTTATTTTTATAGCTGCCTTTCCGTGAAGACAGCCCCAGCTGTTCGTGGGCAGTGCTGTGCCGGGCTGCGTCAGCTGCAGCCCATCAGGTTGTTTCAGCAGCGCTGCACAGTGATGCACCGTGGCTCTCCAGAGGCTCAGCAGGCAGAGCTGGCAGTGCCTGGGGCTGCAGCCTCTGGGGATGGCAGGGTGGAGGCTCCCCTACACCATCCAGTGCAGCCAGCTGTGTGGCCATGTTCTTCCTGCTCCTCCAGCTTCCTACGGGATGCACAAAGATTTTGGGAAGGAAGGGCGTGTTACTGGGGAAGGGAATGGCTTTGGTTTAGTGTGTCACTGAGGTGAGGTTGGAGCTGAGGCCCCAATAGCTGTTTCCTCTTGCTGTTGTAGGCTGCTGCTCTTGAGCAAGTGGTAGAAATCTTAAAAGGTTTTGGCTGCAGATGAGGGCAGTAATGCAAAATACAGTTTTATCTTTTTCTTTTTGAAGTTTGCATATGAATTTCTGTCAGTGTAAGAAAGCCTTGTCTTTGACTGGGATCTGCTGCTATCAAGTGATTGTCCTTCCAAATGGCCTCCTCTTCTTGCATGTGCATTTTCACTGCCTTCATTTGTGAAACCTCCATGCACCTGCCTTCTAACTCTTGCTTTACAGTGCTTCTGAGAAGGTATCCCTGAAGGACATTGCTTCTTTTCCTTTGTTTGCTGAATTTGTTTTCCACTCCTGTTGTGTTCCGTGTATTCTTTAGAGAATGGGATTATCCCATTCTTACATTTTTAGGTAGATGGGTTAAAAGGCTTAAACTTTTTCACGAGTTCCTTTCTTCCTGCTCTGCTCCACATACACAAATAATATGTTTGGAACTGTGAACCATGAAGAAATATTTTCAATCATATTTAAGTAGGATTTAGGTAGCTCTATGACATATGCTCCAGTATCTTCCCTTGTCTCATCAAGGACTTAACCTCCACCTTCACTGCTTATTTTTGGAAAGAGAAGTAAAACAAGAGTGTGTATGTAAAACTGGTGAACATTTCAATCTCATTCAGTGTTTTAAATGAACTAATTGTTTATTGTTACTTCAGTTCTAAGTTCTCTATTGTCATTTCTGTTGGTTTTGGAGACCGTTTTGCATCTCAAGGTATTTATTATCCATTTTGAGAGCAAAGATAAAAGATATCAGGGCAAGACATTTTGTAGATTGGTTTCTCCTGCTCAGTATTTTTTAACAGCATCCCTTAAAATAGAAATGCAAAACTATGTGTCCTACTTTCCCCTCACTAAAATAGATGCCTTTTGTTAATTTTAGATACAGCAGAGCAGGATATGTAATTAATGATATCAAAGAATCCATATGATATTCAACAGGGTCCTAACATCAAGGACAAAAGAAGTCTGACAACAGCTGTCCCTAATGATTTGGTTTGTAAAATGTTTTCTTTTATTTCAGGAAGTTGGATGCTTTCATCTATGATGCAGCGGTGCTGAATTACAAGGCTGGAAGAGATGAAGGCTGCAAACTCGTCACAATAGGGAGCGGGTACATCTTTGCCACTACTGGCTATGGGATAGCTCTCCAGAAAGGATCACCTTGGAAGAGACAAATTGATCTCGCCCTCCTTCAATTTGTGGGAGACGGTAGGGACCGAGCTTTTTTGCTTTCTTTTCTTCCTCTATGTGTGCACTGTTTGTTCAGTTTTAGTGGCTCAGAGCCTGTTAGTGCTGTTCTCTTCAAGTCTTTAAAATAAAAAAAGGTAAAACAAATGAGTAAAATTACTTCTTGATGCTGAGGCAGGAGTTCTCTTCCACTCGATTCTAACTCACCTCACCGCCAAGGGCATCGATATCTATTTTCAGGAAGTGTTTTCATATACATCACAAAGTCTCAGAGACCATTTATACATTTATTTATTTTCTTTATTTTTGTCTCCGAGCAATTCCTTGGTAGATGAGTTATCTTTCAGCATGGCTGTTTTGCTATTAAAAAGTGTTTAGCTCAGTTCTGAACCAATGTGAGTGATCCCTGATCTAGGATGGATTCATTTGAACTTCTGGTAAAAACAATGCTTATGAAATTGAATTAGGGTGACTTGTTTCATTGTACTTCAAACAAATAATTTTCGTTCTAACACAAAATAGTAGAACTCTAGGTCCTCTTGGCACTTCTGCCCTGCGGGAGGAAACTTGCTGCACATCTTTGATATATTTGAAAACAGCAATGATGACTCAGTCTCCACACAGGGTTTGAACTCCTTTTTGATTGTAGAAAGCTTCGTGTTTCACATGCACAAGCAAATAGAAATATGGTAATTAAAAATTTTCTGTGGTGTGACTGACTAAATCCTCTATCAGATTGGAATATGGTGTGTATTACATAATCTTTATTTTGTTTTTTTTACATAGATGTGTGTGTTGACTTTGCATGTCTCTATCAGTGAAAGAGAGAGCTTTATCAGAAAATAAATATGAGCTTAATGTCACCAGTAACAAGCTATTGAGGGTAAGAATGATGAATTTCAGTATGATAGGAATGGCAGAGAGCAGGACTTAGCATGGAAGCCTCCTGTTCCATAAAAGCCAGGACATTAATTTTCATAGGGCAGACAATGAGTGTGTTAGTCTTCCAGCACATGGATTTTACTCCTATTATAATACTAAACAACTGGAAGAGGTGTAATCATCATGACTGATGCATTTTGTCTGGTGTATCTATGGAAATAATGGTGTCATCGTATCCATCTATTGGATTTAGAGAGGCTTATGGAAGAAACCTCACTTACTTGGGTGAAGGAATGAATAGATGACCTGCAGTGGCTGCCTTTCAAATGTTCACATATTCTTTTGTCAAAAAGTTGCAACTAACTGGCTAAAAAATTTGCTTTTTATTTCTATTTGGGAATAGAATATTATTTTCTGTTTGTGTTATACTATTAAGAATTATTAGGTGCTGTAATTCTGAGCCATTTTTAGATGGGGAATTTGGATCAGAGAAGTTGAATTATTGGTCCCATACTAAAGAAGAAAAAGCTTCTGTAGCCCGAAGGAGGATCTGAGTTGCATTTCTCAGTGTGGGCTAACCCCTCTAGATGTTGCCAGAGCATCTCTTAGGTTTTCATTCCTTTCACTTTGCATTTCCTTCATGCTTACTCTTTCATCATTTTTGATACTTCTCATCCAACACAAAAAATTAAATCACAGAGAAAGTAAAAAAATGGAATAGTAGGGAAAGCACTTGAAGATATTTAAGAAAAAGCTCATGAAAATACTGAAGGTGCTGCATTTTTATTCTTTGCCTCATCCTTGAATATTAGGGACAAAACCAAGTGGGTGGGAGGAAAGTGTGAAAAATCTTACCCTGTGTTTACACTTTGACCTGTGGACTTACACAGCATACAAATGCTTTTAACTTTAACCCATTTTTGGTAGCTGAAAATAATACAAATGAATTGTCTACAAAACTCAGTATTAACAGTTACAGAACAGCAATAGATATGGCAAGCACCCAGTTGAATGAAACCTTATCATGAAATGTCTGCTCCCTCGCTCATCTTGCCCAGATGATAAGCAAACATTTTAAATGCACAAACTATGGGAATTGTGAATACATTTATGGCATTTTTTCAGTACCGTTGGAAGTTACTCTGAACAGCCCATGAATGCTAAAATGTTACTTTTCCTCTTGTAAAGGATCCCTAAACTTGTTCAGAAAATGGTGTGAGCACTACTAAAGAGAATTGTAGTTGGACATATATGATGTGTAGAAATTATTGTAGGTATGTTTCTTTTAGTCCCAGAACTGTTTGATACCTTGTCTCACTTTAGTGTGTCACAGGTGTAGATGACCATTTTCAGGAAAAAATACAGCAACTACAATTGCATTTCCCCCAAATGTGAGGGGAAAAAAAAGAAAAAAAAATCAACAGAAAAGCCCTAATAATGAAATTTCTTCTACTGAGTTACAAAGTACATTGCAGGTGAACTGGAACTAAACACCAAGAAATTAAATGTAAAGAGTAATTGCCCGGAACTAGCACGACCTGATTTTGTAATCCATGTCTAACTTCAGTAGTTCGATGGATAATCTTTTTAGCTGTGAACTTACATAACTCTCTTTTGGTGAACTAGAAGGGATGAACCCAGAGTTCAGACCAACATCACTTTGCTGTATCACTAAAAATCTCTTTGAAGCTCTCTAGACTAAAAGCAAGTATGGTTGGGGGGAAAGTTTCATCTTAAGATGGTACTCTTGGGAAAGCCTCAGTGGTGCCTGAATGAGGTTGTTTAAGTAAATAGGCAAACACAAATGAAGGCAGAAATCTTCTTTCACATGTATAGCTTCTGCAGAATATATTATTCCCAAAGACTTAGCCTGTAAAACAGCAGAGCCCCAAGTAGTATTGAATTATTCTCCAGTATATGTAATAGGGCATTCATCAGAGTCTGGAATAATTTCAATGAATGATTGTAAACCTAATGAGTTTCATAACTATAAGGAAAAACCACTCTAATGAGTTCAACAAACACAATTTCTTTATATGAATATTATGTTAATAAGAGAAAAAACCTTTTTGGATTATACTATATGCTTGGATAACACCAAGTAATTTATTTAAAAGTATATCTGATTGCACATACAAAAAGCCATGATCTCATCTCTATTTTACATTTACCCAGTACTGAAACGGCCTTTTGAAATGTATTTTAGAGCTTCCATTTTCCTCTGCATATGTCTTTGTCCTGTGTTTTTTCTCATTCGAGTTTTCCTTGCTGCTTCTATATCATTCTCCTATCTAAGCCAGTTCACTTACACGTTGAAATGAATTTTTTGTGCAGTGGATAGGAACCTCTTCCCTCTTCCTTGCAGATATAAAACATCGAACTGAAGAATTAATTGCTTGTTCATGCAGGGGAATCTTTTCATACTTCTCAAAGCATGATGTTGTTTCTGCATTAAAGCCAATGACTTTGAACCCTCTTTTTAATCTTGTTGGCACTGGAAAAAAAATGAAATAAATACCGAGGGATGTAGCCTTGCCTTAGGGATAACTTCAAGCTTTGACTGGGTGGTTTATATATGTTTCTGCGTGAATAGTGTTCCCATCCTGAGGATAGTTCTGCTGGGTGGACCAATTACACCAACAATTATCGATCCCACAGTGAGAGCAGCTCTGAAGTCTCAGTGTAAGGAAACAGGCCACAAGATGCCAAGCTTGTTAGTCTAACAAAGAAGAAAAGAGACAGAGGAAAGCAGGATGGGAATGAGTTGCTGAGGAGTTTAAAGAATACCTACTTAATTGTCTCAGAAGTACAATTATGCTCAAAAGGTTTCATCCCTTGGTCTGTGCAAGTTCACATACATAGCCCCGCTCAGGGGAAGTTGAAATGAATCTGCATTTGTTAGTATAAGGTTAATTGCTTTGGAACACTGAATCTCTTCACCAGGAAGAGTTGGGAGTTGCTTTTTCTTGTATAAAGGATATGAGTGAAGTGCACTGCTAGTGAATTTCTGGCTTTGTTCATCTTACTGTCTGTACAGCACATCTCATTATCTGCAAAAGCTTTGAGCTGATGATTAGCATCTGCAGCTTGGTTTAAGGTAGTTGATCATTGGGATGATTCTCTAGAGCCCAGTGGAGGTTGTGCTGCTTTTTGTGTCTTGCTGTGGTCACAAGATGAAACTTCCATTGTTTTTTAACAGAGAAGTAAAAATATTTCTACTGAGACACAGATGACAATTTCTCAATCTTCCGTTGAGAAATAGAAGCACCCAGGAGTTCAAAAGCAACGAAAATGATATGGCTGCTAAGAAACAGCACCATCATTTTGTTTGGATCTTCCGCCCACAGCCACAGGAATGTGTCAGAACAGAAATGCCGTGCGCTGAGGAATCGCACGATCCGTGCTTTGATTTCTTCTCTGGACCTGTGTAGGAGCAGCTGGGCAGGCTGGCGTGCCCAGCCCCGGCGTGTCACCTTGCAGCTGTCGCTGTGTGCGCACAGCTCTGCCAGCACAGCGGGGCGAAGGCTCAGGCCCAGCCCGCGGGGCTCGGCGGGTCCGTGCGCGTCGTTTGGGACGGCAGCCGTGTTCCTCCCGCCGCCCATTGCGGGAGCTTTAGGCTGGCTGTCTGCAGGCCCAGGTGTTGCTGATACTCCTCTGGCTTGGGCTGCACGTGCCATTTAAAGAGTGGTGCTTTTTCTAAATATATCCTGCAAAATCATGTGGGAGGCATTGTTTCTGAAACCCATAGCATCAGGTCTTTGGGGTTTGGTGTAGAACCACTGGTGCGTAGAAAGTGAGGAGAATTTAGCTTTCTCTTTCTCTCTTTTTCTTTCAGTCTTTCTCCCATCTCTCTTTTTTCTTCTTCTTCTTTTTTTTTTTTTTTTAAATTTTAATTGTGAGAAGATGAGATTATTGAACTACAAATTACAAAGCTACTTTGGAATTAAGAGCATAAGAGGGGTTCAGAGTGTGCATGGGATGGAGAGAAAGACAGCAAGGAGCCTTTAGCTATGAGGGATGCAGCAGAATAGAGCGATAAAACACTCATGGCAGCAGGAATGGTTGGATGCAAGGAACAGAAAATCCTGGGTAAAGAGAGCAATTTTGGGAAGGAGTGGAGAATACCAGCTGGCTGGCCAGGTTATCCATCTACTCATCTGAGGTATTTGTAATGTATTGCACTACCTGCAGATTAAGAGCTCAGTTCAAAAGACAGTGTGGGAAGAGATCTCCAGGAAAAGAGGGCAGATGGTGTAGCTTTATTAAGCCCTTAACCCTTATAGCTGCAAACTTTAAAGCAATTAGAGACTCAGAGACATAAAGAAGAAAACTGGTTCTGGTTTGAGTTTCCACAGAGTCTGTTATCCCTTCCTAATAACTTTCAGTTCTGGTTAATCTTTATGTGCTTTTAGGACAGCTTAGTACACTAAGAATTGTTTTCCTGGGTGGATAATTGCTTCCCACTCCTTAGGGGTAATAGGTAACTGTGGAAATGAGATTTGCCCCCTTACATCTGGAAGGGGGAAGCTCTTTGCTATTTTTTTCATATTTTAGCATAAGCCTTCCGAATCGCTGTCTAGATTATAAGGAAGTGTAGCAGTGTGACTCACACGGGCTGTTAAAGCCCAAGAAGGAAATACGTATGTGATTATAAGGACATATTTTCAGTGTGTGCTGCTCAGGCAGAATACACCCACAATCACAGTGATTTTCTGTTTATATATTTAGTGTCCTCCTTAAGCAGTGGGTGGAACAAATGTGACTGAAGAGTGTGAGTGTATAAGTGGAGGGCGTTTGTGTAGCTGAACAAGAGTTAGAGGGATTGTAATATTGAAAGTCGTGCTTAGCAGTTCTGTTAATTCATCCTTAACTAATGGGGACATGCAGAGTGAAGTCATTAGCTCACAGTAAGTTTATTGCTGTCAGTCATCTGTGTTCCTCTTGCTATTTTTACAGGGGGAAATAACTCAGAAAATAAGAATAAGAGAGATTGTTTTGGGGGATCCAGGCTGAATTTGATAAGTTGCTGTGCTTTTATATAATCTCTTCTCTGAAACATTCTGTATGGATCATATAACTGGGTCAGATTGGAATTGATGAACCTATTGAACCAAATGCACATCAATCCATTTGGCTGCTGACCCCACTATTCAGGGAACACCCTCTTATTTTAGAGTCCCTAAGTGGTGGGGTGCTACCCTCCTCCTCTGTCACTTAGGGGGAGTTCTCATGAGGGTAAGCACGGAACAGTCTGTCCCTAAATTTGAAAACTACCTTTTGTCCAGCCTGAATAAGCAGATGATTGTTAGTGCCTCCAGGGTGCTTTGAAGATGATGCCCTACATCTGACCAGTGTGAGTGTATATATTTAACCCTCCTGTTCATCAGCTTTACTGGGTACATGCCAGTTTGCTGTGCTGCCTGCTCAGGCTGAACCTCAGGTTAGCGCTTTGCACGAGAGCCACCGCCCCAACACTGTCACCAGCAGCCAGCTCCTTTGGCACCTTCTGCTCTGACACGTGCGCTGTGATCTCCTGCCGGTGACCTGCTCCTGGCCTGTGCCTTATGCAAGTCCCAGGGAAGTGCTGACACCGGACATCTGCTGTACTTAGCCCGCAAAGCAACGAGGGCGCTGGGCTGCAGCTCTGCTTTCCCCACCGGGACAGGGCATCCTTTCCTCGTTTGGCCCAGGCACGCTCCTGCAGGATGTGCAGCCTGCACGTAGCGGGGATGGTTGCAACGCGTGAAACAGCACAATATACGGGAGAATTAATTTTTCCAGACAACTCTCACTGATGGGAGTCGCAAGGCAATGTTTTTTGGAGTCGGGGGTGGGTGACTGCCCATGCAGCTGCAGTTGCTGATGCAGCTGCTGAAGGGCCTGGCAGTTTGGTGCAGGTGTACCTGGCACTAGGGGTGCCAGTGCTGAGGTGGTTGCAGGTGCCTGTGTGCCACAGAAACAAAAGGAATCTGGGGAGACCAGTAACCCCCCTGAAATAATCCCAGAGAACTGACACACCTCAAGAGACAGTGACACAGGCTGCAAAAGGGCAGTGTGTCTGTCAGCCGGGCACCAGGGAGAGGTGGTACAGCCTGCAAAGCCTGCTAAGGGCCCTGATGAGGAAAAGCATGTAATTCTACCCTATAGTCTGTATCGTTTCTGTGTCTGGATAATGAAATTTTTATTGTGACAAAATTGTTCGGGGGACACAGTGGACAGTTTATCAGGCCTTCCCAGGATGATAACGTGAGAAAGAGGCTAGAGGAGTTTATACTAAAATGTAGATAGAAAGGCCCTTGTGGGATATTCAGGCCAAATGGCCAACTGGCACGTTTCAGTGCAAATAGCAGCCAGAGCAGAGAGCTCCACAGCCACAGGAACGAACCCGGGAGGAGCACAAAGGGATCGGAGCACTGTTTGCGCTGTAACCTAAACCCATTGTAAATAGTGTTGAATTACAAGTGAGAGAGCTGGAATGTTGCAATTCATTGGAGTGTGTTTTGGATGAATACTGCAGAGACTCAAGGCTGCTTGAACTATGGATTTTTAAAGCACTTGCTTATGCTCATTCTTACACTATAAATGAAGCAGATCTTTTATGATACAGCGCTATAGAATTTTTAAAAAAATCTCTTAATGTAGGAATTATGTAGTCATTTGTGAGTTTTTCGGGTTAAATAGATTATGGATGTGTTAAACAGAAAACAAACAAACACTGTATTTTTTTTTTGTCAAATACATTGCAACTCTTCATTTTCTGGTCTTGTGCCAGTGTCATGATGTTCTTTCTTGCTGAGATCTGCAACTGTTCATTTACACGTTAATCTAGTCCACACATGAATGAAGGTAGGAAATGATTGTGGCATTACATTCCTTTGGTAAGGGCCTGAAGAGAAAACAAAAAACCTTAAAATAAGTCTGATTAATATTTATGAGTAACTTGAGACCCCCCCCTATTAGATGCAGCCTTGAACTCCATTAACACTCAGTTCAGTGAGGCCTGGCATTTATGTATATCGAGGTTGCTGACTTAGATTTCCAAGGTCTGTTTTATGGAATATTTGGAGCTCCCACGTGCTGATTAGTATTATGCACACACAGGCATGACTGAACTCTCCGGTGCCTGGTAATCACAAATTGCTGGCCTTTCAATTGCCCAGTGTGATATATTGCCATAGGTGTCATCACCCTACACATTCAGTTTACAAGTCAGACCACCAAAAAGGATTTGAAAGACAACATTCCTCCAGACTGGCTTAGTTCTTTTAAATTAATTTATTTTCTGAACCAAATGATAACTAGCCTCAAAGTTCAATGTTTTGAATTCAAACTCCAGGCCAGATTTGGAAGTGGCAGATTTTAATAAGGAATGAATTGACACCACAGATAAAAAAAGTTTCTCATGCCTGAGGATTTTGTAATAAAAAGGTTATGGCTTCTGTGAATATCTGGTTTAAAGTGTAATGGGCAGGAAAAGCAATAAGAAGATGGGGCATTTTTGCAGTTTTATAGGGTCAGCTATGCTGAAGTGTTATTATATTTAAGTTATTGACTGCTTTGTCCGTGTTTGTGTGTGTACACACACACACACATATAAATATATATGCACATGTATAAAGATATATACTGGAAATGGCAACTGTTTTATACAGAGATACCAGAATTATCAGCCTAGTATGTCCATTCCCAGATAAGATCAGTCTATAAATATGGCAATCCAATGATTCACAGTGCTTTGCTATCTATAAAAATGTGGATTTCTTTTGGGCATTAATTAACAGTGATTGCTGTCGTTGTCAGATATTATGGAAGGGATATTGCAGCAGGAGGATCTGCGAGGCTCTGGGATGCTTTGTTCTTCTTTACTGGCTAGGGCACTGTCATTTATCTTGACTCAAAACAAGCTTAGTTCATTTCTGTAGGGATGTTTTTGGAAAGGTTGCTGGATTATCAATAGTTACTTTAGATGTACATGCCAAAGGGAAAGGAACACAGAGGAAACAGTAATAAAAAAGAGGTTTAAATTCCTTCGTGAATTTTGTTATGAATACTGAAAGGGCACAGCAGTCAAATCAAATTGATGCCTGACAATCATGGGACGTGTGAATTTTCCTGTGGGAAGTAATGAGATCTGATTGGCAGAGCTTCAGCTACTAGTGCAGAAACCAGAAATATTGCTCTCTCTTTGGACTTGGGTTCTTTTCTCTTCCATAGCCTCTGTGAGTTTTATTCGTAGACCTTGGGGAGGACTTGAAAGAGAGACGAGGGAAACAGTCCACTGAGGTTTAAAAGAACAAAAGAAATCCAAATGTTCTAAGATATGGAAATGCAATAATGAACCCAAATTATCTATGTGTGCAATATCTATACCCTTACAATTAATAATTTATTGTCCCAATGTCCTGGATTAGAAGATTTTTAAAGATTCATTAGGATTGACTTTCTTCTTTGGGGTGGGTGCTCTTAGGTATATTGAAGATTGAGCACTTTAATTTGGGAGAAGACACATTGCCTTTTGCAGATGTAGAGAGGTTCAATTCATGCTTCAAGCACAAAATTAAACTCGGAATTAGCTAGAGACTGAATAATCCCTCTTACAAATTTGTGAAATGCCTTTGCTAAAGTGCATCAGAAGTTGTCCTTTCTACTTCAGTTTTTCATTCACATTCTCTGAGAAGCAATTTCTCCATCACAGTCTTGTGTTCCATTTCTACTTGGAACTCACATCCAAATTATCTGTGGGCTGCAGCTTTCCTGGTGCCCTGGCACTCTATCCTGCAAAATGCTTTTGCACAGCAGGTCATTGATCTTCTGGTCTAGCTTGAAGGTAGCTGAAATGTCAATATAGCTTCTAGCCATTTTTTTCTGTTCTTTTTTTCCAGTGATGTATGAATTATAATACTGAAAATATATTCCCTAATCACTGGCTAAGGATTAGGGATTTGTACCATGGAAATTCTTCTCCCAGACTGAAGCCATATCTTAAATTGGAAAACACACCAAGACAGCTAATACTGTCTTTTTTGGCCCTCTGCATTGCCTGCTGTATTTTCTAGAAACAATGAAGTTTATGACATTAAAAATTATAATATAATTACTCAGCTGACTATATCCCAAGAGAGTAAAAAGGCCTGTATGCCCATGCAGTGCTTCACTAAGAACAACACCAAATATTTGAAAATTAGTAGAGTATGCAAAATAAAAAAAAAAAAATTGGCAGGAACAGTGGTAGTTTCTTGCCCACCTCTGTCCATGCTGGCAGTAGCAACCACTGCTAGGTGACAGTGTCCTTCATCCGAGGCCAAATCTCATCAGTGAAATATGGATTCAGAGTTAAGAATACACAAGAGAGGGAGGGAGGGAGCAGATTTGCTTCATTAGCTTTAAGTAAATGAAGTGTTTTAATGGCAGTAAGGATGTGGCACAGCCAGAACCAGGAATGCTCCATTTCAGGCACGTGATGAGGTTGTTTGTGTTTCTGCTGCTGCCCAGGAGGCAGAATGGCAGCAGCAAAAGGGAATAGATACCAGAGAGGAATGCAGAGACCAGATGTGTCAGGAGAGGTTCAGCCACAACATTGCAACTTATTTGAAAAGAAGAAATAAGTTTATCACAGATCAGATGGGAAAGAACAAACTTCTCATGGCACATTCTAAAAGAATCGCAAGAATTTGTGAAAGTTATCTTGTGATGTTAAAGGGAAGGGCCAAAGGGAGGGGTCAGAGTGGATCAGAGAGGAACAAGTGTAGGGCAGTGGAGAGGAGGGGGTGTGAAAGGGTCTGGTTGAGTGTCAGGATGCTTCTCTGATGAGTTCTCTCTCTGATCACTACAGCCTGTCCCAGCTCTTTGCTAAACTCATTCCACTCTCTGTAACAAGTGCTAATAGTTATAGCAAGCAGAAGAAAGTTCTATCTAAACCACAGATTCTGCTTTCTAGAGCATCCAGCTTCCCACGTAATTTATGAAATCTGAGGACATCTGAAACTAGGGTGCTGTGAGTTGAAATCTGCTATATTTGCAACTCCTGGCTAGATAAGTCTGCAGTGCTCCACGAATGAAGCATTAAATGGTGCTGTATTTTTAAACTTGCAAAGACTTTCGAATACTGTGAGCAGTGATTTTTGCATTTTAACTGGTTTGACTCCTTGCTCTCCCTAGGGGAAATGGAAGAGTTAGAAACCCTGTGGCTGACTGGTATTTGTCACAACGAGAAGAATGAAGTCATGAGCAGCCAGCTGGACATCGACAACATGGCAGGAGTGTTTTACATGCTTGCAGCAGCCATGGCACTCAGCTTAATAACCTTTGTCTGGGAGCACTTGTTTTACTGGAAACTTAGATTCTGCTTCACTGGAGTCTGCTCCGATAGGCCGGGATTGCTGTTCTCCATCAGCAGGGTCAGTACTGCTTTCATTTTTTCCCCTTTAAGCAACAGGCAGAATAAACACTGCCTCCCTAAAACATTATCCTTCCTTTTATTCCCACCTGGACATTTAAAATACATGGTAGAGCATCAGTGTGATGCTCTGGAGTGGTCCATGGGCTTAGGATGCACTTGCACTCCTTGGGAATTCTTTATCCATTGGACTATTTAGGGTATGAATTATCATATGCCACAATGATCAGGAATCAAATGCTGAAAACAAATACATTAAGGGGCAATTTTGATGAAGAAATGGTAGAGTTCAGATGCAGGAAATGTATTAATTTCCATATTAAAAATCAAAAAAACCCCCAAAACCTAATTTGATAAGAGACATTAGCTCTCAGCTTTGTGCATTTCTTAAGCTAGAGAGTTTTAAGTTATAAAAATACAGTGGAATATTTTTATAAGCTTTTCTTGATAGCAAACTTGAATAAACTGTATGAGAAAAGGTCAAACACAAGTATCCTTTATGTGATATTGGTGATATATATCTGATATTGGTTAGACACTAAGGCAAGTTTTAATAATAGCTTTACCAGACCCAAAGGGAATTTACATATCCAAGAAACTGATACTTGTAAAAAAAAAAGGGGAAATGTGGGCTTATTCTTGTATTTTTGGCAAATTGGTTGTGTGTTTTCTTTATATATTTTTAAAACAGATAGAACTTTCATTAGGTAAGTGATTTTTCTGGATTTTTTATATAGCTGAGGAGAACTGAAAATGATACCGAAATGGCTAATTGCTTTAAAGAGTGCTGCAATTACCCTGTTGAATAGATTGGACCATTTTGGAACTGCATTAAAAATAGTCTGCACTACTCTGTTGGGAATTGTCTAGGAACCATATGCACCTTAACCTCCACATTTTCTATTTGAATTTTGTATTTCTGGCCTTTTTTTATATGACATTCTCCTAAGCAATGCAGGAGAAAAAAAGTACTTATGTCAAAGGTAAATGTCTGAGAATTGCTAGTTCACTGGATTGGAAATGTCAATTGGGCTCACAGGAGTGACCAAAGAGGTTGGAGTGAGAAAATGGGCTTCAGCCTTTTGCTCAAAATTAACTCAGATTCAGCTTTGGAAAGAGCTGGGTTTTTTCCTAAGTACTGGGATAGGGATAAAAGCTAAAATATGATGGCTAGAAGCCTTTTTATTTCAGTACAAGTGAAGAGTACCTTAGCCCTATAAGCTACTATAGCTACTATAAAATAGTCCCAGTACGGGCTTGTTTAGAGGGGAAATTTAATCACTGGTTTAAAATAAGGGAATATCTATTACTGAAGGTTGGTTTAATTTGTGCCGAGGTTAGGGAACCCTTTGGGGTACCTTCTAATCTTGTATTCTGGAATAAACTGGGGAGGCCAAGACAGACCACTGGTTTGTGAAACACTGGCAATTTTTCTCCTTTGTAATTCTAACAGATATAGCAGAAAATATTCCTCCATTTCAATGCAAGGAAATGATAAAAAGATAGAGATGTACTTTTAATCTTTCCAGTAGCTGGATAAAAAATGTTTAATTGTTCTTTATTGCTAATTAAAAGTAAAATGGAAGTTTTAAAAAGTTATAGCTAGTGATTTAATTTGTTTTACATTACTCATGTTGCAGGGTATTTACAGTTGCATTCATGGAGTACACATTGAGGAGAAAAAGAAGTCTCCTGACTTTTCTTTGACCAATTCACAAACCAACATGTTAAAACTGCTGCGAACAGCGAAAAACATGACGAATATCAATCCTTCAAGAATTGACTCCCCCAAAAGAACAGCTGATTTTATTCAGAGGGGTTCTTTGATTATGGACATGGTCATGGATAAGGGAAACTTGATATTTGCTGATAACAGATCCTTTCAGACAAAGGACAACTTTTTTGGTGACAACATAAGTGAACTGCAGACACTTCCTGGCAATCGACACAAGGACAATCTGAACAACTATGTTTTCCAAGGGCAGCATCCTCTCACACTGAATGAATCCAATCCAAATACTGTAGAGGTTGCAGTAACAACAGAAGCAAAAGTGAACTCCAGACCCAGGCAGCTTTGGAGGAAATCTGTTGAATCTGTACGTCAAGAATCTGTGCGTCAGGGCCAAGGTTCCCAGAGAGAAAACGAGTCAGAGGAAAACAGGCAGCTTTCATTGAAAAGCCAAAGATACCTTCCTGAAGAGATTGTCCATTCAGATGTATCAGAGACATCGAGCAGAGCTACTTGCCACATGGAAGCTGAAACCAACAACAAGCACCACAAAACCAAGGACAATTTTAAAAAAAGGACAGTAGCATCAAAATACCCAAAAGACTGTAGTGAAGTGGAACTGACATATCTGAAAACCAAACAGGGCTCTCCACGGGATAAAATCTACACGATTGATGCTGACAAGGAGCCAGGATTCCGCTTGGACACACCTCAGTACATCGAAAACATTGTCCTTCCAGAAACTGTAGAGTTTCCTGATGTTTACCAAGATCACAATGACAACTTCCGGAAAGCCGAACAAGCTAACAGGACTCCATCACATAACGAAGACAGTCTTCCAAATAATGACCAGTACAAACTTTATGCAAAGCACTACACTCTCAAAGAAAAAAATACTTCCCTAGGTGACATGAACGATAGGTACAGACAGAATTCCACCCACTGCAGGAGCTGTCTCTCCAACATGCCCACTTACGCGGGACACTACACGACCAGATCTCCCTTTAAATGCGATGCGTGCTTGCGGATGGGGAACCTCTATGATATTGAGGAAGATCAGATGCTGCAGGATACAACGAACTTATCACTTCCTGAAGAAATATATGAGCGTACTTGGTCACAAAGTAGTGCTCTGCAATATCATAGAAAGAATAAACTGAGGATTAGCAGGCAACACTCTTTTGATAATATCGCCGATAAGTCCAGGGAAATTGATATTGGAAGACCTTCTCGTAGTATAAGCTTGAAAGAAAGAGAGAAATTTCTTCAAAGTAGTCCATATGCAAGCATGTTTAGTGTTCCCTCGAGCAAACTGTTGAGCAACAAGGCCTCACTTTTAACTCATGCTCTGGAGGACAGTAAGCGGAGCAAGTCCCTGTATGCTGTTCACTCGGATGATAACCCCTTCCTGCACTCCTATCGTGATGACCAGCATTTATCTCTTAGGCGAAGTCCAGCTGATCTTTATAAACATTCATTGCCAACAAGAGGAAGAAATGATAATTATTTAAGGTCATCCATACAGTCTACAGCATCATACTCTTCCAGGGATGGTCGGATCCATAATGACATGTACATTTCAGAGCATGTTTTGCCTTACGTTGCAAATAGGAATAGCTTGTACTCAACTCCAAGGGTTTTAAATTCCTGTAGCAATACACGTGTGTATAAGAAAAGGCCTAGCATTGAATCAGATGTTTAAATTTTCCATGAACACTTTATCTATAGGGAAAGAATAGTTGCCACCATCTTAGAGGGAGAATTTTTCCTTTAACAGTATCCTGCTCTGGTAAATGATACCTAAACCTCTCCCTTTCCCAATGTACTTTTGTACATGAATAGGTAAACTGGTATGCTCTGAACTATCCTTTTAAAATATGTCTTGTTGAAAAGGATAAAAAATAGCCATTTATGTATGCTTTATATATAAATGGCAAGTTGTACTGAAATAGCCCCAATATATGTTGGCAACTATGCTGTTTTGTACCTAATTATTTTACTATTTCGGTTATTCTAATTTATGTTGCTAAGTATCATTCAATGTACTTTTGTCCTTAGAAATGTTTAATGATTTTCTAGTACTGGATAAGCAATATGGTATGCATGTAGTATGACACAGACAACAGGAAATAGGGATGCATTTGCACAGATTCAAAAGTAAGACTCTAAAAGAGAACAGAAAGCTAAGACTTCCAAAAATAAATTTTAGCTTCATAATAACTTTCAAAGCGAAATAATAATTTAAAATGACCCCAAACCCCAGGACCTTAATATGTAAAATACAGTGTGTTAGCACAAAATTAGTATGTTCCTTCTAGACTGACAGACAATAGATGGGAAGGCAGTAACCCCAAACATGTGAACTGCTGTGTACCAAAAGGAAGCCCCATGGATATTGGTTAATGTTCATGTACAAATGCTTTTCTTATATTGCACATGCACTTACCATTACAAAGTAAGTTCATTGAAAAGTTTGCAGTAGTCTTGTCAGAAATTTCACAGCTGCCTAATCCAGAGTATATATTTTTAGATATCACTATATGGCACTTACTATGGAGCTGTGGACTTTATTAGTAACCTTGAGGCCTAATGTGTACGTAAGTTTGCATTTGCCCCTTGCTGGTGATTACTCAGGGCTGTATAGTATTTCTTTTATTCTTTCACTTCCCAAACCAAATCCCAACCCACTGTAGTTCTTTGTTCATAGTGTATTAGTGACAACTAATTAATTGTATATTAAGAGTATTAAAGCTGTTAATACAGTATCAAACACCGACAGCCATAAGTTCAGTGTGATCAGTGAGGAGCGTGGTACCATTTATTTGCATACACAGAGAAGGATTAACACCTTTGGAAGGACTTCTTCCTTCCACAGTATTGTGCATATTTGTTGAACAGCAGACCATTTTTCTAACCTCTCCAATCAAGTCTGTTATATAAACTGAGTATATGCACACGTAACTAAGAAACAGTATCTTTATTATCACTTACTGGTATACAAAGGTATTCACATAACAGGGATGCATTGTTATATGACTTTTCCTTCTATAAATGTCAATCAGATTATTTCACAAACAAAATGTCTGCTACACACCCCTCCTTACCCTCACTGGAAGAAAAAAACCCACTAGATTTTAACCATAAGGGAGCATGAAAGGGAAGGGAGGAAGCCTTTTAGGACAAGAGTGTACAGCTTTTCAGCTAAAGAAGTAAATATAATTGCTAATACATTTAACTACTGAAAGTGTTCCTGAGGTGGTGCTCTCCTATTTTCCTGCTTTAGGATTTTTATGTAGAGGAAATTTTGATTATTCAAGCATTATTCCCTCCATTTCACTGAAGAACAGTGAGCAGGGAAACCATTACCACTGTGAATTGGAAAATGTGAATATTACCCTAACTTTTCTCTAAACTGAAACTCTTTTCAGCAGAATCGTGCCTGTCAGCTGTAATTGAAGCATCTGCATGCCAGAGGTGCAGTATGCAAGGTGTTTAATTTAGAACAGCATACTGCAGAGCAGAGTTGCAAATGGGAGATAATATAAATGATGTGTAGGGATAGTCAAAATAAAACTTCTTGAATTTTGTTTACAGCTTTTTTTTTATTAAACAGATTTAAACTGACTTTGGCTATCGAAGTCCAGAATGAGTTCTTGGTATTTGCAAATGTGTTTGTATCTTCACCGTGATGGTGAAGGATGATATTTTTTAAGGAATGAAATGTAATGAGATTTGGGCTTCCGAGTCTCTTTCCAGCTTCCAAAAATCTCAGTGTAGTTTATTATAAGTATGATCAGAAAGCATATCTATGGGTATCTCTATACAGTTCAGGTAAAAATATATTTTGGGTATTCTTTATTCAACATTTGGTCATAATTATTGGCCCTGATTCACATGGGATGCTTTCTGGTTCCTCCCTGGAGGGAGTTTTTATAAACAGAAGTTCCTTACCTGCCCTTCGAGAGACTCACATTTCTTAAGAATAGTTGTGTGGGCTAAGCAGGGTTAGGATGTCTGTGGGATGAGCACTACTTGTCATGAACCCAAACCTTTTCCCAAAGACACAAGTATGGTTTACTCGTAAGTCTACAGGAAGGCAAATGCACTGAAGCCGTAATGTTGTAATGAGTGTAATAAAAATATTTCAGGCAAATTTTAATATCCAATCCAAGTCATAGTATAGTAACTAAAATCTGAGGTGTTTTGAACTACCTGGTGTGTTTCAGCAGATGTGATATTTGCTGATGTCATGCCAAATCTTGCCATGGAAGTTGATGAGCATTTTACCAAGTAAATCATAAAACTCAGTGGTGGCTCTTGTCTTTCACATCATCATAAAGCTCTCAAAGTATTTGTTGATCACTCCAAGTATTTTGTATCATCATCTCTATCTAACCAGACACACATAATTCAATATTTATACAAGTACTGTATGTGAAGTTGTGGGAAAGAAAAATTCCCATTTACATTTTCTCTCTTGAGATTCAGTTGTAAACATCCTCAACCCAGGTGGATTTATCTTTCTGTGAAATGTACAAGCAAATTAGCTACAGTGAAATATATTGCAGTGTTTGCTTTTTCTGATTTGAGCAGATTTCTGGTGACTGTAGAGATTTATTATTATTATCTGCAATATTCAATACAACCACCTGCCCTAAACCAACATAAAGAGGCAGAGGGAAGACTTGATAATGTTGCACAGCAGTTGTTCACATGGAAATATAAGATGCTTCCATAAAGGAGGAAAAAATCCCGCCAGATACTGAAAGTAGAGGGAGTGAGGGTCTGCATGCATTTGTTGTTTTGATCTTGGCATAAATCTGAGTCGATAAAGGGGAAGGAGAGCTGAGGCAGGGCTGTAGGCAGTAGCCAGTGCGGTTGCAGATGTGCTCGTGTAAAGAAGAAGCAGCTGAGAAGTTGAAGAAAAATCTTCAACAGAGCCACAAGCCACAGCTTGTGAGGCTCAGCCGTAGAGCGCGTGGAATTCTGAATTTTGCCTGAGCTTTGTTGATATATTTGCACTGACTTTCAATTCAACTGAGATCAAGACTTTCTGTATTTCCCTCTCTCTCACTCTAGCTGCTGCTATACTTGAAGAGGAGAAAAGAATCTTCCTGCATAAGTGGCCATCCTTTCTGTACCTTTCTGGATGGTGCTGGTGACTTGTTACCTTTTCCTGATTACAGCTCTAGCAGTTTGTTGGTCATTCCTATCACCAAGATTTCCCGTGACTCCAGCTGGAACTGAATCAGGCTGTAAATGATATGGGCCATTCTTGGTAGCATGTCCTGTAGTGTTACACTGCTCCTGGACGACACCTTTTGTGGAGGCAGGATATTGAATTGCTGAGGAATGCAGTAGGTACATGGAGGTAAAAACAGCTACATAGACATACCTGCCTCTTGCTTTTTTTCTCTTTTAAAGATATTGTAGAATTTCTTCATGTTTTTGTCTTTCCCTTTTCACCACAGTAAATTTTCCTTTTTTCTCTCAAATAGATTTTGTGTTCTGCTTGTGTTTCTTAGAACAGTGTAGCCACCCCCTAATTTAAAAGCATGGAAATAAGATATTTTAATATATAAGATAAATTAAGGAAAATAAGAGATCTTGCATTTCTGGAAAATTTAATTTAATGTTTTTGCAGCTTTTGCTCAGAATTCATTACTCTGTATCTAAGAAGCTTGGTTAGGAGAAAGCGTGCTGTGGACAAACAGAAATGAAATCACCGCCAGCTCACCGTGTTTTGGCAGCATCTCATAAATACATGTCTCTTTATGGTCTTTCAGGAACACTTAAGAGGTGAAATAAGGCTCACAGGGGAAATCAGGTGTGGTTTATTTTTCCTGATGAAAGAAAATCTTTTTATACAGTTTTAAAGGAAGAAAAAGCTAGAGCTGTGAGTGTAGCTTTGGGTTTGTGTGCTGGAAGGCTAAGCTCTTTTGTTACCAGTGGAGAGAGAGAGAGAGAGAGAGAGAAAGCAAGAGAAAGCAGGCTCCCTCTGGATGGCAGTGCACAGGACTGAGGGGTTGGGAGCAGTTATGTGGGGGATGTGTCCAGAAAGATATTACCTCTCTCTGTTGACTTTTTAGAAAGTATAGGCTCCTAACTCAGATATCTCAGTTAGGTGGGCTTAGAAAAGCAATGGTCTGTTTATCCCCAGCCTCCAAAATCTGCCAGGTAAATCTGCAAGTGAGTACCAGTTTCAGCCTTGGAGGTGTTACAGGTTCCTGTTCTCATGCAAATAGGTTTTTTTTGTGGGATTTGCAGTACCCCCTGCATAGTTGGGATAATCATTTGCTTTATACCATGTGACTACCCAGCATGGGAGAAAAGTGTCAGAATCTATTCCTTGTGGAATAACTTGCTATTTTCATATTTCTGCAGTGTAGCATATGCACCTTAGAGATGGGGAAGATTTTGATACTGTTCCCTCCCTTGCTGGGTTTATCAATGTAGAGCAGAAATTGTGTCTCGAATCTAAGGGTCTGAGAATCTGCCTGGATTTAGGAAGAATTCAAGAGGTGAATTTTTTTTTGTTATTTTACATTGCATTTAAGTTGTTGATATATAAAACCTAGTGAAAACAGAACTGCTATGAAAAAAACCTCTCCTAGTTAATATAAAAGAATAACTATCCTGTGGCTTGGCTAGATTGTGTCAAGTGTTAATCATCACATCGTGTGCTTCTTTCAAATGAGTGTCATACATTCCCTTGCTAAACGTTCCCAGCTGTGGTCCTATCTTAACTCAAAAGTCCTTTTAAAGCAGATACCTCTCCTGTGTAGGGCAGTCTGGTTTGCAACATAAAAACAGTTTTCCAGTGATAGACTTAAATTATTTTCTTAGCAATGATTTTTTTTTCGTTAATCTAAACTTACTTCCTATTGAGAGCTGAGAGCTGAGCCTTCCAAATTTAGCGGTGCTGAAGGAACTTCTGAAAGAACATAAAGGCCTTTCAAAGTGTGACTTATACGAGCCATTTCCCTGCCCAAACTCACCTGTACTGTCTTATTTATATGTCTTAGCAACATGTCAGCATTTGAGGGAGCTCAGTTTAATCACAGCTGTGTATTTCTTTCTGATATGGGTGTAAGTACAGACAGGGACGTGGTGTGATGGAGGAAAGGCTCGATGTGCTCTGGCTGGAGTCACCTGTGAAGCTGTGGTTAAATGGGAGCAGCCTCACGATCGTCCTGTCTCTTACATCCTTCTGACCATGCAGAGTCTCTGTCTGATGTGCACATTCTGTACGTGGTGCAAAGCTCCTGTCGAGTTCCTCAGCTGTCGTTGTGGAGCCGCTGCCATGCTCACCCCCATTCCCGTGTCTGTCACAGGGGAGGTGGCTGCTTGTGCTCTCTGCTGTCTGACTCAAGGGGAGCTGCAATCCTGTCCTGCTTCTCCCTGCTCTGCTGGGGAGGGTTACTGCACTCTCTGTAAATAAGCTCTTCATTTATTTCCCTCACTCAAGCTTTAACTTTTTTTTCCCCTGCTTCTCTCGACCTGTGTACAGAGTATGCGCTCTATAAATATGTGCTCTTCCAAAGTCCTGCAACTTTGGAAGGCAGGAATACAGGTGTGCATCGGCCTGCAATGCAGTGAAGATGCACTTGGGTCTCCTCGTGGGATCATGAGCTTTTTTGTTCCATACTGCAGAATGTATCTGCCATGATTGAAACTTGGTTTCTTTTAAAAATTTCTGCCATTCTAACAGCTGTAAGAATCCACTGCTGATTTTGTGATGATTTTGTCATATCTATAATTTAAGAACCAGAAATAATATAAGTGAAAATAAGTTACCTCACTATTTACCAGGTTTTTGTTGTTTTGCGCTTAAATGGCAATTTTTACTCCTTTTGCTTAATTCTTTACCTGTATTGAAAACAAGGCTAAATTAGTAGAGAATATAGCCATGCTGTAACATTGTCATGCAATACCTTTATTAATAGATAACCACACTAAATATAGTATTACATATTTAAAAGAGAGATGGTTTCGACTCTCCAACTCTTAAAAAGTAGTGGTGATAAGCAGTTATACTCCTAGATGTTTTGTCCTTTCCCTTTTGTATTAGTATTTGTTTTCACTAATATATTTCAAAAATTATATTTCTGTGCACGTTAGAAAACTGTGAAAATAAATACCAATAAATATTGTGATACTTATTCAGTGCACTGTAAAGTTCCAAGTGAGATGATACTTTGCTTGGGAATTGATGAAAGTTTCCTCACTTCTCAGAAATGGTACTAAGCTTTAATGTGGGAAAATGGTAATATTTACAGTGACATGAAACTTTAATGGAGAATGTCTTGTTTTGCACTTCTGGTACTATTAGAAGAAATGATATGTTTTTCTCAGCAAATGCATTATGAGATTACATTTTTAAATTTGTTTTGTGCATTGCAGTACATAAGAATAACCGCTTTGAAGAGATTTGTGTTACATCATTACTACAGCATTCTTTTGTCTGATAATTTTTTTTTCCTGAGCTCTTTTAATAATGGTGTTTAATGGCAAAAACCTTTTGGGAATGTATTTTGGCTTCTGTCTCACATTGCAAACCCTGAACTTGGACTCGTAGTGATGCAGTCGAAGGCTCTGACGAGGCTGCTCTGCCTTTCCGTGCTCCTGGGGATGGGGACCTCCCTTGTTCCCAGCTGGGACAAGATTAGAGGAGTCCAGAACACTTTTGGAGGATGTGCTGTGCAACAATAGAAGTGTAAATGATCTTCAAAAGTGAAAATAAAAATAAATCTGAGGTTCACAGTTAGCCACACTAGTGGGGGGGGTCTGTGACAGGGGTCTGCAGTTTCTGGAGGAGATGATAATTTTTAACTAAAGTAATTTGAATTCTACTTAAGTTTCTGAAAGTAACTGAAAAAGCGGGAGTTTTCTTTTTCTTTTAAAGCCAAAGTCTTTACATTTTCATACGAGGTTTCACAGGAAAATGGGCCAAAGAATACAATTAAATATGCAAATGGTTAATCCTATGGAAAAGGGTATCCTGTTATCTTGATATGCACAAGCATATTAATGGTAATAGGAAGAATGTGTGTAATTTTCCTGTATATTGCTATGTAGGTTGCACTATTTTGAATGACACAAGCCTGATATTTTAATTACCAAATACCATAAGATGCTGTTTATTAATAGTTTAAACTTGTTAACCTAAATATATATACAGTATACACAGGCGTGCGTGCATACACCTTCCAACCCAGTCATGCGTGAGTAATCTCCCAAAGCTGTGGGACACATTTCAGCAGTGCTTTATTTTAAGTGGTTTTCTTCTCTCCTTTCCAAACCTCCCACATCTAGAAATCTTCTAGCAGCATTTATCGTAGTGTTTGATACCTGTTACAGAAGGGGCTAAAGGACTCGTTTGGGTCAGGATTGCTTTGTGCTAGGACACATGAAAACATGTCAGAGAGTTCCTGTCCAAAAGAGCTGGAATCGATGCTTGCTGTAATAACCAAGGCGTAGGAAAAGGATGGCTTTTCATACTGGTTTGAAAAATCTTGGCCAGAGAGGCTCTGTTGGCCTGGTGGCTGACCTTAAACTCAGTGGCAGCTCATGTGATCCACATCTGGTCCTTGAACTTGTTACTTAAGGCTGCTGAGGAAGGATACCTCCAGAACAAAATTCCCAGGGAAGAGCAGCTGGTGTGTGCACCAGTGGCCGCCCATGTGTTCACCCATGCAAACTGGGCAGGCTCCAAAATGGGTTTTGCACGCCAGGCAGGATTCAGCAGTGGTGGGTAAGGCACAATCAGTTCTCTCCACGCACAGGTTTTTGTGCTTGCTAGTACTGGTGGTGTGGAGATTTCCACCGAGGGATGAGTGTGGTATTAGGCTTCTTTTCTGAATTTATACTGCTCTAACTAAAACTTATAACAAAAAAAATACCTTGGAATAATTCGTTGGAAGTAATTCCTGAGCTTTTTCTGAAAGGGAATGTTGGATAATTATGAATTTATCCACTGTAACCAAGAAACACTAAATTCTGTAGGGTCAGATTTTGTCTACTACTCATTGCAAGTGTGTTTTGGAGCAGAACTTGGTTTCAAGTTCTTCATCTGCAAGAAGTAAATTTTTGCTTAGCTTATTATTAGCTGGTCTAGGTTTGGATTCCAAATGTGGACAAAACACCTTTTGACTTAAATAGGGATGTGTGAGGGAGTGATGGGGGAGCAGATCCTTAGTGCAGTTCATGCTCAGATTTTAAAAATCCCCCACCAAACCTCATGTTGCAAAGGTTTGGAAATTGCATCACGTAAAATTGTGTGCAGCTAGGAAGGAAACCAGTGCAATTTCAGTAAGAGCTGTTTGCAGTTTATACTTGATATCAGGTATAATATTTTGAAATAGTCTTCCTCATTGCAGAACGTCCATTTTGCACCAATGAAGAACAGCCTGATCTCTCTGCCTTCACACCTCACACCCACATGCACGGTGGATCTCGTGCCTTCCCTACTGAAACCAGGAGGCACAAGCAGAATTCATTAATGTGTTAGGCAAACTCCTACCTGATTCTTAACTCATTACTTCGTTTTTATGCAAAATCTGCATCCATGCATTTCAGGGTCTCAGAAGCACTTCACCTGTGAGTTAATCATGTTGATTTTAATTCATCGGGTTCAAATTCACAGTAAACCTGAAGGGCATTTTGTGCTTCCTTTCATCCTGTTTAAGGATATTTGTGGGCTTAGATGAAACACTAATATTTCTGTGCTGCTAAACAAAACCCACCAGAAATATTTTAAAATCTCAAATTACACTTTGAAAAACATTTTTTTACCTGTTTACTTGAATAATGTCAATTTCATATGTTGTCCTGATCAGTTTTTGTACATATACATGTGTATATATATAAAAGCTATATATAAATATGTATATGTATAAAGTTGTGGAGAATGAGGGGCAAGACAGAAATCCAGTGTTGTGACAAAGATTCTACAATCATTTATTAACAGTTTCAAGTAATGTATTGTTGTTTTGAGTTTGATTAGAAGTTATTTGCAGTTGAACTATGAAAAATGAAATGCAACCAAGAAAATTAGAATTCACAATATTAACTTAGGATTTTGCTCACAAAGAAAATTAGTTGCTAGTACAGTTAGAAGAATATTCTTTTTTTGATGGGGAAAAGAACTCCAGGTGTAATAGTTTGTACTGATTACATGGAGCACTAACCTACATTGCACTAGGAGAAATTTGCATGCCAAAAATAAAATTTTATCAGAAATATTGGAACCATTAGGTTCCATACACAGTAAAATAAAATAAAAAGCCTGTCACTTCTGTTATTTACTAGTGCAATTTGCTGTAACACTCTCAAAAGTCTCATACTTCAAACCAAAGAGTAAGTCACAAATTTCCAATTACTAACAAAGAATAGTAGAGATTTGAAGAGCTCTTAACACCTGGGGAAATAGATCAGGATGTTAGAGTAGAAATAAAAAAATATTGGTGAAATGGAATCAACCATAAAATAATTTATTTTTAAGAGAATCCAGAATTTCATTACAAAATTCACCGTCTAATGGATTCTTCAAAAGAAAGGGTTTGGGGAAAAAGAGAATATTTCAAATCTAGTTTTGACATTCCAATTACTGCCTGTTTTATTAGCTAGGTTTAGCAAAGTGAAATGAGTTTTAACACACGCGGTTTCAGCTGCTGTGTGGCACAGACACGTGGACACCCAGCTCCCCCTGCACCCTCTGTCCCTTCCTCTGAGATCCTGGGGTGGCTGGAGCCGCCCCCGAGCACCCAGTGCAGCGCAGAGGAGCTGGGGTCACACACTTCTCTCCTGTGTTCACATACTGTCTCACTGCAGTTCACCCTGACCATATTCTAACCCAGTGCATGACTGAGTGCTAATACTGTATAAATATTTTGAAACATATCTTAAAAAAAAAAAAAAAATGTTTGCTTCAAACTTTTTATGATAGAGAAATATATAATTATTATGGTTGTCTTACAAATTGTATTGTGTTCATTTTTTTTGTTAAATATGTAGAAAAACATTAAGGGAATGGGGGACTTGAATGTCTGTGTGTACTGAAATGTATATAACTATTTGGAAGAACACATGTGCCAAGTATTACATGATGTAAAAATTGTAAATATATGAAAAATTCATTTTTCTAATAAAGATAATTTCTGCCAATTAATATGAAAAGGAACAATGGTATCATTCTTGTCTGTCTTTCTTGTTAAATGGGACAAGATGAAGCATCACCTATGAAGGTTTACATTTGTTTTTTCCTATGCCATTGACGTGATTTGAAGGGTGTTAACAGCCACATGTTTTGAGACATCCTTTGCTGTTAGAAATCATCTAGAGGTGAAGATGCCTGAAGCTAAAGCTGACAGCATATGCTTGGTGATCCCAATTTAATTTAATTTAATTCACAAAGAGGATCGAGACAATTAACTTACGCAAAATTCCTTTGTTGTGAGAATGATGCTTTGAAAGGTGCTCCCTCAGCAGAGGGAGCAGGAGGAGCTGGGTGAAGGACGGGCCCTTCACCTGTGGCACCGTCCTCCCGCGTTCCCAGCCGCGTCGGACACACGGTGGGCCTGCAGGAGGAGGGCACCTTGGCTGCAGGAAGGTGGGAGCTCTTGGGCCCTTGTGGAGGCAGCATCCAGCCTGAGAAGGAGGTGTCCTGCCAGGAATGATGCCACCCCTGAGGAGAGCTGGAGAGCTGGAGCTGTGGAGCGCTCCTGGTGTGGCAGCACGCTCAGAGCTCGGTCAGGTGAGGATGGGGGAGGGCAAACCCAGGGGTGAGAAAACAGCAGCGGTGTCTCACGTCTTCTATGACTTTTGGTGCCCACAAACTTGTCCAATGTCCTGGTTAATCAAAATGTGAATCAAAATAGAGGTTTTAGTGGAGCATTTAAAATTATTTCTAAGGTTTGACCATTTGCCTGGCCATGGGAGCTAAAGAAGTGAGGTTCATACTGTGCTCTGAAGCGGTTCCATAGGACCCCATTTTCCATGATGTCTGATCAGCTAATTAAAATCTTTGAATCCACAAAATGGGCTTAAACAAACCCTTGGCAATTAGAATAATGTTCTTTGAGGCAGTGAGGTGAAAGTCGTTATAAAAATCCAAGGTATTCTTTTGATAAAGGGGCTTTGTTTTGAATGTAAAAATAATGATGGAGGTGAAGGGTTACTCATAGATGTCTCAGAGCAGAACAGTCCCATCTATTTGTTCCCAAGATGAACACATCTGCACAGATAATATGAGAGATATAAAATTGGACTTCTGTCCTTAATGAGGTTTTTAATGAGGAAAAACCTGCCAGGCTTATGGTCTTCTGCTAGAAGATTCTGTTAAAGGAACCCCGCCCTATTTGTATCTAAACATCTCCATTTCATGAAACAGCATGAGGTGTGCCCAAGTTACTGAATCTTTATCTGAGCTTGAATCTTTGTTTTTACGTGATAACGGTGTTTGTATCCAGGCTGGTGTTGGCATCAGGGCTGCTTCTCCCAGCTCTACCTGCCAGCAGAGCTGATTCCCTCTGTGTGTCTCTGAGTCAGCTCAGCCTCAGCTTTGATTCCCTTTGGGATCTGGTTCGAAGAGAGTCATATCCCCCCAGACCGTTCTTTTGTGTCTTTGCTAATGTGTCTATGGCAACTACCAGTCTTCTAAGACTTTGCTTGCTAAAAAAGATAAAGTTTAAGTGGTGACTGGGAAATGGAAGCTTTTTAAGTGTGACATATTGTGCATGGCACTGCCAGCAGCGTTCCCAGTGAACTGAGCAATGCACCTGGTACCAACACAAGTTTCTCCCTGTAATCTGGACTCAAAAACACCTGTTCTAAGGCCAACTGCTGAAGTCTGCTCATGTCTATATACAGAAACATGATCCACACTACTTGTTGTGGTGAGTTTTCCCACTGATCATTCTAGCTGCTTGTTTCTCTGCTTCTTCCAGCGGTTTACAAACAACATTAGCTTCCCTTTGCAGATTTGTTGCAGTACAAAAACCAAACCATGGCTTCCACAAATCGCATTATTGATCTACCATGTGATCCTCTGTCACGCTATGCTTCTCCCACTCCAGCAGGCACCTCCCCACGTGCAGCACTGTGCTCCTGTTTTCCACTGAAGAAGGGAAATTTCACAAGCTGAACAAGGGTCTCTGCATTGATTTCTGTATTTTCTCTCTAGATGTTCCCAAAAAAGCTTTCAGGCGGGAGGGAGGGTGGGGTTGTGTGTGTGTAGTTTATTGACTATTTATTTATTTGCTACTAGTTAGCTTACACAGGATGATCATTGCAGATATTGACTGCGTTCTGTTCAAATCAATATGCTCAAATCTTGTTTAAAATAATGTGTGTTTATAATGTAAACAATGATTGTTCCTAATCTGTGGCAGTAATGATTTTAATGCACTGAGGTTTCTCAGCTTTGCAGTAGGCAACAGGGTATGGTAATACAGAATATAATAATGATTAGCATTGTTCAGACAAGGTTACTGCAAGGTCAAAGACATTTTCCAGGGGTCTCCATGCAACTCCAGGTGTAATTTAATAGCAATAATCCTTAAAAACTCTTTGCACTGCAAAAGCACAGGGTGTTTTTAGAGTAGACCTCAGCCTGCTAGTTAGATGTGACCCACCTCATGAGATCATTGAACCCTTTCATAGTCCAAGACTGCATAACATTTACACTGTCTGTAAAGAGCTACGGAAGATACAAAAAGCAGAAAATCTGAACACAAAACTCCAGAGACGCAAAATACAATATTAACCAGGTTTGAAAGTCTCAGGCCCTCTTGTTATGGAATTGTGTAGTTCCACTAATTACTTTGGGGACTGAAGCTGTTTGGCATTTCAGAGGCTTGGATATGAGCAGCTGTCTCCTTCCATGCTGCATGGGGAAAAGCAAATTGAATAGGAACTGCAACAGGCGTTTCTCTGTGCTCAAGGAAAAGCAGAGACCTTGGCCAGGATTTAGACCCAGTTCCTGAGATGGTGTCGTTTTATCAGTTGAGAGGTTTGCCAACTTAAGAAAAAGCTTCTTCAGCAGTATCACCATAGCACAATCATGATTTTACCCTCCTCTTTCCCAGCAAAAGAAATGTGGCAAATTGCATAATTCTCCTGGTAGCTGCAATGCCTCCAAGTCCCTTTTCTGCGGTTATAAAAGAAGAACCATTTGTATACCTTGGAGAAGATAAAAGTAGTAGGAGTGAGGATGACTAGAATAGCTGATTTTCCTCTCAGAACAAAACTGCTGTTGCATTGATTTGGCCACAGTGAGTGTTTCCCAATATGGGCTTTGAAAGCTGCAGTGCATGTTAATTCCTGTTACCCTTTTTATTTTATACGTAAATGTGTGTGAAGAGCTTATGTTTAAAAATAGGGGTGGGGATGATGCTGAGGGTTTTTGCTATGGGAGAAACTTTCAAATAGGACTAGACAACTCTAAGTATCCTGCAAAAAAATGGTGCAAATCTCTTTGAATATGCCTCTCACCAGCAAGAACTTCTGGCAGTAGCTCTTAACCAACGAAAGAAAATAATTTCTTTTTAATGAAGCATCAAATCTCAAATTGTTAGTCCATTTAGATTTTTACTTTAAGTTGAAATGCTGAAATGATATTGAGGTCCTCTTTTCCTCACCTTTAAACCTACTGCTGTTCTTTTCCATGGATGCACTATTATCTCAGCAAATGGGAGCAGCCAATGTGACCTTAATTATATTTTTACCTCTCTGAACTAAACAGCTGTGATCTTATCACCTTCCTGCTTATTTCCCATTCCCTCCATCTACTCTTAGCAGTTTTCTTTTCTTCTGTCCCTGTGAGATTGTGGATGTGTGAGCTGCACCTTGAGCCAGCCCTGCATGGTCAGCACATTCCCATGTGTTACAAGCGTTGTAATCTCCATCTTCTTTTCTATTCCTGTCTTTGTAAATACTAACATTTTGTTTATTTCTCAACTGCCACTCTGCAATGAGATGATTTCAGTACTCAGAGCATAATGGTATCCACAACCTTCTTTTTCAGATGTTGGTTTTGCACTCAAAACATATGGGTAGGTTGAACTATTTCTCCTTGAATGTGTTTATTTTTCTGACATTTCTAAACACTAACATACTTTTTTTTCCTAAATATTTGAGTCTGACAGGCCATTTTAGATGTCCTTCAAATTTGTTGGACTTGGAATAGTAAAGAAATGACAGGACATTTACAGAGCAGGGCTAGGGCTACGAGCTGTGTGCTGTAAGGGATGCTGGATGGATTTACATACTTCTGTGGCCTGAATGCCTACATGCTGTGGTATTGCATCCTGTGTGCTGGGGACTTTCTGAAATAATGTTTAGCATTTAAAAAAGGTCGATTATGTAATGTGATGTACTGGGTTGGACTGTGAAATGCTTTGAAGTCAGAGAATGAAAAACCCACAGTTTAGGTGATCAAGAAAGATATTAAATATTGATACCTTGAGAAAATGGCATGTGTCTTCAATTCTTTCATGCTGCAATCTAAATAAATCACAAATTTATTTCTTTGAGGAGCTGGATGCAGGTAGCAGAACCAGTTTTATAGAGAGATATTGAGGCAATAGTGAAAATAGCCCTATTTAATCATGGTATTTTACGTATTTCTCAGAGCAGTGGGTGGGGAGATTGGAGTGTATAAGAGCCAGAGTTGCCAGCTCATTGCTCACATCAGTGTATTCCCCAGCTGGTTCTGCATATTTCTGTAGAAACCTTTCTTCTTCCTGAGGCTGGGAGGGAAATCTGCAGTGTGGTGCTTGTACCTTCTTGCTGTCTGTGGGCTACAGCTTCTCTTTGGTTTGACAGCTGGACTCGGTGATTTTGGAGGCTTTTTCCACCCATAACAATTTTATAATTCTGTGGCTGTAAAGCCTCGATGCTGGAACAACAAAAGCCCGTGATTTTAGACGGAAAGTTGAGATGTAGTTATTTACACATAGGCAGCCCGCGATGGGTTAACTGCGAATGAACTCCAGTGAGCTGCAGCCTCTCACCCCGGTGTGCCAGCAGTGGCTGTGGCTCCGCAGCCCGCACACAAACAGCTGCGCTGGTGTGCACAAAGACCAATTACCATCCTCCTCATTGCAAAGTGTTCCCCCTGGCTTCATTGTGCTGGTGGAACCTGGGGGAAACTTGGTCCTGGGTGCTTAGTCTTCACCAGGCAGTGCAGGGCTTGAGCAGCCTGGGACTGTGGCTGTTATTTAGTCAGGGCTGCCGTTGTTTGCGTGTGCGCACTTGTGCGTGTGTGTGCATATTTTAAACAAACACATCCTCAAATCCTCTCTAGTATGGCTGCAGCGCTCTGAATGCAGACCCTTATTTGCTGATTTTAGCAGCAATAATATGAATCATTTTTAGGGGGCTGGATGGCTCAGTGGTCATTAAGGCCAGAGAAGCCCTGCCAGTGTGCGCCGTGCGCCGAGGACAGCCGGTGTTGAGTGACTGCTGTGTCCTGGGGCAGATGGAAAACCTTGGGCCTGCTTGGAATAGGATTCTGTGAAAGTCCTCCTTCATTCTTGGTTGGGATCAAAACAGATCACTGGACTGGGAATCTCAGGCTGGTTTCTAATGCTGGCCTGGCATTACCATGTCATGGGGTCTTGGTTTCCCTCCAGCCTCTTCAGTTTGTAAATAAGGCCTTCGCTGGGGTTAGTGTCTCTTGCTATTATCTCATATGGAGCAGACACTAAAGTCTTGGCACAGACCCACTGGATTTGTAGTGATAAAATAGTTAAAAATAGTAAATTACTAATTTTTCCTCCTACCCTGAAGTCTATTGGCATAACTTCACCATATCTGTCCCTTTGTCAGCAGAAACCTAAATTGCAGGGAGATGTAAACAAGCAGAGAATGTCACTGAGCCACCAATATTTAGGATGAAGTATAACAATGAAGGTAAGCCTCCAATACAGTCTTATTCCACAATTACCTGCAAGGCAAACTGTAAATCCTTGACAGGACTGACACCATGTTGCTCTTCATATTGTGGAGACAGTGTGAGCACACAGGATACTGCTTTTAAAGCTGTGGGCATGAAATGAATAACAACAAAAGGAATATGATGGGTTTTTTGACCTTTGTGGGATGCTTTGTCCTGAGCTTACACAGAAACTTCTTTTTCTTTTAACCTTATATAAGTTATGTTAGATCATGTTTTTAAGGACTTTTCCACATGATATTTTCAGTGGACACACTTGTGACATTTGCTGTTCGTATGACCCCTGTGAACTCATTGAAGTCCCCTCGGGGAGTCATGAATATGAAAGTGTTTCCTTTTTTGGCTTCATTTTTCACTGTTTTTGCTGGCTGGTTGGTTGTGTACAGTGCAGAGCAGCTGTCCTGAATGTTATTGTTCTGCCCTCCTTACAAGGGACACAAAGGAAAAGCCTTCTGGAGAAAGCAGCTTTGTTTCCCCTCAAGAACTTCAACATGAGAAAAATGACAGAAAAAGAGGACTTAATGAAAGAATTTGAACTATTACAGGAGGGATCAAAATATTTTTTTAATTAGATAGGTTATAAAAAGAGAAGTCATGTAGTAATGGTTTTGGAGATTTAATCAGAAGAGTTGATTCTTATTCCAAAAATGATCTATGTGCCAGAGCTGCATCTTCATTAAGGGCCTGCATTTTAATGGTCCACCAATCAAACTAAAGATATCTTTGTGGATATAAGATGGTGACAGTCCTATTTTAATATTGTGATGTCTTTTAATTGCCTTCCCTGCACAGTCTGTGCACAAACCCCACCACGTCTTTCCATGGAGCTCTTTGTTAAACTGGCAGGTGAGAGGGAGGAACAGGAGGTAGAGCGTCGCTGGATAACTCAGTATATTGGCACAAGTGTCCATCCACTGGCAGAAAATAAAGTATTAAATGTCTGTTTCAAAGGAAGAAAAATCCCCAGCAGAAACACTGCTTCAGGAGTACTGAAACCATGAGCAAGAGGCTGTATTTCCAATCGAGCCTTGTTTGCCAGGGCAGAAAGAGGCAGAGTGAGAGAGTGACAGTGTTGGGATGGGATGGAACAGCCACACAGCAGCTGCACCAAGTGTAGCAGTGCCCCACTCAAATTTCTCCATTAAATAAGGAAAATAGTATTCAGCTCATATAACCAGCAGAAGAAATCCCTCCTTAGGCTGATAAATGCTTCCAACTGCTGAATAAAAATGTTGTATTTTGAATAAGTGATGCTGCAGAATATTCAGGACAGCAATTTTGATTTATGGTCTCAGCACTGGGAGGTGCAGAGCTGTCCTGCTACGTGCCATTAAATTCAACAGCGCTGCCATCTGAGTCAAATGAATCTCCTCAGTGTGAGCGAACCAGTTTTCCATTTCCTGATGAGCTGGTGTGTTACACTTCCCAAAAGTGATATAATGCCCCCAAATATTTGGTTGATTTATTTAACTTCTTGCATTTATTTACATTTTAATTGCTACAGATGGAATAAATTCACTACTTTGAAGTTTTATTACATTAATGAAACTGGCATAGTAGAGCCTAACTAATTTTGAAAACTCTCTTCAGCCTTTCCAGTTCTGTGAAAGAGAATTTCAAGTAAAGCACAATGAGGCCTGAGTGAGTTGTTCAACACGTGGCACCCTGATATCCTCAGAGGTATACAGAGGGGAAGAAAAAGATATGTATCGAATTTCATAGTCAGCGAGAACATGAGCCCTTAATAAAATTGAGTGTGGTGTTTTGGGATTTTTTTAAGGAACAAGTTCTATAATTAATTACACTTATTTTTTCTTGCAATCTTTTTTTTAAAATATTTTCTTCATTTTTCCCAGTACCTTTTCTCTGTGATACCTCCGCTCTTTCTGGAAATAAGCACTGTGATGTATCCTGACAGACAGAGACAGCAGCATATGTTTTGAGGAGCCGTGTGCATGTACTGGACTCCGACAGCATCATCTTCAGGTATGTCATGGCCCTATTTGCACCCATTCTCAAATACGTTTTTCTGTTGTGTTAAACCTCCAACAAGAGCTAATGAACACCTGGTGAAAACTGGCAGGTGGGAGTGCAGGACCCCCTCGGGGTTTGTGCACAGATGACCTGACACTGAATTTCAGCCCCGTGAAGGGGACACAACCCTCACCTGTGACTATCCTGGTGGCAGCAGGTTGTCCTAGATGCAGTTGAGCATCAGAAGAATTGGTTTCTGTTCAGCCATCCTTGATGTTGTGTCCTTTCATACCTATGAGAGAAGCCATCTACGCAGGTGCTGGTGCAGAAATACATCAGTTGAGCTGTGAACAATGAACTACATTCTTTCTTCTAACACTAAATTCAGATCTTGTTAAAAAAAAAAAATAGGACAGGTTGCACAGGGAACAAGAACTTTCAGTTCAGACAGTGCCAGGGTAGGTAGTAAGTGGTGGGTTTGAAAGGCCTTGTCAGATTTTATGTTCAGCTGGTGTGTGCAGTGTTACAAGAAGCAGAAGTGCGTGTATTGCATAGGCAGGTACCGAGGATGCTGCCGACTCCTCTCACTTCTGTGTCAGCCTGAGAAACTTTGAAAATCAGTCCTCCCCAGTGTGGATGTCTTATCTATTGAGTGTACCATGTACTAGACGTTTTAAAATCCTTGTATTTTCCCACATGACTTCTTTCGGAATAAAGTGCAGCTGCAAATGGATTTCCACTCTCTAATTTCCTTCCCTTGCTATGTGGCGACTTAAAGCTTGGCAAATGCAGTTTTTATAACCTATGACAAATGTGCTCATAACCTTGTACTTTAACATCAGCTGCTCACTATTCCTGCCCTAATCTGAAAAGCTTGATAATAAACATTCAGGCAGGAAAAACTGCTGAGACTATTGAGTGGCTGTTATGATAACTCTGATTCAGTACCTTGAAGGACTAAAATGAAATTGAACCTGATAACATTAGTTTTGTGCAACCTGTCTTTTTTACCAGCTTTTAATCATTTTTCATAACAATTCTGCATTAACACCCCATTCGGGAAATGCATTCCCCTGTTGTTCTCTGGTATTGCACACTCCTTTTATCACTCTTCTAAATAATATTTGTCTCTGTCATTCATCTGTGCTCCCTACATATCACCAGGTAGACTTGATGGATTTCTCATCCTGAAAACCATCTGCTCAGTTATGTTAGATAACATATCTCATCCACCAAAATTTGGGTTGATAGAAATTCCTGGTAAACCAAAGCACTCATTATGATCCTTTTTTCCAACACTTGCCCTCCATCCAGGCCTTCCCAGCTGAAAACTTTCAGTCAGTGCTGGAACTCAAGACACATCTTTGGAGTTGTCCAGTTGGCCATGGTTGGTCTTGGGGAGGCTGCCCTGAGTGCAGGGAAAGAGGTGGATGAACTATCCCAAAAGGGAAGGAGTCATATACTCCTGTAGTAGGTTATTGTGTCCAAAACAGAAGACAGATGAAACTGGGAGGACAGAATTCAGAGGAAGTGGAGAAAGTAGGGTAGACAATGTGTGCTTGGAGCCTGGGGGTTGGGTGACCCTGATGAAGAGCAGCAGCAGGATAAGAGGCTCCTTTCTGATCCAGGGAAGTTCAGCTCCTGCTCTTCTGGAACAAACACTTGTGCAGGCCACAGAGAACCAGGTGTGAGGGTAAAGGGCTTCACAAAGGAAACAAAAACTAAATAAAACTATTTATTTCTTTCAACCAGGCTTTTCCCTGCCATTTTTTGCCCCTGCACTTGCAAGGTGGAGAGCTGCTTGTGCAAAGGGCCATGTCTGGGGCTGTGGCCTGTCCTCTGGGCTGTTGGATGGAAAATGCATCTGCCATCAAGACCTCAAGCTGTGGTAAAAGCCCCAGGGGCTCCGAGACATTCATCAAGTTTGTAAGAGCAATATAGTGGGTCTGTCATGCTCATGACTGAACAGTTGTATTTCTAGCGTGTTTTGACTGAAGGGATTTTCTGTTTGACCTGCCCGTGTGCAGAAGCACTCCTGCATGAACCAGATGGGCTGTACTCAGGCTAAAAAGGAAGTATTTCTTTACATTAAACGTTTCCTGAGATATTTCTTATCCCAGCCAGTTCGAGTTGCTGAGGTCACTGGTCAGCAGTGCAGGGGAGTGTGCCAGAGCAGCCCAAGCCGTGGGTCAGGCAAGGGAGGTTTTTGGTCAGGGCGATGGGTGTCACCCTCAGGTGGCCATGGGGGAGGCACAGCCATGAGCACCAGGTGCCCAGCTTTTCTCAGCCTGAAAAGACACTGTGGTGTTATACAGAGCCCAACTGCTGCTGACTGCATCCAGCTGCATGAAAAAGTGTCTACAGGGTTTGTGGCTTCTAAAACATGCAAGTCGTGATATGTGTAATTTTCACCACTTCCCACAATGGGAGAGGTGGGATTTCTCACTCAGAGGGATGCACGTTGTACTGACTGTAGACTGAATATGTGCCTCCAAGTGGAATTTCACAGCCTGGCCCTCCTCCTCAGAGCTCACAGGGCTTCTGGTTTCCTTTGGCAGGAGGTATGCCGTGGAAAAAGTTGCTCCGGGATGGATTGAGTATTTCTTGGGCTAATTACCTTGCATTGTTTGCAGTCCTTGAAGCATCTAAGTTGATATGCTGAGTGCAAGAAGGGGAAAGTGGCTAGAACCTGAAATGTAGCTTAATGAAAACTAATGAAAGTTTAAATAAAAAGAAGCAAACAAGTCCCTAGTGAGATACCTGAGCCACCGTTCCGCAAAATTTAATTAATCTTTCCTTTGTATTAAACATTATGATGCAGGGAAGAATCTGTGCTGAGCATAGCAGTGACTAATTTCACAGCAAGGAGTAAACTTTTGTGTGTGATTTTATCTCACCATGTGCCTGGAAGTAGGTACAAAGGAATAACAACTGAGGACCTCAGGTACAGAGACAGCCGCTGGATGGGCCAGGTCATGAGCTGACATCATCAGGCAAATGTAGGCAGGATGTGTTTGGGTTTTTCAGTCAAGAAGTGAAGGGAAATGTTTTTAGTGCGTGTTTGAAACACCTGTGCGTGCTCCAGATGGTGTGCCATTGGTCTGGGCTCTGATCTCAGCCACTGGTAAAGTTTGGTTCTACGTAGCACTGGCCACAGGCTTGCAGCCCTTTGGCCAAATGTCCCCGGAGCACCAGGTGTATAGAGTTAAAGCTTTATATCTCACATGTGGACCACAAAAACCTTTCCAGAGGTTTAACACAACCATTTGCAGGGCAAGAATATTTAGTGTGGCCTCACAACAGTCAGAAGTGCCTCCTGAGTAGCCCCTACCCACAGCTATTTGCTTGCCTGTTGCAGGTATATATAAACAATTACTAGAGAGGTAAATATTTGTTTGCTCAGGAGATTCATGCCCATATCTAGGAACTGAGTGAAGGTCTGCATTTCCCTTACCCGGGGAATATTTACTGCCCCACTTTCAGATCTCCTGCCATAGCCTTAGAGAGAGTAAACATGCCTGGAATTCACTAAATTCTGCTTTTTGTGTACCTCTGCCTCTGGAGTCAGCTTCCTGTGCTGGCAGGGACTTCTTCACAGGAGGAGGCAGCTACTCAGGCCTGAGGAGAAGGACTTTGGTCCGAGAGCAGCCGGGGGACGCTGGCAGCTGCACCAGCTGCTGCGGCAGATTTGCTCTGTATGATTTCCTTCTGGCAGCAGTCAATGCTCTCTTTTATCTAAAAAAAAAATCCCCCTCCCACTGCTGTATGAATGGATTCCCTGTCCTGGAAAAAGAAAGTAGACCAACACAATAGAAGTCCTACCCCTAGTGCAGGCATTTTAGGGGGGACTTGAAAGGCTGGAAGGTGATGCCTCAGCCGTGGCCCCACCTTGGTCAGGTCATTTCTTGGTATGGGGCAGCCCCAACAAGCAGGGAGGGAGGGCTCCTGCCTCCCAGAGTTGCCTGGTTTGAAGGGCACCTTCTCACACATTTTGACAGTGCTGTGAGACAAGCAGTTTAAAGACTCTTTCCCTCTGACAACTCATTTTGTCTGCTGTTTATAACCTTAACCACTTTTGGTTATACCAGTAGTGTTTCTCCCCCTGAATATGTTCCACACATCACTAGAATCACTACATATCCAGCTGGTGATGGAGACTGTGTCTCTCAGAGCCAGTGGTCAGCCAGAAGAGCTGGATTTGCTCTGGGGAGTCAGTATTTGTAGAATTAAAGACCCAAAACAAGAATGAAGAAATGATGTGGCAGATTTCATGAGAGAAATGCCTGAACTTCTCTGGTGAGTTTACTTTGCCACTCTCTGATGAGGTACTAACCTGACAAAAAGCAGGTGGCTGATGAAGTGTCACAGTCAGCTCCGTGACACTGATGATCCCAGGGAGGACACTCTGACAGGTAAAAAGAGCTGTGTTTCATCCCCTGCATGTCTTGCATGTAATTTGTTGCACAGGCTGATGGCACTGTGAGAGATGAGCAGCTCATCACTCCTCCGGTCTCTCCCTTGCCTTTCCCATCAGACATTCAAAGCACAGTGTGTACTCCTGACCACTGCAATGCCAGGAAATCTCTTGCCATAGAATTTCGATTGAGTTTGGGTTTTTTGCATGTTTTGTTGAAAATACCGTTTCACAAGAAATGCAGCATTGCTGCAGATCTTTTGTTACCTGTCGGTGTACGAGAAGAAGTTAGAATACTTACAGAAAAACCTGAAAATATTGACATAGGAAAATTAGCAAATATATTTATGAGTTAATCCAGAGTAAAATACTTGTGGGTATGTTGGGTTTTTTTAATGGTGATGGAAAAGCGGAAGAGCTGTCAATATTATTTTATGCCAAATAAGTAATGATAACAGGGTCAGTCTCTTGTTAACACCCTCTTTCCTCTGTTTGACTTATACTTGACTTATTGAAGCCAAAGACCTGCATTATTTCATAAATGCTTGGGGCACAAATGCATCGTAAAAGCTCTGAGGGGGGAGAAGTTAATTAGGATGAAGAGGGAAGCTGCGTTCCAGGTGCAGGAGCCATTAGTATTCTTCTGCTCTAGTTCCCTGAACTGCTGCATTTATTAACCTTTACCCAGATCAGAGCTGATTTCTCCTGTTTCTTACATAATGTTGGAATTATAATTGACAGTACTGATGAAAGGGAAAAGTCTCTCTGCAACTCAAATTTTTCTTGCTTTCATGTAGAGGGTTTTAGAACAAGAGTCTTATCAGCTGTGAATAATTGCATCTCATTAGCTGTGTACTGGAGTTCTATGTGTATGCATATTGGAGTTGTGCATATATTTGGCTGGGAAATGTTATGGCTTGCTTCAAGTGGCACTGGTGATGTGGAATGCAGTGTGCATGGCATGTTTATGCAACTGAGGGACATTGCTGAAGAGGCAGGAGATGATGGTTGCACATTTGGGTGTTTGCAATGGTTTTCTCTGGTATCTCAATAGGTTTTGCTCTTCTATGAAAATTTAGTTCTGTGCCGATCTTGTAAATCCAAATTCACAGAAAGTGTTGGAGTCTCTAATAGACAGAGGAAGCTGCCAAAAAAGTAATTTGCATGAAAATGGTAAGTTGTCTTAGCCCTTAAATCCTTTAGAACCTTAGGAAAATCAAATAATCCATTTACAGTCTTTTGATCGCACCTTTTATTTAGATGATTTTTTTTCCCACATGGCTAGAAGATGGTTCTTTTTAATAAAATCAAGGGGTTTATTTCCAAGAGGGCAGGTCTATTCTCCTTAAAGGGACTAAGTAGTTCCCCAGAGATGATTTTCCATTGTGCAGAAGCTGCAGCTGCCACATGGCTCTGTGATAGGGGCTCCCGCCCCGGGAATAACCTGGCTGCAGAGCAATCATTAATTGCTTTCTGGCACAAGGACTATCTTGTTCTTGCTTGTAGTTCAGAGACAATTCAACTCACACACGCATATATTGGCATGAAGAAAATGCCAACTGCTCTTATTTCCAGCAAAACAGTGACATAATTGTCAAGCTGATGGAAAACAAAAGCTTCCTCCTAATTTATTTGTTATAAAACAAAGAAAGAAAAAAAATCTGCTGTTTAACTAAGGAACACTTTCCACACTTTGCTGGAAAAACAGCTAAAATTTAATGCTGGGACAATTCATGATGAAGTTGTTGAAATATGTGTCATATGAATCCTGATGAATCCTTTCTTTCCAAAATGCAGACTGCTAATTTCTTCTTGATCCTATTGGATTACAGATATTTAACCTAAGCAGAGCTTTCATGTGGAGTTCATTTTATATTATAGTTTTGTCAAAATTACAATTACAGGTCCCTTTACATACAGCATAAAACCAAATTATAGGAATATTTCTTGCTTTAGGCTACTTTATGCTTTGTCTTAAAGAAGAAAAGAAAATATAATCTTTTTTTTTTTTTTCTTCTGATAACTTATGTTTGACAGCTTTGTCTTTGATTTGACCTGAGGATTTGAGTACCTGACCAGAAAGTTTTGGGAATCAAACTCACAGTGCTGCCCGGTGTAGTGCACAGCAAGGAGATGGAGAGACCAGAAATCACATTTCCACTTGTTGTGTTGAGATGAACATTTGAAGGACAGGGCTGCTGCTGCCCGCAAATAGTGGAGCCTGCAGGACTTTTTCCAGAAACGAATTGAAGTATGTTTAGCAATATATTAATTAGCAGCTGGAAAAGAATATTGGGGAGGGTTATGGTAGTGATTAATTGTTTAGCTTGTTAAATTATTTTCCTAGTATGTGATTTTTTTCCACAGAAATAAATTACTTTGAGTATTATGGCTTGTGCTTATGTGAGGAAAGAAGAAGGTATTTTTCTAAGATAGCAGAAGGATTTTGTCCCATATTTCTAAGGAAAGTAATAGTGAGGATCCATCAACACTTGAGAACTGCCTGGAAGAAAATAGATAATTATAGACTTCATTATGCTTTCAAACAGGCAAGCAAAATTTTAAATCAGCCCTTCAAAACCACAGGAGTGTGCAAATGCAGGGACAAATTTTGTGAGGAGCACTGACTTTCTGATCAATCAACACTTGCAACAAAAAACCAGGATTATGTTCTTAGAGGCTTAGTGAATATTTTCCCATCAAACCAAGGATTTTAATAAAGCGGAGATGGAATTCCACGTATGAAACCTTCCAAATCATCAGGCACAACCAAACTCCAGGCTGGACATCAAACTGAGAAGTTATATAAAACTGAGCCACGAAGATAAGTGAAGAAGTGAAACCAGACTGCATAAAACTGCAATTAATCCAGAGACTGGCTTCCAAACAATGTAAGCCCCTTTCCCCCAGGCTGCTTCTAGCATGGGGCAACCTCTCCAAAGGAGTCAGTTCCTCAGGAGGTCAAGCATTCACAGGTGCAAGGGGATATTCTGCTCCTTAGTGTTTTCTTCTAATGTCTGGTACACACTTCATTACATATTAAAGTTTCATCTTGCATGTGAAAACCAACACAATTAATGCTTTCTCAGTAATCAGCACATAACGACTCTCCTGGCGAAGCAGGTCATATTATGAGCATTTAGCTTTTCATCAGGGAGGTTTCAGTGTAGTCTGTCCTTTTCAACTTTATGATTTAGCAGGAGGAGTAGATTAGCTGGAACAACTTGCCACCTTCAGCTGTTATCACCTTCCAAAAACATTCCTACCACGGGGGACATCCTGCATCTTTGCAAAGCCCACATTACTGATTATTTTTATCTTTCTGGGCTTGGTAATGTGGCCATAGCGACTTGGGGACCTGCCTCTCCTTGACCCAGGTGTGAGGATGGTCCTGGTCATGCAGTTGGCTCTTTAATCCCCTGCAGCTGTGTTTTCCCTTCCGTCCGTGTTGAGGAAGAGTGACCCTCTTTTCAAGATGTGCTAAGAAATAATCATCAGTTTGCTGAAGAGCACTATAAGAAGCAATAAAGTTTGGGCTTGCTGAGCTGGGCAGAAGAGCTCACCACTGTTGCAGCTTTGTTTTGGAGTCCAAGGCACCGAGAGGGATTGAGAGGGATGAGTCAGTGCCCGTGCTGGGTGTTAGAGCATTGCAGAGCGCTGAGTAAGGAATTCCGGCTGAGATGGAGGACACAGGAAACACAACTGTGTTGGTTCAGTGTTAGCTACAACACACAACAGCTCTGTGGCAGGACACGCTTTTTAGATAGCCTTTACCTGTTTTATAATCCTGCTGAGTCCTGGTATTGGCAACATTAGTCCATGCTTGCACTCTTTTGCTGTTGCTGTACTGAAAGGTGGAATTTAAGCTTCAGTGAGGATAGAAAATTAGGCCAACTCTTTTGATTGAAACACTCCACCTGCTCACCTGTCCGTGGGTGAAGCACTAGAGTAGCCTGTTCTTCCTCCAGTGGTATCATTTGGTGCAAGACAGGCCAAACAAAAAAGAATCTAAAATGTGTTCACACAGGTGGTGATATTGGTATAATTTTACCAGTTACTTTCATGCCCATGTAGACAAACTTAGAAGAACAGGCCTTAATCAAAGATGAACTTAGATGACAGTTTAAGTGATGAGATTCATGCCTTTTTTAAATATGTGCCTAAAACAGGTATGCTGTTTCTGTTTCAGTCCTCTTTAGTACTGTCTATAATCATGTCCCTATTAAATGATACTTTTAGGGACTATTTATTTGATAGACTCTCAAGTATTCATTACCTTAATTACCCACTATAAATTACCCACGATACTCTATCCTTGTTTGGTACAAAAATAATGACTTGTTATCATACAGGTGCTAATCACCAACTCTTAATCCTTTGCTGTCTTATTATGGATTTTCAGAGGAAAAATTAAAGGAGAATCTTAAATATGCCTGTTCCCTAATTTGTCATTTAACAGCAGTGCATCCATCCTGCCTCTGGAGAACTTCAGCAGATGGTGTCAGGCTGCAGAGCCAGGGAATTGTCTGCCTGTGGTGCTGGGAGGTGACAGGCTGTGTGTCCCCCTTGGTGTGGGATGCGATGTGCTCCAGCTCTTTGAGAGCTGCGCCATCAGCACTGCTCCATGTGTTCGGATGGGATTTCTTGTTGGCACTTTTTATACGATTGTTCGTCACTCTCCAGTGGTGCCAAGCGCTTGCCACAGCAAATGAAGCCACTGTGATGATGCCCTGCCCCTGACTCAGAGCAGGGCCCCGAGCTGGGCCGTGTGCTGGCTGCTGGCCCTGCCCTGGCACGCTGTGGAGCTGCTGGGTGTTGCTGGGGCAGGGGAGAGTGGAGCCGTGATGGTGTTTGTCCGTGTGCTTTCTGCCGAGGTGTGACATGACACCTGTGAGGCTGAGCTGGACTGACATGCCCAGGTTGGCTTCACGGGGATTTTGCACTGGCATAAGGGAGCACCCCACAGTGACTGTGGCTGTGCTCTGCAGAGAAGGTGGCATTGAGGGAGAGGTGCTGCCCATCTCCCGTGGTGAATGAGGATTCGCCTGTGACACACAATCTTTTACAGGCCTGGCTGGTCGTGTCTGCAGCCAGGGCAGGGCTGCACAGCAAGCGCTTGGAGCATGAGCCTTCCAAGGCCCTGGATCTGAAAGGTCTGCGTGCAGGAAAGTGAACACTCAGAAGCCAAAACTTTTCTTCAGGACATTTTCCCTGTGCTCGCAGAATATGGGAATGTGTGTGGGCAGAGTAGAATAACTGTACATTTATAAATTGGAAGAGCAACTTGTTCTTGCTTCGATTTTTCTGTGGAGACCCCGCAAGCATAGTTACAGCTCGGGACAAGAGAGACTCTCTATTCCCAGTCTGCTTCCAGCCAGGTCACACTTTGTCCCGGCACTACAAAACCTGACCATTGCTGATGCCACGTGTCCCTCACAATGGCAATCTTTGAACCCTTCTTAGCCAGTCCATCTCAGCTCAAAGTCATTTATAACAGAGATAGTATGAGAGCCCCGGTTGTTGCAAATGATTGCAAAGTATTTTCTTAAGGTCACCTATCAAATGCATCAAAGGGCAGAAATGAGACCATCGTTAAAGTTCTGATCCTGTGCTGTCACTAGGCTGCAGTGCTTCACCTGTACACAAAACCATACAATGAATCACATTCTAAAGACATGGTAAAGACCAACAGCATAAAAATATGGAGAAGTTTCTCCATAGCTGGTTAGAATAGTGGAGGTTGTAGTGTCTATAGATGGTTCACTGTAATCTAACAGCTTGCCATGTGCCAGAAGAAGCCCACAGAATTTTATTTCAGTAGTGTTATCACTGGAATTATTTATTAATGTTCCAGTCTTACTGTAGTGGAAGAGTGTCTTTTTATTAAATCAGATTTAAGATATTTTTATCAGTGCTATTTCCAGCTGACATGATTTTTCGTGGCAATTGGGTGAGCAAGCAATTACACAGTATGATGTTGAGGGTCTGAAAAATTTCATATATGCCATGTTGTCTGTAATGCTCGAAATAATTCTTATCAAAAGATGGTGTGAATTGCGTGGGAATTAATAGTATCATACAAATGGATTTAAGTGTTAATTCTCTTTGATGTGACCATGTAGAAAAGCCTTAGGAATCAGTGAAGATTAGGGGAAAACTGACTATTTCTGGTTACTTTCTCATAAAAATACAGACAGATTGGCTGTGCTAAATTGCTAAATAATAATAATAAACTTTACTAGGCTTTTCAGTGTCTCATTATTTTCTTTTTTTTTCAAACTTGATGTTATTCATATTTGCCTATCAAGATATTGGGAGGAAGGAGGAAGAGAAAGTCTTTAAGGGAAATATATTTTATTATTACTATGTGTAAACAGCACCTGATGTTGCACTCAGATTTGAATTTCCTTCTTCCAGAAATATTAAAGAATTTTTAGAGTGAATGGGTGAAGGGAAGGAAACCTCTGCATTACAGTTCATTGGTCTTTATACCTCTAAAAGTCTCAAACTGTTGACTTCTACATGCCTGACACCTCCATGGAACCCCTTCTAAAAACCTTCTGGCTGAAGGAGACAATTGCCCATTTCATACCTGCCAGTAAGGCTTGGCATTGAGCCTGTTGTAAACTCACTAATATCTGTTTGGTTTTATGCCATTCTATATGCTTTAGAAGCAATTACTTTGAAGTATTTCCAGTTTGTCACTGAAAAAATGGAACTAATTTCAGGATAAAACTGAAATATATGATGGTAAAACACTGATCATTCTAAATGCCAGTTGAATGTCTGATTAACATAATAGCCTGATTTTTATGGCACCTGGCCAAATGTGAATGTAAATGATCATGGTTCAGACAGATTTTTGTCTGAATTTCATTGTTTGGCACATGTGGCAGGACAAAACTGAAAAACTAGTGAAAGGAAAAGTAACTTGTTGCATACATTTGCAAATGCCTTTTGCTGGTATATGCAAATATTCACTGATTAACTCTTTTGATTCCATGAGTTGTACCTGTTCGTTTGCTTCCCCTGTGAACCTCACCTGCAATAGGGACCTGCACTTCAAAACCCATCCCCTCTTTTTTGCTGAAACTTTTTTTTTATACTATGAGAACATTTTCAAAGCAGTGCACCTGTTCTTAATGCTACATTATTCACTTCCTTGCAGTAGTCAATCATTTTACTGATATTTGTTGCTATGTACATTCAAAATTAGTAGTGCTACTGTTTAAATATGAATGCTACTAAAATTACATATTAACTAGCAAGCTGTTGGAATCTCTGTTACCAATATCTGCCAGGAAAAATAATTTCACACTATAAACTTATTTTGAAATTCACTATGGGCCAAAAATTACTTATATCTGTCAGGGTTTCCCAACAGAAGACTCAGGAATAAAATAGGTATTGCTTAAAATTTAAACTTTCTTTGAATAAGTTTCTAGACTGATGTCTTGTGTGTTTGCTGTCTGGCAAGAAATAAAATTTTTATGTATAAAAACACTGCAAACTGGAATTGCTAATGATGACTCTGTGGTGCATTGGACTGTGATGGAAGATCTGGACAGCAAGGTCCTACTGGGTTTGGGCTCCATCCATATAATAAATTTCCTTTATTCTAGGAAGAGAAATTTCTCATAGATAGTCCTTGTTTCTTGCAAATTAAATTAAATGGAGTGGGTTTCTTCAGCAGCAGCACTTGCTGAGGCCTGCAGGAGGAGCAGAGCAGCCCTGCTCCCCACCTGAGCTGCACCTGAGCTGTTCGTGCTGGGCTCTTGTGCTCTCGCCAAGGCCTGAGAGAGAGTGAACATGAGTGACACTGATGGATGTGCTGCCCACTGCTGCACATTCGTGTTTTATAAAGCATCCCCCTTTTTGTGCTCAGGCCCAGAAAACTGAATTCTTATAAACTGTCTAAAATGTCATGGCTTTATTAAAATAAATACCAGACACTGTGAAGGAGGCATTTGAAGCTGCAAGTGCATCGAGGTCTGTTGTGGCCACTGCTGAAGGCAGGAGACTGAGTTAAATGGACTCTCAATCTGAAAAAGTGCAACATCCTTATATATTTCTTAATTTCCAGCTGTGTACCTGGCTTAAATGACTTAGTGTCATTCAGACAGTGGATCTTTTCACTATTTGCTGCATTTCTGTGAGCCTGAAAAAGGCTTCAATGTGTGGAGCCCACGCAGTGGGTTTGGCTACTGATGGTGGTGCCTTCTGGTTGTGTGAATGATTATAGGAGACCAGAAGAAAATTGGAAAGCTCATTGATTTTGGTTATAGTCGTTATGTAAAAATATGACACTGAATCACTGCTCATGAGTAGACACAGCAGGTCCTGTTCACATTTCCAGTCATTCCCACGGTGCTTTTGTGTGTGCCCACTTGCACGGTCATATGTTGTGTGTGGGGACTGTGTGCAGGCTCTTAGATATCTAGAATCTTTTACTGGTAGCAAATGCTGAGACATTATTTTACCAGGGGAAAAGAGGTTTTACTTTCTCATTTTCTAAGTGGTTTTGTGTTGTTTCTTTTTTTCTTTTTCAAGATAAAAGGGAAAAGCAGTGAAATTCTGTGTTGTGCTCTCAGAGGAGGGTAAAGAAAAATGACATTAAATATGCACAGGTATTTTGTTATCAGTGTTCCCGTCTTATCTGAGTAACACACAACTTAGCACCTATTTTTTTTTTGCAAATTTTGTGCAGTTTAGAAAGGATTTAGAAACTAAAGCTTCGAAAAAGAATCTGCTAGCCCCAGGTGCAAGGCCAGTGAGATCAGGGTACATTTGAGGCCACTCAGCTAAGACTGCAAGTTTAACTTGCTAAAGAAAGTGTTAGAAAATTATAAGGCCAATCCTGAGGCTGCTTAGCCCCAGCTTCTGACCCTGGTTCCCTGGGTAGCCTAAGCATCTTTGTGGATCCATCACTGGATAATGTGTATTGTCACTACATTTGCAGCTGTCAACATTTCTCTAGTTTCAATCATGAAGAAATTCCTTTAGATGACCTATTCATGTCTTCTAAGTTTCATTCCTTCCGGGCATATTTCCATGGGGTTATTAAAGATTTTTATTGTCCTTTCATGTGTGCATAACATTTGAGTCTTAAAATGTGGTCTGGAATGAAATTCTGCTGGAAAGAATACTTTTTCCTTTGTCCTTTAATTCTGTTGTTGTAGCAAAGCAGAAAATGCTGCAGACACTGCCATAAAATTTAAATAATTAATGTAAAAATCTTTTCCCAGCTGTGACAGGGCAATATCAGAATGTTCTGAATTGCTTATCTGTTTCCTAATGAGAAATAAGGAGTATTCTAGGTATTAAGATAATAGATTCCCTAGGGCTAATATGTTTGAGGACTGTGGACTGAAAGTATCTAATGTTTAATAAATATAAACTAGCAATGTAGAATGATTTCAAAGAGTTCTTCAAATATTTTTATTCATAAGTTTTGGTGGGTTTTTGCCCCAGATTTTCTTTCAATAATGAACACAAATGCATTACACCATTGCAATTCACATCTGCTCCCATATGAAACTCATGTTCAGATGGAGAGGCCAGTTCCTATTTGGAAAAGGCTCTTGCACACAGGCAGTGAGGTTCATTGGCCCCTTGTGCCTGCAGAAAGCAAACAGGGAAACATCTGTGCTAAGCTAGAGCTGAATTTAATGGATTGGGTTCACACGTTGGCAGAAGGCACACGCTCCAAGAGCCACCAAAGGTTGGTTAATCGGCTGGGAGCTTTGGAGCCTGACCATTAGCTGGGAGACACAATATTTACTTCCAGAGAGTTACAATCCTTATTTCCAAGGCAAGCAAAGAGCTGTGTGTCTGTATGGCTGGGAGGAATGGCAAGGGAAAGCCACAGGGTAAGTGGCACTGGAATGCTGGTGTCTTCTTTGCCACAGGGGGTAAACACAATAATGCTGTTAGCTCCAGCCCTTATTTCTTCTCCAGTCAAAAAGAAACAAAAAAAACCAGAACAAAAATTAAAGAAAAAAAAAGAACAAAACCTTTTAATCGATTTTGTGAGGGAGTTTTCGTTTGAAGTTTTTAGCACGAGTCGTTGCACTTCAGGAGTGGGGGTTGTGCCAAGTTTACAAAATTGTGCTGCTAAGTGGCTAAATTACCAATTGATTACAGGTGTGTGTTGCCTTAAAGGGGATTCAACTGCACTTTAAAGGAAGTTAATAAATAATATTGGCAGCAGCTGGCTTTGCTACCTCTTTAAAGTCCCATCACATGCTTTTCTGGGAGAGAAGTTAATGCTCCCCTCTTTATTTTTCTCTTGTCCTTGACACAAAACTGACTGAACGGGAATCAAATGCTTCATGGGGTGAGTTATGAGTACAAGTTTGTCTTCTCAATGTTTTAGGACTTGATTGTTTGGCAGTTCCTCCTTTCTTTAGATGGGGTATTCTTGAGCTTCTGTAAAATGTTTGTTGTAACAAAAAAGAGGTTAGGAAAGGGAAGGATTTCCACCCCCACATTTCAGGAGAATAAGTGTGCTCAGGCTGCTGTAGATTTTAAAGTGATGTATGAAAATGGAGCAGTGTATCTTGTAGCTGGAAATAACAGGTGGATTTCAACATTCTGGAGGAGCTTTCCTTTGTTTGGCAAAGAGCAGGGCTTCTGCCTGGGTGACTGGTCTGGAAATTACTTATTGGAAATCAGTCCTGTGCTGTGCCTTTGAATGAAGGAGAGCCCTGTAACAGCTTCTGTTGTGGCCTCTTCCAGCTCCCACTGCCTCGTACAGGCACAGTCATGGGTTTGACCCCCTTCCGCAGTGCTGTGCTGGAGCTTGGTTCCTTCAGAGGAGGAGGTTTCAGGGCTCTTGCTCTGTCTGCCGAGTGGCCCCTTGTCTCTCTGCAAGTTCAAACCCAGGGTGGAGGAGGAAAAAAACCCTATGATTGCTGTTAAAGGCATTCAACTGTTAGTCCAATGCCTATTAAATTTGATAAAATCCACTTAGATGCTCATCTGTAAGAGCCAGTCTGATACTTTACATAAATCTTCATTTGTTTACCACATTTGCTTTAAAAACAAACAAAAAAATCTACCACATCAGAACAGGCACAACCCCTGCTAATTAGGCCTTAAAGGACATTGAGATAACTTTGGACAGACGTGTCAGTGTTTTATTACGCCAGTTTTTGCCAATGTATTTTTTAATGAGTGTAGGCCTAATAGACTGCAGGTTTTAGGTTTTTGGTTTATTAGACATTGGCAATAGGAGTTGGAAAAGCTGGAATGCAGTATGCTTTTTTCACAAGCAAGAAGCAATAAACTCCTGGGACCTGAAAAAACCAGTTCCTCCTTCAGTTTGACAGAGTGATATCTGTACTAAACTGATACGTTAATTGAGTCTGGCAGCCTCCATCTAATTGTGACTCATTGCAAATGATCGAGTTAGTCAGCTCCTCAGTTGCAGTTCTGTTTTTGTCATGAGAATAAAAGAAAATAGGCAGTGTGCATAGTTTTACTTTCTTTTTGTTACTAAAAAGCTCTGCAATTTTAAAGATTTGTGAGGTTCTTGGGGGTTTTTTTTGGTCAGTCTATTTCATGCATTTTTGACCATGAAAATTTTAGGCTTTACCTGTGAAACTCCATCTCAAAATTTAATAGCTGTTATCACAACCATTCCAGAATTAAATGTACATGGGAAACAATTAAGCAGAACTAAGCTTATTTGACACAGTTATGCTATAACAACAGAGGCAGTAAATTTTAGTACTGGTTAGTAAAAAGAACAATGCTTGTGACAATGAGTAGCCCCAACATCTGGAACCAGATTCATCCCACTGTGACTCATGTGATGCTGTGGTTGAGTTAGAACAAAAACAAGTGCTACATCTCCCTTCAACATCACTGCAGATCAACCTCATGAGAAATATCCATCCTCTAAGCCTTTTTAGTCCAAGGAGTGGTGGTAGAAAATAAGGAAATAATGAAGGAAATTACTTGCCTTACCTGCCTATAGAAAGTAATTGGTCATTTTTATTTTCTGATTTGTATTATGCTTGCTGTTAAGAAAACTTAAGCTAGCCTGAGGTCTTATTTTGCTAGGAGTCAAAACTTTGTTTAATTGTACGCATACCAAAAAGGCTCTTAGTCCAAAGTAAGCAAGCTGAGAAAAGAGAGGGTGGAAGGGAAAAGAGGGACAAATGAACAATGATGCCTGCAAGGTCTTTGCAGAAATAGACTAGTTCTAAATCCATTTGGTTGCTACCAATTACTTGCAGACCTAAAGAGCTGTTCTCCCAATTTGCCACTGTAGTGTGGTTTTTGAATGTTCAGCTATACAATGGCTTGATTAAATACTCCAAAGTATTTAACATTTAGAAGATTCCTCCTGACTTGTAAACTGGAGTCCTAGTGCACCTGTAAAATTCTGGTCAAGGAGTGGAGACTCTTCTGATAGCTACATAGTAATATTCGATGTTTTTTAAGTGCTTTCCAAGAAGAGGGTAAAATAATTTTTTTAAAAATTTTAAAAAGGAATAGGGGAGAAATTGGTGTCAGATACGAGTTCACTGAAATCTGCATTGGTGCACTAAACTCTTGAAAGGAAGGGCTTGTTAGAACTTCTGCTGTAATGGTCAGAGTTTGTGTGATTCCCAGAGTTACTGATGGTGAACGGAATGTTTGGAATTGCTGTTTTGTGTGTGTGATCATATATTAACATACTATAAAAATGCACAAATAAATAATAATTCAGGATTCAGATAAAAATAAGTTGATACCAGAACAGCTTAAAAAAATTACAGTATAAATTGGTATTGATGTGCAATGCTGGTTAATTAAAAGTCTGCTACTCCCACATAAACATGAGGGGGGGGGGAAAGTGAATTATCTTCATCTACGTAATAGCTCATCTCAGAAATATAGGCTAGTAGGACCTGACTCCTAATCTGAAATTAAAAGTTTAATTCTTACATTCTGACATCACTTGGAGAGGCTAAAGCCTCCCTTTTTTCTAGAGTAAGACATTGAAATCACAAAGCCTTTATATGTGAAGGAGCTGAGTATAACTTATGTGCTTCCAATGATTAATGTTGTAGTTATTTCCATTGTGCTAATTCATAATGCTTCTTGCACTTGCTTTTGTGGGACAAACCTCCATCCATCAGTGGAGTGTTATCTCGCCAGTTTCTCCACTATTTTTATTTAGCTAATTCAACCGTTGCATTACTTAAAAGGGTCTAATTAATCATTATGTTCGTAATCTTGGCTTTTATTGAGACCACAGTTAATTAAGTTTACAAATTGACATGGTGAAGTTTGATCCAGACAAATTACCTCGGAAGAGGATTTGTATCAATAAAAGTCTCTGGACTGATATATTGTTGGCTTTTCCAGCTGGTGGCAAAGATCTGTCAGGGCTGTCCCAGGCTGGGGAGGGCTCCTGTGTGCAGCCGTGCAGTGATGCCCATGTGCTGAAAATACCTCTGCAAGTGAGAACTTGGAGATGTCATGAGCTCTTCAAAAACATTTTGTCGTCAAAAGAGGCTGATCTTGCAAGGCCTTCAGTACCCACCTCCTGCCAAAGTCAAGGGCTTCTCTGGGTCTAGCATGGCACTGCTGAGACAATGGGAAGGAGAAGGGGCTTTCCCTGCATTTCCCTGGGAGTTGTCCAGCCCTACCAGGGACAGGCACCTCGATCTATCAGAGCCATGGCCCGTGGGTGCTGAGGATGGGGAGCACAGGCAGAGCCTGGCCTGGGGGCTGTGCTGGGTGAGGAGCTGAGGGAGCTGGCAGAGGGGAAAGGGGCACTGACAGGATATTTATTCAGGGAAACTCTGGAAGGCAGTGCCTGGCTCTTGTGGAAGGCAGCTCCTTCTCCAGCAGCTGCAGAACAGGCTCAGTGCCCCAGGAGCTGCTGAGGGGTGAAGCCTATCTGCAGAGCCCCAACGCCCCTGTGCAGGGAGGGCTGGTGGGGCAGAGTCCCCCCAGGGCCCCAGCCTGCTCCCAGGAGTGTGGGGGTGCTTGTTAGAGACCCAGGGTGCTGGGGCGAGGCTGCTTGCCTGGCCTGGGGCTGTTCCCCACTGTTTGTCCTCATGAGTGTCAATGGCAGGGCTGGAGGGGCCTGGGCAGGAGCCCTGGAGGGTTCTCCTCCTGATGGGATCCATCTGGAAAAATTGGGGACAAGGGCTTCTTTGCCAGGTGGGTGCTAGCCTGCTGAGGAGAGATTGGAACGTGGGAGTGCTGTGAGGGAGGTTCCAGGCCACAGGGAATCACAGGATCAATTAGGCTGGAAAAGACCTCTGAGATCATCAAGTCCCACCTGTGACCAAACACCACTGTGTCTACCAGACCATGGCACTGACTGTCACATCCAGTCCTTCCTTAAACACCTTCAGGGATGGTGACTCCACCACCTCCCTGGGCAGCCCATTGCAATGTCCAATCACCCTTTCTGGGAAGAAATTCTTCCTAATGTCCAACCTTAATCTCCCCCGTCACAGCTCAAGACTATGACCTCTTGTCCTATTGCTGGGTGCCTGGGAGAAGGGGCTGAGCCCCAAAGTGAGACAGTGATGGACAGGACTGAAAGGATGTGGTGACAGGGACAGGGCAAACCTCAGGAATGACAAAACAGAGAGATGCCCATTGAGTGTGCCTGCACAAACAGAAGAACCTTCCCTGGAGTAACAGAGACCTGGCTGGCCAGCTCGGGTGGCTGGAGCGCTGCTATGGAAAAGCAGGCAGGGAAGGTGAGGAGCAGGAGACATGGAGGAACAGGTTGAATGTCCGTGGAGCTGAGGAGTTGTCTTTGAGAGCCTGTGGGGCAGGGCTGGAGGAGAGGTCTGTGGGGTTGGTGTTTGCTGCTCTGGTCTCCATACAGCTCAGTCCTGGTGTTTCCAGAGTCAGAGGCCAAAGGAGTACTTTGGTGACTTTGTGTGTGAGGCGATTGGAATACATTAGTAATGCAGTTAGAGACACACTAAGAATGCTGGGCATTTTTAATGGAGAAATAAACCCATGTGTAAAAGTTGTAATTTACTGGACCACTTATTCTTTTTCCCAATACAATCAATGATGAATATATTTAGAAGTGTTTTCCCTGCACTATCTGCAGGCTGTGCCAATTAGATACGACAGCTCATTTGAAGTCCATTGTCCCTTGCAGAGGCTGGATGAAGCACTGCAGGGGTTTTGTGTGTTTACTGTGCTACTCTTAGTTTCATTCGCTTTTTTGTCTTGAACCATTTATTCGTATTCATTCTCCACCTTGCTGTCTGCTTTTGGGGAACTCAGCAGGTGGCTCTGACCACTCCTTTAAGGGCACTAAGGGTCCTGAGGTAGATTTAAACTCCACTGCTGTTCCTGTGGCTGCAGGCTCCTGTTTTGAGAAAGAAATCTGAATTTAGATATATTGTTATATTTTGCTAATTTTGAAAACAATAACAGGTAAAAATAAGCTTGCTTTTGGAACATTAGTTATTGTGATATTTCAGTACAGAAGACACCCCTGTGGTTATATTTTTCAGAGTAATGTGCTATTACTAAACTAAATTATTCATATGAATAGGATGATTGATCAAACACAAGCTACTATAATGTGAGGGCTAGAACAAGGTCAAACTTATTTTACAGGTATACAGAAATGCATAAAATCAGTAAATTGGACATGCAGACAAATATTTGAATCCGTGAATATAATTGTTTTCATTGTTATATTTTATAGCCTGTTTTTCTCCTCTGACTTTCTCATAGACTGCAATGTACGTTTATTCATCCTGGCCTGTAAGCACTTCACAAAATCCTTTTTAATGGCAGTTTAAAACCTCCCTCCTCAGCCAGATACACGCTCCTATATCACTGAAGAATTGAGGTAAAATCCTTGCAGTCTCTTCACATGTCAAGTAAAGATTACACTGATTCAGTGATCTCTCTCCCAAGTACAAGCACTCTATCCTCAGAGGTACATAATTCACAAAAAAACTTAGAGCGAACACAGTAATAATCATGAGTAGTTTATCTAGTGAATTTCCCAATCAGTTGTGATATAAATAATGTATGTATGAATTTCAACATAAAACAGTGATCCCTAAACAGTGATTATATCTTGCAGGAGACTCTTTGGACTCCCAACTGTTTAATAAAGCAAGTACAATTTAGGACAGGTCAGACAGAACTTTGTTAACCATGAGAGAACAGGGGGACAGCATCTCCCCCCTGGTGCCCTGTTCTCTGCCAAGAGATTGCAGACCCAACCTATAAACTGTGCTGGAGAAAGACAGTAAATTCAATGTCAACAAAGCCAGGTGCCCATCCCTTGGGAGGGTAGAATGCCTAAGTATCTCCTTAACTGCCACTGTTTTGGGAATCAAGCTAATACAGTGAATAATATGGACAATAAACCCGGTAAATGTTGCAGTAAATATTATGGACAGTAAATAATATGGACAATATAGAGGGGTGGCTCTTGGTGGAGCCTAGGCGGGTATTAGGTTAGCAAGGAGTTGGAAATAACCACAGTCCATTAGCTTTTAGGGGAAGGGAATCTTCTTTTAGTAAAGATGACTTCTTAGCCTGACCTCAGTCATAAATATGAGTAGTTTTACCACCACTGTCTGAATCTCAATCACACATACAGCAGAGAAAAAACCCAACGAAACAATTAAGTGCTGTAAAAAGTGGATTGAAATGATGTCATGCAACTTCCCTGACCACTCACACAGGCACCACTGCTTGAGTAATTAGATGAAAAATTTAATTATCTACAGTAAAATCAACAGCAAAGAAGAGCAAATATGAGAAATATACTTGTATCTGACCCCTCCTGTGAGTTCATCCTTGATACCAGGGGCCAGTGCTGTGTGTCATTTACTCCTTGTTTCTGCTTTTTGCTGTGACCTCTGCAACACATGGTTTATCAATTGCTTGCAGTAGCAAATCAGTAACATTTTTCAGGCATGTAGGCGTTCTGGGACTTCTTCCTATTGTCTAAACTCAGAAAAACAGGAGAAGAGTATTTTGAGAGAACAGGTAGGATTAGGTGTGGGCTGTGTTCAGAAGCTGTCTAGAAGCAACCAAGAAGTGATTTATTTGATTTTATTGCAGCAACATTCTATGAATTTTCCATGCCCAGAGTTCCTATCTGTTGTCTTTACCCTTTTGACTCTTGCTGGTTCTGCTTTGTTCTGGGCAACCCTTTGGAGAGAGGAGATGCATTTGCTGGGTTGGCTTCAGCTGGACACACGGCTGCGTTTGAACCAGCGTTGCTTTGGTGTCCAGCAGCTGGCCCGGGGTCTGGCGTGTACAGACAGAGAAGGGAAGAGGTGCTCTGAAGCTTTTCCCTCATTAAATTGAGGGGGTTTTGTCTTCTGTCTTTGGGTATTTATTCCTTGATTATAGCCTGTTATACTACTGCAGCTACAGCATGGGGCTTGAATTCTTCCTGTTGATTGATTTTCTTCTAATTTTAAAAAAATCCTAAGAAAATTTTTACTTCAGGTTTCAAACTGTTGAAAACTTGTCTCCAGGCAGCTGCTGCTACAGTTTAGCTTTTACCAGGACTTTTTTTAAAAAATTGATTGCTGTAACAACTGTGTTGGAGGCTGTTTAGTGTCCATTACCTGAGACATGGTTGGGAATCTTAGTTGTTTTAATTTTTTTTTTTTTTGTTTTGTGAGTATTTTTATCTATCTCCTATTGTTTAGTCACATAACAGGTCACCTACGTTATTAAGGATTCAAATTAATGTTTTAATTGTACATTCTAAGCTCTGCATTTCTCATCTCTTTATTTTACTTATTTTTAGATTTTTTTCATCAATGTACAGGGGCCTGCTACAGTTTCTTATGCTACTGTCAAATAATATGATTGAAAATTCAGGGAGTTCGTAAAACAGATGAATTCATAACATGATTATTGAACTAAATGAAGAGTAACAAATTATGAAGATTTGCAAAACTGAATTATGTTTTCTATTATGCATTTCTAAAAAAAGTAGGAATGACTGTGACTCAAAATTTCAGCCTATTCAGTGTTCACTATTCCAGTGAAGCCTTGTGGATATGATTAGTTTATAGCAGTCTCCAGTTCTGGATGTTGGGGAAAGAATTCGCATCCAAAATATTAAGGTGCAATAACCAGTGTAATGCTAATTGTGCTATTTTAAGATGGAAATTATCTGTAAATAAATGAATATACCATCCTGAAATCGCTCTATTTGGGCAGCAGTGAGCCTTCCAGTATCAAGTTTAAAACACTGTTTTAGCCCTGTTTTACTTGGAATAGCAGTTGGATATTCTGAACACCTCTGTGAGAGAAGTAATGACATGAAAATTATTTTTTTTGCAGCACAGTTACTTTCTCTGACTGATATACCCTCACAAATCCAGAAAAAAATTTGGTCAGGATTGTTTCTTTGGAGTGAGTGAATAAGGCTCCTGTAGCCATGTTCAATATTTCATGATTGGAGACCCAGCTAAAATATACTTCATCACATAATTTCACTGCTCACATTTTTTATGTATTTAAATAGAACTGAACAGGATGTTTTAGAAGAACATACTTCATCTAGAAATGCCAATTTGTCAAAACCGGAATTGTGTGGGAAAGGGCTGATTCGATCCTTTTTTTTCCGTTTTTTTGTTTTTTTTTTTTTTTTTTTTTGGTAGAAAAAGCTTTGAGAAACAGATTTCAACTGCTGAGAGCCTCTCATTTCAACATTTTCAACATGCAAGTGGCAGTTTTCTTGGCTTGGAGAAATATTTAAACTATAATTAAATGCTATAAGAATAAAAAATGCAGAGAATTTTAAGAGAATGAAATAATTCCAGTAAAGTAAAACAGACTTTAAGCACTTAAGGCTTTAATTAGACTTTATGGCTCTGCATCCACACTGTTTTCAGTACCCTTGTGCTTATATGCAGCCAGCTCATATTTCTTAATTTTGCATGACATAGCCTTGGCTTGATGCTGCTTCCATTCATACTGACAGGAAAACTGCTCTGGGATGAGGAGGCTTGGACACTTGGGGAGCCCATCTTGGCTCCTCTGGCGATTTGCCCCATCCAGGGGTTGGGTACTGACCCAAGAGCTGCACTGCCATGAGCTGTCAATCCTATAACAACCCCCAAAATAAAACTACTGCTTAAATGGCAATCTCACTGTGAAGCTTGGAATGCGTTGCAATATAATTTTGTGTGATTTTTTTGGGGATGTTTGAGAATGTGTGAATTGCCATATGATAAATGCAAAATTTTGTGCACCATTACTTATGAGAAGAATTGGTGTTAAAGAGAGATGCCTACCATTCCTTGGAATCACATCACAAGGGTTAAACCCAACAGTTTCAATAGAAATAACTCTGAAATCAGTAAGTTATTAGGAATTACTTTGATTTTCAATTGGCAGAGAGAATATTCTGCATATTAAAAAAAAATCAAAAACCAAAATTAGCCTTTGTAATTATCAGGTGCCATTATGTTATTATACATCCTCTTTTTTTGGTGTATTATTAACAACAATTAGATCAAACAGTTGAAAAGTCACTGCTTTTGTTAAATTATACAGTGTTTAAAGGCTGGAGAGTATTAATTAAAGATTATTGGTATAGTTTGGTTAAAAGAGAGCTCAGGGAACTTACGATTTTATTTTTTCATGCTCTGATTGACTGGAATGATTTTCTTTTTGGCCAGCTGAGTATTGTTAGAATTGATGTTGTCACGTAAAACACTGCTTTGCTAGACTTTAAAGGTTCCTCTGTGGACCTGTAGAGCTGTGGAAGGTTATTTGTTCTTGTATGCCACGATCAACCATTTCCTTATTCCAGAGCAACTGTAAGAAGGAAAGGGTTGTTTAAGACAAGCAGCGCCCTCAGTGTCATTAACTGAATTACAAGAACTCTTACAATGTTATCTTCACAATACTGAGTCACTGGTTTTAGAACCTTGGGCTAAATGTAGATGATTACATCTACATTTATCATGGTAGAAAAATAATAATGCATCAATGCCCACATAATGATGAGCTGTACACACAGAGAGATTTTGACTTATTGGTAATTCTGTGAATATATCAAACCTGAGGTGCTTGGTAGTCAAAATGTAAATACAGAAATTATCATGTAACTTGAGCACAAGTTGCATTCTGTTTCTTTTTGAATCATTTACACAGTCATTCACTTGTGGAATGCAAGACATTTTTCTGATTCCATCACATCACAAAACAGAAGTAGAAAAGAGGAGTGGTGTATCTGGGATGAAAGAGATGGAGTGGCTTTCATGTGTGGGTAAAATAAAGGGACTCTGAACAGAATAACTGTCTTTGAAAGGATTGTGTATCTGTGTAAATTACAGTTGCCTGTAAAACCAGGAATGGTGACTCGAACTGGAGAACAAGGCAGTATAAAGCAAAGAAAGTATTTCTTCATTTAATGCAAAATAAAAATCATGGAACCACTGATTGTAAAGAGCTGTGAAAGCAAATACACATGGATTCACAGTGGATTAAGAAATCCATATTTAAGTGTATCAGGGGCTGCTGAATAAGAGTTTTAGAAGAAACTTCTGGATTGCAGCACCTAAGTCAATCCAAACCAGGAAAGCCTGTGGTGTGGCTTGTGGGAGGGCAGAAACTCTCTGAACTATGAAGAAAGCTCTTAAGGTGTAACATTCATACCTCTGTGTGCACGTGAATATACCATGTCAGCAGCTTCTAGTATGTGTGTGTGTACAGAGAGAGAGCTCTGTCTTTAGATGGGCACAGCTGGGGCATGCACACATCTGGTTTCTTTGCTCGTCACGTACTTCTGGGTGTTATTGCCCAGGTGTTCCAGGCTGTCTTGTACTTGTCGGTTATTGTCACTGTAAAACGATGAGGTCTCTTTCTGCTCTGTATTGAGTGGAAGATGTTCTTTCCCCTCATTTGTGCTGTCATCTGCTAGAACTTGGCTTTGAAGACTATTTGCTGTGGAGGACAGGCTCACGCAGCTTAACTACTCACTTGGATGGGCAGTGCAGTTCAGAAATAACATCTGTGCAGCTGCTGGGACGTTCACAGGGCTGCCAGGCCTTCCCTGTGATTGCAACTACGTGAGGATTGCATGTTCTCTGCCCGTTTCCTGCTCTCAAATTTGAGAGTGGAGATCCTGGATCCTCCCTGTAATAAAGATCCTTTCTTATTTGATTTGAGTTTGACTTGAGCCTTTGAGGGATTAGGAGTATTACAAGGGTTGAAGAAGCCCATGGGGGAGGACTGCTGTCTGTTGGTAATCCCTCTGTGATGCAAAGCACTGGTGTGCAGGGTGCAGAGAGCTGCAGTTTCTGTCTGGGGAGCGGAGGGGTCACACTGATGCCAGGCTTCTGATGGGGAGTTGATTACAAAATGATAACCAGTACAGGGAGCAGGAGCAATTACACTGCCCCAGAGCAAGCTGAAAAATGTCTATTTAGCTCTAAGTAAAGGCTGTGGTTTCAGAATTTGTGGTTCCTGGTGCTTTCCAGGGTGTCATGTGCTTAGTTTTATGTGGCCAGCTGTAATTAGTGTCATAAAAGCCTTGCAAGTTTAGAAGGGTTTTCATATATGTGTAATATAACAAAATACAGAAAGATGCATTGGAACTTTATGGATTTATCTCTTCATTAAAAAAGAAAAAAAGCTGTTTCACAGAAGGGATGATTTTTAAGATGTTTAGGATGTTCTCTCTGACCAGTTTGTGGTGAGGGAAAATGCATTGGGACAGAAACATAATGATCAAAATGAAATGGACTTTTTGATATTTCAACACAATTCACCTCTGTAAATTTGAAATGGGAAGTCTTGCAATTAGATAAATTAAAACCATGCTTACTTGAAGGGCTTTTAGCAAAGAAAGAATCTTCCTATGGCCAGGCCCAAAAAAGTCTTTAAGGCTTACAGACCTGTTGGCTCAGGCTCTGCCTGTGAGCTGTGTGTCCAAAGACATGCAAGCCACGGGGTCCATCTGTACCACAACTGCAGGTTATTGACCAGAGATGCTCTGCCCTCCTTATCCTGAGAAGGTGAATATGAATATAGGGTGAAGAATTTGCAAGGGAGCACAGAATGACCCCAAGTCACGCTGCTCAGCCTCGCTGTTGGGTCTCTACAGTCACAGCAGCACCAGACGCAGCCAGGGCTGTGAAAACTCATGCCTGGGTTTGAACAGAAAGAGTCAGACTTAGTCTGCAGTCTGATCACAAATGAAAAGAAAGTGCATGTTGGAAAAACAAACTCTTAATCTGGTCTTGAATAGCAATTATGGTGCATTTAGCATAAAATAATAGTTACAGGAAAAATAGGTTTTGTTTTCCGTTTGCAGCAATGTGGTTCCCTGTGAGATTTAATTAATGGCTCTCATTTATTCTTATTTCTCCCTATTCTGTGAGTGCTGAGTATAAAAGAGCACATTTAATTTGGCTTCTAGGCAGCAAACAAGTTCATTTAATGTTGATATAGAAGCATCTCTGGATTTTAGAGGGAAACGAGAGGAAGGGCCATGGAGGGGAAATGTGATTAGTACCACTGATATCATAGACAGCTTGAAAGGCTTTAGCAATCGGGGGAATTTTTCTGAAAACTAAGTTTGTATTACTGCACAACAATTCAGAGAATGGGGAATTATCTCCCATAACACATTAGATAAATGAAGCCTGGAAGTTATAACCCACTTAATCGGGATGCAACATTTTGTCTTTTGGGGGATGTAGGAGAGGTTAGGGACACACACCTGTGCTCTCTTTTATCTTTTTCAATTAAGAAAACAAAATTTCCTTTGGATAATGTTATCTTGGGGAATATATTTCAAGTTAAGTAAATCTTCCTATTGGATAAGACAGGATATACTACACATTTAAATGTGATATTGAAAGGGTCAGAGTGGCCACGCTGCAAAGTTTCTCCCATGGGGATAGAAACCAGGGAGTGAGGTGTGTATTGATTGATGGTTTGAGCAAGTCAGCTAGAGGACTGTGTTCCTTAAATTGAGGGAACCTTCGCTACCAGCTTGCATTTATTTCAAGATCAAGGCTTCTGGCTTTCATTGCTACCAAGCTTGGCTGCAGAGCCACTGGCATCCAGAACAGAAACCCAGTGCCATACACTCGCACCTGATTCTCTTACAAGAAAAAGGCTGCTGTTTAAAGGCAGATTAACTTCTTTTGAGGAGTGTGTGGTTTGCAGGAGAGGCTGGAACTGAAAGGAGCAGCCTGGCAATTATTTCATGCTTGTGTTGGTTCATAGGGTCTAGAAAGATGATCAATGTGAAAAAGTTTTGTTCCTATCATGTGATAGCAAAAGAGAGAATGAAAAGAATAATGAAGCCATGGAAGCATAATTTAGGGGTAAAAATTGCTCAGGATCCTTTGCAAAGGGCTTCAGTAGGCAAGAGTGAATGCTGAGGAGGACATGATACCTAAAAGCAGAAAAAGCAGTAACATTTCGGTTTCCTGACTGTACATAACATGAAGCTTTGAATCCTGCTCAGTTGTGTCTAACATCATCTGCTCTTGGTGTAGATCAGCCAGGATGGAAGCATAGGTATCTCTGCTTCTGTTGACATGACTAATTTGTTAAAAAGATTTGGAATGGGAAATAGGGATTTATATTTTGTCTGCTGTAGTTGTATCATTCATCAACTCCTTTTTGCCTTTGGCAATGGACATATTGTCCTCTGGCACAGGACTCATTTTAGTTCATTTAGACTCTCTTAGTTTAATGGGGATTTTTTTTCATATTTGTTACAACTTAAAGATGTGGGACTCAGGCAATTTATGCATTCCATAGGCTTGGGCTGTTTATCTCCTCCCCTCCCTGTTCCCTTTTAAAAAAAAATCTTCTTATTATGTTTTCTGATGGAGTTATAAAACCCAGCAGTATTGGCAGGAATGGCTGGCAGAGCTGAGTAGCTGAGGGCCGTTTGGCCTTTGTGCAGATCTCTCTGCCCTGTAATGCTGTGCACTTTTCACCACTCATTCTTCTCACCAAATGTCCTCCCTGGTCTGTCTCTCAGCCCTGGGAAATGCACAATAGCAGCTCATTTGCTCACCAGATGTTCTCCTTTCTGTTTAGAAATATCTTGCAATATTTGACTCCCATATTACCAACAATATGTCATTTCCCACCACCTTCAGTCTTGAGTGCTCTTTGTACTGGTAGGAGTAATCCTGAGTATGAAAGAAATTGGAGGGTTTTTCAGGCAAGTTTTGAATGAGTTCAAGACATGAAATAGGACATGATTCCTCCTGCACCCTGTGAGGTGAAAGGCAATGACTGCTGCTATTGAGTCCTGAGTGGATATGCAGCTTTACAAATAAAATGGTTAAAGAAAGCAACATTCTGGGCCTCAACATTCAGTGTGCTCAGTTCTATTATATGAAGAAAGTTAGAAAAAAAATTAGGGTGAGAATAAACAGCTCCCTGCATGCATTTGTGTGCTGGATTCATGGGGCACCTAGCCTTGGAAGCAGTTTGGATAGAACACTGTAGATGTGCTTTATTCACTGTGTTTTATGAACTGCATTTGGAGAGTATTCTTCAGGATCAGAGTTCCTTTTTTTATTCCCTGACATAGTTCTTGGTTTTATTCCCAATTGGTTGAGTTATCTGACCTGGTACAGTTAATTTTTTTTTTTTCCAAGAGAAAAACCACGGAGTTGCTGTGATTTGCATTGGCTTTCAGGTTCATTTGGCTCAGTAGAAAGTACCTAATACAAAATCAAAGCAACACATGCTCCTCGCTGGATTTCTCTACAGCTCACACACCTGCAAGTGCTTGCCATAAACTTGCTATAGGGGCTGCTCTTGGCCATCCTCCTGCTTTTTTAATGTCATTGTCCTTTGGCAATACATAGATCTTAGTGAAACAAGGTGTTGTTTTTTCTCTCCCAGCTGTGTGCGTGTTTTTCCCGCAGCCTGCTGTGCATCTTAGGCAGGCTGTGAGCTACTGATAAGATTGCTAAGGTGAATTCCCAGATCACCACGTTTTCTGCCAGAGATGAAAGGCCATGTAAATGCTTTTCTGGCTCCTTTCTCAGATATAATTTCCCTGTTCTCTCTTTGGTCTCTGCACTCTGCTGGCAATATGGAATTATAATACCTGTTTGCCTACATGACCTCCTGCACAGTGTTACCAGGGTGCAATTATTAATTAAGCATTACACATTTTCCCCAAAATCTCAATTTATTGTTAAAATTTTGCTCCAATTTGCATTTGTATTTAAATATTGTGAAATACTTAAGAATGTTATAATAAAATTAGCATCCAAAAGTGTTAAATAATGCCTCTCCCAGAAGAAAAATGCTTATTTTTAAAGACACTAAATCAGATGTTTTAGAATTTGCTGTATCCTCTACCCAGCAAGGGCAGCCAAACTAACCTTACAAATAGGGAAAAATACTGAGAGCTCTGTTTTGAGCTGAGGCTTCCCAGGCTGCCAAGACTCCTGTTCTGCATCCGGAAACCCAGAAACTTAGGACAGAAACAATTTTATGCTGAATGTCTGCAGTCTCCTGCTAGAGCTGCTCTGTGGGACCTGGTGCCATTAGGGAATTTCTGATCCACCCCATAAACCTCAGGTGTGTAAGGAATCTTACCACCTTACAGAGTGCAAGTACCTAGCAAGTAAAATATGCTTTAGCCCACTTTATTGGCAATAGAAGTCTTGAATTGAAACAATTTCCTTGTTGAATAAGAATATTTAATTGGGCATGTAGGGCATGTAGGCAGAAGTAAGAGGATGCTTGCTCATACATTAGTTTTAAGGAACAATACAATTCCTTGGCATTCAACTGTAAATGCATGTTTATGCAAGATCTGCAGCACGCATCCAAAGGCAAAATTGAAGTCCATTTGAAAATTTGAATCTAGTTAAATTTTTTCTGCAAACTTTTTTGTTGGGGTCAAGTTGTAGAAAGAACAATTTAACCCTTCTTGAACCTTATGCAGTCAATCAAGTTAAGGATGTTCCTATTATTTTGGTAAGTAGTCAGAATATGTGTAGCATATATAGAACTGTGGCATTCCCTCACAGTAGGTCCTCAGGCACTGAAAGAGCTGATGACATTTTGTAAAACGCAGTTATGTAAAGCATTGCTGGAGGCAAGACTGTGAAGCTAAAGCTTTACTGTTTCCAATGCAGAAAAAAGTTCTAATGTGTTTATCTAGTCTCAGTTGTCATCAAAACTTGCCTAGGCTTATTAGTTACAGCTAACAGGACTCTTCAGTTCAGCAACAATTGAAGGTATTTCTTAATTAGTGGAACAGGAATGCAAAATTATTCTTCATATTTAAAGTTGGTTATACTCATTCATAGCTTATTGAACTAATTAGAATCCCCAGACAACCTCTTATTTTTATCTAAAAGAATAATGTTCCACATCTCATCACTGATTTAATATTTCTTTTAAAGTGATCTGCTGTGGAATCTAAATTTAGAAAGGAACTCTGAACAGGGACACTTTTGGCATAGCTTACCAATGAATTGCTCATGAGTCATCCCACGACACCTTTAGATGAGTAATGTATTTTTGTAATGAGCAGTACATACATCTTTGTCAATCTTCAGGTTTAATTGGGAATACACTCAACTCTCTCTCTAGTGCCACATGTAATACAGTTTTGGGGTCCTGTGTGATTAAAATGGGAATTATGGATGTCAGTGATATTACACTGGTGTTAATACTGTGAGGTGGGAAATAGCAGGTAAAGCAAGGAAGGAAAGTATCTCCCTGCAATGATACCTACCTAAAGGCAAACTGCAACTTGAATCATTCCTGTTTAAATTTGGTAAAGTTAGTTGAACTTGATCAGTGAAGGGTAGAAGCAGATCTTCTTTTCATTTGTCTTATTGATAACTTTTTAAAAGTTTTCTGGTCCTAATGCTTCTGTTGGTAACCCTATTAGTTATGGTCAAGCAACTCCCATGAGTGTAGCAAGGTTGAAAGTGCATTCACCTGCTCAAGAGTTAGGACTCCAATGGCTGGCCTGATAATTTTTGTTTGCTTATTATTTTAGGGGAAGATTCTCAATGGCAGGCTGCAGGGCTTAGGTTTTATTCGCTTGCACTGACACATGGTGAAGTTGATTTGTGTTGCCCATTCAGTTTGCAGGGTCTGTGTATGTCAAGGTGTGCAAATACTCTTTGAAAGCTACAGCAGATTCATGCTTGGAAGTTGTTATAGCAGTTAATGAGTGCATAAGACAGAGCAGAGAAGAAAATTATGAGCCAAACAAATGGATTGTGACAAGCAGTCTTTGTGTAAATTAATGTACATAACTGCACAATATTTCCTGCAAATTGTGCTCTACAAGTTGAAGATCTAATTAATGAAGTACCATAACAGATTAGTATTTGAGTCATCTTTCTTATTAGTAATCCCTAATACCAGCTAGGAGAATTTTATTACCTTGCCTGGGTTTCGAGATTTATTTATGGAAGCTGTGGTCACAGACTAGTAGAGGTTTTGTGGGTGGGGGTTTTTTGGTTTTTTTTGACACTTCAGTCCAAAGTTATTATTGGCTAGGCTTGCTGTGAAATACCAACTTTTTTTTTCTAGGTCATTCTAGTACTTGGAGATTTCTAGGCTTGAAATAACATCTGCAGACACACACGCAAACACACACACACATCTATCAGACATTTTATTTCCAACAGAAACCGCTCAGAAAACCAAACTGGGAAATGGCTACTGGTACATAAAGACAAGCATGTTTCACATTGGGTACAGCAACCTTGTGTTGGTCTGGATGAAGAAGTCAGACACAGACCAATGGCACAGTGCATGGGGAGCTCTCTTCACACGTGTGAAGAGCGTGCTCTGCTTGCAGTCATGAACTGGTTCATGCAGCAGAGCATGAGTTCCCAAGCCAAGGGGTTGTATTTAGATACATAAAAGTATGTGAATATACCCCTTGGCTTCTACTATTCCTGAAATCCTATTCCAACACATGAAATGGAGCAGTCTGCTGCAGTGTAAGTTTTGTGCTGGATCTCTTAAACATGCTACAAACCAGTGAGGTACAATAGCAGTGCTGCAGCTGAGCGTGGATTGATTTTAACAGGACTCAGTGATTTATTGCGTCAGGTGGAACGGCGTACAAGGTAGCACGCTATGATTAGATTTAAGCAACATAACTCAATGTGATGGCTGAAATGTCAAGAGGGAAAGGCATTCATTTTTCTGGTCAGCCAGTATTAATTCCCCTACCTGATGTCCAGTGTAATTGTTTTCAAAGAATCAGAGGAGTGGGGGAAAGTTTACAAGGAGAGGTATATGCAGCTTTCTGAACAAGGAACATCATGAATAGAATGATTTATAATAGATGGATAACAATCTAAGTTTATATCTGGCTGTTTTAGCTGTAACTAGCAGTTGGATGGAATCCTTCAAGACCAAATCATCCTTAATCCCAGTTCAGAGCTTCTGTTCTTACAGCCCATCTGTTCACATGACAAATTTGTCAAATTTCAGAAGACTGTTGTTCTGTAATTTTACCATACCCCAAAGTGCTGCTGCATAAATAAATCAAAGTGAAAACTGAAGATCTTTGGCTTGTGATAAAATATTTTTCCCGTTATATCTTCAGAATTTTTTTTTAAAATTCTCAATTATTTCATGATAACTCTGATATATTTATTTTTATGTCTGGAAAGGAAGACTTATTAATTTACTAAATTTTTTCTCACCAAATTTTTTTTGTTCCAAACCATTTGCATGAGATTTTGCTAGCCTGTGCCTCCAACTCTAGAAGGTGAGACACCTGAATCAACCCAGAAAAAAATCAAGGAATTCATCAGATAAGCAATTATGCCCACTAAGCTAGTTATTTAGGGCAGCATTGTATTTAATTTATTTGGTTTTACTGACCTTTTTTTCCATGAAAGGTGTTCTGGTACCAGGAAAAATGCCAGCAGAGTTGCAAGGATTTTTTGTGTAGTAGACCTGTGTGTGGTGGGGACTGGGCGAGGCTGGGCTGTGCACCCACAGCTGGCTGTGCACCCACAGCTGGCTGTGTGGGTTTTGCAGTTCCAGGTGGATGTGGGAGCCCATGGATGTGTTTCATGCCTCCTGTACCTTGCGTAGCTCTTCCCTGCAGTGCTGCTGGTAGAGATAAGGTAGAACTGTAGATGTTTCTGCACCTTAATAGCATCTCTGCATTTCTGTGGTGCCTTTTCCTGGTCTTAAAATCAAGAGTCAAACATGGTTAGAAGGGAAAAAAGGAATTTTACCTTGTATTTATTTTAAGGATCCTTAGGTGCACCACGTCCAGGTTGAATGCACCTCAATGCACACCACAATGCACATACCCCAAAGATCTGGTATAACCTTAGAGGTCTTACTAATTAGCACATCTATCAAAAATCCCCAATGAGAGGCTCTAGTGAGCCCCCCTCCCCAAGGAACCTTCCCCTGGATGGTTCTATCTTAGTTTACAAAATGTGTTCTAGAGAGGACCTTGGGGTCTGGGGCTTATTGCTCCCTGACTATGAAACCTCTAAAATGTTTCATCTCCTAGCTTAACAAGGCCAAGAATGCAGGCAAAAAGCACTAGGAATACAGAACTTGTAAAATGGTATAACAGGGGTATAAAAGAAAAGTCAAAAATCATCATGGCATCATCTCCATGGTATCCTTCTGTAGTCCTTGGCACAGCCCCAAAGCCACCAAAGGCTACACATGTAAGTGAATTCATGCTGAAACCTCATTTTCAACCTACCACAGAAATACTTGGACAAGGACTATGATAGGCTCTGTCTTTCAGTGGCAGGGGTCGAATTTCCCTTCCTGCACGGTTGTGTGCGTATCTCATGTGCTTGAGCTCAATCCAGGGTTTACAAGTTACCCAGGTTCAGAAATTCCTCACTCATGGTAATGAGTTTTATCCCAGCTTCCTGGCTGTAACTTGCTCCCACATGGGAGTTCTGGGGAAGAACCTCTTAGACCTTCCCACCTTCTTGAGGCACAAGAGAGCTTCCACCATGTGTAAATGTGTACAGGCTAATGGAAAACTTCTCTTCTTAATGAGAATCTGAGGGAAGAACTTGCACAGCATGGCAAAGATGAAGCTTATTAACTGAATAGACAAAATATCTCTTTAATGATTCTTTTCTTAATATTCTCCCTTGAGCAATTTCTGATTTATTTCTGGTTTTTGCTCTTTGTTTTTTCTCTGGCCAAATAAGGGCTAAGAAGAGTAAGAACCCCTCAAGAAATACTGGTAACAAAGAAAGTAATTTGTTTCATGGCTGAATAAAGTACTACATTATCCTGAAGCTTGTGGGGCTATCAATATCTTAGAAGGTACTTTAGGAATTATCAATTTAAACACTTTAAGGTTTTTTTTTTTTTCCAGGAAATGATGTTGGTAACAAAGAGAACAAGTGGGTGAAGGGAGTTGGTGTGTGATGTAGCTGCAAACCTCTGAAGGGTTATTTTGATGGTTCTCATGAGATCCATCTCAATTTTGTTCTTTGCCATAGTGCTTGTTCTGCCATTTTGTGAGTGTGCGCAAAGAAGTTTTTAAAGAAGAAGGAAGCCTAATCACTGGGATAAGTCATGTTTTGGTCTCCCTTTTTAAGGCCACCAGAATTAATTATGCAAGTAAGAGGTAATTGATCATGGGTGGTCATTTAGACTTGGATTTCTCAGCTAGTCATTGCAGCTTACTTGTTTTACTGAGGAAAAAGTTCTCCATGGAGAGAGAAGCAGGCTGCCTCTGAAGAGAAGTAATGAGGTGGTTCATGGAAGTGTATTCCTAAGGCATCCATCATGCCCACTGACACCTGCGTGCATTTTCTGGGTGCTGTCTTGATAAACTGAGCTCGTGAAAATTCCCTGCACCATTGCAAAAGTAAATGACTGCATGTAGGTCGTTTGTCCATGCCACTGAAATTGTATTCTCAGTAATGGATCAGTGTGTCAGGGTGCATCATGCAGAAATGATTCTTAGGGTGAGCAGCCCTCATTTAGAGTGTATCAAGTACCAGACTACGTGAGGAATATCAGAACAGGTTCTTCTATGGTCATAGAAGATTCAGTGTTTGAGTACAGAGTTCAGGCAAGGAATTTCATCAGAGTGTTTTTGCTGCTTTGCATGTAAGGGATAAGAATGTGCCGTCTGTTTGGAAGAACTCACCCAGACACTCCCCGTCAGCCAGCTCTAGATCTGTGGTTCCTATTTAGCACTGGTCCCTTGAAATGCACAGTTCTACCCAAGCAATTCTTGGCTTATTTTGCAGAGTGGTCTGTAATCTGAAGTGACTTCTTGTTTGTGTGCTTAAAATGCCTGTGGCCTCAGGGTGTGCAGGTGTTCCAGGTGCTGTTTCCAGTGTCTCTCTCTGCTGGCTGGTGGGATGCTGAGACAGCAGGTGGCTTGTGCTGTAACCCACACCCTGTGTTCCACCTGTCCAGAGGGTTCAGGTGTCTCTGGCATTGCCAGCAGCCAGCTGGGCTTTCTCCTAGAAGAACTTGATCTTTACACGTTAATGCAGCAGTGTGACCTTAATTCCTGCACCTTGATTGAATTTGTAGAAAAGCTTGTTCCTCTTATGCCCCTCTCCCCCTCCTGCTGATATATTTCTATTTCTATTTTCCTGCTCTCTTAAAAAAAGTTGTAATGCGTAATGTTCACAAGAAGGAAACATCCAAGAGCTATTTCTCTGACAACCAGTGAAAAGTAGAAGCAGTGTATGTTAATTGGCTATTGTTTGTTGGAAAAAAACTCCAATTAACTTCTAAAAGTCTGGCTCCAAGAGAGATTTGACTTTTGTGTCTTAGGATGACTACATCAAGTAAACCTTATGACAAAATCTTAGTAGTGGCTTGATTTCTGCTATTACCATGATGAGATACAATTCCTAGAGGGGAAAATGGGGTCCAGTGTTTGCCGCAGACGTTTTTTGTGACTCTGCAACTGAAATGTCCGTAGATAAACTTTGGCATATTAATTAAAACAGTGGTTTGATGGCAAGCAAATTTCACTTTATAGATTTTATGGATATTGTTCACTAAGCCATTCTTATTTGAGTATTTTCTGGTTCAGATCTTGACTGGCTACCTGGATCAATGACAATATTTAATGCTTGTTCATTTACTGTTTAAATAAAGCACGGGTTTGAATAAGGCCACACCTGCAGCAGCTTTTAGCTGGTAAAGTGATGTTGTTCAGCGTTGTCATGTTGTGTCATTCTGTCAAGAGAAGTTCTTAAAAAGGACACAATGGCAGTGGTAGAAATTTGTTCTTATAACAAAATTCATCTGTTTGTGTGTAGTTCACTGGAACACCAGCATGAAACTGAACTCTGATAACACAAATAACTATCAGTATTTCATTGTTACAGCAAATAGCTGGAACAAATAGTTGGACTTTTTTTGGGTTGATTTTTCTTTTTTTTCTCCTCTAGAAACAGTGGCTAAGTCATTTTGAATGGGTTTATGACTCATTTTTCTTCTGTGGGCATTCTTATGGCAGCAATATGGTCTCAGCACAGTGTTAAAATGCCCATATTGAAAGAAGGAGAAATAAAAACACCATTTCCAAAAGCAGACTCATGGGAAAGAAGTGAAGAATAATCCTGACTTCCAGGGGGGTTGAAGCTCAAAACTTCACAACTTTTTTTTTTTTTTTAAAATACACGCAGACCTCCCACTGTTTTTCCTTCTCATTTCCTTATTCTTGAGCTTCCTTTTCAGGGGCTAATCTAGGCCAAGGAAGAGAGAGGTATGAAGAGAATAGGCTTCTAAATTATCCATCTTTTTTATCATATCTTTAATTATGATGATTGTTTATACATTTTAGCCAAAAATTGCACTGAGTTATTTGGCTTTTTCATCACGCTGGCTGATATTGACTGTTCATGCAGTAGCTTGAAGAAGTTTATGGCAGAGGACAGTGATTAACTTGTCAATGAGGAATGGCCTAGATGTATAAACTCAACACACCTTCAGCTCACTTTCAAATGCTCCGCTGGAATAATGTCTGTAAAACTAACAAAAGTATTTGGCCATAATTAATTCTGGTGTATGGATCTTCTATCAGCCTGCTTGTGCCTCTCTGAAATGAAGCAATTATGTAAAAAACGGTACTATGTGCACAGATTCTTTTATTTGGGAATTTCTTATTGATTTCGCTAAGACTTTCTGTCATCTGGAAGAAACTGAGGCTCTTCATTTGGCAAATATGACCGCATTATTAAAGAAAAAGAAACCACTCTGCTAATGTGGGGCCACTTCCAGTCACCTGCCACCACTGACAAATTGAGCCAATATTATCAAAAATAGCACTTTTCTCTCTTTTTTTTTTTTTTTTTCCCCCAGATGCTCCAAAGCAATTAGTGTGAAAGCTCTTCTTGGTAATGAGCATTATCTGTGTTTCAGAGATGGAGAAATCAGTCACAGTAAAATCTAACCAAGGGCAGAAATTAAGTATCAAAAATTAAAGAAAAAACCCTGTGGTTATCAAAGATTTTTGGTTCCCTCACCAGAACAGTGCATGTTCTTTGATCACATGGTCTGGATGCCCTTGAATAAAATTAAATAAGTCTTTAATGAATACTGTAGAGGTGCCAGCCACTGCTCTTACCTGACTTGCCTAAAAGCTATACTGGTCTCCCACTCTAAACAGTCTGGGGATGTGAGAGATCTGTGTCTTCTTTGCCAGTGTTAAATTAGGGCTCGACTGGAAGATGTATGCAGCATTTCATAGGGAAGACCGCACGTTTTGAGGTTCCACAGAGATTAGTGAAGTGTGTTTAAGTGTTAAATTGTTGGTGTCTTGATTCCCACCATCACCTTCTGCCTTAAGCACTTTGATAGGGGTGTGCAGGGCAAAGTTTTCAATGTGGGCATCTGGATTCATGTTCGGATCTCACCACCAGGGCGATGTCAGTTTCCTGTAAAGCAGGAACAAACCAATCATTAAGAGACTGTTAATCAATATGGGGATCGTGATGAGTTAATCCAAGACAAGAGAGGGGTTTCTCCATATCTTGAAACTGTTGAAAGTGCTACTCCAGCTGAGCTACCTGCAATTGTCAGGTACTACACGTTTCAGGAGTTCCTCCTTATATGTGAGCATATTGCAGATCTCCACCAAGAGAGAAGCCTGGCATTCACCTGGGTCACTGAATTGGAAATGGGTCTAGCATGGGCCAGTTGCTCATTGTTTTTACTTCACAAAGGTTCTTAGTTTAGTACACCTGTGCTGTACCTCACAGAAGAGATGAGATACCCTGTCATGCTGTGTCCCAAACACAGAAAAGGAAGACAGACTATGCTCCCAGGATTCTGGATTTTATGGAGAAATCAAGGGAAAATTGGTAGGGAAGGAAGAACAGGGGGGCAAAGGAGTTAACATTGGTCAGACTGAGAGGGAGTGGTATTGACACTGGCTGAACAGTTGTGATCTTTATTTGCATATTAAGCTTAAAATGAAAAAATGTTTTGGGAAATAAAGGGGATTATTAATGCTGTCTGGCCTTTGTTTTTCCTTATCTCTGTGAAAATATTTTCAAAAGTATTTTTAGTAAACAGAAAAAGCCTTTGGAGCAGATTGCTGCAGATGGTTTTGCTTAACAAGCTGCATCTGTCTGAAGATTACTTAGTACTATTAAGTTGCCCTTTATTCAGCTGATCTTTTGAGATGGAAGCCCATGTGTGATAATATTGACATATGTTGATATTAATAAGTTATCATCAATATAAATAGTCAGAATTGTATCCATGCCTAAGACAGGAAGAAGCACATTTCAGCAGCTTACACGAGGCAGGGATATTACTCAAGGTGCAGGGGAGTCAGTGCAGGGGGTCAGAGCGTGGTGCCTTGCCCCAGGAGCTCTCTGCCTGCACATCCTCAGCAAATGTCACCCCAGCAGCGAGGACAGCTCCAAGCGTGGCTGACAGCCAGGCTCTGTCTAGAACACGTCCCTTCCCCTGCTTCCACAAGAGCTGCTGAGGAAGTTCCTGAGCTGCTTTGCACTCTGCCTGCTCCTCACTCTGTTTAATGGTGGTCTGCCCAGTGGAGGTGTTTAGTCCCTTTTTTTGCTTTGTTTTCTTGTTCTCTGCATTGCTCTGAGTTTCACAATGTAGGTGATATAGTTGCAATAGAGCTATTATTTCTGTCAATATAGCACAGTGTTTTTATAACAGCTTTTAGTGACTAAGACACCAAAAACCTAACAGAATAAAAGAAAAAGTGGGGTTTTTTTTCCACTGTAAACTTCTTTATAGATTTTAGTATATATCTAAGAAGGTCTGTGGAATTCAAACCTAAATTACAGAGGTTTTTTTATAGGTCAACATCATTATTTTGGGTATTGCTTGCCTACTCAAGGTTGTGTTTCATATGTAGTTAAACACAGGGTAAAGGTTCCATGATAGCCACAAAAGGCTGAACATTATAGAAAATATTTTATCAGGGAGGGAAATTCACCATTGAACCAATTCATTTAAAGATATGGCAGATTTTATCCCACACTGCTTGTAAATTAGTACTATAGAGTAAAGAGAAAAGCTGTAAGCTCGATGCAGAAATTACTGGCTGACGTTTTACAGACTGTTCCTTGTAAGTGGTCATCATCAAGATTCTGATGTTAATCACTCCTGAATTTAAAATTAGCAGTTTTAAGTTTGCCTCAGAATGGTAAACTTTTGCAAATTTGGTTTCAAAGATGGACTTTTGAGACTTGAGGGCTACTGAAAATCTGTGTGCCTTCTGGCATTACCCTTGGGCAGATCTAGTTCATAGTCTCTTTAGCTTGTTGACTTATTTTAAAAGCAGAGACATAGAAAGGGTCAAGAGAAATAGAAGAAATAGTCCCTTAACTAAGTTAGTTTGCTTTATATAATAAAGATTAAACTGAAAAGCCTTTCTGGCAAAATTGAGCCAGTAGACAGACTCCTAAGGGGTCTAAAATACGTGCAGGTTGCTGATGTCCTGGCAGTGTGTGGTGTCGAGGCAGTTGCTGTCACTGTAAGCACAAACCAAACAACCACACTCCTGCTAAGGTGGCCTCGAGGCCCAATATTTCTGATGTTGCAGCAGATTTTCACGGGGGGCGACTCAGAGGATTCGAGTAATCCACATTTTTATTCCACTTACAGACTGAGGGGCATTATCAGATGTCCAAGCCAGTTCTCTTTCAGTGAATTAAAGTCCTGTATTAGAAGAAATGACTGGACCACGCTAACCTGCTTGGTTAAGGACACATGCTTTGAGTAACAGAATCACAGCTCTTGGTGGGTCCTGCTGGGTGCAGGAATGGTTAAGAGAGGCAAGAGACTGCTTGGCATTTCCTTGAGCCACCCTCCCCTGCAGGAATGTTCAGAAGTCTCCTGAACAGAGCTGTCTGGAGGTAACAGAGAGTACTAGAGAGGTGCAGGCAGTGGAATTGCAATGTCAGAGCTCTGTCATGGATCATTGTGGGACTTTCCTCCATCTCAGCCCACCCCTCTGTAGAGAACTATTCATTCCCCATTACAAACATCTAGGAGATCATCATACAAAAGAAAGAGAAGCCAAATATTTGTTTCTAACTTTCCTTCTCACTTTGAGCTCATGTAAAAGAGATTATGTTGCTTGTTTCATGATGGACGTATCTGGAATTGTAGATTATTGGGTGATATTAGAAAGGATTAATTTTTTCAACACTAGCCTCAGCTTTGCAAACGGTTCTTTATGCGTATATTTTAAACCAGTGGGGAAAAAAAAAGAATTTGATATATTTAATATATTTCTTTTATTTATGTATATACCCTCACAAAGGATGTGTGACTTTGCTGGCTGCAGTGAGGCACTCAGAGCTCATCAACTAAGCCCTGTTTGGTAGCAAAGCCATTCTGCCCCAGAAGAGTGGAGCAGTACCTTTAGTCTGTGAACAGAGGGTCTGACAGAGAGAAGTAACAGAAATACCTGGTACTCAGCCCTGACAGTCTTGTGGAGATTTTTCTAGGCTAATTTATGGAGGCTTAAGGCGAAATCCATATTGCAAACAATGTTTTTCAAATTAGGATGGTTTTTAACTTTTGAAACATAAAAAGGAACAAAACTCCACCAAAGAGTTCAAGTTAAATTATTCCCATTTAAGACTGCTACTGTTGAGGTTTCTTTTCATCATCTGTCTTCAGATTCTGGCTGATTCTTAACGCAAGGAGTATGTAACATTTTGAAAAGGGTGAGTGCCTATGCAGATGATATCACTGCAGATGTTTTTTGAGGGGCTGCATATCCTATATAGCTCTTGGGCAGATTTCAGCAGACTTTTTATGGTTTATGAATGTTGGTATTCTTTATATTCAGGAAACAAGTAGCTGAGAGAGAATCTTTGTCCACTCTACAATTGGTTCTTATCATCCATTCTCATCCTGAACATTGCAACATCAATCAAATGAAAAATAAAAATCGTTTTTTCCCTGAGCTGTTAACAAATGCCATGAAGATGGATGTACAGATACGGATTTGAACATGACTGGCATGGAAATCTTCAGGGGGAAGCATCATGGGTCAGAGAATTGGCAATGCCAGGAGCAGCCTCAGTGCAGAAATGAGGAAGACCTACGTTCTGCTTTTAAAAAGAAAAGAGTCCATAGTGAGAGCAAATAAAGACTGAATTGTGGAAGCCTTTTCGGTGGTGCAGGGTGAGCAGCAGTGGAAATCTGTGGGTGACGATGTGAGAGCTGCTTAGAAAGGGGTCTGCTGAGACAGTGACTGCTGGGGGAGTTGAGTTGTTGTGTTATGCTGAGCTGGCTCATTGATTAGCAATCAGATATTTCTATTGATGAGGAATCTGGAAAAAGAAATCCTCAGGTTTGTTGCACTAGCAGCCTTCATGTGAGGGGATACCTGGATCTTGCTGCTTGGCCAGCAGTAGCTATTAATGTGCCAAATTTGTGAGACAGGTCAGTGCAGCAGAGACACAGTAATGATTCCTGAATCTCAGGATTCCCAAAATACACTTTTATGTTTTGGTGCTGCCCAGAAACATCCAAGATCAAATTGTTTAGATGACTAAGTGGAGGAAAAAAATGCTGAAGTTGGCATGGAGCCAGGCTGTTCACAAGCAAGAGGGAATTAGGGCATAATTATAATCAGCATGGGACACCTGGTAATGCTACCAAATATTTTTTGTTTCCTTCATTTGCAAACTCCCTGTTCCTCTTTGTAATGGTTGCTGCAGAACCTCAAAGCAGTGCTGAGAACAGTTGATGATTTTTCACTCTTTCTGCCTAGTGAGCATTTATTAGTTTGTATAAGAGAAACACGTTTGGCATAAAAGGGGTGTGTAAGAAGACCTTCGACTGGACTTCTAACTGGTACTGTAGGCAAAATGTGTGACTAAAGAAACCTCTCTGGTGTCAGATACTATTTGGATACTGAAGCATGCTATAATTTGAAATGCATACTAAACTTTTTTTTCCCCCACTTCTACCAAGCAAATATTTGTGCTGTATCCAGCACTGGATGTGGATACACCAAGTGGAAATCGCATATTTTTAGGAGAATGTTTTCTGGTTTATCCTCACTCTTACATTATTTTTTTAAGACTAAGGGAGCAGACAAGTCCTCTTGAAAGTGTGTTTGTGCCTGAACTGAGCAAGAATAAATCATGTGCATGTAGCTCTAGATTGACTATTCAGTATTTGACTCACTGGAAAGCTTTGCATCAAGTTGGATGGAGCATATTCCATAAAGTGCATTGCTTGAATGGTTGTCAGCTTTTTCATGGCAATTCGATGTCAGTCATTACCAGCCGTATTGCCAAAAATGGACTTTAATATCACTGTAAGGAAGGTGGGAAAATTATTAATGTATCATAGTAATTAATGCTTGGCATCGTTTATCTGTAGACAAGAGCTGAATAGTTTATGTATGGAAATAGTTTTGATCTCCACTTTTCCAGTGTCATCACTTATCACTTGTCCTTTGCTGACAGATTCCTACGGTTTCATCTGGGGTTTGTCAATGGCGGGATTTTTTTTGTCCAAGAGTTTGAGTGTGAAGCAGATGACAGAGTTCTCAGAGGTGAATTTTAGAACTCATGTTTGTTGGAGGAATTATCTTAAATAAGGATCATTTGGATTGTCCTCATGAGATTTTTCTTATTATGAAATCTATAAAAGAAAACCTGGTGTAGCTGGTTTGTTATACCACAGCATCTAATGTTACATTTGTCATTTCAGAGCTAACAGTTTCAGAAAGGACTCTGAAACTTAGCTTGGCTTCAGATTTCGTATCATTTGATGTTCCATATCTGAAAATTTAGGCTTTTTGCTTTAGCAATTACAGGCACTCTGCTGTCATCTTGGATATAGTTGTCTGTACGTGGTATGGGAACAAGATTTCAGTACCTAAAAGATTATTTCTAGAGTTACTCCATATTCACTTCAGAGTAATTGATAAGGAATTTGGTTTGTGAACCTTAAAATTAGGGGAAGAAAAAGGACCAAGGGTCCAATCAGAAACTGCAGATTCATTCAGAAGCATATTCACAACTTATTTATATACACTAATTATCATCACGACATTTTAATTAATCACAATTTTAAGAAATTTGTTTGTACAATGACCCTGTAATTAAGGACGTTTTCTTCATGTAAACCTAAAATTAAATTGAGTATTAGAGCAGATAGGTCGCTGTTCTGTGGAAACACCAAAATCTCTAATTTGTACTGAATTCAAAAAGCTCTCGATCAAGATCATGCACTAAGTCTGTAGAGGGGTAGATAAATTCCAGTGCCAACTCCTGCAGTGTCCATATTCATGTGCCTCTAGAGAATGGGATATTTCTGAATATTGTTTCAATTGCATATGCAAATTGAAATGAAATTGAATCAGCTTTTAGAATCTGAAATTCTTAAATTGAATGGTTAGAAAAACACATGTGTTCATCTGGATCTTAGAAATTGCTTGTAAAATTAAGGTTATTGAATAATCTTATACCATCTTTGAGCTTTGGAGGCAATGAGGTTGTGGCAATTCTTAACCATTTCAAGGACACATCTGAATTTGCATTTATTCTGAGACTTTTCAGCTCATGGCCCCTTTCTGTGGAGCCACCTCACCTTAAAAGACACCTTTTCAAGGTGACCAATGCAAACTTAGTAGCAGAGTATTTTGATCAGCTGATCTTTCTTGTTTCCTTGTATTTTTCCCCCTGACTTTTCCTCATGCTATTTCTCTTGTGATGCTTGTGGCCAGTACTTACCTTGTCATTTTCAGCACAACCGCTTTTGGCTTTCTGGACATTTTTGTTTAACTTTGTACTACTCTCCTGTGCCTGTAAATTGATACATCATAAATGAATCAGGCTGTGATGAGAATATGAATTTAAGATTTAAGTTGAATATAGAGTCAATGTCATTGCAAATGATAAAGGAAACAACCTGTAATCATATTCTGAATATGGATTCTTAAAGCATCAGTAAATGCTAATAAATAAACAAACCAAAGACAGTTTCTATTATATACTTTTGTTGCTGATATATACACCCATATCACTAAAATATTTATAGGATGAAATGGGAAAATGTATTTGCTACTCATCTTTCATCAAGAAGAAACTAGCAATAAAAGAAAACACAAAGAAATTAAGAAAGTGCATGAAAATAAAATAGCTTGGAGAAATTTTGTCCCTGCTAGACAATTCATCAGGCAGGCTGAGCAGAGTTTTGTCCCAGGTTTGAATAATTCAAAATTTACCTGTTTAATGGGAGGGAATTTCTCAGTGTGTGCCTGATCTGCTCATGTTCATATAGAAGAGAATCAGAGCAGAATGGAGAGGGTTAAAAAGCTTTGTGCTGAGGTGTGTGTGCCTCAGGGGGCTGTGCCAGCCAGGCACACTGCAGCAGCACTGCTCACTCCTGCCCTAGGCTGGGAGTTCAGGAGAATTCTTCCAAAATTCAGCTTTTCTTCCTGCCCCACAAGTGGATTCAACTGAAAATTCCTATTTGGTTCTGGAGAAAGCTGCTCCTCATCCTGCTGATTGAGCTGTGTGGTCAGCACTGAGACACTGCCCTGTGGGACGCTCCTGCAATTTAAAGGGTGGAGATGGTTCAGAGCTCAGCTCCTGCTGCTCACCAAAGCTGCCTCACATCATTGCAAACCTCCTGTGGGGGCAGAAAGAATGAAATAGGCTGGAAGCAGGAAGGTGGCTTGGCATTGCGTGAGGGCAGGAGGGCAAGGGGAGTGTTGTGGTGAATGGACGGGAAAAGGACGATGTTTCTGTGTGAAATGCAGTGACTGCACCATCGTTAACACTGGGAAAGTGTTGCACTGGTTTGAAGACCATGTATTGCTTCTGAAGTCTTTGAGACTGGTTATGTGATGCAGACAGCAGGCAGCTTGGCATCTTTTTCATGGCAAGGCCCATGAGAAGGGAATTGGTGTCTTAGCAAACCTAAATCAAAGCAGAAAGAATTAGTCTGGAAGGTGGCACTCATAGTGTGGGACTTGGCTGTTTCTAATTGGCAGAGACAGATCTTTCATCATTCCGTGATTCCTTCTTGTAACCTGTTGATATAAAGCAAGTGCAAAAATAAAAAGTCATTCTGGAATATGGGTGCCTTGGGTTAAATTTAGTGGTTTTCTCCTGAAACAAAGGACAGCCAACTGACAAAACAAGTCAATGTCTAGCACGGAAATGTAGTTCCCAAATTTTCTTTGAGGCATTTCGCTCATTGACTCTGTCAATTGAGGGGAAAGATGAAGAAGGTGCACACAGGATGTGCTTACATATTCATATCCTGGAATCCAGTGTGTCCAGCCAAGTGGGCAAGGCAATGTGTTAAAAGCCACACTCAAACACTTCAGAGAGAAGTTCAGTGCTGAAATAAGGCATCTGTGAGTCTGGGGACATTGAGCAGAAATCACCAGCTGAACCAAGCATGTATTATCTAAGCAGATTGTCTGTGATAAGATACCACAGAGTTGACACAGCAAGCTCTGGTTTTGTGTCTTTCACTGGGAAAAAGAGTTAAACTTTTTCCACTGTTCCTTGTAGGTTACTGTTTCTCAATAGACCATGGTGGAGCTATTTGATTTGTAGCAATTTGTTCCTTCATGGGATGTAGATAGAAACTGAAATTCTAATAACATGGACCGTGTTATCACCACAGTAATGGAATGTCTTGTCTCAACTTGTGAGTTTTTGTTTACCATTAAGAATTTCATTGCTATACAGGGAACAGCAGGTGAATTTGCCGGTATAGCTAAAGAGAAAATGAGGAGTGCTTTTTATATAATCCGCTACAGATGTTATCTGGAATTTGCTTCAGAATACATTAATATGGCTTTTGTAAGCAGTCTTATAATTGGCAATATGTTTCAAATGCCTTGTTTGTTTAACTTGGGCAGGAGAGGAAAAGCCATAGCACCATGGTGCTTTGTAAATTCAGTCTGCGGTCAAACTTTGCATGCCCACAGCTTTCAGGAAAATTTAATTAAAAAGTGCAGTCCATCACTTTTCTGTGAAGGGTGAACTGAGGCAGTTCAGGAAGATCACTGCACTGAATGCAGCAAGACTTGAGATCAAGAGAGAAGGAGAAAGGGAGTAAGACAGAGATGGCTTTGGTGCTTCAGGGAAATCTCATTTTTTGGCAGGCCCTTTTGAAAAAAGGATACATGCAGGAGCTGATGGGTGGCTTTGGGTGTGATGAGCCAAGCTCTCTTCAAGATGGACACAGTTAGTTACAAATGGGAGAGGGTGATAAAGTCACGATGAGTCTGAGATGAATGACACAAGGCACCCCTGTGATGAACCCAGACACCCTGTACTGCACACTGCAGAGCCCCACCTGGTAATTCATGCTAAAATTAGTGTCTCATCTAGAAAGATGCTCAGTATTGAGTGAAAAACTTCAATAAATTGTGGAAGTGCTTTAGCAGGTAGGGTAAGGGTAGCACAGCAGAAGAAGGTTGAACTGACCTAAAATGAACTATTGTGTTTAGGAACCAAAATAATTCTGAACAGGAAAACTGAATGAAAAATCCCCAAACAACAAAAACGAACCCAAATTTAGCCATGAATATTATTTTTTTAAACTCCCGTGTTTACTATCAGTATCCTGTGTGTCTGAATTTGATGTGTTAAGTCCTAAGAAATGAAATTCTGAGACAGTAATTGTTAGTAGTGGAGTATGGCCAACAGAATTAAGCTCCGCTCCTGGGAGAATCTGCAGTTTAAAGAAGGAACTAACACAAATGGTGTTAGAAGGAAGTAGTGATCATCTTTGTGAAGGATAATCTTTCAAAAAATATCCATGAAATTATAAAATTAATCATTCACTCTCCAATGACAGTTGATAATAGCATTACCTTCATTGGACAGATTATGAAGATCTGCAAAAAGGAGATTTAATACATATTATACAATTTCTAGCAGGTTAAAGGCTGCATGAAAACCTTTTAATTATTAGAAATAATCTAGGCAAGCAACACCTCCTCCTCCCCATTTCTAGCACTGCTCAAGTGCCTACACAGTCCTATTCTTTTCTAGCCATTATGGACGTATTAGGTAAAGGTACACTTCAGAAATAGGAAGCTATATTTAAGGAATCGTGTCTCATTTCCCAGCTCTCTGTAGGTTTTCAAAGACAGCATTGCTTATATTTAGTAGCAGTTTTACTGAGAGAAGAGAAATACTTCTTTGAAGATAGGTTGCTTTTTCAAAATGCTTTTCAAAATAATTTTCAGTCTTCAAATAATACTGTGTTAGGGATCCATAGCAGTGCCCTTGGATGGCTGGAAGGGGCCAAAGGCTAAGGCACGTCAGGGAGTGAATTTGTTATTAAGTTTGCTTCTGTATTTAAAGTGGAGGTGACCTGATTGAAGTGATTGCACCAATTCCTGTGCTGGTATGAATTTGTGCTGTTGTACTGAGCATTAAGAGGCTATTGGTATCTGTGTACAGGCTGTCAGTTTTTCTCTAGGGACACCCTCTAGGGAGGCAGCCCAAATATTATATAAGCTGCCTGTGTCTCTCCCACAGCAAGAACTGCAGGCAGAAAGCAGGAGATGATGGTCTAATTATTTGGCTCTGAGTTGAATCATGTGTGACACCAGCATGAACTAACAAGAGGGTCCATCTGGTTCCCAGAACTGAGCCCTGGCTTTTGGCAGCACAGACCTTTGAGTGCTGCCCCAAGAACAGGGAAGAAGGGTGATGGAGATGCTCAGGGACTGCAGGACTTGGATTTGCAATGAGCTGAGGGCCCGAGGATGAAGTGGAAGGGAAATCAAGTAAAAATGCTCAGGGATCTGTGCAGCTGGTGGAGACACAGGCACAAGCTCATTGCTGTTTGTTTTTGATTGCATACTAACAGCACAGTGATTTGGAACTGTGGGCAGATCTGCTTTTAAGAAAAACACAGAAATCCATTTTCTAGTTGTTATTTGGGGTTTTATTTCATGTTGCTGAATTTATTTATTTCCTTACTTGAGCAGTCCACCAAAGGCCATTTTACAAATACTGTTTTAAGAAGTTCTTTCTGAGAATTGCTTATTACAATCTTTTGCCTTTCATTTATAAAAAATGAGGAAGGAAAGGACTTGGAGCACTTAGAATTCCTTATATAATCAATAATGAGCCTTTGGATATACAGTGAATGTATTTATATAGTAAGCCTGCAATAGATATACACATACCAGCATGGACAAAATATTCTATCTGTGACACACACACATTTGAAGTCTACACCTAAACTGTACTTAAGATTTCATTAACACAAAGCAAGCAGTATTAATGTAAAATAGTATTATATTCCAGGGATGGAAGTAATGAAATTAACTCACAACATTATAAATTGGGATTGTAGTTCCTTCCTTCGGCTGCCAGTGAAGTGATCCATCTTCTTCTTATTGCTGCAAGATAGAAACATTATCAGCTTTACATAGAATAGTTAACATCTAGTGTGGAGGAATGCACAAGTCCTGAATTCTGATCATGTGAGAAAGTGATGATACTGGTATTCAGGAATATTCTCTGGAGTGGGTTTTTGTTACAGGCTGATTTCCATGTTGCAGTATTTAATCATTTATAGTATATGATTTCTTACACCAGTGTTCCTTTCTTTTTAAGCTATGAAAGATAATTTTATCTCAAAGAAGGGACTTATCTCTCTTTATCTAGTCAAGCAAAATTATAATGTGGATTTCTGATGATCGGTTTCAGGCAATAGATTATTTTAAACCCTAAGCAGAGAAAGAGATTTTAATTTCATTGCAAGAGCAGTCAGGCTATATTTGTTGGGAGGCGAAAACCTCAATAAATGACTTTTTTTTTTCCAAGGGTAATTATCTTTGAGAATATCCAGGATAAGCAAAGACTTATTGACTGAGCAGAATGTTACTGCTCTGGGTTTATGTTTTTTTTTTTTTCTTAGCTTTTTTTGTATAAAAATATTTCTAAATTGAGTATCTGTGAACATCTTTAAGAAAGACATCTATTCCTGTTAGCAGAGCAATAATTTAAACTGTCTAACACTGCCCTAAAATTGCCCCTGAAGCAGCTCCAGCTTTCATGGGATAAAATCCCAAGCAGCCCCCTCCCTGCTGCCTGGCTGGGGGAAGCTGCGCAAGCTGACAGCAAGCGCCCACCACTGCACCCTGCAACACCTCAGCACCCCACAAACCCCCCACGGAACAGAAGAGCGGCAGAGAATCCTAAAATGACAGCATGGACAGTTGTCTGGGTGCCATAGAAACTGCCACTGCAAGGAAGAGCTTTCCCTTCCTTGGCTTTGCCATTCAAATACTGAGAATGCAGAGATTTTATAGAGAATAATAAAGGTGCCTTGTTGGGGTGCACCATGTGCTGGAGGAGAGACAGGCCCTGAGGGCCGGAGAGAGAGCCTCTTTCTTGGACCCAGAGGTGACCCTGGGAGTGCATCCAGGTCACCGGGGATGGGCTGAGAGAGGATTGTGGGTTTCTGGACAGTGTTGGACCTATGAGATGTGATAATTGTAGTTTGTGACCTTATAGGGCATTGTTTACCTGTTACCATAATAGGCAATGTCTGTGCACTACCCCAGGTGATTGGGGGACACTGAGGTGAACATCTTTCCTGTTTATATGATGGGATATCCTGTTGGGTGCTGGTATTTAGGGAACATTCACTGCGCAATAAAGGCTTTGCACTTTCCATCTTGTGTGTGAAGTCCATGCCCTTGTGTGATTACTGCAGTGCCTGAGTGTTTTTTCCGAGTCAGGTGATTGTCCATTTGCTGCGGTTTTCATTTGCTTCTTGTATGGGATCAGCTTTGTGCAACTAGCTGTAATGTCCAAAACGTGTGTCTCTCCTCTCTCTTGTGTGATGAAATTTTGTATCAGAACCCTTCACGGTGTGTTCCTTCGCAGTGCTGGCCTGCAGGCAGGGAGATGCCTTGACCTGCGTGGCTCTCTAGCCCTGAGAGGCAATGAGAGCTGCCTTACTGCAAGCCTGCAGTGCCCATGAGTTCTGTGCTCTCCTCCTCTTTGCTGGCCGTGGTGGTTCTTGCACGAGCAGGGGTGGGGAGGTCTCGGAGGATGTGGTACCAACCCTGGGTCCTGGCCCAGAAAGGGGAAGGTCTGCGTGCAGTGGGACAACCAGCAAAGCCCCTCAGCAGCCTGGGACCTGTATCTCTCAGCAGCCATCTCTCTGTGGGTGCAGGGAAGGCAGGAATGCCTCCAGGCTGCTGATGCCTTATCAGGCCTCCTAGACACAGAGACCAAACAGAGTAAAGGAACAAAAGTAGGTATTTATTTGAAGGGCCTTCAAGGTACACCCTGGGGAGCCAGGAGGCTGTTGCCAAGATGGACCCCAAGATGGACAACCAGGTCACGAGTTTTCCACACTTTTAAGTTTGGTTCATTTGCATATCAGGGTCAATTCTCCAATTAAAGCCCCAGTTTAATGATGTAATTCCCCTTAGCCACCCCCCCTTCAGAGACTCCTTGGTTTACACCCCTTGGGCTCAGGATGGTCCAGGTGTCCTTGAAGAGCAGTCCGGAGAGGCTTTGTTGTGTCTAACTCGCATGAGAGAGCAGAAAGTAACAGGCTACAAGAAGCTTCAAAGTTGCACACTAAGCAGTACAGAGTTTAAAAAATATAAAAGTTAAAACCTAAGGCATCACTGCCAAAACAGTTGTTGTGTGCAGTGAGTGTGTTTATTATGGGAAGGGTTCCCAGGCCGCACAGCTGTCCGCAGTGTGCTCCCACACCTACGCTGAGAAGGACGTGTTAGAATCCAGGACACGCTTCAACGTGACAAATAGCCTCCCAAAAAGAAACCACGGGGTTTTGCTGCAGGTCAGCAAGCTCATACTCAGGTGGGGAAATATTTAATTTGCTCTAGAACTGCCATATAAATGACAGTCTTCTTGTACTTTGTCTTGCCTTTGCCTGATTTCCCCGGGCTATTTGAATTAACCTACTCAGTGTTGGATGAGAGGTCACCAAGGAATGCTTTTTGCTGCAGTTGGTGGCTTTCCAGCTAAAAGCCTCCAGCAGAGGAGTTAATATGCAGTTTCTGTATCAGGATGGTGGGGGGAGATGGACTGATCAACTTGTGAAACATCTCAGATCTTGTTCTTTCAACGACTTGTTGTAATTTCCACAATGTGCAGAATTTTTTTAAGCTGAATATCCTAAGATAATTTTGAAACGAAAGTTCTGTCTTTCTGGATTTCCTCCCACATTTCATTTAAATAAGTTATCTTCACCTTTTGTTCCAGGCCGCTGTGCTCTGTTAAATGCTACTTCAGAAATGACTGCCTTTTACTGATGGGTGAAATAATCTCTGTGCAAAGTCTGGAAATTATTTTCAGTCAGGGAGGTATTTTAAGCGGCTTTGAAGTGAGAAGTGCAGGATAAGGGGGATAGGCAGTGTGTGGGACTATGAAGTATGTATTATGAGTTCTTTATTGGCTTCTGATATTTTGTGCTTCATGGGGTATTGAGAATGTGACTTACGTTCTTATTATTGCCTGTTTTTTCCAAAAAGATGTCACATTATTTTGCCACAAAACCTGAAAGCGGTTGAATGGAACAAATACGGTCATGGAATCACAAACCTATGATTTATTAGCTCAGTAGGACAGGAATGGGCTGTTCCCTGTGTGATCTTCCTTTGAGCACACATCTCCTCAGATAAATCTAGCAGGTTAAATTGGAGTAATGAGCAGACTGTATTAACATCCCTCTCAGACACCAAGATGTCTCAGACACGTGGATGTGAAAAGCCTATTGCTGTTCATGGTGGTCAGGCAGTCACACGTCTTTGACTGCGACAAACATCTGATTCCCCAAGTGATAAGCGTGTCTGCTTCCTTTCCCATATTAATCAGACTCTGGGCCTTGCTCTGGTGTGTGATTGATTTTGGTGGCTCCCCTGGGTGACACTCCCGTGGCTGTGAGGGGATGTGGGTGCCTCTGCCCAGGAGAGAGTGGGCTGCCCTGCAGCTCAGAGCTGTCCTGGCACCTGCCTTCCTGCCAGGCTGGGAACGAGGGCTGCCAGCTGCTTTCCTCTGCCCGTTACCAGACCGTGTAGTTGAGAGTGACAGAAACAGTGATTTCCTAGCACTGCTGGTTCTGCTGTGTCTGCTTTGTGACAATGCTGCCTTGAGGACTGCTCCCGGGGGAGTGAGGACAGGGAGAGCTGCGATCTGTGAGAAGTCACCGGGGTCTCAGCGGGTCACACGCAGCGATGGCACAGGTCTGTGTGTTCTGGGCTTGGGAGCTGCTCTCTGAGCTCCAGTGCCTGTTTCAGGCTGGTCATGGTTCTCAGAGAAGGCAATCATGACCCAGGGATTTATACATCCGTGCTCGTGGAAAGTGATTTTGCAGTGTGTTTCGTTTGCAGCTCTTGTGTTATTAACTGTAATACTGAGTTAAACACAGCGCAGTTCACATGTTTCCGTAAAATCTGCGCTGTACTTGCTCTGATCATGGTGTTTCCTTATCTGGTCCAGCCACATGCTGAAAGAAATGCACAAAATTGGTCCCCTTGATAAAGCCGGTGTTTACAAAATCTTAATAAAATTAAAACGTAATCTCAATTTCTCCTTAATGCTCCTGTGACCTGAGTGCCTTCAATCATCTGTACTGTTTACTGCCAGTTCAGTTATCAGGTGTAATAAGTGAGCCTAATGCTTTAATGTTTGTTACTGGCCTACTTTCAAAACCCCTTACACGTGCAAGTTGTATAATACTTAAATAAGAAATGCTGCATGGAGTCATCACCACTTTTATCTAGAGGAAGGGAACGCCGTTCCCTTTATTTAACCTACCAGCCTGTACCCCCTGGGTACAATTCTTGGAGTTAAAACCAATAGTGAGCCAGTTTGTAGATTGCTGTTGCTCGTTAGCTTTGCAAGTATGTCGTAGTGCTGGATCTCCAGTCTTACTCAAAGTAGTCTTACTGCTAGTGTTAGACTTAGCCAGAATGCATATAAAAAAATTGGAGAGTTGAATGGTCTGTCAGTGTCATTTTTACAGTACAGTGGACCAGAAGAATAACAGTCAGGCCCTTTCTTATTTTTCTTTTACTTTTTTTCCCTTTGAGTATTGTTGCATATTTCTGTTGAAACAGAGAAAACTTCTGTTTGATTCTGCTGCAAATATCTTGCATCTTTTCTTACTCTCCTATCATTTCTGTGTCTGTTTTGTTTTGGGGCCTTGATTCTGTGTTTTAAGGTTTGACAACTTCTAACCAGGCAGCACGTTGTAATAGCCTGTAGAAAGAGCCTTTTTGATTCATGTGTATCAAAGTGCATGACTAAACCCTCACTGTATATTTTGCTGGTGTCTGGTATTAAACTTCTTTATGCTTTAGTCACACATTAAGAAGTGATGCATTTATTTTCATAACTGAATTCAGCGTTCTGGCTCTGCGCTTTGTAGAAGGGAAGATAACGGAAGAAAGCAAACATTTCTATTGACTGGCTGTGATGTGTGATCTGCCAGTCAGAAGAATTTAGAGTTTTTTGTTTAGGAGAGGAATGTGCAGAGGGAGGGAAAGAGAACTGCTGAAAGCAAAAATTGCAGCTATTTGCTACTCATTTCCAATCTTTGTCCTGCCTGGTATGAAGCTTAGGGAGAAGATCTTTTGCTCTGCATGCATTAAGTTGATTTAATGTGTGGATACATTATATTCTTGTCCTAGTTGTAAGCATCCTAACATAATTTTAGGGGTTTTATTTTGGTAGAACTCTTGGATGGGTATCTATTTCCCTGGGTTATATTATTTCTTGCCTTTTATATTTTTTATTTGCTACTGTATCACCAAACTTTTGGTTTAGTTTTGGGCAGTGAAAATATAGTAATAGTGGAAACTATTCCCTTCATCCAGAGCTCTTGTAGAAGCGTAGACACAGAATTTTTTTCTGTTTTCAAGTCAGTGAGTCATCATTAGTAGCTGACGCGTTGATTAATATCTACTGTAAACCTTCTAAACACAGGTTTTGTTTCAGTGTGTAATTTGCTCGAAAGGAGTTCCAGGAGGTTCTGAACCAACGTGCAAAGCTGAAGGGATGGGACAGTGCCCTTTACTCAATTTGCCAGATTTTCTGGACATTCTCTAGAACTATCTCCTTGCATTTGAAAGCTTTTTTAGCTAAACCTCCTCAGACTCTTCCAGAGAAGAACTCTGGCTTTTGAGGAGTAAATGGTAGCTGAGGAGCATCTCAGGTTTGGGGTCAGATGGAATAGTTTCTGTAGCAGTGGGTACTACTGTTGGTTACACAAAAAAGTGCCAGCAGGGAAACCAGAGATATGTGAATTACCATGGAGATGAACACAAACTCAGTAGAGGCACTTTCAGCAGAACTGTCTCCTTGGCAAATTCATCAAAATGAAAACTTTTTGTGGAAACATATCAGTTGACAGGAGGAAGATCTTGGAACAGATGCCAACTTAGAGCCCAGGATAGTCAAACTGAGCCATGAGGGAACCAGATTCATATCTTTACCCTGAATAACATCTCGAAACCCTGCTCTTTTTGTCTTTGGCTTCCTTTTCCTCTAAGTAAAAAATTTGAAATCTTTACATTTTGGGTGGAGTTCATGTTTCCTGATCCAGCTCATCACCTTGGGAACAGTGATAGCGAAACCTCATTTTGTCAGTCTTTAGGTAATGGAAGCAAGCCATGTTTTGCCATGTAACAGCAGGTAAATAATTTAATGCAGTTTCTTTAATTTGCATTATTGCTACCAGTAATTGTTTTGGTCAGGCTTTTGTGGGGGTGGCTGAAAAATCAAATTCTGTCTACTTAGAGGTTTTACCAATATTGCTTCCCTGTGAGGCAGAGCACAGGAAATTGTGTTAAACACAAGCAGCAGAGTACCAAGGTTCCTTCTGGAAGCGAATATGAAACTTACGAGTGGAGGAAGCTGTAGATTTGTCTTTGTTGCATATCTCAGATGAAAGGCAACAGATGAGATGGAAAGGGAGTTGTTTTGGAGGAAAAAAGTCTCGAAGACTGAGAAGAAAAGCTAAACCCCATGGTCTGGGATAATCCTCAAAAAGTTTCCAGTCTTTTGGGTGAGTAGTTGAAATGAACTGATTTTTCAGAGGCTTTTCAGATTCAACTCAAACTACTGAAATGTCAGAGGAAGAGAAGGAAATTTGCTTTCACCCAGGAGGATAACTTTGAAAAGTAGTAGAAAGCTCTTGCGTTCATCCATCCTCAGACAGCAACGGGCTGAGCAATCCTGACAGGAATGAACGTGATAAGGAGATGCTGTAGAAATCCAGGGGCAAAAATATTTACCGTTTTGTGGAGCTGAAGAAGCCAGCAGCCTTAGAGGGCTCTGAGCGTCCCATCATCAAGTCCTTTTACAGCTCCCAGGAGTGCAGGGCTGCAGGAGTTCTCTCCTCTTGCTGTACTCCGGGAAGGCACAGGCTGTGAAAAAGAAGAAAAACGCCCTGTGGCAGCTGATAACTTGCATTTAGTCTGGGATACAGCAGTGAAACAACAGTGCTGGATACCAGATCCAGACCCTTTTGGGATGGCAAATGGCTCTTCTGTGTCCTTCCCGAGAGGTGATGTCTTCATGGAAGAAGTGGGCAGATGTCCTGCCAAGGGAGCCAGGGAAGTGGAGCTCGAGGCAAAGGCAGAAGGAACTAAACACCAGCATTGTATTCTTTGGCCTCAACTGCTTATTGAGTATGGGCAGCGTAGAGAGAGGAGATATTCACTGAAAATTGAATCTCCTAAGAAAATTCCTTCAATTTGTTCAGCTACATTACTGCACTGTTGGCTTGTTCCATAGAATGCTAAAGAGGAGATGGTTTCGTTCCAAATTTTCTTTCTTTTTTTTTTTTTTTTTTAGGAAGAGAAAATGTAGCAATCTGCAGGGCTTTGGCCTGAGTGCTGGCCAGGGTCAGGTGAGTGGAAGTGAGCCTCTCTTCTGAACACATATCAATTAAATATTTCATTTCAAGAAAGCTGAAATCTTCCCCTAGGAAGAAAATCTTTATTTTCATACCTTTTAAACCTGAGTTTTGACTGTCACTTTGAAAATGGCATTTTTCAGTAAAATATTATTTAATAATGAAAAAAAATTGGAAACTTTTTGTCCCATCCTTCTTCACAACCAGACATGCACAACCAGAAATACTTCAGTCTGAGGCCAAACAAATATTTTTAGTTTAAAGCCAAAAAATGCTTTTTTTTTTTTTTTTTTCAAATGAACATTGTGGAAAATATTGCTGTATTTTCAACCGTTTCCATGGGTTTTTTTCTTTATTTTCCTTTCTTTTCTTTTCCTTTCCTTTTTTTTAAAGATGAACTGCCATATAAAATAAATCACAGTTCAATCAACTCTCATTCCAGGTTTTAAGGTTAGCTGGGAGACATTTTATTGTCAAGTAAGTCAGTGCTCACTAAGTTCTTTGGAAATAGGCATTGATGTTCTCATTGGACTGTGTTTCTTCAGATATGCAGCACTGTTTGAAATAAATAATCCCAGAGAACTGAAAGGCAAAATTCATTGTGGAAATAAAAAAGAAACTATTAGATAAAACACCCAAATTTGATGTGAGGTTTACTTCTTCTGTTTGTGGAAGAAGCGTTGAGCTGTGTTGGTTGCAGTGGGTTTCTTAACAGCAGAAAAACCCACCCTGGCTTCTTATGAGTTTGCTTTGGAGGTGGAGTTTGTGTGTGGATCCCTCCTGTCCTGGAAAGCTGCTCATGGCTCAGCACGTGATGCAATGGGGGCTCTCTCCTCCACGCAGCCTTGTGCTTTGCCAATATTTGTAGAAATTCAGTGCCTCGAGACTTCTGCCGGATTTGGTGACACAAACAACTGGTTTTGTGTCAAGGGAAGCACACATCTTGTTTAAGACAACAGGCAGCTACCTCCAAATTGAGGAATATTGATTTTGGAAAGTGGTAAACATAAGTGCATGCTGAATAACGTGGGAGGTGAAAACTGTGCAGTTAAAAGGAAAAGAGCTCTGGGGATGACCACCTCCAGGTAGGAGTCTAAGTCACTGTACTACTTTTAATTATTTTTTCAACAACCCTCTTTCTTCCTCTCTGCAAGATTCCCAGGAAGACTAGTTTCCAGCTTTGACACTTATTGTTAGATGCATTAAATTAAGCAATGTAAATCCACTCCTGAGAATTTACCGTTTGTCAGGCTTTATGCAGCAGGTGGAATTTCACTGGGCAGAATTGATGCCAGTTCTCTGCCAGCACCATTTTGAAGCGTGCGCCTTTTCAGTCAGCAGTTTCCCTATTTTCCCCTTGGCAGGGCATATGTCTCACTGGAAAGAGCCTCTTTGGTGGCTGTTGGTTTAGACAGTTCTTCGCTTTTAGTTTTGGGGTTTTTTATATACTTATCAGTCCTTTTTCAGAAAGCCACAGAAATTCTGGGCTAAAGCCTGCACTTTGCTTCCCTGGCATCCCCATCTAGGAGGAGACGAGCCTTTCTGGGAGGTGAGGATTGCAGAAGATGTGATCTAAATGCTGTCAGGACTGCAGTGCATTTCTCTGGCTGCTCTTTGCCTAGAGAAGCCTACAGCAGTATCTCTAGGTCCATGTGTGCATATGTTTGAGTGAATGGTAGGAGGAAAAAATTCCCTAAGACTGCTCACATCCCTTCCCCTGGAGAGGAATGATGGCAGATGTTCCTTATTTGTCCTACTGGAAGGGCTGAGCTAACTGTGGGCACAGAATCTTCTCATTGCCATGGTAATGAATGCCTTCTAGAAAATTTGATTTCTATCAGATAGTTGGAGAGTGCCTTTTATTTAGGTTTCCTGGAAAGGCTTTACTAAGCAGATTATTTTGACACTTGCTTTTGCTGCTGTCTGTATTACCATATCAAAGAACCACTCACCGCTCTGTCCCCAGGGAAACAGCAGCACCTCTCATGGCCATGCAGAGTTTGTATTAATTGTTTGCAATGCCTGGTGTTCTAACTTAATTTCAGGGCCACTTTCTTCAGGATAACATATTACTGAAGAAGTGCTGAATAATTTACAAGATTCACATCTAATTAACGTGAGGAAACACCAGGAATGTAAACCTGTGGTACTTGCTACTCTTTTGTGTTTCATATTAGTCTGACAAGCATTTGCAGAGCTTCCTCTGCAAACCTCTCTCCTGTTCAATGTTGAAAAGATAATCTAAACAACATTCCTCAACTTCACATATATTTTTCCATGAAAAAAAGACTTCAGTTTAAATTATGAAATTTGCAAGCAATCATTAATTGAAGATGGTTTAGGTTTTTTTTTTTTTACTTTAGTGGTGTTTCTCACAGCTGAGATTATGAATCATATTACAGTTTGCATTAATATCAGATTGGAAATATCTCCAGCTACTCACTTAATGATCACATAGAGCAATGTCAGGGGCCAATGTTACCTCTTAGAAATAAAGTAATTTCTTTTTTCCCATTCTCAGTCCTGCCTGTTTTGGTAAATCTTTCCGGATCCAAGGTGTAAAAAATGACCTTTTGGCATCAGATTGAGAACAAAAGTAATTTTTTAGTTTTGTTACAGTTTCCTTTATGTGACTTGGATGAATCATTTAATCTTGGTGGGTTAACTCTCAATTTGCAGATAACATTGTATAATTTATCTTTTATGTTTTTTTAGCTAAAATAATTGTCAACTAGTGACTGTCTCAAATATTTTTAAAAAGTTGAACCCCATGGAAATGCAATCTGCCTCTTTTTTGACATTATCATTAACTTCAAAGCTCCTCTTCTTTCACCTGTGTATACACACACATCACTGGGATGTAATATGTGCTGAAATGTACAATGTACTGCAAAATGCACCTGAAATATGGGTGCACTGAATGCACTGGGTCAGACTTTGATGAAAGGTGTCTCAGTAATAGTGAAATCGCTCTTCCCCTGCTCACTTCTCATGACACAGCCAGAGATGATGGATTTTTGTTCTGATTGCTGTCTTGTAGTTTAATAATGGAGGAAGATAATAAAGGAAGAAAAAATTAAAAAAAAAAACAAACACATGGCACTGTATTGCTGTCATTCAGAGTACGGGAGGGAATTGAAAATAATGTTGGTGCTATATAAATAATTGATGTAATCTTCAGGCCAGTTGTCCTTTCATGAAGTAGTGGTTCAGGGAACGTTGTCACTTCGTGTCTTCGTGAACACAGGTTTGTACAAGAGGTGTCAAGAGACACAGCATCACTCTGTGTGTTTGGATGTGGAGTTGTGAAGTACCACTGGAGTCACTGCTGGCACAAAGATATTTCTTAGCAGGTGACAAAGAAATACTCCAGTATCGTTCAGCTTACAGGGGTGGTAGAGAATGCCTGCGAAGTGTTGTTTCAGAGGAATAAGAGCAAAAGTCTCTGCAACACTGCTGTGATCCTCATGCACATCATCTGTCTGGAATCCCACTGAACATCACAATGATCAATGGGACAGTACAAGATATATTGCCTTTCCACAGCTGCACTCCCAAGGGGGCCTTGGCTAAGTAACCTTTGCTTTAAATTCTGCCTTTAAAGGGCTGGAAGCACATTCTGCTGTAATGGTACACCATTGAGAGCAGAAAAATATGTAGTAGTGGTAGTAGTTATGGCTCTAACTGTGCTCTGCTAAATTTGAGAATGATCCATTATCCTTGACTACAGAGAGCTCTTGAAATTCTCAGTTATAAACTGTGCTGCATCCATGACACAAAACAATCAAAACCAGAAAATGCAAATAAAATACTCTGTGAGAAAGTGAGTTCTGGATTTTCTGACATAAACAAGTGACAGAAAACCAAGTTGTAGGAATACAAACAAACGGCAGCTTTAGTACTGGAATTACCCAAATTTTGCCAATTTCAAGTGCAGCTGTGCTATTTAGGTTCAGTTAGTTTAAAAGAAAAGAATCTCCTTGAAAACAGAGTTCTGCAAGCATTGGAGTGGTGTAATAAATAAATAAATAAACCAGCCCAGCCAGGGAGCACAGATGCCACTTAATGTGGCAGTGTATTAAAGTTTACAGTTCCTTCTTTTAGACTCTCCCCTGAGGTGCTGTGTGCCAGCCTCCCGGAGAAGGAGCTGCAAAGTCTGGTTCACTGACGTATTCGATGACATCTGTGCTTGCTGCCTTGGCTTAGGGACACGGGATCGAAAAGAGGCTGATCTGCCTTACCAGCACTAAGCTGACACGAGGTTACACAGCTTTAGCTTGTCGGCTTTTTTATTTGGCTGTGTCGGATGCTCTGAGTCAGCACTGGGTGGCTTTTTTTTTGCTTGGAGATTGCCACTTTCCTGGGCAGGGTAAGAGGTGTGAAATGGGAGAGGAAGAGCTCTGCATTTCTCATGTTTGGCTGGAGGAGAAAAACAGGGATAACTCGCAGGTGGGAAAAGGTGGCAGCTTGTCAGGGCACCAACTGCTTCATGTGAGGTTAGCTTGGGTATAAGGGTGAGAAAGCTCCCTCTTAAGAGATCCTGCAGCCCCAAGTCCCTCTGGATGGCTTTGTTTTCCAGTGGAGTCTATATATGAATCAGGAGCCACTGTGCCCGTCCAGCCCTGCTGCCAGTCTGTCACCACGTGGGGTAGCCCTGGCACAGGAGCTGCTGATGGAGCAAGAGTCCAAAGGCTGCTGTCCTCTGCTGCAGGAAAAGGCATTTTTCATAGTAATTGATGTGCAAAGATCCTGGGGACATGGGCTTGCTTTGGGTTAGTACCACACTATTGCTTCACGTCCCATTCTCACTTGTACCTAAAGCCCCCCTTTGTGTATGTTTATTTCAATAATTCTATGAAACGTGCACTGAGCTTCCTAAATATGTGGATTCATATTCCTGGGTCCCTGATGGCTTTGACTTCTTGAACTTTCAGACAGGAGTAGGAGTACTGGGGGAGAAATTAAAATTCTATCAGTTCTTCCATTTCAATTTATTTTAGTGTAAATAATTTCTCGGGCTAGGAAAAATAAGAGGAAAAAGTGTTATTTTTGTTACTTTTAAAAATTAGCTTCTGCCTAACTTTGCTTTCTTCTCTTAAATCACTTAAATTCTCAGCCAGATACAGAAAATAAAATTTCTAGCCATCATAGATAATGAAAGGGTATCGACTTTAGTAAAGCACTTTGGTTTTCATTATTTTTACCCTAATTTTTTTTTTTAAGTACTTCAACATAAAACTTTCAATAATTGAGATATTGGGAACTAACAGGGAGTAGCCTTACTCGGGATACCAGGTGCACTGAGGCTGAATGAATGCTAAATGTAAGTGTAAGCTAAAGGAACCTTTTTTTTGCTTTTTGTTTGGTTTTGGTGTGTCTTTTTTAATTGATCACCTTCATAACTAATGGCTCATGGTAAACCTTTGGCATATTATTATAACAAGGAACAAGAGGCTGCCACTACCTTATGGACATGGTGACAAATTACAGGAAGAGTCACTATTCTTCCATCGCCAGGGGGCTTTAAGAGGGAAAATAGCATCACCTCAAGGCTTCAGTGTAACATTTTAGGTTCTGCTCTAGATCTTCTAACCAGCAACTTCCCAGCCTTTGTGATGGCTCCTGCTCTGTGAGAAGCTTTAACAGCCTTTTATAACAAAAAATTGTGTTTCCTTTGGCCTAATTTTTTTTTGAGAGATCTGACAGTAATTGCAGCCTATTGTCATGTACCTCTGGAATCCATTTATTGGATTAATGTCTTAAATTAAACAGATTAAGAAAATACCTTAAATTAACCTGCACCCAACTCAACATCAAGAAATAGCCAAGGTCAGAGACCCTCATCAGGTAGAATAGTCCCAATACTGTTCAGTCATTCTGGTTTAATGGCCCTCTCTCTCTCTGGGCCTGCTTTACAGTCCAGCAAACTGCTTATGAGCTGGTTCAATCATTACAAAAACCTGGTATTTCTGCTTTTGAAATACATTACTAAAGTTTGAGATTTGGGGACAAATGCAAACTGATGTTTTTGTCAACCGGATACAGGAGAAGCAAGCTGCCAGACATCCATATTTTTGGCTGAGAGTATTCCACTGACGTGGTAGCTATCAAAATACAATCTGGTGCCCATCCTGACAGATACATAGCATTTGTGTGACACAGGGAAATGTCAGCTTGGGGTTCACAGCCAAAACACATTTAGCTCACAGGAGCAGAAAGCTTAGTGCTCTAACCCTTTGTTCTTCAGCTAGAAAGACACTGGGCTCAGAGGAGAATGAGTTTCAGGGAAAGACAAACACAGAGAGATATTGCTGTCACTGAAATTAGTGTGGCTGTGTCTGCACCCTGCTCTGCAGGGCCCTTCAGCTAAAGGAATCAGAGAACCTGCTCCTGGTGGTTTGGAACACTGGATACAACATCACAGGCTTAACATTCAGCTGATGGAAACGGATCATGGGAAAAGGGAGTTTTGATGTAGCCAATGTGTTTGTGGGCAGCAAGGGACTGACAGAACACGAGCCAGAAAAAGCCTCACCTTTATTTACATAAGAAAATAAACCAAGGGACTTAAGGGACTTCCAGGTCATTTGTGTGATTCCTCACTATTGCATTCTTCCAGTCTTGTGGGTTTTGCTTCCTCTTTTAGAAGAGTAGGAAGCATAAGGAAAAGCAGAAGCCTCCAAATTAGAAATTTTGGGTTACTACCACATGTCCTCGGAACACAGACCTGCCCTTGAGGACTTCATTGGATGCTGAGTGTGTGTAAAAAGGGTTTGAATCATTGAAATTCTGTGTGAGTAAATGCAGGCATAACTATTGCTTTTTTTTTTTTTAAGAAAGAGAGAAAGTCTAATTACACCGCTGTGTCCTACTAAATTGACTATTATTTCAGAAGAACTATAGCCCTTCATTTTTTTTGACAAACAAATCAGATGAAAACAACAGCAAATGGGTATTTAACTCCATGACAGCATCAACAAATCAGGCGTGATACATCTCAGTGCAGTTTCCTCCTGCACAAAACCTTGTCTGGGTTTCTGCCTACAAAAGATGAGAAGCAGCAAAGTGAAAGCTGTGTGAGCCTTCCCTAAGAGAAATGTTTCAGAGGAGGAAGGGAGATGCATTAATGCACCAGTCCCCAATTTGTGTGTGCTTCCCATCTTCATAATTACCTGAGTGGAGGTATCTGGCGTGTCTTTTGGCTGATTTTAGAGCTCTAGGCTCACCTGACAGTGCAAATCCTAACAAACAGCAGGAGCAGCAGTGCCCCTGGCTAGGAGCCATCAGGAAGGTACATTAGCCATGTACCAGGTACCTCCTGACACATTTTTAAGGTTCACAAATTCAAAACAATAGAAATTTCGAAGGGTAAATCTAGAACTAAGACAAATATTCATTTAAACTATTTAAATAGGATATTCTAGGGCTTTGTGTTTTTTTCAAACTTTTTTTTATACTTGGCATCATGGACAGAAACATTTGTTCCTCTTAGCAACAGAGCCTGAGACTAAAAGCTCTGCATTTCCCCTCACAGGCAGGGCCTGTCTCATTTCCTCTGCTTCTCAGGAAGCTCTTGTTCAAAACATCTAGAGCAGCTGGTATCTCTTAGCACAGAGGACTTGCTTCTTGACTGTAGATGACAGAGGCATAATCAGCTTTTTGTTTTCCGAATTTTTTTTCTGTGGAATACAAAAGCACGATTCAAAGAATTTTCCATTGCACTGGGAAATGTAGACTCTCGTAGTGTGGCATATGTCTTAAAAAAAAACCCCAAAGCAGCTATTTTTTTTAGAGTTTTGTTTTTCTCTGATAAGCCCTTGTGGTGTCAGGAGCTAAGAGGTTTGTCTGATACTTCTGTTCCTACATTTGATTCAGTCCTATAACTTAAAAAGTTAAAAAGTTTAAAAGTCCTGTATACATTTGATACAGTCCTATAACTTAAAATGCAAGCATTTGAGAGCGGTCTCAAACTGACCTGGAAATGCAGAAACACTTTATCATAGCCCACAGTGAGCTTTACAAGCCCTGGATGACCAAGGAACACAAAAGAGAGTTTTGAAGAGCTGTATGTTGGTTCCTCAGCACGTAATTTAGATTTACACAAATTATATAAGAGTATAAGTAATATGCCTTGCATCTGTTAAAGCATTTGTGTCCTAGCATTCAGTTGCTGGTTTTGAAATTCAAGAGCTTTTGTTGAGGGCCTGAATCTTAAGCTTGAAATGTGAGTCCATCATATTGAAGTCATGGGGGTTACTAATAGACTGTACTCGGTGTGAACAATAACTGCAGAGTGTCACCCAGGCAGGAGATTTGTCTTGGAAGAATAAGGGACCCAAATTCTCACTTGCGTCACTCTAAATCAGGAAGGAATTCAGTTAAGTAACGAGAATTATGTCTGTGACAATCACCATGAGAGGAGAATGATGTCTACTTTATTTACTTTTGGAACAACTCAGTATTTGAAATGGGCATTTATGGCTGTATGTGCTTGAATAGGATTTTGAATTGTCAGAATTAGTTAAAATCACTGCTTTTACTATGCATAGGATGTTTTTAATGGTGCACTTATTTTCTTAGTGCCGTATGTTTCTCCTTACAGAAAAACAAACAAAAAAATTGAGATCATCAAACCATTTACTACAAAATGTGGCTGCTCCTTGTATTTGTTTGTATGTAAACATATATTGTGCAAGCCAGAGAACAATAGCAAACCTTGGTAATCAGCCTAATATGAAAGTGGTTGTTAATATACCATGAAAATTAGTGTCTCTGTCTCTCTCTCTCTCTTAGAATGGAAAGACAGATATTGCAAAATCTCTGGGGAGCAAAGACATATCACTGAAACGATCAAACTGAACTTTACCAGATCCTCTGCTCCTGTTGATAAAGGGTTTTTTTTTATTTCCCACCCAGTCATCTTCTGCTTCACCTCCATGAGGCATCCTGCAGGAGGTGAAGAGAGAAATGCTTTCGTCAGCACCAGCTTATCCTTTCTCTAAAGATGTCACTGACACGGGGGTGCATTTTGGGCAGCTGGTGGAAGGATGCAGTACCCAGAGGATTCCAGTCAGTATTCCCTGTATTTTTCCAGATGGAGAAAATGAGTTGCTCAGATCAAACAGCAACAGGTGTTTGTGATGGAGGTGAGAACTGGGCTGAATCATACCATGGTTCTATGAGAAACATTAAGCTACCTCTCCTACCAGAATGAATAAATTTCTGCTTAGGCTGGGACCAATATGTTGCTGTGGATTCTTCCTGTACTTGTTCTAAATTTTCTGTAGTTTGTACCTGCAGCCTGGAGTAAGTACCCTGAAGGGGCTGGGAGGTGTCAGCAGTGGCTGTTTGAGAACCTGAGGGGTCCCTGGGGCCCCCAGGGGCTGTTGGCACTGCCGTGGCCCCACTGCCCCTCCTTGGGGCACACGCACGTGAGGCACCTGGGATCTGCTCTCCACAGAAGAGCCCATGGAGGCAGGAAAGGAAACGTAGGGCTGTACTCACCGAGAGTCTCTGCTCTGTCAGGCAAGCCCAGGGAAGTCAGCAAAAGTTCTAAGGTGCCTTTGGAGGACGTTATTTTATCTTTTTGCATTCCATAGCAATGGAACAGATTTTACTTGGATCCAGTCAGCTTTTCTATCAAGGTGTGCTCAGATAAAAGCAGGGTGTTAACTCTGGCTGCACTGGAGCAAGTGGTGCTTTAGATACTGGGACACCAGTAAGAAATATAAATCCCCATGGGAATAAGGAATATATTACCAACCCGTGAGAAATTTTTTACAGCATTCTTATAAGGTCTGTTTCTGAACTCTGCCTATATTGTTAGTGACCCTGCTCTGTTGTGATCTGTCATGTTTCCAGAGGTGGATGGGCGGTCACAGGCATGAGGAACTGAGGAAGTTGCTGTGGAGACACTCAGTTTTGTTACATTTTTCTGAACAATATGCCTCTCAGTCTTCCTGTGTCATGTCCTAAATCTTTAAGGCCTACAGCAGATGCCTAATAGAGATATTGTCTGGGTTGATATAGGATGTACTCTTTTCCCCTATTCTTCCATTAATAATGATAATAACCTGTCAGCACAAGGCATTTCACAGTTTTTGTCTTATTTCCTTTAGATTTTCCAAGTCTGTGGTTCCTTCTTTGAAACCATTTTTTTTCAACTGTGAGCTACCCAAATTGACATGATTGGCAACATCTGTTCTGGAAAATAAAAAGAAAGACTGAATCTAAAGGGATGAATATCCATTTGATCAGTGATTCTAGCACTGATCTTTTAAATTTATGGTGTAATACCTGGATGAGGATATAACAGATCTAGGGTACTTACTGATAATTACATGTAAAAAGCTGTATGGCCAGGTGGTGTTCACTGCAAATCCATGAGCAAAGAGAGTTTTCACTCATCCCTCTAGTTGTAAAAAAACCCCAAACAACAAAACAAAGAATGCAGCGTGAAGGGCAGACTGGCTCTCTGGCCATCACTTGCCCAGTGGTTCCACTTTTGTTTCTCACAGCTCACAAAAGATTGTCTCTTGTCTCACTTAGTAATAATTCATTTGGTCAGGTTGGATTCTGCTGGTTCATTCCAGCAGTTGTTTCACTGCAGTGTTTTGAGCAGGGGTATGTCCAGATACATAAATATATACATACATATATATGTGTATACACACACACAGACTTGAAATCTGTCCTTCAGCTCTTTGGCATCTTGAGTTACTCTTCTTTATAAACAAGTTGTGATGTGTGTTGTTTTGTTAGGTCGACATAATTTTCCTTCTTTTTGCTGCATGGTGGATTCTTCTAACAACCACTTCATGCCAACTCAGAAAAATATAACATTTCCTGGAAGGCAGGGAGTTCAGAGTCCTGTGTGATGCTGTTGAAACAGACACTACAAACTCTGCAGTGCAGGCTCGTTTCAAAAGAGATGCGTGACAGAGGGAAAAAAAAGTGACATTTACACTAATTTGTATTTTTCATTATTAAGCACTTTCCTGGCCTTGTCAGTGCTGCAAACAGAAAGGAAAAAGAACAATAAAAAAGAGTGATCTTTATATTTATGTTTAGTGAACCCAAGAGTGCTAGTTTAGTGGGGAAAGAATGTATTTTTTATTTCCAACAGTTTAAAATCCAGAGCTGTACAGGTGACATAGTGCCTTTCTTTATTTCACTTGGCTGTTTTCATTCAACATTGCTTTTAAAATTAACATTGACCTTTAGGGGCTATGGAAGCAGCTATCAGTGTGCAGAAGATGTAACTGATAGATAAACTATGATGTCCCAGAGAATAAAACCCAGAGCAGTATTTCCTGCTGGGGGCTGGTTCCTCAGCACTCTGACCTTGCTGCTGGATACAGCAGGTGTAGCTTAGTCTGTGTTATCCATCATTCCCACGTGCACTTAGGAAAACTTGTCTCAAAAAAAAAAACCACTTTAAAAGGACCTTTTTTTTAAAATTTATTTTCCTGCTGAGGCTTAAGTTATTCAGTGTATGAGGGTACAGCAAATAAAACTGAGTGGCTGGGCAATAAAATGGCAGATGAAATTCAGTGTGAGCAAATGCAAACACGGGGAAGAGCCACTGCCTTTGCTGTAAGTTGCTTCTCTTGACTTCAGGATGTATCTGCTGGGGCCTCTTCTGTCTGATCCAAACCCGACTGACCCTGGTGGGAGTATTTGCCATCAATGGAAAGGTATTTGCATATTCACAGAGCACTGGAGGTACAGGCATTTAGGCTGATTTTGAACAGTAATTTCAATGGTTAGAAATAAAAATGTCTTATTGGATATCTGAGGAGATACAAGCAGTGTTTTTAGATCTGCTGTGTCTTCCATCTATGGATATTGCACTGTAGTTGAGCTGCAGCTCAATGATTCCTAAAGCTAAACTTCAAAAACGAAATTGCCCCAGTTCTTAATAGTTTAATACAAGAGTTTTCAAATGTATGCACTTATGGATGAAAATCTTGGATTGTGGAGGAAATGCCATTGGCATTACATGGATAAAATTACGCTTCACTAAATCTTCATGGACTGTGCTACAGCACTGTTTTCTCCTTCAGGTACCTTATGGCAGCTTTCAGTGTCACCACTGGGTGAAATATCCTTAATAATATCAATCTTGGCTCTTAAATGAAATTAGAGGGTTATGTGTAGACCTTTGGCATCTGAAGTGTGAATTGAAGGAAGACTGAGCAAAGAAAACTGCAGAGAGCCTTTTCCCAGGAGAATGTGTTTTCAGACTTTCAAAGAACAGAAATTTGAGTCTTAGAAATTCCAAAATGCCCGTGTTCGCTGCTGGTTTTTAACTTACTTTTTGTACTCACTACATCAAAATTGCAGGTATAAAATGTGAGCTCTGAATTGCTGTGTGGAAATAATAAGCAATTATTATTTCCCACCTTCCCATGAGTCCTCTGCATGAGGTCTCTGCACACCCCCTGAACCCTCTTCATGACCCAGTCCAGCTTGGGCAGCTCCAAGGGGGAGCCCAGGGAGATGCAGAGAAGTGTCAGTGCTACACTTGGAAAAGCTCATGGAGCTGCCCAAAAATGCAGCATCTTTGGATTCAGCATGAGAGGTGTTCAGATAGCAGGGGTGCAGGTAGGACAAACACAGAGCTGTGAAGAAAAATGGCACAGGCTCATTGTAAAGATAATTCATGTTCAAATCCAACTGGATTTTAGTTCATTTGTTTAAAAATCTTTTGTTTGGGGGATAGAGATTAGATGCAGCTTTTATTTGAGAAGTCTTTCTTCATGCTGGCTCTTCAAGGCAGATTAGGAATAAGGATAAAATAAGATAATTCTCAGATGAGGAACTCTGACTCCATGGAACGTATTGTTTGGTGGCTCTGCCTGTGATTTGAACCATGTCCTGACATCTACACTTGCTTTTTGCTGCATATCAGGCCCCAGTCTATTATAAAGGAGCACATTCCCACTGCTTCTTCTCAAGCACTTGCTGACAGTTACCAGAATAGTCCAGAGCTGCTCTGAGCAAGGGATGCTTTTCTGAAGGAGTCTCTTTCTGTGGGAAGCTTCAGCAGGAGCTGGAGGCAGAATGTCCTTATGTAGGTGCCCAGGATGAAGGCAGGGGTGTTGCTCTGCCAAACACGCACAGTAATTCATGCACAAAAACCATCGCATGCATATTTTTGAAAACGTATGAAAAATATATGTGCAATATGTTGCTTTTCCAGGCGTGGTGCCAGCGTACCGAGTTCTGGGCTTTTGTCTTCTGCTGAACACCCCAAATTAGAACAGCAAACGCAAAACAACAGCAAAAAAAAGAGAAAAAAAATGAAGAAAAGGAAAGAGATAAAAAGGGAAATCAAGGGAAGAAGGATATATTTTCTGGCCTCTTAGTCTTATACATATCTTCAAACTAAGGGTCTGACTTCTCTTTTCTCAAGACTGCACTGTGCTCTTTCTTGGTGTGGGATATGTGATCAGGCACTTTGCTAAGGGTTCAACTGTGTGCAGCTGAGTTGAGTTCTCCTTCATGTTGATTTTAATCTAATTACAGTCATGGTACATGTTTTTGCAACCTGACTGCTGTGCCAGGTCTTGGCATGCTCTGCATGTGGGGACATCCAGCTGGAGATGGTTTTGATGGAGCTGATTTTCAGTCTGGACTTTTTTTGTTCCTCTGCAAGAGCATGGAACTGTTGGCGTGGAATGTGGAAACTTGCTCAGAAATTTTTGGAGTGAGGCTAATACGTGCAGAAAACATCCGACTGACAGAGGTTACCCAGCCCTTTTCTGGTAGAGAAGACCTTTTAAAATTTTTATAAACTATGTCAAATGTCTTTGACTTTCACAGAAGGTGTTTGATATTTAACTGGAAGCCCCTGGGTTTACAGAAAAGCCACAGTTCTTTCTCCTGTGTATTCCAGTTAACTGGGTTATAGGCTCTTACAAGTTGCTGTTTCTCTTCCACATTCTTGTATTCCCCAAGAAAATTATGGTATCTACCCTAATTAATACATGAATATGAAACTCTCTGAAGAGATAAAACTTAATTTAGCCTAAGCAGCAGCAGTAGCATTGCAATGCTACGTAAAACACACAGTGCAGAGCAGCAATCCCAGCTCGAAGGGAGCTGCTGGGCTCCCGTCCCACCCACACCCTTCCTGTGCCCCCAGCATCTGTGGCATCCCCCAGCGGCAGTGGCGACAGCTGAACTGAAGGAAATCGCTGGGGAAATAAAATTTTAATAGTGTCATCTGATTGTTTATTAATTTCTCACAATATTCCAAACTGAGAGCCAATGGATTTGCCATCTTGCCCTCCAAAATTAGAAATGGTGAGATTTAAGTTTGCCCACTGAACCTCAATTCTTCCCCCAGCATTTTTGGTCCAATTTCTAGCTCCTCAGTGGTATCCTGGGTTTGAGGAGCTGCTTGCAGCAGAGAAGTTGCCCATAGAAATGACAGAGGGAAGATTTCTCAGGCCTCTCTAATTCTGGCATGTGCTAACTTTCAATTGGGTGACTTTGCTGCGTCCTTTAATGCAGCTATTTTTGTGTGTGTGTGTGTATAAATTAAAAATAGCTCTATAGAAATAACTTTAAAACCCTGGAGTATTTAATAGCAAGCAATTCCTTTTTATAAAAAATTTATAACAACTTATAAAATGTAATCAACAGAGAATTGTGCCCCCGCTTTTGAATTCTTTAGGTGGTTTTAAAAATAATACTTTAAGGATGTTGGAAATGGCAGCATGAAGTGTTTCTTTCCTGTTGAATAGCTACTAAAATAAATTATTCCAACTGTATTAAAAATATGAAAAGCCTACCACTGTTACATATACTTGAGCTGTGTGAAAGCACCTCTGTTTGATGGGATAATTGCTCTGGCATATATAAACATAAGTTATTTTACTGAGATTTAAATATTAAACACCAAAGTTCTTCAAAATGAGGTGCTAATGATGTAGTGCTTCACTATGCCTGCAGTCAGAGGTGTTCATCTTGAGTCAGTTTATGAGAAATGTAAAATATTTGGGGTTTATTTTACCTTTATTTGGTGTTCCTTCTTATTTCCAGTAAGAAGTAAATACTATAGTAGAGGGGCAATGCAAAGAAGCTGTGAAAAAAAAAAAATCTAAAAAACAGCATATAAAAATCTCTACATTTGAAGAGGATGACAAATTGCGGAATGCAGTTTAAAATGCTGTTTAGGGAGTAGACAAAGCACTGAGTCTGTTGTGTCCAGATAAAACTTGGTTTAAAGAACTTTACATAATCACTGGAGATGGTAAAAACATCAACTGGTTTTAATAGTTTGAGGGAAATTAGGTTATTTTTCCCCAACCAATATTTTTCTAGGAAAATTGTGGATTTTTTTGAGATGTCAAAAGAGAAAAGATACTTTTTAGTTTTAATTTCTTCATAAGTAAGCATAAAAACAGTGGCCAGGATGAAAATAATTGTTAAAATATTTGAGCCCCCAAGCAACGTTTCAATCCAAGGCAAAATAAAAAATATAAATAAGCAATCTTTTGGCTAAAAATCTCTCTATTGAGCTCACATGTCACACGAGCCTCATCCTTGTCAAACAGAGCAGTTGGGTAGAACAAATCCTGGCATTACACTCCGGAGTCTTTGTGGAGAGCCACGGGGTAAATCTGCAGCAGTGTAACAGCTTCCCACAGCTGGGATGTCTGATTATGTGGCGTGCTGCAGAAATTACAGCCACACTGTGCTGAAACATGGGAACAGGATAAAGCTGCAACAGAAAGCCAAGCTCAGATAACCAATGCAAACACTCTGCCACGATAAAATATTTGATTTCCCTGCACGTGTAAAAAATGTCTTGCTTTTAGAACATGCATATTTGTAAATAATGAATTTTAATGATGGGTGCTAATGACTGTAGATCAAAACAAGGCTCTGGAAGTTTAGAACTATATTCTAAGTAGAGCAGGTTGGCTTTAATATAAGGCACATTTTATATAATATTCCTTGTGCAACTAAACTTTGCTGTACTGCTGCCCTTCTTCTCCTGCCATCTATTGCCTCCTTAACTCTCTGTGCTGTAAGGATGATTTACGTGCTGGCTGTATCTGACATGGGTTAGAAATATATCTCCTGCGGTCTTGGCCAGTGTAGGGTTCTGAGGAAATGTCTTATTCGGGGCCATAAAGGAATGGTTCAACACCAAGGTTTACTTTCTCCTCTTCTCTCTGGGAAGGGAAATTGTGCTTCAAGACAGTCTTTCCAAAGCCTGCTCCTCTAACTTGCTTTCAGTGCATTAAAAGAAAAAAATCACAAAGCCCCACCAAAGGTTGAAGAATAACCATGTTTTGTCTAGCATTGCTGTCACTTCAGCATTGCAAAGCACAATTTCCCCTTAAAAACAGTTTCACATTCCTTTTACAAGCTATTCCAACATGAATATATTGTGAAGAGGGTCCTGCTAACCTTGTTGGCTGCAGTACTTCACAGGGAGTCAGTGTGAACACACTGCAGACCAGTCCTGCTCTCAGGGGCATGAATGAGAGTCTGACACAGCTCTTAGAAGGAAACTCTCACAAATTCTGTATTTTCCTTAAATTATTGTGAGGTAACATACATACCTGTTTTCACTGGTCCTGCCAACTCCCTGCCCCCAAAATATGATAGGATGGGCTTTTCTGGTTTTTTCAGTTTCTGCTGTTTTCTTATGGGTATCTCCTTCCATCTCACCTTCCAGCAGACTGGTATCACCAAGATCAGGAATTGTGCTACAGCTGTCCTTGGCCTTTGTTATCAGGCCAGAAATAACATCAGCACCGTGTGGTGGTGCCAAGATTGTAGCATGCTATAATGACATATGTTTTGTTGAGAAATTGATGTTGTGACTCTGAATAACAATAATAATAATAATAGTAGTAGTAATAACAATAATAATAATAATAGTAATAACAATAGTAATAGATGTTTGGCTGGTGCTGGTGGTGATTGCACAGGAGAGAAGTGCTGCTCTGCATCCTTCAGAACTCCCTGGGTGTAGAAAGACCTTGTCACTGCTGGGATCTTGGTTTGCATTCAGAAATCTCCTTGTGAAATGCAAAACTGGTACCAGTGTTTGTAAATACAATCTAGGCCAGTTCCCCATGGGCATCATCACAGAGCCAAACCACGCTGGGAGAGCTGGGACAGATCATAGCCCTTGTCCAGAGTAGGGCTTCCATGTACAGTAGTGGAGCCTGAGAAACCTGTGTTACTTAAAAATAATAGATAAATATAAAAGTGTCATTGCAAGTGCTCCATTGCCCTGAAAAGACGTAGGTGGAGAGAATGCATCCAGCAGCCTGCTCTGAGTTGAGTCAGTGGAGCCTGGCTATTAGGCTGTGTGTGTCTCAGAGGATGTTACACACCTGGGCTGCTCCTCCAGTACAGCCCAGGGCTCATTCTGGGCAACTGCCTGGTGCGGGTGAGCAGCGTTTCTATTCTGACCTGAGGTAAATCTTGAGCACTGCTTTCGGCTCGATAGCACTTGGAAAACCAGGAAAGTGCTCACTGGAGTGAGCTACTCGCTGGCCACGTTTACTGCTTGCCTCCTCACTGCACGGAGCAGGGACTTTGGGTGTTGCTCACCAAGCCCCTGCTATTTGTACTAGCCAACACCTCTCCAGCAGAGCAGGAAGTTTGTAGTTTGCTGATAAGCCACGTGCCATCCTGCCTGTTCAAAGCTAAGAGGAAAAGGAAAAAAGTGTGAGCTGTTGACATCAGAGGGAATTTGTAATAATGAGTAATATGGCACAGAGCTGGTATATCTTGGCTACCATCCCTCTGCTGCATTATTTTAGTGGCTATGTCTAGCTGTCTACTAGCTGTGACACATTTTTACGGTTTATCATAAAAATAAAAGTGTGTCTATTACCTCTAGCCGGAGTTTGGATGATGCATAAAACCGAAGCAAGGGAGTTCATGTAAGGAGTAATACAAGAGCCATCTTCAGTGTGTCGTGGCAAGGATTGCTCATGCAGCAGGGCTTCCTGCAGGCTGTGGCTTCCCATGCACACAGCCCCAAAGCCAAGCCACCCCTGAGCTCCCCCAGGGAAGAGCAAGCTCTGGGCTGGGTAAGGCAGCAAGCTCTTTGCAGATTGAGTGTAGCAAAAAGTGTTAGTCACTTCTGATAGGAGCACTCAATCACCCAGTGTAAGCTGTGAATCTGTACTCTTTCTTCACTTTGCTGCATTCTTTAGTTCTTCCTACTTTCAGAATCAATTATAAAGTCATTGAGAAGAAGAAGGAAAAAAATTTTTTTCTGGCCAAGTATTAAAAATACCAGCACAATCACTTGTATTTTACAATGAACAAACTTTCCAAGGAATTTAAATGCTAAATTAAAAAAAAATCTTCAGTTGCTTCTCTTCAAGTCATGATTAGCTTAAATGGGCTCTTCGTACACTGAGTCTTAGCAGACTATTAAAAGGAGGAGAAAGATGCTGGGTAAAGCAGGTCAACCCGATTAGAAAGAATCTTTTTGGGTTTCATTTGTTACCTCTGTGTAACTCTTGTGAGAAGTGTATTAATGAAAACCAGGAACTTTCTGGCCTAGCAGAGATGTGATATAGAGAAATAAATATCAAGGAGACCCTCTGGGACTCTACCTCAGTTGTGGTAAATTGGAATAGCTCTCTCCAAGTTGTTCTAAATTGTAACAACTGAGGCTGTGCTCCTTATACCTTGTTTGCTTGGTGCAGCTCAGTTTTGTCTTTGTTAAGAAATAAGTAAGAAACTTATTAGTAAAATGAAGAAATATATGTGTTTATTCCTCTCCTCTGTAGTCAATGGACTAAAAAAGCTATGTCCAAAGTCACAAAAAAGAACATTCAAGACGTTTTTAAACTCAGAGAGAAGAAAAATGTCTTGTTGGCAGTTGTTGTCCTTTACTGTAGAAAAGGAAACATTACAGATGTGATGCTGATGAGGCCGTAAAATTCCCAAACCAGGATGCTGACCTGAGACGCATCAGGTTAGTGCTGCATAAATCCTGAAAGAATGCTTGTTGTGGGAAACGGTCCATCTAGACAAAATATTTTAATTTAAAACAAATTATTGGTACAGGACGAAGTGAACTTGAGGATGTTGCACCAGGATCACTGTCCACAGTTCTGCTACTAAAGCTGCCAGATTTTTATTAGGAGCGTATCTGAAACACAAGGTGCAGGGTTGTTAGGCACGACATCGTGGCTTGCTTCCAAGGCAGATAACTTCTCCCAACATTTGTATCTTTCTTCACATATAATGTAACAACAAAGCATTAATCATGCAAATATCAATATTTAATGATTATGTGGTTAATGTCTGCAAAGCATTTTAGAGATAAAAAGTGCTCTATAAATCCAAATGTAGGATATTTACTCCTTGCCTTATCTTAGTTGGATACAGACGGGATGAGAACCAGTCCGTTATCTGGAAAGGCAGATGCCTGATGCTTCTGATATCAGGAGTACGATATTCATTCTACACCTACTGAGCTCTTTGACAATCTTTTCTTTCTCTTCAACCTGCTTTTGAAGTTTGCACTATTAGAAACATTTGTATGGTAATGAGGATACTGCTCAAACCTCAAAATACACTAATTAGGTAAAAACCAGGATTGGGAACATTTGGCCAGCTAATTAAAATGTCATAATTGGCACTGCAGAAACCATTCTTACCTCACACAATTATATAAATGAAGATCTGCTGTCTAATGAGGGACTGAGGGAAGAGGATTGTTGTAGAAAAGTAAAAAGTCAAGTGCAAGCTTTCCCTGCACATCAGCATTGCTACAAAACCCCTCAATGTGGCCCTTTTTAAGTGATGGGTGAGTCACAGTCACCTTTCCTAAAACAACTCCTTTTATTGAAGAGTTTCTTTTGGACAAGTTAGCAAGAGTTAAATGGCAACTTATGAAACCACTGCTGAATGTTACAGAAGGTTGTGTGCGTGAGCATTCTGCTGAGTTTGGCCATAAGCAGCCACTGGGTGAGGTGAACACCTCAAAACAAAGATGTTTGTTTATCCCAAGTCTCCCTTGCTCCTTTTACGTTCTGTGTCTGTGTTATGGGAATTGCTCAGGTTTAAGTAGGAGATGAAACAGCAAAAGTTGTTTCCTTAAGTGTCCTTTTTGCCAGCACCATTCTCAGCTGTCTGCTGGCATGTAGCACCTTTCTCAGCCATTAAAAAAATTGAGGGATAAAAATATTCAGTTCATATATTTAAATCCATTTACATAATTTTGGTCCATTTTTCTTAAAATATTTCTCTGTGATTGAAGAACTCTTTCCTGGGTTGTCCTTTGCTAGAGGTATATTGGCAATTTTAGTGGAAAGTTGGATTTCAAGGTAAAAGGAAAGCCCCTCCCTGTGTGGCACTGGGCTGATGGAGGTTCCCTGGGGGCAGGTGAGAGGAGGTGGCACAGCCCTTTCCCAGGTGCTGGCCCGAGTGGGAGCAGTGCCAGCCCACATCCCTCTGCAGCACTGTCTCCCCATCCAACCTGAGTATTCCTTGTGCCACAAAATCGTTTCCTCCTTGACCAGGGCACTTTGAAAATGTCTGATGTTTTAAAATTTGGGGCCCTGTGGGAAAGATAGTCTGTCATTTAGTTATGTTGAAAAAGAGAGGAAAGGAATCGGGCCTTGCTAACAAGGTGTGAGGCACAATGAAACAACGAGCAATTAAAAAACCCCACAATAACTTTTACTTGGATTTTTCCTCAAAATTCTGAGTAATTTGTCACATCTTTTAAACAGTAAGGTGCACTGGCATGCTGAGAAGAGGTTAACCCCACGTCTTATTGATGCCTGTTGGAGTAAGCTGCAATGTACTATGCTTAGAGACTTTAGACTGGACGACTTTGGTTCATTCAGAGATATTACTTTAAAAGTGGCCTTTGCTATGATTTTTAGTATACTGTACTTCTGAACCAGCACTCAGAAAAATATACGTTTTATAAGGGAAATGGTTTTTTGTAAGCTGACATTGGCTAAAAAGTAAAATTAGGAGAGTTTGAGTGAGAGAGAGGAGTAAAAAGATATATTTTGTTCATCAGGGGATGTGCAGTTATGGGACAAAGGAGGACACATTTGGGATTCAATTCAGGCTCAGGGTTACAAACGCTCTCTTCTAATCAGAAGCATACAGGTGAGAGACATGCTTTGTGTCTTTTGTGCCTCCCATCAGAACAGATTCAGGTGCATGCATAATGCATGAGGCAAGTACCAGCACTGATGCAGAATAATCCATAAAATATGAAGCTGATGTTATGAATAATTAAAGCACAAACACTCAGAAACACCTGCATGCAGCTAATAGGATGGGTTGGACTTGGCCTATAAGCGTGCTGGAAATGTAGAATTGAAGCTGCCCCTCGTCCCCCTTGGTGTCCCTTGGGCTCTGTGTGGAGCCTGACACAGGGCACAGCTGCTGGGGACCCCTCTGGAGCTTCACGCCCCTCCTTGGGAAGGGAATGAACACTGAGAGACTTGGCTGCAGCTGCAGAGAGGCCTGGTACCTGCTTTCTTTAGAGACAAATTGCCAAAGTGTTTCCTCGTTATAATATTGAAAAGGCTGAACTTTCAGCCTCCTGGTAAGTAAATGCCAGTTTCGTTTAGAAACAGTGCAGAAAGATGAAATATTTAGCTTTTATCAATAATGTACCCTCTAAGTAACAGTGCCTACGTCGACACATAATCTGTGACAAACTTTCACAGATCCCCTGATGCGTTTGAGGAAAACTCAAGCGGTTTTTTTTAACTTGTAGGAGATGAATAACTTCTGATGTTCCCTGCAGAGAAGGGAAAGAGCAGAGCAGGAGCTGAGCTAAGAGTATCAGCAGCAGAGAAGGTCATGTAAATTATTACTGCTTGCTTGGCTTGTACAGATACCCACTCACGTGGTGTTGAGTTCTTGCTTAATGCTTTTATGATCTCCGTGGAGATCCCGGGTCTGTTAGGGAAGACATTGAGCACCGAGCGGAGGAAAACATCCCGGTCCTAAAACATTTGTTTTAAACAGAGGCGAAAAATTGTGAGATACTTTCTGAAGTTAAATGGCCATATTTTTTTAAATGAGTAAAGCTGGGGAACACACAAAGATAGCTAGCAGGGATTGATCACACTTTTACCTGAAACAGGAGTAAAGCTTCTATCATCTTAGACAGCTTCCAAATTATGGTTTAATTCATATCTCTCTGTAAGAGTGATTTGAATGTAATGGAAAATAGTGTCTGCATTGTGGTTTACATTTTATGACTGTATACAACTCACACAGTATATTTTAGTTTTTGTATTTGTATTTCTAGGTTGTTATACTGCTGCTCTGATGAAGGAGTTCTAGCTGTGTGCACAACAATCTTAGATTTTTGTTATTTAAAATATCTTCTTTGGTCTGATGTCTTGGATCCTAAGGAAAGTCCTTCTGTACTTTTATTTCTTGAAGAGAGGCTGTGTATTACTGAAAACACAGAGCTTTCAAAGTAACAAAATCACAGTGCCCTTGCTGGATCACACAGAGTACGGGCTGAAGGGATATGGTGCTCAAGGGATAGAGTGGATAGAGTACAGATGAAAGCAGAGAAAAGCTGGACCCATGGGTCTCTGAGTTTGAATCAGCTAAAGAGACAAAGCTCCAAGAGTCCAACAAACCCAGTCCTTACAGGGGCAGTTTGGATGGTGTTTCTGCCCACAAGAGGAACAGTTTTCCTCTGGTTTCAAAACGATGAATTAATTTCTAGTTTTGCCATAAGACTCACTGTCTAATGCTGTTGCATTTTGTACATTCCTTGTTCTCAATTGATAGACCTGGAGTGTGTTCCTATTTAAATTAGGCTATAGGCATTAGACAAAAATAAGTCATTTTTCAGTTCATTCTAGAACTAGGACAACAGCCCCTTTGGAAAATGCTTCCTTTATGAAAATAGTACTCAAATGAGCCTGACAAAGCACAAAATGATTATGTGTGATTCTCCAGATTATTTTACCAGCTTAGTTTGCAGAACCAAAAGTTCTGAAATACTTTGTGGCTGGTGTCTTGCGTCAAACATCAAGAAATCACCATTTGTGTTTATCTCTTGAGGTTAGGCTAAGTGCTGAAATATTTTAGCATGATTTGTTTCCAATTTATATCCAATGACTCTTTCCTCCTTTGCATCTAGAAGCTGTTAGATCCTGGGATGCCTTGGGTTCTCCACCAGTCAGTTTAATAAGGTTTAATAAGGTTTAATAAGGCAGAACTGCAGAAAGCCTTCAGATACCATCAACTGTCTCTGCTGTTTAAGGGGAAAACAAAACCCAGCCAGCACCCTAAACCCAAACAAACCCCATATATTGTTAAGGAGGAAGATGGACTACTTCTATGTTCGTCGCCTGATTTTTCAGTTCAGTGTCATCATCACTGTGGTAAATAAATGTTCATGTCCATGGCACTCTTCCTTTCCTACTCCAGACCTGAAGGAGCTGCAGTGGCACTGGGACATAGACAGCACTATTTATGCATCCAGCATCTTTCCTACTGGCAGATAAAAGATTGTCATCCACTTCGCTGTTTTTCAATTTATTTTTTTTTAGGCAGTGAATTTCCTGTTAATTCTGTCCTCCTGACAGGGAGGAACAAATTTTAAAGTTTAGGTTCATGGAATATAGATTATCTTTTGACTTTGGGCTTCTAGGAAAGCGTTCCTTTGTCACAAACCACCATAGAGCTTCACAGGCTTCCTGTGAGCTGAGCTGGCAGGTAGGATGCTCGTCACATAAAGCCTGTATTTTCTTTAATAATTGCTGAGTACTTAGGAAGTAAATGACTACCAACAAAATTACAAAATCTATTTGCTGTTACCCAGTCACAGCAAATGACTCTATGCAAGTACAGGTCTTGGCAAGAATAAGGTCTTTTACCAAAACTACTTTAGCCTTTTAGTCTGTTTTTAATTATGGCTTTACGTCAAATTCAAGAACTTTTATACTTCAGACCTGCTTGAAAAAGGACCCATGTGTGCCTGCTGAATTCTGCCATAAGCACTTTGGTATTGAAAAGTGATTGCTGGATATGTACAGCAGCTGCTGGAGGGGCAGGTAAAATAAGGATGCTTGTGAATTATTTTTTCCTATTTAGCAAGGAAAAATGACATGTTTCAGTCCTGTGACCTCTGAGAAAATATCTGCAAGCAAAGTTGTGCCTATTTTAATCTTCACAGCCACATTTCTTGCAAGATCCACACCATCAGACTGATCATGCAGTTGATGGATGCTCTAATGACCTTGGTCACATAACGCCAGTTCTGTGGAGTGGCCTCAAAGCCACTGGTGATACCTACAATTAACACTCGAGATGTAATAGATGGGTCTCTTGGTGAGTCATTTTGTTTGAAGGACCCACAAACCAGCTGCAGTAGGAATCTTGTGCGATGTATACAGGCTGTTCTGCTGCTAACACTGTCCACATGGCTCCAAAATAGACCTTGCCAAATCATTAAATGGATCTTGCAGAGCACTGAATTTTAATTGCTCTGGGGATACTGAGAGAGAACAGCATTGATTGACTAACTTTATGTAAGTTTATTAAGAGTTGTTAATCTAATATCTAATTAAGGGATTTTGTTTTACTTTTTGTACGATAGCTCTGTGATTTTATTAATGATATTTTAAATGTCCCTTTTCTAATAATTTACACACACCAAAAGGGAATTAAAAGCATTACCTTGAACTGAAATATTTTCCCTCTAGGGCCAACTTTTCAAGTATGGTAGTTTCAGACAGCTAAATTCCGAGTTAGCCACAAAGAGGTGGTGAGATGCAGAAAGGTGGGAGGCTGACTGTCCATGGCAACCCTACTGTGAGAAGAGGTAGGGTTAGGTGGCATTGGGCAGGATGGGGGTTTTTGCCTGTTGTAAGCCTTTCCCCATAAAATCCCTTGCAGGTGAAGGTGACATAATGAAGGGACAAACAAGAACAGAGTTGAGGTGCTGGGATGTTCTCCTCGGAGTGGGATGGCAAGTGAGAAAGATGCAAGAAGTACTTTGAAAAGAACAACGGTGTCCTGCCAAAATGACTTTCTGCCCTGCAGAACCTCCACATTACAGAGTGTGATCCTGTGAAAAAGTGAATTTTAGCATTAGTGTCAGTGGATCAGGATTTGTCATCTCCCCATGTGTGCAGGCCTGTGGCTCCTGATGGGGACAGAGCAGACTAGAGAAAATGGTGAGGATTTCTTCTTTTTTTCTTGTGTGCCTCAAATCAGAACAGGATTGGTTTTGAATTTAATTTACAAGGAGGCTCTGCAGACTAAGGGAACTTGTCTAGGAGGAGAAAGAGCTGATCAGGTAGTTTAATGGAGTATGTCCTCTGGCCTTGGAATTTTTCTACTGAAAAAATGTGACATTACTGGATATTCTTGAAATACAAATTATCCCTGTGGTGCATATGTCATGGTTGGATACCATGTTACACTGAGCCTACCAGCAGTTTTTAATGAAAAGATATAAAATAAAATAAATTTCAGACCATGTTCCAGGGAGAATATTTTCCCTGTGAAAACCATAGTAAAGGACATGGAAATGCCAGGGAGAGTGAATTTAAAGACGGGGTGCAAAGCTGAAGAACCACTTCTGGCTCACCTGACTGGGAAAGGACATATTTTGGATAGCCCATGGCACAAATAAAGTGTGAGGCTAAATCCCATGGGCAAAGTGCAGGAGAGCCATTAAGAAGTGACCATTTCCATATAACACATGGCACAGCTGGCACAAGGCGAGTAACAAGTGATGAGAAGGCTGGCATATCCAACTTACTTATTGTTATAAGAGAGCCAGCTAAGAGGTGTTTTGTACAAGATATATAGCACTAACCTTTGGTTTGAAGGATTTAGTCTGTGAATAACCAAACAACAAATTTAGCACCTGTAAGTGCTGCATTTCAAGTAGAAAATGGTGGTCAGCAGAGGCAAACTCAGAATTTGTGTCAGTCATTTCATTGCGTCAGTTGAGACTTTTGTAAATGTACAGAAACCACCCTGACCTGACACCTTGGTAATCAGGACACTGATATGTGAAAGAAGTGATTTAAAAATAATTTATTATTTGGAGACCAATTATTTAAAAACTATTTGTACTTACTAAAACGTGTCAGTGAAAATGCACCTGCTTTTAAACCTGCTTGAAACAATAAGTCTGAGGATCAGTATCAAGGGTATCATCCTATGCAAGTCCGATCAATTAAATATCTATAAGGGAAAAACCCAAGCTCTGAGTGCTGTTAGTACCTAGGAGGGCTTGTCTTGTAGGGACGTTTATTGAAATTCATATGGACACTGGCTCCCATCCTCAGGCTGTCTGCAACGTGTGGCATTCAATTCCAAAATCTTTCTAGTTTGTCTCCACTAAGAAATGTCCCCGATGACCAGACATGCCAAGATTTAATAATCAGCCTTGGACAGAAATAAAGCAAATGCATAAATCTCAGAAAGAGCAAAGTGTGTCTTGTGGTTCCTACCACGAGAGGTTTCCTACGGCAATTTTAAATTGTGTTTGTATGCAGAAGTGTTAGTTATTAGCTTTCCCTCTGATCTTTTAAGTCATCATGGTTTTTTGATCACAGAATTCCAAACATGTTACTAGGCAGAAAATTTGGTCCCTTGCTTAATTAATGAAAGTAGATTAAAGCTTGTGCTGCAAGGATGGTGACAATGTCACAAGAAAAAAAAAAAGGATATTATTTACATCATGTTTGCATCCTGGACAGATAGGCAAAATGTAAAAAAAATACAAGGATAGTTCCCACCATCTGCAGTTTTGTGGAAAAAAGCTGATAATTAGGAGAGTGAAGTCTGAGCTGGGTGTATGTATGCATTTCTATTAAATGTTCTAAAGGGCTATTTCAATAAAATGCTTCAAATGACAATTTTCATGGTACACAAGTCTCAACAAACACCCAGAAGAGTAAATGAGTTTTTCAAAAGAAAGGTGCCGGGCTCACTTAGCATGGATTTAATTTTTGTAGTAAGAGATGAGCTTAGGAGCAGCAATTTCACCTACTGAATTGATAGCAGTTAGGAAGTTTTAATTGCAGACCGTAAAATTCCTCTTGGCTCCTGGCTCTGTTACTCTTGGATACAGCATTGCAGGGTACAGGGTCTGCTCCAGCCACTCCTCCAAACTGTAATGAGGCAAAATGCATAAAAATTATTCTGTTAGTTTAGCATATATCATGTTTTTCCTGGAGAAAAAAAAAAGGAAAAAATCCCCAACACCATGGGCACTAAAACAGTCATGGCATGAAATCAGTTTTGTAAATGTCAAGACATTGGACTGGAATTTTCCAGGGAGTCTAAGCGCATTAGCAGCTCAAATCCCATTGAAAACCCACCATGTATGCTCTGGCCAAATTACAGAAACGGCGGATCTGTAAAACAGCTGCCCTGGCAGTGTGGAGCTTTCCTCGCAGAGGAGCCGTGGGACAGGGCTCAGCCGCAGCGTGGGGCTGCAGGGAGGGCAGCTCGCTCCCCTCCCGAGTGACCAGGCACTTTTCACGTGTCCTTCCCAGCAGTGCAGGATGTTGGAGGGATTTTGCCCTCCCGGCAGGGCTGGGTGTAGCTGCAGCCCCTGTTCACCCTGCCAGCAGTTAGGTAGAAGTGAGAGACATGTCGTGCACCCCTTTAAGTCTTCCTGGGCAAATAGGAGGGATAAATATGAAAATATTTCTCTAAAAACAGCAGCCCTGACCCTCCAGCTGGCACTGACCCATGTTCCTCCAAAGCAGTTAAGTGGGGAGAGGATGGGCATTCACACGGTGTGCCTTTCAGTATTCTGTCAGCAGAAGCTTTTTGCCGTGGGATACTGCCTGTCTTCCCTTCAGCAGTATTTAAAATGTGGTCTGAGCAAAACTCCAGAATCCTCTTTTCCACAAAAACATATATTTGTATATATATAAAAAAAGATACATATAGATAAAAAGAACTTTTTTCCCCTCCTGAAATTAGTCATAAAATGATGATTATGCTTTGAATTTGTTTTTTTTACCATGAATTATAACTCAAGTGCTTGTAACTCCAGTTCTTCCTTTAAACAAAGTTCTCACCTCTGGCTGCATCTGCTGTGTTTCATGGCCCTGGCTGGTACCTGACATCAGAGAGAGCCGGGACACACTTGAACAGTGTGCTTGCGTTTATTCAGATATTGAAAGTGATGCTTCTCTTCCACCTCCCAGGCACCTGGGGATTTCAGAAATGAGCTCATACGCTTTGTAGGCAGCAATATAGCCTTGTTCAGTTCCTTCAAGCCTGTAAGTTGCACTGAAACAAAAGCTGATCAGCACTTTACTTTTACTTAAATCATACCAACTTCTCAAACAGTGTTTGGTAGTCTTTGACTATACTTCACTGATTACTGCTGAGAGGGAGTAATTGCAAATGGCAAGGAAATAAAGTTTCGGGCTTGCATTGCAGCTGATTTTAAACGTCAGCCTGAGAAGTGCAATGTTAGCTTTTTGCATGGAGAATACTGCTAAAAGAAACGTTATTTTCTCTAGTTTTATTATTGCCTTAAAATTTTTCTCATTTCTCAGAAGAAGGCGGCATAATTCTGATCTCAGTGAAATACATCTGCTGAGGTTGATTGCCTCTCAGAGCTATTGTTCACTCAGGTTCCTGTTTATTAGTTAAAAAATGCTTGGATGTGTCCCAAAGAAACATTTTGTGCAATTTGTTTAGTGACTTCATGAAGAAATTCTGTTTATGCAGGTTCTTTATTCATCTCCCTTTAGCATCTGATGGCTGGACATTTATTCCTATTATGATTTGTACCACAAAGAAAAATATATTCAAGAACATGACATATTTTTCCTCCCATTCCTACAGCGGTGTTATGTTTTGCTGAAGGTGTTATTTAAAAGGAAGGTAGGATTAATGTTTGCACTGTTGCTGTTGTGAGGAGCAAGTGGATGAGCAGGGTAGGCCTGTGACGTGTTGGCAAAGGGGATGTACAGGCCATGTGTCCACACTCTCATTTAAATACATGAACTTTGTCACATGATCTAAACCCATAACCATCTTATCTGATCACCATTAACTGTTTTTAGATATTAGAAAACAAATGCCCCTGAAACAGTTAACAGGAAGAATAAGTTTGTTCTTGAAGTTTGAATCTCCATGGCTTCCTCTTCATCCCTCTGTTCTGAAGCACATTCTTTTGGTTTTGCTGTAAGGTAAAATCCTATGTGTGCTGGGTAATGAAGAGGTAAAGTTGCTGGTTTTGTGTACTGAATGATTTATAAAAGTTGTTAAATGTAACGAGCAAAGGCAGAATACAGTGGTAGCTGTAGTGTAAAAATATTATCAAATGATATAACTGTCAAATTAATTAAATTCAGTGTGATATAAATTAGGCATAGTTGTATGCAAATAGGTGTTCAGGCACTTAGCTGCTTGGTTGTAACCAGCCTGTCCAACTGATGCCAAGTAACTATTTCAGGATAAAGAGCATCATTTGTGTTTTTTATAAACTCCATGAGGTTAACAGAGCTGAAATTCTGTTTGTAGAAATTTGGCCTAAGTTGTCAACATAAATTAAAAATACTACCTGCTCTTCATAACAATCCTTTCTGTTCTGGATCGTGGGCTTGTATAAATTAGTGTAAATCCATGGAAACCAAATACATATCCTAAGGAGAGAGAGTTGGGTGTGAGGAGTGTGGACATGGAGTGTTTCTATTACCAGCTTTTACAGACATTCTTGACACATCTAACTGGTAACAAATCTCTCAAACTCCATCCTAAGCTGGTTTTTTTCTCACTGTCACTATTTCTAAAGCTGTGCCATCCCGCTGGCTGGAAACCTATTTCAGGTGTCCAATCTAAATTACTGCAGCCCTTTGCTCCTCTGGCAGTATTCTCCTCTGGCTGCTATCACCTTCTTAGCCTTCACTTTCTCACATTTGCTCTTCATGTAAGGGAGGATCTCCTTTCATCTGGTTGCCACTGGTGCTCTTCTCTGTAACAATTGGATGTCCTCTTTCTTAAGGCCAAAACCACTGACATTGGTAGGACGCTGTATTATCTACTCAGCCTGAATATCGTGATTTGTGGCATTACCCCACAGCTCTTTGAAGGATTGGGTTTGTTAATATGAGACATTCCTGTGAAAGTCATCATCTTGTGAAGAACATCAGCCCAGTGAAAGATATAATGGCACAGGCAATCACAACACTTTTTTTTCTTTTTGATAGCAGACTTATTATGTTTTACTATTGCAAGAAATATATTAACAGAGCTGGGTACAACCTGTTTTAGAAGCTGACATTTATTTGATTAAAATGAAACAAAGTCTTTAGTTATTTTGCTGTTCTTCACTGCTAGAAAATTGTTAATATTCTAGGGGAGGCCAAGAGGACCGCTGTGTGAAAATATGAGAGGTGTGAATGGAGAGAATTAACAGTAATGGCAAGTAGATCCATTATTGATAATGTTGTATTGGAAGTTCAAAGAATTGCTCTCTGACTGGAGGAGATGGCTGTCAGACTGCACCTGCAAAGCTTTTCTTTTTGAGGACAGGTATTTCATGGCTTTGGAGGGCATGTCAGTTGTGTTTTCTAATGCACAGCATAAAAATGGAAGTGGTTCAGTACATAGCTCTGTAGTGACCCCGGATGCTTACAAAATATTTTATCTGAACAAGGGAACATTAACCGCTTGAAAAGCACAGGAAAGTCACTAAGAACTTGAGTAAAAGTCAACATTAGAGATTCCCAGAACAATGGGTCTTCAAACCTGTTTATTTTTCTATACTAACAAGACAGGAGATGTCACATATCTTAAGTGTTTTGATAGTCTCTCCCGTGAGTTCTTGTAAGCAAGATAGAGGAATACAGTTTGATAACCATAAAGTGAAATGAGGTTGAGACTTATTGTGAAATGAGCCTCAGAGAACAATTATAAATGATTGTCAGGGTGGGAAGGCTGTAACATGCAAGTGTAACCCCCGTGGGCTGCCCAGGTGCTTCTCAATGTTCTCTTTAGCAGCCTGCAGCAAAGGCAGAGTCTGTCCATTAAATCTGCAGGTGATATTAATATGAGGGCCTGTACGAAGAAGATTTAACATTTAGGAAAAGCTTGAAGAGTGGAAGAGCTAGTTTGCAATTCTGTAAGGGTAAATAAAAAGAGCTAGACTTGGGTACGGGTGATTATCTGTGCCAGGGTGGGGAACAGCAGGGTGGGCAGGTGCTCTGGGGAAGGGAATGTGAAGGGCCCTGAGTGAATTGCAGGTCAGAGGGCACCACAGGAGTCTTCCTATTAAAGATCATAATGGCAATTTCAAGTCGGAAATTGCATCTATGAAATCATCCCTCCCTCTCCAGCAAATAGTAAGGGACCTCATCTGCCAGTCCTTCATCTCAGTCATGAAAAAGGAGGCATTGCCAAAAGAGTATGTGCGTGCCTATATCTATGTTAATTTCCTATTAGTCAACTTTTTGTAAAATGTTTTTGCTAAAACATAAACTTCAAGAAAGAGAACCCAAGAATTTTAAGCCAAGCTGCATCAAGTATTTCAGATAAGAAATCTGAGGGAAAGGCTTCACAAAGATGTAAGAATTGTCACGTCTCAGTATGGCTAAATTTTCTGCATCAAACAGGCTTGGGATTTCTGTGTTGTCTGTCCCAAAGACTTGAGATTTCTGTGTTGTCTACACCACACAAACATTAAATATTAAACATTGCTTGGGAGAACCACAGGCAGGTGAAAATCATCCATGATCTTTACCTTAAAGTCACTGTTCAAAATTCTGAACCTTGCTTATTTTAAACTGATGAGCTGGTCATTATTTTTACCTTATTCCTTCTTATCACTGATATTTTTCCTCCAAGTGTGGATTTTATTGTTCAGTTTATTTGTAGTATCAATTATAAGAGTCTTTACCTAGAGCCTAAATCAGTATTTTAACAGATTTTCTTGCACAGAACTCTCTTGTTTTCCAAGACAAGTTGTTTAGATTCACTGACGATGAGGGAATCAAAAGTACGCTTGAGACATATGGTTGTTTTCAAACTTGTACCTCAGTCCTTGCAATGCTTTGCCAAGGAGTGGGCACGAGTGTGCTCCTCAAGGATGGCATCGGAGCAGAGCTATCCCGGGTCACAGAGACTCGCAGGGCTTGCTTTGCTCCTCGGTGCTGCAAACCCTGTGCTCGCTCCCTGCATCCCTCCCTCGGGTGAATGCTCTCTCTCACAGAGGGGCACCTGCAGCAGCTGCACCAGTGCGAATCCAGAAGCTTTTAGAGGGTCAGCCAGTATTTAAAAAAAACACCTACTCTAAATATAATTAAGCTCATTTAGTTAAGCACCTGTAACCTGTCTCTCAAAAGCACAGCCTCCTTGGCAATCCCGGTGTGGGCTGACTAATAATAATGATAATTCCTGAGAGCTTCAGACAGAGGTAAACAGTCAGTCAAACATCTCCATCTGTAGGGAGATGAGCACAAGAGATGACACGGTTCAGCACACCCCTCTGGCCCTGGGGGCACGAGGGCTGAGGGACACAGGAGGAGTTGTGGCCAGTGCTTGACTGCAAAGGTTGTAGCATTTGCCAAAGGTGTATTTATTTGTATTTGTAGTGGTATTCGGACTGAGCTCTTTGGGCTAGAACTGCAAATAGGTTAGGGACAGTAATGCTGATTGCTGTAATTTCTCATTTTTGGCCTTGCATAGATAAGGATAATTAGGTTACAGGACAAAATAAGGTTTCCGAGGAACTTCTGTGAGCGTAGGACTTGGGTCTAATTTAATGCTATGATTTTATTCACACTCTGTGTGATATTTGTTACCTGCCATTGACAATTTTGGAAAGCGACAGAATAGTTTAAGTGCTCCTCCAACATTTGCAGAAGCTTTTTGCAGGAGGGAGCTGAGGGCCCTGCTGGAGGCCGTGGTAGGAAGATTATGGATTGCAGAATTTAATCTGTCTCTTTTCACACGTCATACACCAACTACAGACCCTGCCTACTGACTTTTTTTTGTTTGTTTTCATGACAGAATTTAAAAAAAAATCTGAGAATGCTCTGTAGCATAAGGAATAAGGTCATAGAAAAGGTGGTCCTTTTTATATCTCTGCTACAGTCTTGCTGTGCAGCCCTGGCTAAATGAGATTTTCTCTCTGTGTTCACTGTTCTCTTCTCTTAGCTTTTTTAATGGGTAGGATCCTGGCAGCAGGGACTGTGTCCCTGTCCTTCTATAACACAGACCCTTTAAACCTACATTTGAATTTTGCACTGAATTAGCACACATGAGAACCATGCACTACCCTACACTTGATTGCAAACTGAAATGTAAGTCAGTAAAGAAACAGCAGTCATTAAACTGAGAAATAAATACAGAAGTAATCATTTCTGTTTCTCAGCAATTAACCAGGTAAAATATATTCTTCCATTTAGATTTTATGGATTACAATGCAATTGACAGTTGAAAAATCTGTACACTTTTAAACATAGTTAAATATTTCAATAAAACACTCTAAATTAGGGCTGTATAAATTTAAATGGGACTTGCTTATCTCTTCTTTCATAGTCTGGTGGCTTCAGAGCCTGATATTTCTTTCAGAATAGTGGAACTGTGGCAGTAAAAACCATAGTGCTGCAGTGAATAAAAGCTACTGTTGTTTTCCAATGAGGTTTTGTTGTCAAGAAGCTCTGAAAGAGCTTAGGAAAGGACAGAGGAAGGAAATTATTACAGACTAAAAAAAGCCAAAACCCGATGAGGGTGGTTACCATAAATTATTTCATCCATTAGAAGTAGAAACAGCACCTTCAAAACTACTGCAAGAATTTTCCTGCTCAATAGTTCATTGTTTTATGGTTGTTTTCCTTGATGATTATTGCTGCAAGGTTTGTGGGTGTTAGGAGTTCCCCTGGGAATGTGTTATTGAAGCAGCTCACCTGTGCTCTTGAGGCAGCAGCCATCCACTAGTGCTGTTAACTCAAAATCAAGCCCTCTTGGCTGACACTTTGAGCAATTTCTCTTTTTGGCTAGTCTGTAAAACACCATTTACCCTGGGCCCATATCCGCGTGCAGCCAGATGTGAATCTGCAAGAGGCAGTAGAAAGGAAAATAATCCTTCTGCCTTTTGAATTTAGGGCAAAAACAGTTTAAGAATATTATTATTTAAAAGATTTAAGAGTAGTTAGATTATCAGGATTCTGGCTTTGATCAGCAAATATTCCCTTGCCTTGTGCTTCTTTCAGCCTCCTGAAATTTAAACTAAAACTAGAACCCCAGGGGCTCCCCAAGGGCATGATTCAGCCTGGAGCCTTCTGTGTGAGCCCTCGGGAGCTCAGCCTGGGGCTCGCCGGGGATCTGTGCTCAGCTGCTGACGACACTGGAGGCTGAGGCTGTAATTCAGGTCTCCTTTCTGAGCATTGGGTTTCATTAAGGAAATGGCCAGACAGAAACTGATTGGAACATCTTGATGTGAACAAGCAGATTTTGTCGCTATAATGCCCAGCAGAAACTGTAAATTGTTTGTTGCGTGCATTAGGAGATGAATGCTGGCAAACGCCAGCTGTGAGTTCATAAGGGAAATAGAAATATCTGCTTTTCTGGCCAGAAGTCAAATCCCTTTCTTGGATCATGTGTAAGCTTTAAAGAGAAGAGGCACTGGTTTTGAATTCAGACCTAATATCTGGTGAAGAGGGAAGAGACAGGGGAGGATGTTTTTAAAGCATTTGAGAATTGCCAGGTGGGTTCTGCTGTGAGCTGCACTCCACTGCAATCAGAACTCTGGACTACTGATTTTATATTTCTGGAGTGCCTGAGGGAGGAAATCTGAAAAGGTTTTGAATAAATTATCTCTTGCCTACAAGTAACAAAGGCAGGAAAAGGACTCCAAAGAAAAATATTTCCACCCTGATGTTTCTTTAAGTAGTGTAAAGGTAAAAGAGATTTCAAAACCAAGAAACTGGAAAAGCCAGCTATAGTCTTTCAAAATGTTGGTACCTGTGGGAGCAGCAAGAGGAAGCAGAAAGGCACTAAAACTCCATGAAAAAAGTGCCAGCGTTCAGAAAAATCAGTGTGCTAGATTGGAAACCCCAGCAGTGCACCAAGCACTGCATGTGAATGGGCAGGACACGCCGTTCATCCTTGCAGCAATGTCCCACGGTGGATGGATAATGTCTCCACAAGACAATCAGTTTAGGAGCAAAAAATTTTCCAGTTGACAGAAGGAAATATGCTCGTCTAAAGGTGCATGCCTCGAAAGAATGTAGAATTACTCCCCAGAGCACAGATCTTTCTCCAAGAGCTGCAATGGCCAGGCAGGGTGTCCACGCTGCAGGTGGAAGTGTAGTGAACCCCATCTCCCAGCGGGAATGGGCCCTGGGACAACAGCTGCAAATCCCCTCCAGCCATCAGTGTGGGTGCATGGGATGCATGGGACAACAGCTGGCAATCCCTCCCAGCCATCAGTGTGGGTGCATGGGATGCACGGGACAACAGCTGCAAATCCCCCCAGCCATCAGTGTGGGTGCATGGGATGCACGAGACAACAGCTGCAAATCCCCTCCAGCCATCAGGGTGGGTGCATGGGATGCACTCAGCTCTGCTTCCAGGAGCAGTGAGTTGTAGGAGAGAGATCATGGCAGTAACACACATGAGCTGTAAGAATGTAGGGGTAGCACCTCACTGAAAACTGAGTTTAGGGCCAGAGACGGTTATGCTGTATCCACTTTCATGGTATGTTGCATTATTTTATGTTTTGGGCTACGGAGCAGGTTTTAGAGCAGAGGAACTGATTGTCACAGTGAATGTAAGGCTAAAGCACCACCTCTGAAAAGGGCTCTTTTCCCACACCTTTACTTGAGGTAGCATGTGGGAGACAAATTGAAATTTTATGAGGTTTTTTTTTTTTGATCCTTCTTTTTTCTATTTTTATCATTGGCAATGAGAGTGATTCACAGATTTGGCAGGCAGGAGTCAATCGGGGGCATTGCTATTTTAGGCCCTTAAAAATTATCTCACAAAATCAAGAACGTAAATTAAATACACATTTTCTCATTTGGAAAGTGTTAAAGGTTCAAAGACATACAAATGTACGTCACTTCTCCGTGTGGATTTTGTGAGGCTTGAGCATATTTTGCTAGCAAAAGGAAAATTTAGAAAAGGAACTGTATGTTTAACTGATGAATCTGTCTGGGAACTCCATGGGAAGTTGTTTGCATTTAACAGCTTCTATTCATAGGAATTCTAAAAAAAACCCCTTGTAAACCTTCAGGTTTGAGTGAGTGACTGCGTGGTACTTAGATGCCAGTTGGGGTTAAACCATGACATTACATTTTCTACGTGGTGGATTTTGATCCTTTTTTTTTTTTTTCTGGCTGAATAGGCATAAACATGTCACAGTTTTGGGAAAATTAGGTTTTCGAATCAAATTAATTCAGGTAATATTGTTTCTGAATAAATTTTTGTGTGGAAATATTAAAAATTCACACTCTTATCTGATTTTAAAATAGTTGTCATTGATTGGAGAAAGACTTATTCTGAACACCAAGTTTCAAACTGAATGGCTGCCACTGTTTAAAAATTGTGTAGTTGTTTTCATGTCTTTATTGGGTATAATAGCACTTTCAGGGAAAATGGTACACATGGAAATGCGAAATCTAGCCTATGTAATTTTCCACTGATACAACAGCTGCATTTCCTTTCTGGAAAAACTGCTGTCACCAATATTTTATACCTGAATATTGAGGTGAATAATGTAAACAGGCCAAACTTATGTAAAAACAGAGACTGTTAAATAATGAATAGTCATACACTCCCTGATGTCTTACCATCAAAACATTTGTGATTTTTCTTATTTTCAGTACTTGTTTCAGTTCTTGTGTAGAGCAGTGGAAGGAATATTCACAATATTGTCCTCAAGCTGCGTGCTGGCTTTGTCTCTGTGACACTTGTTGAAGTGGGCTTAGGAGCAGATTCCTGAGATGTGCCAAGTGCTGTGAAGTGCTTCAATTCCACTGACTCTTCGTTCTGTGGGATCGAAGCTTTTCCAAGACCTGTGAACCCCCTATGTTCATCAGACACCTCTGATCCCTGCACATTGGAAGGGTCATCTGCTAAAGTCAGGGTGCCTTGTCTAAAACCAGAGCAGAGGGGCTGAGCTGCATCGTGCTCTGGCTGGGCTCTGCAGGAGCTGGGGATGGTCCCTAAAACCGTCTGCCATGGGCACGTGGGGATGCTTTCTGTGCTGGGAGTCTCCCACAGGGAAACACAAGGCAAAACCAGCTTTTCACCAACAGCTGCCTTCCACTCCCATTTAATGATGCATGATGGACCTCAGGAGAGGTGGGAACATGAGGGGATAAGGTGGGACTGTTTTATGAAAATGTTTGATCTCATCACCGTAGGATCCCTCCATCTAGAGAATTGTGTGTTTTGCATCTCCCCAAGAGCCATTTTACCTTGCAGGAATGCCAGAATAAATATGCATGTGATGAAGGTGCAGCTAAGGCAGGGATCCAGCTCATACTGTTATCTTGCTGTATTTTGGAATTAGCACAGTAATGAGCCAGGCCCTTTAGTTTTTATTTGTAATGTTTCCATCTTGAGCTGGCATTTTGTTACAAAAATAAAATTTAGCTGAGCCAGTCAAAAAACCCCAAAAACCCCTTGGCTTGCTGGTAACTGTAAATAGATATCACTTAATGTGGAACACTGCAACTGAATGCTTGCAGGAATTCACACTCAATTCGTGTTTAATTATCGACCTCATAAAAGCAACTAAAGGTTCAAAGTTTCTATTTTAAATATATTGTCAGGTATAGGAGTGTACAAGTGTTGAATACCAGCTATTTGTGGACTGCTCAACAGCTTTTCCTTCTAAATCTGCAAAGGGTTATTGTTCATTATTTCTGTTTCCCCTGTTCAGTTCAAATGACATCTCATTTTTGGCTATAAACAGGTACCATATGCTCAAAGAGCTGATGGGCTTCACTGTGGTTGTCTCTGATATTATTGATTCACAGAACTGTAAAACAGCAACATTTGAAGTAGCGTGTTCCACAAACTTTGTGGATTTGAATTTTAGATTCTGGTGGTTCTAGTGTATTTATGAATTTATTATCCCCCCCCCCCAAATCTATAAGGACAAAAATATTCAGTTGTAAAATTCTTTGTAATGCTGAAAAGTTTCATAAGAGCAGAAAAAAGGAAGTGGAATAAACCAGCCCTATTATTACTGGTTCCCTTCAAGGTACTCATGTTACACAGTTCAATCGATGAGACTGTAAATGCCCTTTTTCTCTGTTCCATTATACGGCTAATGTCTAACTGCAGTCTAAAACCCCTGCTCGTTTTCCTCTGGATGATTCTCTTCCTCTGTCCCCTGTCCGGCTGTCTCCTGCCCTGCAGGCGAGCACAGCCCAGAGCCGCTTTCGCAGCAGGAGCAGGGCGGGTCGGGGGCAGGCCGGGGGCGGTGGCCCCAGCTCTGTGCGCTGGCAGGTCAGCCAGGCCAGGGCTGTGGGGCACAGGGCCACGGGCACGGTCTCTCCAAGAGCCCAGGACACCAGTGTTGAGCCCGGCCTGATGGGGCCTGGTGCTGCCAGCACTGGGTATGTGGAACATTGAGAACCTCCCGAGTCCTGAAGTGCCCTCTCTCTAGTGGCTGCCAGCACCTCTGGGGCAGAGGGAGCTGCAGCAGGAAGCTCAAGGAACACCTCAGTGGGGTCGGGATTCCCACCGGGCCTCCCGTCAGCCCTGGGCAGGGCTGCAGCCGGCGCTGGCCTGGCACGGGCACCGAGCTGGCCCCAAACCCGCGCCCTGCTCCGGCTGCTGCGCTCTGCCAGCACAGCCATTTGCAGGGCCACATGGCCCATGAGGCTGGGGGAAGGATCCAGGATAAAAATAAGCCTGATCTGGCTCGTCAGCTCGTCCTTGCGTGGGCTGAGCAGAACTCAGAGGCTGGGGGGGAGATGACAGCAGCAGCTTGCGCTGGTGATGCCGCGGACGGGCCGTGTGTGACGGGGGGATGGCTACCGGCTGCTGGGCCAGCGTGGCACTGCCAGGGAGCTGGGGCCTCAATGCCCATGGGATCCGTGGCAGGGCATTCACCATGGCACCGGGAATTTTCCTCCTTCAGCAGCAGGAATTAATAATTCTTAACAAATCTTGGTCCCTTACGCCATGGACTGAGAATGGCCTGCTTTGAATTTGCAATTTTTTCCTTGCAGAGGAGTGCAGACAATTAAACTGGAACCACCTCAGAAGCTGAAGGGTGAAAGACTTTGGAAAGTTCAGTAACTTTGAGATCATTTATTTGAGTTACGTTGCAAAATCCTGTGCACTGGATACAAGTGCCTTGCTCCCTACAAGAGACTGAGTGTTGTTATCATGCATAACAGGTCTACCAGTAGCTGGAGAAAGTAGCAAAAAAAAATTGAACCCCATGAGAATTTTCATTTTCTGATAGCTGAGGTTGCCCTAGCTGAATTAGCATTTCAGAACTTACTCTGGGATAATCCATGCAGCAGTTAATTTCGATGTTTTACTGCTATAGCAGTGTAAATCCTAGTAAATTAATTTCTATAATGCTTGAGAAGATTTTTTTTTTAGACATTCCCTTTCTCATTCATATTTAATAAACTCTGAAAATCTGCATTAGGACATCTATGTAAATTTCTTGGTTTTTTTACTTGTGACCAAAGGCAACTATTGATATTTAAACAGAAGGCTACAAAGAAATTAATGATACTTAGTCAACCATATTCTGTTTGAATGACAGACCTCTTTTCCTTAGGTGGATTCTCTCCAATTCTGTTTTTAAAATATCTACTTTCCCACTTGAGACTGCTGTTCATGGCCAAATAATCTAAATCTTGAGGGGCATGTGCTTTAAATAATATTTTGATGTAGTGTCTCTGGTTTTTTCCTTTTGATTTAACAAATCAGGAATTTTGCAGAAACACAGGTCAGAAGAAACTTTTCTGCTGATCTCTGTTTATAACTTCTTGCTAAATGTGCTGTCTTGGAGAAGCTGTAGTCTCCACTGGGATGCAGCTGTGATTGCAAGAGGAAAAGAAGGAATTCAAAGATATGCAACTGATCATCAATCACAGAGATGCCTGTGCACAGCACTCTAAGAGAACCATCCTACTTACACCCTATTTTTCTTATAAATTTGTCCATGAAGTGCCTGAAAAAGGGAACAATAATTTAAAATAACAACCTGATGTAGTTATAGCCAATGTCTTTCCACACTGATTTTTGATCCTTACGTTTCAGTCTCCTAGCTCAGGCAAAGGGCAGAGTTATAATTCTGCATCACACTCCCCTTATTCCTGCTCAGACAAAAACATCATATCAGTGAAATATTTTGGGGGCAGAATATAAAACTCATAGATGTAAATTACTTAAAAAGAAAATGAAGCAAAGTGGAGGGTCTTTGGATGAATATTTAAAAGTTAAAAAGTGTCTTTCTCCTGCAAAGTCATAAACTCTGCATTTCACTTTCATAACTCCATTTATCCAATTATTCTAGCTTGAAACTGCTAAAATCTGCAGAGAACCATTAAAACTTCGTTTCAGATCCATTCCTGTGCAGTGTTACTGAACACCGACATATTCTGAACGTGAGAACTGCGGAACATTTTTCTGCTCTAGAGAATGACCAAACCTCTTGGGGTAAAAATATTTGCTACTGATAAACAAAGCTGTATGCACCATCTTCACAAGATTTTGCACCTTATTTTTAGTGTTTCTGATGGTGAAAAGTACTGTTAAGCACCATTCTACTTGTGCCCTGCCTTTGATTACCCCCTGGGAAAGATGTCATAGGAGCTGGTGCCTCTCCAGGGGTGCAGGGGTAAGAGAGAGGGAAGAGAGAGGGAAGACAGGGAATATGAGGGGCAGGGAGGGGAGCTTTGTGGTTGGGAAAGAGGGTAAAGAGAGAGGCAAAATCAGGAAAAATATGTTTGCAGCTGATAGGAACAGGCTAAGAGAAAAGGAGCATGGAATTAATGAGTGGTTAGATTATAAAGAAGGAAAAGGAAACCATTTCAAGGGATCAGATAGGAAAAAAGGAAGAACTCTTCAGCCAATATCAATGGGAAAGCCTGCAAGCAGAAAAGATGGATAGCAAGGAGTAAGTCTTGAGAAACTCAGGCATTTTCTTCCCCTTGTAGTGGATTCAGAGGACTGGGGTTTTTATTATGAAAAGTTAATTGTAAAAAATATTGTAAAAAATAGATATATTATTTATTAAATTTACAAAAAGGATGATAGACTAGAGAGTTGATCTAATTTAATAGCAATCGTTCAGAGCTACAGAGAATAACACACTGACATCACCAAGGTCTTAGACACGTAAGAAATGCTCTACTCGGAATTCTAGCAAGAGAGGCTGGCGTCTCTGACACTCCTCAATCAGTTTCTCCAATAAAAGTCTATGAAAGGAAAAAAAAACCATGGACAGGCATTTGTGTAGGCTGAATGCTCATGAAGGTGGTCTATACACTTTAAAATTTACATACTCTCAGTCACAGGGCTCACCAGAGGGGACTACTTATGTTCTCTTCAAAGAGTGCTTTCTGTACATTTTTGTAATGTAAAGATAAAGTACTTTCTGTACGTTTTTGTAATGCACCTTTTGAAATGTGTTGTCAAAAAGAATAATTGTTTGGCAAACCTTCTGAAAAGATAATACTCTCAAAAATTTCTTTATGGAGAGTTTAATGAAAATCTTTATTGACCCAATTTAATCAAACTTTGTACTCCCCCTTTTATTGATTAAATTTTCAATATAAAACATTACAGCTGGTGATCAATGGCTGTAATTTAGAAATGAATTCGTCCCAGGCTGCAGAGCTCAGAGGTGTCACTGCCATCCATGCTGTCACTGCAGTGGATGTGGTGCTTGTCAGAAACCATTTCAAATAAACTTTGGTTGCTTTGTAAGTGGGGAGGAGACTGTCAGGGCCCTGAGGGCACTAATGTGCTTCCTTTGCCCTGAGCAGCCTCACCTGGATCCCCCACTCCCTGCTCCAGGCCTGGGTGTGCTCCAGCTGGGCTCAGGGTTGGTCCGTGTGCTGCCCTGGGATTTCTGTCCCCAGCCTTGTCTCCTGAGAGGCTCTTTGGGATTCCTGGATTGACCCAAGATCTGTTCTTTCTCTTGCTATGTCTGCTGAGGGCATCCTTGGGGTAGCCACACTCCTGCTACTCCCCAGCAAAGGTGACCTGCCAGAAAAGGGGTCAGCTAGGATGGTTTGAAGGGTGTAAAGAAATGAAAAGGAGAAGGAAAAGAGTCTTGTTCCCACCTGAACAGGTAGCATAGCCATAGGCCCTAAATGGAAATGAAAAAACTAAAATGCTCATCTGCTGGGGAAAAAGAAAATGGAAAGCAGCACCTGATGGCCCAAGGGAGGATCTCTCCAAGGACTGGGACAGGACTCTTAAGTGCTTGAGGCTTGTGGAAACAGAGATAGATAAAGGAGTGGAAATTCATGCTGAAACAACAGTAACTGTGTATTCCTGCACAGCGAAAGACTGTATGGGAACTGACCAGAGCATGATACGTGGACAGCATGATGTGTGGAACTGCTCAAGTAATTCCCTGTATGCTTATGGGGGACAAAATACAAGTCCTGAGGTGAAGGAGGATGACGGAGTAGGTGCTGAGTCCAAACCAATCCTATTAATTTGACTTAGAGCACAGTGAGTGTGCTCTGCATGGCTGGACATTGATCTGTACTGATACATATACAAGATGTAGGAAGAGAGAAAGGAGATTAGAAAAAAAAATTGAGCATGGGAGAGCAGAGGAATGCAGTGAGAGAATAAAACCAATTTTATTTGAGAATAAAAAAAGAAACAGGCAGACATATAGTTAGTGCAGAGAGAAGGTAGCAACATAAATACCTTTACTTGTGTGACTCATTTGGCTCTCTCTTTGCTGGTGGAATGTGCTTTAATTATGTCTCTGTGAATCAAATAGTGGTGAACTGTGTATATATGAAATACATAGAAGTATGTGATTACTAAAGAGGTGCCAGTGTCCTGCAGCCACCCCTTTGCATCTGCTTCCCACTGTGGTATTTAGTATAACTAGAAACACTTTTGGGCTTCGTTTTGGATGTTGGTGACCAAGGGATGAATTTTCCCTGCCAGAGCTCAGGTACTGCACTGTGTGGCAGCTCTGCCAAGTCAAATGTCTGTGGCTGATTTCCCAGTGTGTGTGTTTGATACCACTGGATGTAAGAAGAAAACTTCTATTTGCTGAGACATCACATGGAATGGTTCATGGCAGACAAATAAAGACATATATGTGAGGCTGTCTAAGTAGGACTGGTGTGAAAGGAAAATATTGAGGGGAAGAAAAAGATTGCAAATTTCTAATTAATTTTATTTATGCACATAAACCTTGAAATATTAATAGAGAATGCATAAGTAATTGATGGGCTACATACAATTTTTCATTATCTTTATGCTGAGATAGGCAGGAAAGTCGTTTGACAAAAGGCACAGGCACATTGCACCCTAAAAACTGCTGCAAGTTAGGCCTGGAGCTGCCCAGCTGCTGGGGGTGACTGAGTTACCCAGAGCAACATCCATGGCCCTCTGCCAGGACTTTTCTTGAGTCTTATAGGTCTTTTCCTGGTCTGGTCAACCTTGATATCAAATGGTGGGTCAGTTTTTCATCTCCTATTTAAGGCAATGAACTTGAAGGTATGTTTTTTAAGCAGTTTAACAGCTGAAATAAAACTAATTCATATCCCAAGGGCAAATAGAAATCTATTAATATAGGGTATTAAAACTCTGATAGATTTTAATGACTGACTCATGATTTCTGTGAGTGCTGGGATTGCCAGCAGACACTTGTCTGAGCTGTGGAACAGACTCTCAGGAGGGTGCAGGAGGTGGCATGCATTAGCAGAGTGGGAAGCAGCATTGAACAAGGGCTTCTTTTTTCCTAAGTTAAGAATTTTTCCTTTTAGAATAGGAAAAATATGCAGAAGGGGAGAGTTGAAAAGATTGAACTGCTAGGAATATTGTCTTAATTCTACTTGTATTTAATTCTGGCAGAGCAGCCAAGCTTGAGGCCTCTGTGCTGGATGTCCCCAGCTTGCTTTCCTCAGGCTTTCTGAGCTCACTGGCACTGAAGGTATCAAGACCACCTGAACCATAAGCCTCACTGTGTGCCAATCTGCCGAAAAGTACCTGTGTTTCCATGCTTTGTGTTGGGAGAGAAAACTGCTAAATCCCAAGGGTGTCCTGGTGTGCACCTCTACAGACTGTAACAAACCCAGTGACGCTCCTGCCTCCTCTCTAGCTGTGTCTCGTTGCTGGCAGTGCCCATTCTGGCACAGATCAATCCATATGCCTATTCTCTTTAGCCCAGATGCCCTTCCTGTTGGATAGGGTCCCAGTGTCTGTATTTCTAGCTGAAGGAGAGCAAGAAATACCTTTAATTTTCCTGCAGGCTGCTGTCCCTGTTGACCTTTTCAGCTTCTGAATCTTTAGCTCTCCCCTATTCTCTGATGTTGGGCATGAATAATTAATTAAAAGTCTGGGGAGAAACAAACACAGGAAATCCTGTGGTTTTTATTTTAAATGCCACCGCTGAATTGATGATAATTTAAAGATTTGCGTATCTCTGGATTTGGTTTGGTTTGTTTTTTGTTTGTTAAGCTATCCTATAAAAATGACAATTAGGATAATGCACAGGTGGTCAGGAGGCTCATTTCTCTGCCAGCACCATATCAGCCTTCCCATAGTCAACACCACCAAGTCTTGCCAGGAAAGGCCTTGGGGAGCTGTAATAACAGAAACTGTTTCCTCTTGATGCTTTTGGTAGCAGCTGATCTGAGGCCACAGTTCTGCTGATGCTTTTCGTGGTGGCAGTGGTGGCAGTGCTGACAGTGGCTGCTGGTTTCCTTTCCCAACAAGTTCTGCTAATATGACTTGGAGGGCAATTTGTTTAAACAATATTATTATTATTATTATTATTATTATTATTATTATTATTATTATTATTCCTAGCATCTATATTGAGTATTTCACCAGTCAGTGGAGTCAGACAAGCATTCCAATTAATCCCTGATAGTGATTCATTTGTTTAGGTTAAATGCAAAATTTTATGCTGATTTTTAAGCATTTAGAGTTGGTTGAAATTTGTGTCTGTGTAGAGCACTGGCTTGAAATTAAAACACATGTTAAAATATTGACTCTATCCTTCTTTCCTCTGTTCCATCCTGAATGTCCATATTCTCAGGGGTTTCTGAGTGGGCACTACAGCAAAGCCAGCAGCCAAAAGTCAGACTCATATTTGGCAAGTTGTCTCTTGTAGAAGGCTTGTTCAGCCACTTCTGAGCAGGGTGTCTGTTCTGTGCTTCCTACCTGGCTTTTGTCAGAAGTGAATTGACTGCAGTGGCTCCACTCCTACTCCTTCACCCACAATCTCACCTCTTTTGCATAAGAGAACATCTCAGCAAGCACAGACATCTCTGTCCACCCTTTTGGGGTGGAAGTTCTTTTATCTCAGGTACCTGCAGAAACAACCTCAGTGAAGTGCACAGTAGCCTGTCATATAACAGTGAGAGTTTTCTTTGCTGAGTAGTCAACATGCCCATCCAAAAGGTCACGAAGATTTTTGTATGTCTCTCTTGCCTATAAACTGTGTCAAGAACCCTTCCAAATTCAAAGCTCCCATGTGGGGTTTTAGAGTCCAGGGATGTTGCAAATTAGCCCAAAATTGGCATTATTTATTTTGACTGCTTGAGAGCCAACTTCACTTTTTCCTTGCTTCAGGCTTGGGGCTGTCTCCACTGCATGTTGCACTGTAGAGTGAGCTCTGCTCATCCTTGCTGCTTCTCTGGAGCACTCTGCATCCAACAGGAATATTTGCTTACACAGAGCTTAAAAAGAGACAAAAATCCTGACCCAGAATCGTTAACAGGTTTGCTATCCCTTGCAGTGGGCCCAGGATTGTTTCCTTTTATTTCAAAACATGTTAGATTAGGTGCAGAACTTTTTTTTTGACAGCCTGGAGTAGTTAGCAGTTTAAAAGCACCTCTTTCCCCTGCTGGGCTGACTTAGCAGGCACCTTTGCAATGCTGGGTAAATACAATGAACCATTCAAGTGGAAAATCATTTTAAAAATAGCATTTTAGTACAACCTTTGGTTTGCCCTCTGAATCCTTATTAATAAAAATAAATCTCCATTACCCTCTCACTTGGCCTCACCTTTCTGTTTGGTAGAAATTTACTTTTTTTCAGTAGCAGCATTAAAGATTCATCCATTATTTGGAGTAATTCTTGTGCAATGCAAATCTAACAGACTTGATGCATAGCATTTTCTTTAGGATAAAAGCTAACTGCCTTTATTCAGCTTACACAATCCCTTCTGAAAGAGCCCTTTATACAGCTCATGTCATGTCAGCAGTAATCATGGCCTGAGTGGTGGTGCATGCAAATCAGCAGCTGCTCTTTAGTTGGGCTGCAGGAGTCACATAATGAGTTTGCCAGTAAGTGCAAGGGCAGATCATATTTAATGCTGATGGTCTTTCAGGCAGGTCAGTCTGTTATCTTTGCTCTCCTCACCCTGCCTAGCCAGCACCCAGGCTGCCACCTCTGCACTGGTCACCTGTCAAACCCAGCCAACAGACATCAGTACCCAGTGCTGGGAAATAAAAGAAGAATTTCCAGTTGTCCTGGTGTTCAGTTTCCCCAGAGTTACTGCACGGGATGGCAGCAAGCCCCTCATCACTGCAGCTGTGCTGCTGGGGGATGTGGGTACCCTGCCACAACCTCAGAGTTTCCTATTACATCACCAAGACAGTTGGGATGCTAATGCTGACCGAGGCAGTTCTGGTGCTTTGTTTTGGTTTTTCTTCCCCCTCCCCAAGCATTTAGATATGATGGGAAACCACTTAGAAATGCAAACTGAGGCAGTCAAGCTAACCCGGGGTCTGAACTGTTCACTAAAGCAGATATTTCAGAAGGGTGGGGAGATGGATTAAGTAACATCTTTAGTATGACAAAATTCTGTTGTGATTGTAGGTGTAAATCTGGTTTCATGTGTGGATAAAAATCACTGTTCCCCATCCATACCATGCAGGCTGATGCCAATGAGAGCTTTGTGGATTTTCTTTTGCTGAAAGAAGCAAAGGATGCTAAAAACTGTTTTATACCTGTATTTTTCTAGCAATAATTTCTAAGCTGTTTGTGTGTGCTTCACATTTACTGGGAATTTCTGTCATGTCCTCAAAGCACAGGTTTTCAAAAGAGGGAGAAGCTATAGGATTCTCACAGAGAATAAAAGAAGGGAAAAGATAATGTATGCATAGGAATGTTATACACTGCAAACTGGAAACCACCCCATTACCTTACTTCTCTTCCACCAGGCTCTTCTCAGACTTTGCCTATTACTTTTCGTAATGAACAAAACTATTCCAATATCGCTTTGTATTGGATTCCAGCTCTATTGTTTCTCTTGTTATGCACTTATGCAAGGTTGTAATGAAATAACCCCCGGACTGTTAATTCTCGGTGCCACAGTACAACAGCAGTGAATAACTGATTGATAAATAAGGCTTTTAGGATCCCAGTGGGTTCTGGTTTGTTCCAGAAGAAAGGGCAGGTGAGGAGAAGGGCATGGGTGCCTTTTGCAGTTCAACTGAAGCATCACTCTGACCATGTTTAGCTGAATTTTAGTTTGTGTGAGGTGATGTCATTTCTTTGGCCATGCCAGATTGCATAACAGGCAAAGCAGTGCTCTGGGTTGGTACATCACATCTGAGTTTTGAGGTGTCTGGAGCCACTAAACCCCTTCAGTAAGATGAAGGTTTCCTGCTGTGTTGCAAGACAAATGGGCAGGAAGCAGGAACTCTTTCAGAGGAGATAAGTGGTTTGGGTTTGGTTTTTTTTGTAACATCTATCTTTAGAAAAAAAATAATCTGGAAGTATATGTGAATCTCCTTGCTCTTGCTTCTCCTTTGGATCCTGTTCTCTTTCTTTTTGTGGAAGATTTCCTTGGTGACTCTTAGAGGGCAGATACTTTTCAAACATCAAAGAACAGTAATGTATCAAGAAGAGGAGATTTCACTATTGGAAAATAAACTAAGAGCAGTGCAAATGCCACCTGGGTTTTTCAGGTGGTGCCTGCTGCTTTATGCTGCTGTCAGTGCTCATCTAGTCATTGCTTTTTCATCTCTATTCCAAGATTTTGTGAAGAAATGAAGCACAGTTCATTCCCACAAACTGCTTTGGATTTACAGATTTCTCTCTTTACCCCTCACTTCACCCTTTCTGCCCCCTCCCTTCTCCCCCGCAGCCTTCGTGCAGCCTGACAATCCTTTGCTTAATCCCAGAGAACATATTTTTGGTACTGGCACAATAAAGAAAAAAGAGACAAATTGATTTGCATTTCTTATCTGGGAGATTCACTTGCAAAATCTAGTACAGTTTCACTGACGCAGAGGCAGGAGAGATGATCCTGTAAATCTGACATATCTTTATTGAGGCTGAGAGGAAAGGGAGTGGGGGGGATGGTCTGAGATCACTACAGGAAATCATACTGTAGGTAGCTTTGTTTGTTGTTCAACACACGTTTCACAGAGGCCTTTCTGGTTGTTTGGGAGATGCCCTCACAGTGCCATAAGCACCCAGTCACAGGTTATCCAGGTGCCTGCAGCTCCTGTTTCCCTCTAGCTTGGCTGGAACTGAAGAGGGGGAGCAGTCCCCTGTCAGATGGGGTGTACACACACCCTGCCAGTCCAGCTACAGAATCTTTGTTTTACACAGATGCATGTGCTGACCCCAGCGAATCAGTCAGGTCCGGTAACAGGAGAAGTTTGCCTTTCCTCCTGCTCCTCCCTTGTGTGTGAGTGCTTGGAAGGCAGAAGTAACCAGAGTAGAAAAATCACCTTAGGGAAATGTCTGGGGTCTCCTCCTTCCTCGAGCTGCCAGAGCAGCCCCACTACTGCCTGTCTCTGGCAGTTGTGTCATTCAGGTTTCCTCTGTGTCAGGCTGCAACCTGTGGGAAGTGACTTCTTACCCGTCCTAGGGCAACCTGTGCTACCCTGCTGCTGTCAGTGCATCTCTGGCACCTGAGGAGCAGAGGGGTGGAGAGCCAGCTCTGACCATCAGTTGGCAGAATTCCCTCCTCTCTTTAAAACTGGTGCTTGGTCAAAGCCCAGCAGCAGCGGTGACGTACGTTCCTTGTTGGACTACAAGGGCGTGCTTCCAAGTGGGACAGGGAGGGGTTCTTTAAGCATAATTTTGGGCAAAAAGAAATGAAAACCTGAGAGGTGGAAAAAGACAAGTATAATTGGCTGGATGAGACAGTAACCTCCTTGGGTGCCTCTGCACTCAGCACTTAATGCAGCCTCTCATAGCTGAACTACTCATGCAGTAGGCAGGAGGTTGCCCACGCCTTGGATCACTGTGTTCTCTGTTCAGGTGACTCCACCGCCTCTCCAGGCATGTCTAGGAACACGGAGTCTAAGGAAGTGTGGGGTTTTGGGTGCCTGATTCCTGAAACAAGCAGAAATTGCAGATCAGTCATAGAGATATTAAAGTGCTGCTGTGGGAGCTGGGTAATCTTTCAGAGCTTTCATGTGCTCTGCTTGCTGCAGCTGCACAGCCACCTTGTGCTTGCTGGAGTCACCCTGTTTTACAGCAGTGTGAAGGAAGAAATGGACTCTTACACGTTAAACTTTCATTGTCTGGTGCCATTTTGCCCCTGTCCTTCCATTCTGCCCTTCTCTGCGCCTTCAGAGCTGCTTGCTCCAGCAATGAGATCACAGGACAACAAAAGCTTTGAGGCTACTCAGGGCAAGGTCCAATCGAGTGTTGAGTGTCTCCAAGGATGGAGATTCCACAACTTCTCTGGGCAACCTGTTCCAGTGCTTGATAACATTCAGAGTGAAAAGGTTTTTTTCTTGTGTTTGACCAGAACCTTCTGGGTTTCACTTTGTGCCCATTTCTTCTTGTCCTCTCACTGGACACCACCAAGCAGCATCAGGTTCAGTCATCTTTGCACTCTCACATCAGCTATTGCACACGTTAATGAGACAGTCATGAACCCTTCTCTCCCCAGGCCGAGAGGTCCCAGCTCTCAAACCTTCCTCACATGAGCAATGCTGCACTCCCTTCACTACCTTGGTGGCCCTTGGCTGGACTCACTTGACTCTCTCTTGTATGGAGAAGCCCACAAATGTGCCCAGCAGTCCAGATGTGCCTCACCAGTGCTGAGCAGAGAGGAAGGATTACTGCATGCCAGAGCTCTCACTCCAAAATCATTGCCAGATGTGCAATTGGTTGTGGCAGTTCTGTAGCCAGGCCATGGAGCAGATTAACTTAAATGAATTTTCTAATTTTACCTTATACTGTATCAGCAGAGTGGTTTGCTATTTGGCCCTGAGTAATCTCTTCTGAATGGCAAAGCAATCCAATCAAGTCCAGCCCCACTGCTGAGTCTGTGATGAAGTGATTTGTGGTGCTGGCCCGGTTCTTGGGTAATTTTTTTGTTCTGATTTTTCATCTTGGCTTTGTTCAACCAACATAGAAATGATGATGCCAAATGTAGACAAATGACCTTTCCAAAGTTGTGTTTTAAGGATTTCTAACTTGTTTTTTGTGATATACCCATCTTTGAATTCTTATGAAGGCCAATGAATTGAAAACAATAGTTTCCAATTTATTTTAGAATGTTCACATCATTCATGAAATACATGATGACAAATATTCTATAGCCTTTTCATGAGTGGGCTGGTGTTATTTTCATGGTAGCCTGTGTTATTTAGAGACGTTTTTGAATTGGTACACTCAATCAATTCTTCAACAGTTCTGCAAGGTTCAGGTTCTTTCATTGGATTAATCTTTCTGTGAAATCTGTCAAGTAGCCATCACCCTGATGATGCTATTTTTGTCACTTCTATCCTTGTGGAGAGCTAGATATTTATAAAGATAGTAGAGTCTAACATTCCAATAGTATTTTTGTGAGGTGTTAGTCATTGTGGAAAGCAGTTTTTGCTAAATATATCCTGGGCTGCATATAAAGAAGTGTGACCAGCAGGTCAAGAGAGGTGATTCTGTCCCTGTGCTCCACTCTCCTGAGACCTGCAGAGCTGCCTCCAGCTCTGGGCACCCAACACAAGAAGGATGTGGAGCTGTGGAAGCAGGTCCAGAGGAGGCCATGAAGATGCTCAGAGGACTGGAGCACCTCTGCTCTGGAGCCAGGCTGAGAGAGCTGAGGGTGTTCAGCCTGAAGTAGAGAAGATTCTGAGGAGACCTTAGACCCCTTCCAGTGCCTAAAAGGGCTCCAAGAGAGCTGGAGAGAGACTTTGGTCAAGGGCGAGCAGGGCAGGGTTAGATGAGATATTAAGAAGAAATTCTTCCCTGTGAGGGTGGTGAGGCCCTGGCACAGCGTGCCCAGAGAAGCTGTGGCTGCCACATCCCTGGAAGGGTCCAAGCCCAGGCTGAATGGGGCAACCTGGGATAGTGGAAGGTGTCCCTGCCCATGGCGGGGGGTAGAAGTAGATGGTCCTTAAGGTCTCTTGCAGCCCACACCATGCTGTGATTCTGTATCTCCATTCATTATCTATAAGTAGAAGATGATTTTTCTGCTTACAGACCACAGGGCAGAAAGGTCAGATTCCTGCCCACTTCCTATTCTAAACCTCAGTCCAGTTTAGGAAGGGATTCTCTGTAGTAACTCTATGTTTTTATTTCATCATCCAGTATTTTGTCTCTTTGTACCAAATGTAATAAATATATACACCTTATTTCAGATAAGGTGTATATATTTATTCTGGAAAGGAAATAAATACGGTGTGCAAAATCTAACCGTGGCTCAGAAGACAGATCTGTAAGGTGTAAGAATCCAGCAAGGTGGAGACAACCACAGCATCTGACCTCACTTGTTCTGATCATAATTCGTGTTTCAGTTCTGATCAGTTGCTGGTACGTAACTTGTTCCAGACTTTTGGAAAGGGGGTGCTCACCCAGGACATATTTCCTAAAGTAAAAATCCCCTTTTCATTCTAGTCTTGTTCCAGGCATAGAGGTGTCAAATTCAGGCACCTTTTGCTTTTGAATTTAGCATGCAGACTGATATTTGCAGCCCCATGTCTGTGTGCCTGACCGGTTACAAAGTTTTCCTTGGCTTATTTGAGTTGGGTGCTCCATCAGCTACACCTCCCACATGAGATGCAAGGTGTCCTTCTGTCCTGACCAGCCCCTTCTTTGAATTTGTAGGAACTCTAAATTATCAACTAAGACTTTTTAAAGAGCTCTGGTAGCTGCTCCATGAGTTTTCCAAACTCCCTGAGAAGTAAAATCTGTAAGCACAGTATCTTGACATCCTCATAAAAAAAATTACCTTGGAGCAACCAAGTGAAAGGTTAGAACTGTTGAGGGTTTTAATCAATAATATATGAGTTGGATGAGCAGTATACTGTACTTTGCAGTGCGCAATCAATAATACATTTTTTATGGTCACCTTTTTAATCCTCAGAAAAACTACATCAAAAATTTCACCCTAGACTGCCCACGAGAATCAATAATAGAGAAAGGTTGCCTCTTCCCCTTAGTACAGTTTAATGAAAAGCATAATGAATTTATTTCCTAAATGATGCTACAAATCTATTATACATCTTCTGGAAATACCAAGTGGAAAATAGTGTTTAATATAGTAATAGAGTTATGAATTTTCAAAAACTGGAAATGCAAAGTTTAAAGTTGCCATTGTAACTGTTCAGTTAATTTTTAAAGTCTACAATCAAGGAAAACGGAGTCTATGTAAATCAAGCTGAGATTATTATTATTATTATTATTATTATTATTATTATTTACTATTTGTATTCTTATAGTGTGTAAAATCCTAAAGAAAGAGATCATTCCAACATACAGGGCAAATAATTCTCTCTGGTTTCCATTGACTTTAATGGTTTCACAATTACCTCAAGACTGCTTCTGTGAATGGAAGCCTGGCACTAGCTCGGAATCTATTTGTAATCTAATGTATATAATTTTCAGTAAAATTGACAAAAGTTTTAAACTTCACTTTTTCTACTGAATCACATAGCAAAGTTCTATACTTTTGAAATTTATGTGCATTTATAGAGAATTTGCCACTATACTAAAAGAGGGATCAAACTTTTCTTAATGCCAGCTGACCACATTTCTTTTTCAGGCTTGAAGGCATTAAAATTCCTGCTTGCTGAATCACAAAATGTATTGCTTTGTTAGCAGTACTTCAGATCCCCATGGACTTCTACTGCTGTTTTACTGCATCACCAATTATTTGTGATGTATTATTAATTATATGTGATCTATACTTGCACCACTTCCGTGGCTGTAGTGGTAGCTCATTTAGAAGAGAAGGAGATTATGTAAAAAATGGCTTTTTCTTTTTTTTTTTTTTTTTTTGTTTTCCCTGTGGCAAGTTGCCAGTTGGGTGGCATAAAAAGATTTTTATCCCAGCTGTTATGAAAACACTCTTGTGTGCATGTCCATGCCTGGCAGGAGCAGGCTATAGGACATGCTCACACTGTTCTGGACAATGACTGGGGAGAAGGCTGGAAATGTAAAAGAGAGTCTTCAATCCCAGTGTTATCTTATTTTTCCTTCTAGAAGAGAAAATATAGTCTTTGGTACTGAATAAAGATTGTTAGGAAAAGAACCAATATTAATTTCCTACGGGGATTGTTGTTCTTTTGAGCTACAGTCTGTGGAAGTCCACGAATTGGTCCTGGTAGGGCTGGGATGGGGGTACAGCAGGCAGTGTGTTCTTTCTTTGGCAGTCTCATTTTTTTCAGAGCTGTTTTGGAAGGTGCAGCATTCAGACTCCATTAAAATCTGTGTCGTATCACCAACACAACTTGTAGTCACTAAAAATTCCCTTTGTGTGAGGTATCTGTGTGTGTTGGGAATGGCCCTGCTGTTGTAACATGAAAAGATGTTTTCTGTATCCAGCAGGATACAGGATGCAACAGCAACAGGAAGAAAATGGAAAATAGGACAAGTGAATCCTGCCACTCTACCGTTATCAAAACCCACAGAAACCATGACCCAAGGATCCCTCAGCAGTGTGTCTGACTGCAAGTGTGAGGAAATGGGTTTGAGGTTTAGGCTGTTTCTTGGCCAGCTCCTGTGGAAGCCTCCCTGTGGAGAACTGAAAAGCAGAATTCAACTTCTTCACAAACACATCACAACAGTTGTTCCAGTTTCTACCGTGTTGGGATTGGTACCTTAAGATAAAGCTGTATTTCCTTATCACTGCTCACAGCTATGTCATTTCCCATGTACAATAAGTTTTGCAAAATCCTATACAATAGGCAAGTAAAATTCTAAGAAAGCAAATGTAAGTGTTGCTGAAGGTAGGAACTAAAAACAATCAAGATTTTTTCACAAAGTAATTTCCCTCATTTGCAGTCTGCTTAATTGTCTCTGAAACTTCTTCACAGGGATGTAATGAAAATGTCACTTTTCATGCTGTTTGTTTCTTTGAGAAAGCGTCCCCTGGTCAGAACAGACCCACCCGGGGCAAGCTCGTGCTGATGTCTCAGACACCAACAGCAGTTAAATCCCAGGAACAGAGCCCAGCATCTCCCAGCTGCGGGAGGAGCTCATCCCGAGCCTCTGCATGGCAGCCCACACCTGTCCTGCCTCGCTGCAGGGATCGCTCGAGGAGTCACTGCCCTGCCAGTCAGGAGTGAAACCCTCGGGTTCCTTTGTCGCTGGAGAGACAAACACCCCCGGAGTGTGACTCAGACACCAATCTGCTAATTTTCTGGAGGTGTCTGCCTATCTGCATTTACTATTGAGGGAGTACAAAATGACTAGTCTCCTAAATTAGGTATCCTGCTCAGATGTTTCAAGGTGGAAGAATGAACCTGTATCTAAGCCCTGAACACCCTTATGAAGGCTGAACTTCTTGAACATTGTTACCCAGCTTGGATAACGTCAGCCTCAGTGTGCCTGCCCGTCAGTCTGACTGTAGCCTGGAAAGTGCAAGCAGTGACAGCTGCATGTCCCCGTGGCTCTGGCTAGACACAGGCAGTGGGGACAGCCATGAAAAGGAGCAAAGTTGGGAACAGGTGTGTCTGCTGTTGAAGCTGGGGCAGGGAGGTGAAAATCTGACATCCTGGCATAGGTGAATCTGGTAATTCCCAAGAATGAGATTCTCTCAGGTGATTACTTTAAGCAGTCTGTTACCTATATGTTATTTCTGTTTTGTGATTCAATTTTCTACTTGGGTGGTGCTGAGCATAGCCCTGTACTCACCAAGGCAGTGGAAGTTACAGTCAGCTGGTGCTTTGCAAGACAAAGACCTTGACAAGGTGCAAAGAATTAGCAGTGATTATTTCAAAAAAGTATAAATTTTATTATGTGGGTGCTTGCTCATGGTCATGCAAGACTTTCTCCTCTTATTAAAAAGGAGGAAGTCAGTAATTACCAATATCACCCTTAAAAAGAAAATCACAAAAGTCCTTGATGTATGTCATTCTGTAGCTAAAGGGGAGTAAAATATGTATTTAAACATAGCAGTAAAAACACTCCTAATCCTGAAGGTTAATCAAATAATCGGGAAGTTTTTGTCAGTTTTGGGTTTTGTACCATTATAAAGTTTATATAAAGAGTAACTCAGTTTGTCAGGCTGGATGGAAACTTGAGAGATGCCTTGCTGCTTTGCAGAGATCGTGGCTGACATGGCTTGTATCCAAAGCATTACTTGTAAGTAATGGCAAGTCTCTCCCCATAGTCCCTCTGTTTTCTCTTTTCCCCATCACAGTTGTTTTCCTGACCACACTCATTACTGGTAATAATTTTTTATCTTCTTAAAAATGCTGACCAAGGAACTCTCCCTTGACTGACATGGCTCTCAAGTGACTCTCCACAGTGATTATCATGGCATTAATCGTTTGACTCCCTCAGGAGGAAGACCCCTGGGCTGACTTTCAGCAGAATTGTGTTATCATTATTATTGCATGCCAACAAATTTATGTGGGGCTGCATGATAGCAGTAGATGGCATCTGAAAGTAGTTTGCAGTGGTGTTGCTTTTGTTTGATTGCTGTAGTGCTGGTTAAAATTCCTCTCAGCAGCACTATTACTTGATTGCTGGGTACTGCGAATTCTGGAGAATTAGAGTTGTTTGAGTGTTGTGGATAGACTGTGGTGATTCAGCAGATATTCTGCCTTTGTTCTTTTTGCAGCACCCCCACATGAAAACCTACTTTTCCTACTTTGCCCATGGAGAGACAACCTATTTTATTTCTTTTAACCACCTTCAAATGACGTCTCCTGAGACTTCTTTAGGGGGGAAAAAAAAGACCTATTGTTAGTTATAACCTGCTCTCTCACTGAGATATTTTATGAAACCAAGGGCTGATGACTTCACTTACTTCTGCCTTACTTTTGAATACTAGCTTTACATTCTCTAAATGAGGGAGGGGAGGAAAGGTTGAATAATGCTGCTTAAGTACTTGGGGAAGTAGAAAGATGGCAGTGCTAGATCCAGAAACTTCCTGCTGCATTTTAAATGTGCATGCAGAACCTCAGCCTCTGAGGAGAGCAAAAGGGTTGAGGGTTGTTTCCATCAACACTGGGAGGGATCTTGGGAGGGATAGGTGTGTGGTCCCATGTCAGCTTCTAACTTGGAGCAGGATTTGCCAGTCAGCTGAAGCTGATCTAAACACACTCTGCTGTGGAAGGGAACGATCTGCTACAGCTCTGAGCTGGTCTGCACTCCTGTTCTGTCATCTGTGCTGCTTTAGTGGCCAGATTATTCTGAACTAAGTCAGAGCAGCTCAGCGATCTGGCTGAAATCAACCTGTGCTTTGGGCTTGTTTTCAGTGGTCGCTCACCCCCTTGCTGGGGAAAAGGTGATGCTCTGCAGGTTCCTCCTGCGTGGTGGAGGGAGGGCAGACCTGCCTGTTCACCAGGGTCTTGTATCTGCTGAGACTGCATGAGAAATTGCAGATTTAGGCGTCTGAAGTGGGAATGCTGACTCTAAAGAGCCAGTAGGCACAAGGATTCCTTTCAAAGCTTTCCCCGTGTAACTGTCTTCAGCAGTAATCTATTAATAGTCCACTAATTTAGAGAAGTACCAGTGGCAATTAACATTGTGAAGTGACACCCATTCAAGGGAGGAAATGCTTATTCCTGCAGTGGTGATGCTATTGCACAGTGCAGCTTCTGTTCATATTGGTATGTTCATGGAGTACTGGACTTCATCAGGAGCTGTAAAATCTGTATCAAGTGAGGAGCTCCTTTTATTTTTTAGTGGTTTACTTGTCAGGTGTTCCACAGTAAAACTGTATGGTGAAGGAGGCTGGGCTGCCACACGTCACAGGAAAGCTGTCCCCCCACTCCTCCCTGTGGAATCAGGGGTGCTGGGCAGCAGGGCTCCTTTGGAAAGCCCTTTGGGAGAAGCCTCTGTGGCCTGAGGGTCCCAAAGCTGCTCAGAGATGGTGCCATGGTGCACTCTGTGCTGCTCCCACGGGTTCTCACTCCTTTCAAACACACCCGGATCCTCCCCCTACTCCCACTTGCTTGTGTGACTCTCAGTGAAGTTGCACATGTAGGGAGACCTCAGAGCTGACTGGCAGACCAGATCCGGATTACAATGCTCTGTGGATTTTGCAGGCCAGATTAAAGTACTTGGAAGGATCAGTCTGGCTCATGGGCTATATTTTTGACATTCTTGTTGTAGAAAAGTATTAGGAGTTGTAAGAAGGACTAATGTGAGCTTATATTTTACAATTTGGTGTGGTAACTGCTTTGTTAGGGAAAGGAGAATTTAGAGAAGTCATACTATTTTTGTCTGTTGGGTTTTTTGTTGCAGCAAATGCCTGTAGCATCTCTTACATTGAAAAGCAAACCTCATTTTCCCCGTTTTAACCATTCAATTAGTCTCATCTCTGCTCCCATTTTCCAAACAACTTAACAAGATGAGAAAAATCCTTCAAATTGCACTTATAACATAAACACTGCCAGTGAGCCTTTAGCAGTGAGGAAAGCTGATGGGACAATCTGCATTTGCAGAAAGCTGGTTAACAGCAAATGCATTTCAGCTGATAAATGGCAGGTAAAGGCGTGTGTCTGCATAATGTAGTTATCACCTGTAAAATGTTTTCCATGCAGAGAGGTTAATGTATCTTGCAAGGAAATGTGACTATCATTTTACTTCTGAGGCACAAGGAAATTGAAGGACAAGTCTGGAGGAGCTTCCCAAGGACATGCTGCCATAAGTGGGGGAGTCTGGTGACTGTTTGTGTTGGGTATCTTGCATCTTATCCATCACTGGGGAATCAGTCGTGAACAGGTTTTGTGAAATCTTATGTCCCCTTTGCAGTAAGGAGCTGTTACTGGTCGTACTGGGTACAAGGAGAGGCTTCAGCTCAGTGTAGGTTTCAGGGAAAGCCCCGTGGAAAGCTGATTCTCCAGCAGCATGTGTCAGCGGTCTTCTTTCTCAGGCTGAAAATGGAACGTGCCTGGAACAGTGCCTGGCCTGGGGGAAAGAGATTTCATTCGAAGGCACCTTTCTTTCCCTCCTCTCTATTTTCTGTCTGAAAATTACAGCTCCTTGGGGGAAAAGGCTTGTTTGGTTGAGGTTTTCTTGGAAATTTGTCTTGGAATATTCAAATAGCTTGGATCACTCTCCAGCTGGTTAATAGGCAAACAAGCACATCCAGCTGGTCAGTGTGTATATGGAGCTAGGAATGATCTGTAGGGAATGCAGGATTGCCTGGCTGGTAGCTGGGGGTGTGCTGAGCAGATGGCAGCATTGCTTCTGGGGCAAGACCACGAGACAACTAGAAACACTAGAGGACATTGTAATCAGAAGGGACAGGGCAAACTGTGGTACAAAACTGACAAAATAAATTGATAGAGGTCAAACCCTATAGGTAATGTAAATTCATTAGCTCTGCTATTCTCTCATACAGCAGCAGGAATAGTTTAGAACCGACCTCAATTTTTTGGATAGAAGAAAGGTAAAACCCCACCAAAAAAAAAACAAACCAAAAACAACCCACCCGAACCAAACCAAAAAAGCTCAGGCTGCAGTCAGAGAATTATCTGTACCACCTGTTCTTGTATTAGTTCTTCTGAAACTTTTATATGTAAATGTATATAGATATTTTGGGCAGATTTTGTAGGCTGGGTTAAGCTGGGTGAATATCACAGCCAGTGAGGATAAAATAGTATAAAAGGAAGGTTATCTTGATATTTGCATCACCATCTTATGTGGAACTTGGGATTCTGCTGGATCACATCTTTGTCTTCATTGCTTCAGACATCAAATTTCTACTTTTTAAAAAAAGAAATTTAGGGAGAATGTGGACATTTAAATTTAGCATTAGAGGTCATATAACAACATTTCTGATGACTTCAGCTATTTACCTTTCTGCTCTTTAACTTTCTGTTTAACATCTCTGAGAACACTTGTTGCCCTATCCTTTGTAGATGCCGAATTTTACACAGATTTCAAAACTTTAAGCATGTTATTTCTGGTCCCAGAAGGCTTATCTGCAGGCTGCTGGACTGTGGATGGGTGTCAGGGTTGAATTATGACATGTTTTCTTTCTTTCAGAGTTGGTTGCTGGCACTGGCACTGGTTTTGTCTGTACCAGTTTCTGATGAAACGCTTCCAGATCGTGGTCAAATTCACTCATCAAAAATGAAAGGCAAACCCCCAAGCTAATCAAGAAATTGCTAATCTTCTTCCCCAAACCTTTCTTCTTCTCCCCCAAGCCTTTCTGCTTCTCCCTGCTCTGTGTTTGGAGGAACCTCCTGTTCTTCAAGCCAGGTCCCAAATTCTGGAGCTGTTTCCGAAAGCCGGGGAAGAGGGCCTGTCTGTTGTGATTGTGTCTCAGTTAAAGCAGTGGGATTTCAGTGTAGTTTGGATCAGTCTGTAGTTCCCAGCCAATTTAAATTTGCAAAGTTTTTTACTTACGTATTTTAAACCAAATACTTAATTTGATGGAAGGAGACTGAGCTTTGAAAAATAAGATGGAGCAGTCCGTTGGAAAATCCTTACTGAAGCATGGCACTGCTGTCAGGTCCAGAATTTGTTTTCCAAATGTTAATTTGATAGATCTGGGGTTGGAACTGCTCAAATTGCTAAAAACTTAGAGAAGAATTGTAGCCCTTCAGGAGGGACGTTCTAGTCTGACCATTTCCTTTCCAACAACACCCTCCTTTGATGCGTTTGCCATTGCAGAGTCAAGACTTTGCATTTGCTACCCTCTCATGAATTGGTGGTTGTGGATGCTTTTTTTTCTGTCTTGCAACTGAACACTAAAAACTTGTCAAGCTCTTAATCTCTTTGCACCAAAAATAGCTTTGATCGTTGCAGGATACAATTCCTACTAAATGTGTGTGATATGAATATCTTTTTTTTTAATATGTCAATCTTAGCTAGAATTTCCTTGAGCAAAGAGACTGGGACACCAATGGGGAGAAAGTTAGGAAAGGCATTTCTATAGATCAGATGAAATGCTTAAAATACCTCTTCAAGAACCTTTTAAAATTTTAAACCATTGATTTGCATTTTCAGCGTAGTACAGGCATTACAGGAGTCATCACAGCAAGCCTTCTTGAAGGGCAGTGTTAGACCTTAAATTTACAGAGTGCAACTGGGTCACTTCCCTCCTGAAATATTACAGACCAAATGTTTGTTGCCTTGATTTATAAAGAGTTATCAGGAGTTACACACAACTCAGTGTAGCTACACACAATTCAGTCTGTACTAGAGGTCTATCTGCTGCAAAATCAAGGCCAATGTATTTTCAAGGCCGGTTTCAAAGGAGATTAAAGAAAATCTACAAAATGGGATTTTCCTAAATTAGGATTCAGGTTGGGGTAAATGACATTTAGGTTACTGCCTCAGGACACACCTGAAGTGTGTGCAGCCACTTAGCACCTTAAGCCTTGAGGAGGGTTATTTCTTCCAATAATAGAAGCGAGTTTGTGTTACCAGAGTGATAAACAACAGCCCCCTCAGTGAGCAAAGAGATTAACAATACACGACATTAAACATGAGATGTGCAGAAAGGAACAGCACGCTCACTAACTCCTCTGAGCTTTATATTATCTCAAAACATAAATTTTGTTGCCAATGGAACTCTATATAAGAATTAATTAGGGAACTTCACAAGCAGTCAAAACTCTTGTACACCATTATAAATTTATCATTGCTGAAAGGATCTATTTCTGCTGTCAGACATCATGCTTATGTGGCAGAATATGGAATAAATAATCTTCTTCCTATATAAAGAGCTGGAAAAATGTTTGGAAAACTTGTTTTTAAGACACCAAACGTGTTTATTTTCTGTAAGGCATTGCTGGTGGAACAACCAGCTAGTATGCTGCCATTCAAATATTCAAACAATTGCAGCGGATCCCTTGGTCTCCACAATCAAAGATAACTTGCACAGGGGCGTGTTGGATACTGCAGTGCTTGTGCCTGTCCATGGGTATTTCCCACAAAAGAGAGATAGAAGCTGGGCTGGGAGTAAACCCCTGCCCACTAAGTTCTCAGGCAAAGTCCTCTTGGGCTGCACGACCAACTTACCTTTCCATTCATCTTTATATGAATTGCATTAACCATAAACAATTGCTCTCTTCAGTAGTTTTCTAAGCTTATCTCACTCATTTTGATGCTGTAGTATTAGATGTGTAATTATATATTTAATACTATCAAGATACTTGGGAAAGCCAGTGCTTTGTATTTCCAGTTATTACACATAGTTAAACGTTCTGTGCTCCTACATATTTCAGTAACTCCACAACTCCACCCCTAACAAGTATCAGAATAAGTGATATAGGGAGGGGAATTGCATATGCTTCTCCTGTAGTGGCTGACATTCAAGGCCCAGCCAACATGAAAATCTGAATGCCTCAGAAGGGTATTTCCTGCAGTATGTTCTTTGTTATTAAAGTGGCTTCACTGGCAACTGAGGAAAATTCCTTTTCCCATTCTCTGTGCACTCTTAGGTACCTTGTGTAGCTCAAACACCATCACAGATAAGGCATTCAAATTACTGGAGACTGCAGAGCACTACTGGCACAAACTCCTGTGGGACCTCGCACTTGCTGTCCCCACCAGAGCACTGGCTTCTCTGTGGTGCCAAGAAATACAGCATGAAGGGCTGTTGAGCAGTGGTGAAAGTGGGAGCAGGAAAAGGTGATGAAAGAACTGCTGAAGAGCCCAAATTTAACCCTCTGAGGGCTGAACTGGCAGGAGTGGGTCCGTAAGTGGTACTGCAGAGCCTGGATGCGTGTGCTGGGCTGTGAAATGAGAGCAGGGGGAGGAAGGACTGGGGACCACAAGCAGTGGGAACATGAGGGGCTGTCTGCAGGAGCTGACGCAGGGCAGAGCCCTGGGGAGCCTCAGCAGGCACTGTCCCCACCAGGAAAGGGCTGTGCCTGGCTATTCACACTCACAGTGGCTGTAAACTGAGGACAGAAACACTTTGGAGAAAGGGATGTGCTAATTTTTTCTTTGGTTCTTGGAGTGGACACTGTGTTATCCTGTTTTAAGCTTTGGGGAGCCTCAGACAGGTAAGGACTTCGTGCTGTCAAAGCCTCCAGTCAGAGTCTTTCCTAACTCTTGGGTCATTTTGCATCAGTTACTCTCACATCTCTGCGCATCATTTTACTGACAAGCCAGATTTGCCAGAAATTCACACTTTTGCTGCACATCTTTCACACACACACTGTACTGTGGGTGTGATCCCCATCCTGCCTTGTCTGCTGTTTTTATCCGTGCTATATGTCACCTTAAGCACACGACATTAGACAAAACTTCTTAGGAGCAATGTTTTTTTCAGGTAGCAAATCCGTGTGGTTTAATGTTATCATTTCTAAGTGAACGTGATACATTGAACCGTGTGAAGCTATTGCCCCATAAATACCTGGCAGTGCCTGAGATGTGCTTATTTGTGGTTCAGCTTGCTGCCTGCTGAGCAGGGGCTTTCTCACACATTCTTCTTGTCATTCTTTCATGTTTCATTTTCTTACGGTCCCACGGTTGGTTATTTTTTAATGCCATGAAGTTCTTTCCGTGATAAAAAGCCTTAGAGCCATCCCCAAAGTGTGACTTTGCTGAAGTTAATCTATCATACCACTCTTACCTGTTTGAAATGTTCCCCATTTCTGTAGTGAGTCCTTAATGTGGGTGTGATGTGTATGAAACAAATCCCTCAGAGGGACATCCTCCAGCCCCTGCCTGGGTGCCCCTGTTCCTGTGGACACTGCTACCGAGACAGACCACAGCCTCCCTCACAAGAAATCAAATGCCAGCACTTGTGGGTACACCTGCATTGCTCAGGGTTACCCCTAAAAATTGGATTAGAAATTTGGGTTGGATAATAAGACGGTCTGTCTTTCAGTGATGATATTGAAACAGTGGAGTATTTTCTGGAAGAGATTACAGGTATTTTTGAAGAAGAAAGGCAAGACAAATTTCTGTTGGGAATGGCCACGTAGAGTTGATTTGGATTTGGGAGGGGCCTAGGTATTTTTTGGAGGTCGCTTCCATCCCATAATTCTGCATTCTGTGCTTCATCATTTCACAGACAGTCTACCAAAATGCAGTAATCCTAATGGAGGCTCTTAAAATATAAATCTGACAGGTTTCTGTGAATTACAAGCCAGGCAGAAGATCTCCAGAGAGAGGGGGGAAATAACTCTGAAAACCTTGTATTCAAAGTTGGGTCTGCACCCGAGAACATTAACACAACATGAAAGCCTGAAAACGTCTGTCACCATGTGAGATCCAGGAGATCTGTGTGAAACCAGATCTGTGGGAAACCCTAATTGCAACCTGTTCTGAACATGCAGGAGCAGCTGAAAACATGTGAAGATGTTGAAGAAACTTGAAGTAAAGGGGCAATGAGCAGTGGAAAAAAAAATTCCTGTACTTTGATTTATATATTATTTTTTAATGTCTGAGAATTGAAATCTTGAGTGGCTTTTTAAACTCAATAATATTTATGAAATGGGTTAATTGAATTATTCAAGTTCCTGAATTTTAAAAACATTTGATTTTAAATTTTGATCATGTTATGGGTAAAAGCTATCCTGGCATGAAGTGACATTTGGGGGAAGAAGGGTGTGAAGGAAATTACATTTTGGTGTTATATTTTAAACATGGTAGCATGGAATGTTTTGACAATCCCTAGCTTTTATTAGTTTAGGTATTCGGTTCTAATGAAAAGCTTAATAATAGACCATGACCAGCTCTGCAGAGAAAACACGGAGGCTGTAAATGTTACAGAAATAGTGTTAATGGGTGAAATTAGAAAATTAATACTTTGTAGGGAAGGGGAATAGCATGCACACCCTGCTGCCTGCTCACTGAGTAGAAATAACCATGCAGCCCCTCTAAAACAAATAAACATTCTGAGGCTGGGCTGAATTGGAGTGTGGAAGTGTGGAGGGTGCAGGTTCTTGCAGGCTTTGGACAGCAAATACATCTCTTTGGATGGTGGATGGAAACATGGAGGGCAAATCCAAAGCAATGCAAATTGGAGGAAAGAGTTCTAAAATGCTTGCACATGAGGATGTGTTCAAAATGGTTGCAAGAGTCATAAGGTGCCATGTGGTTGAGGACCACTTAAGCATGTTTTCTGAATTAGGAGATGTAAAACAGTAAAAAGGCTATAAAAAGGGGGAGTAGGTTGTATTAAGGAGATAGTAATGTAGAAAGTTGCTAAAATGAGGAAGTAAATGAACAATGCTATATGCTTCTTTCTCTAACTCATCTATGATGGCAACAAAAATACTTAAATGAAATTGAATTAAAATGATCATATCTTTTTATCCAGTAAACTGTTTTCCAATTTGTCTTACATAAAGCTCACCTATTGCATAGGTCAGAGGTGATTTCTTCCTAGTATTCTATGCTGGCTGTGCCTGAGGCACACTATTGGGCTTGAAGAACTCTTGATTTCTTTGGGAGTGGTAAATTAGGTGCTTCCATTGATGTATTTAGGTGTGATGGGCAAATGGGCTTGATGAGGATTTTATACTACATGCCAGTTTAGGACTAAGGTATGCACAATTCCTGTTTTACCATCCAGCATGTCGTTTGTATGATTAATGACATCTCCAGAATTTCAATTTTAATGAAGGTTTCAAGTGAAAGATGTTTTGATATTTACAAGTGTTAAACTTGATATTTTTGTCCCAGATTTCCTTTCCCTTAAATATATATCTACTGCTTACTCTCTTTTTCTTTCCTCTAAGGTTGAAAATTAGTTTTAAAAAGTCATCTGATGCTGAGAGCAGAACCAGAATCTGTGTCCAGTGTATTGGCTCAGAGGTTTGACTGACATTGAACTGGGTGGTTCCTCGTGATGGCTGAAAGCGACTACTAGGAGGATAAAAAGACAAGGCTTCTGAAGTGTGATTCCCTCTGCTGATTTTTAACACAGATATTTTGTTCATTGATTGAGTTTTCAGGGAAATCACACCAAGTACAACTTTTGGGCTACAGACTTTCCCAGCCTTTAAATAGTTATAGACCTATAAAAATATCTGTTTAATCACTCTTAGCATGATTTATACTTTGGCTCTCCACAGAGTTGCTTTTAAATATTCCTGGGGTCAGAGAGGGATGAATAGTCCGTGACATTTGTCTTGTGCTAAACAGACAAATATATTATGATCCACCATCAGCAGGAGCCCTGTCTGTGGGCTCTGCACCAGCTGAGTGTCGTGGTGCGCAGCCCACGCACGCTGAGAGAGCTGCTCCTCCATGCAAAACCAGGGACAGGCCCAACATTTGGTCCTGCTCACTTGTCCCAAACAATCAATTTATCTGTGCAGCCACACTGATGCTCCAGCTAAACTTGCTGCATTAATTATATCTGCCCTGAGCTTACAAGCTTTTAGAGCTATTTGGAACATAAATTATGCAAGCTCGCAAGCCAGCAAGGGGTTTTTCTTCTTCCAAGGTACCCAACTTGCAATTAAATTAAACTGCCAGGTGCTGGTCATTACAAAAACTCCTTCAATCTGTGGATTTAAGGCAAAGGATTGCTATTTCTAAGTTATTGAGTAAGTACCGGGGAGTGCTTTTACTTTAAGACACTTTGTGTTGGCGACTTTCTGTCGCTCTCAAGATGGGACTTATTCAAGTATGTTCTTGCCAAGGAATGTGACAGAGACATTTTCTTCAATGTAGTCCTTTACAAGTTAAAAGCATGCATTATACGCATTTAAACCCACTATTTGATCTAATGTGCACTATCTTGGTGTTGTTAGTAGCCAACGATGGAGTATTTGGGCTCTGACAGAGCTGTATAATTTTAAAAAATGCCTACTAATCATATACCACAAATTCTATTTAGGATGTAACAGTCCCTGTAGTGGTGTCTGAGAGTACTTAAGGAATGCATAAGGTCTCTGTTTGCTCCCTCAGGGTGAGGTGAAATGTGTAGTTTGGGAAATCTGAACAGAGAATTTGTGAAGAGACGTCACAGAGACAGGAGCACTCCTGAGCCCGTGTCAGAAAGTACTTCCCAGGAATCTGGGTATAATTCTGTGGGATTCTGGATGCTTCCTCCTGTGTGTCCTCAAACTCAGTCTGTGTGTGGATAGCTTTCATCACCATGCCTGAATTTTTGTATTAGTAACCACACTTACTCAGACAGGGTCTTTAACTGGAGAGTTAATGGTCATGTAGGTGTTCCTGATGAAGTAGGAAGGAGAACTTTTATCCATCAAGCATTGTTTTGGGTCAATAATTAGTTTGTGGTCCACCAATGTAAAAAACCTACTGAGTTTCTATTCAGTATCTGTTTTTGATGAAAGATTTCATTGCTGGTTTAAATTATCTGGCTTCTGTTTAAACTCTTCCAGTGGTTCAGCTGCCATAGGAGAAGAATATAAGACATGTTATATTGCTCATTACTTACACACATACATATTTGAATATTTTGGTATTTCAGTCCTATCTGTTGTAGGGACTTTGTTTTAAAAAGTATCTTCTTATATCAAGCCACATCAGACTTCCCGATTGTTCCTAACATGAGTTCTTAGGAAAATAAACGGCAACAGAGCTATAAACTGAACTGAAGAGAGTTGCTTTTAATAGAAACCTTCAATCTCAAGTTTATATGCAGAGCACTCTTGGAAGACAAAATCTGGAAAATGAGCCAGGCTGAGACAGCCCCAGAAAATACCTGTGCAGGGACCTACAGCTTGAATGCCATCAGTGTCTGCTGTTAAACACCTGACAGAGGAGGTCAAGCCCTTGTGTGCCCCAGTGTAGAGTGTGAGAGTTTCTTTCATAGGGCGTCAGCATTTATCTCTCTTTATGCAGGGGTGTCGTGAGCAGGCAGTGCCAGAGAACACTGCTCTCACAAAGGGCAGCCTCTGCAAAGTGGGGCAGGGAGGAGTTACTGCAAAGGCGAACTCAGCAATGGCTCCTTTTGTCCCTGCTGATTTCTCTCCTTCCCTCACCCCTCACTCCCAATGTAGATCAGATTCCTTAAAGCAGCTGCTTGACTTCCAAAAATGCTCAACCCTCCTGTCTCCTACTGAGAGGAGGAAACGGTTACTATGGATTCACCGCACAAGAACAGATGCATTTCAATATGTTGGGTACTAACCACTCTGTTAGTGCTTCAGGTTTTTTAAGTCCAGAATAGGATTGGCCCATGGATAGAGCAGATAAGGCTGCCCTGGCTCTGAATTCCTTGCACTTCATTTCTGATACTATAGAGAGTGTCAGTGAAAAATAACAGGAGAGGTCTGAGTCCTTATTCTCTTCCTTTCCTGGTGTTTCACCAGGTGTCAGACTGATTAAGGGCCCTAAGAGAGGATGATGCATTCAGATGAGCCAAAGGCTCATCTGGGACTGATCCTTCCCTCAGTGTATAAAGAAATAGCCAATGGATATATGTGGATTAGGAAAGTGGGGGCTGGGAAGCTATGGCAATTTACAGCAAGAGGAAAGGGGATTTTAGTGATTATGCTATTTACCTGTTAATATATTGCAAGCTATTAAAGGGAAAAGAGTGCATATTGTACATTGGAGTTGAGATAAACTAATGTTCAAACTTTGGGGAAATTTGAGTGGGGATCTGAGCGGTGCAGTTTGAGCCCTCCTCTGTGTGCAGTGTTAGTGAGTGAATCATTAGAAACATTTTGACATTCTGCCCATGCAATCCTGTTCACTTCAGCTCATTTCTAAAACCTGATTCTGTGCTCTGGTGTATTCATTCTGAAGAGAGTCGGGGTGGACTGGGAATAGTTTCTGGATCTTTTCCTCCATCACTAACTTCTATAGGGGCTCTAAATAGAAATGTAGCATACTTTGGAGAAGCACATGAAATGTCAGTTCTACAGTGCTGTCATTCATAAGAACTCAGTGATGTTATGGTAGTCAGTTCTCTAAAATCACTCTCATTTTGGCATTTCTCTATTTTTTCATCTTTGCAGAAAATGGTGGCTCTCTGAGAATCAACCTGGCTAATTTGAGTGAGACCTTCCATTAAGTGAACAAATAAGCTCTCTCTTTCTGATTCTCATATCTTGAAAGGTTTTTAAAAATCCTTTTTTTTTCTAACATCACAAGGCTTTACAATTTAGAAAGCCTAGAATTCAAAGCTTCATCTACATTTTTAATCTACAAAAGTAAATCTGCACATCTAAGATTTCTGGTAAGTGGGTCTCTTATTTTATCCCCCATTATTTCTTTTGATTGGAGTTTTACTGCTGTGTTTTCTAAAGTACCACGATTTATTTTTTTCATATATGAAAATGTGTTTAAAGACTTGTCCATCTGTAAGGACATTTATTTTGCAGGCATCTTTATAAATCAACCCAAGTACTCTAAACACAACAGCAGGTTAATTTATAAGTGCCCTCAGTGGGGATGCAAAAAGATTTGAATAAATCATTGAATTGCTTAAGACTGGAGGTCAGGCAGAAAGAGGCAGAAAGCAGGTTATTGGAGTGATATCTCTGGGGCAAGAATTAAGAGAGCTGTTTCCAAATAATACAGAAGTACCCCAGTCAGTGTGGGGGACAGGTGTGCCCCAGGCAGAGTCACCTGCTCTGGCAGCACCACGAGGACAAGTGCTGAACAGTCAAACAGTGCCCAGGTTTGGCACTGGGTCCCCAAGGATGGTGAGAGCTGCTTCGCAGGCTCGGAGCAAGGGACCTGTGCGGCTCTGGCGCGCGGTGGCCGCGAGGAAAGGGAATTCTTGTTCTCGCCTGTTACTGACAGCTGCTAAAGAGCCTGTCCTGAGATGCTCTGGGAGGTTGTGCTGCAAGGAACAGTGTCTAAACACAGTATTTCACTAGGCTGTCCCTAAGACAAGGCTCATGAGCCCAGGACCAGCCCTGTGCTCTCTGTGAGTGGCACAGCCAGTGCAGCCTGTGCCACGTGTGTGCAGGCTCCCTGTGTGATTCTGGCCCTGTGCCACCTGTAATATATCCTCTTCCTGAGCTTCAGAGGTACAGCTTTGTCTTGGTTAAATTCCTCCTTCTGCTTTAGTTATATCACCTCTGAAAGGTTGTGGCAGAGCAAGATTTGGCACCCAAATTTCTTTATTTGGATACCATTTAATTGACTAGTCACTTTTGACTTTTTATACGGCATCACGTCCATGTGTGACTTTCTTTTCATTCTTGTTCTGACATGAACAGGATGTGATATGCTCCAAACAACATCTGAGGCTATCAAAACACAATGAATAATGTCTGAAAAATATAAAAGAAAAGGAAAAAATGTTTAAAAGATTTAGTTGCAGTGAAAGGGCATCTCATCTTCCCGCATGATTCTTGGCCTCTGAAGCTTACCTACAGGTGAGCGTAGGAATGATCAAAAGTTGCCCTTTCTTTGACAGTCAGGACTTATTTCTGTGTCTGCTAAAGCCCTTTGCACATTTATGCCCTGGCCCTTTGTTGGCCTTCCCTTTTTCTGTGGCCTGGGCAGGACAGCTATAACAACTTCACTGAAATGTCCAAGAGCAGAATAAGATCAGTCTTGCAAAGAAAGGTTAGTTTCTTTATCCTTGTGGGATTGTGCACATATACAATAGAAGGGAGTTCAGTGTTCCTTACTGGTTACTGAGAAGATTACCCTTCCAGCAGCCTCAGTTCACTGAGGCACTTAAGCATGGATTTAATTTTAAGCACAGAATGAAGTGAGAGCCAGTTGTCAGCTCTGTGCTTTTCATCTCCCCAGCTCAAATTATCTTCCTTGCTGCTCTGATCATATCTTCCACTTACATATTCTCAGTCCTCTATGGCTTCCTATCTTGTCTCCTGTTCCACATACCTTAATCTCACCTGAAAAATGCCACCCTGTCCTTCCTGTCTGCAGGGATTTGCCTCACGCAGAGACAGTCTCTTAATCCCACTTGACACTGGCAAATTCTCTTGACCTGCAGCACATTCCCTTGTCTGAGCACAGGGCTGCTACTCTTCTTCACTTGTCCCCGTCCCCCATCCCACCAAGGACCTCATTGGTGGTCCATTGCCACATCTGCCAGCACTTTCGCCAATAATTCTCTGTCCTTATTCCTCTCACTCATTGTTCTTTATCATTATTTAATTTGAATGCATGGTATGGCTTAAAAACTCCAGAACTACAGGTTTCACAAAGAATTAAATTCTTAAAGGACAGGGTCAATGTTCTTTGTAAGAGCTGTGTGTGCAAATTCAGATAGAGAGGTCAGGTATGGATCTGAGCTCCAGCTGGCTCAGGGTGGTTCATTCCTGGCTATTGCATGGAAAACAAGTGTGTGGTTTGAGGAAAGGAGGCCCCGTGGAGAGATACCAGTGTACACAGTTTCTCTCATTTGCATTTTGCTTCCTTGTTAATGTCTGTGGATACTCTGTGCTAGAGCTGATTGGAAAGAATGATTACATCAGTCTGTTATTGAAAGAAGGTATTTGCAGAGGACAACAATAATAAAAGCTATTAAAGCTTCGATACATCCTGCTTTTCAAAATTGCAAGAAAATTTCACCCTTTCGGATTTTTTGGTTTTCATCTTTTTAGTTCTTCCAGTTTTATCACAGTAAAAACAGTAAAAACCCTGGTGAATGACCATTAAACCTTTTTATTACAACTTTGAGGCTAGAGGACAAAATTTGGTCCTTCATGAAGTTGTGCTACTATTCACTACCAGTAATGTAGTAAACCAATTCACTCTTTTATGATAAACTGCACTTTCATTCTTACGAAGCACTGCAACTTCACTCTCCTGAAACACTTTTTGTCTCCAACAAAGCTAATTTCAAGTCATGTTTATTTACCTGAATAACCTTGTCTTTGCTTGTTGCATCACTTGTTTTTCAGTAAGTGCTGCTGGGATTTACTGTGACTTGTTAACTATTACTTCCACCAATTGCCTGTTTAAATTGTATTATTCAGATTGTAACATGACTGAAATGACAGGAATTAAAAATAGATTCTTTTCTCTAGGGCTCAAGACCTGGAACTGTAAAATAAAATGCCTTGAACACTTGCTAAAAGCCTAGATTAATTCTAAAATTCATAAATAAAGCAATTGCAGCAATTAACTTCATCTCTCTTAAGAGACACTAACTATACAAGTTAATCTCTGAAGGTTCCTTGAAAGTATTGCCCACAGTCATTTCCAGGCACGAGGTCTCAGCAGAGTCCTGTCCTACTTGAGAGGTTCAGGCTCACTGAGGCGGGATGATTTCCAACTTGTGCTCCTAGGAGCCTCCATTTGATTTTGCTGGAAATATGCTATGGGAGCAAGAGCCAAAAGCGGTTGTGGTACATAATCATTAGCAAAGACTTTTATAACCTTTTTAATAAGTCAGCTCTGACCGCATTTCCAAATGTGTCACCGCCACGAGCAAGTTACTTTGTTTGTGAGAATTAATTCAAAGCCAGTAACAAACTACCGGGACAGTTTTATCTGAGGTTCTGCTCATAAATTTGAGAATGCCCCATTTACCAAGTGACCAGTTTTACTTAAATATTTTTCAAACACTGCCTTAGAGAATTAGAGAGACCAGGAGAGGGAGAAGAGTTGCCATTTCTGTTTAAAACACAAGTGAGGGGTTTTTAATGATCTTTAGTCTGCAGCTCCCACGGGGTAACTCAGTATCGCAGCAATGTGCTATTAATTAGCTAGGTTGGATAATTGAAGCCGTAGCTGCATGCAGCTCGATGTGAGTGACAGAAGCTGCTCAAAAGGCAAAATAGAATGTACGTGATACGAAGTTGCTGAGCTCCCTGTGCCTCTTCAGCCTGTAACAGGTGCTAGAGCTGGCTGTTTCAAAATTGGCTCACAGCTGTCCACAGACCTTTGTGGCACCATTGCAGTCCTACAAGATACATGAAAGCCACTGGTCATATACTTCACTCCAGAAAAAAGAGTGAACAAATAAATCCCAAAAGAGCTGCAAAGCTCCATACTATAACTGAAGAAGCAGCTTAAATGTTTTGTAGCAAGGAACAAATGCCTGGTTTTCCTGGCAGAGGCAGGAGGCAGATGCACACCTTCACATTTGCTCCTGTTGTGGAGTGAGCTGGCCAGTCCCAAGGCAGCTCTCGTCCAGGAGCCGGGATCTGCAATGCAGAGATGAGTATCTCTACCTTCAATTTTACAGATGAGAAAACTGAAACACAAAGAGGTAAAATGAATTACCCCAGACCTGTTTTTCCCATGGTACTGTCATTTATAAAACTGGAGCTGGTCCACGCTAATTCTTTATCCAGTTGGCTCTGAAGCTTTTCTGTCCTGTTTTGTGCAGCACATCTTTAATCACAGGCAGTATGTTCTGTGACAGAGCCTTGTTGTCTTTGCATAGTGGGTAGATAGAACAATAAAATGAGTGTGTAAGGACTCAAGTGCAGCTCCTCATCACAATTACTTGGCAGTCACGCCTTGAGCTCAGAACACCCTGAAAGATGGTCTAATTCTTACTAGATTTATCACTGGTAAAGATGTGATTGCTGATCTCACTGCAGGTTCCTTCTGGTTTTTAAGTGATTATTTTGCTTAAAAGCATGAAGTGTCCCAGTACTTTCTACCAGTTATAAATGCTATTTTTCCCCCTAAGAGCCAGTGGAATTTGTCATAGATGTTTCTGTTGCCATTAGGTTCTGGGAGGCCATTCTGGCTCCCTGTATCTACAGCACTCTCAAAAGCTTGGGTTTAGTTACATTTCAAAAACAGTTTCTCTATTTCATGTAAACCACAAATGTCCTTGAAGAACATTAATTCTCTGCAATTTTCCAGCTTAGATTTTATCAAAATGTATAGCAAACACAAAGTTAAATTCTTCTTACAGATAAAAATGAAGGACATATGGTTGAAAAGGACATATGGATACAAAATGTGCATATTTATACAAACATATTCTGATCAGCTGAGATTATCCTTTTCTTTCTCTTGTGATCAAAATATGATGAGATACAGAGGATAGTATCGCTCCTACACAGCCAGATATGAACCCTGCAAAAGGCATTAGGAAGATTTCCAGTGATTTCCCTGAGCCTTGGATCAGGTCTTTGTTGCTGGGTGCACATCAGTGAGCAGTTTGGGCTAACTTTAACCACGTGTAAACCCCTTGTAAGCAGTTAAAGACACAAAATATTTTCAGTGTAATTTCATTTCCATTTTGAGTGCGTAGTAAACTACTAAATAAATAAATAAACCTATGCAAAATAAGCTTAACAAAAGAAAAGAACCACCTGTACAATGGATTCATAAGGAGATGATGATATGGACAGAGAGGTTTGCCTGTTGTTTCTGATTCAGTTCCCAGGGAAATCAGTAGGAGATCACTCAGTTTGGATGTGAACTGTGCTAGTCACCTTCTCCACCAGCTTCTGAGATCCTCAGCTAATGTGTAAGTAAACAACTCAGCTTGTAAATAAGTGTGCTAGAGCCTGTAGAGTCACACCAGCTACAACAGATGAGGATCTGTTCCTGAAGCATCTGCCTGTAACATCAAATATTCAGACAGCCCAACACTTTAGCCCTTTGAATTTCAGAATCTCATAAAGATAAATCTCATAAAGTGCTCTGCTGTCAGGTTGTAAACATGGTCTGTGTTTTTCTTGTGCTGCTTGTGTTTTCTGAGAGGATCATTTTCAGAGTTTAATAAAGAACATTCAGGTCCATGACACACCTTCCAGCAGTGCTATTTCAATATACTGAAATACCTCATCTGTGGCAGCTTTGGATTGAAAATGGGCTTTTGTGGATCGTGGGGAGTATTAAAAAGAAGACGTTTTCTTGTTTGTATGTTCAACAGCTTTCTAATTTCTCTTGTTTCTATCAAGTAGCACTGTAATTTCTTGCATTGCTAGAGCATTTTACAAGTCACTAAGATTAAAATTTTCTTCCTAGTCTCTTAAAAAAAATAAAATGAGATTAAATGCAGCCAAACAAATTTGGAAGATTTGCACCCTGTTATGGGCAATAAGGAATATTTCCTAAGCAATTCCTGCTCTGTTAACACCTGGTAAGAGTGTCCATGTGTATATTGTATGACTCTCATTTTATTTCCTTTCTACCTTTAAATGTTGTTATTTTTCATAAGTAATACGATGTAAAAAGCCACTTCTCAGTAACAGAGGAGAAAAATAAGAGGTATTAAAACACTGAGCATTTTCTGGTGAAGCAGATTTTGTTGCCAGCTCCCATTCCTATTCCATGAGAAGCTGAGGGCTTTCCAGCTCTCTCTTGCTCTCAGCAAAGCCTGTGGGGCTCAGTGGCTCCTGCACTGCACCATCCTGGAGATGTGCTGTGGCTGCTGACAGTTGTATGTGGAGTGCTGGGAAACCTCAAGGAAAATAGATTTATAAGGAATCTGGACTCCCAACTGCAACACTTTGCATCAAGGTGGTCTAAGCATTCACGAGCTCAAAGCTCAGTTCAGTGTTTAAGTAAAACAACCACAGCTGTCATTTGGAAGAAGGGTATGAATGAAGAGGAAAGAGCATATGATAGATGCCATCCATCCTCTTCCCCTCTCAAACTGAAATCTGTATTTCCCTGCCAGGCCCCTTTCAGGAGACAGGCTGGATTGGGAAGGTTGCGTGGCGTGGGGGCTGGCAGGCTGCTGAAGGTGCCACAGGTCAAATCTCACCTCTGCACTAGATGAACACAAACCTTCCTTATCTGCTCAGCCATGAGATAGCAACAACTGGCTTGTGCAGGGCCAGGAGCTGGACTCTGATGATCCTTGTGAGTCCCTTCCAGCTCAAGATGTTCCATGATTCTATGATCCCAAGGGTCAGCAGTGGATTTATGGTAAAGCAAAAGGGAGGAAAGGTGTGGAGCTTCTTTGCAGGAGGATACTTCCAGTACAAGCTTCTCCCTCCAGAGCCAGCACAAGGTAAGCAGCTGGTAGGAAAGATAAAATCAGATAATTCCAGTCTTGGGAGGCAACCCAATCCTCCTCCTCCAAATGGGATAACTGCACCACTCCTGACAGCTGTCTGTCTAATCTGTCTTCAGAGATCCCCGGTGATGGAGACCACTCTGCATCCAGGTAATTATTTCTTTCATATCTCTTTCAATGAAATAATTTTCTTGATACGTATCTTGAATATTCTCTTTAGTGCTACTCAACCTGTTTGACATACAAAGGAAAAAGATTGTTCTTTCCTTGCTTTCATAAAGAGCTCACAGTTAAGCACACCCAATCTTTTTCTGTTTGATGTTTGTTTTGCAGTGCGTTGTGTGTACTGCTAAGGATATGAAAAAAATCTGAATCCACAGCCAGCTCAGAAAGTGTCAGCCAAGGATGCTAAAAGGCCTGAAAGTTTGGAGAAGTTTGGACTTGAGTTTAGATGACAAACTTTGGCCCGGGTCCAGCTGTTGCTAAAACCATTCTGGTGTGCAGACAGTAGCTTTAACAAGCTGGAGACATGGGCTGCTAGCCAAGCTTTGCTGGGCACAGGCAGAAACCTGTGCCACGTGCTGAATAGGAAGTGCATGAAAGACAAAACACTGCTGTCCAGGGGCCCTGGACATACAAACAGGTCATCTCAGGGCTGCACAACACCCAGAGGGCCAAGTAACATTTGGTAGCTGACATGGGCACAAGCACACCTTGAGGCACAAAGATACTGTGTCACACTTAAAAACACCTGAAATGCCACAAAATACCCCAAAAGGCCAGGAAACACTCCTGAGAAGTGATCTTGGCCTCTTGGGACTGCAGTGTGAAGGTGGAAAGTCAGTCTCAATCCCAACTCTTGCCACTCAGATGTGAATATACCAAATATGGAAGCATATTGTCTGCTGTCACAACTCATCTGTAAAGCAGATGTTTCTTTTGGGGAATTATTCATGCTAAAGATCACACTTCAAAGTAAACAATAATTGTCATTTGTTCCCGTTAAAAAAAATGAAAGCTGGAAATCAAATTAATGAGTACATTTCCTCGAGGGAAGTGACAGAAGAGGGAATATGATCCTTTTGGTATATTTGTAGCAAATAGTTTTAGGCAAACATATTGGTTCCATGCTATTTTCACATGGATTTAGATAAGAGGGATACAAATGATAGTAAGGGGAGTAAGAGTAATTGCAGAGGAGGATGGGACAGGAGAAAGAGTACAGAGGGGCTGAAATGAGAAGACTGTAAGGCCTAGAGGGTGAATACGTTTGGGCAACAAGGACAGCAGCATCCAGAAGGGAAAAATACTCCATAAATCTGTATAAATTGCAAAATCCTGCACCACCAGACAAAGCCAGGCAGGTGTTTTTAGGGCAATATGGTAAACACGATCCTGAGAGGCTTGGCTCTATGTCCTGCATTATTTTTGTAAACCTGGTTCTGCATGTGACACGTCTTGGTGTGGGCAGGCTGGGAAGGCTGCAAGGAGAGGCTGAAACCCATTACGTTTTCTTATGGGTCGCTGCTTTGCAGCCTCCTGGTTAGGACTTCATTTCAGTGAGCTCTTATGACTCCACAGAAGCCCAAAGCAGTTGTGTTTCAAATCACTGCATGATTTATCACCCAGACTGATTTTTACCACCTTGGGTCAAATGCAGGATGAATGGCAGCCTCTAAGTGTTTATGAATAAGCTGGGAAATCAGAGCCCTGTGTGATACCGTTCTTGGACTCACAGGCTGCTTTCCTATGAATAAATTAAATGGTGCCAAGGCCCATTCCCAGGCACCAGGCCTGAGTTGTGTTGCTGCTTTGCCAGGATACTCCTTTTGACTGGTCTGCCACAGAGGTGCAGAACCCCCTTTTGGCTGGTTTGGATCCCACAAGTCTGTCCATCTAGAAGTCTTCCACATGAAATATTTTGAACTCACTCACTGACCATGATTTTCAACAATAATATTTTGTCACATAAATTTCTGGTCTTAACTGACTATATGCAATATTTCAGAACTCAAAAAATACCTATTTTGCATTTATGTCAGCCACATAAACACTGATGTATGGACCTATTTTCCTGTTTATTGTTACTGAAAGTTAAGAAAATATTTTGAAAAATGATACAAACATTTTGACTCTTCATACTTATCTCTTCTTGGAAATTCCTTGGATCATTAATCAATTATTGGTACTTCCCTGTACCAGACTGTTCAAAAAACTATAAACGCATTCTGGACTCAGGCTTCATCAAGACTTCTGATCATCAGTTCAGAAGGTTGTACCCAGGGCTACTGCAATTACTGTTCTGAACTTTGAAAAGGGTAGTTGAATGCTATAGCCTTCATTAAGTTTTGATAAATGCATTCACTTCAAGTTTGTATCCCAAAGATGTTACGTTGGCATGGCTAACTCAAGTAAAAATGCTGTGTGTTGGAATTCTCAGGATGAGTCTTGGAAGGTGGGAGGGAAACGCAGGTGTTACTTAGATTTTTTATTTTTTATTTTTTTTAATGTTAAAGCTGACAGTTCATGACATGTCTGTGCTCATTCTATTTCCTAGTTCCTAAAAGCAACTCCCCTCTTGATCGGATTGGGGATTAAGGGTATGGGGTATAAATTGTTACATGACACGGTGCTGGATAATTAAACAGCTGCTTTGCACAGAGCTCCCTCACTCTCCGATGAAGCAGATGTTTCATCTTTCTGCTGATTTCAAGCGCTCCTCAGTAACATATAATATACATCAGCATTACTCACAGCTCTAATGTGTCGGTGCCTTCCTAAGCGCGGCCCAAAGCCCGACGCTCGGCTGGCGGAGGCTCCGCACGGGCAATGAGCGCCGCGGAGGCTGCTCAGCCCGTCCCGGCGAGTGCCAATCAGCACAGCCCCGAGCAGCCAGAGCAGCTCCCCCCGCCTGACACCGCGGTTACACGTGTCAGACACGATGCCATCGTCTGCATGCCGAGAGCTGCGAGTGGGAGCGCAGCGTTACAGGAGGAGCAGGAGCGAGAGGGATGCACAAGTGGGAGTCGCCTTTTGCCTCCCTCCTGCAGCTGGTGACAACCTGAGCTGCTCAGCTGCATCCTGAGCCCTCAACAGCGACCACTCAGCACTCCGGGGTGAGAGCTCATGGGGCGTGTGTGAACAGCGAAACCAGAATCTCTCCTGTGTTTACCTTCTGTGTTACCAGAAACACCGAGCAAATCCCAAACGGTGGATGAGCTGAATAAAACAAAGTATCAGGCCAGGTGATGTACATTCCTCATCAAGCTGGAAAGATACTCCTGCATCACTGTTTTCTGCCCTTTGTTATCACTTGATTTAAAGACGACGTGTGTGTGCACAGAGCTACAGTGAGCAGGTGCATCCCTCGGGGTAAAGCCCTCCTACCCTGCCCTGCTTCTGGTGCCTCGTGGCTGATGCCGAAGCTGCTTCCCAGGGCACTGTGTCAGGCAGCTGCTAAACGCCTGTGATGAAAAGAGGAACATTATAAATACTGGGAAGTGATAGCCAGGGTGTCTCAAGGATGTGTGTGTGTTAGTCAAGCACGACAGCCTGACCGCATCCTCATCTTCAATCAAACAGTGATTTCCAAAGGTCTGTACTTCCTCAGACAAGTATTTCCATTTAGTTATGTGCTTCACTAGGATAAATTTCATACAATGTGGAGCTTTTTGGACTTGCAGACTTTTTAATGGGCCCTGCTAGGATGTACACGTTGTTCTTATTCCTAATTTATGTAATACATATTTATACCCATTTCCAGTATATTTATAAGGGGAATAAAGTTTATACTTCAATCCATACTTACTCCCAGATGGGAAAATGCCCATGAACTTCTTGTTCAGGACATAAATGGGTATTGTAGTACATGGTTCACATTCTGCATTGTTGTACACTGATCCAGCTCCCCAGATACTTTGAATTAATGTACCTCTTTGAAAGTGAGTGAAGGAGACGTGCCGAATTCAGAGCCTGGCTGAGAGTCTGGCTTATTTTCTAGAGATGTTGAATATTCTAAGGCTTGCACAGTATCAGTGATGTAGAAGAAATAACTGCCTTAGAAAGCCTCTCTTCTTTTCACAGAGACAACATTTTAAAATTATTGTGTAACATGCCCTTTTCTCCATCACACGGTCCTCATTTTGTTCACCATTATTTTTAATGGACCAATTTTCTCTCTTCCTTTTCATCCACTGAGTCCTTATTATTATTATCATCATCAAATTCTTTGTGGGCTGCCAGCATTTGATATTTCATTTCACTGATTTAATTATCTCTGTGGCTTGTTATGGGCCTGATTATTTTTATAGATCTCCAAATCCTCCCCTTTACCAAAATGCTTACATGCAAATCTGTTTGCTCATTGTTTACACGGTGCTTGGCACTTGGGCTCTTTTGTACCTGGCGTTTGTTCCTGGGAGTGTTTTAGACTGATCAGATTTTACAACTTCATCCAGTGAATGTGGACAGACAGGTAACACAGCAGGGTCTTCCCATGTGCAGGGGAAAAGATGTTACACTGTTTTAAATAATCTGATTTTGTCTTCTGAGCATCATCACCATCTTTGGAAACTTGGGCAAAGGATAAAAGAGCAGAGGGTCCCCATGAACCCCTCTGAGCTAAGGGGATTTTTGCTGTCATCTCTGCCATAGATTGAACAGTTCCTTGCATGGGCTGCTAAGATTTTCTGCCTGACATGAAGCTCTAGGAATGACACAAAAGGAGTCCTCACCGGCATCATACTTTGAAAGCTCCTGCTACAGCTTTCATTGTGTTTTTCCAGCCAGCTCCCCCAAACCATTGCCCTTTATCCTCTATTTTTATGTTATCCAGAATATTTGACTTATTAAAGCAGCACCCCAGTGGCTGGCCCCTCAATTCTCAATCCTCCAGCAAACCAGGCCAGCCATGTGCTGTCAAGAAAGATCTTGTAGCTGTTGGTCTTTCAGAGAACCTCAGCCCAGCTTCTGCATTGTGCTGACTGGCCTCCTGTAATTGCAATTACTTCAGGAATAATGATATACACACACAGGGACATGCTGTAATTTTGTGAGTTTCTTGGATCTATTATAATCAAGAGTCCATAAATAACTGCTTCTAATACATTTGACTAAAGAAAGTAATTGCTATTTAAATTGTTAATTTATTGTATGATAATTAAGTGCTCAATAGGTGAGAACGTTTTAATGGAAAGTAACTTAACTCAGTAAGCATATTTTTAATAATTATTATTTGCCTGAAAGGGATCTGATGCAGAAGTCATGTAATGACAAGCTCTAATTGATGTTTTTAAAGTATACTTCTTGTGGATAAATAGTTATTTTATTGCACATATCTCTTTCCCTCATATGCATAGGTTCCCAGTTGGAGGCCCTCTTCTGCTTTTTTTTAGTCTGTTCTTCCTTGCTTTGGAAAATTCTGTCTCTTGTGCTTGTAAAATAATCTGTCACTGCAGCACAAAGCAGGATATGAGCAGAGGCAGGGAGCTGCTGGCTTCTCCAGAAGAAGTAGTTCTGGTTTTAACTTCAGTTGACTATTCAGCTTTAGGTTTTGTGATGGTACTGGGTGCAAGGCCAACAGAATTCTGTTTTCTACACGGTCAGGCTTAGACTGTGAGGCAGAGAAACCCTTGGAAGCTCAGTTTCCTCCAGAGACAGAAATCAAAGTGACAGGGCAGGGCAGGGTATCTTTTTTGCAAACATCCTCACAACTCCCAGGTCACAGAGATGCACAGATGGTCCCTATTGTGTCACATCTCAGAAGAGAAAGTTTGTAACTGGGATCCTCTTGGATACACGGCCATTGCCCCTGTGGTGATGGCACAGAGCAGAGCTGGGGACTCCCACAACAGAGCCCTTCTCCCCTGGGAAGTGTGCAAGATGCCAGCTGTTGGCCTGGAGTAAAAGGAGGGTGCAGAAAGAGAGGATAAAGTGCAATGTCCATTGTTAATAATTTCGTTGTGGGAGCTGGACAGTCGGACTGGATGTGCTTCAGGAAATGCAGCGGTGACCCAACTGTGTTTTAATCAAATATCCTGGGAGGAGTTTGAATTGGGTAGGACCAGATTTAAGGACTGGGGGAGTAGACAGCTGATCTTCTCTCCTGGCAAAAACATTATGAGAAAGTCTGTACTAACCTTTCCTTAGCACTCCCTTGCTGTTCATCTTCACACCTCTTCACCTCCCTATGATTCGCTGGCCTCTTTTGCTATCACTGGGCAATGACTGTTTTTATTTTTTTGTGAATTCAAAGAGAGATCTTTTGAGACTAAAATGAGCAGTGGACAGGAAATGGATCTGTTGGTAGCTCTGGTAGGATGGGGACAGCCTTTAAAAAGTCATTGCACTTGCCTGGATCTCTTTTTTTCCCATCCATAAGATGGAGTTAACTATGTTAACACATTTCCTTAGCGAAAACCATTTAGTGTTTTCTGTTGAAAAATCCTATATATGTTATAAGTGTTAATCATTTTTGTCACTGAGGCACCAATTTAGGAATTTCTGGAGTACTCCCACATGTTGAGAATCACACCTATCTTAAGGACGAGAATATTAGATCCCAGTGCTGAACTGGGCTAATTTGACAATGACATATTTTTCTAGGATAATGCCTCAGATAGATCTTATATAAGAAAATGAATTGCATTTATATCTGGAAAGAACTATGGATCACATGATTTTACCTGTTTCAATCCAGCACTCCTGCATTTATTGAAGGAATTTATGTATGTTTATGGTAGAGTTTCCAGAGAGACTTTGCATCTTCCTGTTCTGTACCAATGGTTAATCACCTGTTGACTTATGCAAAAGTTCTCGTTTCCTGGATTTTTTTCTTTTTTTGCAGGAAAAAAAGCGAAATTACTGAGGAGGTTTTCTTTTTACTTTTTTTTTTAAGGGTGTGGGTTGGGGGTCAGGTGGGTGGTTGAGTCAAAAGTCTAACAGCCCACGAGTCTTACAACTCCTTGGTTCCCGTTGCTGAAAGGAGATACCCATAATTATTTAATTAAGAAAGTTGTTGAGGTAGGTCCTTAGGGATTTGATCTAATGAAGATGGTGCTTATCCAGTAAAGAACAAATACTTTAATACCAGGTACCATCCCAATGAGTTATCCAGCTCGACTTTTGAATAGTCACTATTAACTGGAAAGAAGAAATCATGAAATGTCAATAGAGCAAGCTTGAATGCTACCATCATGATCTGCTCATACTCATCAAAATTACACTTTAATCCATGTGTGGGCTTCAAAGGGTGTATTCGGAAGGTCTGCCTTCAGTCCAGGTTTTATTAACCAATGGAGAAACATCTGATGGTCTCAGAATAGCAGTCAGCGAGCAGAAAGCCACCTTAGGGAAAGAATGAGGGACCAGTGGGCAAAATCTGACCCTCAGACCACTGGATGTAGCCTAAATTGTCAGAGTGAAAAAAACAGTAAGGCCAGATTTGAAGAGGCAGCAAAACACTTTCATGAAACCAGCTAGAAGAGCTTGAAGAAAATGGATACACTTTCAGATGTGGAAACACTTCTGCAGGGCTGGCAAAAAAAACCCCACTTCAAGTCTGGACCAACCTGTGAACAAATTACTCCACTGTTTAACTTATAATAATCAACTCGATAATTAGGCAGGGAAAACGTTAACTCCTTAGCCATAAAGGAGCATCTGGGGATGCCAAAGTAGGTCATTGGCTAATAAGCCCCTGCAGACTCAGGAGAGGGAAGGGGAAGGCTGAAGAGGGCTGTTGGTAAAGGGCAGGTGGGAAAGCTGTACCACCAAACCACTGCCTCTCCTGGCTCCGAGGGTTTTACTGCCTAGGAGAGTGCTGAGTTTCAGTTCCCAGGTATTTGATTAGTCTTCTTCGGGGAGACTGCTAGATTAGGAGCCAGAGAATTAGTTGGCAGACCTTCAGCTAATTGTAAGCAAGAAAGCAATCCCTGAAAACCACAGTTTAATTCAGAAATGTCTCATCACAGAATACGAAGAACACTTTTCCCCTTCCTCTCAGCAGCAGCTTCCTACTTTAAGCATGAGGGAAGAAATTATAAACTTGTTTGAATCACAAGCAAAACTGTATGCTGCCCCCAAAAAGGGGAAAGAAAGTGTTTTTAATGCTTATACATTATGTAACACATAAGTATATATCATTTAAAAGGACATTAGCAACCTGACTTATTTTCTCATTTTGTAGATGATGCATTAAAAGGGAAAATGCCACTACTGCAGTTTTCTTCTTACATAAAGCAGATTTGTGTCCACAGTGCCTGGGCTCAGGTCTGGTGCACTGGAGCAGCAAATCCTGCTTGCCAAGGAGTAGATTTCTTTGCTTTTCCTTGAAGGCCGTTGCCAAAGGTTCTTGGGCAGTGTGGCCCAGCAGGCAAAGGTGGCACAAAGGGAGCCTGGTGGACTCTACTCACAGCTTCTGTCAGGTGCCCTGGCTGGAACAAAGTGGAGGCTTGTGGTAAGCAGGCAAAGCTTTTGTAATATGTATTAATGCAGACAAGCTTTTGTAACATGTATTAATGCAGACAGGCAGTGCACACGTCCACCCCACTCTTGATTTACATATCTCTGAAATATCCTTTGAATGCAGGGGAAGTAAAAAATGTGGTGTCAAGGAAGGTCTGCTTTGGCAGCTGAAAGCCAACCTCTCTTCTTGCAAAGATTAATCACAAAAGGTCTTTGAGTTTGATTTGCAAAGTCTCTTACAGCCTGGCACCTGGAGCAGTAGCCAGTGAGAGATGCTACCCTGGAAGGACATGGTCATGGAGATGAACCATACACAAAGTGCAGGAAAGTTGAATTGCAGCTGCTAAACCTAGGAAACATCCTTGCATACAAGGTATTCCATTTAATGGGATTGATTATTTATACACATTTCTTCAGGCCACTTCCATGTATTGCAAAACACCTTGCAATACGTTTTCCAAATCACTCTCCAAAGAAAATATTCTTTTTTCCATTTGTTATTTTTTCTGATGCCTCAGGGCTGCCTGCACCTCACGGTACTGCAGAAAAAAAAAGAATTTGCGGCTTTTGTGGGTGTTGTAAGTACAAGTTCACATTCAGAAATGATCCTCACTAGGAGGGTTTCAACTGTAATTTACTTTTGACTTTTGGTGCGAATCTACCTCAAGATTTTTTTCTAAGAGCTGTGTACCTCCTGTGAGTCCCTGTTTGTATCTTGATCCAAAGAAAAGGCTATAACTCTTCACCAAAGGTCCTTTGGTTCCTTTGGAAATGACAGGACTCAGTGTTATTCCTCCACCAGGACAGCAGGCTCTGGGTCACTGCAGTGACAGCGGCTCCTTATGGTGATGGAGTTGAGGAATCCTTCCCAGTGGAGGGGATCAGGGACCTGCTGCGGGCTGGACACCCCTTCCCTGCTGGCCCTCCTCAGGACACGCCTGCACCCGCTCATTCCAGGGACTTCCTGCTCTCCAAAGGGGTTGGCAGCTCTCCATGTGGTTCCTTTTTCTCCGTGTGACCCCAGAGCAGCACTGCTGGCAATCCAGCACACCTGAGCTCGGAGGGGGTGTGCGGCTGCTGCCAGACACCCCAGCCCGTGCGTTGGGATCCTTGCACAAATGTTGCTCAGGTGTTGTGAGAGATAATAACAGACATGAGTCCCACAGAAATAAAGTTAATACTGAGGCTTGCTGCTTTCTTTTCAGCAGGCTTTTGGATTTCGATTTTCTGGTGCAGGAACTCCGCAGGGAGGAAGACACTTCTCCCGTTCCCCACCATGAGGTGTTTGTCCCAGCCTGCCCTTGCCAGGTGTCTGCAGCTGGGGGAAGGAGCCAGGGCTGTGGCCAGGAGCACCATGAGCGGTGTTGAGCAGAACAGCGAGGAGATGGTCACTTATTTAGCATGGAAGCTCTGTGGTAAGTCAGATCTCTTATTATTGTTTTATCATATATTTTGAGCTTCATATTTAATTCAGGTCAAATCTAAAGTACTAAACAGAGCTGTTATGCAGCACTCATCTCAGATAAATGAAGTGTGGTTTAGCACAGCTCTGACCTAGTTACTTCATGCAATGTTTTCTAAAAGCAAAAATTGAAATCTTTTATCTGAACACGAAATGAGTCTTTGTTCCCCTGCCTATTGCAGCACTTTGCATATATTTGGTTTCAAAGACTGATGAAATTTGCCATTCTGAATCTTTCACAGGTATCATAAAGGCTTGACTTTGCTGGTAACCCCACCCAAGAGTGTTTAGGCAAAAAGGATGTCTGCCATCAGAGGTACGCAGAGTGATCTTGACACATCACATGGCAGATAGACAGGACCAGAGTTGATAAACATTAATAAAACATTAAAAATAGCTAGATGTTTTTAAAAACAGTAATTCTATTTTTGTTACTGTTCTCAAAAAGTAAAAAAGAAGTCATTTGCTGGAAAGAAGAGGCAAACCAAAGTATGGAAAGTCAAGATATTTGAGACTCACAAAACACAGATGTGTTTTCCTAATTTCCCTGAAATAAATAAATACTTCCTACCATCTATAGCTCTATAAAGATTTTAAGTCTGAGAAAGAGAACACAGGCAACAAAAATTTCTTTAATTTATTTAAATTTCAATTTACATTATTTTAAAGAATAGATTTGCTCTGAATTATTAAGAAATCTATAAAATAGCTATGGGGGTTTTTCTAAGTTTGCAATCAAACATGGGTTTTAGTAATTAATTTTCATTATATTTGATTTTAGCAATCCTGACAGGTTCTGGTTACGATTAAAATGGGAAAAGTAGATGTAGAATGAAAATGATGAAAACCAAAATGCAATGTTCTGCATTCAACCCCCCACTGAGTTATTGAGAAAATTAATATTTATTTAACCCCTGACTTTAGAGAAATAGCTGGGGTTTTGTTATAAAAACATGATGACAAACTGTCAACTAGGCTGTATTAGTGAGTGTTACATGAGTTATGGGGCAGATTCCACCACGAGAGCTCAGAGCTGCCCATCACTGCTTGTCAGGGAAAATGCTGATATTCCAATGGACTGGTTTGACAAACACTGGGTAGTTTGTAACCCTTCAAGATGCCCAGTAGTTGCACTCAGCAGTAATATAAATGGGAGCTGGAATGAGTGCTGAGATAGGTGGAGGGCATGAGGATTGCATCATTCCCATTAGGGGAATCCACTGGGATTGTGCACTCACCGCCCAGAAACACCTGTGGCTTTGCAGGACAGCAGCACGGACCAGTGCAATTTAATGCTTCCCACAGTGTCCACTCCACGCCTTCTGCTGGGCCAGCCTCTTTCTCCTCTTCTTTTTCAACTCTTGCCACTTCCCTCCATTCCTGTTTTGTATTCCTGACACCCTTGAAAATGTAACGCTTGTTACTCCAGTGTGTGAAGCACTCAAACCTGAAACCACGCCATGGCTCCTCTCTTTTATCTATTATTTATCTGGAAGGCTTTTGAAAGCGATGATGAGTGTTCGACACAAAGACTGTGTGGCTCACAAGACAGCGCGGCTCAGACATGTACCAGCTCAGGAAAGCTGCGGTGCAGAGCAGCAGTGTCACAAGTGCCACAGAGAAAAGCAGGTTGTGGGAAGTGTAAAGTGCAGGAGCTCTGCCCTGGGTCTGTCTCTGTGCTCCACAGGAGCTGTTGGATGTGGGAGGGGCTTATTGATTTTACACTAAAAGCTGAAGGGAGAGGCAAACAAAATACTCCATTAATGGCAGTATGTTGTTATTTAAGTCAGTGGTGCAGGGTTATTTCTGTGGTAAAGTCAACTTTATCCAGATTTACCTGCTCCCTGAAGCTTCAGGTAAGGGGGACAGTCAATAAATAGCTCATGAGGAATTGCTGCCTGTGCTAGTTTGGACTGGGCCTGGCACTTATAAAGGTGTGGTCTGATGAGGAAGATCAGGAGCCTGCCTTAGATGGTGCATTGTGGTTCCTGGACCCCTCTTATTCCCAGCAGCAGAACCAAAATAAGGCTGTGGCCACCACCCTTTACTCCTCAACTCTGGCTCCACCACCTGCTGTCAAGGATAATAACAGAGCTTGGAGGGGAATTCTCCAAAATATTGTCCTTTCCTGAACTGTCTTCCTTGTGTATGGAGCCATAAAAAACTCAACCCAACAAACAGCAACCTGAGACGGGCAAAATATCGACTGAGTGGTTCATCACTTGAAACAACTCTCTCCAGCTCCTTGCCTTACCAAGCTGCTCTTAGACTTTGCTGCCATTTGAACAAGGCAGAATTCTGTAGAGAATATATGAATTCCCAAGAGGTCTCTTCAAATCTAGTTTTATTTGAACACTAAAATTCAGTAGAACCCAGGTTGTCTGAACTACTTGTGCTTGGCTCCATCCTCATACTTCTTTCTGTAACTCAGAGGCATGTCCATCTTGGATATGGAGGAGAAATAAAGAATAAGACCAGACTGGGACACTTCACTGAGATTCTATTTTGGCTTCTAGAATGTGTGGCTAATACTAAGAAATTAGTCAAGTTGGATTTTTACACTTCACGTGTGATTATGCTGGGCATAATTCTGCTGTCACTCATGCAAAAATAAATACTGAAACTAATGGAGTTATATGAAAATAAAACTGATGTAAATGAGAAGAAAATCGGCCCCCCTGTGGATATGAGATCAGATTACTACCATACTCCTATTTATACTAGAACTCCTTTATACCTCTGACAGTCAAAAGTGGTTTTAAATTGGTGGAACAGTGATATCCACTCATTTTGAGATGCCATTGTGATTTATGAGCAGCGGCAAAGGCTTTACTGTAAGTGTGAATGGAATTCCCTGTTAGCAGAGGCAAAGCGCTGTCAGGAACACGGGAACGTGGATGCTCCTGGTGTCACTGCAGCCCTCCCTGCCCTCCCATGCCCTGCTCCCCTCCTGCCTCAGACCAAGCACCTGCACCAAGGGCACTGCTCCACTGGTGTCCAAGCTGGTGTTGGATTAAACAATAGTGACATGTGTTCCCTGTTCCCGAGGGGGGAACGCCGTGCTGTGCTGTCCCGTGTCCGTGGCTCAGCGCACGGCAGGAGGGCATCGTGTGACCAGACTGAACCTAAAGCACAGAACTGGTACTAAACCAGAGCTACTGCACTCATTGGTGGAGACATCCAAACAGGGTTTGCCATGTCCCAGTCTGCTCAGAGCCACCTGAAAGTGAAATGCAGAGCAGGAAAGAGGCTCTTGCTGGACCACCAGGAGATTTAGGGACGAGCAGGATGTTCCATAATTGTTCCTGTGATATTTCTTGTCAAGAAAATATATAACCAGATTTCTTTTTAAATCTTCCAAATCCTTCTTTGCTTTGATTCTGTGTACAGAACTATCAAACTTTGGGTAACATGCTGCTATGATGACTCTTGAAATTTAATGGCAAGATGAAGTGTCAGATAAGGAAACCAGAAATCCTGCCACCTTAGAAGTGTCTCAATGAAGAACTGGAAGAGTTCTCTGTCTCCTTGAGGAGCCACCCCAAAAGGAGCAGCAGGTTAGATGACAGTCATGGTCTTTCCCAAGCAGAGGATCACGCTGATGTTCTGTATTTGGTGTATTGGGACCCCGTCCCTGGCCTGAACACAAGTTAAGAGGAGTGAAACTGTGTTTAGTCGTTTCCTGTCGCCTCAGGGCACCTTCCTAAGCCCATGGGATCGCTGGAGTAGACAACTCAGGTGAACACATGGAGGGCTGGGAGATGTGCTGCAGCTCCAGGTGATTTATCTGCACAGGCAGTGACAGTTCCCATACTGCTTCAGGATTGCCTCTGATGAACACTGGCATTTCGAAGTGCTGCGCATCAAAATTGCTGAAGTATGAGACGGGCAGCAAAAAAATGAAAATTGGATAAACACGTGAGCACGTGACTGTGCAGAGGCTTGAAGCATAATTAGCTGTAGTATTTTAATAATCCCTTTACAGAGTATATACAAAAAGCAGCGTGTTTACACATCGAGTTCAGCATTAGGAGCTCTGCTGTGATTTGTTCTCTGGAAATGCGGTGCTGCAGCCTCTGATTTTATAATCTGTTGACTGAACTCATGGACTGTCAAGTACGTCTCAAGATTATCCCTGTTTGGATGTCAGATTATATTTTTCAGGGAACGCAGCTTCCATTTATTCTTAGCTCTGCTGATGATTTGCCCAGGTTTCTGCCATATGCTGCGCATCACAGATGAGCATTTTGCTGTCTGAAAATGTGACAACTCTGTATCCAGTTTAATAGTTCTCTCATGTCGGCATTGTCATCAGCACTGAATTACAATAGTGGGTATTTAAGCACCGGATTATGGCATCCAATATTTGTTAAAATAATAAATAACAAGGGCAGACATTTTAAGAAGAGTCAGTAATATTTTAAAAACATCAGTCAGTCAACAAAGTCATAAAGACTGATTTAGTGACTAATTAAACAAAGTTTGCTGGATGGTTATGCCTACCTAGATAAACTGAAGTTTTATGCATGTCTCATTGTGGGCTTTATGCATAATTCACACACACTGACAAAACTCTGTTGAAAAAAATGTGTAGACAATATATTTAATGAACAGTTTTAAGAGCTTGAAGATTAAAAACAGCAGAAGATTTGTAAACTCATATTCAAAATGGATGCAGATATATTGTTGTGCACAAATTCTATATTAGCTGGCTCTCTAGCATAATTTATGAAAAATAGATATATTGTGTAATACTGTGCAAGGTTAATGTTGATCAAGTCTTTTGAAACCACATTCTTGTCCTGCTGAAAGTAAACACCCTCCTTAGATTCAGAAGTACAGAGAAAATAAGTGGGTAGTTAGGTAAGTACTATGCAAACCACAGCCTTTTAAACTCTAGAGTCAAATAAATGTGTACTGCTGAATGATAGCAGTCATTTAGTGCTGCCATTTCCCTGGTATAATATCACCAGCCCATCAAAGAAGTGAAATTTAAATCCCTTTAAAAATGGGGATTATTTATGTGCCTGAAATGACATACTTTATTGGATTAGAAATACAATTCCAAATAAGGATCCGATTCGAACAATAATTGCATGTTCCTTATGATTGGAACAACAGCCTTTTTTTTCTGCTGTTTTGCATCCAACCTTTTTTCCTCTCTCTATTTTTATAAACATTTCTCTATTAATGTCTTTCCAGTGCTTGAACCAGGAACAATCCAAAAACAGTAAGGGAAAGAGTTTCAATCAGCTGGTGGGAATTTGTGAATTTTGAACATTGTAACCCAAACCCAAGCATCAGCAGCCAGAGCTCTTTCTGTTTATTTCCACAATGTGACTTTTAAGCAGACCTAAGCATTTAACTCACGTGAGTGAACATTTTTCTTACGGAAGCAGCTCTTCTGACATGTTCAAAGTTATTAACTTTGCTTTACCTTTGTTTGGGATGATTTATCTGCCTGTTCTCACAGGCTGCTGGGAGATGCCCAGCCTCTTCCTTCATGGCAACCTCGTGTTGATCAGAAAAGCTGCAACAAATGGAAAAATCTTGCACACGGTCCTTGTCTCATCATCTTCGACATGGCTCTTCCCTAACATTGCAATGAAATCTAAATATTAGGTCACTCCTTAGGTTTTCAGGTCATACTCAGCACTGTATGCCAAGCAAACTACCCCGAAAGAATGTGGGGATGCAGAAGGGAAGAAGCAAGAAGAAGGAAGCAGAATCAGTGCTGGTGTTGCTGCTGTCTCCTCTCTCCTGGGCAGCCGAGGGATGAGGTTATTAATTCAGGCTGGAGCCATCTGACATTTCACGTGAGTCAGAGCTGGCAGCTCAGTGGGACAATAGATTTGCAATTAGCAAATGTTTTAATGTGCACTGGCATGTCCTTTAATCCGCTGTGCTCCCAGCCTTTTCCTGTTTACTTTTCTGTGAAGAAGGTTTGTTCTTGTGAGAAGGTTTCTCTGAGCAGATTTCTCTGTTGGCAGGAAGGGGATGGAACAGCAGTGTCTGTCTGTGTTCAAAGCTCAAGGACACAGGTACAGACAAACATTGCACCTCCCAAGAAAACCCTCCTCTCCTTACAAAGTGTCCAGGCCCAGGCAAGTACAGGGGACAAGACTCTGTGACTGAGACAGCCCAAGCTTTGTAGCGACTGAGTAGCACTAAAGAGTCTCTTGTGAGGAGGATGTGAGCAGGAGAATGTGAATCTCTTCAACCATTTCTCTGCTGCATTTGTTGGCATATCATTTTTCAAGGTACTTGGTGAAGTGAAAATATTTCTGTAAATCAAATCTACTCTTGCATAGTTCACAGAGAATAAAACATCTGTGTAGTATAATAAAACAACTTGTAGCTAGGTGAAAATTATAAACTTGCAATCTTGAATTAAATAATATCCCACTTCCTATAAACTGTGTGATTGAGGAAAAAAATGCTGCTTTTTTTCTGGCTTCCTCTAACCCCCCACTGCAGGGATTAGTCTCAAAAAGGGATAATGGAGGGATAAGATAGCAGTGGCCTATCTCCATGAGTTACCTTTCCTGCACATTTCTGCCACTGGGGCTTCAAGGTCCCGGCAAAAGCAAAATTTCTTCCCAATTCATTTTGCTATGTGGCTCGTTAGGCTGCTGCTTTCCCTATACCAGGACAGGCTGCACACTTTATTGATTAAACTGCCTGGTTTTTCCTTTCAGTGGCATCCTTCATTTGAATGTGTATCTGTTTTGCTGAATCAGCTGTGTATTGAAATGCTGGAGGGTTCAGCTGCTCCTCTGTTTGAGCTGCATATTTGGTTTAATCCTCTTGTGGTTTTTTGCTTGTTCATCTGGCTACTACTTTAGCCAAGTAATTCTGGGGGGTGGAGGGGTTGCACTGCCAGTTTCATTTCTGACTGGGAAACGTATTCTGTGAAATGAGTTCAGTCATTCATGGCTGCAACTGTATATCGTTGGAGTTAAATGCCTTTTAAAAGAAAATAGAAAAAAAATATTTGATTTCCAATGTTGGCAACCCAGTGTTGGGAATACTGGGGGAGTTCCCAACCTGGAAGCTAAAATTAAACATTCAGGAACACAACTTGAGGCGGTGGGGTGGGGAGGAGCTGGGGGGTGTGTCAGTCTAAATGGAGATTTAAGAGGATCTGCGCATTGTCTCTCTTCAGCATCCGTGGAAGTTGGGAAGCCAAGCACACAGCCTAGCAAAGGGAGCACAGGTACAGATTCAACCACATTTCAAGCAAGCATTGTTTTCCCGTGGCAGTAACTTCCCTCACAACTGAAGCTGGGGTCACAGATCCACATGTTTATTTATTTTCTATGGATACAGGTCCCAGACTTTAGGGGTTGCTTTACAGTGCAGACCCAGAAATGCCAGCTGCCCCAAACCCCAATCGATTCTAGCCACAGAAACCACTGTTTGCTCCAGCATCATCTTTCTTTTGGCATCAAGCTCCTGTCTGAGACCTTTCAAATGCAGCAGAAGATGCTTCCTGCTCAAGAAAAATCAGCTCATGTCTCGGGAGGGCCCAGGCTGCGACTTGTAGCACACAAACTGGTGAGTGATGGCCCACACCCTGGGAGAAGAGTGAGCTCCATTGCCAGCAAAGGGATGATGCTGCAGCTCAGCACTGGAGGCAGTGTCCTTCCACCTTCCTCATCCTCTCCTTTTTGGACATCAGGCTATGCCTGAAGGCACCTGAAACCGGCACTGGCTTCCACAAATCTTTGATGCAGTTCTCCTTCCAGGGAGAAGTACGGAGCACAGCTACAGGGAACAGCACCTGGGCACGTTAGGCTGGATATAAAATATGGATAGACTTAGTACACTGTTCCTAAACCTGCCATAATGTCTACTTTGTCTCCAGTTGCTCATCACACAGACTCACCTAGAAAGCGCCTGAAGCCACAGGATTAAACAGGGAGCTGCCTGACTAGGACGAGAGTCAACAGCAGAGCTGCCAGAGGAGAGCAACCACAGCCAGGCCTCTGGGTTGGAAAAGCCTCTCCATCTCCTCCTCTGGCTCCCAGCTGCCTGCAGCCAGGGGGATCTGGCATGCCAGGCTGTGCCCATGCAGAGGGCACGGCACAAACCCAGCCTCAGCCCTGGTCCCGCGAGCTGCTCACGGCAGATGGGAGCGGCTGCCTGCACATGGGTGGTCCTGGCAGGACCAGGAGCTCACAAGAGTATTTTAAACTTGCCTGCTAGACCCTTTCCCCTTTCTAGAGCAGGGAGACATTAAATATTTGCAGGAGCTTTCTCATTGACACAGTGGAATAACTCCCAACGCATCTCTCTTAAGAGAAAGGCGTTGTGTGAGTGCTGCCCCTGGGGGTCAGGCATCGTGGCTAGCAGGTGTGGTCCCCATTTCAGTTCTTTTCCATGGTTTTTTTTGTTCCCTGAACACAGTTTTGGTCTGTATGTATAACAAGAGCCCTGTAGGACTTCCCTTAATCTTTTACAGCTTCTCATTATCACTTGATATTATGGTATTGTCTCTGCTTGTGGTATTTTGGAAATAGACATGATAAGAGAGAAGTGTTATCAGCAAACCTTGGGTTTTCTCAGTAGAACAAAGCAAGACTGATAGCTGTGAAAAATACTTCTGGGAGGCTCCCAGAAAAAAAGCTTTTTGGATACTCCTTGTGCTTAAAGGATTCTGGTGCAGACCAAGGACTGGCAATTTAGTGGAATTTATTTCAGTGTCTGCACCTGCCTCTTCTGTTCAAGCAGTGGCAAGTCAGGGAAATTATTACTGGAAGTTCTGTGATCCTCTTCAACTTGGCTCTGCATTTAATGGGGAAATTAAACGAAACTCAAAACAATGCAAAACATCAGCTACTGGAGAAAATGGCAAAGTTGCCGTAAAGTCTAGCATGAGACAGATGTTCAGTGCTGGTGAGCAGAATGTGCACAAATGATGTTTACAGTCCCTGTTTCAGGACCCAGCTCTAGCAGCCTTTATCACCACAGGGAAGATCCTCTGCAGTTCCTTACCATTATACCCCTTCCAAAAACGTGGCATCTTTTGTGCCCGCATTTCTATTTACTAAGTACATTTCCTGTTATTTCAATGCTGTTGCATTTTAAAAGCATCCTGCCCAGGGCCTGGGGCAGTGCCGGTGCAGGAGGAGCTCCCTGTGCCGAGCAGATAAAGGCTGGATAAAGGCTGGATAAAGGCTGCGGCGGGGGAAGGCGCTGGGGCTGTCCCCAGCATGGCTCTGCCTTTTGTGAGCAGCCCCCGGAGATTAGAGCAGCCGAGCTGCTGCAATCAGCCCTGCGGAGACCTCTGCTCCCTGGAGCTGGGCTCTAACCAGCAGCTGGCCCCGCCGTGACCTTGCTCGACTGAAATGACATTGGACTGAAGGACTTTTTAATTTTCTCTCTCCTTCCCCCCTCCCCTTTTCTTTATTCCTTTCCCCGTCCCTGCCCACCCCCCCCCCCCTTTTTTTTTTCAGTGTATTTGGTACCGCTGTGGATTAGAGTCTCTGCTGTAACGGAGAGGGGCTCAAATGTTATCAGTGTTATCAGTTCATGTGTAAGCGATGCCTCACAGCCAGCAGCCTGGAGCTGAGCAACTGTGCCATCATCCGGCTCGGATCAGCAGCACAAAGCCGGGGAGACGCGGCAGGAGCTCCGCGAGGCCGGGAGAGCTGCAGACAGAGGCACAGCAGCTCCCCGCTGCAGGCACCGTGCCACCGAGATACTGCAAGGATCTGGAGCCATCGCAGGAAGCTTCCCTGTGAGAAATTTCCTACTGAGTGCCCGATTTTTTTTAATTTTTTTTTTTTTTTAATCAAAACTGGGGAAGAAAAATAAATCTGAAGGGAAATGCTATTATTGCAGTTCATGAGTTGGCATTTTATCTGAAAGCAAGAGAGATAAAGAAAAGCGCTAGAAAAAAGTCACCCGGGGAAGCTGGAGCTGGCCTCAGCAAACACTTTTAAATATTTGCAGGAGAATTCTGCAGATCACCAGCTGCTTAGATCTACAGTCCTCCCAGGGCAGGAATTAAAACACAGGTTGGATGATCACTCACATATCATTTTATTTCTTGGGCCCAGCCTGCTACCAAGGAGAAGAGGTAAAACTGAACAAAAACTGTACATAAAGCATGAACTAAACCCAAAGTGATCCTGTAAAGCTGTATAAAGTCTCTCCTCTGAAGAGAGAGGTGCTTTTTGTTCTTACACAGGCATAAATGTCGCAGTATTGGGATGCTTTTGCACCCACGTATTTGGTGTAGAACCATTGCCTTGGCCCAACATGAAATAAATTCTCCCAGTTTCTCCCCTCTCATTGACCTAAAATGCCTCCCACACCAACATATTTCACTGTTAGTCTCATTGTTAGCCAAGATTTGTTGCTTGTTGTTTTTGTCCAAAAGCTGGAAACTCATCAGCCCAAACTCTGCTTTTTGCTCTGTCTAGGGGCTTCTTTCAAGGCAGCTAACGAAGGGAAGAAAGCCTATCTTCAGGATATCAGGTCTTTTAAATAGGGGTTAGCACCTCTGTTTCAGGATTTTCTATCAGAGAAAGTCTGAGATCTGTTCCTTTGGAAAAATAATTCCTTACTGACCCAGAACAAGCCAGTAAGTGCAACTAACGAAATGAAAAGGATGAAGCTTGCAACCTGACTGGTATACACAATTTCTCTTCCTCTACAAGGTTAAATGCACAAAATGCATTAAAACTGGAAACTGGTCCCTCTTTTGCCTCCAAATCCCTCCTTCAGGGATCTTCAAACCAGTTGGAACCCACCTGAGAACCCAAGAGTCCAGGGATGTTTGGTGGCAGCCCCTTGCTGAGACTGCCCAGGAACCAGGAGACAGTGGTGAGTTTGTAAACAGACAACTTACATCATGTAACTCCTCATCGGAGTACACGAGAGTAAACTGGGAAGTTTTCAATGGAAATGATCCTATTTCCTATGGATATTAATCCTTCATGAAGTATGGATGATAATTAACATAATCCACAAAGAAATTCTTAGGAAATATTGCATCTCCAGGGTGAAAAGGTCTCAGTTGTGGCACTGAATCCTAACAGTATCACATTTGATTTACCAGTGATCATTAAAGTTTACATCAAAGGTCAGGAATAACTCTGGTATTCATAGACTGAGAAAAAGGTATAAACACTTTAATTTATTGCCCTGTCACTGTCAATTCACTTGGTATTCGCTGTGATAGCACTGCTGTTAATGAATGTATTTGGTAATAATGTGGATGTCATAGATATTTATGCTTTCATCTCTTTCAGTGGCTCAGCAGGTAAGGTAAGCTAGGAGCTTTGCCATTTTACATTTTGTAGATTAAAGAGGAAAAATAAATGATATTTTATCTCAAAGAAGTACTTAAGAAATATCCATCACATTTAGCTATTCCAAATGGAGATCTATCTTATCACAGATAAACTAGTACTGCAAACAAAGTGATAAGTGTCTGGAATTGCTGGAAGCCAAGGGGAAAGCTTTCCATGGCTTTGAGAGGAAACAGGTCGGACTGTTCAAAATATGAAGATTAGCTGATATATAAATGTAGCTAATAAATATAGCTAATAAAGAAATTTTTTCAATTATGTCTTTAAGTTTTGTGTGTGAGCAAGACTTAAGTCACGAATGGGAAAAAAATACTCTTGGATATGTTTCAAATCCTGAATCAACAAGAAAAGGAACCAGCAAAGGAACCATAACCTTTGCACAGTGGAGAAATCTGTGCCTGTATGGAGCTTAAAAAAAAAAACCTCCTAAATGTGAGTTAACCTTGATTTTTGAACAGTCAGATGGCACATATACATTTAGCCGACTCTGCATTGATGTGATTTTCCACACATTTCGGAATGAAACACAAATACTTTGTAATCCCTTCGCACACATTTTTAGCCTGCACTCTGCAGATCACGCGGTGGTGTCTCAAAAGCCGGAGTTTGTTCAGTGAAGGTCAGCAGAAGCCTGACCATTGCTCCCAAAGGCTCTGGCACCCGGATTACAGCCAATTCTTTCATTTTGTAGTCATAAGCCATTTCATAATATTAATGTAGATAAACAGCAAATGCCTTCCTCATTCTGAAATACTGCCTTGGAGCAGGAGGCCCTGCGCTCCTGGGCCCGTGTGATCATTATGGAGCAGCTGCTGACAGTTTGTGCCTGGCATCCTAAAAGAATGCCTGGGAAATGTTTATACACCTTGGCCATTGCTATTGCTATATTATCATGAAATAAAGCACTCTTACTCACATCTGACGAGCAAATGCTGATCAGACAGTTCTATTGATATGAATTTTCATACCCTTTGATGATGAAAGTCCTGCTCCATTAATGCTTTGAGTCCAGCTCAACGGAACTCAGCAGGAGGAGGAAATAATTGACTACGAGTATGCTTTAAAAACCTCTATTCTGACCCAAACCACCTTACCCATGAATCAGAATCCTGCAGATTCAAACCCTGGGGTGGTACAAGTGGGCTAAAGGGTCCCTGCCATTCCCAAAGCTTCCTGGACCCCAGGGAGTCCCAATCTGCCCGGGGACGGGAGGGTGGACACTTGTCCTCTCCACAGCCCTCCCCGGCCTCTTTCCCACAGCTGCCTGTTATTGCTGTAATCACCTCATTGCAGCCTCTGTGCATTGATCAGCTTTGGAAGGTGCTGCAGTGGGAAAAGGGGATGCTGGCAGGATGTGTGCCAGCCTGGGAGCTGCTGTGCCTGGGGATGTGCTGCCTTCTTGCACATCACTGGTGGCACTGGGCTCAAAAAACAGTTTTGTAGGGAGAGGGGGAGGCAGAAAGCCTAAATTCTTTTTTTAGAGCCTTTCAGTGTTTTCTTCTGAAAAGATCACTAGTTTGCTATGCAGTAATTTGTTCCACAGATTAATTTTATGCTTTGATTAGGAAAACTTAAATGTTTCCTTGAAGCCTTCTGCAATTTTTTGCCTTTTAATTAAGATGGAAAAGTACCTAAATGCCTAAGTGGTGGCTATATTATGAAATAATTCCCTATTTGATACTTTCCCCATTGAAGTCTGTAACTCAGTGTTACAGTGTTCAGTACTGAATCTAACACCTTCCTTTAGTGAGGCTCTGAGTGCCTGTGGAGCCCTTAGCAAGTGTTGGATGTACAAATAGGAATGGGAAATTCACAGCAGACTTATTTGGAGGCTTATGAAACGTCAGGCTTGTACTCAGTGCAGACGTGACTCGCTGTGAAGGAGTCTTCTGGCTTCCTTTGTTACTACATGAAGAATTCATTTTGGCATCTCCCTTTAGGGCTGGTTTCTTTTAAGCCATGATTGCATTAATAATATCAGCTCATGGTGTAACTGATTGAATCCCTTTCACATTGGGGAAGAATTAAAGCCCAGTCTAATATGTTGCTGACCCATAATCAGCAAAGCCACAAAGTAAAGGGCATTATTTTCTCTCAACTTTTCTGTATGGATATATTAATTTTTATATTTCATACTCCTGAAGTAATTAAATGCCCCTAAATGAGGAAATGCTTCATATAAATGTGATTTCAACACCAAAGATTGAGCTTGTTCCCAGGGAGCAATGCTATTTAACTAAAAAGCTGGTTTCATTTCTTAAAAGCAAATACATTTTGAGGCTGAAATTGTTGTTTTATTATTATTAATTTGCTCAGATGCAAAAAAAATGGATTTCTAGCTGAAGAATAAAAGGACACCTTGATTTTTGCAAGTGTCTACACTGTAATTTTTTTTGCATTGTTCAGCATGCTGGCTCCTTAGATCTCTTTGCTTTAGGATTAGCAAGATAACAAACATGTTCAGGTTCTAAAAGATTGTTTTGGCGATGCTCTTTGAAGTGCTGAGAAATGCAAGCTTAGCCCCAGCTTTACAAGGAAGGCCTGCTTCCCACAGCTAAGCTAAACACAAACACACGTGGCACGCTATCCAGGAGCAGGATCATTTCTCCCCTGTGGTGTTCCCAGGAAAGCCATTCCCAGAGGACCCAGACATGCACATTTTCCTGTCTACACCCTCATATATAAATAAATAACATAATCAGACTTACATGTAGGCTTTCTGCATTTTGTTTCTTTGGTCCTTGGTTTGTCAATACCAGGAATTACCTCCAAGATGCCCCACAGAACGTGCAGAGGCAGCAGCACAATTTGGATATGAGCTCTGCCGTCACCCATCCTGTTGAGGTAGGTAAGTGTCACCCTTGTCTCCCTGACAAAACTCTTTTTAGTCCCTGATTCTTGAATGTTCATTTAAACCTGAAACTTGAGAAGATTCTTTGCATTTTTTCAGTCTGACGATTTATTTTCTCCTATTTTGGTGATACATACAACTGATCTTTTATGCAGCTTTTTAAATCTCTGGACTCAGTGTCTCCCTACAATAGTGAGCCCTTCAGCCTAATTGTGCAAGAAAGGAAAATATTCTTTTGGTCACTTGTGGGTTTTTTGGTCATTTTAATCACACTTAATGTTTTGTAATGGGTCACCTAAAGGCTGTGGCCATACCCCATGGAGATGGAAGATACCTCTGCAGCTGGCACCTTCAGCAGATGCTGATCTTCGCTGAGCTGTCTTTGAGGTGCTGCCAGCTCCGAGAAGGGAAAGGAAGAGAAAGGGCTGGACCATATTCAGAAGCAAGGAGTCCCTTGGAGGAGAGCCTGGAGGTGGTCCTGAGACACAACAGAGGCTCAGAGGGCCCCCCTTGCCCTGCTCCCTGAAGAGTCAGCTCCTCTCCCAGGTAAAGCCCTGAAGTGAGCAGTGAGGGCTCTGACAGCCACCCATACCTGAACCAGTGCAGCTGCCCACAAGACTGCTCAGAAGCAAGAAAAGTCACCTATGAATGTTAAGCTTAAAAAAGCAGCAGCACTGGTGAGTATTTTTGGCATGAACTGAAGAATCCTTTTGTTCCAGCTACAGCCCACATGCTGATTCAGCTCAGCAGCTCTCCTCTTCTGTTCTTTTCCTTTCCCAGGGCTTTCTTAAACACCGCTTCTAGGTTGCTGTTTTCTTCCAGCCTGCTTCAGTTGTGTTTGGTAATGATGGCTCATAAAAATATTGGCACATACTCTCAGCTGGTGGCAATAGTCTGTAGGAGCATGCTATCAGTCAGGATATGACTCTGCTCCTTTTTCATGGTTTTGCTATATTTATTTGATCTCATCCACAATAAAGCCTTTTGATACTGCTGAAGTGATAGAAAGGCATCATATGGTAAATGGTAATCAGGCTTTTCAATATGAAATGGTTTGAATAAATTTGCTTTGTGGAGTCTATCCAGAGCTAAATTCTGCTGTAATTTGCCACAGAGGCAGAGCCCAGACTGCTCAGCTCTAGCAGGTGAGATGTTCCTGGGACAGAGTGGGCGGTGGCACCCCCACACACTGCACCCAGGGGGACTTGCTGACCTGGAGCCCAGAATAAAGACAATTTTAAGTGGAAATTATTCCCTTCTATTTCTTTCCTGCTTAACACTCTTTATTTACAAACTGATAGTTGAAACCATAATTTTTTTACTCTACCAGTATTGCATATAAAGCCAGAATCACAACTTGCTGCATGCTGAGGTGTCTAATATCTTGAGTGGCTATTTATGCCTAAATAAGTGGGGGGGGGGGGGAAGAAAACCAACAGATTTTTGAAAAGAATAATAGGGAAAGGATAAAGACAATAGTCAGAACATGCTGTAGAAAAAAGGATGATACATATTTAAGAACCCGATCTTGGCCAGAATTTAAATATCCTCCCAAATACTCAAAAATTCCCTGCAATGGTTCTGTTTCCATTCTCAGGGGCAATTTATTTGAATAGCACACATGAAGACGCTGCATCTGTACTGACTGAGCTCTGTATAAGAACTGAAGGGGAAAAAGCATCTAATTAACGAGCACTGGATCACTGAAGGGACGAGGTGAGGTCCCAGTGAAGGTCGCTCACTGCCCAGCAGAGCTGATGTTTGCCATAGAGATGTCCTCAGCCACTGCCCAAGAGCACTCACAGCAAATCAGGCTGGTTTGTATATTTATATATTCATACCATCACACCAGAAAGGATTTTTTTAGTGCTACTTTACCTCACCTGGCCTGGAGCCTGGGGCCACGAGGGAGAGGTTTCCTCCGTGGCAGGTGGTATCGAAGGAGCTCCAGGGACATTCACTGCATTTCAAGCCCCAAGTGATAATGTTGTGATGTGTTTATTTGATTTCATAAAGCAAAACAAAAATCATCTAGTACAAAACTTCAGGCAGAGTAGTCTTTACTTTTTATTTTTCCCATTTTTCTGACCCTAAATCTGCAAAATTATTTTTGAGTTACCCAAAATGGAATTTTTCTTTCTTTGTCTTCTGGTTTATTAAGCTCCTTTATGAGTATGGGAAAAGTGTTAAATACCACCATAGATATAGCTGTGATGGATTTCTTTCTTGAATTCTTATTTCTCTTATGGAATATTTTATATGTTGAATCATGAGCTCTGTTCTGTGTCTGGCAAGGCTTGTGTCCATACACTCTCAGCCCAAACCACAATGACAGAGCATTTCCACCACGTCCGTCTCCCACTCTGCCACTCAAAAACCTCTGCTGCTGCTAATTCACACTGACTTTTCATTGCCAGTGGCCATGGAACCACATTGAGCCTCTTCTGCAAGAGGTAAGTGCTGGGTAATTTCACGATCATCTGCGCCAAAACCTTAGAGGATGCAGGCAGAAAGTCTAAAAAAAAAGCTAAGATCTCAAATAATAAGTTAGTTTGAAAGCTTGACTAGGAAGGTTTCATTGAAGGGGAACAAAAAGTGGCTGTGGAGGTGCTGGAGGTCTTCCCCTGGCCAATTCCTGACCTCAGGTGCAGCTGCCTGGAAAACTTGGGCACCTTAAAGCAAAAATTGCTGGTGAATCCTCACCGTGAATTCCCACCAGTACCCACGGAACCCCTTGCACCACCCACCTTCTCTGGCTGGGCTGAAGGGCTGCTCTCCATGGGCTTCCCAGAGAGCCTGAGGGGACGGGGAGGAACTGAAAATACTGGTCCAGCCTTGGGGATGCACCTTCCGAGGACTTGTCTTTTCCAACTACCAGACCCTGAAGGACACTTCTCTGCTACCTCCTGGATGAATCCACATAAAGTCAAAGCTGAGCATCTGCTTTGTGTTGACACTCTGTGGTTGGAGGTTTTATTATACTTATTTTTTGAAGGAGGATTTCTTTTTCTTCTGAAAAATGTTGTGAGCAACTTGAAACGATGATTTCAATCAGCTGTATTTGTTATCAGATGTCCTTTCACAGCACTACTGTGTTGTCAGAAATGTATGATCACATCTTGAGGAAAAAACACTGACTGCCAGAGTGTTGATTCTGTTTAACTATATTAAAATATTGGAAATTACCTTGGCACTGATGACTGGTTTGTTTGTTTGTTTTGTTTGTTTTGCTTTTAAAAGCTGGAGAAAAGGTAAAGTGGACTGACTATTTTCTCCTTCTATTGTTTAGAATAGTGACTGACCTTTCTTTGGAATGGGAGATCTAAAAATGGCATTCCCTGCCGGTGACAGGAGGGTGTTTGAGATGCAGGCTCCAGCCCAATCCTTTCCTCAGCCGTGGGAGTAAGCTATTTCTATGGAACAGTAAGACGGATTAGATGCAGAATGGCATTAAAGGGAGAGAGTAATGCAGAAGCATCACTGTTGTTTCTTGAATGTAATTTTAAGTAAATGACCTTAAACTGCTCACATGCTTGAAAATAAATCTCTGTTCTGCTTGGGTAGTGTTTCCACAGAGCTTTTTATTTGCAAGTGGATATGAATAAGACAGATCCTGGATTTTAATTTCTTTTACTTTTTTTTCCTACTTTCTGTCAAGCTAGCAATTCTTTAAAAAACAAGTCAGAAATTGCAATGAAGACATTTTCAGGAAGGGGCCTGGAATGGAATGACCTGCCAAGAAGCAGTGGTGCCTGTGCTGGTGCCGCTGGGCCTGGGGAGGGCACTGGCAGGGAGGGGCAGTGGGATCCTGGAGAAGCAGGTCCCCCTCCCAGCTGTGCCACTGAGCAGGTGTGCCATATGGGGTGGGCACGGCCACAGCTGTGCTGTTCCCCTCTTTTGGCCTGCAGGAAGAGGCACTTCTCCAGTATTACAAGGAGTCCATTTGTTTTCTGACACGTGTGGCTGCTCTCCTCGGTCGGGAATGTGAGGGGGGTGAGGAGAAAGGCCAGGCCACGGGCCACAGTGCCCTCGGCCCTCTCGGACAGGGGCAGGACCATCAGCCACTGCCCGGTGGCAAGGGTGCCAGGCTCTGCCCCACAGAGTCCCCTCAGGGTCCCCTCCCCTGGCTGGGACCAACCCCACAGCAGGGCTGGAAGGGTGAGACCAGACACGGAGCTCCCAGAGCAGCGGGAGCGAGGGCATGGTCGGGAATCCATCCCAGGCTGCCAGCAGAACCTGCAGCCCCCGGAGCCCCAAGAGCACTGACCACTGCACTATTCCCTCGGGCTGAACTGGGGCGTGCAGGGCGACAGGAGCACGGCGGGCGCTTGGCAGAGCTCAGGGAGGCACTCGGCACACGCTCCATGGTGGGCACACCCACAGTCACGCTGGGCCCAGGAAAGCACAGTCCCGAGGGCTTTGCCAGGGCAGGGCCCCAGGGGTCCATCAGACAGGAGCACCAAAAGATCCTCTGAACGCTTTCTCCTCACTATTTGGGTTTTTAGGTAAAACTATGAGGAAAAAAAAAATCATCTGTGGAAATGAATTAGATGTACAGAAGCAGGGCAATGAATACATTTTGATGAATTTGAGGACTCCAATTTCTTTTCTTAAAGGGAAGAGGGGAACAGGTGGGGAAAGGGAAATGAACTAGATTTCCAGGTGAGGAAGTATTCAGTGATCAGGTTCAGCAGAAATAATAGTCAGCTATACTTTTGGAACTGTCTTAAGTGTTCCATTTATGTATTTTCAAAGTGCATAATATCAATTCTTCAAATTATACAGCATAAAATACTTTGACATTTACCTAAATATTAAGAAGATAGTTAAAAAGAACTTGACTGGATTTTTTTACTTTGGCAATGAGAAGGCTCAGGAAGGACCTCACTGCTTTTAGAACTACCTGAAACAAGGTTGTAGCCAGGCAGAGGTCGGTCTCTTCTGCCTTGTTCCAAGTGAAAGGATGAGAGGAAATGGCCTTAAGTTGCACCAGAAGAGGTTGTGATTAGATACTAGAAAAAAACCTTTCACTGCAAGAGTGGTCAGGCATTGGAATAAGTTGCCCAGGGAGGTGCTGAAGTCGCTGTCACTGAATGTGTTCAGGAAGCCTCTGGATGTGTCACTTGGGGATGTGGTGTAAGGGTGATTGTGGTGGTGCTGGGTTGGTGCTTGGGCTGGATGAATCTGTAAGTACTATGAAAGTGGGCTAAAATATTCTGTTCAGGTAGAAGACAATTCTGAAACTGTTTTAGAAACATGTATGGTCAACATGTATGGAAACAAAATACAAATTCTAGGTAAATGCTGTCTCTTAAAGAAAACAGAAAGTTACACTCGCTTCCCTTTCCTGCTGATAGCTTTAGCATCCCTATTTCAGTAGGTTTTTAGCCCTCCCCAGGAGCCCCAGCTCTGCCCCCAGTAACCCCTGGCAGGCTGCAGGAGCTGGGGTGGCCTGAGCAGGGTGTTTGGGCAGAGGTGGGGTTTGGTGCTGGGGCAGGAGCCGCGGTGCAGCTGCACAGCGCAGAGAGCGCAGGGGGAGCTCCTTGCATCCGTGTACCATCCACTTTTTTTGCAAGGAATGTAGAGATGGTTCTGCTTTTAGAAGCCAAGGGATGTTGTCAAACTTTCTGGGGGAATATGCTATGCAATGAGAAGCTGTCTGGGTGCAGGGTGCTTCCAGCAGCAGGCAGATGGCAACAGCAGGGAAGGCAGAGAGAGCGGCTGAGTCAGAGCGGGATCCCGGCTTCACCTGCTCCCTGCTCCTGCGTCTGTAAGGGCTTTACTCAGACCGGGGAACATGGAGACTGGCGTTGTTTAAAGCACCATTTAAGCTTTTCTGCCTTTAACTTTGAGAAGGGTGGAGGCTGTGCATCCCCAGAGCTGCTTCTCCTGGAAGAACAAACTGCTGTACCTACGTCGGGTGATGCTGCTGCACCCCTGTAATGGATGGGGTTTGAGGACATGTGGATCCAATCTCCTGAGAAAGGCAGCCTTACTCATGTACTTGAGCATGTGGTTAGCCATCAACCCAGCAATGAACTGAACCCCCAAAGCCTCTCTTTTATGAGAAAGAAACCCTTATATAACTGCACGGCCCTAGCACTTGCACATTATTTATTGTATAGCACTGTGTTGCTGCTGTGCTCCACCTCCACACAAAGGGTGCACCTCTGAGAGGGACATTTGGCAATGATCTGCTCCTGAGAGATATTCTTGCTACTCAGCACAAAGACTTGACGTGCTTGCAGCCCATCCAGGGCTTCCCACCATCCCTCCTGTCTCCTCATGCGTGTCCGAACTTTGTTGTGTTGTGTTTGTGTCAATTAAATTCAGAAAATTGGGTTCAAGTGACACTAAGGTTCTGACACAACATTTCAAAAGCAGTTACTAAGCAAGACAGAGCTGATATTTCAGCACTTTCCACCTGGCATAGCTACAGGAGTTGGTGGTAACCGAGATACAAAAAGCTTGTTTTCCTTACAATTTTTCCAAAGCTGATGTGCAGTTCTTCAGTCAGGGTATGTAAATCTTATTAACAAACAGGACTGATTGGGAGTGTATTTTTTAGCAAAATAGTGCACCCATGGTGCTCCAGGCAATCATGAAGCGTTAGACCCAACAGGTGAGTGATCAGTACATTGGAATAATTTTTTCTGCGCAAAAGGAAAAATTCTACAGATTAAAACTGCCCTGGTCAGCCAAATAGTCCTTAAGGCTGACCCCTGAGAAATGGGGCTGCTCCCCTCCCAGAATTTTATACAAATCCTGGTTTATAAGATTTTTTAAAAATTATTCCCAAGTTTACACTTTTTTTTTCCCCTCTGAGAAACAAAACAGAAAATATGGTGTTATTGTGGCATTTACAATTTTGTCATAGGAGGAATTTTTACTTGCTGGTTGGCAGATAGCAATGCAACAGCATCATGATACATTGCAATAGATGGCTTTTACTGCTTCTGTTCATCTTCTATATGGTATTTTTTTTCACTACCTTTACAGGAATCAGTCACAGACCCTCAATGTTTATTTCAAGATGAATTAAAATGTTATTCTTTGGAGAATTTTCTACTTCCCTCTCATGTCATCTGTGGTGACTGTTCCTCTGCTGAAAGGAAGAAAGCTGTGCTGTGAAAATGTTGGATGGAGTTAGTCATTCAAACTGACTTTGCATTTCAAACTTAGACACTCACATTTCAAAATTTGTTTCAAAAATATGCTTCAAACCAGATTTTTTTCTTACTTTCAAACATCAGTGGGGGTTTTTTGATGTATTTCTTTACCAAAATCCAGTATGAGTTTGTCATATATCATTACTGATAGGTAAATAAATAATACAAACTTGTCAGACATAAGAAATTAAATGAATTTGAAAATAAAATCACAGTGCTTTGAAAAGGCAAATCCTGCATTAAAAATCGAATACTCTGAGTATGTTACATGCAGAAACTTTCATTTCAATTTTTTTCACTTTGTAGGGCTTTTTTTCCACAGCAAATTCCAGTGGAAAAATAAGAAAAATAAAATAGCAACTGCTAGTAGAAAATTCTTTGAACAAAAATATTCAGCTGATCTGATCTGAATTTTCAGTTTATAATATCAGATGGTTTATCTGTTTGTTTGCCTTTAAAGCCTTTTTTTCCCCCCAATGAAGTTCCTCACGCACTGGTAACTCAAGGAAATTATCACCACAAAAAGACCTTAAACACTTAAACATCAGTTATCCCCCGATCCCCAAACACCCAGGAGAAAAGGGGAGCTGACCAATGGACAGGAACTGTCTTGACTTTCCCCCTCAGTCAAGGGCTGCCTGGTTCCTCTACACGCTACAAGAAGGGATTTCCAAGCCAAAAAAGCCCATTTGTGCTCTCCGAAGGGAGATGGGAAGGGTCAGTCTGAGGCTGGACCGCCGAGGGTCCCCTCTGTCCCCCCTGCCAGCCCTGCCTGTGGCACCCTGGAGGAGCCAGCCTCAGTTGTGCTGCTGCCCGAGGATGCTCGGGGGAGCAGCTGAAATGTCCCTCCGTGAGCAGGAGGAAGAGCTCGGTGGGACAAAGGAACAGGCTGGCTTTGAAAGGAAGGGCTGTGAAGCCGGGAATGCTTTTAGAGCCTGAGCGCTCCGTGGTGTGACAGCCAGGCAGGAGCAGCGAGCACAAAAAGTGCCCATTAAGGAATCAAAGGAGTGCGCAGCTCCTCGCTGCTTTGATCCTGCCTTCAAAGACACCCCCGAGCCGCCGCCTCCTCCGCAGGGCAAAGCACAGCCATTGCTGGGCTGCGGGATGGGGAGGGATGGGATGATGGTAGATGGGATGGGATGGGATGGGATGATGGTAGATGGGATGGGATGGGATGGGATGGGATGGGATGGGATGGGATGGGATGGGATGGGATGGGATGGGATGGGATGGGAGGCCCTCCAGCTGCCCATCTGGGGGTCCCTTGCAGCTCCCAGCCCACTTACATGATCAATGTTGACTTTTTTTTCTTGCTACAAGCGCAGTCGTACAAAACCACACAATTAGTGGATTTGGTCCTAAGGCTGTGGAATTGCTCATAAAAAGGTCTGGAAGGAGATTAGTGGGGCTGCCCCAATGCCCACATGCCACCCTGGTCAGTTGTTTGTGTTGAAGGAGTAGAAGGCAATGCCAGGCTGACCCAACCTGCCGCAGCTGGGGAATGTCCCCTTCTGCCATCCCTGACCAGTCCCGCAGCAGTGCCCTCAGATGCCTGGGAATACAGTCCTCCTAGGCACACTGTCCTGGTTTTGGCTGGGATGGAGTTAATTCTCCTTTTAGCAAGCAGCTGTGTAGTATTTAACTGCTGCATGTACTTCAGCATTGCCTTGTTCCAAGAGCTCCACTAGAAATGACAAAGCACAGCCTAAATATATTCCCTTAACTTCCTTTCAAGCCACTTTCAGGGTCTTTGAAATATTACAGTTTTGCTGGTACCACCTCAATGCAATGAATGTTCAAGACAAGAAGGTCACAGTGCTTAAATAGCTCTGGGATTTAACACGAGGGTTTTTCTGTCACTGGCAGCACGGGGAGAGCTGCCAGGCACAGGTGCACTCCAGTATCATGCAAACAGACTCATGGCTGTGAGTGCATGCCATCCACCTCAGTCATACAGGAGAGATGTTGCCTTTCAATCTTACAAAGTGGTCTTTAATAAGATAAAAGATCTCAGGTTTTCAGAGCAGATCTGCATTTATCCACCCACCTGCAGCCCCTTCACTGCAACCTCCCCTTTGTACTACCCCGGACACCAGCCCCTGCATACATCAGGCAGGGGACGGAAACAATCCTCCTTACCCTGCGTCCAGCCAGAAAACACCAACCCTCAGAGCAGTGCTGCTCACAGCCAGAACATCAAACATCTGTGTTAACTCTCTGGGGACATGTGAAGGGTGATATCTGACCACAGAAAGTGCTCAGGACATTTGCATTCAGCATCTATATGAACACACACGCCAACATTACTCAGTGAACATCGTTAGGGAGCTCCAAGACAACGAGGCTAAATTTAAATCATGCATGGTTTATCGATACACTGTTCTCGGCTTTACTGTAGCTTTCTCTGTATTTATGACTGGCTGTGTCTCCTTACAGTCCACACACAGATTTGACCTGAGCTGGCACCAATGAAAGCCTGAGAGAGCAGTCATTAGTCTTGTACAGTTAATAAATATTCTCATTCTCTCCAGGCTGTTGCAAAGGCACTAATGATTCATGTCTTTTGAATAAAACATGTCACTACTGTCCATCTTGGATCACGGGTAATTACAGCTCTCATTGTCACCATACAAACGCTCTTGTAGGGCAGTTCATGTATTGTGAAGGATGGCAGAGTTATATGAGGCTCAGCATCGATGTCAATACTTTCTCTGCAATTTTAAAGCATATCAAATATTAAAATGCAATTAGAGTCATTACGAAGTTTTAGAAGAATGGTTTTCCACTTCCAGTCAATCAGACAGGCTTAGGAAAATGAAGAATTGCGTGAGATTTGGGAAACTTGAGGTCGCAAATTTGAGTTTCAGCAAATATTTTCTCAGTGATAGAAATCATGTCTTTATCTATAGTTTTTAAAAAACCCACAAACCCTAGAAGCTTCACAAGACTCTGCAAACATTCTGCCCTTGCCATTTCATCAAAAAGGAATTATTTAGAGAAGAATAAGTTCAATGGGTGGCATAGAGCCATGGTTTTCTGGCTCCTCCCTGAAAATGAGTGCAAGGCCAATGGTGGATATTGCAAAAATTGAAACTGGAACCAGAAATTTCACAACAAAACCGCTAAAAAGCAGCAACCTTCATACACTGCCTTCCCTTGAAAACTGATTGCCAGTTATTTGTTAGTGAGAACGAGAGGCTTCCCATCACCTGGCTTGGCCTGGCCAAGCCCCAAATCAAGTAATTGTGCTGCAGCATCCTTGGCTTCCCACGGCTTTGGATGCCAAGGGAAAGGCTAAGAGAATCACAGCCCCGCCCCATGCCTCTGAGCAGCCGAGTGGAGGATGAAGGTTGAAGGCCAGAGGGACTCCAGGTTCAAAGGCAGGAGCCCCGTGAGTGCTCAGGCACTGTCCTGAGACTGCCTGTCTCCGGCATCCTGCTGCTGTGCACATCACTGGCCAAAACGGCAGAACAGCCGCTCTGAGCTGCTGGCTGCACACAGCTCTCCCTGCTGAGGGCCCACAGGGCTGTTCTGGCATCCCAGCCAGGAGGGTGTCTGAAGTCAGGCAGGATAAATCCCTGCCTGGCCGTGTCTGAGGATCCGCAGCGGCATCGCACGCGAGGCTGTGCCGGCCCGGGGTGGCTGCTGCCCTCTGCCCGGCTGGCCCTGGCAGGGTGGCCCGGGGCTCACAGGGCTCTCTCCAGCCTGGAAAGACAGGACTGTGCCCGAGGCTGTGTCTGGAGCTGCTTCTCGCTGACCTCCGGGGATGGGGGATCAGCCACTCTGTGAAACCTCAGCCCTGGGACTCGCTACAATTTCTTGCATTTTCATGCTTTATGAAACCTAAACTCCGTCCTGAGGCCATTCCCACACAGGAGCGAGTGAAGATCGAGCTGAAGGAGATGTCAAGTGCTGTGTGAGCCAGGAATCAAGTTAGTGCAGTCAGAGGAAGAAGATGACCTTCATTGCCTGTGCCATTAGGCCACTATTGAATTTCTATTCCTGTACTGTATTTTTTCACCCAGTCAATTAACAGAAATGGGCAGACCCTGATTTCTCACGCTTTTAAAATATTCACAGGCCTGCGACACTTGGTTTTCAGCAGCTACATGGAAGGGTGGCCTATAGGTATGATATGTATCATCTGAAGTTCATTCCAAGTCCATCCAGTATGTAGTGGCAGCTTTCATTAGGTTTTGCCATGAAGAAGCTTCACAGAAGACAGGAAAAGAAAGTGGGAAAATTATGGAGTTTGACAGTGATTAAAAGTTTTCTCTAACCCCTTCTTTTGGTACAAAAGAGCCATTAATCACAGGGTGGATATGGATTTATGTAGTGCTCAGCAGTGACCATGAAGGAAATAATGCTGACTCTCTTGAAAAAGATAAAAATAAAAAATTACAAGGTTAAGGATCTTTGAAGTGTTCAGAGGATCTCACAGCTCCTTGGCCTTACCAGTCACTGGGAGAGTGCTGCTGCCCTGAGGGTTGCTGCTCCCACTGCTTCTGCTGCTTTTCTTGGGAACGTGGGTGGGCTGGGGACCAGGTGCCCCAGCAGCCCTGTCCTGGCAGCTCCACTGCCAGCTTCACTGCAGCTCCACTGCAGCTCCGCTGCCAGCTTCACTGCCACCTTCACTGCCACCTTCACTGCCACCTTCACTGCCAGTTCCACTGCAGCTCCGCTGCCAGCTTTACTGCCAGTTCCACTGCAGCTCCAGTTCCAGCTTCATGGCCAGTTCCACTGCTGCTCCAGTGCCAGCTCCACTGCCAGCTTCACCGCCAGTTCCACTGCAGCTTCACTGCCAGCTTCACTGCCAGTTCCACTGCTGCTCCAGTGCCAGCTTTACTGCCAGCTCCACTGCAGCTCCACTGCCAGCTCCAGGGCACCCTTCCCCTACTGGTTTGCTCACCTGGGGCTCACCTAACACAGAAAACTGCCTTCACGCTCATGGGTTTTTTCCCAAGGTGTCTCTTACCTTGTGTTTAACAGACATTTTTTACATTTGGAAGGAGAGTTTCAGCAAGGACAAAATTCCCAAGGTCTGCCTTCCAGCAGGCTCTGGCGATGTCCCTGCACTCCGGGTCGGTGTTTTCACACGCACACCGTGTGCGGGGCCCTGCTGCTGATGCTTCAAAGAGACCCGCCTGAGAGATAAATGAAACCTCTCATCAGGGATAATCATTCTCATCTTTAAGAAACCCAGTGAAAGCTGAGGGCATGTGGAACCTGATTGTGATGAATGGGGGGAAAAGTTTGTGTCAGCTAATTAAAATCAGACACATACCCTGGAACAGGACTGCTGTGATGGGTTAAGAGTTGATTTAAAACCATATCACAGTTTTCTGGTTTTGGTGCATGAATTTAGCAGAGACAGCTTGGAGAACTAGATAACTAGATTCTATTTCTACCTCTACCCTCTTTTGCCATCAAAGGCTTTACATATATTGGACAATTGAACCACAAATTAACTGTTGTTGCTTAATTTCTGTAGGCATTTTTATAGAAATCAAAGTGTATTCCAGCTTATTCTGTCAAATTCAAACCCAGATAACTCCAGTAAACTAATTTCCAGAAAGCATACAAATAGGGAGCAGTGATAACATCTCATTGATAATGTTGTTGTTTGGGGTTTTGAATTTTAAAGTGAACATTAATTTAAGATGATTACATGTTCATTACATTTTTCATTTTTAAAATAGATTACTATTGGTAATATTAAAAAACAATAAGATTTCTATTGCTTACAGACTCATCCCGCAACATTTTATTTTGCAGTCTTACAAAGGGGGAGAAAAAGCCTCAGCTTTACACAAATACTCAGATAGACTTGCATTTTGCACTGAATGAAACAATTTCCCTGACAGAAATCTGTGGTTCTGCAACAGTGATTATTTCACCTTGGTGTTTTTGAAAGGTGCTGTGGAAAATGTTAAGAACATAAAGTACCACTTAAACCTTGAATTACCTCGTTTGGCTAACTTGAATTCTGAAATTATATTTTGCTGCTATGGTCCTCTTTTCATTCTTTAATTCAGCTGAGACTGCTCAGACATTATGAATTCACACCAATAATTTCACGGACTATCTTTGGGGAAAGGGGCTTTTAGAGCAGCTGCCTTTTTACAACCTGTTTATGCCTCCTGTATTTGGATTTAATACAAAACATTTGGAGGGGGAGATGCCACTCTCCTTATGGCAAGGACGAAAGACTCATTTCTGCTGTTGGTCCATCCTGGTGCTCTGCCTGCAGAGAAACACTTCCAGGCTCTCACACAGCTACACAGACTGAAAAATATTGGTGTCTTGAGTGCAGTTAACGTTTTTTTTTTAATAATGCCCTGCTCTGTTTATAGAAGAAAACTTAAATTCTTCAATAGACACCAGTGACTGTAGACATCTGCTTGAAGTGAAGTATGTAGGGCCTTCCTGCATCGAGGTGTTGATAGGCAGAAGTGTCTGGAGCACTGGGATCCATGAGAGGTTTGGTTTGAAAATGAAAGAGAAGTCTGCATTTTTCTCATCAGACACACACTGGCACTGCCTTTCAGTAAAGTTTTTGACAGAAATAAACCTTGACATGTGACCTGTATTTCAAACTGAGGTGTAAGGTAGTTCTATGAGAATTCAGGCCTTCCCTGGATCCAGGGAAAAATGGTCCCAGCCATTGTCTGCAGTGCTCCAGGGGCTGATTTTGAACATGAGAAAAAAAAGTCTCACTTCTAGAAGTGGGAGAGAAATGTTTATGTGAGTAAATAGCCAAAACAAAAATGAAACTATGCCACAGGAAATAAAGCCAAAAGTCTGAGAAGGGCAGGTGCTAAGCAGTATAGTGTTCATTAACTTCTGGTGAGTAGAAATTAAAATTATAAACCCAATCTAAAATGCTGTGAGTAGAAATGTCAGCCATGGCAGATCCTCTGGCCTCTGCCACCCCCACTAGGCAGTGAGCATCCAGAGGAACTGGATCCACAGGAGATGGATCTGCATGGTGCCCTCTGGAGCTGTCCCCAGTGCTGACCAAAACCCTCTCGACGCCCCAGTGAGAAGCCTGAGCCCCCAAACCAGGAGCTGCTTGGGCCCTCTGCCCCTCTCCCTGCCCGTATTTGCTGTGTGCACTGCAAGGAGGACACAGAGCTAATGATGTCAGGCTCGTAGTAGGAAATCTAAGTGGCCAAGGAATGTCAAAATTAATTTGTTCCTTTATATGATTCATCAGATGAATCGCTAGACCTTTCAATTTACAATTCCTCTTTATGATTTATTTTGGTTTTGTCACACTGCTGTTAAAGACACTCCTGCTCCCTGCACACACCAAGCTAAAAAAAATACATTACAAAAGCCTCAGCTGTTAAGTAGTAGCGTGTTGATAAAACGACTGAAGAGAGCAGATGGGTTCCCACCACTGAGCATGTTGGCCCAGGGCTCCTGGTAAATATAGAAGAGCGATTTCTGTCATCCTGTCAGGGGTTTTTATGTGCTGCCAGTCACCATCCTATCAAGGGCAGAGTAGTATTAGCATTCTCCCCCATTGTGGTTTTTCTTGATCACTGAAAAGCTTTGCTCTGGCATGCCAAAAAAGTCATGTAAAATGTTAGATGGTAAATAGCTTAAATAAAAGTAGGGTAATGACCCATCCAGACACAAAACACTGGTCCTCTCTGCCTTCCTCCTACTAAGAGGCATAACAGAAACCTGAGCTTCTGAGGGAATACCTTCAGATATGGTGTTTGTTGGAGAATGATGGGGAATGACACGTGGGACTCCTGTGAAGAAGGTAAATTGAAAGTCTATCCATGAAACAATCACAGAAGTACCATTTTAAAACAAATCAGCAATATTTCCTTTTACCATAAACTTTTAGCCCTCATAATACCTATGACCAGGTGACAGTGAATGTAGGAGGTCAGCAGAGTGCAAGGAGGGCTAGAACTGCTGGAGCAACGAGGACAGGCCACACAGCATCTACTGCTTACGAGAAATTTTTCTTTTAATTAAAAAAAAAGAGGAAAACCCATCACTGTGCATGTACTCATCTCAACACTTCATCATATTACTTTCAAGGTTTGCAAACATCCAAAATCCCTGGAGACAAAAATAAGGAGCCCTAGACTTGTCAGAAGAAAAATTTTAAACAAAAAAAGACACAAGTCCCTCGCTGTATTCTATTCTATGGAAAGCACAGAGACCTGGATTTATATGAGGCTAAAAAATATAAAGATTGAGCCCTACACCTGCACCTAGAGCCTTGTGCGAGGCCTTTGCAGTGTTGGAGCACAGGGATGCCGTGGCAGGGCACCTCACCCCAGCCAGTGCCAGCCATGCCGTGGGCTGGGTGCAATCCCTGTTCCTCAGAGACACTCTGGATTTAGATCCTGCCCAGTGTCGTGCTGGCACCAGCACTGCTGGATCAGAGAGCAAAACCCCAAACCGAGGCGGCACTGCCACTGTGACATCTGGTGATGCCCATTTAGGACTGGCAATGGCCCACTCAGGGCTTTGGGGCACAGTAATTGTTTTTTAATTGCGTTTGGCATAAAGATGTTCCCAGTGCTCTTCCCAGGGCCCAAGAGCTGTTTGTGACCCTGAGGGGGCCGTGGTGCCTGGCAAGGGCAGCGTGCTCAGGGCTGTGGGGATGGACAGTGCCTGCCCCTGGCCCAGCCGTGACAGCGGGGTGGGGACTTCAGCGTGGTGCTGCCTGCCAGGGGGCTGGGCTGAGGGCAGCATGTGCAGGAGAATGAGCCAAACTCTGCAGGCCCAGGTGTCCTGTGCTCCAGTGCTTGCAGCCCTGAGCCAACACACCCTGCCCGAGCAGGACAGGGACTGGGGTCCGCACCAGAGGCCACCACGAGGGCAGGAGCAGGGGGTCAGCAGTGCTGCCACTCCTCCCTGGGGTCATGGGCTTTCAGCAGGTTTCTGTATCTCTGAAATATCAGAAAAAGGAATTTCTCCCCCTTTTTGCTAAATGAGATTAGAGAGATTCATGGTTTAACAAGTCATATGTGGATTTTTATTCTGTTCTCTTCCCACTCCTCTTCTATGCAGCAACTTTATCCTGCTCATAGCAAACTCTAGAAGGGCCCTCTTATTTACTTACCCCTGAAAGTAATTTCTCAGGACTTTTACTCTCATGGTATCTTTTGTGTTGGTGTTATAATGAGCAGGAAAATAAATCCTCTTGGGTACAGGAAGATTTTTCAATAAAGCCTGATAACCCCTGTATTTGTAAGCATCGAATTCTTTTTTGAACAGGAAGACCTATAAGCTATTTTCAGTTTCGATGACTGGCATGTATAAAATCAGTGGCCCCTTATCATTTCAGAACTTCACTCTGCTGCACCTTCTTCCTAGGGCAAATGTTTATGAAATAAGCTTATCCTTATCTTCTGAGACAGGCTTGCTTGTTACAGGAATCTACTTCCTTTGCCTTTGATGACATCTCTCCACTGGCCTTAATGGAGAAACACAACTTCTGAAAGTTTATAACCTACTCAGGCATGGCATCTCTGAGAATCCACTTAATTCCTTCCCTCTTTTTATTTTTTTCTTTTTTAAACTTATTATAACTTTGCTGTAGTCTGGACTGATATTATATAAACCTGCCTAAAAGGACAATGCGATTGGAAAACTTTCTTTAGCTTCAAGCCTGAATACTACTCAATTTTTTTCTAGCTCTTGCTCAGTAAGAATATTTTCCAGTTTGAATTTGCCATGCTGCCTTCCTTCTTCTGAGATTCAAAAGCGTCTGCTGGTTTCTACAAGTGAAACACAAGTGCATCAGTGCACCTACATCTCCCCTCCCTGAAAAAACCACTTTTCAACAAAACAAAATACCAGTGAAACAAAACCAAACCCAATCAGGCAGGAAAACAGGAGTCTTGTATAGTCAGTAGAACATTTGTCTGTTCCTCTCCCCCACTTCCCATATACCCTGAAAATAAACCCAGAATGCTTCTAAAGAAGACACTTGCACTGCAGTGGAAGAATTTGTGCTGTTTTGAGGCTGTGCAATGAAAAACCCTTCTCATAAAGCTGTTTGCTGGGGGAAGACCAGCAAAATGCTGTGATTGATGTGAAGCATATGATACAAAAGTGCCAGTGACATTGAGATACTGCAGTGCCAGCCCCTCAAAGGTGATTTAACCTGAATCTGCAGCAAGAGCTGCCTGAGCATCAGTAGTGGCTGTGGGAGAGATTTGGGAACAGGTGTTTAGTAACAGCCAGGGAATGCCTGAAAGTTCTCTCCCTAGAGAATTGTTATCCATCCTCACAGCTGCTATAACACATTCCAGCTTCCCAGAGGGAAATGCTTATGGTCCCAAGTGGCAAAGAACTGCTGAATATCATCCATCTATCTGTCTTTTTATCTACCTGTCGAGGACAGGTAAGGGAGCAGGCATGCCCATTGCTTATGGAAGCACTAGAATCCCCTTTCTTCTTTGTAAAAATGACAAAGTTTCATTCAAAGGAGGGTGTGCTGTCACCCAGCATAACTATCAGCTGATCAGAAAGGTAAAACACATCAGGCTGAGGGATCCAGTGTGGAAGGAGGCCCCAGGGTCTGCATGGCAGTAGTAATAGGCAGCAGTGAGGTAGCCCATGCCACCTAATGCCTGCCAGTAGGGAGCTCCAGGAGCTGAGCTGGCTGCAAGTGCTGCCTGCAAGGGTTCCTGAGCCTGGAACCGCTGTGACCTCGCAAAAGCTGCTGCTCTAACACGTGAGATCACTTGTGCTGCAGCAAAGGAATGCATTAAACCGACTGATGCACCACTGCCAGTAACCCTGAGTGGAGGCAGACATCCCTTGCAGCCTCACCGGTGTCCCCGTGCTCCTGCTCAAAGACGGCACTGACCGAACACTCACAGCATTTCAGAAAAATCATGTTCTAGTCTAGATCAGGACTTGGAAAGCAAATCCTCTCTGTAAGTGCACAGAGAAGGGCACAGGCTAATGACAGGAATGGTAGGATGCTCAACCCTGCTTCCTGTGCCAGGCTTTCACAGCCTCACCCTGCTGAGAGGGCATCGCTTGTGATGGGCAGGAACCAGAGCTGAAGCCGTGAGCAAGCAGAGCTCAGGAATGTGTGTTAGCCCTTAATGAGGACTCACTGCCTCTTAAAAGACATTAGTTAGGGTTTTTGCTTTAAAAATGCTTGAACTCAAAGCTGAATTCAGTATTTCTTGATCCATTATAATTGAATCTGCTCAGACACAGAAGTTTTATGAAACTAATTACCTACTGTCTCTACTGGAAGTAAATATTGAAGGCAAGAACAATAAACATGGGCTGAAGTGTGCTATGCAAATAATATGTATAATTAGCAGTTAAACCCATGCAGTCTGTTAATCACTATGTGGGTTTAGATGGTATTCACAGCAAAGCACAGGCAATATGACAGGAGAAGACTCTCTGTGTTTTTGTCCCTCGTTGCAAACAACAATTCATGAAGAAATATATTGATCTGTCTGTATCCTGTGTCTCATCATTGCAACATAAATGATAAGAAAATGTATCTTTGCCAAATTCCAGCTGCTTTAATCTTCCCAGGGACTGCTTTTCTAAGAGTACAGAGTAAGGCTTGGGTCACTTGTACAATGCATAAAGCAGAGGGAGATTTTTCAGAAGCAGCGGGCTTTAAAGGAAATCTAATCCTACCAGTGGTAACAAAGTGGAGTTCTGAGCACTTCTTGAAAACCTAATGGGTTTACTATTTGTTTTCCTGAATTTAAAAAAAAAAATATGAAGAATATATCTGAAGGAAAAAATATTGTAAAAATTGAAGATTATCTGAGAAACACCTTCATAACAGCATCACTCAGTAGAAAAGGCAAACCCAAAGTATCCCTGGTCTATTAGGGCTAAATCCAGGAAGGGATCTGAGGTGAGCAGGGAGATTCTGCATTGGGAAAGACGGAAGGGCAAGGCTTGTGTGTGTTGAGTTGGGGCAGCTCTGAGCTGTGAGGTGTCGACTGCTCAAAGTTTTTGGGGATTCTTGGAGAAAATATTTAGAAAAGAGATTCAAATAATCTCTTTTTCTTCTTTTTCTTTTTCTTTTTCTTTTTCTTTTTCTTTTTCTTTTTCTTTTTCTTTTTTCTTTTTCTTTTCTCTTTTTCTTTTTCTTTTTCTTTTTCTTTTTCTTTTCCTTTTTCTTTTCCTTTCCCTCCCCTTTTCCTGTTGCGAAATGTTTATAGTGCTGCTTGAGATCCTGGCATATATTTCCAACCTCCTCTTGTTTCAGGAGGTTTGGCTCAGCTCTTGACCTCTTCTCAGATGGGCTGTGATTTCAGTTTCTCTCTTGACAACAGTAGTCTTAAATAAGAAAAACTTCCTGCCTGGCCAGCGTCCTACATCTGAGGCTGCAGCACTGTCTCCATGGCTGACCTCGTGCAGCCAGCAGCAGCTCCTGGGCAAGCAGCACAGCTGGGCTATTTCTGGCAGCCCAGGGCTCCTGCCTGGGGGGCTGGGGCCCCTTTCCCAGTGCAGAAGGAGCTGGAATGCCGGACCTGTGTCTCCCTGGGCTGCAGGCACCCATCGCCATCGGCCCCTCTGGCACCGGGAGCAGGGAGCAGCAGCTCCTAAAAATATCCAGAAGGAAACAAGGGGCTAGTGCTGCTGGCTTGTGAGCTGGGAAGATGCATTATTCATGGTGTGCAGAGACAAGAGAGGCAGAGAAGATGCCTGGCAAAGCCCCCAGAATGGCTTATTTACCCCTGAGTAAAAACTTAGGTTTGTTGAGTAGACTCCATAAATTTAGGAGGACTCCTGAAATGTCCAGATGTTTCTGAGCAGATGAATAATGTTCTCTTTCTGAAAGGTTACTGAATCTTTTATCATTTTATGCACTATTTGCATGGGCAGGTCTTCTGAATGAACAGCAGTAAATAGCAACCTCTGGTACTGCCAAAGGTATCCAGCAAGGGAGGGAAGCCAGGGACTTCCAGAAAACCTAAGGATGTCCTAAGGGTGGCTGTAGCAAAGAACGCTGTTAAATAGCCAGAAAATTAACATTAAATTAATGAGTTAAACCTCTTTTAGGAGTCTGAATGCAGCTGTGCTATGAGAGGGTGGTTGAGTACCACAGCTGTGCCCTCAGACACAGCTGCAGCAGAGCGAGGTGTTGCACTCTTGGGCAGCCAGACCTCCAAGAAGGATTCTGGAGCTAAGGCAGAAATTGAGTCAGCTCTCTCTGTTGAACCAATTCTGCATTTTTGTCAGTTTGGAAATAGTTTCTTCTGCATGGTAATCCTTTAGCATTGCAGCTCCACTTAGACCAATTTAAACTGAAAGAAAAAGCTTTCCCAATGAGAGCTCTGCCAGCAGAGTAGGACAGCAGGACCAGATTTATATCCTCACCTTGTTTATTACCTGGGGGGTTGACACTCTCCTCTGATTAGGCTCTCTCCTGTGAGATTCCCTGAATGCTTGAAACAGGAAATGTCACTAACCCTGGGACTGCTGACAGGACTGGGCTGCCTCTTGGGCAGTGGCTTTCTGTGTTTATCCCGTGCATCTCCTGTGTCCATGCCTGCACTGCCGGGTCAGTGCCAGCCATACGTATTTAATGAATCGAGCTGGCTTCCATGGCTTTATAATGGATGTTTAATTATTTTGTGGGTTTCCTTCCAGATTCTGTTTTCCTCCATTCTTGCCCAAAGGCTGAGTTTACTTGAGTTCTGTCTCTGTGTGTGCTTTCTTCACTGGTGAGAAAGGAGCCTGCAATGATTCTGAGTGTATATACATATATATGCTTGTTCTCTTTGTATGTTCATGCTTTCCTACAGCTACTCCCACATGCACACACATATATATATGTATATACACACAGATAGCTGTGTGAAGTCAAAATGAGATTTATCTCACTTGCTAAAGCCACCAGCAGGCATTATAGTGCTGCAGCCTTGATACACTGGTCACATTTACAGCGACAGTGTGTGACTGACTCCAGCCAAGCCTGACTGCTCAGGACCGATGCTGCAGGAGCTGGATGTGACAGAGCCTCTCTCCCCTCATCCCCCAGCTCTGCCTTTGCTCTCATGCTGCCACCCTTGCACACCAACTCAAGTAGCCACAAGCTGGCTGCAGCCTAACCCCAGCTCAAATCATGCCCAGGATGCAGCAACAGCATTTGTTACTGCTTGATTTTAAAGAATAGCTGCGAGAGGGGGAGATGGCATCAGCATCCATCCTTTGTGACTCAGCTGGTGCAGTGGCATGGGAAGCAGCACAGCTCCTTCACAGCTCCTCCTCCCCCAGCTTCAACCCAAACCTCCCAAGCCAGGCTCTCTGGAAGCTGGGAGTTGCTCATCACATCAATGCTTTGCTGCCATGGACCAAAGCAAATGAACATTTGTAGGACGTGAAGAGAAAGTCATGGACCCAAAGGGCAAAAGAGATTCCCAGGGCAGATATTTGAGGAGGCACAGGTGGGTGGCTTAGCAGTCAGTGCATCCTTCAGGGAAAATGGCCCTTGGGGCTGGGCACACTGTTTATACACGTCACATCAACAAGCTGTCAGCTGAAACCCAGAAACCAGCCTGGGACGTGAGGCAGGACCTGAAGCCTCTCTTGCCAGCTCAGCTTCATTTTGACTGCATCACCACTGACACCTCTCCCCACTTCATGCAATAACATCCCATTGCCAGGATATCTGTCATTTTTATCAGTTCCTGCAGCTCAGCTGCTCAAAACTTCCTGCTAGTGTCATTTAGCCTCTCTCATCTCATAGATAGCTCCTAGCTGCTAATATATACTAACAATTTTCACAGTCGCCTGCTTTCCATCTGTTACAGCATCACTGCTGCTTTTTTTCTAACTTCCTCTATGATCTCAGCTTGCCTTTGTTGAAGTTACACACTTTTTCATCCTTACTGTGAATTTTTGGTTTTTTGGACATCAAATAAAATTTCTCTAAACAGTTTTCAGCTCTCAATCATATTTCCTTCGATTTCAGTTCCTTTTTGCAGATGATTCAATTCATAACAGCTTTCAGGCTGGTGAAACTGGTGTTTCAGAGGTGCAGATATGGCTGGCTGAGATTTTTTTCATGGTACAAAACGGGTGTAATGCAGTCATGCTGTCTTGAGCCCAAGTGTTTTTTAACTTTCAACCCATGTGGTCAGTCCCTTAGCTGCCAGCGTAACACTCCCAGAACACTGGTAGCAACACCTTTAGAGTTACAAAATGTCATTTACATTTTCAAACAGTTCTGACATTTAAGTATTATGATGTGAGTCCCCAGCAGCTGTCTCCCACTCTGTACCTGCCTGAGAGCTCCCTGGTACAGAGAGGTGAGGGAGGAGCGGATGCTCTCAGTCTCTTGTGTGATTTGCCTGTCCTTAGCAGGCACCAGGTAATACCTGATCTTGTCTGTCGTTCCTTAGGCCCAGGAGCTCTGTGCCTCAGTGTTGTCTGACTCACATCTGGCTAATGCAACCTTTGCTCAATTACGTGCTGCTGTTTGTTTTTATCCAGCTGATGCTCCCCAGGTCATCAGAACCACTTTGTGCAATTGAGTCCCATGAACCGTTTGGGTTTCAGCAGCAGAAAGGTCAAATATACATTCATAAATTACCAGCTCCAGTTCTTTGTGTTTAATCACCAGACATGTAGCACCTGTGACTCACAGTAAAAACAATTCCCTTCCATTCCCTTGGTTTCTTGACCTCAAGCAGAGTCATTTCAAACTTTAAATTCATCCCATGTCTAAGGTCTGCCTGTCCTCAGGGGCAGAAGGTGTCCCAGACTTGCCTGAGGACATTTGCATTCAGGATTGTGGCTCTCAGGGAGCATCTTGAGAGGAGCATCCCCAGCTTGAGAGGAGCATCCCCAGGTGGCCCAGTCTTCAGGGCCCATGCCCCTGATGTGCTTCTGCCTGAGCGAGGAGCTGCAGACCCTGGGGGTTTCTTTCTTTGCTAAATAGGAGGGCAAGCGAAGCTGGGCAGCACCAGAAGAGACAATTAGAGTGTTATGATCAATGGCAGGTCACCTAATGCCTGGGATTAGACCATAGATACAGATCTAGGAACAGGCAGAAGTGAAGTGCTGAAGACTTTGCAGCACTCAGTGGAAATCCTGCATCTTTTTTATTAGGATGATAAAAGAAATGAGGTGTTAAGTGAGAAGGATGTGTGCTGAAGGCATCAAAAAACCCATCAGCTACTTCACCAGCAGTAATGGTTCTGAGTGAGGGGTTTGGGTGCTTAGACAAAAAGGGTCACTAAGAGATCATGTCTGTAATGGCTCTGAGGAGCCTTCAGAGATAAATGGCAGATTTCATACAGATTGCTGATTTCCTAAGACAGATTTCATTCTTAGGCAGTGAAAAAAAAATTTTCATAGTCAGAGAATTTTTTACTGAAGTGCAAATTGAAACAGCTAAACGGTGTTTATGCATGTGTATGCATATAAATATGTATCAACTTCCCTTCCTCACTTGACATGCTTGCAAAAGAAATTCCCATTCTGACTTTTCACACCCACATGAGTACAGGAAGAAGGAATTTAAAGGTTGCTTAAATTTATGTATCCACTGTGAAATTCCTGAGTACTGAAAAGTACATTTTGTTGAAGAGATATGAGTGCTATGTAATTTACTGTTTGAGGGCTTCCAACTGAAATGTTACTGTACATCGGATAACACTTTGCATTGAGTGGGAGTTCACCTTGCTTATCTCTGGCCAGAAGTTTGCAGCATTATTCTCTGTGCATCAGCTGCCCTCTACAATGGAATCAGGAGCATTTAACTGGCATTACATAAAAGTCAATTAGTGCCCAGCAATCCCTAAAACAGCATGAAGGAACTTCTTGCCTTCAACAGACAAGAATGTGATTGTTTGCTATTAATATTAAGATTATTGCTGTGGGCAATAGATTTTCGGGGATCTGAGAAGTGTGATATGCAAAAAGTGGAGGTACAAATCCAAAGCATAAAAGAAAGGAACAGAAAATCCACAGCTGTGATGAACCTTTGTCATCAGCACCAACAGCCTCTTTTCAAAGAGCGTGGTGGCTCAGAGAAGCAACCACATCCCACTGCCTGCCAAATCAAATCCCTGACTGTTTTTTCCTAGAAGTCGGTCCCTCTCTGATGAAAATGCTGCACTGGCCTGCAGGGGATATCCCTGTTCCATGGACAGCCACGTTCCCTGCTGAGCTCACCAGAGCTGGTCCTGCTTCCTCCCCAGCCTCCGCCCGTGCTGCTCTTGGCCACGGCACAGACTGATGAAGCCTCAGGAGCTAAGGTAGGACTTCTACAGAGCAGCCTTGTGCCTTTCACTGAAACAGGCTTGGAAAACTCAAATTAGCCATGTCCTGGTTTCTCTGGGCTCCTGCCTGGGCCAGCCTTGACTGTGGGAATGCTGGGGCTAATGGAAGAAATATTGAAAAGATTCAGGATGAACCTGAATTCAAGACCAGGGATACTCACAAAGGATTTCCACATTGTGCAGATTACATATATCAAATTGAATTTGGTTTCCTTGCTGGAAATCAAACACAACTGGCTTTTCGTCATGAATGTGTAACTGTAAACAAATAAATACATTTTCCTTATGCTTTGTGGATAAATGTCAGAAATTTGACTTTTCTGCCTTGGAGAGCAAGCCCCACAGATGATTATACAGCAAGAAAACATATGTCAAAGAGAATATTTCATAGCTCCAGCCCTCATTGAATTAACAGGTGGCTCAAAAGGCTGCAGTCACTATTTGAATTGCTTTCATGCTACCAGCTTTCTAAAGAAAACTTTATGACAGCAAAACAACAGACTTCATTTGCCACAAATCTGGTAAACAGAATGAAAGGATTAAGAAGAAAGAGAAAATATCAAGGCTGACTGCAGCAGCTCTGGCTCTCCTGAATTCACCACTGCCAGTTATGTCAGGCCAGCTCTTCCTCCTTTAAATGAAAACTGTTTTGTTTTAGAAAAACTTAATTTCCCAGAATACATGCACTGGAAAATCCAAGCTGGATTTTTTCAAATGGATAAAGGTCAGAGGTTCAAAGCAACTAAAGAGTAGTAAAGGAGTTGTGTTTAGCCTAGATCCCACCAAGTCTCTGTGCCCAGGGCTGCTCATTGATCAGCTCTGAGTCTGTAGAGCACAGACAGTGTTCAACTCTGGCACCTCACGGAATTTATTTCAACCCTAAGCCCAGATATTGTCATTAGTGGGACTGCCCACATTTAGGTAAATTGATACCTATCTCCCAATGCCTACACAAACACCTGTGTGTAAACAATGTCAGACAGAGCTTTCTACCTTTTCTGGCCCTGTGGAAATTGTGTACCCAGACCAGCCAGGAACAGAGGTCCTGGTGACTCAGTGTGGGTCAGCCCCATCTGTGCTGTTCCCTTCCTCCCCTGATCCTGAGAAAAAATTGACCTTCATGAACAGGAGGGAATACTTTCATTTAGAAAATGTGCAGTGCTGTAATAAACTTAATCTTTATTAGCTGGTGCACACAGAGCAAAGTTTGCAGTAATTGTACCTTGACTCAATAGATTAAAAAAGAATAAAATCACTTTACATTTGCCCTTGGTATAGAGCATAAAGAAACAGAAAGAATCTACATATAAAAAATTTAGTACTGCTTATGAAACCTAAAAGCTGAGTTCAGAGAAAGTTGTGCCAAGATCAGGAACATCCAAATGTGTCCCCAGATGTTCTTAGAGCTGTAGCTGACACGAAAAGGACTTAAATGTATAAACTCAGCAGCCATCACAAGGGTAGATCAAAATCACTAGTTTTGATGAACCACCTCAAACTGGCAAGTGTGGCAAGCCCCAGGGTGTGCTCTGCTGGGATAGAGGCCTGGCAAAGAGGAGAGTGAGAGCCTCGTCCCTGCACCAGTCCCGTTGCCAGCCCACAGCTCCCTGACCAGAGGCAGGGCAGCCGGCTCTTGGTTCTGTCACAGATGGGGAGATTTTGTTCAAAGAATTATTCCTGATTTCTGTGAGTAATGTGTTTTCTCCAGGCTTCATCTTGCAACAACTGCCCCATAAATCATGTTCAAGAGAAAATGTTTAGGAAAGCAACCAAAAGCTGTACAACTTAAGGCTTTTGCTAACCATTGATGAAGGTCTATAAATGTGCAGCACATACACAAATGCTGTATCTTCGGCTAATTTAATTATCCAGGAGTGGTCACCAGTTTTGGTAAAGGTTGCAAGCAAAGGTGAACTAGCCAACTTTTTTGACTGTGTTTCCATCAGATCACATCCTGCTGCAACTGCTCATGTATCTGTCATTAAATAGGTGATGAATTCACAGCAGTAAAATACAGAGAAGGGGTCAAGAGGTTCATTCACATCGTGGAGAAACTGACTGGCTTGAGGGCCAGTGCCTCAGAGAAAGACCCATTCTGCCTGCTCAAAAAACCCACAAACCAACAAGTGGAAAAAACCCCATCCACTAACAAAAATCTAAACCAAATCCTCTCAGCTCAGCTTCATTCTGTGGTTCAAATGATCAGGAACAACAACATCACACATCTTCTGGTCTATACCTCCCTGGCTGTTCTAATTAATAGTGGCCTGAGGCAGTATTTATTTCTTAGCTCATGAGATAATAGGTTATTGATTGATCTGGGAGCTAATAGCCAAGGTTATATCTCACATAAGAAGTGTTTGTGTGGATTGAAGTTCATCACTGATCCTGTTTCCACACACTCAGAGGGATCACACATTTAACTGTCACATAAATAAGAACAAAAGAGTCTTAATGACATTTATTGACTTCCAGAGAGGTGATTCCTTGCTTGCACCAGCCACCAGTTACTGTGGTCAGCCCACAGCTTGCCACTGACTCAGGGCCAGTATTTTCAGTCCAGTGGCTCTTTCCTGCCACGAGCAGGGAAATAGGAACGTGCTGGAGTCTTCTGCTCCTGCAAGGATGGTCTGGATTCCACTGCCTGTTCATCCTGTGGCACTGCCATCTCACCACAGCAACCACGGTGACACTCAGGCACCATGAGAGGAATGAAATAGCCAGTGAAGCACCTTAAAGGACTATAAAGGGTTTGGGAGAGTTCAAATCAGAAACAAATGAAGCCAGAAATGCAGCGTGGAATTGAATGCAAATGCTGAACAGCAGGCACATGATTGGAACTGCAGAACTGGGCACAACTTAGAGCTTCCATTCTAATGAAAGCTTCAGGACCATAAAATCTGGTCTCACTGCAGAATATTTGGTGGAAAACATTTGTTTCAGTTATATAACTTTGGCTGTTCCAAGTCTTAACATCCAGAACCGAAACCCCTAATAAAACATGTATTTCTGAAATGTGTTTCACAAACATGGAGGTTTCAATGATTTGATATAGTTCTGCAAGATGGTTTGAGTTCCTCTGAATTAGGATATTCAGAATGAGAAATAGTCTGGCAAAACAAAAATACAACCAAGACCTAAACCAAAACCAACCAAAAAAAACCCCCTAAACCCCAAACAAAACCAAACCCAAAACCAAAACCAAAATAAAAGGAAATTGAATAAATTGAAATATCTGCTTTGTTTAGATGGAACCAAAATGAAAATGACCATTTTCTATCAAAACATTTTGAACTGTTCTAATAGCTGACAGAAACAGTTCCTCTACTTATTCATTCCTCTACCCATTCATATCTGTATAATCAATTACTTTAGTTTCCTCTCTATTAGGAGTCATCTGGAGAGTGCTACTGAAAACCAAATGCAGAAAAGTGCCTAACTCTCTCTTGCAGCCTTATGTTAGTGTTACTGAGAAATGCCATTTTTTTTTCTGGCCTCTGATTTTCCCAGCCATGAAGGTCCCTTTCACACAATCCTGGATGGCCCTGCCCATCCCCACGTTCTGTGTGGACCCACAGCCTTTTTGAGACTGTCTCCTTACTTATTGTTTTTAATCTGCCACAGCAGCTTGGGAATTAAGTTCACCTCCCAGTTTCCCCAAGCCTCTGGCCTTTTCTAAGCTGCCCCTGAACCCCTGTTTTTTAGGTGCTTGCCCAGCTCAGTCAGGATTTCCCAGTCTGCTTCTTCACCTCCATTTAATTTTCAGGGAAGACACTGCTTATGAGGGTACGTGATGGGAACCTATAAAGCTATTAATTTATTTGACATAAAAGCATTTTGGAACCATGCTGCTCAGTGGCACATGAACCTTGTTTTTATTAAGCCATGTAATGGGGAAAAAACTAATACCAAATCCAAGGAAAAGCATTAAAAAGCTCTTTTGCCTTAAGGTACAGAAGCTCCTGAAAAGCATGGTATTTTCTCCTCTTTCAACTATTACAGAGAAACAACATTTTTATTCTCTCATTTATGTCAGTTAGGATAGCTAATGATATATATTATTACAAGACCCAGAGCCAGCCTCATCTCACGTTAGCATTACATTCTCTCCTTTGCATCTAGTACTGCTTTTCCGACTGTTATGTGCCATCCAAACAATTTCAGATACAGTTTCAATTACAGAAAATAATAGGATTCTTGAGGAGGTGTAAATGCATCAAATATTTTAGCAGCCTGTCCTCCTTGGCAATAGCTGAAGGACCTGTTTGAATTTCCATGGAAGGAGCTGGAGGTGCACATTTGATTTCCACCGGCCTTTAAACTTCCTGTGCAGTGCTAAGAGGATAAATATTGTCTACAAGCATGGGAGAGAGTATGCCTTGCTGTTTAATCGTGCACTTTCACCACAAGTGCCCATTAAGGGACAATGTCTGCTTTTATTTCCTCTGAACTCAATACAAATCCAACAGCAGCTGCAACATCTCTAAGCCCAGCTATGGAATTTTTGTTATGTGATATTGTATTTTTTGGCTCAGGTTTGAGCAGGCCATACTAGTTAATGAAGAATTTCCAAATGGATGTCCATGATTTCAACAAAGCCAATGCTTTGGGGAGAAATAGTCTGCTGTGTGGAAAGAAATTAGATAGATTTTGTCTGAGTAATTAATTGAAATGAAATGCAGTGGATATTTGTTACTTGCTGTGCTGTAGCCTGACAATTCTCTCTGCAGAACTCTAAAACCACAATTTTTAACACTGAGGATCTTCTTAAGAGCTCCCTTTTGGGTTTCTAATAATAAATTAAAAATTCCCTTTTTGCTTTGGGATCTGGTTTTAGATGAAGTAACGTCATAAAAGACAAGTGCTCTGAAACAGATGAGCTTAATTTAATTTCAGGTTAAAAAAATCCTGCACTGAATTTCACGATTGGGTGCAAAGACATGTGTCAGCACAAAGTCACTGGGATCTATTCAGGGATACATGCAAAATGTAGGACTATTTCCACGAGTGCTTACGTTGCTAATAGACCTCTTAAAAATAGTATAATGGAGATTGAGGTTTGTGTCTGAACACATTGTGCTATTTATCACTGGCAGCTGCACCTGCTTTTCACATTAATCTTCTTGGAGGACATGCACCAAAGAGCTGAAGGCTTGGAGCTGAGGCTGGTGCTTCCCCCAGGGGCTGCAGGACATCCTGTGAGTGCCTCAGAGAGCTGGATCCCCCTGTGCAGCTCAGGGACACTGGGTGAGGCACCCTGACTGACACCACAGGCCTGTGCTGCCTGTGGCCTTCAGGGGAGGGGGCTCATCCCCCTTTCTTTCCCAAGGATTGCATCCCATACACGAGAGCAAAGCAATCACAGAGGTGCTGGCAGTGAAACTCCTGGGAAGTGCCATTTTCCCCCATCTTTGGTTTGTGTGCCTATGAAAGAAGAATGCTGAGCACATCTGTTAATTTAAAAAAATAAAACCCAAAGAATCGTTACCTTAATCTGAAATTCCTACTTATTTTACATTATTGTAACCTCAGCAAGTTTCTGTGCAACCACGGTGACTTTTGACCAGCTCCTCCTGGCTCCATCTCTGGGTTTATTTGGGGTGTACAAACACCAGGAACGAGGTTGGTGGGTGATGTGCCAAACCTCTCCCTAAATCCAGCCTTATCCTCCCAGCTGGAATGAGTGCAGTAGGGTACCTGAATGCTCCAGAAAGGGCCAAGCCTTGTCAGGATAAGGCTGCTTTTCAAGAAAAGCAAAAGGAAATTGCCTAAATACAAAAAGCATCAGAGTCCTCACAGAGCATGAGAACAGCCAGGCTGAGTGATGTGATTTGGTACCAGAGAGCTACATCAGCAGGTATTATTGTAATTTCAATTTCATGTTCTTCTAAATGAAAGGCCCATTTCTGGATGCTTTAAGTTGTTGGAAAAAAAAAAATCTATGTTTATAGAGGTAAAATGTGCCATGTAGAGGTAAAATATATCAGATAATAAAACAGCAAAAGACCAGACTCTGCTATAAAGGAAAACAAATCTTTTTTTTTTTTTTTTTCAGTAAGCAGCATGTTTCTCTAAATAATGCATTAGCTACTTTTCATTTTTCAAATTAGAGTCTATTATTTTCAACTTGCTATCACTCAGTACAGCTTGGATATTTTTAAATACTTTATAATCATGAACCTAAAAGACATTGGCATGGTAAGAAGCTTAACAGCAATAAAAAGAATGTAAGTGGAAAGGTAGAACAGATGAGAAGCAGCAGCAATGCTTTTTATGATAGTAATCTAATTTTAAAATAGCTTCTCATTTCTATGCAAAAAGGTATTTGTGGAGTTGCTTCCCACACACCTGCAGGGCTGTGGAGCAGGATGAGCTCTGGGTGAAGGACAGGGGAGCCCTCAGCTCCTGCAGCAGCCTGGAGGCCCCTGGGCTTCTTATCTGAAATGTGCTGAGGAGCCACCGCTGATAAAACAGTGCTTTCACAGGGAGAGGAGCGGTGCTTATTCTGCCAAAATTCAGGAGAAAAACGTTGTTTAGACATAAATTAACAAACAGAGAATGGAGAAGGATGCGAGATCCTGGGCTGCTGCACCAACCCCGCCCTATGGCCCCAGCACCTCGCTGGCTTTGCTGCCTCTTGCTTCGTTCCTGTCCCCATCCAGACCATCCTGCTCTGTGTTTGAGCACCTGGCACGAGAGAGCCCTGGCCTCAGCTGGAGAGTCCTCCCAGCCAAAACAAATCAATGTGCATCCTTAGGGTCACTCTGCTTTGTTTTCATAACAGAGTTATCCTTCATCTGCCATATCACAAGGATTTTCATTGCATTATACCTTTTTATATTTAATGATAACACATAATTTATTCACCTCACATGAACTTGTTATTATTTTCTACCAAAAATTTTGTCAATAATATGATTAAAGAATCCTCTTCTTAGATGAAAACCATAATTTTCTATACCTTTGTTGTGACATTGCTGCAGCACTTGCTGAATGAATACATTGCAATGAAGCAGAAAGTAAAAACCATCAAGTGCATTGGCATAAACCCTAACAGTAAGAATTTTTAAAAAAAAAGGGGGGAAAAAGTCTTTAATAGTTTGGAATCAATCTTACAAAACTGGGAAAAATCCTTGGGGTATAACTTTAGGAAGGGAGAACGATAATAAAACATATAGCTCATTTTGTTAAGGATTAGGGAATTTTGCAATCTGAGAGACTTTCAAGTAACTCTGATGACAAGCGGACAATAATTTTTTTCTAAGAAAATACCCACAGAGGTGACCTCTCTGTCAGATTGAGGGCAGTTTCCCATACTATAATATGATTCTTTTCTCCAGAAAGACTGAAATTCTCCAGAGCAGTGCTTGTGTTCTGCTGTGCAGAATAGATCATTTTGACCACAGTAACCTTTTCATAAATGAAAGCACTCCATTCACAAAGGAATGTTAGTGAGTGATGTGCTTCCTTCTACCATTTATTACTAAAGGCTACGCTGTAGTAAATTCCTTTCCAACCGCATTTCAAACCTAGCAGGTAAAATATTCTGCTTTATTTTATTACATGATTTACCACTTGGATCAAAATTGAATGTATTTGTACATTTTTAAATATCATTAATATTGCATGCTCACTTTGACATTGCATTGGCACATAGCTCATTAGGTTTTACACATCTGCTTTTTTTTTGCAATCTTTCTCTGAAATATCACAAATCCCGAAGTTTGATGCCATCTCTGCTCGCTAACTTGATGGGCAATGGTATTCAAATGCAAAGTTCCTTCTGAGCCTCCCAGATGTCTGCAATCCTTTGTGCCTGTAGAGTGATGTCAGTGTGATCCATGGGCTTTTGTTGACTTAGTTTGATGAATTTTTTTTTCCTAAATCACTAGAAAAATCTCCTTGCTTCAGGGCAAGGACAACTGCAGAAGTGCTGCCAGGAGTTACAAAGTCTGCCGCCTGCAAACCCCTCTGATACCCTGTTTCCCTCCGCTGACCATCCCTCTTTCCGTGCACTGGGCTCATTCATAATGGCCCCAGAACTCTCATATGCCCACAGTGTCACCTGGGGCTCATCTGGGCAGCAGGACTCATCAGCAGATCCTACCAGGCCACCAGGCAGATCAGAGAGCTCCTATGGTGGGAAGAACGGCAGGAGATCTCATTTTCCCAGGTTTATTTGTCAGTACCCATGAAAGTCCTTCTTTAGAGAATGTTCATGGCAAAAAAAAACCCACCAAAAAAAGCGCCTTATGTTAGGTAAAGAAAACAAAACCTGATTTTGGTACTGACTGCAGGAAAATCCAGGAGTAACAACACAAATATTCGATGTGCTCCTGCCCCTGCCAGGCAGAGCTGCTGCAGCTGAGCTGGGCTGGCTGGGTGCTGCTGGATGGTCCAGGTGCTGCTGGATGGTCCAGATCCCCCTGGATGGTCCAGGCTTGGAAGGAACCAGCAGCCTGGTGCCACCCCACTGCAGAGAGATTTGCCCAGACAATTATCCACTTCCCAGGCTGTGCGAGAGCAAAGCTGGAGCCACCATCTCCATTCAAGTACTGTGCTTGCTTAAAGGCACAACACAATTAGTCCACTGTCATATGCAATTAGTTACCACCATGTTGGCACATCTCATAAAGCTTTTTTTCTTTAGCTTATGTGCAGCTAATTGGACCCTGATTCTGGAGAGCTGCACCACAGGCGTTTCTGCTGCAAGGAGATGGTCCCTTCCGCCTCCACGGGAGCAGGGGAGGGCATTTTCAACAGAAACTTGGAGGACAGTTGTGACATCTCAAATTAAGGATGGATTATGTGATCAGGACTGAAAACAAAAATTATCAGGGTCCAAGTTCTCGGGACTTTCTTAATGACTTTGAGGCACTTTTTCTCTCTTATCTGCAGTGAGGTCGCACTCTCCCCTTGGCCTCACAGGACCAAAAGAAAGTGCACAGATTACTTACAGCATTAGACCAGCTTTTTTCCTAGGAAGCAATTAATGCACATGCTAAGGAGTTCAGGTGTTCTTTCAGCTATTGCAAATGTTCATCACATGTGAGCACTCATAAACTTCTCTCAGGATTGCCTGAGCTGCAAAATCCCAATGGCATTGCCTCACAGTGCAATTCATAGGAATAAATTACCTCCAAGCCAAGGTAATGCAGCCCTTATTTGACCTCAGCATATTAAGATAACGTTGTGATGCTATTACCATAATAACACTATGGTCACGTTGTTATCACCATGTAACAGCAGACAATTACTACCTGTTGTAACCTGCCAGGTTAACCTTCCAGTGCTCATTAAAATAACTGTGAAACACTCATTTCTCTACTCAGGCTTCACCTGAGCACAGAGCAGGTGCACACAGGCATTTCTCTCTATCAGCAGCAGAAATTGTGAATTCAGCTATGTGTGCAAGAGGAAAGAGCAGCAACTGCAAGCTAATGGGGTGGTGCAGGGCTGCCAGGGGGCCAGGGGGATCGGACACACATCATAAAGCAGCGAATCTATCAGTAAAGCCGGGCTCAGTGACGTGGCCAAAGCAGAGAGAGTTTCAGAAATGAAGGAGAGGGATGACTGCTAGGCTGTGGGAGAGGTCCCTGCAGATGTGCTCACTATGGAGGGGCAGCTGCGAATTCTAATACAAGTGTGGGGTATGACTTAACAAATGCATGGCACTATGAGAGATGAAGCACAGTGGTGGAAGCCAAATGGGATGAAAATAGCCAGCATCTCCCCACAGAGTGGCTTAGATTATCTACAAAACTCTCTGAGCACTCCGGCTTGGATCACAGTAAATATTAGCTTTCCAGTTCAATCTAAAACTGTGGGGTTTTGTTGGGGTTTTTTGGTTTTGTTTTTGGGGGGGGGTTGGTTGTTTTGTTGTTGGGGTTTTTTTGTTTGTTTGGGGTTTGTGTTTGGTTTGGTTTTTCATTTTTGTGGGGTTTATGATTAAACACTGATTTAATCATCAAGAGGTATCTGGGTTGCTTTTCAGGTGCACTCTTGCCCCAGCAGAGCTGGGTCACGTTCCTGTATCTCACTCTCCCTGAGCAGGCCAGCACAGAAGGGAAATCCACTCGGCAATCAGCTGCCTTGCATTGGAAAATACAGACTGGTTTAGTTCTTTCCTCAAATATCCTGCCCCCATTTCTTGAGAGACGCCTCTAACCTCTGTTCTTTGCCTTCTGCACCACAGGCAATAAAAAGATTTGCCAGGATTCTAATGGCAAAATAGGGGTTTCTGTATCTCATTATTTTCAGCTCTGCTCTACAATTCCTACTGCAAGTGGCCACTTTGAGGCTGCCCTGGAAGAGTCTGTCACAGGCTGGCAGGGGTGCAGTGTGCAGGTGGGTGCTACAGGCAGAGCCCAGGTGCTTCAGCTGCTGGCAGGGAGTCAATACAACATGACAGAGGGGACAGAAAACTGATTAGAAATGCTGTTACTGGATAAAAGCCTTTTTTTCCCAAAATGAACAACCCCTTTTTGACTTGCAGAGGGCTCTGTCAGTGTTGTGAGGGTGCAGATGTCTCAGTGTCTCTCTCCTGAAGCACTTCACTGTCCACCTTTTGTCTTTCGACATTTCATTGCAAGTGAAGATTGGCAGGGCCTTGCTGGTGCCTCTCTGCAGCTCCTCTCTGCCTAAATGCAGAAATGGTTTTTTTATGCTGGATAAAACCTGCTGACTCCTGCTGAGGAATCCCAGGTTGGGGGATGTGACCCAAATAAATGTTCTCCGGAAAATGTATTTTGGCAGAAGACTCTGCACATTGTGCAGATTACAAATTGCACCCAATTTTCTGGTTTATCTGCCTGATTTTTAGTGCTGGAGCTGTTGATTGCTTCAACCGTCGCAATTCAGAGAAACATTTTTCTTGCAAAAAGAAAAGTAGCAGTTGCAAGCATTTAAAGAGTGCTGAAACGCAGTGGTTTTCATGGTTGTTTTTTAATCCATGCTCCATTGTTCAGTTTCCTATTACTGACTAATACCAGTGACACGAGCCCTGATCTCACATGGGCTTATGTGTGGAAGTTTTGGTGCAGCTTCAATTCTGAGCTGAGCAAATGAAATAAACTCAGAGGTGGTTATGACACAAATCTGTGAGAGCAGTGCCTGCTTGCCCAAGATACCTATGGGATCATGACCCACTTGGATTTCCTCTCTTTCCCTGTTACTGCTTGAAATTTCTGTAGGATTTCAGTACTGGCATTTTCTGTAGCGTTTCTTCCAGAACCTGCTGTTCCCTGAAGGGCCAGAGAGGTGTTTGGAGGGTCAGAGCACGGGCAGGGATTTATTGAGCTTTGGCCCTGATGTGCTCAGCCCAGCGCTGCCTCGGACCCTTTCACAACGCAAATTTTATCAAAAATTAAACACCTGGAAAACCAGGAAAGAAAGAATTGACTAATTTCAAAATTAACCCTCTAAATGTTGGAAACCATAACTCAAGGATCTCACAGTCCAATTTTTCTTCCCCTCCCAGTGATGCCTGGCACGTGGAGCAGCACAGCCCCCAACATGGGCACACACAAGCCCAGGAGACCCTGCCCAGCTCTGTTAAACACACGGGAGACCTGTCAAAGTTCCCAGCACTCTGTGGCACCTCCAGCAAGCTCTTATCCTCTCCCCTACCACTCCTCAATACTGCAGACCCAAAGCTGAGGGATGGGAACCTGCTGGCCCACATGATCCTGGAAGGCCTCGTGTGTTTAACTCATTTCCAGCTCCTCCACTTTTATCCATCACTTTGCAGGTCCTGTTTCCAGCGTGGGGACTGTATCCCAGACAGGCTTATTCACAGGACATGGTATCTCGTGATGCTGTGAATAAACAAATGTGTGAGAGTTTTCAGCACTTAATGGTGCCAGCCATGAAGCAGAAAGCTGTTCTCAGCCCTGCCCGTGTGGGAGCTGGCACGCTGCAGCTATCTCAGTACGGGTAAAATCAAGCCCTGTGCTTAACATCTAATGAAGGTCTGGAGAAAAATCCCAACAGCTCAAGCAACCAGGTAATGAAGGCAGAACAGAGAGCCCTAAATGCACCTGTGGAGGAGGGAGGGCAATTTTCATTTGGGTTAATAGAGTTTAACAGTTTTATTTACCACTGCATAAGGAAGCCCACCCATTTAGGATAAACACTTGTTTAATGAATGTTTGGCTGTCAGGTTTCAGACCTAAATATGCCTATTTAGGTTCCTCTTAATTTAAACAAACTCCTGGGAGCCTGATCCTAACCTGAATACACCACACAAAGGAGGAGAAAGGCAGTCAATGCTGACTTTCACAGATACTCTGAGGGAGGGGAATCCAGCTCATTGGTCTGATGATTTCTATCAACACAGTGGTAACCAGACAGTTACTGTCTGTCCTGTCTATCTCTTGGCTAAAACACTGGCTGGCTCAAAAATTTGAAGATATTTTGGCTCAAAAATTTGAAGATATTTCCCTGAAATCCAGCAGGTCTGATCAAAGGGATTGGGTAAGGAAAAAATTAAGCCCTGCTTCATCTGCTTTTCTTTTTATACCTAACATTAAACCCCTGCCTTTTTCACAATAAAGTTTAAAACCTGACTATCTAGTCATACTTAATCTTTTTCTAGCTCCCACCTGTCTGTTACTGGAGCACCTTACATTCCACTCAGACATGGAGACAGATCATACAAGACTCTGAGACAGCAAGAAATTAAGCCCAGGCACCCAGACAACCTCCATCCAAGACATACCTGTGGTGCTCCCCCTCTTTCTAGAGAGCAGGAGGTTGTTGGGACACTTTTCCCTTCCTTTCCAGCTTTAGGAACATCAAGTACAAGCAGGATGAATTTTGGCTTCTCAACAAGAGTGAAAAAAACCTCTATAGAAATATATTTTAAGCGTCTGACATCTAGCTTCAATTAAGTTTATCTGCATTAATAACATAAATTTCTCACTCAGTGGGTAAGGATATTTTTAATCTTTTATGCCGTCATCCAATAAGCCTGAAAACTGATAAAAAATACATTCATGTGCAAATCAGTCCTTTCTCATTTCCTTTTACTTTCTTTTTTTTTCATCCTACTTCAATATTTTAAAACCCAACCTCTTTGTGAGCCCTGTAAATATTTCCTATTGGCACGGCCAACAACAAATGTTCAGGAGTGAACTGTCAGCCACTGCAGAGAAGGTGGGCATCAGTGAGCTGTGCTAAGATTCAGAGGGCTGGTAATGACACATGCAGCTTTCACGCCTTAATCACCAGTTTGAATCTGCAACACCCAAAACTGACCTGGAGTTATAATCATGTGACAATTACCTGGCTGGCTGTGTATGATTGCTGCTCTCTTCTCGTCCCCTGCAGTGGGCAGGTATTCCGCTTGCTGACAGAAACTATCTTCTCTCTTGCTATCAATCTCAACCATTCAGTTAAAACTAAAGAAATTGTTCTCCTCTCCCAGGCTCTCCTTTCCCAAAAGGGCTGTGTGACTCACAAGGTAACACTTTACAGTGATAGCTATCCATCTTCCCACTCACTTTTACTGTTGTCCTTTTTCGTCCCCTGCAACTGTGAGGGAGAAGGAATTCCTTTAGCAGGGACCAGGAGGAAAGAAAAGTCTTTCTGGTTAGAGGCTATTTGTGTTCTCAGGTTCTTGCAAGAGACTCTGGTGACGAGAACACAAACAAATGGCAGAAAATCTTCCCAAGTTCTTTCCAAACATCAGTTCCTAATATCCCACAACTGCTCTGTGGAGTCCTCATGGACCTTGTTTATGCGGACATGCAAAAAAATGTTGTGGTCCAGCTTATGTCTGCCAAGATAGTTCAGACCAGGTTTGTCATCCCTCTCTAGAAACATCACCCGTTGAAGAAAACCTTGTCCCTCGGGATCCCTCCTTGTTTCCTTCCTCTCCCAGGGAGGGTATCTAGCTGACCCCTGGTACTTCTCTGCCCATATACTTTGAAGATTTTTATCATATAACTCAAGCCAGGGGTTAGTTCCGAGTGATTTCCTCCATTTTGACAGTTCAAATAGGAGAAGTTACAAAGAATATTCAGATCATTTCATTCCCACTACCTTTGCCCTTTTCCCTGGGAAACACGGCTCTTGAAGAACATGCAAACTGTTCCTTCAGATTTTCTGCTGGTAGTAAATATATTTCTCTTCATTATTTTATTTCCCTGACCTTTGTTCAAAGAAACCTACAAATGCAGTGAAGTGTTACCTGTCAGTCAGGTCATCAGCTTAGCAAATCTCTGGCAGCAAAGAAACATGAAACGAATAAGCTACAGTGTAATTTTCTGATCAGTCTATTAAACATTTGTTCATTTGAACAGTTTGTCCCTCTGTTCTGCTATATCATCTGGCAAGAGCAGACATCTGAAAATTATATTCTTTCACCAGATATAAAGTCTATAGCTCTCATTAAAATATTCATGACAAGAAACACTCTAGTCAATTGGTGAATTGCTGTTACAGTTAAAACATAAATCACCACCATGCCATTACAGTGGTGTGGGAGAATTTAATGGACTTGCAGCAATCTGTGTATAAATACAAATAACAGGAACACCGTGATAAGCTCAAAGCAGCCAAGGGCTTCTCCTGTGAAAATGAGGATTTGTGTACAGATAAGTCTGTAGGGAATTTTGTAAAGAAATTACCAAAAAGTGAAAAAACCCTCCAGTTACAAATGAACTGGCTTAGGTACAAGCTCAGGTGCTGCAGGGAGCACAGCAGAGAGTGCAAAATCCATGCAGGACTGTAACTCCCAGGCCTACCTGTTACTGTCAGCCCTACCTGAGCTCTTCCAGCTGGGCCTCAGATCGAGCAAATCTGGACTCAATTTCCTCCATGAATGGCAATCACTGCCATGGACACCCTACATATCCCAATCCCACCTGAGGAAAGTGTGGTTACGGTTACAGAGTGCTAATTAATTCAGCCACTGGGTATTTCAGGGAAAGGAGCCATCAATCTGACTATTGTACTTAAAATAAAGATCTTCTAGACTAGAGACAGCATAGTCTGGAGCAGGAAAGTCCTTCAAATGTATTTGAAAGGAACAGAGAAGACACAAAAGAAAGGTAACTTTTCCACGACAAAATCCAGGCATTTCACCTGGAACCAGCCACGTGGGGAAGGCCAGGACTGATGCTTCCACAACTGCATTTTGTGATCTCTGAATTGTCAGCTACTAGAGCAACTCGAATTAAAGCCATGAAAACATGAAGGGACCCATGTCCTGGGTTTGACCAAAGGCCCAATGAATTCTGTAAAACTGCTTCACTGACTCCTGGTGTTCAGCTCAGGCCTTTGGCAAGGCTGGTGCTAGGACACATGTACAAATTGATTCAACAAACTCATTAAAAAGGACCCAGAAACACCCAAACCCCTCTCTCCAAACAACAAATCCCCAAATGGAATAACTTTCCATTCTCATTTTCCTTCAGGGTACAAATGCCTTTATAAACAAGTCTTTTTACAGTTCTACCCAGCATGCAGCTATCAGTATCTTAAATAATAGTTTAAAAATCCCACCATTTTTGCCTGATTTATCTACTCACCATATCGTAATGATTTATAGATCATTTCTACTCTCAAATTAACCTTGGGAAACATTTAGATACTCTTTGGGAAATTCTCAGCTGACTATGGAAATCTCTAATTTCTACATCAACGGAAGGCTTTGCATGCCTGATTAAGTCTGGAACTGTCTGTTCCTAATTTATTTCTCCAGCTGAATATTTATTTGATCCACAGCCTGTTTCACAGATGCTTTTAAACATATTGTCATCAAGGAACTGGGATGTAAAATGAGAAACTCCTATTTTGTCTTCCTGTGTGTTATTAAACCACTCAGTTATTTCACCTTCCAGTTCTGCTCTGAAGAACAGAGAGGGCCTAACCTTGGAAAAGCCCATTCACTCATTCTGAGATGGGTATTTAGCTGCTAAAGAGCAACTGACTGCCGCAGCATTTACATAGGGGGAGACTTTGCTGGTAAAACCATTTCTTGCATCTCTTTTCATGTTGAGCGGCAAGTTCCTGACTCTGAACTCTGCCAGGTTATTGTAGCAGAAAAGCCGCCAATTTTAGTAGGAAGGCTGAGTGATAAAAAGATCACCAGGAATGGAAAGAGAAATGATAAGGCATAAAATGCAAATAAAATGGAACAGAGACCTTAAAGAGAGCCGGTGCTGGATTATCAGTGGCAGAGTCAGTGTGGTCACCCTGCCTGCATGGGCTGCGTCTGCCGTCCCAGGGAATCTGTATGCAAAGGCAGCCACAAGCAGCTGATTAATTCAGCCACTGCTATAAACCAGAAAATAAATTATTCCATTAAAAAAAGATATTTTAGCATCAGCTATGATCAGCGAACCTCTTGCTCTAATTTTTCTCTTCTTTCCATTTGCCATGCGTCCTTCTCCAGCTCCGTCCAGGACATCTTAATTACCCGCAGTGAGCGATTGCCACAGAGCTGCAGGCAATGTGATGAATCAGTTTCAAAGTACAGTGGCTCATGTGCAACTTCTGCTGCTGCAGATTACTGCGCTAAAGATTACAAGTCACCCAGAAAATCCCAGAAGAGAACAACATCAGGCTTTAAACAGAGTATGAAAATTTTAGGTTCAGATTCTAACGTGTTTCTTATTGGATTTGATTTGCCACGAGAGACGCAGCATAACTAGTGTCTCATATGTTGCCTCACAGCTGTGGAGAGGACTCAGGGTCTGTTTGGAGAAAGATTATAAATAAAGCTGTCAGAAGCCTGTCCCCACAGGGCCCTTCCTTTGTCTGTACAATGGCAATGTTAATGCTCTATTTTCAACAGCTTTTTTCCATAAACGTGGACATGATTTTGAGCTCACATGAAGTCCAGCCAGTCAGAAATTGTAGCCAGGTCCTGTGGTGCTGTTTATCCTTGTCACTGCATCCTAAGCAGTTCAGTAGTAAAGATCCAGCTGCCAATTAAAGCCCTTCAATGAGATTAACATGTGCCCCAAGTTATCTCCACTTGATGGCCTAATCCTGTTCCCAGAGAATTTTGTGAAAGCTGCCTGACTCCACTGAAATCCTCTCCTGCCCAAACCTGGCAGCTGCATTAGCACATTTGAGGCCACCATGGGGGCAGGAGAAAAATCCTTGGTTATTATTACCAAGGATTTGAAGTACTCAGGTTCTCTAAGCTACAAACTGGGATGTACCCAGGAATGGCAAATAAGGATTTGGCCCTATTTGAGTAGCTATAGATGCACTTTTGAATTTATATTTATGGTCAAATATAATGAAAGATGATGAAAAGAAAAACAATGTTTTTTTCAAGTTGGAATAGCTGTTATTCATTCTGACTGTCTGGATCTGTAATCAGCTTTATCAATTTAATTTCATTTAGAGCATGGTTTGTGGCAGCACCTTTCTCAGGTACAGAGACAGCTGAACTCAGTTAATTAAAGCCCTGGATGTTCCTCATGCTTTATTAATGAAAGTATCAATATATTAAATGGAATTTAGCAAAAGCAGGAAATTGAGATTTTTGGGAATGTAGATATAGCTGTTAGACCATGTAGAGAGGACTACTGACAACTCTAGGAGAAAAGCCAGACCAAACAAAGCCGAACTTGCCAAGAGAGATCAGTGAAGAATAAACATTGTATGCCTGATACGCTGGAAAACTAAGTTAGACAACACAGCAGGCTATCTCCAGCAGTGTGCGTGTTTCCCAAAAGCTTGACAAAGAGCTGGCAGTGCTTCAGGATTCCCAGAATATCCATCCACAAATAAGTAGGTCGTGAACATATTTAAATCAGTTTATCTGTGCAAGCCCTGTCTGCGGAGCCTCCCTGTTTAAGAGCAGCGGGACTCTGCTGCCTGGCTCAGACGTGTTGATGAAGGAAGAGGGGCTCCTCTGCTTCGGGAGTCCGGTCACTGCTGCTCTCTGGTGCCATCGTGCTCATCCCTTCCTCGCTAGCCACTGGTGCTCTCTCACCTTGGTTTTTTTGAGCTAATTGTTGGAAAAGGACTTGGAGAAGATCCGTTTCACTGGTTGGAGTCCCAGTTATCTCCTACCCAACTGTTTCAAAACTAGGAGCCACGATTTAGGGGCCAGGAATGCTCCATGAGGGTTCCTGGCACACACTCAGTGTGGGTGGCACCCACCTGCATGCAAGGAGTCGACACAACTTTGATCCATCACCCTATTCGCTCTTGAAGTCCACACATCAGCCTCTGACTTGCCCAAGTGCCTCTGAGCAGATTTTAAAGGAACCTTAAGACACCACACATCATCCCAGTCCCCTGGTTTCTCAGTGGAAGACCATCTGGGATTTCCTCTCAGTGGTCCCAGGACACCCACGGCAGAAGCGACGGGGAGAACAAAAGGACCGGGTATTTCACAGCCCCTGGGGTGGCAGGGTGAGCTGGGGAACGCTGTGCCAGGATTATTGGCAAACCCCACGGCCCATGTGCCACTCTAAGCTCTGTGAGCTGGGCAGCTCCGCTTCCTTGCTCTGTGTCTGTCTCTAATGACTCTAATCCGCTCCATCTTTCACTCCGCCCTTCACAGCAGGAAATCACACCGCCCCAAGTGACTTACTCCAGACCTTTACGTTCAGCCACGTGGATATTGACAGATGTATTTTTAAAGTGTTGCTACTGTAAAACAAGGTCAGGGATTATGTTGCCAGATGAAAAGGAAACCACCACCGAAATGCAAAGCCAAAGAATTCCCACAATTAAGCCAAAAATTCTCATTAATATTTATGGATTCAAAACTAATCATACACCCTTGAAGCCAAAAATCCTCATCGATATTTGTGGATCCAAAACAAACCCTAAGGCCTAATTATATGATACATTTATTTACAGGAGAAATCTAATCTCAGGGGGATGGGGATGACATAATTGTTACGACACTGAACTTTCCTTCTTCTCCAAGTTCACCCATTCGGCCTTCCCTTGCAGCACACTTAATCAATGGATGCAAATCCTTTTTCACAGCTCTTTTCCCACTTAAATCAATGGCAAAACTCCCACCGAATCGAATGAGGATATAATTAAGCCCTTCACATTATTCTCAACTCCACTCAAGTAGCTCACAAACCTACAGAGGGAGTAAAAATTTGGTATGTAGATGGCACAAAGCATAGAGAAGAATGTGGAAAATAAAAGAAAAGCACGTTTCACATGCATTTTGGCCAAGTCTAATAATCTCTCTACTAATCCTGTTCCTCCAAGAGAGCTGTAGACAGTCCTGTTCAGCAAGTCATCGCATATTCAGACCTGTCTGTGAACAAATACCCTGCTACATCTTCCAAATTCAGGATGACTGGTCTGCACGAGATCAGATTCTGTCCCCTTTCTTCATGCTGATGTTATCTACCTCAGATTGCTGACGTGGGGATACCAATATCTGCTGAATGTGTGCTGCACAAGGTCCAGGGATGACAGATAACCCCAGGATTGCTTCTGCAGTCATTGTGCAAGGTGGGTGCCCCTAGCAGTAGGAAAAGTTAAATCTCTAGCATGCTGACCCTGAGGATTCAGAAGACATGTTTAAAGGTATTTATAGTGCACTGAAGGGGAGAATAACTGGTCCTGGTTTAACATGTCTGTGTGAACAGCACAACTGGAGGTTTTCCCTCTAGGTCAAGCCCAGCAGTGTGTATGAAGTGCAGGCAGAGGGAACCCAGCAGCAATGAGGTTTTTCAGAGTCACTAGAGTCATCATTTTTTCCCAAGTCCATGGTTAAAAGCGGCATTTCAGGGGAAAAAAATGGTTTGCTGTGACTTGGAAACCGCTACAAAACCATTGCTTGCCAAAAGCACACACAGGCTTGTAATCCTTTTTTAAGTGTTAGTTTTGGAAAATGGCTTTAGAGCATCTTCCAAATCTTTGCAACCCAAGCTGGAGCTCTACAGGAGAGTGCCCTGAATGCCCTGCTACCACCTCACTACCACCACATTTCACCTCACTGCTGCAGTGCCCAGCCTTGCTCCACCCTGAGAGGTGCCACCTCCAAGACGCAGTGCCATGGCTGGAGGTGGAAAGCTGCTTTCCCCAAGGCAGCCCCCACAGGTGTTGCCCAGCAGAGATGGGATGCAACTCTCCCCTCAAAGCAAGCACAAGGCAATAAACAGGAATAGGAGTTAATAATTCTGCTAAAATGAAGGACTAAAAATAAGATGAAAAGGATAAGGAAGATGCTCTGCTGACAGGTTTGCCTTCAGATACGTCCCCGAAGCACCAGCCTGCACGGGGGGCTGTGCAATGCCCTGGGGGGACGGCAGGAGCTGTGCAGAGCTGTCTCCCTGCTTCCCAGCCACGTGCTGCCAATGATGGGGCTTCCAGCAATGAAATCCAATGAACAGCACCTTGACATGGGAGTCTGGAAATCAGAACAAATCTTTGTGCAAGCCTGGACTCACATTACCACTGTTTTCTTTCTAAATCTGTTTGACTTATCTTTTAGACAGGAAACAATTTGCTGGAGAGGCAATTTTGCCATGAATATGTAAAATTCTCCATAGACCCCTGGGGGATGTCCTATATCATAATAAGCAAAAGAACTTAGATTAAAGTGTGAAAGTATCATCTCTCCAGTGATGTTACAGGGAGAAGTACATTTGTAATGCATGTGTGCGTGTTTACGAATGCATATCAGAACACAAATATACGTAGGGTAGGGCAGGTTTAGGTTGGATATTAAGAAGAAATTCTTTACTGTGAGAGTGGTGAGACCCTGGCAAAGGTTTCCCAGAGAAGCTGTGAATGCCCCATCCCTGGAAGTGCCCAAGGCCAGGTTGGATGTGGCTTGGAGCAGCCTGGGATAGTGGAAGGGGGTGGAATGTGCTGGTCTTTAAGGTACCTTCCAACCCAAACCATCCCAAGGCTCTAGGATTCAGATTTCAGGTCTAGATGAGCAGGTAGGTTCCCTGGCATGAAGCTCCTGGCCCGTGCTCAGCAGTGTGGAGGGGCAGGGGCAGTCAGGGCCTGTCCTTGCTCGGTGAGTGGCCCCAGCAGCTCCGGTGCCACGGCAGAGCCTGTGCGGGCAATGTCCTCTCAGGAGGGACACAGGACTGGGCCAGAAACACTGGGAGAGCAGCAGCAGCACAATCCCTGCCCTCATTATACACAGATCTAGTAACCTACTTTGCCAGAACAAGCCCTGAATGAGCTGGGGTGGCTGGGGACCGGAGCAGCAGCTCTCTGTCTCGTACATCTTTGCACTGTCACTTCACCCCACTGAGATGCAGCATAAGAAGCAAGGCAGGGAGGAATTTTTCATCTGCCTGGCACCGAGACCTTGCAGCTGCTAAAGCCTTTGATTTATTGCTTGCATGAACGCCAGCTTCTTTTCCCATGGCCTGTGAGCAAAGTTCTGATGTCCTGGTGCTGTCACCCTCTGCTGTCACCCTCTGCTCCTGTGAACCCCCGCTCACAGCGGGGCAGGAGACAGGGATGCTGCTCTGAATGGGTCTGTCGATGCAATTTAAGCATTCCACAGCCACATCCTGGTCTCAGGTTTCAGTGGAAATCACTGATGCTCTGTTGACTTACATCAGCTACACTTCAGGGCTACTTTATTTTTGGAGAGCTGGACGAGGTGCTGGGAACAAAGGGAGGACCACTCAAAGGCCAGGGATTGCCAGAGAAGTGACCCCTGGAGAGCCTGAGATCCTGGCTATGCGAGCTGGTGACCCCCACGTCTCTGTTTCCAGTTGAGCAGGCAGGTGTCACCTCCCTTAGTTTTAAATATCCAAAATACAGACATTTACATATAAACTGTTAGAACCTCTGTTCCCTGAAGTCAAGGGAAACGAAACAAAGCTCACGTTTAAGCCTTTTCTCTAGGATGAAATGACATGCAACCTGTAAATGACTTTTAAGATAACTTCAATGTAGCCTGAATGTGAAGTATTCAAACTTAATTATACGCACTGAAGAGCAAACAAAACTGTCTAAACACAAGCTTTCTCCCACAGTTTCATTTCCCAGTGACTCACATTGAAGGGATATTGTTTTCTTTCAGGCATTAACTGTTGAGATATAAAATTTCTGGAACAAAGCATCCATGCCAGAGTGGGTATTATTTGTGAGCAAGCAACATATTGTTCACTCTGTTGGTCAGACCTTTCCTATTACAAAAAGACATTATGATAGCTGCTCCAGTGGCAGGTCATACAGCTCACAGTGTTTTCAGCACAGGAACACCAGAACAGCTTCCTGTGGAGGTGTTTGTGCCTCCCAAACCCCACACGGACCACGCTGCTGTGACAAACACAGTCACACACACACACAGAGGCACATTTAGCAGTCTTACGGCCACAGAGAATTTCCAACAGAGCTGTCATTTTCAGTACAGCTGTACCACTGATTTAGCAAAGAAGAAGTCTTTCAGAGGGCCCTACCAGGTCAGAGCAGACCCCTGAGCAGCTGTGGGTCTTTCCCCTGCCTGCAGCTGACTCGGCAAAGCTGGAGGAGCAGAAGGTTCCTTTGCCTCTGCTGGGTGCCTGGGTCGGCAACGTGAGTGGTGTGTTCAAAACTCTTCTGGGATTTCCAGGGAAATTCTCCAGGAAGGAGAACATTTCTGGCTTCAGGTGCCCTGCCATGTGCTGCTGGGAGCTATTCTCTGCAAGCTTTTGGCCTATGGCCCACTTTCATTTTCCTTCTGTCAGAAGACGTCTTATTTGAGTTTGCAAACACCTCCTGCACATGCAAAACTTCGAACAAACTTATTTGAAAACTTTTTCACCTAATTTTACCGCCCACATCTCCTGTGATCAGTACAGTCAGATGCCTGTTTTACAGTAAACTGCTGTTTTACAGTAAATAAGTATTTTGGTGTAAAAAGAACGCCACAAAATCCATCCTATTAGATGCACTCCACTGTACATGGTAATCCCTTTTTGTTGTAATCAAGCCCAATTTCTAGCTTTCCTAACACCACAGATCAGGTTTGGAAGCTGTTTGTCCTCGTGTCTGTGACCTAGAATACAGCCCCCAAAACGATACGTTTTTATGCATACATTCTTTAATTTATGCTGATGATGCAGGAAGCCAGAGGGATCCCCTTCCATGCCTCAAAGTCATGCAGCAAGTTTGCCTTTTCCACATCCCTGCCTGCTCCAAATACAAGATATCAGAAATGTCTGCTAATCAGTTTTTCTTGCAGTCCCTTTTCAGAACAAGTGACCCAGGACAGTTTTTGCCCATCTGGCTCTTCACGAAAACGCCCTTCCAGGTTGATGGCTAATTAGGCAATATAATAGTTTATCCTTCTAATGAACTGATTTACTCAGCAAAGCAAACAGTATGCTGGTGTATTTATTCGTGGCATTTACGGAACTGTTTGCACATAGGTGTTTCAGTGGCTGTGAAATAATTATGATATTGAATTAGCATAAACGTTGCATTTCTCAGCTCACGAAATGTCCCCTTTTGATTTCGGGGGCAGAAAGAAGTGGGAGGATGCTTAAACATTTGGGAATGAAACACACTCATTAACTGTAGCTCAGTTTATGAACTTCAGAGGTTAGGCATTAGCTACAAAAAAATCTTTTAATCAAGATGGATCAAGCTTCTCCACTTAAACACATTATCCAAATTTGCAGTCTTCTCTAGTTAATGAGTCAGTCTGAATTAGCCTTTCAAAAGAATTAAGGGAAAAGAATCAACACTTTGATGGTGTTTGAAGCACAAGTTGAAGTAATTGAATCAACGTGTTAAATCTTAGATGAGATCTTCTAATCCGTAAAACAGTGATCGAGAGCTGTGTGACTGAAACCAGATGCAGTGGCTAATTTGGATGAATTATTCTGTGCAGGGAGGTCCCCCTCAATAGCAGCCTGCCTGAAAGCAGAATTTGCTCATGTTCACCCTGCTTGGAAAAGGAACAATTAGGGTTGAAATGTGCCAGCTCTTGCTGGTGCATTCCCCCATGACTTCAAGATAGATTTTTGGTTTCTAGGTCAAGGCTCATACCTGAATGTGTTGTGAAAACAAGACTTTGAGCGAGTCTCTTGGGAGTCCACCAGGGAGGGAGAATAAAACTTTTATCTTTCCCGGTCTCTGGGATGAGGTCAGTTAAGAGATAGGCGCTCTGCATTCACACTGCAAACCTACCCTGAAGTTTACCCAGGTCACTAATTTGGGAAATTCCTATAGCAGCACATCAGGAGGAATCCACTCTCCTCAAAGAGTAGTTTAAAGGGACTATTTTGACATATAATGGACCAGATCCCTCAAGATTCTTAGGAGATCTTGAATGTGTAGGTATAAAAGGAGTTGTTTGAGCATTTCCCTACCAGAATAAGTTGTTAAAAGGAGAAGTCATCAGTCTCCCTGGGTCCTTTTATCAGTTCTTGTCCGCTGGCTGCCCACTCTGTGTGTGAAACTCCCTTTGAAGCAAGGACCACATTACTTTTGTTAGAAATTTCATTAGCGGTCAAAGTCAATTTCTGTAATTAAGATGTGATGAAACAACAACCAACCAAGCATTTTTTCCAATAAAGTATTAACTTCAAAGCTATTTATATGCTTAAATGTGACCCGTAAAACCACCCATCCTTTGATGTTCTCCAACTGCAAGTGACTATTCAGTGACAAAGCTCAGAGGACAAATAAAAGTGGGCATCAAAACCCAGCTCTGAAAAAAGTACAGCTGTGTTCAAGAAGGGATAGCTGCTCTCTTTATGGCTGCTGAAAGCTGCAGAAATGCACAAAACACTTCTGAACTAGGAGGTGCTTAGGAGCAGTGTGTTAAACCTGCCAGCTGGGGCTCTTGCCCAGAATGAAATACAGAAAACAGTCGAGTCCAAAGCTGGCCAGGGCTGTTCCAGCCACAGGAGGGATGGAGGCACAGCACCACCATGCTCAGCCCCGGGCATGCCCAAGGCCCTGCACACCTGGGATTGCACCCAGGAGCTGAGGAATGACCCAGGCATGCGTGTGAGACAACACACTGAGCTTGTTTGAGCTTCCTCTCACTCCTTTAACAGGTTGCACTAATTTCCTCGCTTGTTTCCTCTACTTTTTTTTCCCTCCTCATGCTCTAAGTTGTATCTAACCGGAACCCTGGACCTGGGCATCCAGGGGTGCCAGTCCTTGGCTGTGGAGCCCCTGCTCCTGCCTGTCCCTGCCTGGAGCAGGCTGCCCAGAGGCCTTCCAGGAGAGCAGAGGGGCTCGGGTGGGATGCTTGCCCTGCAGAGATAGAGACACGAGTGAAGGACAAAAGACAAAGCTTCAGGCACAGTTTAAAACAATTTTTCCTTCCAGCAGAGGGAAGGAGAAAATAAAAAAGGGGGTGGGAAATGCCACGCAGAATAGAGAAGATCTGAAGAAAACATCACATAATGTAACCAGATTTTTGTGTGGGAGAAATGAGCATTGACAAAATTCGCATGTCTGAAGGGAATTTAATTGAAAGATTAAACATAAGTCAAGACTCAGAGGCCCAAAAGCAAAAGATATCATGCTTTAAAAGTAGCAAGTCATGCCCTTGCTTAGAAGAGACTGTTTAACCACGTGCCTTGGACTGGCACAGCCTGATTAAACTGCTTATAAGAATCTGAGGCCTCATTAACTATGAATTTTTAGAGTTTGTTTTTTATAAAAAGACAAAGTACATGTCAAAGCAAGTACAAGATGGTTATAGCCAATCTCTTTTCCAGCACACAGAGATATGCTCCACTGACCACTGACACTAAAAAAAAAAATAAAAAAATAATAGACTGCACTGGGTTTTAGAGGTGAGAAATGGAAAAGATCTATTAGGTCAGCTTGCCCAGCTCCCAGCTAAAGCACACAGCTTTTGCTATGGATTGTTTACCCAAGTTTCTAGAAAACTTTCCCTTGGACTAAATAAAGTGTTGTATAATGTTCTTAGTAATACCAATATTTTCCCGATGCTGAAATAGCTGAATGCATTTCTGTGTGTTTAAAATATTATTTCCCTGGTAGATATGGGTATTAGGTTCCCACAGCTTAAGAGTCCAAGACCAGCTCCCATGGCTGCCTCTAAAAACTCAGCTGGCACTGATAGCCCTCCTTCCTCATTGCCTAGAGGAGAGGATTGGAGGGGTATTTAGAGCTTGGCAGCTCAGAGAGCCCCTGAGGAAAGCTGAGCAAGGGAACCAACTGTGGCTGGGGATGGCCACTGCAGCAGAGGTGCTCTCACCCCAGGACAGCCCCTTGTCCCCCTGTGGCCATAGGCAGGGACATGTCCCAGGCTCCCAGGTGCTGCAGCAGCCTGAAAACAACCCCAGAGCCAAACAAGGAGGAAACAAGATGATTAAACCTTCACAAACATGCCCACGGGCATTAGCAGGAGCTTTGCTGAGCACAGCAAGGTACTGTTGAGAGACAAAACCCCCTCAATATTAATATTAAATCTCACGGAGTTTTTTTTAAAAAGCATTTTAATACTGTGCTTCACAGTTAGTGAAAGTATTATAAATAATTGCTGAGAAATGCAGGCCACAGTCTGAACTAGTGGTTTGGTGCATGAGGGAGTTTCCAGCAGCCCTGGCTGCAGCTCCACATGGCCCCTGCAGGTTCCAGGGAACAGTAAAACTGTGATTCTGTTTGTTTCAGATTTCTTTTTTAATAAGGACAAGGAACGAGGTAGAAGTTGTGAGGGTAAAGAGCTGAACTGTTAGCATATGACTTCTGTGATTAGATTAATGAAATGCCAAAGGATCCAGATCTGGACATAACAAGAATATAGAAACTGCAATCGTGCTTCACGCTGTGAGGGCAACTAGAAAAGCAATCACATATTTTAGCAAATATTTTCTTCCTCTACAATAGGAAAAAAAATAGTAACAAAACAATGTTGTCTCCCTTCATTGTCTCCCTTAGAAAAGACTGAATTGCAATAAAAGTTCATATTTCAGCTTTGTTGAGGTAAAACTAGTGGTAAATTGATATGAGTACAAGTCTTACCTTTCTTTTGATCACAGGAGACTTGTTTTTTAACAGTGAAAATCCAATATATTTGAGTGAACTAATTTAGCAGGGAATTATTGCACTGCTGATTGCATATTTTTGTAAGTAGCAGCTATTAGTTGTTTTCTGTCTGCTTCAACACTGCCAAATTAATTTAATAAATAATAATACATAATGACAATACAAATGTTACTGTGCAATGACACAGATACCTGCAAATCCTAGAAAGGATATTTATGTTGCTGAAATAAGTCATTTTAAGGGTGACTAACTCTCCTCCTGGCCATAGATTTCCCCACCCATCTTACTAATTGTTACGATTCTTACTAATTGTTATGATTCTTACTAATTGTTACAATTTAAAAGACACTCAGCACAACATCCACAAAACCCCTACAATCATTTCTCTTGAATTTTTGATTCTAAAAATAAAATCAATTTTATTCACACCAAAACTCAGAACTGAGAATTTCTGCGTACCTGAAAAAATCCAATTGTGTGGTATAAGGAATCTTCTGGTCTATCACATCAAACATATATTAATAGCCCATAAAAAAAAGCACAGAAAAAGGGGTTTGTGTTGCTGTTTTTCCTGATAAAGAAGTAAGTCCCAGGTCCGTGTGGCAGCAGCTGATCCCAAGGGATGCAGCCACGCTGGAACACTCTGTCAGTGGGAGCAGCTGCTGGCTCACTTCTCCCTGCAGGATGAGCAGGCTCCAGCCTGGAAGTCCCAGGGCTGCTCTGGAGATTGTTGACGCCATCGCTCTGTTTCTACCTTTCCAACGAGTCTCCTTGCCCTGGCTGCGGCTCTGTTGAGCAAAAATCTGCATTTTGTGCTGGTCCAGACACGCAGCATCCTCTTGCTGGCCCCTGGGGTCCGGGAGAGGGGACCGACACTCGGGGCTGTGCTCGGGGCTGGAGGCTGCTCTGCGATGCAAGGGTGCAGGGAGATGAGATTTGCCACACACCGAGAGCTGCTCACCACTTCATGCCGAGGCTTCGTGTCCCTGGCTGCTCTGCCGACGTGCCCACAGAGGCGATCACAGCTCCACCACGGCACAAACGCTGCCAGCTCACGGGCAGCCCCAAAGCCGCTGCTTACACCAAAGAGCTGCAGCTTCTTCCCTTAGGATGCAAGGACTGCTGTGCCCTGGCACTCCTGCATGAAGTGAGGCTCATCCTGCCGTTCCCCGGGGTGAGAGGCCAGCAGAGAAGCTGCCAAGGCAGCTCAGACGCCACTTGCCTCACTATGCGGGGCACTTAAATGCAGTGTCCCAGGATTGATAAAAGCCTTGGACTGGTGTTGGGGAGGGTTATCTCTGCCCTGGCTCTGCTGCCCCTCCAGGGAAGGCAGCCTGTGGGGAGCCCTGGGCCATGGTTTGGCAGAGGCTGAAGGTTCAGCACAGCTGCAGCCAAAACTTGGTGCTGGAGCAAGTGCTGGTCATGGTGGGGCCATCAGCGCTCTACAAATACTGTCATCACAGCTCTGGGAAAGTTTTCTTCTTAATCACCTCAGTATCTACTAAAATGAATTGTCACAGCAATTAAGACTAATTAAAATAAATAATAAATGATAATAAGAGGCCAACGTGATCTATTTCAATACAACAAAATAGAAGGTTTTACTTATTACTCATTATGGCCTAGTTAAATATATCCATTTATCTGGAAATATAAAAGCCCATATTCCAGGAGGATAGCTACCTCACAATTTTTATCTTCTTTCTCCCTCTCTTGAAAAGATAAATGCTGTTGTACTCAATCTCTTTGAAAAAACTGCTGAAGAAAAAGCCAGGAATAATTAGATCTGATGGGGCTGTAAACATTTTTAGAGAAAAATAGAATCCCCTTCAGAAATCATCAAAGTAATTATTAAACTACAGGAGCTCTAAGCTTGAGAACAAAGTAAGAGAAGATTATTTGTTTTGGAGGTTATTCTATTTTGGTCAGAAATTGCTGCATAGTCTGTTTCTTATTTTCCTTTATTAGTGTTCTTTGCAGCATGGTATTAACCTCCACTAAACTGCTCCTTCTCAGTCTGCTCTTTGCTGTTCAGAATAAACCACACCTGTTTCTACTCACATATCCCCGTCAGACATTGTGCTGTCTCGTTACAGATGGACTTTTGGGTGCAGGACCAGTGCCAGAACCACACTGACTCACAGGGCAGCACTGCAGGGCTCGGGGTGAACCTGGGGCTGATGCTGCAGGGTGCCACCAGGAGCCTCTGCAGGCAGCCACGGAGCAGCAGCACCCCAACAGTGCCACGGCACCCCAGCAGTGCCACAGCACCCCCGCAGTGCCACGGCACCCCAACAGTGCCACGGCACCCCAGCAGTGCCACGGCTCCTGGCTGTGTTTGCAGCTCATCACACAGGGACAGGCAAAGCAGCCGTGGAATAAACTTTACTCCCAAGTCAAGATAAGAGATTTCAAGGTTCCTCAATTCACAAGAATACATTTTTGTTTTTTAATGTTACTAACTCTCCCACAAAATGTGTTTATAAACTACTGCCAAGTATTCAGCATGTTTCTGATATCAAGGACTCGAGGACAGAATTTTCAAACAAATAAATAGCAAGTTCAGCTACCATATGCAGGAGGAGCCACCTTCAAAGCAAGTTAATACAGCCATTGAAAAGTATCTCTAAAGTTCAAATGCACTTTGCCTCTCCCCTAATGGTCACATCTACACGATATTTTGGGGGTTTTCTGATTCCATTCCCACTTGAGCTGAACATGCCCACACAGACCTATCTGTCTGAGTCTTTGCTCTGGTATCAAAGGGTCTGTCTGCCTGAGTTTATTGCAACAAATAAAAATCAATGCATTTTAAATGGAAAATCATTTCCACCTGAATTGCTGTAGATACAGATGTGGAAACAACATTAGTCACAGCTTGCTGAATGACAGGCATTTCTGCCTTGCTGCTGCTTTGTGACTAACACTTCATGAGCAAACAACTGCTTTCATGCCAACAGAAAACCTCAATCTCCTCAAGTACATGGAAACCATCACTGCAGAATGGGAATGACTCACATTAATGCACTGCATTTCATAACAGCCCTGTGAGACACCAAATTGTGAGATGATAAGGATGTGAGGCGTGGAGATTAAATGATTTAACTAACTCCTCTAGACTGCTTTTTGACAGAGCCGGAAAATTAATGCCAAATTTCTCAGTCCCCATCCAATATTTTAATGTCAACATTAGTTGTTGCAATATTAGAGTAACCTCTCTTCCCAGCACAGGGATAGAGGATGCAATGGGACATTAGGGATTCCTGCAGATATCAAATCCCCTCTCCAGTAAGGGCTCTGCTTCTTTTCTTTCAACCTGTGCACACACTGGGCGTAGCAAGCCCAGGCACATAAACACAGAACAGCAGTGCCAGGCCTCCAGCTCTTGGGCCAAGTGTTAAACAATTTTTAATAGTAGATGAGGCCTAGGCTTTCCTTTGAATCTGGCAGATGAGACTTTCAACAACAAAATGTCCAACAGGGTTAGATGGGGCCTCGCTCTGCTCTTCACCACAGAGAAGCTTTCCAGCTGCTCTTTCCCCTGCTCCTGGGAGCTCTCTGTGCCTGTCCCAGCCTCACCTTTGTGTGACACGACTGTGTGGCTCAGACCATTTGCCTGCAGTTCCCGGTGTCTGTGCCACATTTCTGGCTGCTTCACTGATTTTTCTGGGCCTTTCTTCCCTCCCTGTTTTTTCTGGGGAGGGGAAAAAAGCCCTGTTACCCTGGTGTTCACTGTGGTGAAGGGCCTGGCAGTCCCTGCACAGCACTGGGCATGTTCAAGTTATCACGAAGAACCCCTGACGTGTTTGTTTTACAAGCCAGTCACTTGGAAAAATACATTAAGGGTTTTCTCAGCTGAAATAGTTCTAATTTATTTCTAGATTGGAGTAACAAATAAACAGAAACGAACCTGCCGGGTGCAACCTCTTCAAAAGAGGTTCAGAAGCTGGGTTTTAATTGTTTTAGTTCTTAAGCATGCAACATTGGCTACATAAAACTATAAATCACTGGATTTTAACGACTTACGTAATATTTTTCCACAATGCATACAGAAAAAAGTAACAGCTAAAATAACTTAAACCATGGAGCAGCTATTTCTTCATCCCACTTAGTTCCACTATTCAGCAAAATGAATAAAAGTTTCCAGACTACCTTGCAGGTATCACATTCAAGTTTACTGAGCTTTTCTGCCTTGAACTGTGTATCAGACCAAGAAATATTTGTAGAAACCTCTGGAAAACAGTGTCCTGGTTTCAGTACATCTACAGAACCCAGCAGTGGTTGTTTGACTCCAAGGGTCACGGCTCAATCTCACGCTGATTTAAATAATGTTCAAGTAGTACCAGTATTTATCAGCCAGTACAAAACCTGATTTCTTTAAAATTATTTTAACCAACCTCAAGATCTCGGTGTTTCGCAGCATTGCTGGCTGCAACATTTTCAGAGCTGCATTGGTTGCAAGGTTTTTTTCTTTTTTCCTCAAGTAATTGAGCTGGTTTGCTAAAGCCAGCCTGTTTAAAAGGAGGATATTGATTCAAATTTTTTTATGGAAAGGTTTCTGGGGACAGACTAAGGGGAAAAAAAAAGAGACTGAATAAAATGTCTGACCCTCTTGAGTTGCAAAATGGGTGCTTTGACTGAATCCTGATCCAAAAATATGTTTGAAAGTGTGAGTGGAAAATGGTATGGAAATAGAAAAAGAAAAATCTACAAAAGATGTCACAAACTGAAATTGCCATTCTTCAGCCATCTCTGCTTCTGGAGGCTGTTATATGTGGACTAAAGAATGGAATTATGAATCATAAAGTACTTAGAATAAAAATATCAAAGAATTCAGATCAAATAAGTGGTAAATGCCCTCCAGTAAGATTAAATGAAATTCTCTTATGACAATTACAGTTCAACAGTACAGCAGACATTTTATGCAATTCTATAATAATTTGTAATTTTGCAGTAGACGGTTATCAAATAAATTTTTCTTCTGTAGATAAATTGACTTCAAAGAGATTGTTGCCAAAACACCTTTCTATTTCCTTTTAAGTTCGGTTATAAAGAATCCCAAAAGATCCATTCATTAGACTTAGTCAAATTGTTCAATGTTGAAAAGAAATCAGGAAACAATTCTATAAGGTGTGAGATTAGTTATGACTAATAACCCGAACAGAAATTCAAAGTGATGAGCCACTGGTATGTCTTCCAACATGTATGAAACCTACTATCCGAAGTGTCACAGCACTTTCAGAACGATGCTGGTTTGAGAGCAACCCTTGCTTTTTCAAAGGCACATTTAAAGACATTTATATAAAGCATATTTTAAATAAGAAACAACTATGAACTAGTTATAGTAGAATTTTCTATGCCATAATCTGTTTGTATGGAGAAAGATTTTAAATCTAAACAATGATGTCTCGAGGAGCCTTGTGGTATCCCAGCTTTGTGCCATTATTCTCAACTAAATCTTTTTGCACTAGTGGGGTTTGGCTTATACGGTCAAAACAATTGCAATTTATAGAGGTATCTTTTGTAAAGTTCCTGGAGAAAAGCAATTAATCTGCAGTAGGTTACAAGGTTTAGATGTTCAGCACTGTCCTTAGTCCCAATGGAGAAGCAGTCTGCATACCAAGGTAGGAAAAAATTAATAATTCAGGGAACCCACGCCAAAGACCAAGGTGCCTGCTATTTTTACTGTCACAGGTGAGCAGGCTTTGAATAAGTTGAATTCATGCTTAGAAATCTGCCTCAATACTTCAAGATCAGATGGCTGAAATAAAAATATTGTAATTGGCAGTAGGTTACAATAAAGTGCCTTTCATTAGAATAGATGAGGAGGTTACAAGTAAGTCAGATCTTACACTGAAATGTCAAATGGCAGCTGACATCGTTCACCACGGAACTGAAAGCTGCTCATAACACAAGAACAGAAATTTAATTTCAACCTATTTCAATGTAAATTGATCTTTAAGGGTCATTACATAAAATAATCTTTAGAAATGTGGTTCTAAACATGTCCAGAAACAGCTATTGGAGTCTGTGCAAATGACATCTTTACTTGATGAAGGGAAGTTTACATAACCTGATACAAGAGCTGTTCACAGCCCTGGTAAAATTAATGCACAGGGGTGTAATTTTCAACTCAAAAGGTTTTTTTAAATTTTGTGTATTATGCAGGGACAAGAGTGGAAGATCTGAATAAGTTACTACTTTATCATCTGTAAATAAGGATTCAAAGCTACATCCTATGCACACAGCTCCTGCATAATCTATAGCAAAGGCATGTGGGGGTCTGACTGAAAAACAGGAACTCTTTTCTCAGGAATATTTGACAGGGAATTTTGTCTCTTCTCTATCCTCTATTATATTCTCACAGTTTTCAAACCTTCTTATTGTTTAAATGAACTGCTAGAAGTTATGCATGCCAGCAATTTTTACACCATGGAGTATCTTCCCTTGTGATCACTTTCACTCCAGTTTGGCTGCATCCCAGAGCAAGCCTTCCTTCCTGCACAGGTAATTAGCAGCAGTCTAATTTCTCAGGAGAGAAATCTCGTCTTGGTCAGCACTGGGACCCATCAGAACCTTTTCTCACTCCAGACATAGGCAAGCATGTAAGCCTAGAAGACAGCAGAGGAACGGCTGTCATATATTGTTCCGAAAGCTCAGCAGGAAGCCCTTGTTTACCTCCCATAATTAACAGAGAAGAGCCCCTGGTGGCTGTATCACCCTGCTGGCAAATAGAAAGAGAGACGGGAAAATAAATCTGCCCTGCGTGTGCCTGGCATTGTGCAATTCACAGCTGAAAGCCTGTGGCACAGGCAGTAATGAACCGTTCAGGCCACAAGTGAGATCGAAACGAAACCCGTTGCTGGCATTTTTAACTTTCAGCGTATAGAAAAAGAGGACAGAAAAGACGCCAGTCCCTTAGACAACTCCGAATCTGTTGGATCTGGCCAACAAGTAGGATGCTTGGCTCAAAGCCGCAGCTCTTTGCCAGTACTCTGAGTCCTTGGCAGCGCTCGGGGCTGGGGCAGCCGGGCACCCTCTGTGCCGGCGCTCGCTGCAGAGCGGCAGCAGGGCAGAGAGGTTTGTCTGCAAGCCCTGCTGCAGCCCAGCCCCGCACACACAGCCCGGCCTGGCCCGGCGCAGCACTGCCGGGGTGCCCTGGGACCCCTTCGGCAGCGCCCTGGGCACGGCTGTGCGGTTTCAGCAGCCAGAGCTCCTTTCTCACGGCCTCGTGGCCAGGGCAAGGCAGAGCAGTGCCGGCTGCCCCGGAGGAGACTGCGCTTCTGCAGTGGCCACGTGTGCAAGCACACTCTCAGGCTCTGTCTGGCGGCAGGAAGGGACGCCCGGGTTTTGCCCAGATATCTCTGACAAACCCAAACATTGTTTACTAAAAGGTTTCTCTCCTCTGAGAACTCTGATTTCTCATCCTGAGTTGGAGTCCATTTAAGAGGAATTTTACCATTCACGAGTGTTTGCTTCAGCCATTAGTCTCCTGTGTGGCAGTTTGTCAGATGCTTTCAAATTAGTAATTTTTAAGTACCCATCATCTGCTCAGTTCCACTTCTCTGGCATAACTGCAATTCAGGGATCAAATAACAGGAAATCAGGAAAGGCAAGGCCTGCGGTGCTTGGACATGAATGTTGTTTTAGGGATGTTGTGCATAGCCACAGTCAACCAGATAATAAATCAAAGTCAGTTGCCGGGATGTTTGGAGCAGAAATCAGCCATGAATAACTGAAACACTGAAATAAAGATTTCACCGGAGCTATTGTCATTTGCTTGCTTCTTTTCCAAAAAATTAAAGGGAAGAAAGAACAAAGCAAGAAAGGGAATATTAATTTATAAGATTTCAGACTGTACTGAAAAAATATCAGAGAGGTGTGAAAGACTGATAACTTCTACAGCTCCAGCACACCAAGCTGTGCAACTGAACACACTGAAACACAGAGAGCAAACCAAATAACCATGCAGGAACAGCACATCCAGCTGCAAAGTGCTCTGCAGTACAGCAACACAGATTATGCTTAATGAAAACAGGGGAGGATGGAAAGAACGAGAAGGATGAGAGGCAGAATAACACATTCACCTCTTAGACTGTTTTAGTCAAATCTGAATTGCTAACACGGCGAGGGGAGTCATTCTCTGCCTCATTCATCACCATTCCTTCCATGCTCATAACATGTTTTAACTGCTATTACAGTAATTGAACGAATGAGGCTGTTTCCAAAACAGATTTGATGTGTTGATGCGGGAAGTTGAATAGCAACGACCCAACCGAGCACACTCGCAAACAGAGCTGCAGCCGGGGAGCACAAGGGCCTGGTCCAGCCCATCCCATCCCATCCCATCCCATCCCATCCCATCCCATCCCATCCCATCCCAGCTGGGCGGGCTACCAGATCGCAGCCCCGCGCTGACTCCTGCCGGCCACCCCCGCCTTCAGCTCCAGGGTTTGCTTGTGCTGCATCCCTTTTGCCCGGTTCTAAACCCCGGAAAGCATCGGGTGTGCAGATAGGATCCCTGGAGGGGGGGTTCTTTGGCTACCTTGGCTTCTTTGACTTGTTTCTGTTTTTCCTTTTTTTTCCTTCTGCTCTTTTCCCCCCTGCCCGCTCTGCTCTCACAGACACATGTCCATGTCCATGTCACACACGTGGCAGCTTCAGCCCAGCAGAGTTGGTATAGGAAGGAAAGGGCAGCAGCCCTGTGAGCCTCTGCTTCTGTCACCCCCTGTGATCAGGACTGCTGCCACAACCCAGCACAAAGTCTAAAACAGAGGAGAAGCTGAAGATTTTGGGTTGTGTGGGAGGCTTCTTGTTTCTTTGTTTTGTTGGGTTTTTTTCTTAATTGAAAGTGCTGCATGTGAAGCCACCAAAAATAATGGAAACCTTTGAAATCTGTGCAATATTATAGACATGAACTGAAGTCCAGCGGAACACTCACAAGTTGTGCTGACATTACTTTGTGAACTGGTTTTCATCTGTTCACTGATGCTCTTACTTTGTTGATGCCCTTTCCACAGTGTGACTCTGAACAGAGAAAATCTCCAAGCACCTCAGGGAAAAACTCTGAAGACCGTAGATTTCAAAAAGCTTTTTTTAAATCTCTCTTCCTCTCTCCCTCCCTCCCTCTCCCACCTTACCAAATGCTTTTTACGAGTCTATTAGCTTCATTAAAGAGTCAAAAGAAAATCCATCAGCCCACTAAGTGTTTTCTCTCTAGTGATTCTGAGATATTTATGGACTTGAAAGATGCACATTTAGGACACTATAGATAGTGATAAGAATGTATGGACTTAAGACTCTCTATATTTTTAACTTAATGAGTTAGAAAGATTTATCTATTAATTAGTTGATATCTATTAATTGGTCCTCCAAAGCACAGTAATTTATGCTCTTTTCCAATTCATCTTTAGTTTTAGCAAAGTTTATAGTAGCTACTCTGGCACCTTCAGGGAGAGAAATGTCTTTAGTGCTGAGGATTATTGTGTCTCAGGAATGCTGCCTCAAGCTGCGTGCACGGAACCGGTGAGCGCTCTCCAAGCAGCCTGGTAGATTTTGGCATTAAAACCTCCCGGCTTCCAAACATTAACTCTTCTCCAAAGGTGACTGTGCCACCAGTGAAGGGCATCTGTGATTAAACCACTAAACTCTGCTTGTCTGTGTGAGGTGTGTGTAGGAGACCAGGGCACAGGGGAGATTTATGGATATTTTTCATTTCCTGTGTGCCAGCTGCCAGGAGCAAGTAGGGTTCGAGAGAAAACACCCCGGCCTTTGCCAGGCAAATGTGGGATGGGTTCTGCCAATGCTGAGCAACTATTTCCAGACAACACAAGAAAGAGCTGTGCTCAGCTCTTTCACTTTTTGAATCAACGGATGGTACAGAGGTGTGATCTGCTTCACAATGTGGTTCTAGAGCAAAATCAAAATAATTATTTGACCCAGTGTTCACCAGGGAAATTCTTAGTCCATGTCTAGGAGAAGGCATGGAGGACACCTGTTTATCAGCTCTTCCGTGTTTGATTATTTGGATATTTATTTGTTGGTGCAATTGTTTCCAGTTTCCCATATGAAGCTCGTGCCATAGAGCTGGGAACATGAGGTTTTGGCTAAGCTGACAGCACTAATGCATTTTCCTCCTTTGAACTCACATAATTGCAGCCTGTGACATCTGCAATCCCTTGGTAAATAATCTGGCATGCTTCACAACTTCCTCTTTAAGAAGTACTCAGCTATACTGAAGCATAAATGTAATATCTTCCATTCACATAACATCTGTCATCAAAGAAAATCCTTTAATGGTTGAGAGATTTTACTGGGAGCACAGATTTCTTGACATTTATGCCCTGTATGAGCAACTTCACATACATGGATATGCAGACACCTTTTAGGCTGCATTAACAGCACAAAGAGGGACTTTGCAGGAGAGAGGAAACACAAGTTAAGTGACAGGAATCGTCTTGGCAGCACAGCATCCTGCTATTGCCTGAAGTGGATTTCGTGTGGCTAATCCATGATAAGAATATTCATTTAAATGGTTGTGGACACTGAAAAGCTTTAGCAGAGAGATTTTCCGGCTTTCTGCAGCATTTTGTGAGAGCTCTGTCTTTCCCGTGCAAGTAAGACAAAACAATGTTACCGTTTTGTAAACTTCTTGCAGCTGCGGATTGTTTTGGTAGAATTGTAATGGTTCTAACTGGGAAAAACACTCATAGATGTGTGTCTTAGAACTTGACCAATCCCCTTACGGGGTGGATGGCAAAAATCAATTACCTTATGCCACTTAATACACTTTGCAAACTAACATATAAAAGCCTTCTGAGAATTCATTAAATCATCATCCATTTATCCCTGAGCCTGGACTTCGTGTTGTTTCTCTATTCGTCCGTGGGGAAAACAGCGACAAATGGTACTTTGAGGATTTGAATGACAGCAAAGGACCTTAATCACTTATTTGTCACTGAGAGACAAATTCCCTGCTTGCACCTTTCTGACTCCAGAGGGGACACTGCAGCTCAGCCCACCAGCTCCAGCAGGGCAGACAGAGCTGCTTTCTGTGGTCAGGCCAGTGGTCAGCCCCTGACCTCTGCAAAACCTGTTTATCTTACCATTTCTGCCACAAATTACTGCTTGAAGGGTTGCATCAGAACAAACCCTCAAATGACATTAGCCTTGTGTCTATTTAAAGATTGAAACAGGACTAAACTTGTAGTGTCATGCACCAGGGACAAGGGCCAAGGTCATTTCAGAGGGAGCTGCTCTGAACATAGACATAATTCTAATCTCAATTAACACTTATAGTGCATCTCTTAATGATTAAAGCACTGAAGTTTTATCACAATCACTAGTATTGCAAGGAAAAAAATAATATCATTAAGCTCTTTGCTGTGACAAGTTGCTACAATCTTACCAGGAGAGATTTTTAATCTTCTACCTGCAGCAGTAATCAGAGAGAAATTTCAATTTATAAGATGAGCTTTCACCTCACTGAAAATGAATTTCAAAGCAGCTTTGCAAGTTCCACTGTTTTCCCTCGGTCCCTAAGTAGAGAGCAATTATTGATTGAACTAATTTCTTAGGAAGACAGGTCAAGTTTCAGGTTAAACTGCAGCTAGTAAGAAATGTAGTCTCATGCAAAAGAAGAGACAGAGAGGGATTAGCAGTTTACAATTCACTTTCTTACAGGTACGTGTTCTGTGTCAGCACTTGCTCACCATAAATCTGCGTGGTTGGTGTGTAACAAACTCCTTTTAGTTGATTTAGAAAATATAAATAACACTCCAGCACGCGCACCCGCTTTCCATGGAATCACGGCTTCCTCAGGAGGCCTTCCAAAAGCCTGACCAAAGCTTTTCCTGTCCCACACAAGCTGCAAGGGACGAAAGTGCTTGCTAGGGCTGGGAAGGGGTGGTGCTGCTCCTGGGGGCTGCAGCCCTGGGACTGGAGCTGCCCCGAAGGGAAACCACAGGCACTGGAGTCCCTTTGCTTTGTGAAGCCTCTGTGCACACACCTGAGGTCCTGCTCCATCTCCCTGTGTCCCACAGCCCCACTGCTCATTGTCCCATGGCAACCAGGAGCTTCACAGGCAAAAACTTCAATTTGAACATATGTTTTTTCACTAAGTGTGTGAATGGGATCTTATGACTGCAAAATGTTTAGGTCTTGTTAGCTTTTAGTGCAGCACATTTACTTCTTGATTTCTAAAGGCAGTGACAGGAATTAATAAGAATCCCCTGACCAACAGCACTATTGATATTGATATTGATTAGCTGGTATAATAATCCATGTGACATTCAGAGTTACAGCAAAGAGTGTCAAGACTTCAGTAGGGTTCCTCCCCGGGCTGAAATGTGGAGGCCAAATACAAAGGCTGAGAAAAGGTTCCTTCTAGAGGTGTATGCGTGTGAGACCCACAGGCAAAGCACTCTTTAAAAACAGCTCTTGATTATTACCTTTTTTTTTTCAAAACACCTTGTACCTATTCTCTAGGGCTGAGAACACATCCAACCAAGAGCATCCGTGTATACTGCTGAAGGGACAAATTCCAGTGGAAAGGAATCACTGTGGCTTTGGAGAAACTGGTTCTCTCAAAGCTTTCTCACAGCCCTGGAAAATTGCATCTCGTGGTTTTCCTTTCTGATCCTCAAAACAGTCTAGTCTGAAAAACAGGGATTTTGGAAGACATCCTTCTTCCTGGATGTGCTGTATTCTCTAAGTTTTCTTTCTCGATTAACTATAATCCAGCCATATTAGAAGATCTTCTTTGCTTATTTTTCTGCTGTGTGGCTCCTCTCAGAAGGATATAAAAAAAAATTGTCTGAAGAAGACAAGTTGCCTCACCTGCTGCCATTATCCCTCCAGAAGCCAAGATAATACCTGCATCAAGGCAAAGCACTTGAAATTCAGGTGGCTGAATGGAAGCAGAAAATCAGCAGCTGTGGAAAAGCAGGGGCTCCCTGGGAGAGAAACAGAGGGGCTGCAGAGCACAGCCATCTCTAGCACCTCCCCTGGGGCCAGGAGGAATGAATACAACAGGGTTACCTCTGACAGCTGCCAAAAACACGGTGGGGAGGATTGTAAGATATTTATGTATCTGAAGTCATGTTTCTTGTACTTGCTAGTCCCCAGCGTAGGGAGTTATAGGCAAATATTATTAAAATATCAAACTGTCTACTAAAAGAGGATGTTGAGTCAGGCTCCAACCCATATTTGGAGCTATTAAATTATGGAGTAGCACTGATGCTATCTGCTGACATTTCATTCAGCAGAAAAACTTAAGGAAAGCAGTAATGCTGCAAAAGAAATCGAGGTCAGCGTGACTAGAGACCTGCAAGAGGAAAGTGTGGGGGCAGTGTGGGGTGCCAGCTTCCCGTGGGTCAGGCGTTGATGGAAGGCACTAGTATCACAGAGGTAGCTCTGAATTTGGATTGAGTCCATCTGACAGGGACAATAACACCTGGAAAACCCAGCAAGGTGGGAACTGGGAGGCCCCGTCAGCCACACAAACTCCTCCAGCCACCTGCAGAGGGAACCTGGCAGCGTATTAATCTGCTGCAGAGTCAGATCCAGCCCACACAGAGCTGCTTTTTATAACCAGCTATAATCCAGGTCGCCCACTTCCTCCTAACAACCTCAGCTTTCTCTTTTTCTCTCTTTTCTCTTTTCACTTTCCTGCTCCAGACTGAGATGTGCTGTATTGCCACGGAGTCAGTTTGGAATCAAAGCAGAGGCCGTTTCTGCCACGTGCACATCGGAGCTCCACAAAGACAGCGAGATGAGGGAGCAAAACTGATATGACAACAAAGAGTAACATCAAATCTAACAAGCCAGTGGGAACGGGAAGCGATCGGGGGTAGACACTTTAAAATGTTCTCTGCAGGTGTGAGTTAGACATGCTGCATGTTTTGACTCCTGAGAGTCGGTACTACAAACATTTTGAAGTATAGCTGCTTTAAATGCCACAGGAACCTCTCAGCCTGGATCTGAAAATCCATTAATTTAGGATGCACGCAGAGTGGACTTTCAGAAGCATCTCCGTTCCTTAACTTTTAGAAATTAAATCTCCTGGACAATGAAAGATTATTTTGGATCTATTGTTTTACATAGAATGTGATACAGTTGGGCAGGGAGGCCAGAGGTTCCCTAAGCCCTCTGAAGTTTAAGGGAGCTCAAAGTTCAGAGTTAATATTCCAGTCTAGTTTAACGCTGTGCCATCGAGGGTCACAGCCACAGCTGTAACCTTCCATCCTCTCCACTGAGCATGTTGTACCATGGCCCTGTGCTGAGCCCCTGCCACTGACAGGACAGGAGTTTATCCCTGCTCTGCAGACCTTTGGCTGTGCTGTGTGGCTGTACAGAACAGGTTCCCCACCGCCTCACACCTCACACAGAGCTGCCCTTACTGCAAAGTGCCAGTTTAAGGAGTTGGTGTTTCTGTGCTCTCAAAAGAAATGGCTTTGCCGCTTCCACTTGCACCACAAACCTGGTTATTGTAACTGTTATAACCTGTACAAACAGCCAGCCTCAGTTACCCCCTAAGGAGGAAAATTATCACAATGAAGGGCTGATTCATGCTGCTTTACAATCTAATTATAATTCTTTTTTTTTAAATATTTGTTTACTTCCAATACCATGATTTCCCTTAGATCAGCATTTCTTGTAGTACCACATACCACAGATCTCAAATGTGAAGTTGAATGTTATCTTCAGCTACAGAAACAGCAGCCTCAAAAAAATCAAGTTCTTAAATAGACCATGAATTGTGTACATGCTTATGGCAAAGACATCCAAGCAAGTTAGACATGCTTACAGTGATACAAGAGTTCCATTTACAGAAGTACAATTTCTTTTGATGACTTTTGCAGAATTATTTCCTACCTTGCAAGTGATAAAAACACATCTGTGACCTCCAAAATGTTTATGCTGTTTGCCATAAGGGAACAGATGAGCTGATTGGAAGCTTGCATGCTTCCAGTTCCTAGCTGTAGTACTATTGTCTTATTGAGGAGTTGTTTGAGGTCTTCTCTATGCTTTTAAAAGAAAGAATATGAAGAGCCTTACTTATGAAAGTTTTTATTTCAAGCATTCCAATATTTATTCAGTGAAGTTGAAAGGTAAATACTGAGTAGTGTTCCATGGTTTTCTCAATTTAATACAAGGTGAAAAACCAGACTGATTGAGGAAATGGAAACTTCATTACAATTAATATCCCTGACCCCTCTGTGCTGACCATCCTGCAATAAACCTGCTACTGACCCCGATGTAAGCAGCGCTCAGTCTCTGTGTAGAATTCTACAAGCCAATTTTCCACTTACAATACTCTGGCACTAATTTAATTCTTATCTAAGCTCACATAGTAGGATTATATGGATTATAACTGTGAGAAAAATGTAGTTTCAAACCTGTGGAAAGAGCGAGTGATGGCAGGAGTCTCAGTACTCCAGAGAGCTAACGTTTGGTGTTCCTTCAAGGGAAGGGCTGGCACAAGAATATTTTCTTTACTCAAACAGTTTCTCCCATCCTCTGTCAAAAGACTGATTGGGTTCAAATTCAGGTGTTTCTCACCATCAGAAATAACAGTAGAGCTGCTGAGAGGTTACTGCTGTTAGACAGACCTTGCTGCAGCTTTCCCTTCACTGTCAGTCTGGGTAGGAGTGGATAAAGGACACAGATCCCTCTGGTTTCTCAAGCCAGGCAGAGGCTTGACCACCTCAGCAGACCCTGCTCACAACCACCCTGCCCTGTATTTGTGGCCAGGTGCCAGAAGAGTTTTTGCTCCCTATTTACACAGTTATTATTTTAAACCTTCCCACAAATCCCCAGGAAGGTTTTCATTATCCCAGCTCACTCGTGCACCAGCAGCCCGTGCCAGAGGCACATCATATATCCTGCAACACGCCATCCGGTGCTCCCCTGTTTTCCTAGGAGAGAGTCAGCATATTCAGGAGTAGGTTTGACAACTTTCAAGTTTACCTGAACAAAATTTTTTATTCACTTTTTTACTTTGCCCTCATTAGCCTTTCCTCATCCTTCCTGCCAGAGCTGCCTCTCTATTCCATGGATGAATTCCCACAGTATTTCTGGATTTTCAGACTCACCACCCCTTCCCTTCCCTGGTAATTATCATGCCAATGTCAAACTCAGACTCCAGTTTTCTACATTTCCAGCTGGTTCCTAACCAGCTGCTTGCCACCCCATCTATCTCTGACCTCCCACAAGCCCTGCAAGCCCTGCTGCCCTTCTTCCAGTGCTGTCCCTGTTGAGACTCACATCGATCCCTTGTAGATCTCCCCAACCACAGCACCAGTCTGATCCTAGGTAGATCCTCTTGTCACCTGATAATTATAAGTTCATGAGAAAACCTGAATCTTTATGTTCCACATATTTAATTGCTGACTAATGGTCTATAAAATTTATTATAAATATTTTAAATCCATTATTTTTCCGATTACATATACACACACCATTGTCCTCAGTTAATTCTAGAAAGAAGGATGTAGGAAGAGACAATCTGCATGAAGGAGAACACAATATAAAGTGACATAGGATTTATAATGGCAATGGGAGAGACGGGGAGAGGTGACATCTCACTGGATGGGCAGAGGAAGCTGGGAAAGGAGCAGCCATTCTGAGCACACAGGGCCTCGATACACATCGAGTTTAACTTGACGAGGTTAATCTGCCAAATCCCCTGAAAGGAAAGGTCAGGGAGAGGGAGGATGGGAAAACTGAGTAAAGAGAGAACTGCAAATGTGTTCCTGCACTGTTTCTGCATGTGGACTATTTATGGATCTACATGAAACACTGCTGAATGTAAATGGATCCTCCAACAGGACCTATTAAAAGAATTTTATTTTGAATTCTAGCTCTTAGTAAAATGGTCGGAGCGTTGCGTTTCCAAGCAGACACTCAGCCTTCGGAGAGGCAAGCTCTCCAGAAGTGCTGGTCCTTCCCAAGGCTCCCTGAAGGGCTGCTGGGGCCACCAGCACTGCACTGCAGCCCAAGGAGGAGCTGTGGGATTTCACAGATCCCAGTGAAACCAGCCAGCTGGCTTCAGGACACACCTAGTGCACTCACTGCATGGTGAGCACTAACTGCTCTCATCCCGAAATGCCTTGAACACTTACAGACCTGTAAATTATTATATTTTTCAGCCAAGGGTTTATAATCAACCTGCTGAGTGGGCCTGGTCCAAAACCAGCTGGGGTCAGCAGAAGAAACCCTTCTGGCCACAGCTCAGTTGAATTACATCTCTTTCAAGTCAAATCAGGAAAGTAAAACACTACCACCTGCTTTGCTTTATACAGCTGGGGTTTCTTTTCCTCCTGAGAATCAGAAGGGGGAACATTTTTCATCTCAAGGGCTGGGTTAGGTTCAGGACAGCTATGTAGGTGGTGTTCTACCTGGCCATGACTCAACACATTGCAAATACCTTTTACCTATGCACATGTAAATAAATAAGCACTGCAGGCATTTTCCTTGTGCACAGGCACATTAGTGAATTGGAAAGAGGCATTAAACTGGAAATCACAAATAAGTTTAGCCTTTACCCTAGTGTTGATGTGTATTTTAGCCATTGTTTAGTTTCCTATAAAAAGCTGTGAGACCAATAGATGCCATTTCAGATTTTCTCTTTTTAAATTATACCACCTTGACAACACTTTGGTGCTCATAATCCTACATTTCTCTCTGATATTAACACCATAATATCCCAGCTGACACAGGGAGAAATGTGAAGGATAAGTTGGCCTGACAGGAGAAGACATTAAAAAAAGCTTGGATTAAAATGCTATCTGTAAATTATTATGGTGGAAGGAGGCTCAGATAACTCACGAAAAACCAGAAGAAAAACCATCTTTAAAGTCAGTGAGCAAAATCTGAAGCTACTGTTTATTACCAGAGCCCTACTCTTCCTCTGCCATGCCTGCTCTCAGATCCCCCTCTCCACTGTGTTTCTCCAAGAGCATTCACTCCTCTGAGAAGAAACAGCTGTTTTTGGGTCTTATCAGCATCACAGCTATGACTGGAGGGCTGGCAGAGGCATTGTGCCAGGGAAAAAGTCTCCTGGCCCGGGCTCTCAAGAGGATAACCATGATGGAGGTGGATGGCAACGAAAATGGAATCAGTAAGTGAAAGAAGGCTCTCCTGTTTTATGCTTCCTAGCAGGCCCATTCAGCACTTTCCTGTTTCAGCTGCTTCTCAAGCCCATAATAAATGAAGTTTTAGTGAACTGAAAGCCTTTTATTTTGAGATGTGCTTCTTTCTTTTACACTGTGTTGTCTGGGCTCTTGGCTAAGGTACAATTTAGGTAAAACAGATAAAATATTCATCTTTTATAGCAGCATTTCTTCCCCTTCTGACCCTTCCCTTTTCCTACAGCTCTGTGCCTGCCATATAAACGCTCTCATCTCTATCCTAGTGATCCAAGACCACCCCTTCTCATAACTGAGCAGAACACTCTTAGCTGTAATTAATTTTACTCAATATCATGCAAAAACATCCATGCTATTTCACCGTTCCTCCAGAATACATCTCACAGAGATGAGCATTCCTCCAGACTACATAAACCACCACAGCTCCAATTCCACCTTTTTTGAGAAAGTGCAGCAGCAGAGAACCAGGACTGCTGGACCTAAAAGTCTTGCCAAAGCCAAGAGAGAGCCCAACAACAAGCACAAACTTCTCTGAGTATCCCAGAAAGGGGTGAAGGGCAAAGCCCCGACATGATGGGAGTAGCAGGACTTCTGGTGGATACGAGAAATCCCATGGCATGCTCCTGACCATCTACAGCACTCTGCTTGATGCACAGATGTGACCATATACCTGCTCTGCCTCAGGCTTCCTGTTTCACAGTTGGTTTTCATGCTGAGCCAGTGGTCTGTGTCAGACCCTCACCAAACAGCACATGAGGGTGATCTCCAACCCCTGGGAAGAGCTTTTGCTTGTTACCCTATAGCAAAAGGCTGGGAAGGAGATTTCCGTGGTTTCCACGAGCTGTGCTGGACATCACTGTGCCTCACTGTTTGTACAAAGATCACCTCCACATTCTGGGACTTTTTGGAAGCTCTGGCAGACATGCCCCAATGCTGGGACAGATAACCTTCACATCACCTGAAGAGCCACTCTGTAGCATGTGATTTATAACTTATCAGTATCCCCAGACAGGAAGCACAGTACAGCAAACTCTGAGATAAGCTTCTCCAGCCCATCTACTTCTCTGCTTCAATCATTGCCCGGATTTATCATTGTGAGCTAAAGGATGGATAACTTGGTGACCTTTTCAATCTTGTCTCCTTGGCTAAGATTGGCAATCATAAGGCATGCACTTACCAGAGCTCTAAGTCACACAAATCCAAAAAAATCAATTTCTAGTTATAAATCCAAAATTTGATTGTGCCTCAATTCCAGCTGAAAGGGGCATAGAAATGCACTTCTGAAAGTGTGACACAAAGAGTACAGATTCCTTGGGAAGTCCTATTCTGTGCAACAAAGGGACACCAGCTCCTCTGTGCCATCCTATTTCACAGGGCACTTAAAGACCTTTCCATTTCATGGTATCTGTCCAGTGAATTGATCATTAATGTCCAGCATAAAGACACGCCGACAGCATTCCATGAAAGCTTCTCCATGAAATGAACCTTTCTACTCATCTAGGCTCTCCTTGTATTGCCAGAACTTTGAGAGTGGCTTTGCAACAACATTTATAATAACACTAATAGGCCTGTAATTTGAAAAGCCTGAGGACAATTTCCCAAACTTGATGAGATAAATTGCACAATAAATGCCTATATGAAAGAGATATTTCTTTCAAGTTTTAAAACTTTACTCAGTAATTAGTCTAAATATATTATATACCACTTATACTACTTCTTTATTTAAAAACAAACAAACCCCCAAAACATGAAAGTCAGGTGGCTTAGCTTCATTTGACTTGTGAGATGTAAACAATAAAGAGCAGATTTTGCTATGGCCTTATTTAGATACTATTGCTTTATTATTTCATTCCACAATTTTCTCTTCAAATTACCAAGAGCATCCCATTCTCAAAATATGTATGCAGAATCTAACATTTACCACTACATTTGCTACAGTTGTTAATATCAAGTGGAAATTGAATACGAGGAAGCTGAATGTGCCATTTTGCTATTGATTAATATGATGAAGCCTAGAAATCCATTACTGTAACATTCAAGATATCAAAGCAGATAAACACTGGCAATAAAGTATTTGAGACTTACATGGAAAAAAAAAACCCCTCAGTAAACAGAGAGAAAATCACATTTCAGTGAGACGTCGACCAGAGGTTTATCTTTAGTCAATGCACTTAAATCAGTGCTGCATCTTCTGAGAGCCACAAACAGGAATGGTGCCCATCCAAAGCACAGTGACTCACTGTAAAGGGGAATTGTTATAGATTATCCCATGTTTCTAGATCTACCTGCTACATTTTGCTTAGGGCTCTACTGTTCATCCTTTTAATGATTCGACAAGTTGTGAGAACAGCTTAGAGGGAAAGGCTTGGAAAGTCAGTGTGGGAGGTCTGGCCATGGTAGCAGCTGTCACTCAGGAGGATGAAGACGCCCCCAAAGAGTGGAACTCCTCCCAGGAGGAGGGATCTGAGGCGGTATCGTGGTCTGAGACCTGCCCCCTCTTCCAGAAAGTTCTGCGGTGTTCGGTTGTTCATTGGTTAATGCTGTTTGTACCCTCCTCTCAAAAATTTTTATTGGACCCTCACCTTATGTATCCGCCCCCTTGCTGTACCCTGATTCGCCTAAGTCTGATGCTCCACCCAGTTTCTCTCTCCCTTATAAAGCCTGTGCACACTTTGAGCTCTCTGGAGTTCTCCCTCCATTTATCTCCTTCCTGGGCCCCCCGTTCCCTCCCTCCAATAAAGGCGATTCTAGGGGAGACCCCCTCTCGCAGCCTCTTGCCTCCTTCGTCCATCTCCATTGCGCCTCGCTTGCTTCTCACCAGGGATTGTGCCCTCTCAGCACGACAAATCCGTGCCTGTCCCTGAGGTGTCGGCAGCAGCTGTGCCTTGAGGCTCCCAGCCAGTGCTCGTGGCAGAGGGCAACCAGGATTGCCGGACGGTAGCCCCACAAGTCAGAATACAGCACATTCCCGGACCACAAACATCAGCCGCCCTTTGTTACTTAAATCCCATTAGCGAGAAAACGACCTTTGTTTCCCGAGTGGTGGGAAATGCAGGGGTGTTTGAGCAGGGCAGTGCTGTGGGCCCGGCCGGGCGCACGGTGCCCGTCCCTGGCCGGCCCTGTCCATTCCCATCCCGCCGGGGCCGCCGGAGCGCCGGGAAGAGGCAGTAATGGGGAAGCTGTCAGCACGGATTACTGCCAGGGCCCTCAGCCTGCCGCCATCCCCCCGACATTGCCACGGGCAACCTGTCTCCATTTATAGCCCGCTGCACCATCACAGTGCTGCTGATAATTTCAGAGGAAGACGTTTAAATGATTGAGCACCCCGCGTGGAAAGAGAAGGCTTTTTGGTACGTCATTAATAATGCAGGGATTTAGACACTTTGTTGTCTTAAGAGATGCTCTCGTTTGAATAGCACGGGGAGGGAGCTTTCCGTGCATCCCTTTTAGACTGGCACGTGTGTCTTGGAAAGATGGAGACCCAGCGCTCTTCCCAAACGAGGAATAACTGTGACTCCTCACAGAGAAAGAAAAAGATGGATGTGATCCTAGGAGGCTCACTTTGCAGACTGCTGTGCTTTATTAGCTGCAGACTGCTGTGCAATTGCGCCTCAAAGCATTAGGAGCTGTTTTCAGTGAAGTAATTCAAATTACTTGAAGAATATCAAGTTAACAAATGCGAAGTGGCTGTTTACAAAGTTGAAGAAACACCCATGAACTTGCCTGAAATGAAAAAAAAAAAAAAGAAGAAAAGCTGTTGAACTTTGGACAACTTTTGAGAAACAAAAAGCACATTCTTATTTCTGAAATACTAGGGAAATGTCTTAATTTTTCATAAGTTACTCAAAAGTGGTTTCCTGTCTGCCACTCATGCACTACAGCAGAATATGTTTGATTACAAACCCAACTGCATCTGCTTGACTGTAGTTCACAAAAATATTAGAGAGAATCAATTATTTTATTTGTACTGTAGTCATGGATGATATACCTAGAGGAAAATACATCTCTTTGTATAGCAAAAGCATAAAACATGGCATATATAATTGCAATGAATACAAATAGACAGGAAAATTACTTTCTCTGACAAATGTTACATTTAGCTTAAGTAGAAAATGTGCAGCTCAGTATGAAGTCTCATTAATAGTCTTCTAGATTTCTGCTGGTCACAACTGAAAAGTAACTTCCACAGCATTTCAAAAATTTCTTCTACATCCCCTCTTATTAGCTTGTAGCAATCCCTTAATATGTTTTGCCTTTCCATAAAAAATCATACAATTATAGGAGAAAAGGGCAATTTGATGAATTATGCGATACTCCTTTATGACTAACACAGAAGATTTTTTCAGTTTCCCTTTGCTTCTGGTTTTTTTTTAGTAAAAAGTTACTTAAAGATAAAAAAAGAACTCCTCAGGAAAAGGGGCAAGTACAAAACCCAAGGACCTGAACGACAGCCTCGCTGTAGCAATAATTTAGCAGTGCCTGCACACAACCACCACAGCAAATGCACATTCCAAGTATTAAAACAAGAATGAGCAGGTTTTAAAGAGGTGGTTTTATGTCTATTCAACCTAATTATATGCTTCTCTCCTATCATCATATTCAGTAAACCAGCTAATTTCTTCCTATTTTTCACCTCGGGCCATTAAAGCTTTCGTATATAACCTAAATCACTAAATCTTAGAGCAAATATTCACTGATCATTTAATTCAAAAGGAACAGGCTTCTTTTTCTCTCTCACTAGATCAGTTGCTGGCATTGAAGAATGCTGTGAGCTCTTGATGTGATGTGTATTCTCCAAGTGGGGAGAAGCCCATATAGATGATCTAAAGAAATGTGGAGTGCTTATTCTTACTAAAAACCGCTAAATTCAGAGGTAAATAGCATGTTTTTATTGCAGTCACTGGCAGCTTAGCCAAGGCACAGGTCCCATGGTGTACTGAATCACGAGAAAGATCTCACGGTCTGCATCGAAAGAGTTGGTGAGAGGAAGGGAAGGTGGGAAATGAGGGGCTGTGAGATGCTGTGGCAGGAGCTGGAGCACACCTAGTCCAAAGCTGGGTAAGGCACTGCAGTTCAGCCCCTCCTGCCTACAGCTTTGTGTCTTTCACATCTGCAGCATATGGATTCTAGAAAGACATGAATTACAATAGTATGGAGCTTGTAATTGCTCTCATTAGCTCCATTCGTTTACTTCCAGCACCAGATACGCAATTTCAAAGTACAGATTGTTCCAGGAAGAGCACGCTCATTCACCAATGGTTGACAGAAAAGCTTTGTTTTCCGCCTCGCAGAAAGCTGCTACAGAATTACTGCAAATGTAAATATCTATTTTTGTTATCTCTGCTGGCATATGACTTGACATATGCATTTGGTGAAAAGTTGTCCTCTTCCCATGCTTCTGGAAGCCACGTCCATCCCATCTGCTTCATTCCCAAATACTTAAATTTGCTTTGTCTTCAACATCAACAACTCAAAATAAATAACACATATCCTTTGTCTGTTGAAATGGCTGTCAGCCATTTACTATTTCTTACTCCATCTGTGTCCTCCCAGCTGTTCAGTCCCAGCCCTTCTTTCCAACCCTGGCATTCATCAGTAGCACTCAGAGCACGAAACGTTAACGTGGAGCCCTTTCCCACCATGTGCTAAGGCTGGGGCAGAGAACACTGCCCACGATTGGCAAGGATCAAGGATTAGGGTTTACAGGATGATCTGTAGGATCAAGGATTAGAGTTTACATGGATGATCCATGGGATTGGACAGGCTGGATACAAGACTGCTGACCTATTTGATTCATGGCAGGTAACATTCACATTTGAAAAGCTGTGGCAAACCATCTTCAATAAAAGGCAGAGGGAACAACAGGTGGGGCAGTTTAACCTCACTCCCTTGACAAAATTAACAAAATTGTGCAGCATGTCCTCACGGAAGCCACTGCCAAATACATGAAGGACAAGACAATGAGGATGAACAGTATGGATTTACCAAGAGGAAACTGTTCTTGCTCAGCATGGCCAATTCTTGTGAAACAGCCCACTCTGAGGAGATCAGCGCATGTAATTTGCTTTCTCCTTAGCAAGGCTACGGACAAAATGTCCCAAAGCTTCCCAGTACTCAAACAGGGACAAGCAGACTGGATGGCCAGACTACAGGTAGGCTGGAAACCTGTTGGACCGCTGGTCTCAAGCAATAGTGGCTGTTGCTTAATAGTGAATGTTTTCCTTTGCAGGAGCCAAGCAGCTCAGGGCATGGTACCGGGGATAACACTGCCTGATGTCTTCATCTGAGGCTGAGAAGATGGGGTGGGAGTGACCCACCCCACAGGAGCCTTCTCTCCCACTGCTCTCAATTTTTACAACCATCAACCTTTTCATTTCACAATAACAGATTCATCTTGAAGTTTTAAGACCTTTCAAGAAAAAAAAGTACATTAAAAGGAGCAGATGGTTTGAGTGGGGTTGTAAATAACTGTATTATCTAAATGCAGGGAGTCCATTTGGGATAACAAAAAAAGCTCAGAACAATCACATAAAGAGGAAGTTTATTGTGCTAATAAGTTGTCATCTAGAGCAAAAAAAGGAAAAAATATCGAAACATCTGTTTGATTTTAACCAAAAGTCTTTTGGGAATAACAATGGAATGCCACTAAAAATTATATGGATTTTCAGCTTTCAGTGGGAAAATAGAACTCCAAGACCACATAAAAAAGTTTTAAGAAGCAGTTTTAAGATTTTATAGACAACTGCATGTAGGTGAGGGGTGGTGGGGTAGTTATGCAGTTTCTAGTCCAATGTTTCTCCATCTGTGATCCACAAAACACCAGAAAAGCCAATATAACCCAGTTGTAAAAACAAATAAAACCAGGCATATTCCTCTCCACATGCAAAAATGCTATGATTTGAAAGGTGGTAAAAGAAATATAATGCTTAGGTATATAAGGTTACGTGTCATCTGGTTGTAAATGAAAAGTATTATAGCAATGTTGTTGGAATGAATTCTTTCTCTTTTTTTTGTCTCACCAAACAAAACATGTGCTTGTTAAGACAAGTGTAAACCGTCAAAGGGAGCTGGGTCAATTAACAAATTGCTTAAAAAGCAGTTAACATGTTTTTATTGGTGTGTCTTCTACTCAGAAAGATAAGAAATAAATGTGTACCCTAAAGATCTTCCTGAAGGGAAATGGGAATGAAGGCATGATAGAATTCCGAGCCTCTAGGGAATAGAAATTTAAGCTTGAAAAACTGAAATCTGCCCATTAGTGCTAGTGCAGGCTCCACTGGTGCTGGAAAGGGCAGGAGAAATTATGTGATACCACCGAGAGCACGTGTGAAACAGCTTCAGGTGCAGGTTCTGGATACAAGCAACAGACAGGGAACACAGGACATTAATTTTAAAAGGAATTGAGCATCCAGAATTCTTAGCAACTCCAAATTCTTGGAAATTTGGTGTCTAGTCTACCCAGAACACTAAAAAGCCTTTGTTTATTATTTCTATACAAATGGGACCAAAAAATAGTGTGCCCGGAGTAGTAAAACATGGAGGATTGAGGAACAGCAGTGCTCTGCATGAGCGAGAGCAAACTGGAGTATCAGGCCATCACCAACTTTGCAACAGAAAATACATTTTCTTCACTTGTTAAAAAGTCTTGAAATTTTGAGAAAAAGACTTGAAAGGAGCTAAAAAACATCCAAGGCAGTGATTAAAGTGACCTACTTGATATCGTTTACTCAAGGCCAAATTTTGCATGCATTTTGCTTCTTAGTTAAATGATACATTTGCATGCATTTATTTTTGATGGTTCTCCTTCTGAAAGAGTTGGAGAAAATTAATAACTTCAGACAAACTCACTTCAAGCATCACAAGCTTCAGGGCTAGGAAATGATCGAGAGCAGGAAACTTCTGCTTTTGACAGGAGGCCCCTAGAAGGATACTGTCGTCCTTGGCTTTGAAAGAGATGATATTTCAGAGCAAGTAAGGAGCAGGCTGGGTTTGGGTTTTTTTGCTTTAGTGGCAATATTAAAATAACAAAATTCCAGTAGCAATAATTCTCAAGTTTTTTGGCAAAATGGGATAACTGAAGATTTCTTGTTGCATTATCTTTCTTTCCAAGTTTAAAATTTTTGGTTTGCATTGATACCAGTAGTATCTTTCCATTTCCCCTTTTGAAAAATGGGTTGGTACATATATGGAAAATAACATTTTAAAACAAAATGGTTTGCTTTGGCAATGAATTGCTTTTGAAATCTGCAGGTTTTGTTCAAATCCTGGTTTTGTGGAAGCTCCTAGAAAAAGTCAAGCCAGATTAAAACCATTTTTATCCCATTGCCTACAGTTATTTACTTTGTGAATGACAGGATTCTGTTAACACTGGCTGTTCAAGAGCCCATGATTGAAGATGCCCAGCCTGTCCTGCACACCTTCCAGCTATTCCAGAAATCCATGTTTATCCCACAGTCTGAGTGGATATTTCTAATACCACTGGAGATGTGAAGACAAAGAAATCTGGAACTGAATATTTGGGGTGGGAGGGAGGAATATTTCCATTTCAAAAATCTAGGGCTATAATTATTAATCCTTAGACTATTCTAGAAAACCAGATGAGTAGTTTTATGTTAGGCTATTATCAATAACTAATCTTCATCTTTTCAGGGAAAATCCCTCAGCTTTGGACATCACTGCTTATATAATCTCTTTAAATATTTATTCAAAATAAATAGGTTTTACATATCCCTACAGTGTCAATCTAAATATAATTTTGATTGACATAGATACTTCAGCAAATTATACTGAGTTGAGCAGAAAACCACAATTACCCAGTTTTATTTGCTAATCATCACCCTATATTTATTGAAGTGGCTAGAAAGATAGGATCACTTGATCTCTTGCCTTCATAAAAATTACTTTGAAACGCTGCCTTTGACTTCTTCAGTTATTTTTATTGCACATCACCAGCCTGGCCACTTTGATCATGGAAGAATGACAAGTTGTAATTATTGGTGTTTTTCTCTAAGGGCAAAACAATGACCCTGGTAGCAGTAAATGGCCTGAGCCTTCCCCTCTGGAGGCTTTTGGGGCTGTGCCTGAAGCTAGCTCTGCAAGACAGAGCTCGACACTTTGGCCATCCTTGGGGTCTCTGAGAAGGGCTGGGGGAAGGCTGGGGTCTTCCCACACCAGAGAGCTCTACCAGGCTGCAAGGTATCTTTTCTCTTCAGAAATCCTTTAATTCCTCAAATCTAAGAAAAAGAAATACCCCCATCAGTTTCACCCATGGGTACATACTCTAGGAATAAAGGAAAACAGGAATAAAGCTAAAATCTGACAGTAGAGGATACTCCACATTCATTTATGGTCCAGGGATTCATTTGAAAGTTTTATTGTTTCTCACCATTTAGGTCAGAAAAAAAAATATTACAGCAGCATATCAATAAATAATGAATGTAGCTGACTTGTTTTCTCCAGAGTAAAATGACTTAACCTCTGAATTAACCTTAACCTCAGGCTTGGTCTACCTGGCTTACTGATTTTAGGGCACTTTGAGCACCTGGGCTTTGTCATGATGTGTGTAAATAGTAAATGGAAGAGTCCTTTGCTCTGAAATTTAAAGCTAATGGATAAATAAGTAGGAAACATCACCAGGAAGACCACAGTAGAGATAAAATAATCAAAACAATTAGTCACAGGTATCTCCTTGCTCTAGATATTTCCAAAAACTCTGTGGAATATTTCTCTTCCCAAAGCTACAAAGGAACAAGAGCAGAAATGAGAGATGGTGTTCCAGGCACAGAGTGACCTTTTTAAAAGGGAAAGCATATGTCCTCGAATTCAAGTTGTCTAGTCTTGCTGAAATTCCACTTTTAAGTCAGCTCCCAGGATGAATTATGTCTTCTGGTAAAATAGGAAACAGAAGTCTGACAGCTGACTGCAATCTTAAATTTCATGGACAATAGCAGAGCACACTCATGGCCCAGGGTATCTCAGCTTACAGCAAAACCTTTTTGGTGCAGCACTAAGACTTGCTCAGCAGAAAAAAAATATCACAGGTCCATTTTCATCTGAAATAAATGGAGTGGCTTGGAAACATACGGAAAGTCCTAATGATACATTCAACATACTTTTGGCCACAAACATTACTGAAATGTAAAGCTTGCTAGAGACTCTTTTCTTGGAGAAAGGCTCTTTCTTTTCATCCCTCCATCCATCCGTCCATCCATCAATCCATCCATCCGCCCATCCATCCATCCATCCATCCATCCATCCGCCCGTTTGCATTCCTAAAATATCCTCGTAATACCAATGTGCTGGAGAATCATTAAACAACAACCAGTTTCCTCCCATTCAGGCTCATCATTTAGGAAAACTTCAGGAGTGGGGAAAAGAAAATAATCTCATTAAGTTATCCAGAAATCCAAATGCGACCTTTAATAAGAAGCTTTTATTTGGCCCAACATTTGTTTCTAAATCACATACTGGGAGCTTCATCCTGCTGACCTACACCTTGGAAGCTGTAACCAGGGTACTGAAGTGTTGGGTCACTCAAGGGAGACACATTCTTGTAGGGCATCAGTCTTTTCCCTATCCAGCCTTGCAAGCCTTTACTTCAGCTTTTAGGAATGCAGTTTTCTACTTGTCCTTCTTGCTTTTCCATCACATTAATAATTCCTGTTATTTTTGCAGTTTTGCAATAAGTGTAATGTGTCAGGAATTCCAGGGTGGGCAGGAAGAAAATGAAAAAATTGCAAAATTAGAGACCTGGAGTTTCAGAAGGTGCACTTTTAAACCTGTGAGTTGTTCCTTAGTCCTGAAAGGGAAATTAAAAGGAAACAGGGAAGGGGTGTCTAAAAAAGGCTGTGGTTCTGTGTTGTGCCATGTGGGATGTATGTGAGCCCTTTTCTTGTCTTAGGAGAGTCAAAATGTGGATAGTGCTGAAGGAAAAGCAAAGAACAGCCTTTGGTGTCTGCTATTGTGTGTGCTCAGTCAGTAGAGCCAATTTAATGCTGTTGTACTAGGTGGGAAAAAGTGGGGATGGATAGTGGCTTTCCCATTGCCAGCAATTTTCTCCTAAATATTCAGGCTTTAAAATATAACATTATTTAGCAAAAGTAGCATTTCCAATTCTCTTCTTATTTGTCTTCCTGGCAAATATCTGCAACTTTGACACCATTTCCCACTGGAGGAGGTGCCTCTCAGAGCCAGGCACCAAATCCCTGCTGCCTTTGCATTATGCCATTACTGGATGCCAGCTTTTCCTTGTCTCAAAAATTGCTTTTATAAAAAGACACTCTTGGAAAACTGAAAGGCTCCAGAAAGGGATAGCAAAAGGCACTGACAAACTTCCTGCATGTCACAACATTATTCATTTCCTGCTATGCCCACAGGGATAAAGGAGCACAGTGAGCTTCCGTCAGCTTCCATCACCTCTCTGTGCCTTACCCACAGGATGTGCTTCAGCAGAGGAAACCTGAGGCCACATGGAAGGAGACTGCAAGTGGCAAATGCAAAAAAGGAGCAAACACCTTTGCTATTTGCAAGAGAAAGATGAGAACACTGAACACCTAACGAGATTAAGGGCGAGGACAAATAGAACATAAAGGGTAAACTTTGCAATCAAGCAAACAAATAAAACGCTGAAGGGCACTTCCATTCATGACAAGGGAAGAAAGAGATCTGCTTTCATGGCATAGAAACCCTGTCAGCAGCCCCCAGGAAGAATTCATTCCTACTGGCACATGTACAATTGAGAGAAAATACCTGTACCTACATCCTGTTCTAATCTTTATTAAAAGATCTAATATACAATCCGAAGCATTTTCTTTCCTCTAACTTTATTGAACTGTTACAAACAATAACAGGCAAACAGCAAAAGTGGGCTGCTTATCTTGTGGCTTAGAATCGCATGGAAGTTATTGACCACATATTTTTGTGTCCTAGAACGACATAAATGTGGCTGTTTAAATACTCACAGGTCACCAAGCACGGGCACAAAGTCAAACTTGCATGCGACAATTTAATTTTAGGCTGCTCTCTCTGATCATTTTTCTTCAACATAAAATTAGCTAAGTGACCTTAACTGGGCTGATGTTAATCCCTTTGTGCAGAAGAACCTATACGTCAGGGAAACATAGTTTAATATTTACAAGTGCTCTGAAGAAGACAAAAATGACCTTTCTTAATTAAATGTCATGACATGAAGGGTAGTATTGGGATAGAACATGCATCTAAATAAAGTTAGTATTCTCATGTCTCTGGTGGAGTTAAATATTCTGGGCTCAGTTCTCTGACTTAACACTGGTCAAAAAACAGGATTTGCTGTTTTGAGATAAATGGAATTACCTTGTTTTATATCATCAAATCCTGCACAAAACCAAGCTCTCTGATCCTAGACTTGCTGGGATAGGTACATTTAAAGAATTTATAAAGTTTTGTGGGGGAAAAAAATGTGTTTTCACAGCCTTGTACTCGGTAGGAGGTGCAGCTCTATATCCTTCACTCAGGAATGCTTCATTATCCAAGATTATAAATTCATTTGACATAATGGAAGGACAGGATAAATTATTCAGAAAATATGTGAATAGTTTATATGCCATCAGTAAATTCTCAAGGACAGGGAGGTTTGAAATATTTTGTGGCATAAGGTTAATTACCTATCTGATGTGAATTCATACATAGATATTCTCATTTGAAGTATGATTGTGCTTTTAAAATACACACAAAATGTTATGGTCTGCTTATTTCTCCGTCTTAACCAAAACTTTAGCACAAATAAGAGAATACACATTTCTCTGGTTATTTCCCCTGCTGATAATTTTCAGGGCAAGCTGTGATTTCATTTGTTTCAGCCATGGTGGAACATTTTTAGTATTTACGCTAGATTTTCTCCCTTTAAATTTGTGGGTTTCTTGCAAATGAGGGAAGATACAGTGTGAAGGTACAAATCTCTAAGCACAAAATATAAACTTAGAGTACTCAGAGGATGTTGAGGACATACAAATGAAATCAAAAAAAGTTTCACGTGAAAAGTTTTTTTAAAACCTTGCCAGTGTAACATGGTTAACTCTCTCATTCTCTTACTTTAGTTCTACAGTAAGGACATACGTAATAAAATGCAGATGGAAGGACTGCTAATGAACCTCATCCAGTAATTTACTTAAGCAATACTTCAGAAAAGGGGTAAGGCCCGTTCCAGCCCTAGTGTTAGACCAAAGAGGTGTTTGAGTCCTTCGGGAGTAGCCCTGGAGCATCCAGAGCTGCCCTTGCTGTCACCTCCTGGAGCTGACCCTTCTCACCACACACGTTGTGCAGAGAGAGGAGCACACACGAATTTTGTTGCACAGAAGCAGTGCAGAAAGGCAAAAGCCAATCAATACTGTCAGCTGAAGGAGTGCTCTCGTCTCAGCATCCCTGAGTTAGGAGACCAACATTCCTGTGGGTTTTCTGGTGACTTTAACCTGCAAGGAGGGGTGGAGTGGGCCTTTGGGGTGTTATCCAGCAGGAAAGCAGGCACAGTTTGAGCATTAGGGGAGGCCAGGAAGGCTAAACATGAGACTTTCTACAGTTCAGAGGTCTGACCCATCAGCTATACTTCCCTAGTCCTCTCCAGCATAAAAAATAATAGCTACAGGACAAAACATAAAAAGAGAACAAATATCTCTAGTTCTTAGAAAAGACACCAGTCATTGCTATTTTATAAGTATAAGCACTTGATTTTTTATGGACTGCATTTATGGACTTAACTGACTAGTTGTCCTCTCAGCCTCAGTGCATGCACGGAACAGCTCGAAGAAGCGGGGTCCCAGAACTTGGAAGTATACCTTAACTCATAGCATGTATTTCTGACACTGCCGAAAATCTGACATAGAATAAATATAGAAAAACTATTATTGTTATATTACATGATCTCAGCTAGCAAAGCTTTCATAGCCATGACATAAATTCTGAGCCAAAAAATCACTTTACCCTTTAATAATTACTTTATCTACCGTGACTAACGCTGATTATTTTTCCAGTGCTTATATTTTGTTTCATTTTTACAGGATTTCTGCTCAATGCTATTGAAGATTGTCCCAAATTCGTTCAATACTCTTAATTAATAGTTGTGTTTCCAAGACATTCTGGTGTAATTACAGGAACATTAATCTGTCAGCAGTAATTTCAGAAAGGTTCACAGACTCTCTGCTCTCAGTGCACTTAATGGGGCCACTCTGCCAGAAGAAGCCAGTGGAAGAGATGGGTTCAAATTCAGGCTCTTCTCTCTTCTCTGACAGAGTGTATGTTCCTGCCAAGCCAGTAGAATAGCAAAGGAGAATAAACAGCTTATTGAATCAATTTGCAGTGACAGGATGTAGGCCCAGTCCAAATTCCCCCAAATCAATAAAAAAAATCAACTTTCCCCTGGCCTCAGAGACACTCAGAGTTGCTGGGCTTGCTTTCAATGCCAAAGCCAGGAGCAGCCAGCCCAGCAGAGCCTGGCTGATCGCGGGGAAGGGGGAAGGCTCCTGCACTCTCAAGGCAGCAAGGCACCGTTTTTTGCTGTTTCACAGAAAACAGGTAAAAATCTGCGGGGGAGGGAGCTTTCCTCTGCTGTAAAAACTCCCCAAAAGATGGATTCTATGTCTGAATCCCTAATTAATAGTCACCCAAATGTGGCTCAAATGCTGGGTGTTGGGATCAAGATCTATCCTTCTGTGTGGGTAGAGAGTTACAATCAATATCCACCTGTAGTCTGATACTTGAGGCAAGGGATGCTGGACCCATAGGATTAGCAGGTGTACGTGGGTTAGGCTGACCCTTACTTGCTTGTCTGAACCCCTGAGTATCGTTCCTGTTTATAATATAGCTGTGTGTGGAACCAGCTGCCACCCCAACGGGGTAACAGTGACAATAGCTTTAATTCCAGCTGGTCCCTGGCAGGAATCCCTGGTGCCCAACCACCAGCTAAGCCTTGTTCCCCAGACGGGGGAATCCTTGTGCCATGATCTTGTCTGGCACAGACCAGGGCAGCTCTGTTGACTTCAACTACGTGGTTTTCTAAAGGACTACACTAATTTGTACCTGTTGAGGCTCTGGCCTTTTAATTCTGGGATCAGTTTAGTCTGCATCAGTGAAGAGGTTATCTCCTTAATTTAAATCATTGCTGCATATGAAATTACTCAGTATAATTTGATGCTTGGCTGAAATTAATGAAAAATTTGTCCAATTGTCTTGCTAAGGCCTTGCACAAAGTTGAACTTTGCAATATTAATCTTAGCAAATTAAGGCGTAGGAAAATGTGCTTTGTTAGCAAACGGCGATTTGCGTCACAAAGCGAGCGCTGAAGGAACTGAGGCTCACTGCTTAAATTGGTGCTGAATCAATGAATTGTGTTCGTGTCAGGGACCCTCATCGTGGGGCTGAGCATGGAAACTTGTGGGATGCTTTCTCACTGTGAGCAGACAGGAGGGAGCAGCAGAGGTGCACACAGTTACAGCCCCTGCAGCTCCCACAGGACATTTGATCCCATTTCTGCAGGAGAGGGGTGCTTGTGAACCCCGTGTGTGCTGGGCAAGCACCATGCGAGGGGAGCGGGGGCTGTGCAGGTGGAGTTACAGGAGGGTGCTGAGGAATTCACCTTTATTAAACCACGACAGCAGACAAAACGTTACCTCTTGTATTACTGATACTGAGCAATTTGTTCCCTTATTGCCTGTTAATTATGTGCCACTAATAAGTCACTAACCCACTTTGATCCTAATTTGATGCGAGCCGTGTGAGCTGAGCAGGTTTTCCCTGCGACGCAGCGCTGCCGTCAGACATGGCACCAGGCAGTTGGCCCCACACCCCCTTTCCCCACGGCAGCTCCATGCTGGGTGTCAGCAAAAAGGGACCACTGACACATGGGGATGAGGGAACAGCACCTCAGGCAAAATTATTTCTGTGGGAGGCGATTTATAATATTGGTGGAAGCTGTAGCACATGTGCTCTGAGCTACTGGACAGGGTGGAGGCCAGGCTGGTACCCCCTCCTCCTTTGTCATCCTTCACCCCACTAAAGACCATCTGGAACACTGCCATCACCTGAATTTTTGGCACTGCAGTGGGGTAACCATGCTCATTGAGGGGGGAGCAGAGAAATCCCCTCTCCTCTCATTGCTCCCTAGCACAGTTAAACCAGGCTGAAAACCCCTTGTCTATGCACTCTCCCAAACAATCATTTTGATTCACAAATACGTTATGTGCAGATCAAAGTTTCCCCTAAGAGGATGCCTGTCCTGCAGCCATTTTGCTTCTGAGTGTGTTTGCTATAAATTATAAAGTGAGATGTGCATGACCTCATGCATCAAAGCCAGAACCATATTTTTTCTGCTGTTGTAATTCATCAATACCAGATACTTTCAAGGGTTCATCACACATTCATTCATATTCTATCAGACAGTCTTTGCACTCACATCCACTGCCACCGTGCCCAGACATGAAACAATCTCTGAACCAGACCAAGGGTCCATACAACACACTGGGAGATTTTCAGCAAAGTGCCTGGCTAGAGATATATGATGACAATTTTGAAAGAAAATTACATGCATAATTTTATTGCAATTTCAGTGCCCTAAAGGTTTTTAAAGTCTACTTCTAAGGGACGAGATACCTCTTTATAAACCTGAAAAGTTTAGGACAACATGGTCCCTTGAAAGTTTACCAAGGTTCACTGGTTATAATTTAATGCTTGGCTGATACCACTGTTACAAACATGGCAATAAAAATAAAAGCAATTTAAGAGAGAAAACAAACAGCTCTTTTTTCTATCTGTCAGGGTCCAGTAGCACAGCAGAGGGTTTTTCAGGAGCTACTTTTAAATAAGAGTGAGTGCCCTGCCTAAAGCTTTGCCTCTGCAGTGACTCACCAGGCAGGGCACCAAAATTTCTAGATGTAAATTAACCCCTTGAGCTCAGAACCCTTGAATCCTTTAGTCTGGTTACTCTACAGTCTATGCCTGAAGCAAGTGTGGTTCAGCTGTGGGTTTCTAGGTGCAAACTCCAGGGAAGCTGCTGTGCCACCTGACCTGCAGTGCTGCTGTCCACTTCTAAACCCTTCATTGCAAATACTTAGCCTGGAAAGCTCAGTCCCTGCCTTCACAAGGGTTTCCCTTCCCTCTGGACAGAGGGTAGAATCACAGAAAACAATCTCAATTTCAAATTTGACTGCACTGACTTTCAACAAATTTGTGAAAGTTCATGGATTATCTGCAAAAGTCTCAGGAATGTGAATTTAAGTGGGAATTGGTCATCTCATATTTCTGTAGGAAAAATTCTCAGATTAATGTGAATAATACTTTCACTGTGAGACAAAGAGGGCATAAGAACGAGAAGCAACCCTTATTTGCTATTTATCTAACTCGATGTTCAGTTTTCACACAGCACAATCACAAAAAGCAATCACCCTTGTGTGCACCTGCAGTCTGCTGCGTGCAGGCACCTACAGCTCTGCCCTGAATAAACACCTCTCATTTCTCTCTGTCCAAATGCATAAAGCTGGGAATTGCATCCAGATGTCAGAAGCCCCAGAAGGGTCTGCAGCTGCTAGGAAACCCATTCCCCTTCCCTCTGTAACCATGTCCCATTTAAATGCAAAGTGCCTCCAGGGAAGCTATCGGTCTCTTCCTTCTCTCCCCTTGCCACCACACCAACTATTTACAAGCTCTCCTGGCGCTGCAGTCACTAAACTGCTCCTGCCTCTGCCTCTCCCTTCCCTGACTGCCTTGGTGCTCAGTCTCAGGAGGCTTGAGGGATGGCAGGAATAATAGGATGCAGTCTCCAATAAAAGATTCAGATCCAGCCAAAAGGCCTGTAAACAAACGTCTGCAGAAGCTTTTATCTTCTGAACAAACTTTAGCTCGCCCTTTCTTTCTTGGTAAGAAGAAGAGACTGTGAATGTAGAAAGTTTGTTATGTAAGGCTGATTATTTTCTTCACCACAGAAACACTTCACAGCTGGATCCCACACCTACCTGAGATTGAACATGCAGTGAAGGAGCAAGGAGACCCTCTGCATAACCTCAAGATCCTTCCTGTTTAAAACAGATAGGTTGTGCTGCAGGAATCTTAAAATGTATTTATTCTAGTCTAGGTAAAGCTTTAAATCTGTATGAAACAAGTTTAAGCCAGGACTCTTCAGGAACTGTGATGGTTTATGAATGTGCAAAAGCCAGTGAACAATCAAATTAAGGAACAAAATGTTCTTTATTTGTGTCCTAGCAGTAGTTCCTTCAAATAATCCCATTACAAGTTTCAAGGAATGTCAACCTATAAAGCATAGACAGGCTATAAATTATTCCTTTCTAAATGTAAATCTTATAGTGCACCAATTAAAATTATCTAAATATTTAATAACAGGTTGCTACCGATTAAAGATCCTGATCTTCCCTGTATACTTCCACCACTACCACAGGATTATTAATCATTTCTCCTTGAGAAAAAAACTGGTAATTTATAGTGTCATTCTACTGGTCTGTTGGAAAATAAGAATGAGCATGTGTTGCTTTTTTCATGCGTGGATGATCTTTTAGATGAATAAATTCATAAAAAATTGTAACAGTGTAATGCTTGCATAATGATAGGATGATTTTTTTATTCTTAATGTAATTTTTTGGTTTTGTCTTGCTTTTATACTAGGGGCAATTTCTGGAAAAATGTCTTAATTTTCTGTGTTGAACTATTTAATGAATGTGCCAGAGCAGCTTGTATTACTTGCATTCAGAGTAAAACTTGCATACTGCAGAACAGATGGGTATTGTGAACTGTTATGATGGCAGAGGTTTTAAATAATACATGAAGAATTTTTCTGTCTCATTAAGTTTCCAGTTTCTTTAAGAAACATCTTTAAAACAAAAGCAAAATATTCTTCGTGGAAGCTGTTCTTGTTTTGTGTAGCTAGATGTCTTTGGCTGTTATGAGGAGAAATATTGGTACGAGAACAAAGGCATCACAGCTATAACTCTGATTTACAGTTTTAGTGCACAGTTGTACAGCAAATGGACTCAGTTCCTGGTGCTTCTTCAAAATCACCAGGGCCAAACACAAATCTAAGGAACAAATAAAAAGGAAGGTGCTGAAAATACCTTCCCTTCCTCCACCCAACTTTCTAGAATACTTACCAGAGGCTCCCACCTCCCCAAAAGCAGCTCTCTTCATCTCTTTGTCTAGTCCTTCTACATTACCAATTTTTTCTTCTATTTTCCCCCTATGGTTTCATTTTCGAGTGCATACCCCATTTATTAATGAGAAACCCTGTCTGTCTGCAGGTTTTCTGAATTCTATTAAGAGAGAAATTGGTAAGCACAGAAATTTCTTGTAAGTTTCACTCACAGGCTGCACAAACAGTAGATTATTTAGCACAACTTTGAACAGAGGAAGAGAAAAAGGCCATTGCTAAAGAGGAAATAAAGGCAATTATTAAAATTTTCACTTAGAATGCTCATTTGCCATTAAAAAGATAATAGGGTAAGATAGTTTCTGAGTCCAATAGTTTTGCTAACATTCAGACCATAAATTTTAGGTTTATGCCAATCACGATAATGAAGAAGATATGCCAGTTGTCAGAATTCATTTTCCCTTTGAATAAGCTGAGCTGGAATGCAATTTAAATGAGATGAGCCAGAACAGCAGACCAGCACATAAGGACCATGGCCCAGTATAGAAAACAAACAAGTTATGAATCTGAGCAATGAGAATACATCCATTTATCAAGACATGTGTTGGGGGAGGGGACACTGAAAGCTGGCAGGATACAAAAGAGCCATCAGGATGGTCAGCCTGGTCCACCTCTGCACTCCTGAAAATACCCAATCCTTGTTAAAACAAGAGCAAGTTCTCCCTTCTTGCCAGCTGAGCTTCCTTTGCTGTAAATGTGAGCTGAAGATAAGGGCTCAAACAAAAGATTTTTGTGTCTCGTTTGAGAGTGCTGTGAAGAGACAAGATTTAAGTTTTGGCATTTTAAGGTATCACCTGATCTGTGATATCTGCCCGCAACTTAAAGACTTCTTTTCTCTTGTAAATCAAAGCCTTGGATTCCCTGGCTTGAACCCAGGCACTGGCAAGAGGGTGATCAGGGTGAGCTCCAGTCCCTGCAGACCCCGCTACAGCTCATCTGTGTCAGCTGTAGCCAGGGGGTTTTACCCCTCCTCTGGCCTTCTGGCTTTTAATTCTACTGCTGGACTCTCTGGCTGTCCCTACATCAACACCAACAGGGTGCTTCCTCCATCAGATTTCTGGTAATGCTTGCTCCTGCCTTCGAGTGTCTTTAAATTCCATTCCAGAAGTGAATGGAGACAACAGTGTGAAAATGTATATATGTGAAAAGATATCCAATGATAACTTAAAACAAACAAAAAAAGAAGATAAAGCCTCTATTCAATTCATAGTTTAAACAGTGGCACATGCTTTAACAGCTCAAGAATTCCTGATCTTATGAGAGTTTCTAGGATTCTTAGCATCACTCAGCACTCTACTGGCTACCAGGAGGACAAAGCGACTCTATCCCAAACAAAACCATGATAAGCTCTGTATATTAAAGGCACAGGAAACCTTTTTATAGGCAGCCTAAATCTCCACATAGCTTTGAACTACCCCCCAAAAAATGCCAAACCAGATATTCTCCCTTCCTAAGAATCTGTGAGATAAAAAACCATAATCACCTCTATGGACGTTAATTGCTGCTCAAGACTTTCTGATTCCCATAGGAAACACCACACACATTGTGGCTTAGAACTGAGTAATCTCATTGGATTTGTTTGTTTGCTTGTTTTAAATATGCCTACCATTACCTCCCCAGTTTAACTGCCAGAGTTTCCTGCTTCTGAAGTATTTATGAGCTGACTCAGGTGACATCGGTTTACAAGTATCAGCAGTTTTGTCACAAAGTGGTTAGTTTTGCTTAGTCTTCACAGCTCCTTAGCAGATTTTAGTTGTTTCTGCTTACATGTTACCTGTTTCTGCAGAGGAACACACTTCTCTCAGCACTGATAAGTGAGCTGATGTTTTCTCTCGAGTTCCTGGGCACTAATTCCCTCTCAAAACAATTATCCAGTACATCTTGCAGAAACCTCATCACTCGGCTACTATAGCCATATTTGAAAGGCGAGATACAGGACAAGATGGAGAGGTAATTTGAAGCTCCCACCTTATGACTTCCCTGGGTTTTGTTGGGTTTTTTTTTAGGGTCAGTGATGACAGTAAATAGGATTAGTTAGAGCTGTTAGTGCAGCTGTTAGAGTTTGGCTGCACATGAAGGTCTGTGGCATGTGGCCATTGCTTTTGGCAACATGTGGATTATAGAATTCTGCATTCAACTCTTTCCTTCTCATGTCAGTGTTCTGCCAAGTCTCTCAGGGCTTATTCGTGCTTTTCAATAGCATCTGTACCTCCTACTTCCCATTAAAATATCCTAAATCGAAATGCAATGAGATGTTCTCAGCATTTTCTAGTTTAGTCGAGAGCTTGGTTGAGTTTGATTAAAGTTGTTAAGCAATTTTAATTTGAAGAGTGAAAAACTGAGGGAATGCAGGAAGAGTCATAATAGAATTACATGCCTCAATTAACACTTAAAAATGATCTATGGGGCACCAACAAGACACGATGGCTGCCAGCCACAGTGAAACACAGCAAACAGAGCAAATTTAGGCACAGTCAAGTGGGAACTGGCACCTGCAGGGAAGAATGCACTGGAGTGATGTGACTGTGGAAGCCGTGGAAGAGAACAAGAGGCGCCTAATGAGGCAAAGAGCGAGCCCTCCTCTCCTTTCTGCCTCTGGTGCCACTCGCATGAACTTTCTTCTCCATGCACCCTATCCCAGCCTTGGGCAAGCCCCTCCTCTTATGGGACAGAGCCTTGAAAAGCGAAGGGAGCTAAGGCAGATGGAACAGCACAGGGACAGTCTGACTGCGTCTGTGTGGGAAAAGAATGGAGAGGGAACCGTGGGATGAACCACACCTTGGCTGGCTTGGCTGACGGACTAGAGGCCACTGGAGGCTTTCCCGTGCCAAGGAACCTTTCAGCCAGTAGGATGACAGAATTGAGAAATTCATTATAATACTCAAAGCTGTGACCAGAGACGAGACTTGTCTCTCCACTGACTAGTGGGAATTATGGGTAGATTCTCTGTAGGGTGTAGGTGATCAGATAGGTGTGCTGGTGTAACTCATTAAAGCTTCCTCAGTTTCAAGAGCAGCTGACTTCCATCACTCCCTTTATAGTCAGTTTCATAACAAAAGCCCTTGACACACCTTTCCTCCCATTTTATGTTATAGTTCAAATACATTTTAATATCACCTGAATGCATGGCTGTTTCATTGCTCCACAGAACAGACTATCAAACAGTAATTTACAACTTTCATTCTCTTTATAAGCACAAAAGTATCCTTTCTTCTCCTTCCTTCATTTTTTCCTCCCATTTGAGCATGGATAATTCACCAAATAAGAATTAATTCTTTCTGCAGGTACTACCTAACTAATAACTGGGCAGCTCTTGGCAACTCAGAGCACTTTGCTCCAGTTATTTTCCAAGTGAACTTGCTATCATTGTGCTGGTTTCAAGCTGGGATAGAGTTAATTTTCTTCCCAGTCGCTGGTTTGGGGCTGTGTTTTGGAATTGTGCTGAACACAGGGTTGGTAATTCAGAGATGTTTTCATTACTGCTGAGCAGAGCTCACACAGAGCCAAGGCCTCTTCTGCTTTTTGTACTGGGAGGGGTTGGGGTGCCTGGGAGGCTGGGAGGAGGCACAGCCAGGACAGATGACCCCAAGTGACCCAAGGGATATTCCAGGCCATATGGCATCATGCAGGGTATGGAAAGTAGAGGGAAGACGGAGGAAGTGGGGGACGTTTGAAATGATGGAGTTTGTGCTCCCAAGTAACTGCTCCATGTATGGGGCCCTGCTGTCCTGGAGGTGCTGAACGCCCGCCTGCCCGTGGGAAGTGGTGACTTAATTCCTTGTTTTTCTTTGCTGATGTGCATGGCTTTTATATTCCCTATGAAACTGTCCTTGCCCCACCCCACGAGTTCTCTGTCTTTTACCCTTCCCATTCTCTCCCTGTCCCGCTGGTTGGGTGTGAGTGAGCGGCTGCCTGGGGCTGGGCTGCAGGCTGGGGTGAAACCATGGCATCTGTGAATAAGGATCTGTGTACAGCCTTTAAAACTCTTTTGTTGCAGTCGAGCCAAACCCTCCATATTTCCTGTTCTCCTACTCTTTTCCAATGAAAGCTGAGTAGGCAACAGCCTTCAGAAGGAACTGAAGTTCTCGACACAGGTCTTTCCTTCTTCCCAACAGTGCTCAGTGATTTTACTTCGTGCAAAGGACTGAAAGCCAGCTAAGAAGTACTGCACTTCCCCTCCCTCCCCACCACCTTCCCCAAGAGTAATTTTAGTGGAGCTTTGATTGATGTCAGATGAAATTAACTGGAAACATTTAATGTGTTTAACATGTAAAGGCTTAGGGCTCTATTCACTCGGAGTTAGAGACTTTCTGTGCTTCATAAACTCAGAGGACACTGAAGCCTGAATTTCAGCTCTGCAGCCAGATGACTTATTAAACAGCACCTTGACTCCTGCCATTGTTGCTGCTTTTCACTTCATTATTAATAGAAAGAGGACTTGAACTGATGGCAGCAAGAATGGAATCAAAAGTCCTGTGGCACAGATGCTGTTAATTTTAGTATTGTGTCCATCATTAAGCATCAGATTAAATCAAGCTGTATTTCCCTCAGCAGCTGTTGAAAAACCTCATTTAACCAAGTGAAGAGGAATATTGTGCTTCAAACGGAAGGATGAAGGAGGTTCCTGCTAACAAATAGCTTAGAGAGAAGGGCTCTGAACAGACAGGGAGGTTTCATGAGGCATCTGCTCAAGGGTATAGTCTCAGGTTTCTTAAAACTAGAAAAGTCTTCAGTCATTTAAAAAATTGAAAGTTGAATCATTTTTTCCTCCCTTCTCATACTTGTAGCAGCACCTAGAGAAGAGAGGTTTTCTTCTAAGTCAACAAGTTATACCAAGTTAGAAAGAAAATGGTTTTTTAATATGCACTTCCTCTTTGACCATCTATCAAAGGCAGATTACCCCTGATAAGGGATAAATATGAGAGGCTCTGGGTCTCCTGAGGGATGCCTTGGTCACCCACAGCTGAGCAAAGGGAAGGTCTCTGTGAGTGTGCAAGGCAGTCTTTGCTCAGGGAATGCTCCATGGAAAGTTGGTGGGAATCAGCACGGTGCACAGGCTATTGAGGGCATGGAGGATTTGAACTTTACTCGCTTCAAGAGGATTTACTTGCACCTGCTTTTCTACTGGTATTCTGCTGGTATTTATCAACATGTAAGCAAGTCTATCAAGAGCAGAATATTTTTCCTAAGTGATAAAGGAGCTTTGAAAGGTCTGTCTATACAAATTCCAGACATTATCCTTTCTACTCTCTATTCTTTGCCATTTCTAAATACACTTCCTTGTGTTATATGTTATTCTGTGATTATTTACCAACTTATCTTTAGCACACACTTGACACGCCAAACCCAGAGCGGCTGGGTTGTTAAAAAGTCATGCTTCAATGAGACAATTGGACTCTATTACTTAGTTATGGCTTACAAAGCTTGTCAGTAATTCTTCAAAATCCAGCTGCAGTCACGACTTCAGCAGCTTATTTGCAACAGCCATGGCACTAATGGGGCAGTTACGATAGAGCAAGGCCTTTGCTGTTACTCTAATGCAGATTATTGGCTTTCTGATCAATTTCCCCCTTACAAGATATTGATAAGGGTTCCACGAGACATTCTCAGTATTATTACCTACTTTAAGTAGTAAACTCACATCCTCCGTTCTACCAGAAAACTTTTCATTTTCATAGTTCCTTTTACATCTCATTTTCTCCCTGAATGCAACAAGAGTTGAGTTTCAGATGCCTTGCTCTGGAGTGAAGCAGCAAGTGGTGACAAGGCCGAAATTAGCCAGACTTTTTATTAGCAATTAGCAATCCTGCTCATGAAGGATTAAACCACTTGATGAAACTCTGCAGATACATTTATCTCAAAGCATCAGAGAGGAGGTAAGAATTCAGTTTCCTGAAGCAGAGAACCAGTTGAGATGCCATCAGATGCCCTGCAAGCATTTTAAGTCCGCTCCATGTGAAATGAAAGAAGTCCATAAACTACATGAAGAGCATGTATATAAACACAGATCACAAATCATATGAATTTCTCAAAAGTGAGGCCTTCCACTGACTTGCTTTGAATCTTTACAGAAAATTAAGCTAGGAAACTAAGAGCAGCGGAGACCCTTGTACTGAGACTTTTAAACAACACAATTCATTTTAGTTTCATCCTTCTGCAGTAGTTTGGAGTATAACATATGCTTTCTGCTGAAAAGATATATATGTATGTGTGTGTATATATATATATATATATATATACACACACATACACACATATATTTCTGGGGAAAGCATATAGTTCTTTCTCAAAACACCTGTAAGGCACCTTGGTTGCACTTTGTTATTGCAGATGAATAACCTTGAAAGGTTAATCAATCAGCAGCCATTTTCTAGGCTGTGTGTGAAGCCAGGGAAAATGGAAACAGTTGTGCTGCCTGAGACAATTTATTTTTCTGCATCTTCACTGCAAAATAGTCAGTTAGAAGGTATCAAGAAGGACCCATGTCATGCAAATACAAGGTCATACCCAATGAGTAATAGGCTGGCAATTCCAGAGGGTCACAGGGTCGGACTGCTGCTATTTATTTCATAACAGGACAAAGAGCAAAAGTTCCTTTGCTGTGTCTGTCATGTCTGCAAGACCAACCACACTGTGCAGCCACAGATGCTACTACTGTGCAGCAGGAGGAAATCAAACAGCCTGCACAGCTCATCACTGATGTGTGGTTGAAGGGACTTAGAGAAAAGCATCAGAACTGCCACATTTCTCGAGTTCTGTGTAAGGCCACTGAGCAGCCAGGTTATTTACAGTTTCTGCTGGATCCGTGTGCAGTGATAGGCCACAAAGTCTGCCCATAAGCCAGTCCTCAGGGTAAGGTTCTTCTGTCATGGAGAGGCTTTCAAATCACATCTGAATGTCTCCATGTACTAAATACTCAGCCGTACTGTGATCCCCAGGTCATGCTCTAAAAAAGCACTGTTCAACATCTTGTGATAAGTTAATTACAATATTTCTTAGATGCTGAAGAAAAGTAGAATGTGTTCTGACTCAGGTCAGGCAAAAATGAAGCAACTGTGTGACGTAGGGCATTGCTTTGATTCAGAACTGCACTGCTAAAAAATATGTGGTCTTTTCCTGAAGCAGCCACAGAGAAACAGGAAATTATTGGGTGTTTAAACAGGAAAGGCACAAATATTGATCTCATAGCTAAACTGCCAAAGGAAAGAGCAATCCATTTCCTTCAACATGCAGTGCTATATTATGAGTTCCCAAGAAACAAGAAGACATGAAACAAAAGTAAGATTGAGATGTAATGTCAGCTAGAGAACTCTGTTCCCCCAAATTACATCCAGCACTTTAGAAGCTGTGTGCATACATGAAAGCTCTGAAGCATCACTGGGTTTTCATCCCACTTTTACAAGCCTCCTATTCCCAAAAGAGCACTAGGAATTCTTCACCATTGCAGAAAATCAAATATTGAGGGGTTGAACTCCTAACTCCACAGAAGTCATGGCCAACATTCCCACTCCCTCGAAACCACTTTTTATTTTTTGATTTTATTTTTTTACTGGTTAGCAGTAAGGCAGGAGGTCAGGCTGAGAAACTAATAGCAAGCGCAATCCAGACCACGCTGAAAAGACAAACTGCCTAAATGATTGGGTAAAAATGGTAAATCACTCTCCTTATAGACTTCAAACCTGAACCTAACAGCCCATTAAAAACAGAGAGATGGCTGAGGTCACCAACCTAATGGTTTGCTGGAGAAACAAGGGTGAATGTCAGGAGCAGGACGAACGCCCACCTCAAAAAGCTTTTCATCAGTATGTGCAGGGAGCTGCTGACTCCATCAGGTCATGGGGCAGGGAAATGTGGAGCAGTCTCCACCTCTCAGACTCTGTTAGAGAGAAGCAGCACTCAAAATTCAGAGTGCCTCTCCTTCACAAACCCGAATTAGCTTGACAAGAGAGCATTTGGGGTCTCTGTGGAGCTGCATCACACAAACCAGGCAGGATTTGATGCATTATGAATTGTGATATATCAAAGGTGAAAACACACCCAGAGCTGGGGGTTGCTGTATTTTAAGTGTGATTGAAGTTGATTTCAGGTAGCAGAGGTGGTGCAGGAGCAGGATGGGCAGAGCTGCTTCCCCACGGTGCCGGTGCTGGGCACTGCATCCCAGTGAGAGCAGAGAGCAGCTGCCCGAGCCCCAGGGCACAGCTCCCCTCAGCAAGGCTGTGACCTACAGTGCTGTCACCCCAACACGAAACCAGGACATTTCCACTGCCATTTCCGTCCCAGGAAACCGATATTCTGTCACAGGACTGCAGGGAAAGGCAATGCCAGGCCAACAGCTACTGCCGAATCCTATTGCTTTGGGAGCAGCAGAGATTTATGGCATAGAGAGAAGCAGAGTTCTCCAAAGTGTCCTAGGAAGGCCTGAGGAGGAAAATGGAAATTCACAGCTCTTCCTGAGGCAGCAAGGAGGCTCCAGGACACAGACATCAGATGAGATGGCAGTGCTGGAGGAGAAGCTCAAAGTAGATTTTGTTCAGAAAAAGAAATTTGTGTTTGCTGTCTCCAGTTGCTGGAAATGGAAAAATATCTATAGGTCCTGTCTTTGACCCCAGTAACTCTTCTTTTTATCACAAGTCCCTGCTTTAAAAATGTAACAGAGACTACAAAACGTAGAGTTAAATACTTTGGGATTAGAGATACAATCTGAGAAGCAACAGTAAAATAGTTCTTCCCACAAGAGATTTCACTCATCTCTTCCAGAGATAAGTTCACAGGGAGCTGACAAAATAAATTTGCCCTTGATATCTTCCTGGGTAACCTGAGAGGAAAATTAAATCCAGCTTCTTTCCTCAACATGACATTTATTTTGCTTAAGGAAAATCTTGTTTATCAATTACGTGCAGCACTTCTGATTAACCATTAGGAGTGAGGGGGAAAAAACTGAAAAGGTTTGAAGGCTTAAAGTGTGTATGGATATAAAGCTTGTCCTGGTCTTGAGAGGGATAGACTTAGCTGTTCTTCCTGCTAACCAGCACAGTGCTTTGTGATGCCAAGGCTTCTAGAAACTCTCACAGGATCAGGATTTTTCTTGACCTCTTAAAGGCTGTAATCCTGTTAAAAATATGAATCAGATATTTGTATTTTTTTTATTATAATTAGATAATATTTCACATATATACCGTCTCCTATTGTCTCCATTTCTTTCCAAAATTATTTTTCAGATTTTCTTCCCTCAGTGAAAGAACTTAAAGTAATCTGCCCTAATACATTATGCAGGATTATCTCTTATCAATAAGGATCAACAACTGTTTACAGAATATCTGCAGTTCCCAGCTAAGGACACAACCACAGTGACAGTGCTGGCGTCCGGTGGGGGGACAGCAATCCCCTCATGCTTCCTCTCTGCAGAAGAATCTTTCCTCAATGATCTGCTGCTTTTGCTTTGTCAGGCACACGGGTCTGAAGCACATGAAATAACTTTTTGGTGTTTTGGTTTTGCTTTTCTTTAAAGATTTCTTAAATTAAGTGGAACTTTTGTTGCAAAAAAAAAAAAAATCCCAAACCTAAAGAGAATTTGCTGACTTTATGCTAAATGCTTTTTCCCTCCCAGTTTAAAGTGACCTTTGATGGAAACTAAAATGTGCAGGTGTCAAAGTGTATCAGTGTCGTATACCAGAGATGTGCACAACTGAGGTTTTTTTGGCACTTTCTCCTTCCAATTTATTAAAGGTTGTGTCAGAATAAATTTATGTAAGCAAGGATCAGATTTTATTAGTGGAACATCATTAGCTTTTAATGAATAAGAGTAGTTTAGGAAAAGAGCTGATAACTGAGGTAACATTTGAGAGCTGTTTCTCCTCTCTCCTTCCACCACTTGTTTTAACCCTTCCAGTGAGCGTGGAGTACAGCCCTGGAGAGCAGAACTGGTGGTGTTAAAGCTGTAGCTCAGCAAAGCAGCTGACAATGCTCCAGTGTCTGTCACTTTTCAGAAATATGTGCTAAGTCTCTGTTACTTTAATGGAACTTTGTGAGTTATGCAGATTTTTCTGTAAACAGAAGCCAATTAAGCAGGGTCCCAGACTGCAAGCATGGATGAGGTTATAGGAACAGCTGACAAACAAGATGCCTCCACAGTGGATGAGGACAGACAGAACAAAGATGGCCCCTGGTCCCAAAGTCTAAATTACAAACTCCTGGAATATCCCGGGGATGATTGTCCATCAGGAATGTAACTGATCCTCACCAGCAGAGAGAGATTTAAACTGACAAGGGAGCTCTCCAAGCTGTCACAAAGGACAGAGATGTTGTTGAGCTCTCCTCCCACAATACAACTCTTCCCCCCTTTTCTTCAGACTTGTGGGGACTGCTGTTCCCCAGCAGGTTTGCTTTCTTTTCCTGGACACAGCACAGCAGAAGGACATTAAAATTTGACAAGAGTGAATCCAGATTTTGGGTCTTGCTATTGGATTAGCAGAAGCAGGGCAGTTGGTGCAGAGTGCCAAACCCATGGAATCTTATTTTGCTGTTCCACTTTGGAACAGCTTTGTGTGCTTTACCTTGGACCACATGCCCTGAGTGCCTCTGCAGACTGCCCAGACAAAGCTGAAGTGAGCTCCAGCACGCACCTGCTTTGGTCATTCTTGATCCTTACCAGGTTTGTCACCCCAGACGATCCAGTACACAGATCGCCCTCTTTTACAGCCACATCAAAATCCCTGCTGGAGCTCAGGCGCAGATCTGACAGTCAAACTGGGGTAAATGCTAAGGGACCATTAGATTTCCTGTCCGTAGTCATTATGGACTACAGAGATAATTGACTTCTTGGTCTGGATCTCTCCGAGGTTTTGGGGAAACACTGCAAAGAAAGATTTTCTTATCCTTTCTACTGGGAAGCTTAAAATAAAGATTTCTAGAGAGCTAAGACACAGATATTGCCAAAATGTACCAGAAGTACATTAAAGGTTTGCATGACCTTAGCCAAGAAATGCAGCACACCCCGCTGAGAGCAGGTAATACCATAAAGCCTGCAATAGTATCTTTGCTAGGCAACAGTTACCAGCACTCCTTAAGTGCATTGAGCCCCGGCTTAAAGCCAAATCAGCAAAGTTCTTATAAGGATGCAGTTGCTCAGTTTTCCCCAGAGTAGCCCTGCTCATATTAGAAACTAACAACGAGGATTCAGAAAAAAGCACATTTACATATTTTTTCCATTAAAGAGAGATGTTACTCACACAAGGTTGCTATCTGCTTATAAAGCTGAAAATCCCTTGTGTGCACAAACAAATATCATTTGAGAGATTTTCAGAGTCGTATGCAGTATGGGCCTATCAATTCCTGTTAATTTGAGGAGGCTGTTGATGAACTGAACAGCCACTTTCCTCTTCTGTCACAAATGCCTGCAAAAACAGGAAAATAGTCTCAACTTTTTCTCGTATGCCCACAAGACAAAAGGAGATGAGAGGCTCAGTAACTCAAATCCCTGCTTTTTGAGCATGCAGAATACAAGCTGAGCTGCACGTAAGCACAAACTAAAGTGCCTCTTCCCCATCTCACATTTTTCCAGTTCATTGGCATATAAAGCAGCATCCAAACAGCCTGAAACAATTCCATCTCTGCTGTAATTACTGGATCCCACTAAAATTACAGGATTCTACCCCTAAAAATGTCTTGACTGCTTTCATAGTTTTCTACAGTACATTGCTTATGCCACCTTGCTTCTTGCCAAATGTATGCCTGTACACACACAGAAACATCCCCCATCCCCACACTGGCCATTGCTACAGCGGCTCAACACACAGATTTATTTTAATGGGCAAACAGGATCCACTGGACAGTTGTGCTACAGACCAGCACTGCCCTGAGTTCAGCTGACAGCAAAGAGCAATGAGATCTGTCCCAGAAAACCATGGCAGGTTCACTGCCTGAACACTCACTTCATCCTTACAGATATTTATCTCTCCAGATTGAGTCCATTTGGTATATTAGTCACAGATTCCCTAGCCATGCTTCAAGCACAGCATAATATAGCATGAATCACTGCACTGAATAATCCAGAAGTATATCTCAAATATAACTTTTACCATGCTCCTTTTTCCTGATCTTTCTTTGATGGATCGTTATATGATCACTTTAAAAGTACTTTAAATAATAGCTGCACTTCAAAAGATTTTTTTCTTTTATCTTATTTAAAACATTACATCAATTGTCATGTGTCATGATTCCACACAGTTATTATCATGCTGGCGTTTAAATATTGCTTCCTTATAGATCTACCTGTTAAGTATCATTTGTTGTATTCACCCCTTTAACCAGAAATATTTATTCCCTACAGCAACAGACTCATCCCCCCTAACACACTTTCTGCTTTTTATTCTCATAGCTGTGCTCTTGACTTTTGTTATGAAATCCTGTGGACACCAATGGCTGCTTTATGTGGCCCATATTTGAAAAAACAACTGCAGGACTCAGGAGCGTTGGCAGGAGCACTGATTATCAGCCTTGCTAGTCTCGATGTGATTCTGCAACCTCTGGTTCTGATGATGCCAAATTGTTATAAGGAATTCATAGCCAGGGTCCAGGTGATACAGGTTCCCTTTCCAGTTCTGCCTCTGCAGTGTTGATTGATTCCTGAGAAGCTGCTTGATTTTCCTCCATTAGGAAGCAGAAGTAACGATGCCAGGTCAAACTCAAAGCAAAAGAACATTTAGTTCTTCCCTTTGAACTCCTCTCCTCCCTACACTCCCTACCTACTGCTTTCACATCCTGTCATTATGTAAAGGCACGGGTTTTATTCTGCCTGATCTGAAGAAAAAATATTATGTGATGTTAGGCACACAAGTATATCCCATGGGCAGTGCCAAAGATTTAAATTTCAATAAAAGCATTAAAAAAATTTCACTTTTTCCTTCTCGTTAGCAAGCACAGCTCATTCTCATCTTTCTCCTGACAGTGAAAAGTATTCTTTTTATGAATGATTTTATGCTTCCATCCAGCCTTCACTCTTGGTGGAAGGCTACTCATCTGGAGTTCAGCCAAAAAACAGAGAGGATGGAAAGTAGTTTTCTCTACTTGCCTTAAGTAATTCTACTTAGAGAGGATGACTTGCTTCATAAAAAGTGGGAGTTAAGCCTGGAAAATAGCCTTAAGTTGAAAAACCAGCAACGAGCTTCAAAAGCCAGAAGTTACAAGTTAAAGCAGTTGCAAATAAAAATCATAGTTCACATCATGCAAGGGAGATCTTTCTGGCAAACAGCTGAGTGCATCTGCACAACACACAGCAAACTAATGACCTACAAACACAAACATCAAAGATGGCTTTAATGAAGGGGTTTTTTACAATCCAACTTGCTCATGCATTGGTTGTGAACACTGACACCCTTGGTTAAAGCTGCATTTGCTGTGTTACTTTCGTGGCATCCCCTTCAGACCTTTTGCAGCTTTGGGAGGTGAGCTAATCTGAGCTGTGTGTTCACACCACTGTTCTCTCAAGGAAAGCAGCTGCAGTCCATGCACAGCATTTAACTTAGTGAAAAAAGGTTAAAACTTGAAGTTTGCTCATACCAAACTCACAGTTTAGTTTCATTACACAATCTCTCACAGCACTCAGCTTTAAGCAGTACATGTGCATTCCTGCTGCAACAGCTCTACTGGGTTTGCACCTGTTTGATTGTTTTTGTGAGTGGTTCCCCCATTCTTATGCCCATGAAAGTACCTTGTCAATCCACAAAAATATCTACTTTTCTTCAAGTTCCACTCCTCTTTATGTGTGAAATAAAGGATGTAAAGGCAAAACTCGAGGCACTATGTCATAGTCAATGTACTTAACAAAAGTATTAGTATGCTGCTCCCTTTAGCACTCAAAATTGTACATAGTTGGTTTCTTTAATTTTCAATTAAAATTTATTCATAGAGCAATTGACCTAAACTTCTTATAAAAAAACCCAAAAAAATCAACAGCAACAACAAAACAAACAAACAAACCAAACAAATGAAAAAACAGTAACAACAAATACAACCCTTTCCTGCTTGGAAATAAAGATGTGTATTGCCATTAAGGCGCTGCATACACACTTCATGCTGACCTGGCCACATGTCAACAATTCTTTGTGCATGGAGTAGGTGATTCCTTTAAGTCACAACCGTTTTATTGTTGAAATAGAAGAAAGAAGTTCCCAGCATACTATCCAGATCCTGTAATTCCTGCAAGTTCACACAGTACATCACTGCTACTGATCAGGAGTGACTTTAGTTGTTTCCCAGGCATGCAAGTTTCTCTCACTCTGTTGTCTTCAATGACAGACTACCTCAGTAAGGAAAGCTCTAAGTGAAAGAGGAGAAATGAGGAGAGAATAAAAGAATTATTATACTGAGTTTCTTTAAGAAATGAAAAGGAATTTTGCTGTGACACTACTCCCACAGCCCCTGCAGAAAGACTGCTCTGACTCAGCTTTGTTGGTGATTAGGTAGGATTAGGTTTGTCAGTGAGAATAAAGCCAGTGCACCAGGTGTGATCTGTCCTTTCTGTGTGGCCTCAAAGGCCACAGTGCTCCCCTGCCTGCCTGCAGAGATCTTCCTGCTCATCAGCCAAGGGGCAGAGCCTGGTTATGAGCACAGCATTTTAACTCTGTTTGCCCCTTCCTCATTTTGGGAGCAGTTGACATCAAGCCTCCAAAAGCTCAATGGCGTTGTTGAACATGCCCAATTTAAACAGCATTTTTCCCCTCAGATGAGCAGCTGCCATCCAGTCAGAGTATATAAAGGCTTGGTCCCAGCTACCAGGTAATGATTAACTACAATGAATTGTGAAGCAGTGCCTCTAGAAAGTATTCTATATGTTCTGCAGTAATTAAGGTTATTTTTAGGATAATACTCTTAAAAATCATTGAGTTCCTGGATACCTATGAGCTAAAACCCTGGCAAAGTTGCATTTGTTCCTTTAGCAAGAAAAGAAAGCATTAATAACTGACAAGGCTTTTTCTCTTTCCATTTACAAAGCCTTGGTTTTTTTCCTCTTTTTCTAACATATTAAATTAATCAGTTTTCACACTGTTTTCTGCTTGTTTAGCATAACCAGTAAGTGGATTAGTCCTTTATCTCAGCTATCCATAGGTTTCTTTACGAAAAAAGGTGATTATTGCTGTGGTCACCACATGGTACCCTGTTCTTAATCCCCTCACTGGCAAGCTTTGATCCATGTACAGTTAAACACAAGTGTCCAGGACACACTGCTGTGCCTATCTCTAATCCTCCCCAGAAAACCAGAGGGTTAACTGCCCTAGATGTTCATTAACTTAGAATCAAGGAGCCAAATAACATTCCTGCAGTCAGAATAGGTGACAAAGCAGGGATCAGAGGGATCTGAGCATTATGTTTTGTTTTCAAAGAGATAATAATCCATGAGTGCTCTATGAACACTGGCCAGCAGCCTCATCAGTGTATGATCACAGCATTTTCCACCCCATTAAATAATTCTCATGTTTTATGAAAAGCAGAGTAATGCATCACAAGTTTTAAATAAAAATAAATCAATCACACATCCAGAACATCAGTGTTTTGAGCAAATACTTGGTCAGGTTTTTTCATAAAACAGGCTGCAACCCAGCACTCTTTCACATCATGATTTACTTCAGTCTACTCCAAGATTTTAAACAAAAAGCTAAAAAGTCCTAAAGACAGAATGACTTGAAACACCCTGATGAGTGCCTCAAGTGTACTTCAGTCTATTGGAACCAGTTTTCTCCAGAGTAACACATGCTTTCTCTGATGAATGGAAAGAACATCTCAGTATAATTACTGAAAATGTGAGCTCTATTTTCCAGTGCAGAATCTTGGGTATTTTGCATTAAATGCCAGCAAATGTTTTATTCAAGTCACAACAGCAACACAACTCCAAAGAAAAGGCACAGTGATAGTCTTGATTCCCTCTCGTCAGATCCATTTTGTGCTGGTGAGATGCCATCAGTTTCCAGATGGCATCAGTGTATAGAAGTGATGTACAGAATTGCTGTAGTAAAATGACAAACAATGGGCTCTAATAAACTTGACAGTTTGGGTTGTTTCTAATTATCACAACTAAGGTAACAGAACAAGGTAAGGTAACAAGCTAAGGCCAGAATGATCAGTTTCAGCCAAGTTTACTTATGCTTATAGTTCTTTGAATTTCAGTAGTAGGTGAGATCTAAAACTGCTAAAGCTTTTTTCATCTTCTACACAAGGAACTGCACGTCCCTAGGAGTCACATAAATGTGTGTCCTGAAGGGATAATCCTAGAACAATTCCCTTCCTTCTGCTAAAAGTTAGAGCTATGTATTACAGTAACACTGTTTTTATTAATGAGCTGTATTTCAGGTCTCTCTCCTCAGAAATGCTTTCCGGAGCAGCTATGTTTATGGCCTCTCCTGTGCAGCATAACTCAATATCCCTGTTATGTAGATAACTCAGATTTATGCCCCTATCCTAGGAGACATTTCACAAACGCAGGCTTAGCGTTGTCAGGCGGCTTGATGGATGTTAAATCTTGAAATTTACCCAAAGACATCCAGATAATGGCGTGGCAACGCCGGTCCCGAATCTATATGCATCACCATTGTAGTAATGCATTCCCTCATCCCCTCCTGTGAGGGCAGTCATATTGCTGGAGAGGCACAGTACATCACACATCACCTTAACAGCACCCACAGCACTGCATCACCGCCTCGAGACAGGCACAGCACTGAGTCCTGCCCCAAGGGAAGCTGCGTTCCTTCCCTAGGCCTCATGCATGCTGTGATCGTTCAGTGTAGTAAAAATAAAGCCAGGATAGCATTCAAAAAAAAAAAATTGGTTGTTTTGCTTCGTTCTGATTCTGAGAGGACTCAACAGCACTAGGAAGGGGTGACTGCACAGCACGTTTTACTGTTTTATACGCATAAATACCTGATAAAATTTTACATGGCAACAGCCGGTAACACCACTACCAGGTCCCCAAAACAAGAAGCAACCATGCTGGTAACTTTGCAGTCCTAGAACCCCTGTAACATCTGCCAGGTCAGACTAAATAATTTCAAAGGAATTCTGGAAGCACGTGAATAACAGTCTGCTCAATAACATCCCATCCCTATTGTGACCGCAGGAAGCCTCTGTGCAGCAGACAAAGAACAGAAGCTGGTGAAGGCAGGCAAAGGGGCGTTGCAGCAGGAGGCAAGGTGCAGTGTTATGTTGAAAATCTTTAATGAATGGAAGCAGTGGGCAATACTGAGGAAGAGGTGTGCTGCCACGAGGAAAAAGATCCATTTAACTGGCCTGCTTTTCCAAGAGACCTTGTACAGACTCGGATCTGTTGAGCCAAGTCTTCAGGAGTGAAAGGGACAGACCCCTAGACCGGCTACCATCTATTCTGCTTAGACACAGCTGAAATACACGGCCTTTAAAAGAATTTTGGACACTACTACAAAAACCAAAATCCCACAATTGTGTGAGCGAGTCTCAAAGTTCTCAAATACAAACTTTACTGACCAGCTGAGTATGAGGAAGCCACTGGCATGAAAGCACTGAATATTTAATCTTTCAGTGGAACATGCAGTTTCTGGACAGAGAGCTGAGCTGACCAGATTTTTATTATTTAATCATTATTTGCCTGGAGCAGTCATTTCCCTTACAAAACTTTCCAACCATTCCAGTGTTGCTCAGATCTGGAGGTCAGAACGCAGCTCCTTCCCAGTGAGAGGCTTCACAGAAGAAATCGTGCAGCTCTGTGAGACTCAGGACTGGCAAGTGCGAGTGGATGTGTGGTTCTGGAGATAAATCATGAAAACAGCTGGGTAATTCCTTGTTAAAGTTGTTCTAGCGTAAACCTGACAACTGAATCTAGGTAAAAGAGTGGAAACATTACTATAACCACCTATAATACTGTGATGGATGGTGTTACTGCTGCCTGGAGACCTCAGTCTCTAAGCCAGATGTCCACAGTTTAAAATCCGTTCCCTTTGTAATAAAATATAAGACCTGCAAAGAGTAACTCAGCTAATGAGCAGTTCTCTTGAACTATGAATGCAAACTATTGTTTCCCATGATTTCCTGCTCTCCTTTAGGTCTGATGAATTATGTATCCATTTCGCCATTCTTGGTTTAGCAGAGGCATCAATGGGAGGTGAAATACAGAGAGAGATGGTCAATATTAGACAGACATATCAAAAGGGTCACATCTCCACAGGGTTCCTTTTGGAAAGCTGTTCAAAACAAGTTCTGAAAGAATAAGTGTGACAGGAGGAAGATAAAAGTCCAAATTAGCACAAATAGCTCTAAGCAGCATTGAAAAAGTAGGGCACAAGGTGCAGTGTCCAACAGAAATTTAGACCACAGAGAAATCCATGATAAATGATTCATATGCTGCAGAGTTGATAAATGACACAACAGAGCCTTTTTAGTAACTGAATGGAGACAGTCACAGCTGAAATGAATGGGCTAAGTTTGTGACTCTAACAGAACAAGATTTTACATAATTTTGCATGGTTCCTCCTCACTTGAGTTGTGTGAATACAGAGTATTTCCCTATTCCTTAGGCAAACCTGTTTAACAGCATTAAATTCCTCCAGGAATCAACACGATTTCCCAATCCCTGCCATTGCCTCTTCTAAATCTGAGCTGGGGAGAAGTAAAAGCAGCATTACAGAATGCTTTGAACCAAAACAAGATCCTGACTCAGGATCATCTGTCTCACTTCATGTCCTTGTGTTTTGGCAAGAGCTGCACACTTATTCCTATATCAGGAACTGATAATCTCATTCAGTTTAAGGGGTAAGTACATCATCCCCTTCTGGCCCAGTCCAGACACCCTTTAGTGTTGGCTCTAGAGACTCAAGGATTGCTCTAGGCTCCTGCCACTTCTGTCCCCAGGGTGCTCAACCCTGCCACGGTCACTGGTAGCACCTATTGGTTCCAGGTGAGTCCTGGAGAAGGAACCCATTGCTCTCAGGTAAAGATGATCCTTTGGTTATCCTTACAGTGAGCAGTCTCATACAGCACACTGCTTTGTGCCTAGATAATGCAACTATCTAATTTGCTTTCAGGAAAGTGGGACCTTAGACTGGCTCAGAAAGAAAAAAAAAACAAGTAGAACCTCTCTTTTCAAAACCAGTTAGAGCCAGCAGAGAGGCGAGGCACTGACCCCTCTTCAGCTGGAACAGCAGCAATGCCCCCTCCTGCTCCCCCGTGTGAAATTCGGTGACAGATATGTGACAGGGACCTTCCTCTGCTGGGACGCAGATACTGCCCCAGCTGCACTCAATTCCTGTTTTCTACACAACCAGGAGACATGGTATAGTGAAATTCTGTCTTCACAGAAAATCAGGGCCCTAAATCTGAGCAGAAAAACTTCTGAACAGTAGTAGATCTGCTTCTCCTTCGAAAAAAATGAATTATTCAAGACTCAAAGAAGCTTCCTTTAGAACAATCAGATTGTTAAGCTTTATCCTGTGACTTGGAACAAGTGGAATATTGCAGCTTTAACCTTCTCAGCCATGTGAAGCCACTCATTGATTTTTGTTCATCTTGACCATAAATTTCTCTCCCAGGTTCTCTATCTTGATGACCAGCAAGGTACTCTTCACATCACTGCAGCCTGTTGAATAAACCATCTGATAGGTAACTCAGACAAGGAGGAATCTCTGTGTATGTATGTGCAAGGAGTTAGAGTCAAGTTTCTTCAAGGTCCTGGACTTCCCAGTGAGTCCAGTTGCCCACGATATTACCACCATCCATGGGAGCTTTGCTTTGCCAGTTGTGCTCCCACAGGACACTTCCCACTATTTAAGTTATTAGTGTTGCTTTAGAGTGAAAGAAATGCAGATAAACTATTAACCATCAAGAAAGGACAAGGGGCAATTTTGGCAATATATTAATCCTGTAACCACCTGGAATGAAATTAGTCTGGAATTTACCACAGAGCTGGTAATACTCTGATGCTCATTTTGCTGCTAGGTTATACCAATGCACTGTTTGCATGAAGAGGCACCTCGAATCTGTGGCCCAGCACCTTCCTGTGCATGCCACATTTTGTACACAATATCGGGGTCTAGTTTACAGTAAAACAGCCCTGCTTTAGCCACTGTGAAGTGGGAAGCAAAATTGTATTTATCCCTCTGCCAATATCCAAAAATGGTGGTTTACAGGTGCAGAGCATTCTGGCCGTGGCTGTGCTGCATGTGACATGGCACTGAATTGAGTCTCGGGAAATAAGGGACCAATGGCATTAAGAAAAGCCTGCCAGGCATTTATCATTTGGAGCAAAGTTGCTTCTTATTTTTTTGGGAACCATAACGGGGCCTTGGAAAATCTGGGTTTAGTTTTTGTGTGCCTCAGCATTCCTGCATGCACAGCAGCACAGGAAGGCATTTCAGTCTCACAGGCTCTATCCTGTGCATGAATAGCCAGAGAAATAATTCCCAGTATCACCACAGCGTTGAGAAGATAAATATTTTAAGGTGGGGTTGTGCTCCAGTGCTAGAGCTCCTGCAGCAGTACCAGAGCTGAGGAGACAATGGGGTATAAGGGCATTTATGGAATTAACCATGGTCAAAAGCATGTTTGCAGGTCACTTTCCTGTACACCAGCCATTCCTCTTTCCCACTGCCCTGCCCTGCCAGTCTGCCTGGTCAGGAATGTGCCAGCTGGTCTAGCACAGAGCTGGTAACAGCATGTGTTGTTTGAGAACAGCAGGTACTGCTTTGGAAACATGATGGGTCTAGCAACACAGGGATGTAGGATTTTTTACAGAAACAGGAGTTTATAGCCAGTCCACTCTCTCTAATGCAAAGTTTGCATGTGTGATATTATAACGCCAGTTTTAACAAGATTTTTTTAATCAGGAAAGACTCATCTTTGGGGCAAAAAAAATAACCACTACTGGAGGAGGACTTGTAGGGAAACAAGAATTGAAGAACTCTTACATTGACTTCTCATGAATTCATACAAGGAAGGATGCACTGCCCTTCGCTCTTGCTGCATAACATTTAGCACAAAGCCAACCTACACTTTAATAAAGCAGCAGGTTATCCAGAAAATGCCGTGTTTTTGCAGAAAGCAGCAAGAGAAGGAATGCAGAGAGACAAGCCATAGTGACCTGGCAGTGTGCTGGGTTCCGAGACAAGGTAGGGTTTTAATGTTACAGAAAACACAGAGGTTCATGTGGTGCTGTACTAGGGAAGGTATTTTACCATAGGAAGTCTTCAAAGGCTTTCAGAGATCTCTTTTTGCTTCTCCTCATGCTAATGAAGCAGCACGAACTGGTGGGCTCCACACAAGCTTCCTCCCTAGGCAGCGTTACCCCCCTATGACTAAGCTTGCAAGGATTTCCCAGTCTTCACCTCAGGCCCTGCTTTGCAGCCAGCTGCATCTGTAGCTCCTCATGGCAAAGTAAAGCAGAGCAGAACTTGGTACAAAAAAGTAGAGACAACAATGCAATCAGTAAAGGTGATAGATTTGTACATACTTATTGTAGGCAGTCATGCATTACTACGCTCCACATCCAAAACAAATGCTATTTCTTGCTGCTATCTAAGGAAACCCAGTATCACTGTGACAGTACAAATAATTCTGGTTTTCTCACTGGGTCCTCAGTGCAGAGGAATTGAAAAAAAAAAAATAAATGCTTCACTTGAGAGAAACAATGGAAAGATTTATAAACAAAAGAAAATTAAAAGGATGCTTTACTAGATAGAACGTCCGGGTTTTTACAGCTGTGACAATGAACATAGTGCTTGTTCTACAATAAAGCTGGTGGTATTTGCTCATGGAAAAACAGCACACATTTTCAGCTCTACACTCTTCCAAGATGTGGTTTTTTGTGGGAAGGAAAGTTTTTTCTTCCGTATTTCAAATGCTGAAGTAGATATTTCTTTAAATCAGTGCTCAAAGATCCTTGGCACTTCCTTAGAAGTGTTACCTCATGACAGATTGTCAAAAAAAGGTATCAATCCTCCTTACATAAATGGATGGTGAAATGCAAGCTCCGTTAAGAAAACACCTTCGGTATTTTATCAGTTCCTCGGCAGAGGAAGATACCTCCAAAATAGATCCCTCTCCTCCTACACAAAGAGAAGTCATTCCAGTACAGCTAAAAGGTGAATTTGACCTGGTTTACCCAGGGAGATAACTCCAAGAGTCTTTAGTTTTGATTAGTTTCTATGTATTAAAATAGCATTTCTCTGGGCTTTTTTGTTTGAACCTTTCTTTCTCTTATTCCTCTTTTAACCTTAAAAACCAAAAGTGATAAGAAAATGTGCATCCCATGCAACAGAAAATGTGGTCTTTTCTACAGCCTCCTTCAGCTGAAAACACTGAGGCCAAGAATTCTCAGGTACTTTTATAACCAGTGTTTTCCCTGAAATGATGTGTGTCTCTTGTTTCTACCCCGCAATAACTGTTCCTCAAACAGCAACAGCTTTTTGTAAGGTAGACATTCTGGGGAGCCTTTCAAGTATTAGAAATGACACTACTGACCCCTCACTGGTATTGACCATCAATCCTGGGAAATCCAGGCCCTCTGGGAAGCTCCCTGTGGGCCTGGTCTCAGGCAGGACGGAAGGCTGGATCTGTGCTTCTGCCTGACTGATCCTCTTCACCTGCTGAAGAAATCTGTGTTTTCCTAAGGAGTCCTTGGTGGCTGCTGGAAGCTGGACACTGCTATTTACTATGGTCAGTGCCCCAAAGCACTGCTGACTTCTGTAAACAGCAGAATATTAATTATTAGCTACAGGTCAGAAGAACCTTTTAGACATATTTCATTTCAGTTACCAAAATATGTCTTAACAGTAAGCTAAAAACCCTAGAGATTTAATGAAACATGTGCATTTTACCCATGCCCGTAGCTGAAAACAAAACCATTTCGGAAAACGCAGCCATGAATAGAAAATAAAGCACAATATGCAACTGGATTAAGGTATTGAATAAAAATAACACCAAACAGTTGCCCATGGAGGCTTTCTCCTGTGATCTGAAGTCACAATGTATTACCAAAAGACAGAGAGATCTTTAGCAGAAAGAATGAAAGACGTGATCACAAACCTCAGGTGACCCTCCTGGTGCTAAGAGTGACAGACTCTGCAGCAGGGTCTGTGTTGAGGGAATGCCACAGCCAGAAAAACAAAGTTAGGAAGTTCATGGTCACTCACACAGCAAAGTAAATTAATAGCTGCACGAGGGATAGCACAACGTGAACAAAGACATCAAATTGTTGCCAGCAGGTTTTCCATTAGAGTGAGAGGATGAATTTCTCTTTCTAAATTATGCTAATACTTTTGCTAACACGTTGCTGGTTCTTTGTGTTTCGCTTGAACACTCAAAACTCAGAAAGAAGGTTAAATAAGGTTCCTTCAAAAGAAAAAAGCTAGTTAAAAGATTAGGAGACTTGAAGAACAAAAAGGAAAAAAAAAAAAGAGTTAAAAACAACCCCCAAACAGATGGAAGTCAAATATCTCGCTTTAGGGGTGAGTGTTACTCCTGACAGTCCAAACCAAAGATGTTCTATGGTTTGTTTCAAGACGAGAAAAAATGTGTATATTTAGGATGGCGATATCAGAATGCTCTCAGCATTATTTTGGGAGACATTTATAGACTGTGATAGGTTTCCAGAAAGACAAAGTATTTTAGTAACATGTCTTTATATCTGTCACAAAGAATCTTTCACAAGTGCTGTTAAAAACCCCTAGCTGAGAAACAGTGTTAAGACTTCCTGTTATAATATTCATTTGTTTGAATGATAAGATTTAATACATACACTTTGGAAAGTAACTTGCAGCATGCAGCTATCACGTCGTACAGTAATGAAGATGGGTAGAAAAACTCATTAAAATCACATCTTACCATATGAAAATTATGATAACTTATATACAGGCTAATTATTTAATAATGTACAGCTGTTAAATTAACTACTACTAATTACTATTAGAAATTACTACCAGAAGTTCATGGGGTTTTAGAAATACAAGATATAATTGTGGTGTAAGTGGAAATTAGGAATACATCCCCAGTTTCATCACTGATCTTAATTTGTGCCATTTTATCCATGAAGACACACGATCTCCCTAAACATTCCACTATAAATAGTCTAACATTTGGTTTCCTCCAAGACGTCCATCATTAACTGAAGAAAAACATAGTCAGACTTTTAATTTAGGAAAACTTTCAAGTGCATGCTTAATTTTTCCCCAGTCACAAAAATCCTCAGCTTCTGATTAACTTTGATTTAAGTGGGACAGACCCGTGCATTTAAAGATAACTCCATGCCCAAGACTGTCCCAACGGGTTTCTCTTCTTTAATCACTCTGTGCTGCATCAGCCCTTGTTTCTCCCCGCTCTAATACCCAGGACCATGAACAAGGGACCAAGTTTTGTCAGCTTTGAACAGAGTAAAGGCACAGTGCTCAGCTCTCTGAGCAAAACAGCATCACCACTTGGGGACTGAATCCTCCTCCTTTCATGAGCTGGTGTGAAGGCAGACACCTCCTGTAAGCAGACCTAAACCCAAATCAGGCACCGCATACCAACACTGTAGCAATCAGGAGTTCATCAGGAATATTTTCCTAGAGACAGCAAATACAGGACTATGGTGTCTGGCAGCTAAAGCACTTGGACAAGAAGTTGGAGATACGTGTTTCAGGGCTTTCAAAGCCTGAAGGAATTTAAACCTTCTTCTGTAGAAATTTAGAGACCAGGAGCCTAAGAATCTGCAGAAAGGTAAAAGTAGCCCTCGAGTTTCACCTGCAGGGAACAGGAGAGGCCTGAGCTTGATTTCTGCTGCTTTGATTACTGCTTTAGTTTTACATCCACCATGACTTGGTACGAAAAAAGTAAATAATCTTGAAGTCTGAGACCTGAAAGACACTGTGTGACTCTTTCAATACTGTTTAAAACATATTAGTCTGCTAGTAGGTGAAGAAATTCTGCAAGAGCTCTAATATTTTTGCGATGTTGATTAGCTAGGATAATCCAGCCATGATTAATTTTCTAGTGTTTGATGACTCCCTATCTGCTCTCTACTTTCCCCCAAAAACATTTTGCTGTTCTTTTGGCACATAGTGAGATTTCACAGAGAGCTTTTCATAAAATGAATCTCCTCAAGGCTATTTTGTGAAAAGCATGACATTCATTTTGCATTTATGGTAATGTTTAAATAAATACGCTCTCCAAAGTGTTTTGCAAGACCCTGGAGTGCTGCACAGAGTGGATAGATGGCTTCCAGTCATCTTCAGCACAGAAAGCAGATTAACACGGCAGAGCAGCCAGGGAGGGACATGTGGAGAACTTACTGGAATGACAGTCCTGATGTGATAAAGATGCTAACAATAGCTATTAAAGAGGTCAAAATAAAAAGAGATTTAGAGATAGAAGTTGCAAGAGCTGGAGACTTAGAACTGCTCTCTCACTACTTTCGAGCCTGTGCTACCACAGGTGTGCACGTGCATTGAGGGACATGTTTGTCCAAGGGAGGAGGAAAAAGCCACTCTCAAAAGTAATTAAGAACTGCACAAATTCATCTGAGGTTGAAATCAATTCTCAAAGGAGTTGTTTAATCAAAAACAACAAAAGTGCATCAGTGTTTCTCCTTCAGTTCATGGGGAGGATTGAAGGGAATAAGGCTGGGGTGGTAATTAATGCAGTATCTCTATATCTCAAGGGATGGTAGCCCTGCAAAGCATTATTTATTTAATAAAAGAAATAAAATATTAATTTTCTCATCCTGGCAAAGCAAATATATTGAGCGTTTTCTGTTGCATTTATACTGAGGTGAGCCAACAGATTGGAGATCCAATACTATTAAATATAGATAAATATGAGATTTTCTTGTATATTTTGGAGAGTTGCATGAGGCTTAACAAGTACAGAGCAACCCGTTCCCTCCTGTTATTGTATAAGACAGAAAAGAGGGAGATGTGACATTTGCAACAGACTGGGAAAGAGGTTCTCTGTGGATACAGGAGGGAGGGTTTTAGGGATTGATCAAAAGCCACTAAAACCATAAAATGAGGCCTCCATCTTGACTCAAGCCCGAAAAAGAGGAGCAATAGGTCAGATGTGGCAAAAGGAATAAGAGTGTCATAACAATGAAATACTAAGTGGTTGTGTGAAAGATTGTAAGGCCCCTCAGATTAGTTCTAAAGAAAGGAAAGTTATTCAAGAAAAAATAAATTTGGGATACAAGGTTTAAGAGACTGTTTTCTGCTATTGTTTTAGATGTCAGAAAAATAAAAATTAAAAGACAAAACAGACTGCAGTTGTCAAAAAGAGATGCCAAAATTCAGGTCAGGATTTCAGAAGCATGAAAGTGACAAAAGTGTGGATTTAAGGAGCCTGAAAGACAGACCACAGATTTAAAACTTGGATGAGAACAAGAAGAGACCTAACTATGAACACTCAGTCAGAAGCCAAGAGAAGACCAAAGACTGGCATTGTAATCAAAAATAAGGAAGTGAAAGCATGACGAAAACTGCTTGAAACACTGAGATTGATGAGGAGGTAGCACTTTAAAATGGCTGAAAAGCATCACAGGTTACAGACAGACAAAAAACCGAGGAAAGCGATTCCAAGGCACGAAGTGAAGCAGAGAGACCAAACCTTCAAAAGAGAGATTTTCCAAGAGCTTTTGCTAACTCGGAGCTTTGCTTTACCACGTTACAGTCAGTAGTTAGCAGTTGCACAGAGCTGGTGACCAGCTGGCAGTGCTGCATTTAATGCATTGCACTCCTGGGTCACTGCTACTCGTCAGTCACAGCATCCCCAGCTCCACCCTGGAGCCCCCAGGGACAGCAGAACAGGGCAGTGTTTTATAGGGGATATTCATAGGGTATATGGAGCTGCAGGAGTGACAGGTCTGTGGGCTCAGCCTGCATTTCTTACTCCACCACATTTAAGGCAGAGATTCAGTTTCATTTTCAGTCATTCATCCACCAGCAATTTACAGAGACACCGGATACCTTCTGGCTGCAGCTCCCAATTAATCTGAGGAACGGGAGAGCTTGGCTGTGCTGATGGTGTAAACAAGCCAGTTAGGAGCATGTCAGGCTTTGTTCAGCCAGGAATCACATCCTTGTTGTGAGCTGAAGCATCACACCTGCTTCTTTTAGGTTAACTGACAAATTGCTGCTGTGTAAATCTGCTGTTTGAGTGTAAAACCAAGCCTCTCCTGAGGCTGACTGACAACGTGTGAGAAAGGGAAATTGGAACAAAAAACAAACACGCCAAACTTGTGATATCTCATGTGGCAAGATAGCCTTGCCCCAGGGAATGTGACTCTGTCCATGAGGCAGGATTGCTCACAAACACTGTGTAGGCCATGTACATCTGTATCCCAACACAGAGGGACGGTGTTTCTCCAAACACTCTTAGTAATTACAAAAGCTGAAGTAGAGGAAATTGTCAGCGCCACCTCTGATTCCCCAGAGAAATGAGTTAAATAATGTCTGACAGTCATTAGAAATGTTGGACCTTCATTCCAACCCTAGTACCATCAGGCAAAATGGCCTGTTGTAATTAACCACACACACACACACACACTCCTATATCTGTGGATGTGTAGCAGTGGGAGCAATTTCCATAGGAACAGTGTTGTCCTTCTGAAAAGCCCAGTCATGCCATCAAGGACCTTTACAAGGGTGCCCTGGCATTCCTGCCCCACCTGAAGACACAAATTGGTTTCACAATATTGGCTGGGCCATGGCAACAGTGTCCCTTGCAGGCTGTGTGGCTCCACGATGCCAGGTACAGCTGAGGAAGATGCAGATCTGCTGCCTGTGAGGTCTTAGCTCATCTCCCTAATCCCCCTGACAGCTTTGGGGGTGCAGTAGCGGAGAGGAAGTCCTGAGACAGTATCAAAATGCTTTTGACCTCTTCAGGCATCAAAAATATTCAATACTGCGTGGGGGTGTGAACCTGTCAGCTGAGAGACGTCTCTCACCTGACTCTGAAGGTACCACCTGCAAGCCTCTGGGCAACTTCTGATGGTGTTTTACAACCTTCACTGTAAAAATCTTCTTCTGAACATCTAGTCTAAATGTAGCTTTGTCTGATTTTCTGTGACAGTCCCCATGTCCTCCAAGAGTGTTTGTGTCCCACCTGGGTGATTACCTGAGCACGGGCACGAATTAGATCTCAATCCTCCTTTGATATTCAACATCATACTCTGTTTCTTCTCACGGATTCTATGCACACTGTTAAACAATTTAAGTCACAATCAGCCAAACAACATATGGTGGGGTTTAACATTCTACACTTCGTTAAAGTGCACTATGCTGAACCAGAGACAGTGGCTGAAAGCATCTATTTAAGGACTTTGAAACAGAGCATGGACAAAGGCAGTGGCATACAAAACTGCATTGCCAAAATCCTTCCTGCTCCTTCTCATGCCAAAATCCCAGGAACCAGCACATCCCATCCAGTCTTTGAGTTATGCAACAGTGTGCAAAAGCTGTTGCCTTTAGACCTGTTCAAGGATTTCTGGCTCGATCTCTGACACGTTGGCCGTGACTTGTTGCCTCGGGAAGAGCAGGTTTTCCTATCATCTGGTGACCCTCATTCACCAGTATTTTAACACACCTGCCCAGTTGTATTGCTCAACATGAGGAGCTAAACCAGAGCCCATCATGGTATTTCCACCGGTGAGAAGCCAACCTGCAAGGTCCTCAACAGCTATCAAACAATGATGTGCACACAGCTGAGTCTGAGGGCAATAAAACCAGCATATTTTGAAATTTTGCAAATTGTAAAACCTAAATTTTGAAGTCCTGTATTTTTCCACTTATTTTAAAATTGATAGCTCTAAGAAGGCAGGCAGAGGGCAAGATGTACATCTAACATCTAATAAATCATCATTCTCAACTAAACATTATAGATCCTAACTCATCAGAGTTTTAAGAATTAAATATTTAAGAATTAAATAAGTAATCAAGACACAACCAGAAGAGTTTTAAGTATGATTACATTATATATACAGTTTTACTTTAAGATTAAAGTAGGATAAATCACTTAATCCATCAAAATCAGATAAGAAAGGAGCTTCAGGATCTATAATTCAGTGAGTTTCAAAAATAGAACTTAATTGCCTGAAATTGTGCTCTGATCCATATGCTTCCATGGACAAATGCAATTACTGCCTCTTGTAAACAAGCTAATTGATGTGAGAGAATATAGTTCAGAATATCTTATATGTGAACAACATTTCACAAAAAGCACAGAGACCTGAGCAATGATCAGCAGTAATCATCACAGTCCCATTGCAACAGATAAAACTAAGCTGCTCTGTTTGCAGGAGCTGAGAGTCTGGTTCAGTTTTCCTTAAAATAATAAAAATGTGCCCTCTCACCCAGCAAAATAAATTAGCTATTCAAGCTCTTGAAAAAAATTCTCACTAGCACAAAGGTAAAAAACCTTTTCTTAGATGAGGCAATCAAAAATCTTAGAGCAGCTCCAAGATCTGAACTCTTACCAGTGATTTCTCAGTCGTTACACAGACACCTTTCAAGACAGAAGCATCCAAAATGGCAGCAGTTATATTGCCAATAAAATGACAAATGCTAGCAATTCCTGATTTTTGCCATCAGACTCATAAATTAAGATGGCACAAGACCTTGTGATCAACCAGTCAGACATTTTCATGAAGGAAAAGGTCATGGGATTGCAGTTAATTCATTCGTCCTTGAACTGCAGGGCGACAGGAGCAAAATACACAATTTTGAAGATGTTTTAATCTGCTTACTGTATACTTTATCTTGTGTCTGTCTGCTTTTTAAACCCTAGAGACACATGCCCTCATATGCCCCCATCTGATGTCACCTTTCCTGTTGGATCAGCCAAATTGGCAATCTTACTGAAAAAAAAAAAGTTCTTTCGACAAGGTGTGTTTTATTGCTGTTAATTATAAAATTCAATAAATCAGTCTCCTCAAAGACCAAATAGAATTTCAATCTAAGTTTCTGTTTCTGGTTAAAAATTAATTTTTTAATCACATTTAATATGGTACATTTAGTTTTAATTTCTTGCCCCTTAAAAATGTTGGCTTTCTCCAAAATGTGATTTGCCCAAAAGTGACACCCACACAACAAGTGGGTGGAAAGGCTAGAATTTTCTGTTTACAAACTGTCTTTGAACAGTCGATACACTTTACAAAATGTGTTTGGCACTGGGTGAATACAATGTACACACATCAAAAAATGAGAACAACTTGTCTGGATTTTATGGAATTGCTTTCACGTAAATTATTTGTCAATTTTCTTTGTTCCTTGCAATGCTTGGTTCAAATTATGCTGAAGTCATTAGAAAGGTACTGACTCCCCTGAGTTTTGCATCAGGTTGTACACATTCAGCATATAGAGCTGGCTAAATAATTCAGAGATACCTTCAGTATACTATTCATTTGTTAAATGTTATGTTTTAATGCCTAAACTCTTCTAGAAATAATATTGTCCCTTCTTCATTCAGATCTAAATCCTGTTCACTTGTAAAGAAAACAGAAAACTAAAGGAGCACTGGACCAAAATTACATTTATTTTGTTCTCTGGGTACATCATGGAATCATCGAGGTTGGAGGAAATCTTCAAGATCGTCCAGTCCAAGCACCAACCCAGCACCACCACGATCACCCCTAAACCACATCCCCAGGTGTCACATACAGAGGTCTCCCAAACACTTCCAGAGACAGCGACCTCACCGCCTCCCTGGGCAACTTATTCCAATTCCTGACCACTCTTTGGGTGAGAAAAAACTTTCAAATATCTAATCTGAAACTCACCTGTCTCATCCTTTCACTCGAGACATGGCAGGAGATATCAACTCCCACCTGACTACACCCTCATTTCAGGGAGCTGTAGAGAGATAAGGTCCCCCCTGAGCCTCCTTTTCTCTGGGCTAAACACCCCCAGCTTTGTCAGCCACTCCTCATAAGATGTGTTTTCCAGACCCTTCCCCAGCTCCATTCCCTTCTCTGGACCTTCTCCAGCACCTCAGTGTCTCTCTAGCACTGAAGGGCCAGAACTGGACAGAGCATCCGAGGTGTGGCCTCAGCAGTGCCCAGCACAGGGGACAGTCACTGCCCTCCTCCTGCTGGCCACACTGTTCTCGATACAGACCAGGAGGTCATTGGCCTTCTTGGCCACCCGGGCACACACTGGCTCTTCACCTTACTGGACCTCATGCAGTTGCCCTCAGCCCACTGACCCAGCCTGTCAAGATGTCTCTGTAGAGAGAGATCCAGATGTGATCTCATACTTGGTAAAATATGGGAGAACAACAACATTTCTTGGGTTTGCTGCCATGAAATGCATCCCACTGATGACTTTCTTGCCATTTCCTAATTGTGCTGAGTAGCAGAGCGGCTGGTTTGTGGGAACAGTTGCTCACACATCATTTCAGAGGCTCGGGCACTACCTGTCCAAAAGGACATTTCTGGCAGCCAGAGACAGCTCCCTACCCCAGGCAGAAGGGCTCACCTTGCCTTCACAAGGATGGTCAAGAGAGCTGCAACGTAAACAAACACATTTAGGACCCCTCTCTGAGCTCTCAGCAGCTTTCTTGCTCTCCCCTTGTGAAAGGATTTTCCCGATGTCCTACTGCTGGCACAGCGCTGGCTGAAAAGCGAGCCACTGTGCACTCACAAGCTTTTGTAAAGGAACAGTTTCCCACAAACAAAACTGCTGGCTGGGACTCTATACTTGCAATGGTCCACTGCACAGGATCAAGGGCTTTTAACTGTTGCTGTGAAGAGCATCTATTCTGTGTAAAACATCACAGAAGGAACTGACATTTGATATAATTTCTTACAGATATAGCAATACTCCCTCCTGTATACCCTGCCAAAATATTTGCAACCAAGTGCATTTGACTGAAAACTTGGCATAGGACTTCCATTAATTATTTTCAATTCGATGAATAGGTAGATTAGGCAGGGAAAAAGCACAGTATATATGGGCAAGTCAGTGAGCCAATCACTGGCAGATGCCTTGCATCAGAATTAAAGTATTTTGACCTTTCAGGGCAGATAGTTTAAGGAAAATGGAAGTTTAACAACAATGCCTCAATTGTTAAGATGTTGCAATCAGTAAGGCTCTCTCACAAAAGAAGACACTCCCAGCAGGAGGAATGACAAGCTTTTAATACAAACAGTATTTGGCTACAGCAAATAAAGGCAAAGAAAATGTGTACTTTCACATTAGATTGCACAGGTAAAGTGAAAATCAGGGTGTTCCTCCAAATCTGCAAAGAAAATCAGGGGGAGAGGCTGCAAGGAAAGGCCTGGAAAAGACATCTCTTTATCTTTAATCATCCTGGATCTGCCTGGCCTCTGCCTGCCTCAAGGACAGATATTCGCTGGGGGAAATTGGCAGGAAAGGTCACTTCAGCAGACCTTTGGATCTGACAGTGTTACAAGAGGGCAAATACTACCTAACACCCATGTTAGCTCAAAATGAAACCCCTCCCACTGCTTAAACGCAGGCTGCATTTTCTAACAAGTGAAGAAACTCTTTCTTTCCCCCTAGACTTTCTCCGTTCACAGCCGGAGCGAGCGCTGACGCTCTCACAGTGCCTGTGACACAGGCACAGCTCTGCGGCGGCTCGTTGGCATCCCCGCATTTGCAGATTGATCTGTTTGCTCTTCGCGCTGCTCAGCTCATGCCACAGCTGTATTTCACTCGGTGCTGTGGTGGCAAAACTGCTGTTACAGCCACGATGTGAGCTTCGACTTGTGAAGGCAAGATTGTAGAGCAGAGTCATATTTTATAGCACAGCAGTTAAAACAGCTGGGAAATTCAGATACCTGATAATGGGACTGTCAAATGCTTCTCCGCGTTTCCCAATTTCCATTCCTCTAATGAAAAATATTCCCCCTGCCTTCACATCATACCTCTCCTATTCTTTTATCACTTCCATAAATCACTCTTTCAATCTCTGGATGAATCAAACTCTTTTTGTCTAAGTACCCGAAAGCCTGTCATGACCATCTAGTGTAGAAATGACAAGCACAAATGCAGCCCAGGACATTGCACAGACTGTCACACACTCAGCTGTAAGGCCCCTTCCAGCCCAGGCTATTACATGATCTATGGTACTCTTGGATTTGTTTTAGCCTTCATGGAACCTGACAGAAAATTTGCTTTTAAAAAGTATTAAGCAGCTTGATAGGAAATCTTAATCAACTAATTTTAATCATATCACTGGCAAAATACTCACACTGCCTTTTAAATTTTGGAAACTCACCTTTAACTGGTCGACATTCAACAGCTGAAAAATAATATTATACCAAAATACTTTATAAAGCAAGAGTCAGAGTAACTAGAGGCTGTTCTAGTCGATGCCAAAACAGCTTGAAACAACAAACTAAAGCGTAAGATATTGCTCAGCACACAGGCTTACATAGGTATTTCACTGTATACTAGTGGATTCTTACAAACTTAGACTTTTCAAGGAGAATATTCCCAGAGATTTTTAGATCATGTTGGATAGAAACAAGTGCAGCTTATATAAATACTTTGGCAATTCTGATAGCCAAATAATCTTTCCTCAATTACTCTTCTTTTTGTTGTTATTCTTTTTAATAATTACTTTATTTTAGCTGTTTTTCTATTCTTATAATAGGAGGGTTAGATTCTCCATCACATAAAGGACGTTATGTAACACTTCCATGATGTCAAGTAGCCTCAATGAATGTAAACACCCTTTAAAAAGGCCTCCCTGGTTGGTTTAAATCTCTGTAAAGCAAAGTACCAGTCCCATTCTAACTGCAGTACAAAGGGAAATTTGGATGTGATTAAGAGCACCTACAGATGCCAGAACAGTTGTATTATGCAATGCATGTGGCACAGCTGCTTCCTTATCACAAGACCCGAGACGAGTACACCACACATGGAAGGGCAGAGCTGCCTTCCCTCCTGCCTCCCAACAAATCCCCCTGCATGGGGTACTTTCCATGGGCCCTCACAGCACAGAAACTTTCCAGAGTACAAGACAAAAGGAACTTGTACCAAAGCATCGCTCCCTGAATGTTATTTTCCACAGGCAGCAGGAAGGACATTCGCTCGGTTCCTTTGGGCACCTTTATGTGGAATAGCACAATTAATTTCTCCAGGAGCTAACTGGGTGCAGCCAGTCAGACCCTGATTTGGAAAATCCTGGGGTGCCATTTCCAGGCACTCTTGTGCAATGAGTCTGCAGGAAAGCTCTCATTCAAACACAGGGAGAAAGCCATTTCTAATCTACTTTTGGCCAGAGAACACCATATTATTGAGTGAACTCTGCAATTTGGTCACTAGCATGATATCAAAACCTACCCAAACACACTAAAATTTCAGTGTTACTGGGTACACGTGACATACACAGTTTGATCAGCATCAGCCTTCTAAGAGAGTAAAGCACCTAGACAGGTTCCTAGAAGGAACCACTTTTTAAGCAAGATTTTACTAACTTTCAACATGTGATCACTGTAATCCAGTTGTGCTCCACAGGTTTCAATTTTGAAGCCTACTTCAATATTTTGCTGTTCAGAATACACGTGAAAGGGAAGAAATGTTCCACTAATGAAGATTTTAGTATTTGATTTGAAAATTACAGTGTGATAACTACAGATAATAAAATCTTCCACACAACCAGTGCATATATATAAAGGGGTGAACACAAGAGATGCCTGTGTCCAAAGCTGAGAGATGGAATGGCAACACAACTCCCTCAGCCTCTGGGCTGCTCAGCAAACTGAAAAGAGTGAAGAAAATTGGCTGTTTCTAGCACGAATCAGATGTTAGCACCGAACTAAAACTGATTCTCTTGACTGAAGGCTGGACAACACACAGTGACAGTGAGGAGAGAAGAAGAAAGGTAGATTTCAAAGACAACCTCTGCTGTCAGAAATCCAGAGGCTTTGTTCAGAGACGGGGGAATCTGAGAGAGCAAAGGTGGGTCAGTGATGTATGAAAGAGAAAGGGTTTGGCAGGGACTTCATTTCTATTCTCACGCAAGGCTGGGAACTCTTCGAATTTTTATTTTTTTTTTCCTTACAAGGTGACTTTCTATAAATTATACACAAGATTCTCCCTTTGTGATCCTAGCATGAAAATACCAAGGCCCAATCAGATTTACATTCATTGGATGATATCAGGCTGCTGTGATCCTTCAGGTGCAATAATATCAATATATCTAAACCATTCTTCCCAGTCTGTTACCAACAAAAGCTTTATTTACAGTTCAAGTCTTTGATTTTAACTTGCCTAGAACAATTTCCTTTCCATGTTCCATAAATGTGAGAGTAGAAGGTATACAGGGTACAGGAAACTGTGATGAAAAAATCTCCGGAATGGGCTTTGCCATACTGGATGTTGCCCTCTGGTCTGGTTTCTGGCAAGTTGTAATAATGTAACCTGACTGTCAGCTATCCTGACCTGTGGCTATTGTCACATACTTTCCCAAATCATCCACAAGATGCTGAATGAACTCGTCATAACTTATTTCTGTTATGCAACCACGTGAAGAATACAACTCTGTATCATGGTCTGATGGCCCAGAATAACTGCAGAAATGACTCAGTATCCAGGGAAAACTTTCAAGCTTGCAAAAACATGACATTTTCCTGGAAAACAACTGTTAAACTCTGACTAATGCATTCTCCTCTTTTCTTCTTTTTTAAATCTATCTGTACATGTTTTGAAGCTCTGAATGCTCCTGGGCACTGAGAACAATGCGAGGTGAGGACTGTCGAGTAATGTCTGAGCAAGTGGGAGCTCAGGCAGGACAACACTCTGTTATGTGATATTTTGGGAACATTTTGAGGAAATGTAGCAGTCCAAGGGCCTAGAGCCAGATATTTCCTTTTTGTCCAGGCAGTCCATATTGCCAGGGCACCTATTAGGTGTCCTGGAAGGGCTGAAGCTTGGCCACCAAGTGATCTGCTTCTGCAAGCACAGCTCTTAGACTGGATGAGCCATCCTGCTGCCTGGCTTGGAGTTCCACGTGCTCCTGGCCAAACCAGGGAGAGCAGCTCTGAGGACTTCAGGAATCGTGTCCCTGACACAAACCTAACAAAAGCAAAGCTCCTCTCTCTTGTCCCTCCATTCCAGCTGGAAAACCTCCTGGCACCACATCCAGAAATGTACCTGGAGGGAAGTAAAACTAGGTGAGAGTGGACCCTAAGTGTAACTAAATATTAAGAACCAGACTGTGCTTTCCCCACCACGTTAACAATTGTGGTTGACTACCCAAAAGAGGGAAAATATATATCATCCCCATCCAGAACTCAGGTAGAATTTGCCCTTAGGAAGATAAACAACAATGAATGTGACAGAGAAAGTTTAAATTTGTGAAAACACTCTGATATTGTTTCAGGCTACTTCACACAATTGCAGTGCCCTGCATTACATAGTCCCCACATTCTGGGTACACATCAGAGGAATGCCACGGAATTTACATAACAAACTTTGATGTAGAGCTTAACACAAAATAGTACCAGCTGAGCATGCTACAGGATCACAGACACCCCAGAGGAAGGTATGCAAAATCCCATTTTGTTGGAAACAGCTTTTCACCTTGCGCTGAAGAAGTCAGCAGGCTGAGAACCAAGGTGCTCTGCTCTGGTCTGTTTGCCATGGAGGGAACCTTGGGCAAACTCTTTTCCCTCTCTCTTTCTCAATGTATGTGTTCCTGACATAGCTAAACAGGATCAGCATCACAAAAACACAGCAAGAATTTCTGAGACTCGAAGTGTGCCTTGAAACATTCAAAAACCACCACTGCTCCAGTCCTGACTTCCAACACCTATCATGAGAAAATTACCATATATTATTATCAAAGCCATAGAGCTGCCAAAGACAGCACTACTGTAACAGATAAGCAGGAATTTTGACTGCCTGAGCCATCAAGGGAAACTCTTCTCCCACTGACATGGCCTCCAGCTACGTATAGATGCAGCACGCTGCTTTCTCCAGAGCAATGGTGACATTTTAGATCATCTGTTGTGCTATAAACAGAATACTGTGATCTGATGAACATTTGCTACCTGGAAGGCCATTTCCTGGTGCCTGAGTCATTAACTTCCTTGGATGACATTGCCACATCTGTAACAAAAAGATGTAACGTGCTGCTGATTTACAAGGCTGCTGTAGTGCTGGTATTTTAAACTAGTCAGGTGTGAATGGCAGAGGCTGGCTGGTGTTTGAAATGCCTTCAGCAGTATTAGCTCATTGTGGGTGATATTTGAAATACTTGTCTCTGAACTGGAGGAACATGGATTTGACGGATGGAACGCTCAGTGGATCAGGAATTGGCTGGATGGTTGCACACTAAGAGTTGTGGTCAATGGCTCGATATCCACGTGAAAAGGAGCAACAAGTGGTGTTTCTCAGGGGTCAGTGCTGGGACTGGCAGTGTTCAACATCTTTGTCGAAAAACGTACAAGTTCTGCTATACTGATTTTACAGCTATAGCCATTAAATTATTAAAATCTAAACAAGAGACATGCCAGGCTATCAAAACACTCAAGAAGGAGCTTTTTTCCAGTTCACATCTTTAGCTACATGTCCTCCATGGAGGCTGACAATCAATAAACACGAGAACAAGAAATCAAGAAGTCTCTTGGGTAACACCTCATTACTCCAGTGCTCACCCCTTTGGCTGGGAGGAAGAACAGTCCTCTGCTAACTAATCCCAATTCTCTTCTTTCAAAATAAAGAATGTAAATGAGTTTGGCTGCAGATAATGATGTTTCTGTTATTAGTAACACCCTGAATAGCTTCAAACCCTGACTGGGAATTTAACTCCTAGGGAATTGGTTTAGCAGGATCTCCTTTTATGTACCCTGCTCAGTGCAGAGTGTAAAATGGCTTCAGAGTCCTCTCCAGGGACACTGATAGACCTGCACACTTCATCACAGACTATTACACACTCAAATTCACTGGGCTGAACATCTGTGGACAATATATATAACTTCAAAACATCCATGAAGCTCTTCAATCTGTCTGCAATTATGCAACTGTAATTCTGAAGGCATTTGCTGATAGAAAATAGGAATTTGGTATGAAATCCTTTTCTTCTGTCTTGTTTCTCTGGCTGTCCATAGAGGCTGAAACACAGGCTTTCAGCTTAAATTTTAAGACACAATTTTATGGTGTAAATAAACTGGCCATCTTGAGTTGCACTGGCAGCAGCCTCCTGAGTCAGTTACCTGGGTAGGAGATCTTTTTAACTTCACAAAAATGGCCTCATTTATAATGGCCAGGACTTCTAACAGTCTGTGCTGGGGTTACCAGCAGGAACAAACCACAGCTTCTTCACCCAGTTACCTGCTCACCATGCTGTTTGTGTCTCCCATGCCAGCTGTTCTCAGCAACGGAGAGAAAAGGCATTGCCAGGGGGATGCAGCCTCCCTGAGCTGTTTATCTTTCTGCATTGGCCATACCACCAAAGAGACTCTTTCCCCTTCAGGAAAGCTGTTAAAATTACATGGAATAAATCTGGGCCCAGCTATTCCAGTTAGCTGAGTCCCAGAGGAAGATAATATTGAAGGGGATATGTAGTCTTGAGTAGGACTTGCAACATGTTTTCACTTGATTTTTTTTTTCTCTAACAATGGGGTCTTCACAGGAATTTAAATTTCATTTAAATATGGATTTTGGTGAAAGCGATTTTTTAAATTATAAGCATTTGAATAAGTTTTAAATATTTTCAGAATGTTTCCTTTTTTTTCATGAAATAATTGTTATACTTCCTTGCATTTAATATCCGTTGAATAGCTTAGACATTTCTAAATAGAAGGTGGAACGTTATATTTAAAACATTCATAATTTCCTTCCTCTCAGAAAATCTGCTTGGTAAAATTATTTTAAAAAACCCCAAAAACCCGAGCTCTGTGCTCACCCTGGCTTTGAAACACAAAGTTCTCCAACTGTGGAATTTCCTAAAAGCAAAACAAAGGAAGTGCTGCCAAAATCTTCACTGCCTCTTTCGAAAACATATAGTTCATGCAGTTCAATAGATTTCCATCAATTTGATCAGATAACATTTCATCTAATTAATGCTAGACAAATTCATGTGCCTTCAACAGAGAACTGGCTGCAGATTGAGGCTTTCCTTAGTTAATATAAAGACAAACCAGTTTATTATAATGTTCCTTGGGGTAATAAATCCACAATGACCTTAACCATGATTTTTTCTGTCAGTTCAAAAACATAATCTTCATCCTTGGTTAGCCAGGTGATTTAGTGTGTTCTTCAACTGTCCAGCAACAAATTATTTCATTTATGCCTTCCATTTGTTCTTCCAACACTGCTGATCCAGGTAATAAAGAATCAGGTTCACAGCTATTATCCCTGGTTAATCCTTCATAATTGTCTACATGTTAAATCAGGGATATTATGCTGAATAGCATTTAATACAGTACCTTCACTGTGTGCTACAGACAAACTCAAAATAAAATATGACCTTGACTGACACACAAGCCATTTCAGATTCCAATTCTCCAAAAATACCCCATTTAGAAGCATTAAGTAGATGCAGACAATGGCCCTCGTCCTTCCAAGTAACTGGTGTTAAAGGTGTCCACAACATATTGACAACACTTTTTAAAAAATGCACTCCCTCACAATAGGAAGAAAACCATAAATGTCACAAGTTGCTTTCAGGTGCTGTTTGCACACAGGCAAACCCTGTTTGCATACAAGTACCTTGTTTTGTCCGTCATTACTCACCTGAATTATGTTTTGCTCTACTTGACCAATGTTCAATGCTGAAATCTGTTTTCTCCCAAGGGATGTTTGGGTTGTTTTAGACCTTGTTTGCACAGACAGTCTGAAGAAATTGAGCCCTAACAACAAAAGAAGGCGAGAGGGGTAGTAGGTTTCGTTCAGAACTAAAGAGATCCAAGTCTTTTATTCCTCATCATTGTCACAGATGACATCAGCAACACTGAACAGCAATGGTACAGACTCAAAACACCCTAGAATGGTTGAGGTTGGAAGGGACCTCTGGAGACCATCTTGTCCAACCCTCCTGCTCAGGCAGGGTCACCTGGGCCAGGCTGCCTAGAACCATGTCCAAACAGCTTCTGAAAGTCCCCAAGGATGGAGACTCCACAGCCTCCCTGTGACCTGTGCCAGTGCTCGGTCACCCCCACAGTGAAAAAGTGTTCCCTGATGTCCAGAGGGAACCTCCTGCATGTTTGTGCCCACGGCCTCCTGTCATTCACTGAACGCCACTGAAGAGTCTGGCTGCTTTCTCTCTACATCCCCCCTTGGACATCTGCACGTGAGGGGATCACCCTGAGCCTTCCCTTCTCCAGGCTGGGCAGTCCCAGCTATCTCAGCCTTGGTGAGGTGCTCCAGACCCTGAAATCCTCTCAGAGGTCCTTTACCATCCTTAATCATCTCAGAGATTCTGTGGTGGACTCTCCAGTAGCTCTGTGTCTTGACTAAGAAATTTCAGTAATTATTAAACTTTTTTTTTTTTCAGGCAGAGAACACAAGCAGAAGAAGTGACTGTGATCTCAAGAGCACAAAGAAGTAAAAATGTCCAAAAAAAAAGACAAAGAACAGATACACACCAAGGTGAAGCAAATTTGTCAGGTGAGACCATCATCTTTTGTTCTACCTCAACAAGAAACTTAACAGCACACAAAAAAATTTGCTTTAAGAGTGTCCTCCAGTGCCTGCTAGGGAGTGACTATTGGAAGGTGACATTTTCTTTTTCTTGTGACTGGTTATGTGCCCTGGGAAATGTAAAAATATCACCAAGGTATGCATAAGAGAGGAGTTAATTAGTTTAACTTCCTGATGGGAATATATTAACAGTGTAATAAGATGCTCAAATACTCTTTTTATGATTGTCCCTGCCAAAATAGTTGTTGGAAAGATTTTTGTAACACAAAAACTTTCATCCTCCATATGGAGATCCAGATGCTGACTCTGATCTTTGTGTGGCAGAGGTCACTGCAAACATTCAGCCTCCAGGTCTCAGAAGTGGCACCTCTGAGACTGCTACTGGAAGGATCCTGTGTCAGGATCAATATCTATAGACAGCTGTCTCCTAAATTGCCCTACAGACCCAAAGGGAATCATTTCCCTGTATCAATACACAATCCTTCGAGAGGGAGGAATTTTTTTTTTTTATTGCCATCCAGTGCTTTCATTTTTTAAACTCTTTGTTCAAATGCAAATGCGAATTTGCAAGTTCAAATGCAATTTGTCCTGCACAGTCATTGCCCCAAGTGGACAACATAATTAATCATCTATTCTTATGTACTTGTGACTTAAAATGACTTTTAGCTACTCTTACCCTAACTCCCCCCTTGATTAAGCCTGAATCATATTAGCATGAATTTTATTACTGTGTCTCTCCTTCTGTCAGCCAGAATGTCACTTTGGAATTTAATCTAGTGAAAACAAAACTAATATTTTGATTTCTCCGCTGTTCTAAAATATGTAACCTATTTTCCATTTAAAATAATTTTTTAATATATTTTCAGATATTTGGAACGACCAGTATATTTTCTTATGAATTGCATTCTAAAATTACACATAAAATACCTTCCCGCTTACATACGGAATATGAGGGATGTAGAATTGTATTCCCTATAATACAACCTTAAATCAACTTCCAGCTTCTTTATAACTGTCTAGACAAGAAAAATCTTCTCAAAAAGTCCCACTAACCTTAGGATCATCATTTAAGAGGACACTGTCTCCTAGGCTATTTATATTTTTATCTGCATCTGATAGAAATCTGTGGGTAGGACGCACAGTCTAGCTTCTATTTCCCTGCTTTATAAAGCCAAACAATCACATTTAGCTGATTCTATCCCTCCAAGAAACGCATTTTACAAACAATGAAAAAACTAATACTCGAGCAGCATAGGCAGCACTGTGTTAAGGTATATTATTTCATATTTGCAAATAAGAAGGACTGTAAAACCTTCTTTTCTTCAGGTGACAAAGGAATGATGGCAAATTTCCAATTATTTCAGCAGATCAAGCATCCCTTTTCAGTGCCAGGGTTTTTTCACATTTCTGTAACATTGTCTTGGCTGATACAACCACCTCGTAAGTAATTGCTTGCATTAAACAATTATAAAAACTTTGGAAGATATCAAGAAAAATGTCTGTGAAAATTTAAAAAAAATCAAAATAAAGTAAAATTTAATAAAAAAGCTTCTGTCACTGCACATCCCCAAGTTCCCATATTATTTTGCTGATTCATTTATAAGATTATATATTAAACAGCCATCTTTTTGAAAGGCCTTTCTGGTGCAAAATAAATTAACTTGACACATAAATTGTTCTCATTTTGCAGCTTTTCTAGAGGATTAAATCTTGCTGCCAAAAAAAAAAAAAAAAGTAAACATTGAAAAATACAGAAGAAAACAAAAAGAACAACAAAATTACCCTGTGTGGGGAAGAGAGCTTCTCTGCTTTCCAGCACCCACCAGTCACAGGAGATGTGCCCAGGAACCAGGATCTTCAAGCAGACCCACATCTCATTTTGGGAAATGATTTTTTTCAAAGTGATTGGGTCCATTTCAGAGACCACCAGGTCGAGATACAGTTTTTACAGAGCTGGCAGTATGTTTTTACCATAAACACTAAAAATGCTGCCATGGGCTCCTTGGAAAATCTCTCCCTTAACTGTCCCACAAAGAAGGAAGCTGTAAGATGAATTTCTGGTCATCTGGTCACTGTTTGGCTGTTCTAGAAAATCAGACCTGGTGCCATAAGTGCAGGGAAAATCCTCAGCAGCAGCCTGAGTGTTCTGTTCTGCAGCTCCATCCCCACAGCTGCTCGTGCTAAGGACGTTGTCAGGAGAACGGTGCTGCTGTGCCAGTGCTGCTCATCTCCTGATGTTCTGCTCCTCTCCTGATTCAGGGATGGGTAACTGCTCAGGTACCACAGCCATGCCCTGGATAACCAACTCCAGCAGAAAACCGGCTGGATTTGAAACAATTAAAGCACTCCTACGTTTTATTTATTGTGAATGAAGAAGTTCCTTAAGTTCTTCAGGAACTTAAAAGTCTTTACTATTTATCTGACAGGTTTTGGTAACTTTATCTTGCCAGAATGATTAAGTCCCATTAATCCCAGGCTGCCTGGTTCTAATAACCAGGTAAGCTGTCAAGTAGCATATTGTATATCTCCTACCACTGTAGTTCCAAAGACTTTTATATATGCTCTGTTTCTTCTATCCTATTCACTATTCTGAAACATTGATATAATTAATATATTTTAAAATCAATTCATGTCTTGCTTAAGCTCATAAACATATTAATCTGTAAAAGTGATGCACTTTAATATGAAGTCTTTATCTTTTCTTATTGGTTATTAACCAATTACATGTTACCAATGCTTTTTCCTTCTGAAAAAATGTAAAAGACAAACAGCAGCTGTTGTGACAGCCAGCTTAACCATCTAGCACCATCTTGAGGTTAAACTGCTCTTGACATTCTGAAATAAAGGGACATTCCTTGATTAGCTCACCAGAAGCTCTAGAGTGATGCCGATACTTATTTTTCACTGACAAAATTTTAAAAACTCATCGTTTTTAAGACAAACATCCTGTAGATTTTTTTTATTTGCTTCCTAGCACAGACTTTAAGACAATTCTGTTAATTCTGCTGGAAATTAGGCCTAAACTTATATTCCAAAGGAAGAGTGGGATACTGCAAATTTTTATTTTATAACTGCTCTGAACATTGTACTCAGAAGTGAGCTAAGGAAGTTCTAAGGTTTAGACCTTTATAGACCAGTTCTCCCACAAGTACTTTCCATTTTCACTGGGATTAATTCTAAAGTTTACTTCTAGACAAAAACATATCATATTCTAAAGGATACTGGTCCACCCGGGGACAATCATCTTTAATGCATTTCTAACTGAAAATATCTAGGAATCACTGGGTGTGATATTTTGTTGAAGCATAATGAAAATGTCAGATAAAGCTATTAAGCTTGCACTGCTCATCATATGTTTGAAGTTAATCATAACACCAGAACATTGCTGCAGTGATGAAAAGGGGATGAAGGCTGGGACCTTTTCAAGGAGCCAGGCAACAGAGAGGAAACTGTCCTAACTTTCTCCAGACAGACTTGCCAACTTTGAGACTTTCTAAAACATATAAGCCATTCACTCACAACGAGAGGCTGAGATATACCCTGGCTGTATGCTTATTTCAAACAAATCTGATCCTGAGTCCTCTGTTACTGGGCTGAACTCCTGGTGAAACTCATCATGAGAATTCAAGTAAACACAGCCCCGGTTTATGAGCACCTCACATCAACAGCCACTCAAATAGTCTTTGCTGTGTCCAGTGTTGTGCTGTCATGTTTAGAGACTCAGTGTCAGGAAATTGCAGCACTTTCAAGAGCTCGTATTTTCATTCAATTGTGGATTCAGGAAAGATAGAGAACCCAAACCAATTTACCCTTAATAAGGAAATAGGGACTTTTAAGACTCAGAGGACTGTAAAAATACGTGATTTCCATAACACTAGGTATCAGCACTTTGTGCACACTACTATTTCAGCCTCAAAACCTGCCTGCAAAAGCAGACTGAAGGAAAAGCTAATGGATTTAAAATACTCCTACCCTTCCTAAAGTGTCCTCATGATGATGTTCAGTTCTATAAGGGCTGACATTTCACTGTACCTGTGAATCTGTGCATTCCCAACACAACACATCCAGCTTCTAACATTAATTGCTGTACCTTCATTTTCTACCTCACGGCCCTGGGAAATGCCTTTCCTCTTGCAGCGACGTACACTTAGAACTGGAGGGTTGATCTTGCTAAAACACTGCCAGTGGGTTGGCTTACAGGTTTCAGTGCAGTTTAACATGAATTATATCTGGACATTTTCCACAACAAAGATAATAGCCTTGTGAAAATCAATTGCAGCCATTGCCAACGTCAGGGAATTGATTTAAAGTCAACGTTGATGGTAACCACTGCATTCCAGAAAGACAAACACAGAGCAAATGCAAAACAAAATACACAATAATCAATAACAGAAATAGATATGCAGGAGACAGTCCCTTCTGGGGAATCCAGTCCCTGGAGACAGGGCACCTATTTTACTGAGACAGCAGATAAGTGAGACAAGGGAAGCAGAAGAAAGAAAGTCTTAACTACTCTCCTGCCAGAGCTTTTGGAAGCTCCGTCAGGATTTGTGTCAGTGCTTTGAGAAAACGGAGCAGGGTGTCCCTCAGATCACAGCAAGAGATGCCATCCATAGGAAGAGCAAGGAAAACTTCCAAAGAAAATACAACTCTTACTGCATATCTGGAAACTTACAGGGAAAGTGACCGAGACACTACTCTTGTGAACGGGAAAATCCACTCCCTGCTTAGCCATAATCCCAGGACTGAGGCCTCTAAATGCAGTTAAACAGTTCTATTTGTGGCTCTTTTAGACTTAGATGAGAAGGCAAGAGAAACTGAATGGCACTGAAATCCCTATTTGATAGGTTTTGTCAAAATACCTGCAGCAGCACTTCAAACTTGCAAGTGAAAGTATTAGGGGAAATTCCATGAAAGCCTCTAACCAAAGGAGCTGTTCAAAACATCATGGAAAGCAAAAGGATCAACAGCCCAGCATTTTTGGGGACAGTAATTGCCTCTCCTGCTAATTCACACTACAGTCACAGGGGCAATAAACCAGGAATGCGGGGCACTACTTGAGCCAGTGCCAGGTCTAAAACTCCAGAATGAAAATGTGCATCTGACTCTACACTTAGCCCATCTTGAAAAAGCCCAACAAAAGCCTTGAAAGCCAGCACTGTGTAGGAACTACATCTATTTCTGGCTCTGCCCTGATCTCCTTTTAACCCCCACACACCTCCTGGCTCCCTCCCTCCCTTTCCTGCCACATCCATGTTGGCCATGTATTTTTCAGAACAGCAGCTGTGTTTGTGTTCCCTGCTGGGGAACCGGGCCTGGCCTCCAGGATCGCACGGATACTTTGACTGTTTCATCATGAAACCCCCAATCCTGAGACTGGAGGAATCCTCATATAATGTCTGTCTGTGTGTCTTCATCGCATCAATGATTTATAAATTATGGATGAAGGAGCTAGGGAGAGAGCAAGCACATTTACTTAGAGACTAGGCCAAATTACGGTGTTGACACTTGTTACCTATTGACATTTCTTGGTTATGTCCACGCCAATCTAATTCTTTCCTAATTGATCAATTTAGACATTGAAAATTAAAATTACTTTTCCTGTGCCAATTGTTCTTGTTCCATCGTTGTATTTGACAACAAAAATGCTCAATATTTTAATTCCAAACAGCCACTAATCAGTGTTGTTTTGTTTTATGAAGAAAACCATTTTCAAAGCAACAAAATGTTGTCTGAGACAACAGAAATTTGGAGCTCCCTGGTCAGCACAGTAAAGCATCATTTAGCCTTCACTGAGATATTTTATTTGATGCATTTTATATTGCTAAAAGGCAAATGCACTTTAGCGTTGCAGCTTGTCTCTGAACAGGTAACTTCATTCTGCTGAAAGCTTTAGACCACCTATTTTTAGCAAAACCAAAGAAAATGTGTAGGTCAGATCAAGTGCAGGAAGCAAAAGGGCAGTACCAGGGTTAGGGACCACTAGAACTTGCAGCCTGCTTTAAAGGCTGGTGGAGCAGGAGCAGAGCTCTTCTGGGGGACAATTTCTCACTGAAGGTGGTGTGGATTGGTGGCGCTGAGTCAGGCAGATCTGCACGGCAGCCCAGGGCACGTTCTGACACAGAGGCACTACATGAGGGAGCTGGGACTCCGGGATTTTTTCTCTTCACTTTTTTTTTTTGTGATAGTCAGAGCTTGACCACAGCTGGAGCTGAGACACCAGGTGAGATGAATAACTGCTACAAGGGGCTAAAGCAAAGTCATGATTCCTTGTTCATTAACCACCTCCGGATTACGTTGATCACCAGGATCTTTACTGGTTGGTTGGTTGGTTGGTGGTTTTTTAACAATAAATGCCTTCAAAACCAAAGAACAGGGGAACAAGTTTCATGGCCACCACAGCAAATTTCACCTGATTACCAGGAACAGCAGCAAGGTTAGTGCATCTCCCTCCTGTGTGTGGCACACTGTCCAGTGCCCTGAGAGTTCAATACCAGCATTTCAACGGCTGGGTCTCACACAGTGACATCTGAGTGAAATGCAACACACATGTGGTACCCAGGTGGTCAGATTAGGTGGGCTGACTGCTTTCCCTGGGACTTAAAACTCTGATTCCTGGTCTAAGAGGCTCTACTGACTGCTTCTCCATAATCGCTTAGATTCTTACGGCACCATGAAGACACAGAAATGTATGTGTTGAATAAATTGGTTACAGTTATGCATAAAAAAAAAAAAAAAAAAGGGAAATAGATCGAACTGCTTTGTCACCACACGTGTCAAGAAAACTTTCCCATTATACCGAGGGCCACTTCAGTAGGAGGTACATCACCCTTCTGAAAGCACTCCTGAGACTGAGAGGTCTGAGAAAGCCCATTCACTTGGGAAATACCCCCAGGAGCCCATTTACAAAACCTCAGGATCCCTGTGTACCTCTCTACCAATGCCCAGTCACAGCTGGAACAACTCTCCTCGAGAGCAGCAGGTACACAGCAAATAGCCAGACCCTGGTGCCAGGCAGCCTCTCTGCTCAGAGAGAGTAGGCAGGCATTGGTGTGCTTATTCGGGATCATGTCCTAAAAATTGCTGCAGAAACTGATATCCTGGGTCTGATCTGAAGCCCTTTAAATGCTACTGGGTCATTTTCATGGCTTTCAGCCAGCAGCAGCTCAGATCTTATTGCCATTTGGAGAAGCAGATGAAAGTTAGCTATTTTACAGGATCTGTATAAATTAACACTACTTGTGGCATAACAGTCAGAGAGGCCAGACTGTGCTTTTTAACATCAGTATGAAAATCTCCTGCCCTGGCACCATTCTGGGACTGTGACACAGAGCAACTGGGAGAGACAACACACTCTTGGGAGGAGTCTTTGTGAAAGGCCTCTTCTCCACTTACCCTCCCCACACACCTGGCTGTGTTCAGCCCCACCTGGCTGATCCCTAATTGGATTTCTGCAGGTAATGGGTACTTTTTTTTGCTGGCATTGCACCTTTCCTCACGTCTGGCTCTAACCTTCATGAGCTTCAGCTGCTGCCTCCGAGGTGAAGAGCAGGCAAGGTGAGGCTCAGATCAGTGTCCCCCCGAAGGAAACTCTCATTATCACAGAGGCACGAACAGCAAGCTGATCACACAGCCATTAACATCCCTGAAAGCCCCCTGCCAATTACCTGCATGGGAAGAGATGTATCTTGTGTGCTAACAAAACACATCAGGCAACAATATCAGGTTCGGTGGAGAGAAGGCATAAAAAGATGCTTTTCTCCTGCCAACTGTTTTCAAAGCTCAACTTGAAACAAGTGACAAAGCAGTAGTTATTGCACAACAGATTGTGTGGTTACCATGAAAACGGAAAGTTTCGGCACTCTCAGCTATCATTAGGATGCTCACTGGCACACTGAATCTTGATAGTTCCAGGGTACAAAACAGGAACCCCAGCAGGACCATCTTCCCAGTAATTTACATGTGGCTGTGTAGGAGGCCAATATTTCAAGCAGGTTTCCTGTATGTGTTCAGGGTAAATCTAGGAGCCTAATAAGCTGTAAAAATGTATATCATCTGTCCTTCATGGGTGAGACTAATATCCTCTGATGATAATTTCTAAAATGGGTTCTGAATACTGAAATTTTAAATTGTTTTGAAAAGCAATAAAACCACTCAGAGTGAGCATATCAAATTAATGTGTGATAATCCCTCCCTTGCTGCAGCAAGATTTTATTTTTAAGTGGCATTTTAAAAATGTCTTCTGTGAAGAATAAAAACAGTAGGGATGTGATAATACCACACCAACTGAGAAAAAAAAAATCCCTGTCCAAATTTGCAAAACCAAAATCTGTTATTTTGAGACCAGGATGCATTTTTAAATGACAACGTGCCAAGGAAAAAGAGAAAAGGCTATCCTTGGAGCAGTGCTGTTCAGAAAAGGTCTCAGATATCCCTCTGGCAACCCTGAAACCCATCCCCATTCTTTACTGGCCTGTGGAGTACAGCACCAACTGTGTTTCCATATGTAAACCATGCTGCTCTTCTGTGGAGAGAGGTCAGTAAGAGAAATACACATTCCTGAGCTTCAAATATTTCTACTACCTTGGAAGATGGCACCATTTGCTGGCTGCAAAGGAAAATGACTTTTGAGGAGGACATGAATTCTTGTTTTCTCCATAAATAACTGGCTAATATTTATTGTCTACTCTGGTTTTGTTTCAACAAGTATAATGAGAGCTTTGAGAGCTTAAATTTCCAAATTCCAAGGGTGTTGTAAATAAAGCAAAAATCTGAGGAAGTTGTGTGTAAGTGAGCAACCTGTACCTGGTTTAACTTAAAGAGTTTAATTTCCACCACAAATATTAGCAGGAAAGCATCAGGACATATCTAACAGTCCTTACTAGCCTGTGCCTCCAAGCAATATATTTCAGCTTTTAGGCTGTGTGCTTCACTGCAGTTTGCCACTGAAAATTTGGCACATGTTCTGTTTGACGTTTATTAGACACAAGCTACTGTTTCTCATCCTCAAGTACAAAAGATATTACAGAAAAATATCTAATATGAGAAAGATTTTGCATTATAAAACAACCGATTCTGCATCCTTTTCATGAGCAGAAACTAGAGATTTCCCAAATATGTTCCTTGCAGTTGAGAAAACTCTGTAAAAAGATGGAATTACCTTTCTCTGATTCACTGGAAAATAATATGAAAGGGATCTTGAATGCTCAGAATGATAACAGATAAAGCATGAGATGGGAAATAAATGATACTTTTTACAGACCATAAAACCAGAAAAAGTAAAGGATGCTTGGGTTCCTAATATCAATTTATAGTTTCTACCTAGAGAAAAATGCTGCATTAACACACAGGCTGCAATATGAAATGTGTATCTTAAAAGACTGGTGATAGTCCAGAAGACAATTTCCTAAATCAAAAGGCTTCCATCCAGTGTGCTAGGAAATCTATACTACACTTTTCCTTGAGAGATAAAGACTAATTCTTCCTAGAGCTAAAAGAGTGATCGTTGGGGTAAAACCAATCATCCCATTGCTTTTCTTATGGGCAAGCAAAATAAAGTCTAAACCCCAGTGCTTTTAGAGAACCAATTCCGAGAAGTCAGAAACAATTACAGAACAGATTGATTGTTGATGTGAATTTAACAGAATAGCATGAGTTACAATGCCATTATTTTCCCAAGTGCTACAAAATAATAATCAAGGAAACCTACTCATTTTTAAAGCTTCATTGTAGAGGCAAAAGAATCCATGAACAAATAAGAAAAGAATACTTAATAAATTACAAAAATAGGGCAGTTGATGATAACACAATATAAATCAAGAGGCAGAGCCTGCAGAAAATTGAGACCAGAAGAATACAATTGCTGGCGAGCACAGTTAAGACCAATAGATTTTTAAAATACGTAAACCAACAAAACTAACACTACTTTCCCACATGCCACTAAAATGTGCCCCATACAAACTAAATTCAGTTGCTTGCTTTTCAAAATCTTGATTTCCATTTTCAAGAATTGAAGGAAAAAATGCAATATATTAATTTTGCTGCCATTTGAATTATATTTTTTTTAATGACAGATTATTACCATTTTTGATTGTTGGTTTGTCTCCATTCTATGAAATTACCCACTGCTGGTACAACCTCTTTTATCAGTCTAACTGATGTAACCTGCTTTGGAGCAAGAGAGAATTTATCCTTGGGAATTAGAGGCTGTCAAGGGCTGTGAGAGAGAAACTGTGAAAATAAAAGCAATCAGTAAAAAGCACATATTTACCAAGAAATGTAACTGTACAGTTGCCTCAGTGGTGTTATTGTTTTCTCTCAGGTAAATTGTTTTATGACAGGCAGTGAAATTTTTTTATTTCCAATCCTGTAAGCAAACATCAACTACAAATAAAATTGCCCCCAAGGAAAAGAAATCCAAGAATAACAAATTCAAAAGAGATGGCACATGTGACAGAAAGCAATTCTCAGTGCAGGCTAGGCAATTATGAGATGGAAAACATAAAAAGTTACAGGAAAGGTATTTTTCTTTTTCATATTTCCTGTTTTAGCTCATTAATGTTTGAGCCTTTGGACTACTAAACTCAATTAGCAGTAATTTAATTACCACCATATATTTTGAGGTGCAGAGCTCTCCACAGCAGACACTTGCTCCCTCAGAAGGCTCTCTGGAGACTTAGAGATGTATGTTGCTATTATCAGTGGTTTCTTCTCCTCACCCACCGCAGGAATGGAACAATAGAGAAGAAAAGATGCAGCCTCAACTCCTTCTCCATTTGAAACTGTCCATAGTAAATCAACTTGCAGCTCTGACAGTCAAATGACAAGCCACAAAGTTCTTTCTCACTGAGCTGCTAAGGTGGAAAAAGTATTCACGTCTGGCAAAATATTTATGAGTGCAAGTATATCTGTGTGTCCTTAGGAGACAGATACATGTCACAGAGCCCTGGTGCTCCAGCTCTGTGATTGAATGGTAAGGTTTTGAAAGATTCTTCCCCGTGGGAGAGAAGGGATAATATCTAAATCACCAGATTTTGAGCTTCCAGTAGCCCTTAGGCTAACTCAGGCCTAATCTGAGCTCTGGACTGCATACACATATATATATTTTTTTTATTATTATTATTTTTTTTTTCTCCTGTGTGAAGGACTTTGACCTATTCTAACAAAAGCTGCTATTAATTGTCCTGTGCCCTACCAGTATAAAGGAAAGGAGTTTTTGTGGGTTCTCCTTCTACTATATTGGAAATGCATCAATTTTAATCTTTTAAGAGAAAACATGAAATCATTGCAAACGAACAAAGACAGGTGTGGGAAAGGCTTAAAAAGCAACAACCACATTATCATTCACTAATTCATGGCATTGTCAGCAAGGGAGAAATGCAAAACTTGCCAGGCCAGGAAATACTGCACAGTCGCAATTTTGGCAGCTCTCACTCTCCAGCTAAGCCTTCAAAAGCAAAGGAACAGAAGGTAAATCTATAGCAAAGCGTGTGCAATTTATTAAAATGACAGAACTGGCAAACTCTCCTTTAGAACAATAAGACAAAATATTCAAAACCGGGTACAAATGGACAATTTCAGGCAGAGTGAGCAGAATCTGAAGAGGCAGAGCAATGCAAACACCAGATACAAGTAGCTATTAGCTCCTGTAAGACCTAAAACACTCTTACAGAGCCAGCTCAGGACACATCTTCCCATTCCTTCACCAAATGAGCCTCTTGCATTCCCATTCAAGTTTAAAGTAGATCAACTCCAGCCTAACTTTTGGTATTCAAATGACGCAGCTTAGTCAGGAACTTAGTCCTCCCTCTGTTCCATGTGCATTAAAGTAGAAATACATCTCAGGAGGTGATTTACAGCATCAAGGCATCTCACTGCCTTATGCAGAGGCAATCTCATGGATTTTTCTGCAAAGTCGTAGCAGACACTCACATTTTGCATACAAAAATTGCACAGTGGGGAAGTGAAACGCTGGGGTTGTCTCGAGCCCAGCGTGTCACATCCATCATTGTGGCTATGGTGAGAATAAGGAGGAGTTTCACTCCTTGGGAGCTCTCTTGGCCTTGGTCTGCCGAGCCACACTTCCCATGGGGGCACTGCCCTGGCACTGCAGGGTGTTATGTAACACAAATTCCAGTTTGGGCTGAACACAGGGGAAGCCCAGCCCAGCAGAGGAGCACAGCACATGGCCCTGCTTGGATTGATAAACTGTCTCCAGACACAGCTTTGCTGGAGGACATCAAACAATGTTCTCATCAACCCCAGGGGCTTTGGCTGCCTTTTACCATGAGTAGCGAAGAGCTGCAGTTTCTGTCTCTTTGGAACAGTAATTGGGGCTTGGTTTTGCTACTGTGCTACTGGGAGGCTCTTCTGATCTCCCCTTCAGACAGAAATTTGGTTCTTGGAAGATGGAGCACTTCTTAAAGAAGTACTGATTGGTACTGTCACTGCACACAATCCCAAGGTGAGCTGCTGGGATGTTTTCTCACGCTTCAGAGCTTTTTCTTTAAGCACAATGCAGGGGACATTTTTTAACCTCTCCTGGTTTAATAACTAGCAGGTTGATATTTGTGACGAGGTGCAAGGTTTTGTCAGGGCAGCAATACATTTAACAGACTCATTGATAGCACAGGAAAAGGCAAACAGGCTGCCAGACACACTATGGAGATGAAAGGATTGGAAAGTGTTGTGATTTTCAGTGGTGTTAGAGTCACTTCTCCCTACAAGCCTTGTTCCTTTTCCAGTCTTAAATACTCTCAAATGCAACAATACTTCTCTGCATATTTATATCCAGGGTTTTAACTACTAGGGTGGGTGGTTTATTTCCAATTTAATCAATTAAGTGTCTCTAAGGCACTTTTGAAAATGTGGTTGGGTCTAAAACGTTTTATATCATCATCTCACAGGATTTTTAACATAAGCTAAACATATTAGATGCTTGAACTTCATTAGTCCCAACTTACTCAGGCACTTTTTAAAATCCCAGAAGATGCTCACATCTATCATTAGATGAATACATAATTTTTGACAAGCTATTCCTTAACTGTATTTGAAAATTACCATAGGAGTACTTTTAAGCACTGTAGGTAAAAATAATTTTGAAAAAAACCTCAGAAAAATTGGCAATGTGCTGTTTCTTATCATATCTTGAACTATGCCTCTTCACAATGAACAAAAGAAAGGTTTGAGTGTAATAATAAAAAAAAATCTGTTTTCAAAATCATGATAAAAGGTAGTGAAGGCTTTAGATATGTCTAGAAATCTATAAATAAAAGGTGTTCAGAAAGGTGCACTCAGGTGTGCTCCCCACATTTGTCAAGCATGTACACTGTAAAACTGATTTCTCCAGGCTGGATACAACCTTCTCCGAGGAATGAGTGTGATTCAGACTAGATACAAATTTGTTTGGAGCGGTTCTATAAAGTTTCTCATCACTTCAGTAAGAGCTTAATGGTTCTTCAGTATACAACACTGTATAATTTATATTTTTCAGTCAGAACTGCCCTTAGAAAGAATGGATTATGTGGCTACCTGTTCTAGGAGTAGCAAGCAAGTATTTGCAAACATTTGTCACTCGCTGGAGATAATTTTCCTGTTAGAACCAGCAGAAGTGGACAATCCAAATATCTATTTTATTGCGGATTTGGATACCATCAGGGAGGAGAGAAAAAAGTGCATCATGGATCACCTAAAAATAATTAGATAACAGAGGCATAAACTTCTCTCTCTGGCCTTCACCATATAATTTATGATCATATTTGTGCAGTCTCTAGAGGCTCAGCCCCACAGAAATTAATGTTAAGTGCCCAAAGACAATCAGGTGCCCCAGATTTAATTACTGAGTTATGTAAACATTGTAATTAATTGTGGGAAGCAACAGAAAAATTGAGTAACTAGACAAATTATTGATATGTGCTGATTAGTAAAACCTAGGGAAAAAAAACCTCTTCCCTTCTTTATGAAACCCATCTCCACAAAAATCCACTTTATCAGCAGGCCTGGCACAGCAGCCTAACAACCCCACTGTGCCACACAGGCCACTGCAGCCGATGCTCTGCGAGCAAACCTTCACTCTGCAAATGCTCTGCCACGCAGCAGTTCCGTGCCTCGAGTTACTGGCATTGTGATTTGTGTTTATTGCAGGATTGTGAAGGTCTGGCCATCGGGTGGGACGTGCTGCAGCAGACGCTGTGCAAACTCTGGAGAGGTATGGCTGATAAATGGACAAAGCAGGGATTCATTTCCATTGAATGGAAAATATTGTGAATTTACACATTTAATCCATTAGTTCTGTTTAATCCATCCTTTATATATATATATTTTTAAGTATCTTTTTAATACAAATCAGGACTCTCCACCATTTACAGAGCTCATATCTGCTGTGGTCAAATCCCAGCTGCGAGGACTACAGGCCTATTTTTCCGCAAAATAAAAAAATCCCATTTTCTCACTCTCTCCAACGTATTCTCATGGCATAGACCTGTAAAGAGTGTTCTGAACCCCACTTGTTTTGAGCAGTCATTGCTGTCCTGCTGTCCTACTATGAAACCCTGTTCTCACAGGCAAACTTCTCTCTTGTCTTACAGAACATCTCCTCTGGTACAACAAGTGAGAAGAATACTGATGCTAATCAACTCCTACGTGTAAAAAACCTTTTTTGGGACAAATCGAAAAATACAGAAATGTTATTATGCTTATCACAGATATGTAACAACTCTTCTGTTAATTCATTAATTTGATTTATGTCTATCAGAATAAAGGTCAGCCAATGCTCAAATTTTGATTCAGAGCCAATAATGTGAAAAAGCTCAACAGTCTAATGCATCACACTGAAATTTGCAAGAGATCAGCCTCTGACACAATTCTACCTGTTTTTTTGTTAAAATCTCATTACTGTTCTCACAATATTCCTGTTGGGTCTGAAATAAAGCTCACAAATACATCCTTTGACCATCTCAATTAAGTAACGACAAGAAACTGAACATGAATGTTGCAAACCTAATTTAAATACAGACCATCCAGTAAAATCTCACTGGTTTTGGTTATGTCATTAACAGCAAAGCCCAGTATTTTGTGTTGAAGACAGAAGAGTGTGTGCACACCTGAGAAGAAACCATACAGTGTATTTTAGGGATAGCCTGTGGATTCCTGGACACGCTTCTGCGTGATAGAATATCTGCAGAGAACACCACAACAATTAATTAGTGACTCGGATCACATTTGAAAGTTACCTTATGTTCAGGAAACTCTCCAGGTAGGATTTGTTCAACCTGGAAAGCAACCTCAAATCATGTCACATCTGCTTCTCTCCAGCAGAAGCTGCTCTTTTACTTGAAGTATTCCCCTGCAGGACTCTCAGTTCTTTCTTTCCACCTCCAGCTTCCTTCACCAGGAAGATAAGAAATTATTCCAGGATACTGGATCCATCACAAATTGCCACCACCCCAGAGTCCACAGAAAAAATAGACATCACAATTATTTTACTTAAATTTTTATTGCTTTATTGCTTAGACTTGACCTATTATCAATTAGAATAATTCAAAAAGTAACAAAAAATCAATGTGTTGATAGAATTACAAATGAAATTTCTGTCTGGATAGAGAAAAGAGAGCTATTCCGGAGTAGTGTAACAGCATTATAACAGAGGACGTTATTTATGTTTAAAACTTAGATGATGAACACAAGAGTAACTCCCAACCTAAAAGGTTATAAAAGTACCAAAAATTTAAAAAGTAAAACCTTTCCCCATATGCATGTAACCTTCCATACCACTTCTTTTTTTAGCTGCAAGGCAGAGACTGGGAACCAGACTTATTGAATACCCTTAGTTCCGCTGGAAGTGGAAGATAAATTATAAGGAGGGATATTTCATACAAACCTATTTTACACATAATTGATGTTTTATACAAATATAATGAAGGTTAACTTTGCCAAATGCGAAATAATATTGCTTTGGGTTTTCATTAGTGCTGCTTAAATAAAATTAATAGTTTTTTTAAGACTTGTACTGGTAGCAAAAGACACAAACCAGAATTAGAATGGAGAGTCATGCAGCCAAACGAAAAAAGTAAGGCTCCCCTGTAGTGTTTAACAAGACTGCACCAGAGTCTATTGAAAACACTCTTTTTAAAAAATGGTTGTCCTGTGTTTGTATGAAAAATCCATCCAGCAGAGTCACTGTAGGTGTTAGTCACAAATTGTGCACAGTCATAAACTATTGTCAGGAAGAGGGGAAATCACACGTAGGGGTCAGGAGGAACAGGACACCCAAAGTGCAAGCAGTGCAACCTGTGCCAGCTGAAACAGAATTCAGTAGTGCTGAAACACCCTCTAGGCTCAGTATCATGTGAAATTTCTAATTTGGACAGAACACATCTGCTGCAAAGGCACCAGCAGATGAAAATGTTCACTAGCCGCTATCCTACACCGGCCCCGTGGCCATCCAATACCAACCAAAGTGCTCACACAAGTCCCAATATCTGAAAGTGCAGCTGTCCATAATGACTGCAGAGGGGGGAAAGAGGCACTCTAAAGACTCGAGCACATGATAAAAGTAAAAACCAGGAAACCATTTCAGCAGTAGTAGAGCTTGGTGAACACAGCGACACAACTCTCTGGACTCAAGATGAGAAACCAGAGAGAAATCTCCCTGCTGTGTGGCCATTCTGTGATCTAGTTAGCATTTTGGAAGTTCTCTAACCAGATTTGTTTGTAATCAGTGGTTTTACATTGGAAGGATGTGACCATTTTAAGTTACCGTGGAAAAGGTTTTGATGATAAAACTTTAGTGCAACTGAGACTGAAGCAGTTGTGGCAGCAGCAAGTGCCATTTGAGTTTGCAACTGCCCACATAAAAGTTACTTTGGCACCTAAAAATCCAGTCAGCTCTTCTTGTCCTTTTATTATATTATCTCTCCATGACCTTGACAGGAGCGATTTTTTGCAATATAGCAACGGTTTCATTTATTTGGCTCATTTAATAGGGAGCATTTAAGAACATATTCTTTCTCAGCATGCACCCTTAAGCATCATCTGAACACTACCAAAGTGACTAGCACATTAGTAATATAAAATTAGCCTATTTTTACCCCGATTAATTCGCACTATGTTGTTGACTTATGCATATAGAAATATTTTTGACAATGTAGACTATTCTTTCTCAATTTTCACTGTCCTAAATGAAAACAAGATAAATTTCCTGAGAGCAAAAAGATTCCCTTCTTATTCATTTTTGAGTTCCATAAAATGATACCAATTATTTCCACCTAAAGGCACAGAAACTTAATTCCGATATTAAGCAAAGTGCCATTTTAAAATTTCAGGATATGTTTCTTTGCTGTAAGGGGAATTAATAAACAAAAGTGCTAAGAACCAGGTATCAATATGGCAAATTGTTTATTCTATACTGACAGTCTATCTAGTATAAGATATTACGGTTTCTCAAAGAGTGAAGATGAATCATTCTTGCTGTTGCATTTATTTATATTAACTCATAAAGCTGTAACACATAGTTTAAGGATAAAGCTATGCTAGAGTATTCATTTTATTCGGTCCACTGGACAAGGATAAATGGGGTGTAAATCTTGTTGAATGCACAGAATCCCACGGCAGCTGAGGTTGGCCAGCTCCTGTGGGATCCACTGTCCCAGCACTCAAGCGGGGGCAGCTAAAGCAGCTTGCCCAAGGCCACATCCAGCCTGGCACTTTTAATAAACAGAAATAGAAATCAAATTATGTCATCTGTATTTCCAGATCATTTGATCTTTGAAAGTTTAATCCGTCTCTTACAATATGAATTCAGTGGAAAATCTCCCAGTGCTATAACTTTTCAATCTGCCTCCCTCTGACGAACTTGAATGTCAGGGTTTACTGACAAACTTAGAATCTCTTTAATTTTGTTGCTGAAAAAGGTTTGGTGTAGAGAACAGGGCTTTTACAATTGAAACTGTACAGTTAAAACATGAAAGAAAAGTCTCTCCAAGCATTTAAAGGTTGCTGTGTGAACAATTTTGGACTGTCACTTAGACTCTTTGTCATGCAGCTCCTTCCACATTGGGCTTTGACAGGTGCAAAGGCAAGTTCCCTGGCTGGGGCAGAGCCAGGGCTTGGCACATGCTGACAAAACAGACCAGCTCAGTAATAACAGTTGTCTGGGGAAGATGAAAAATCCCTGTGCATGTTTTTAATTGGTAGAGACTGACTGCCAAGTTCATAAATCAAAATTTAAACTTATATACTGCAGAATACTTCAATTTCAGCTTTCTTTTTTCCTTTTGCCTTAGACTGTTTGAACAAATTTTGGAGAGCAGCTGGAGCTACTAAACACTTAATTGAACTGTTCTTTGTACTTTGAAAATGTAGAACCCTTTTGTGAAACAGATACAGCAAAGGAAACAAATCAAGATGACTAATTCCAGCAATGATTTTAACTCATAATTTCATTAGTGCTGTCAGCAGAGCCAGAACGAGCATCAAGAGGTCTGTATGTGTAACGTTGTGCTGCACTGGGGAAATACAACAGGCCAAACCCTGCTCTTGGTTTCTTTACATCTGGCGTGTATCTGGTCAGATATGATTTGCACCAGTTTAGCTGATGGTAGGGTTTGGACCTGTATCAGCTGGCTTCAGAACAGCTTTACCTGTCCTTTGTGCAGACTGACAAAATCTGCAGAAAACAGGCGCATAACAGCTCCAACAGGAATTGATATGCCCCAGGCTGGCCGAGAACTCAAGCAGCCCCATTTGCCTAATTCTGATGCAAGGTCCTGTCCTAGACTTACACTTTCAACGTTAAAATTGCAATTTGCTTTTCCTGCTTTTGGGGGTGAGGGGTGGGGTTCATAATGAGGAAATTTTACAATTTCCCGTATTTGAAATACAAATATTCCACCCTCCCTTATTTCTTCCATCCTCAGAAACCAGGCACAAATCTCATCTATTATACAAACAGAGAGGGACAGAAAAGTCATTTGTCATTATAATCACATAAACGTGTCACTAGCTCTAAAGAATGCCTGACTTAAGGCCAAGAATGACTCTATTTCCCAGGATGATGAGGCACTTTCTTTTTAACAACTACTTTAAACTCTTTTGAAATGACTGAAATGATCACAATTCTGGCAACCACTCTGAAACTGCTTGCCATCAGAGTTTGACACCAGCACAATGGCTTTCATCCTTTCACAGTCTTTGTGATTATTCCCATACAGATGAGACATTGCTTGGTTAATCACAAAACAAACTGAGCCAAGAGAGTGAGGAAGGATTCCCTGGCATGGACAAATATAGAAGATGTGGCACAGTGCAACACACACAGAGGTGTGGGGGTCCTCCCTTCTATCAGAACTGGGTTATGGATCAGGTACCAGGCTGAGAGCTCTCTGTGGCAGCACAGGTCCTTATTTGTATACACACTGTTCTCACGAGTGGGGATGACATCCTGTGCCATTACAACACAGGTAGGAATGTGACTCGTTTGCATTAAGATCACTTGGCAGTTGCAAGTTTTGCTAAAGTGGATCCTTAAATAACAGCCCATCTGAATCTCATTCTAAAAACACATCCAGGCTCAGGGAAGCCAAATCTGTCACTTACCCAACACTGGGGGTTAGACATCATTCCTGAAGTATCCCAAAAGGGCGATTGTTAGTCTGCCTGCCAATGCTGGAAGGGCTTCCCATGTTTCACCTACTCACATTAGTCCCTAATAAGAGTGAAGGATTCGATGGAGGAGTCACTGAGGGTTGAGGGCTGCTTCAGCTGGCCATGGCTCCTATGGCATAAAGCATTCATTTAACCCTTGCAAATGTGTATTGTTCTTTATATCCTGCAGTTGTAGAGGTAGAATTAAAAACTTGGACAGAAGGAGTCCTTGAAGGCAAACAACATAAGTCTTCTATTTCTCTTCTATTGAGAAGTCCAAGGAGAGACTATGAGCCATCAGGACAGCGTTTGTTATACACAGCTTTTTGTTTTTACCTCTGAAAGCCGTGATTCCAAAGGAACACGACAGCCTGAGGGAGTGGTAAGTTGTGGTACCGCTGCAAATGGCCATGGCTGGATGCAGACAACAGCAGGGGACCTGTGAGTGTCACAAGGTGGCTCTAAAGCACGGTTTTCTGCCACAGTGATCCTGCTGAAGTCATCTGGACTGTTGCTACACAAGTGAGCAAGAACACAGTGATCTGGTTTTAGCCAGGAAAGGCTCCAAGGAGCAGCTCTCTTTAGCAGGTGCTGGACTTACTCTCATGCCTCAGGGTGTGAGTCAGCTGTGGCTTTGTTCCTACCAGGTACTACAGTCTCCCTTCAGGGTGTGATGACAACTTAACCTCCATGGAAGTTACTTCAGAGGGTCACGCCATGTGCCCCAATCTCATCCTCTCTAAGTATAATGCGACCATAAAATACAGCTCTTGGGAGCACAAAGAGATTTATGCAGTTAATATAAATGTACTTTGAAATAATCTATTGGAAAAAGAACACACAAAAGAGGATCAGCAACAGTAGAAATAACACTGAATTTTCAGTTTGTGAGGAGCCTGAAAAGGCATCTTTACACATTTATACTTTGAATAATTCAGAACATTCTATCAGCAGCCCTTAGATGCAGCACTAGGACATTGGTTTGCTAACATCATTCCTTTACAAACATGTGCATTTTAATCTTGTGAAAGTCTCAAGAGTGTTTTGGCAACATTTTTCAACTAAAACCCTGTTGCAAAAAAGTCATTATTTTCATTTCCTCGATTAATCTTTTTGGGCACATGGCTTCATGACAAAAGGGATTTTCCAAGATGAAGTTTAAAATTAAGAAGAGAAACAGCTACACATTTAAATTCATATTTTGTAAGTTTTCTCTTTCTAATTCATTCCCTTTAAGTGATACTGATATTTATACACAGAAACTACAGTTTGAAGGAGAATGAAAATACATGGAAAAGAAGGAATAGGAAAGTTAAGTTATGGCTGATTTATGTGTCTCTTGATCAGGCAAGAAAAACTCAGTTTATCTGCAGGCCTAATGACTTTTCACTGTATGGCCATATTGCACCAACTTGTGAGAGATAATAACAAGAAACATGACTGGGTTTTTATATATTCAGGTCAACATGAAAATGTCAGCAAGGCAGAGGTGCTAGCAGAGTTAGAAAGCGCTGCAGTAATGATCTGCAAGCCCACATAGTTCAAAGTGTAGGAGCAGACTTACCTCCTTCACAAGCACTTCATGTTTTAAATTGATTCCTTCTAACTCTATGGATTTCTTGAGTCAAGGCCAATGCTTTCGTTCCATAGCCAGGAATAGGCTAGACAATAAAAGCTGCAGAAATTAGTTCATCTATAAAAGATGCGTGTCATTGAGATTTGAGAAGAATGGAAGCGTCTTCAGAAGTTGCTGAGTGCAAATATTATCCTGTGTTTACCCAGCTCTGCAGTGTGTGGAAGCCTGGGGAAGCTGTTTGAAGGTCACATTCAGAGGTGCCATGTTCAAGTCTTGGTACTGGGTCCCACTCTCACAGTAAATTCTGTTTGGACATGGCTTAGCTGAAGTCTAATTTACCCTGGCAAGTTCTGAGGTTGTGCTGGTAGGAAGGACCTGGTGGCATTGACACCAACTTCCACAGTAGTCAGGAATGGCTAAGAATAGTTCTGGAAATACAAGAAGTGTCAGAAGACAGACTTGTTTACAGGGTCGTTACAAGGGATCACAAATTGCCGTGCAGTGAGAAGCATGAAAATTACATTTGTTAGCAAAGAATTCTGGAAGAAAAGGAACTCTAAGGATTAATGTCAGGACTCATAGTTGTAAGGATGAATCTTTATCAATGCTTATCCCAGTGAAAGGCAGATGAGTCTGACAAATTGCACTGATTATATTTTCAGTATCCGAGCAAACTGACATTTTACCTTCATTACTTTTCCCTTGTTCTGAGTTTTCCAGAAGGTATCTACAGGAGAAAACTGAGCTACAAAGCACAAAGACTAGTGTAAACTTACTTTTGTCACTGAGAGAAAGAGTAAAGAAAAATCAGAAGTAGAATTAACGAGATGAGTAGGACTCCAGTTTATTTGATTTTTCACTCAATTTGCATCTCATCTAGATGAAAAGAAAAGAATTTCTGGTGATATCTGTTTGAGAACTCAGATAAAAATTTCTATTTCCTGGATTTACAGCCTCAACACAAAATTTCACACTACGTTTTTCTACAGTCAATCCTCTCTTAATGCAATGTAGCACTTAGCCATGCTCTGTAACTTGCCCATATTCTTTATGAAGTGCCCTTTTGACTCCAGTAAAACCTTTGAGCTTTTTTACATTTTTCCGTATCAAGGTGTCTTTTACACTTGCAGTTACAGAGCTCCAAAGGAACAATTTAACACCAACATGACCTTGAAACGCACCTAATTTTCTATTAACTGGAAGAACATATTTAGATTTGGTAGGACATCAAAACCCTCACGGATCCTCAAAGCTGTCATATTCTGAGACAAGGCACCAGCTCAGCCTCCCCACTGAGTGCTCAGCTGGTTTTAGACGTCATGTAAGAGAGTTCTGGTGTTTCAAGAGCACATTGATGGGCTGCTGTTGGCTGCAGGGCTGAGGGGATGTCCCCTTCCAGGCATCCCCCTCCACAGCCTCATTGTTTAGGTGTGTTGAGCACAGAAGGACTCTCACCAGAGCTTCATCTCATCACGAGTTTTACTGAGTTTACATGAGTAACAAAAAACTGGGGCACCGAGAAGGATCCATTTGAGAGCAAAATGTTTCTCCAACAGTAATGAGAGAAAGACCCTTTGTCTTTTAGAGCTGTTCCACTAGTTCTGCTCTAAGCAGAAGAAAGCAGCTTTCTGCCCTTGCTTTGCACACTAATGAAAATGGACTGTGCTTGCCCTTAATGTATTTCTGGGAACCACAGAGGTGGCCCAAAACTCAAAGCAGATGCCGAGAAGGCAGAAGAGAAGAGGAGACATTACTGCCCATGCCATCTGCTCCCAGCAGAGACCTTTCCCCACTTAAATTGCCGTGAATGATGTAAGAGAGGGCTGTGCCTGGGACACCTCACACACTCTGTTAACACCTAGAGACGCTAATTGAAAATGTGGTGGGAGGCACCGAGCTCCCAGTGTGTGCTTTTAGTGTCAGCTCACAGCTTCCTCTCCATCTGCCCACGGATGTGAGAACTTGCACGGGAAAGACAATGGCAGCTACAGCACTCATAGAAATAGGGACTAATATGCCACTTCAGCTTCCATCCTTAAAGCTTCCAGATTACAGAGGAGCATTTTTTATTGCTGACGAGTTAATTAAGAAAGGTAAAGGGAAGTAATAGAGAAGTTTTGTCAATTAACTGCTGGTAGAAGACACTGTCAGTGATTTACATGGCTCTCTGGTAACAGGGTAGGTACAGCTACATGTCTACAGTCAAGGGTTTCTATTTGCCTCCAGATTGTGGAGAAGGTGCATCTTTGTTTAAACTTGAAATATATTAAATTTAACTTATCCTTCATATTATAAAATAAAAGTGAGAAAGACACGTGCAACCCTATGACAATGAGATGCTGGCTGCATCTCTTGGGTTTGAACTGTATGTTCAAATAGTTACATTTTATGTGAAGGGCACCAACTTCACGCAGTTTTCCAGAGATTCTGGTAAGTATCTTTTAACTTTAACTGGGGATAAAAATCGATTTTAAATTCATAGGTATCTTTTTCAGCCTTAAGCATGATATGCATAAGAAAATAATATAACACATTCTTTGAAACCGAAAGTTTTATAATACTATTTTCAAAATAATGTTTTCAGTTTTCAATTTCAGCGTAGTTCTATTGATTAAAAAAAAATCAGCATGTAGGAGAGCTTGGATTGCTATATAATTTTTAGTTTACAGTAATTTAAAGACCCAGTCTTATTGCACTAGTTCATGCAGCTTTTACCCTTAAATTTACTGAAACAGTCAGTTTTTGCACTAGCTGGATTTACATGTCATAGACCTTATTAAGAAGTGCCTCAGCAAGTCAAAACTATTAAATTGTGAGTGCTTTTTGTGCATCCTTGCCCTGATTTGGGCTATTCAGCTACATTTCTGCTAAACATGTCAAAAGGAGAAGAATGCCTATATTATACAATATTTCTGCTGAATACAGCTTTAATAAATTGACTAGGCTTCTATTTTAATCAGGCATCATGCACACAGAGCAGAAAAGAATGTGTGGAACAGCCTCTGAATGATCTTGCTGTCTTACTATAAAGAAAAAGAGCAATTTATTAAAGTACCAGCCTGTTTGAAGATAATACAGATTTTCTCATACTCTAGAATGCTGAAAAATATCAATAAGCATCAGGACAGGGACTGGAGTAGGTCAACACATGATATTAACAGCAAGTAACAATAACAACAATAATAATAAAAGCTGACTTTTACTGTGATCCCTTTCTCATTACCACAAGCAAATTTGTGTTGTACCACTGGAGCTTTTGGCTGTGTGATTTATGCAAGATGAGGTTCATAATCAGGGAACAAAAAGAGTTTCCAAAAGCTGAAAATAAAATGAAACAGTCTCTAAGAGGCCAAATCCTCTGAAATCGAAAGTGTGGTGCTGCTATTTGTTGAGACTCTGTAATTTTCACATTAGAACAAAGGAATGCAGTTCTGGACCTCAAAAAAAAAAATCTAGGCATTTCTACTGTCTTCACCACAGCAGTTAGAATAACACTAATAACCGTCCTAAGGCTGGGGTTAAAAGGTAATGCAGGACATCTGGGCTGGAATTCTGTTTGATTTAGTGTGAGTTTCTTCATTACATGTTTTCAGTATGAACTTGTTTGAGGGAATTTGTGTGATTGGTATTTTTTGCTACAAAGATCCTCAATGGTTTTCTTTGCTGTTATTCATTACCCCTTTACTCATTGCTTTGGAAACACTCCAGTGAAGATGCTGTTGGATAACTAAAAGAGGGGGGAGTTTTTAATGGCTCTATGAATGTTTCAGAAAAAGAGCACATTAAAATATCAATACTAAAAAAATTAATTGATTTCACAACACTATCAGCAAATCAGATTTTCTGGGTTCCAATATTCATTTGAATGGAACTTGAAAAAATAATTAATGTATTTCAATATCCTGCTAGGTCAGCTACAAAATGTGTAACATGATGATCTCCAGAAGCAGAAGATGGATATTTCTTTCCATATCATTTATTTATATTTGCTCATGAGTGCATCCTTAATCAATACATCTACCAAGAGCATCCAGAGGGAAGTCAAGGTGAAAGCAAACAGGAAATGAAACCACTCCATCTCTCTCAGTTTAACATCTAGGGAAATAACAACCCACGAGCATTTACTCCTGCAGTACGATGGACAAGACAAATGTGAGGTATCCCCAGGAGCACCGAGACCGGCTGAGAAGAGATGATGCTCACACAGTGTGAGAGAACTTGGTACTAAAAGCCAAAATGGTAGGGAGAGATCTGGGACGATGTCAGACAACGAGTAACAAGAACATTGGGAAAATACAGGAGATACTCCAAACAGAAGTTGTTCTCCTCTCACTGTGCATGCAAGCAGCCACTGTGGTGGTTGTACAAGGAGTATCCACCATGGAATTCCCAAACTGCCAGGAGACCTTCCTTCCATCACCTTTTCCCTTCTCCATACACTTCTTTACACTCTGCTTTTTCACAATATTAGTCTCATTTAAGCAACATTATCTCTGCTTCCTCCAGCTCATGACTTTGTCTCCATTTAGCCGCCAGCCCTGGTATCTCTGGTTTGACATGCAGCTACTTCTCTGTGCCATGGAACATATTTTTAATTTGCCTTCCCATGATACCTGGCAAAACAGAGTTCAGCAGATTTGGGTAGGTGGTATTATTGAAAAGCTTTTGAGTCCTCTGCAAAACATGAATCACAATCAAATTAAATGCAGAGGGATACTGGACAGGGAGCAGATGTTCTGTTGACATCAAGTGAGGAATCTGTCACAGTCTGGAGGGAAAGCAGAAGCTTGTAAGCTCCTTAATTTGTTCCTTCCATACATCTTACAAAGTCCAAATTTAATTTGGAAGTCTTATTTTGAGTCCTTTGCAGTTCTTATCTACCAAGCTAAAAATAAAATAAAAAATACAAAAAAAAACTAACATAATTCAAAAATTTTAACAAGAAGTTGCACTTACTAAATTCAGTTTTCCCTTCCAACACAGCTCCTTTATGCCACTCTGTCACCTCAGTATTTTCAAAATCCCCACACTCCTGCTGAAGGTTTGAGGCACTGAAATGAGTGTCACTTAAGATTTTCACTTGAGCTATTCTTAATCCCAGCAATCTCTATCAGAGCATCTCCTGGTCTCTCCTACCTAAAGGTGTT